>OU862886.1:4807500-7207500 GCA_917880725.1 Selenia dentaria | reverse complement strand
GCCTACCAGTTACACTTGCAGTATCAGAGTCATACTGCAAGTGTAACTGGTAGGCGTGACGCTTAGGTGTACAGTCAACAAAAACAGTACTAGTAGCTGAATATTCGTAAATTTTAAAAAGAAGACCATACTTATGAGAGACATACTTTAGTTTTTAGATCTAATAAAGCTGTAATTATCAATAATAAACAAAATGAAATTGGAGTTATAATACAGATTCAATTATGTAGATAAAAATAATTTTATATTGTGATTTTGTTGCTACTTTTCTTGAAGAGCGTACCTAAATATTTAAGGTAAACATAATTTTTCATGTCAGGGTTTCGCCTGGAGTTAATTATTGAGGCAGATTTGTTTGTTCCTATTGTATTGGGCAAATCCCCGTCAACTTTAGTACTCATGGTCACACTACAAGATTACCGAACATATTCATGTGATTAATGCCTTAAGGAAATGCGACGGCTGCTGTTGTTTTACCTACTTAGCAGCACGCCTCTAGTTTTTTGTGACTGTTAAAAATGTAGAGCAGTTGTTAATTTTAGAAACATTATGATGTTATAGTTGCTGGTGAATAAGAAAGGCGGTAGTGCGAGGTTTGACTTGATGAGGTTTTTTGTTATAAACATCAAATCTAAATTACTTTCTTGTATTGTCACAGATAACAAATGTACAGGTCTTAAATCAAGACACCTTAAAAGGTTAGTAAAATGTATACTATTGTTGTCAATACAATAACTTATCAATAGTTATAAGCATACATTAGATATTATTGAAATAAATATCAACCATATAATGGAATTCGGAAAATTAGCATTTGACATTTACATTTGATATTTGAATATTTCAGAAGAGTAATAATTAATATATTAAGCTTATTTTTTTTCTTAAATTGTCGTCTATCTTACAATAACACTTAGCAACGAGTACAATTTAAATGCGTACAAATTTAGATAATTTACATTATTAATTATTATTATATTTAAATCTTATTACAATGACTTCTACTCAGAACAACATTACAGACACTGAGCATATTTTTATTGCATAGAGGCACAATTTTATTGGCCGATTAGAAAATGCGGGTACCTACGCAGGCAGGACATCCGCAATTATTATCGAACGAAAGGAAGTGAAAAACCGTTGGTCCAACGAACGAAAAGCTTTAGTTAAAATATTCCTGTTTCTAAAAATAGAATCGAGTATGTATTACTATTACATATTTTGATACAGTTTGGTAAAGTTTAATGTTTGATAAATAAAATAAGCCTCTATTACTGTTAATAGGTACTTATTTGACTAGGTAATTATATAAAAGTTTAATTAGAGGTAAGAAAACTAATTTACTAACCCTTTGCGTGCCCGAGACGTTAATTTAAGTGAGTTTCATTCATAAATCTTTTGTTATAAATATTACGGTATAGTAAGGGTTAAATTGAATCCTATCTTCGTTACTTAATTAGTCTCCCCTCATAACAGCTTGTCTTTCGAAAAAGGCCTATTCTTATGCTTTCCACTTGTTTCTGTCTTTTGCTGTACGTAATCATTCTGAGCTACTGCTATTATTCTTGCTACTTTCTTGTAATCATCTTCCCATCGTTTTGTCTGTATTCCTCTGTTTCTTCTGCTTTCTCTAGGTGACCATTCAGTAATTATTTTATTCCATTTCTCTTTCTTTCCTCTCTCATATGTTGAGACATATGTCCTGTCTAGCGCCATTTCAATTATCTGCTAATGTTTGATATTATAGTTCAAATAAATTTACCATGACTTTTCACTTTCATGGTGCATAACATATTTATTCATATACTTATATTTAATTGTAGCTACTTGTACTTACATTAATACTAGGTATATTTATATACTCACATTTGCACATTTATCAAAAATAGTTGCGTGTCTTTAAAAATATGTCTTTAGAAGGTATTCTGTAATGAAACGAATGCGTCATGTAAGATCTTTGCATAAATTCACTCTCATGACTCACGGAGTCATGTACTCTCCATTGATGTTTCGGTTATGCGAATAATATGCCTTTTTGAGAATATGACTGTACGTCATCCCACATCATGACTATAATACTGTTTTACACGTAGAAAAAAAGACATGCTCCTGAATTTATATTCATAATGTAATATTTTATATTAAAAAAATATATTATTGTGTGTAGTGGTAAATATAGTATCGAAATACGACAGTGGCGCGGCAGAGAGTAAGTAATAGCAATATCTTAGAACATTAAGGGCTGGAGAGTGATTGTAGGTACTAATTTTCTACAATTAAGGCTATGCAGAACCGTAAACTAAAAATGATATAAAGACACGGCTTTGTTAACTTCAGTCTTGTCAGTTTACTGCATACAAGTACGAGTAGATACTCAATCTAGCATTTTATCGTAAGAATAAAATGAAAATGGATTGTTAGCATAATTTGGTAAATGTACAATTAAAATTGTTGCTTTGAAGCTTTAAATTGTACAAATCTCTTTTTAAACAGACAATCTTCATAAGATACTGCAGTAAACGTCAAACGGGTAAGCAATTCTACAAAAATCGAATTAAGTCTCTCACGATCTCTTTGGTATTTCAAACGCAGCGTAACTATTTTTTCTGTCACCGCTCGTGCCAGGACCACAAAATTTCCGTTCGTCACCGTTCATTGGGTGATCTTTATTTTAGAGATCTTCTGTTGCTGTTCGAAGACAACAGATTATATAAAAACACAAGAAGGGAACACACCCTTAAGTTCAGTATGGTGTCATCACTACCAAAGCAAACTCCGTCCGTCGTTTCCTCAGTGAATGGTTTAGGAATATTCCTTCTACCATGAGTATCGTCGAACCTTAAGAGGCCAGGAAACCCGACTTACTAGGTAGTCGGTAGCCTAGAAGGTTTTAGTAACATTACTACCTGTCTTTCCTCTGTCTGTATTGTCTTTTATGAGTTTCCAGTCAGTATCTAATACAAAAGGTGTACAGTAACTAATGTTGTAAAAGTTTAAAAGTCTGGTTTATTCTGATTACCAGGAAGAAACCAGTGGCGTCTTCTCATATCGGAGGTCAAGACTCACTTTGGGTAGCTGAGCAAGCGGAGTAAGTAAGTAAGTTATTCTGATTACGATTAATACATGGAAACTTTGTAAAAACCTATTTAGACCTGATAAATGTCACAGAACGACGCTGGATAAAACGATAGCTTTTTTGTAATTATATGGGGAGGTGAATGTTCAGCAGTGAACGTCGTAGGGCTATGATGATGATGATGAGATCCTTAGATCCCAAAAACTATAAACTAACCTGTATAGTGGCATGGATGAAGTAAACATTGTACATTATGAAACCGAGAATGTCAAATGTTAATATTAAAGATTTAAAATGACATGTACAGGACCCATCGACTTTAATCGACTTTTTATCTAAAAAGGTATCAAAAAACCTGCAAGGTGCGCTCGACCGCGGTGAATCTGAACACGCGACACCGTGACGACGACGGGACGGGTGCGGCACGACCCGGTAAATCATGGCAGACAAAAAATTGGACGGATACCAGTCGTAATTGGTGGTAAGTTCTCATAGATGTTGTAGTTACTGCATCATTGATGTAGTACAATGATTTTAACATTTATGTACGTAGTACTATATTATTTATTATGTGACTGAAGCATAGACTTGCTGCAGCAGTTAGCTGAACAACTTAGTTTCACGTATGTGCTGGTGCGCGTCGAGGATGTTCGCTGGGGCACGCTACATAATGGGCTCATTGCGGACTTGGTCAAGAAAATGAGACGCAGAATTAATAGAAATTGTTTCTTCGCAACTTTTACATACTGGTGACACACAATTACAACATTTTAATACAAAATAAAAGTAAAAATACTAATTTATGACAAAAGATTTTATGATACCGGGATATTATGTCCTTGTAACTGTATCTATTCGCGCGAGCACATTTAAATAGTTTTGATTAATATTTAAATAGTTTTGCATATCGTATTACTGAGTAAGTACCTATATCTACGTTACTACACCTCGGCGGAGGACTGCTGTCGGTGAGGATTTGTGTGGATGTCAGACCTACACATTCTTCCATCACTCCTATGGTGAAGGGGAAATGCAACTACATTTCTTAGGGTAACATCCATTACATGTATGTGACGCTGAGAATGTGGGATACTACAAACTGGTTTGACTCTTACCCTTATTTCCTTTAAGGATACGATGTAAACACACAACATCAAAAGTTCTACACTAATATTATGAATGGTAAAGTTTGCATGTAAGGCATAATGCATCTGAGGATGTAAGTGAGTAAGTATGTATGTTTCTTACATCTTCACGCAAAAACAACTATCCTTATACAGAGGATCAACCGTAGATCATTTTGTTCCCCAGAATCTACGTCGCGGGCAGTTTCTAGTCATTACTAACTCATTCATAACATGCCTGTGTCTTTGGTTTTATAGATAGGTGCTTGTCGATAGCAGTATTTATACTATTATTTATATTAATTTTGCAATATTTTTTCCGCAATTATGTACCCGTCTCATAGGCCAAAACTTTTATAATAAAACCAAAAATTTTCATATTATAACTAAATTAATTTATTATTAGTAAAAATTTGTCAGTTTACTCTCTTCATAACCTATTCTACTAATTAGATAAGCGGCATTAATCGTCGAAATAATTGTTCCATTTTTTTAGGGGGTAGGTTGGCAAACATGCAAGCGGCTCACCTGATGGTAAGTGATACTGTCGCCCACAGACATCCGCAAAACCAGAGGTCTCATGGATGCGTAGCCGACCTTTGAGGAAAGATGATAGGAAGGAAGAGATAGAAGCAGTAAAGATTTGAGGGGGAAGGGGAAGGAGAGGGAATATGGGTAAGGGTAGTACAAGGGAATCGGGCTTCCAGAATATCCCACAAACCGACGAAACGCAATAGCTAGCTATGTTTCTTCATGTCGGTGTTATGTGGGAGTGTGGTACTTTCCCGGTCGTGCCGGCCCATTCGGCTATGGGGTAACAACGTGGTACTACCACCAGATATATATCCATATCAATGGATATGTATATATATTTGGTTTGCAATGGCAAAGCATCGACTTTTTTTGGGTACTTATTAATTTTCACAATAATTTTACGGCAATCCGTAGTCAGTAAAGGTGCGGATCAGCCAACGATCAGTAACGGATCGATCCTTGACATGCTTGAGCTTGTGGTATGACGTCGTGCGGAAATCCATAGCATGTTGGCATTTTTTTACTGTATCTTATACGTAGTAATATGGGTCTGTGTCTGTCTTCATGCCCGAAAAAGATAACCAGTACTTTAAAGTGCTAGCTACACCTAGCTAGCTGCTTCTAAAGTAAAAATCAGCGTTACTAAGCATCCAAAGGTGGGTTTCACCTGCTGTCCTTGAGAACCAGTAGCCGTTTGACAGCTCCATTAGCTCAGTTAGTAGCAACCCTGCCTTCGACGACATTTTTCCTCATCACACAATTGACTTCTTCTATAAAACTGTAGTACGTCACTTTGCTTTATTGTCAGATAATATAAATCGAATGCGAAAATTATTGCAAATATCAATAGCTAATATTATATGGTCAATAGTTTACGCAACTTACGCGACATAAGATACTTTTTTGGTATTTTTTTCCACGCCTTGGGTTATCAAAGTTTTCATACGGGACCCTAACTTTTTTGAAAATATTATATATATAATATATTCTTTAGGAAAAATTTAGGATTCTAATGGTGAAATAATTTTTCTAATCGGTCCAGTAGTTTCGGGGCCTAATCAATTCAAACAAACAAACAAATCTTTCCTCTTTATAATATTATATATAAGTGTAGAATACTTTCTCGTATGCGATGCTGTTTTTCATCACTCATAATCAGTGAGATTAAGGTCAAATACACGTCTGTTACTCTTCGTAAACATATTGCTAATAAAAATACTTTTAAAAGATACCCCTAAAGTTATATCAAAAATAATATTAACTGCCACTAGCCGCTACTACTCGGGAACTAAAATAAATAAAATATTCAATACGGATAATATCAATACACCTTATGCTCCATTGAACATGTGGCGCCCATATGCCGCCCTAATGATACGTACATATTCGTAGCAATTCTGTAATTTACCCTATAACACCTTTTGTTATGTTTTTTGCTTCCACCCTTTCGATGTTGGCAGACAGTAGATCAATTAGCTCTTTTGTGATTGAATATAGACTAGTAAGGATGTTGTTAGAAATAAAAATTGACAATAGAATTTAGCCTTTGTCAGTTGATATGCCGGGAAAGTAGTTTCTATTGACGTTATTATAATTTTTCATGGGTTTCTTTGATAAATTGATAATTGCTAACGTTGTGAAGCAGTTTAATGAGTTTGTGCTATACTTGCTTTTCCTGTTAAACGTTGACAGGGGTTCAAAGATTTGTAGATAAGTTATGTTGTTTTAAGAAATCTGAAAAATAAAATAAAATTAAATTAAATTTAATTATTATCAAATTAAATAAAATGACATGCTGGCGCACTGATTAGATATACTCGCAATTCTTTAAGTTTCTTAAATTCTTGAATAAATTGGATTAGATATTGTTAATCGTTCTGTTATTTTAGAAAAATATAACTGTTAATTAACACTTTAACTACTGTTTGATTAACTCTTCCTATAATTCACTATTTACTTTGTCAGGAAAATGCAGTTTTTTTTAATCTTGTTTCGAATAAATTGTACTTAGCATATGTCGGAGAAGCATCATACTCGTTGACATCGTCATTAGTGGTTGCGAGCTTAGTGGGCGTCATCGGGGTGTAATGCGAGCAGAAAACACAATGATCACAGTTTTCACACTATTTTAATGTTAGTTTAAACAATACTTTCACTTCACAATATAATTTCGAAACAAGAGTTAACAGTGAAGACCGAGCAGCGGGTTCAGGGCACCGATCTCACTTTAACCAACGAATATACTCGTACTTTCAACGACCCAACTCGATGAATCGCCAATGCTCAAATGTAACGCAACAACTGTCAACTGTCTGTCTCTCTCAAGTAAAGATGGCGCCTCGACCCCGCTCGAGATACTAGCTCTGCTCTGATTGGTCGTTACGTGAACTACAATATTCGTAACTTTTATTACAAATCATGTTTTTAAGTAAAAATTAACAAATAAAATTAATTTAAGATTTATAAAGTTATTATTATGTGAACAAATAATTATGTACTATATACAAGCAAAGAACAATCAACCCGACTCATAGGACTTCCTCCGACACATATTTTACTGCCGTTGATACGAATATACGAGTATTTTGATTTTCGTTGTTGTACAAATATTTTAGGTTCAATACATATCGACAAATTATAAAAAAAAATATAACTTGATAGGATACTGTACCTGCAGCAAATGCAATCTAAAACTTACAAATCAAAATAACAGGAAATTGTTTCTTAGCAAAAAATTAAATCTGAATCACGTTTTGGCTGCTACTGATTCAATAACCTTCACTAACATTAACCACGAATACAACGATTTTATTTCATAAGTTTTGATTTGTGAAACATCGACGGTTTTACTCTTTAGAGCCATGTTACATGTTGTCAATAGGAAGTGATGTAAACGAAGTAATACAAAATACAGTTAATTGCATATTGAGCTGCAGTGAGAAATGGTTGCTTTCTTGCTGTAAATCGTTGATTCGTGTGAATATACCACGCCTTCGAAATGCCGGCCAGTAATTATTTTATTAATATACAACACCTTTTCACCTATTTTCTTGACGTGATTTATTTATATTTTAATTAAATAAAGTTTACAAATGGTCAGTAGCAATGTTTTAATTGCTTGTATTCGCAGTAGTACGAATTGTTAATAGCGACAATTAAATTAAGAAACATGTTTTTGATATTAATTATTAGTTAATTAGTTGCTAATAAACTGTAAAGTATTCATCGTCCACTTTTAAATATATTTTTTTTATATTTTACTTATGTAATTTGTTTTAGCAAGACGGCGCAACACAGCACGCACTTCGAGTCACAATTAATGTACTGCGATAAAATTTCAAAGGGCTATTTCATGCCACGGTGACGTCAAATGGCCGTCAAAGTTTGTATGTATGGTGTAGCAATACGCTCTGAACGAGTTCACTCGGAGTTTAACTTTTATCTTTCTTATGATTCAAAATGACGCGTTTTGCCAAGATCCTCTATAAAAGAGACATAAAAACTTTAAAATTTTCTGACGAGTCATTCAGCTTCATTGGCTTTAATTTAGGTTTTCATACCACCTGCTCGAAAATGTCCAATTACATATCACGCAATCTCTACGTAAAGCAAGGCATTACATACGCGGGGCTGTAAAGTTGTATGGAACTCCCCGGGGAGTAAAGTGATTTGGATTTGGAACGTTAGTTATAGGAAAACTCATAGTACGTAGACAGCATACAGAAAAAAAAAAAAATGGCGGGATTGTGTTATTAGTAGTGCGTTCGAATAGCGCTAAGTTGGCGAAAAGAGTTGGTGCTAAAAACCCTCACAAGGGCGTTTGAATTAAGAATCTAGGGGTGAAAATGTAGTTTATGGCTCTTGTTTTTTTTTATTGTTGACTCTTTATGTTCAGCGTTCGAAAAGCTAAAAAAAGAGTTATTATTGCCACCAAAATTGGGCTTTACAAACGCTTTTACAAAAGAGTCAACAATAGCAACGCCACCTATGCCTCATTGCTAAACGAACCTAAGGAGTGTGATTGTTTTGCGCCGCATTGCTATGGGTTACGCACGGTCCGCTCTGCGCATTCAAAGTCGTAGTTGAAGTTACGTGTTGCGATCGGTGCTAGGTATATTCATCTATGTTGTGGTGTTTGGTGTTATTCAACTTTCATAAAATATTATGATTTTCAACGTGGTGCATGTAACTGTACCGAAATATCGGGTGCTCCAAACTCAACTAAATCGTGAGTACTAATTATAACTTAGTTAACAACCGCGAAAGTCTAAAACAGTGTTTTCCATAAAATGTTCCTTCCAAAGATATTGTCTCTGTCCCTCTATAACGGGACAAAGGTGTCCAATTTGAATATTAACTATTAATGTATTTTACTTTTAACGAAATAACTGCTATTTTAAAGCTGAGTTTTTATTGTCTCGCAGTAGGTATGAAAAGTAGAGTACGCACCTCGAGGACAAAGCCGGTCTTCGTCTTAGGCGGCATTAACCCCTCGCTTCACTCAGGACTCTACATAACTCACTTACTTCGCTCTGGAATTAAATCTTAATCCCCTCGCTGCGCTCAGGGATTAACCAAAGCGTCCCCGTTGCATTCAGGGTTCAATATACCACCCATGACGTAAAACACTGCTTACTTCCTTGGTGCATAATCTACTATAAAAAATACCCTGTGAACAGCAGTGCAAAGCCATACTACAGTTTTTTCTTTAATTTTATAACCCCGAGCCTTAGGGGGTTTTCCGTCGAAGGCACTAGGCTTGACTGGATGCTCACCTGTATCACTACCTGGTATGCTGCACCGTGATGCTTGACCCAGAGCCTGAGCTTGAACACAACACTTCTCACCAGCTGACTATGACCAGTTACGGTGCCCAACCCCACTGCTCTCCGGTGGATGGCTCGTCCGATGCATTACGCACCCTTTCGCAGCTCTCTTAAAGTCATGACCTGAGAATTATACCTTTTCATGAGGTTTAGTGTACTGGTTGCACTGAGCCATTACTCTTATTTAATCCAGCAGCATGTATTGGGTAGGCTAGCTCAGATAAACGGGCCGGGGTAAACCAGGGGTGTTCTTAAGAGTTCGGTCTGTATAGACAAATAACATGCAACGTTGAACACCTTAAAACTATCATCCGCCAAGTTATAGCCGTAGTAGCACCTGAAACTTACGTACATCCAGGGGCGGCTATTTGAATTATAATTTTTCTTAATTTTAGTAAATACATAATACATGTTGAATTAATAATATATATTTAAGTTTACATTATAAAGGATGATCGGATACAAATTTCATGTTATTTAAAAAATACACGCAAAACAAAATTTGTTCATAGTTATTTATTTAATAATTATACACTTTTGTATTTATTTTCATACATTGTGCTTTATATTTTTTTCTCTTCAGCGAATATTTACATTATTTCTTCTGTTAATATTTGCATCAGCCCACATAAGGCTGATCGTAAGGCCATGTCATTTCCGTTAAAAAATCTACTACAAAATATTTAGTATATAAAAGGTTTTAAATAAGTGTATCAGATGAAATAATCTTCATTAATTCACTTAATAAACAAGCTTTTAAACATAAATTGCCTTATAAAAGTGGGTGTTAATTTAAATGTGCCGTTGCGTAAACTCTATCTGACAAGCTTACGGCATTACTGGTGATCGATTTCATATAAAAATAACTTTAATTACTGAAAGTCCGTATAAAGGTTTAGACAGTAACACATCTTAGCTGATTAAAATTGTACTTGTACGTGTGCAATTAAAATAGAAAGTATCAACATTTCCTATATTTAGTAGTTCCCTTGTTCAGAATTGTAACTGTTATAGTGTCATAATATTCTGGTAAATTATGTAATACATTTTTTGTAACATTTCACATTGCAAGTACTTCATAAATCATAGGTAAATCAGTTCCATAACACAGATTTAATAATTTTCATGGTTTCATTCACTTAGCAAGCAATATATAACATACCAGATTATATTAAAAACGGAATGGTTCGATACCTAAGAGTTAGAAGGTTAGGCTGGAAGTTCTACTAAAAGAAACATTACACAATACTATTTTAATCTGTTTTGCAAAGACTTGCTTTTGGAGACGTAGACCACCCCTGTCTCAAAAAAACGTTTTCTATACCGCCAGATTGGTGAGTATAGGCACCCAACACTAGTTCGTCCGAAAGGCTGACGAACAACCCGTGAAGCATCATTATTACGCATAGAGAAACATACAATGTCAGGATAATGTTGGTCGCCGAACAGTTTTCTTTGTTTTCCTTGCAAATGTCGCTAATAAACAACAAAACATTTCGATTTTATTATTTGATAAATTTTTTGTGTGTGTGTGATGAAAAATGCACTACACAACTTTTCAAGACGTGTGCTACTGCGAGTACGTTCGCATTGCGACTGCAGTGGCGTCGCCTACGCAATTAAACCAGCGTCTAAACGCTCTGGTTATCGAACCATAAGATATTGATTTATTGGTTTACTTTGAGGGAATAGTTAAAGTTAATGAGAATCATACCGTGAAGTGTCACAGCTGCTTGAACTACGTATTTATATCAGTATCAGTTGAATAGAAAAAATCCTCTTTGTTACATCTGAAGAAGTCCCGAATAAAGCTCGCTAGCAGATACTGTGAGTTATGTGTGTCGAGACCCAGATCGAGTTCCAGGTGACTTTTGTGTCTGTGGTAAACGGAACGCACGAAATCTGAAAGTAAGTACAATGCGATTAAAATAAGAATAGGACCGGCCTAGCGCCATGTTGTGACGTCACTACGGGAACTTGGTATAGTGTGCAAAAAAAGCAATGTTAAAAAATATTGGCTTGTTTTATATTGTAATAGCATGTACTTTTTTATCTGATAGGAAAAAAAAAAAATAGTCTAAAAACGAATCATAGGTAGGTAAACTATAGTAAACACAGAAACACATTGAACTGTCTTTATTTAGTGAATGTACGTATTTTAATTTTAATCGCTCAGCTCTTCAATTCCACTCATGTCCTGATGCCCAACTGAATCAGACTCTCTCGTAATCGTCGTCATCATCACTGCTGCTGCTACTACTGTCACCTATGTTTATAATGAAACTGAATGGGCCATTGTCATCGTCTTCAAGTTATTCCCTTCCGAAGTAGTCTTTCTCAATCCTTTTTACATGGTTTATTTCTTTCTTCCAGTCATCTTTCGTGATTGATGCGATCGACTCAAGTGTCAGACGTTCGATTGCGCTTTCTAATTGCTCAACATATTTGTCTGCCACTCTACGTTTTACCAAATGCCAGATGTATTCTATCGGATTTAAATCGTAATTATAGGTAATAGGTGGCAGTCTTAACACTTCATGGCCATGCGATCTAAATATGTTATCTATTGTGTAATCTTTCAGTGGCCTTTTTTTTTTATTAATTCATAAAGTTCAGCCTTTGTGAATGTTCGCTCATATTGAATATTGTTTTGTGTAAGCCATTCCTGCATCTGCACTTTTCTAGCACTCATGTTCGGGGCTTTCGTTTCCTCCATACTATGATAAGGAGCGTTATCCATTACCACAAGTGAGGTCTGTGTGAGTGAGGAAAACAAATTATCAACAAAAAGGGCGTAAGAACATAAAAATGCACTTGGAAACGTGTCGCGTAGTACACTGACGGATAAATAAGACATGTGTCATCAAATCAAGATGGCGTCTCACCAGTGTTGCAAAATTGAAAAATTAAATTCGTTAAATTTGCCATCTAAAAATCGGGAGATTTTATTCGGAATAAAACAAGAGTATTTTATGTTAATAATATATTCATTTATTCAAGATCTTTTAGTTTTGCCATATGAAGAATATTATTTTCCATGTTTATTTATGAATATTATTTTACATTAGATAATTCAAAAATCGGGATACTGAATTGCTAAATCGGGATATCGGGAGACAATGACCAAAATCAGTAGATCTCCCAATAAATCGGAAACTTTTGCAACACTGCGTCTGTGCTGCCAACCTTATAAATATATAAATTTTATAAAATGAACGATTTTTAGTCATTCATTTAAAATTAATCTATTTTTAAGTTTGTTCTGCTGACCGTACTTATATGAGTGAAGTTAGCCGAGAGCCCGTCCTATTCTTATTTTAATCGCATTGTAAGTAAAAAGTCTATTTGTGTACAAAAAAAAATGTATTATGTAAGTTTAGTTAAGGAAAAAAAATTGTCCTCCTGTATTCCGTTACTAATTATAAAAAAAAATATAAGTTTAAAATATAAATGTAAACAATGCCACGGACCCATTGAGTCTGTGAACAAAAGCAATAACAAAAAAAAAAATAAAATAAAAAAACTGAAAGTAAGAGTGTGGACCGTTTCGTCTTCTCATAACAACACCTACCCGCAAATACTTCAATTTTACTTGTGAACCTAACGCATGCAACTACTGTGCCGAAATTATAGAGAGCTCACAATAAATACAACACATGGTAAATATCCCGTATCAAAAATTAATTCTTGTATATAAAAGTTTTTTGTTCTTATTTCTGACTAGCTGACATACCAGTGGCTTCGTTTTCTTTATAACACACAACACTTACAATTTAAAAGGTATCAACTGCCATAATTTCAAGACTGTAGCCATAGCTGTTTAGGCACTGTCTATTTTAATATCAATCGGTAACGAGACAAGTCGAGTCAAATCGGGCCGCTCGCCTAAAGTTAAGCATCACGCTTGCCCATAACAGTTCAGTGCCACTCAGAGTCTTTAACTTCTAGAGTTCAAATGTCATGGCAATGAACTGCACTCGTCTCCCTAAGATATAAGATATGAAATCTCTTACCCTGTAGTTTCGATTGAAACGTTGCCCTTAACGAACGCTGCGAAACAATAATAATCTTTTCAAATACTGCTTTACAGTTGAATAACTAGCAAAGGTCTGGTACTTCCCCAGGTGGACACTGCAAAAGTCCTACTAAAACTGCATTGATTGTTAGTTCAGTCTGTTCTAACTGATGTTCTAACATGTAAAGGTAGAAAAACTTTTAACGACAGTTTCAGGTGTTGTCAAGTAATTTTGCAGTGGATAATGACACTTGTTTGTCCAAAATATTTCTATTTATCTACCGACTTCCAAAAAAAGGAGGAGGTACTCAATTCGACTTTTTTTAATGTTTGTTACCTCATAACTTTCGACCAGTCGAAACCCAGGTGAACCGATTCTCTAAATTCTTTTTTGTTTGAAAGCTGGTGCTTCCCGTGTGGTCCCATTAAAATTTTACAAATTCAATCCAGTAGTTTTTGAGTTACACTCAAATAACTGATTTTTACCAAAGTAATACATTTTTCAAATTGCACTTGTTCTAAGTATTACAACACCTGATGAGAAACAAAAATTTCAAATTTTAATATGTGTCAATTTCTGCCTCCCGCTTCAAATTTTCTTTACTTTTTAACTTGTAACCCCGATATTATCGAAGTTTCCAAATTATACTTGGAAAATGCAAAACAAATCTTTTCCAAGGTTATTCAATTATGTTTAAACCATATCACTAACTTGAGTATACAAAAATTCGTACAAATAAAAGAAGATTTTTTACTTCTTTCGAAATTATCTGATCCCTCTTAAAAGGGTTAAAATCTTTCTTAGTTCTGGAGAAAGGAATATTCAGGTTAATTTTGACCTCAAAAATCCTTACTTCCTTCCAACGTGTGGATTCATATAAATGCCCTACATTTGCGGTGGGCTGAAATTACCACTGGCTTACGATTTGAAGCAGGTTTGTTTTCTGACACATACATGTTGGGAGAGAACCTGCACCAATCGGAATATTAACAACCCGAGAGGCTGCCTCACTCACATCCTGAGAAACGGGCAATGGCATCCACTGTCTATTCCCGAGGGACTGGTGGAGCCAGATCCTACTCCCACCGCCGCTACCAACCCGTTAAAAAAATGGCTTAGGTGTCCCTGACACGTCTGAAATACGAATAAAATGGATTTAACTTTCAGATATACGAATCCAATTGTCTGTTTAACAAGCATGTGGTGACACATTCTGAAACATCATTAATTTGCTACTATTTGGAAATGTAAGCATGAGAATAGATTTCTATGTCATACTGAACAGCAATTTTTAGGAACAAGAGGAGCAGGAACAGTGTTAGGAGGCCACTGGTGTGTTCTTCAACATGTCCCAGGGAACTATGGCTAATTCAGGACTTCTAGTGCGTAATATTTCTCTCTAACATAGTTTCCCCCTGCTGTATTCCTTAATCTCAAATGATATTTATGAGGAAAGCATTACAACAGGGCTACAATACATTCCACTTCAGTTCATACGATTAAATTACTGGAATAGGAAGAGAAGACCACCCAATTTATTAATTGATTGAGACAACAAATACCAAGTCTTTCGATGAGTCATTAGTGTGATTAATCAAATCATTGTTGAACGTTCTCTTTTTGGCATCATTATTTTTAACATTGATGGGTAGGCTTTCTTTTATTATTAGTTTTGTTTTGAGCTCTACGCAGTGAATCGAACTTGTATACCTATTGGATGCGCCTGATAATATAATACAACGATATCTTTGATGAAGTACCTGGTCCATCCAGATAGATCTTGAGTATCATGGATTGTATACATTGGGGTCAGAACGATCCTGAATCTAATTTAGTCAGAGTTATCGTCTAACTGGTACCTTACCCATATTCTCTTTGTCTTATCTACACCACATCTTATCTACAGTATATATAATCTACACTATCTCTATCTATAATTTTCACGTATATGCAGCAGACAGACAGATCTTTGTTTGTTTGTTGCTGGTTAGTTTTTGAACTATACATCTTTTATATCATTATCTAGTTCGTTTAACGTGTATGTGGTGACGCTACATTCAAACTTATCACATAGTAAATATTCGTACAATTTTACCTTTATAGTAAATTGTATAAACATTAGTTTTTTAGAACAGCCGTGCGATTCTGTAATGATTCGTCGACGAGCTCACCGATTTCAAATACTTTTTGAGATATCGCCCTTGTACATAAGGTTGTTTTTCCAACGTTTCTTGTCATCTCGTCATTTGTTTCACGGATGTTGTCAAAGATGCAACGATGTTTGCTCTTACAGCCGTGCGATTCTATAATGATTCGTCGATGCGCTCGTCTAGAGTTAGAGTTGCTAGAGTTCTGTTCCATAAGTACGCTCATCAGTGAATTCAGACTCGAGACAGCCATGCGGTTCTCTAATGAGTCGTTGTAATCATCGACGAGCTAACTGATGTCAAATACTTTATGAGATATCGCCCTTGTACATAAGATTGTTTTTCCAACGTTTCTTGTCATCTCGTCATTTGTTTCACGGATGTTGTCAAAGATGCAACGATGTTTGCTCTTAGAGAAACGCATGGCAAAATCGCACGGCTGATCACGATAGCAATCTCCGCTCTGCCGGCAATAACGAAACAATTGCCGGCAAGCATCCTTCGCCCCCTCCCACCGCCTTTTCCCACTTTAATCGCCTATTTATCGCGATGACGTTCTTCTTACTCGGGGTCTAAGACTTTGGTAAGGGTATCGCGCTAATCTCACAGAACGTCATGGTTCAGAGACCTGTCAATAACACGACTAATATATACTAAATGTCAATAACACGAATAAAATAATACGAGTAAATAGAATAAAAAAAAAAACGATATTAAAAAATATTTAGTGACACTTCCGCTGAAAAGAAAACAATGATTTTGGCCTATTTGGGGTCGTGCGCCACCCTCCCTCCCGCATAAAATGCTAATAGGAAGAATACAAAATAAAAAACACAAGAAAACCCAAATAAACCAAAACCGATTCGACACGTGTTTCGCCTCTACACGAGGCATCCTCAGGAGATGTTGACTCGTCGAGCGCTAGTCCGACAGTGTACACTGTCGGACTAGCGCTACACACTACACACTAGATATTACTTATGACTTACACACTAAATATTTTTTAATACCGTTTTTTGATAATGGATTTCCGCAAAGTAACGCCTGAATCAATAAATTTTATAAATAGAATAAGTAAAAGTTTTTCAAATCATACATATAACATTACAGGTTTATCTCATCAGAATAATGTCTATATAATTACTTGCTGCAGTAGATCATGTTACCATTTACCTTTACTACGATATGGTTAAAACCCCACTCTTTACTAATTCTTAAATATTTGATTGTAATTGCCCATCTAAATAATTTAACGGGAGTAATAAATAATTGATTCCGAATAATAATGTTGATTCATCAAAGTGTGCCGATACTAAATTAATTAAGAGGAATTTACTAAATCGTTAAAACGTTAATCGGTAATTACCGGTAAACCGTTTCGTCTGTGTGTTTAGATAGAGCTTTTAGTGCCTACCTTATAGACGAGCGTGCTACATCGTCTGGGGCATCGTTACTTAACATTAGGTGCTTTTGGTCGAACGCAAGACAATTTTTTGCTCTAAAATAAAGTGCAATGAAATAGCAGTGATGGCATTGATACGAGTAGCGTGCTTTATTTTACAAATGTTTGGAAATGATGTTACTTTTGTAACTTATGCGTACACCCTAATCGCGACTTACACTTTGCCTCTGATGTAGGGTAAGCCAAATTTTAATATAGCTATTATAATGCATTGCACAATAACAGCCCATTAATATTTCTCTAACATATTCCCAGATTTCCAATTCGAGCAGCACTCACTGTAAACAGTTTTCAATACTATAAGCCAGTTTAATTAATAACTTAATCTTATTTTTATAGTATTACTTTTTAAAGCACTAACGCCTGCTTTAGCGATATCACATTTAAATTTATAGAGAGAAAAATTCACATTCTCGGACGGGATTCGAACCCGCGTCTTCCGACTCTCCGTGTCAGACGCCATTGACCAACTAGGCCACCGAGGTTGGCCACCTTTCTCTCTATAAATTTAAACTAAAATAATATATAAATATTTAAAATAAAATAACTAAACATCACTAATTATGTTAAAGTTAAGGAAATATCTCTTCAATTTAATTATTATCTTTGTCTTTGTTAGTATGTTCGGCTAAAAATACACTTTTGTCTTGAATGATCGCAGTATGGACCTTAATCTATCACGCGGGTAGATTGCGGTAGATTAGATAGGCTAGTTGTCATTCCGTATATAAATATTATTTGAATTATTTGCCTGCTGTAATTTTTTGAGATAAATCTAAAAAATTACATGATTTGCGCACTTAATGTAACGCGAGCGGCTGGTACCTACGTAACATGATCATCATCATCATCATCATCTCAGCCGTAGGACGTCCACTGCTGAACATAGGCCTCCCCCATGATTTACCAAAAGGACCGGTTGGAAGCGGCCTGCATCCAACGTCGTCCTGCGACCTTCATCAGGTCGTCTGTCCACCGTGTCGGTGGACGACCTACGCTGCGCTTGCCGGTCCGTGGTCTCCACTCCAGAAACTTTCGGCCCCATCGGCCATCTGTTCTGCGTGCTATGTGCCCTGCCCACTGCCACTTCAACTGGCTAATCTTCTGGGCTATGTCGGTGACTTTCGTTCTTCTACGGACCTCCTCATTTCTGATTCGATCACGTAGAGAAACCCCGAGCATAGCCCTCTCCATAGCTCGTTGTGCGACTTTGAGCTTATCTAAGAGGCCCATAGTAAGAGACCACGTTTCAGTGCCATAAGTCATCACTGGTAACACACATTGGTCGAAGACTCTTTTCTTGAGGCACTGAGGTATTTTGACGAGAAGACTTCGCGGAGTTTCCGGAACGCTGCCCAGCCGAGTTGGATTCGACGATTGACCTCTTTCTCGAAGTTGAACCTGCCTAGTTTGACTGTCTGTCCCAGGTAGATGTACTCGTCAACAACTTCGAGAACTGAGTTCCCAACTGATATTGGGGTGGGTACAACATGGGCATTAGACATAATTTTCGTCTTATCCATGTTCATCTTAAGACCTACCATGACCATAAGGCAAAAAATCTTGTTGTTGTTCGTAATAATACGGTTCCTTACTCTAATGTGTTCACAATACACTTGTTGTAGACCAACACTTGAATAACTTATTTCCATCTCACCATTTGTTTACATTATATTTCCTTTGTATCCAAATAACTATAATTCTTCACTTCACTACCTATCGTGTCGGTACAAATTCTGAAAATGTGTACTTTCGCTTATAATTCTTGCAAATAAACTTTTCAAATAAATCCGTTGACAGTTGCCTGTATCGTAAACCACAAGTAACAATATTTTACAAGCAGTATCAAATTTATTCCTCCATGTGGACGGGCGTGGTGGCCACAATATTGTTGATCTCACCTGCCATTTGGTCAAGAGAAAGTAGTGCAAAATAAAAGAGTTTAGCGAATTGATTATTCACACTCACTCGCGAAGACTTGAGCGATGCGTGGTACGCTCATGAATGGGTAAGTATTTACTCAGTTAGTGTTTCATGTTGGAGCGTGGTTGGTTGGAGTTTTAGATAGTTGCAGTGCGATCCAGAGCTTAGACCTGAGGCATTGCGTGGCACTGCAGTGCTCTCCTCACCCCGAGAGATCGGTGGTTATTGAGTCTCTTTCACTTAGTAACTAATATTCGTAACTTCACTTTACATACAATAGTACAAATATACGCATAACTATTAGTAACAAAATTTTCTTTCGGTTCCCTGTTTTCAGAGCTTTACAGTAAATGTTCCGCCCACTTAGTTCTATCCATTACTGATTTGTTATAAGAAATAATTACTCTATATAAAAAAACCTGAAGTTTAATATAGACTCGGTGCATTAAGACACTATACATCACTATGTTATTGTGCTTTATTGCGTATATTTATTCACCTATTTTGTTGACAGAGGATTGTGGAAGACCCATGAGGCTTAATCGATAACTAAAATTTGCTACCCAGTTTTCGCAAAAACCCCGCGAATATCTGCCATTTATAAAAATGCGCGCGGTATCGGTAATTTAGTTGTAGTAAAATGTCTATTGAAGCTATTTTGTATCTGAAAACGGCATCAAGTAACACTAAGTATGTAAAACTTACAACATGAGTACGTCCCGTGTTAAGTAAAACTTATAAAAGGAAATTTATGTGTGGGAATTGTATAATGTGAAACGAGTGAAATTCATAAGGAAGTTTGTGAGATTAAATGACTTGTGGTACTATAGAAGTTAGAAGATACGAATATAGGTTCAAGCAATTTAGAGCTCAAGCAAAATTATAATCAGTTGTCAAAACTATCTATCAACTCACAACTTGTACCCCACACTAAGCCCGCAGGCACACAACACCTGAGCTGATCTATAGCCACAACGGTACTACGGGCCAAATTGTTGCTTGCAATAGTATTCTAGTTTAAATAATACATGCAAACACACAGTTTTGCTACTTAACATTCGTAGGTATAACAATTATTTAAATTTTAACAAGCTAGCTTAACGAGCTGTTTAGTTTTTGTATTACACAGGAGTAACACACACAAAAAGTAAAATAATCATATGATAATAAATAAGTTCATAAAATAATTGATGTCATTCTCCGTTTATCATTAAAATATCGTTTCTTATAATATTTTTATCATCATAGAACTAAGAACTGCTCTGCTGAAAACCTTATTCTCTCAACCACAGTGATTAGATGCGACGGGCCAGATTGTCACAGTAGTTCTTTATTCAATTGGTAGTATGGGCAAGTCTTGTGCGTATCAGTAAACACAACACCTGTCTTTGATAGTTGCAATACGACACATACATCAATACCCTTAATCACTAGCGTTGAAAAACTTTCCCTACTCCGTGCGGTCAATATGCCCCATTTTAAAAAATCAATGAAACTAGAAAAATTGTAAATTCATCAAAATTCTGTCACATTTACCCACTTAAAAAGTAAAAATATTTATTATGTAATTATGTTATGTTATTAATGATTATGCCATAATAGTTTAATAATGGTACCCAAAATATTAAAATGTTATTATTCCTAATCACGTCTTGATACAAGAACAATTATAATTTTGGCGTATGATGCTTGTTGCATAAGTAATTACTGCATTTGTTACACACGATCTTTGTTTTTATAGCTGGAAGGAAAATGTGTCACCAGCCACGAATTTGACGTTGGCCAACTTAAGAGAAGACACTTCAGTCTTTTTGCATCGACAGATAATGTTTGAGTACGTTTTTACTCGTATCCTAGATCAAGCCAGTTCGTGTGGTAAGACCATTTCGATAGGTAACAAGCTGCTTGAAAATTACTTGTATTGTTATATTTTTATTATATCATAAGCATTGATACTAGTACAAAACACACGTATGAGAATATCATCATCATTCCATCTGCGTGTTCGCCGGCCTACGCTGTAACTTGCGCACATTTGATTGTTGGTGTCGATACCATATTTGGTCATTTTGGTGATAACGATAAATCATTTCGGACCCGCGTAACCATATCGCATAAGGCACTTGTTAACACTATTAGTCAGATAATAGTATTTATGCACTGTAATTTCAGGCAGAATATTTTGCGTTTTTACAAAAATCATATAAGTAACTTATTATAAGTATAGTTCTTATTTTTACATATGAGCTAAAATTTTAAATATATCAAGAAATAGATGAATGCCCCAAAATACCTATAGCGCTACCTCTTTAATAAGTATAATTTTTAACAATAGTATCAAAACTCAACATAACATCGATTATCGTACAACATGAAATAAATAACGTAAAACTATTAGAAGTAACGTACAATTATTTTTTCAAGTAATTATTTACCAGCCGCTAGCCTTCTTTTATCCGCGTACACTATCCATTTGTCAACCACTTCTTTTGCACGTGTCCTGATTGAAGTAGGATTCAAATTCAAATTAAACTATACATTCCTCAAAATATTATGAATGGCTTCTGTAATGAGATCATCAATGAACGTTCTACTATTCTCCTTTAAATTACAAACATTTGTCTCTTCCTCAATGCTATTGACAAAAAAAATACATCTATCATTTTTTTAGCTCCTACTTCTCCAGTCATCACTACTGTTCTTAATGTAGTACTATGAATCATTGCTATAGTTCTACCTCGTTCAGTCGTTACTACTGTTCCTAATTCGTAATTTATATCTTTCCGCTTGTCCTCGGCAGATTTGCGTGCAATCACCTCAACAGTCGTACCATTGCTTTGATTTAAACCACCGTCTGTTCAAGTAGTTGTATAAAAAAGGTTATAAATAGTCTCCGAAATAAGCTCCCAGCTATTACGGTAAACCAGCAATTCGGTACGAGATACCGATTTTTTTATTATTCACAATGAATAGTTATTACGCGTAGATGAAAGCCGATATTTGCCGGTTGGGCACGCGCCACTTTTGGAACGTTAGAATTATTTAGGAATGCAGTGCAGATGCTATCACGATGTAAAAGTTTGGTGTTATTCAATTTATTGGTCTGTTATATTTTATGGCCGTTATGGAATAAGCAATTTAAACATTAAGGTTTATTTTAAATGTTTGTACAAAATCCACTAAAGTAATCGCAATATTTTGCACCAATCAGACAGCATTTTCGTTTATTTAAATCTTTTGTATATCTCTTTAAAGTGGTATTTGTGGGCAAAACAAGTGTTTTGTAATAGATAAAGATATATAAATAAAAAGAGTATGATCTCAGCGATATATTTTTATATATGTAGAACAAGCATTAAAACTTTTCCTTCTCCGAATTTAAACCGTGTCAAATCGAAGCATTTTCTAAACAATTTTAATTAAACCAATACCGTTTTGCGCTTGAATTTTAATTGGTAACTGCTCTAAATTATTGTTCACGTCTTTATAGCTCACTAAAATCATAAATAAAAGAGAAAAAAGTCTTCATTCTATGGTGAAATTTCTATGAGCCTTTGCCTAATTCAAGCTATCAAAGCGTTGTTTCGTGAGCATTAATAAATTGCTGCCTCTAGCCATACTAAGTGACCGGATATTGTTCGTACTTCAGTTCTCACTACAATTTTAATGTATAAACCTATACAACTAGAGTTCAAGTTTGTGTGATAAATATTTTGATTTGCATTCACAAATTCATTGACCAAAATTAAGGTAGTTTCCGATTACCAAGAGCAATAACAATATCGCCCGAAGGCAAGTAATGTCTTGTTCATTATTAGGTGCTTCCTCCAAATTTTATTACTGGTTTTGGAAGTCACTTATAAATAAATAATTGCTGCTTGTGGTTAAGATTGTGTCTCTATTCTTTGACTTATATTCGATAGCGTGCCCGATAGGCCAAACTTGTTATTAACAGATGTATTTATCGCTTAGATCAAAATTGAGTATACTTATAGTTTATTCAAATGACACATAATATTAAAAAAAAATATCCTGACCGACTGATTCAACTGATGTTGTTCTCATCAACGCAATACCTGAAACACTTTACTATGTACTTTTAAATTTAGCAGTTGATCTTTTTTATGTCGTAAGCAGTCACTAAGGAATGGTTTTAGGCAATTTCAAGGAGGTAAAGCTAACAAAACCGCCGGGTGTTAGCTCATACACATAACTACAGAACAAGTTACATTTTTTACCAAATCTGAGGTACCTAGGGTCAGGAAAGTAAAGACGGTACGGTTAATCTCTTCATTTCACTTTAATCAGAATAAAAGACAAATAGAAAGCAAGGCTAGTAAAGGAAACTATTGAGATCTCGAAATGCCAGAATTTCAATCGAGGTGATGGTTTTCAACTCGCCAGTGCGTGGAATCCAGTATTAGGTTGTTTTAAAAATAAAAGTCCGCGTTCAAAATGTGTTCAAAATACTATACGCAGTGATACAGTGAGTGTGTTTTGTCGGGACTTAGGATCGAGTTCGAGTTCCAGTGATAACCGTAGCAAAAGACTAAGAAAGAGGGTAGATCGTTATGTCTGCACCTAACTTTTAAACTTTTTGACCAACCACCCGCATTCTTCAGTCTTCCCGTGAACATGGTGCATGTAACTGCGCCGAAATATCGGGAGCTCATTCCACAACCTTACCACGGTAAATATCCCGTTAATAATCATATAACTTTACAAATAGAAAGGGTCAAATTTACGTGACCTTATCCTAAATCCTATCTCCCGTCGAGAGTATAGCCTGGTTTCAATTATATATAATTTGGAATTGGATCTGCTTGCTCTAACTTCAGCCATACTACTCCCTACAATTTTTAGGTTCAGTTTAGACCTAGCATAAAAATATAGACAAACATATCCTCGATCGGAAGTTTAACCTACGTCTTCCGTAAATCCTTATCAAACGCCAGGAGCATTTTACAATAGTTATATTTGCATATAGTTTAGCATGAACACGCAGATTATTACATTATCAAATTTCAAATAATTTTAAAATCTATCATTAAAAATATCCAATAAGCGAGAACAAACATTTCTCTTCATCACACAAATGTATGCCTCGCTTAGGTATCAAACTAAAAACCCAATCTTATAAAACTGCTCTCTATCAGCAAGCTAGGCCAATGGGGAAATTGCTTATATATAAATATAATCATATATAGAGCTTCATAATATCCAAATATAGTAGGTTAGATTTACAAATCAGGTTGTAAATGTAATAGTTTTTGTGTAATATATAGTTTGATCAAACTGTTATTTTATGCGTATTCAACGTAAATAATATATAAGTTAATAATAAATGCGTTCAACATTGGTGAGAAGACGTTTTTAGTTGAACAACTGTGTTCAAGTAAGCAAGCTTCCGTTTCTAACGCAATTTAGAATGAGCGTTTTGTCGTTACATCCATTACCCCAATGTTTATTGTCTATTTATTTATAAATTCTCTCTAGTTCCGTGCACAAGCAATTTTTCATCTTTATATTTTATTATTGTGTGTTTCGGTTAAAATCTGGTCATCTAAAATCAATTGTGCACATACAAAATCCCGTCCATCGTTAATATAACAAGCATTTCATTTCATTCCATAATCAACAGAAGCTATATCGAAGACTAATAACCACCCTTATCTAACATTTGCCACAATTTTAGACTCAACTACTTTAAAATACAGTTGAGATTTGATCGTTCCATTTGGAAAGAAGGTGTTCGACAGGCAGGCCAGTCTTATAATTTGATGTGGCCAGCAAATTGCATACGATGATGAAGGGAACCTCGGTGGCTGTCACGTAACGTCATAATGAATCCCTCCCAATAATTATACCCGAGTAATATCCTGGACAGGGACGGGTTAAGGGTAACAGGTGCTTTATTGGTGCATGGTGGTGATGCTAAAGCCATGCCCGGATCTTTTTATACGTAAAAAAGGTGGAATTATCTAGTCGTAGATTAATAAAATATCATATTCATACTTTAATACATTTATTTATTATATTTTTTATTTATTTATTTACTGGAAGACCAACAGCTATATAATATTATAACAGAGACGGTAGAAACATTATGCCAATTATAGGTCCTCACGGATAGACGTTACATAAATTAATACTATAACTAATTGTGAACACGAATAACCTCAACGTAGTGCGTAGTAGATACCTAATATAACTAATATATAATATACTAAAAGTCATTGTGTTATTTAAATAACTGGATCAATAAATGATTGAAAGTTGAGAAACGAATAGTGAGATAGATCTTATTATAAAGGAAGATAATAATGTAAAAATAATATTCCGAAGTATATTCCGATGATGATAGTGTATGTATGAAGAATGTGATCAGAATAAATGAAGTTGAGATCATAATAAGAGCAAAGTTGGTAGTTGTGGTCTTCCAAATGCGATTTTATACTAACTCTAAACATTGTATAATATACGTATTAACGAAATCTCTCAAATGAATTCAGAAAGAAAGTTCTTAAAATGCCAATAACATAAGATTGAATAATTGCTACAGCAGATTCTAAAATTAACAATAAAACTTGTACAATTACTAAAAATATAATTATATAAGATGCTTTATTTGATCCTGTTCATCTTAACAGAGTTATTAATAAATGTCCACCGATTATATTTGCTGTTAATCGAACAGCTAAAGGTTTAACGTATAGGTACGGTTTGTAATATGATTAGTTTTAGCCATTTAAATTATACACTTAAAATTAAGGTATTAAAATATGACTGTGCATTTTAGTACAAATATTAAGAGATAAGAGTACTGACGTCACAATTACATAATTGATTTTGATCTTTAACTAAAATTCTAAACAAATCAAATTCACGTTACTGACGTCACAATTGCATACACGTTGCAATTTTGGAATTGTAGTAGGTTTTCTAGGAAATCTATTACGTTATTGCCCAAATATGCCGCGTGGCGAGTCTACGGCCTTTAAATTAAGTTTATATCTTAAACTTTATCATGTTACTTAATAACATAATTTTATTGACATAACATAATGACAATATTTACACTAAATAAATGTACTTAACCCATTGCGTCCAAGAGACGTAAATATACGTCAGTTTCATTCATTAATCTTTTGTTTTCATTATCACGGTATAGAAAGGATTTAAACTCTTAGTTTACTTGGAATATTTGACGCATGAGCTAGTAATTAATCTGTGTTTTGGGCGCCAAAACCCTCCGTTTTCTGAAAAGTTTGTATATTTTATACTTCTAAATCTTAATAAGTAAGTCCTATTAAATATGGTTGATAAGTAGCGCATGCCGAGTGTATGTGTGTGTGTATGTATTTATGTTTTGTGTGTGTGCTTTGTGCGTGTATTTATATGCCTGCATTGTAGTTTTCCAGGGAGTTATGAGAATATGATTTGCTTTATTGTTAATAAAATAATGATTGGTCTTATTAAACATGTACTTAATAAGACCGATCATGGATGATGCGTTTAGTCATAAATGACAAACTGCACTGCGCCCTGAGATACTAAGTTGTTAAGTTTAATGTGCCTGTAATTTCACTGGCACCTATACCCTCGAAACCGGAATACCATAACATTATTATTTTTACACGAACATTACTGCTTTGCGGTAGAAATAGGTATGGTAAATGTTAGGTAGCAGTATTTCCCCGGAAAAAGTCATTTACATAGAGTTTAAGGCGCGGTCCAACCCAATTTTAAAATAATTTACGATGCTTTACGTAAGGTTGAAAATAGCATCTTAGATTGGACGATGTAATGCGAAAATGCGTTAATTTTGTACGTTTCCTTTATATTTTTCGATATATACTAACACAATTGAAAAACTGCTGGTTTACTCTTTTCCTATTCCTTTTCTAACCTTTGTGTTTTTTTCATAATTTACTATCGATCTGTTTCGTTACACTAGGTGTTTAAAAATTCTGGTATTTACTATTATCAGGCGAGCGCGTATAACTGTATAACTGCTACTATTTAACGTATAACTGTATAACTGCCACTATTTGATGTTAGAGTAGGTGATCTAGGTATATCGTACCAATAGATTGTGGACATATCTAGTTATGCATAGATATTTCCCCCTCTTTAACTCTCAATCAGTCCCTGCCAATCAAGAACTCGTCCCATCTCAACCGCCATTCATATATGGTTTGATAACGTACTCAGATATCAAATAGATGGTATCGATAGATCTATTTGTGATTAGCGATGGCGGATGCTTAGACTGTAACATGGCATTATTCGTAGTGTATTTTTTAGTGACGGTACTTTAGAAACGTGCGTCAGTTTGCGGGTCTTTGTATGTTGAAGCTTATATAGATTGATTACGTTTGGGTATTTTCTTTCATTAATAATTATTTACACTTTAGGTAATTTATTAAGGGAATAGTTAAGTCATTTTAGTAAGGTGCTAGTGGACAGATTTTTAATCATGTCTGTGTTAAGTAGCATACAATGGAAATTCAAATTTTCGTTGGAGGCTGATCAGGCAACTACATACAGTTGCAGCAACACTGCATACAAGTAAAAAGTCAGTTTTATTAATTTAGTTATGAGCAGATTTTTCTATTTAGGTAGAAGATATACACCACTTGTTAAAGTGTGTCAACTACCAGCAAGAATGGAGGTCACTTGAGGTGGCTTACAATCTGAAGATGACAGGTTACACCAAATTTTAAATGAACCTATCTATGACGCAGCTAACCTAACCAGCTATTGAGATTTGTGAGTCACCATAAGTGATTAATTCTATCACTTATCACTTATAATTATAATTATTTTAAGACAATATATACATCATATAGAAAACTTGATGGGACTGATACATAAAAAAATAAACCACCCTAAAAATAAAAGAAGAAGAAAAAACTATTTATGACTGCAGATCTGCTTCTAAGGAGTAGTAGCACTCATTAGTATAAAATCAGCGTAAAATCAGCAATTAAAGTTAAAAGCCTTATTTAATATTTATTAAAACACCTTGGTGACAGACCCAACGCTAAGACTTGCAAATAATTGAGGTTGTGACTTGGGCACGTGGAAAGGTAATTAACGCGAATTAAATGTTCATAGGCATTTTCTACCGATTTCCCAAAAAAGGAAGAGGTACTCAATTTGACTGTATTTTTTTTATGTTTGTTACCTCATAACTTTCGATAGGGTGAACCATGTCTCAAAACTCTTTTTTGTTTGAAAGCTGCTGCTTCCCGTGGGTGGTGTTTCCGTTCCAATGGGACTACCCATTTAAATTTAATCAAATTCGGTCCAGTAGTTTTTGAGTTAAACTCCAATAACTGTTTTTTACCAAAGTAATAGAATGGTAGTCGGAATTATTTTTTTCAAATTGCACTTGTATTCTGTAATTTCGATAATTGATAATCAAGCACTTAAGTTTGCATGAGATCAACAGCTCATACATACAAATTGGTGAATTAAAAAAGTACACTCACCAACTCGCGTGCATTATGGTAATGACGTAATAATGTGGGTGGCGAGGATACTCAGTATCAATCAATTCCAAGTTTATACCCACTATAATTATATATGTTATTAAAATATGAACATTAACTTACATAAAAAACAATTGTACACCACATGTACTTACTACTTGACGCCTTTACAATTGTAAGAAATTCCGAAGTGCCGTGGACATGATATACTCAGCAGTGATGGTTTCGAAACATAGTCGGCTTCGTCAACTCATTTGGTAGTGACCCTACATACGATGCATGGGGTCCCAGGTACGATCCCTGGCCAGGACAAAAAATTGCGTGGTAAGTATAAATGTTTGCTCTCGGGCCTTGGATATTTTGACATGATATTATTGGTGTTTATGCCTCCCGCGATACATGAAATTCTAGTACGTGGATACGAATGCGTAAACCTATACGGCCTTATTAATAAACTTGGCTTATACCCGGAGTAGTTCAAACATCTATCTGTCAATTTTTCTCTTGCAGTAAATGTCACGCGTGAAAGCAAGACAAAGCATGTTACGCCTAATATAGATTTACGCAACGTTTATTAATAAAGGCCATAAAGAATAACTGTCGCATGTAATGGAGGCGAGTCTGTTGTCATCTTATTCTTTAGGTTCAATTTCGCAATTCACATCAAAAAACGAATCAAATATACTTAGGTTTCTACCTATTACAGTTCGAATGATAATTTTATTTTGGTTATTTCGGCTTTTAGATAGACACTCAGGTATAAATCCTGGTATAAGTGTCTCCATTCAAATCAAAATTAATTAAAAATATCTTAAATGTCACTGTTTTAGTGCAGTTTACGCGGGTAAAACCGCGGGGCGCAACCAGTATAAAATAAGTATAAAACTATATACTACTTATTACCGTTAAAATGAATACTGATTAAGACCGAAACTTATATCAGTCCCCAATTAGGTCGTTAACCAGTGTTATCGTGGAGCCATTAACAGACAGCAAACACGAAGGGAGGTTTATTAGTTTTTACTACTTGAAATCATTGGCGGCCATTTTGAACAATCTGCCTACAATTTACAGCCAATTAGCTCAATAAATGACGTACCTTGCATCTACAGCTTGCCTGTAACGTAGGCCGTTGGTTGGTTTGGTTCCCCGATTCAGTACTTCACGATAACTTGGCTGATGACCGATATAATTTAATTTACGTATATCCGAATACATTTGTATTATGTATTAAAAATTTAACATAGCAAAAAATTATTGACCATACTTTATTATTTATATGTTAGTCTTGAAAATTTTAACTAGTTCGTAAATTTTAACCATTCGGTATCAAACTATGCACCCCACTAATCAATTTTTCGTAAATATTAAATACTGACTCACTTGATTAATGATACATACATCATCCATAGTGATATTGTTACCGGAATCGCATAATTAATGTTCAGAATAACGCTACAAGAGTTATTTTTGAGGTTATTGTTTAATGATCGATTTAGTTAGTTATCGAAAAACACTGAATCAGTCTCTGGTTGGGCTATGAAACATACTGTCGGTCAATTTCCTATAACTAGAAAACTAATCAACCTTGAAATTATTGGGGAAATGAGAATCGACTGCCAATGTCTCGAGGTAACGTGGACATATTGCAAATCCACGCGAAAAAAAAACTTGTAGCACTGCAATCCAGGCGTGAAGCTTTTCATCGGGCGCATCACTGTTTTGTCGCTCAGTAATATAAAAAAGAGATGAAGATGTAGAAATGGAATCAAACGAATATTTATACAAGTACAGTAGGGCCTCGTTAATCCGGAGAGGCAAAAACAAGACCCTTTCCGGATTTTCGAAGCGTCCGGATTATAGTATGCCATATCTAAATAATAAAAATATTTTATATATAATAAATAAATAAATAAATAAATTTTTAACCTTAGTTCCTATAATGAATTTAATTCAATTAAAGCATAAAGACAAACATGTACATGTTCAAAATTACAAACATGTAAGAAAAACTGTAAGTTAAAATAAAACATTAGGTAATTCTTCTTGAACTACACGACTACTGTACGTGTGTATACTTTCGTGTAGACTACGTACTACACGAAAGGCGATAAACAAAAGACTGACGCCGCATTGGCTCATGGCAGCCCGCACCTATACCCACCCGGCTCCCCCGCGAAGCCCATTGCCCGGCCGGATTACAGCGATCGCCGAACAACTGGGAGTCCGGATTACTGAGTAACAAACTACTCCTACCCCTACTGTATAACAAAGCGAAGATACATCTGTCCAATATACGAGTGCTCAAATAGCAACGATTGGATCTCATCAGAGAAGAAGATAGAGCGGGATTTCTGCTCTGAAACAATCTGTCTATAACAGAAGCAGTTTATCATTGAAGTGAAAGTTGTGTGAATCTATACTCTGCTTGCGTGCACGTTTCTGGGGCATGGCAGGGTTCCAACCAGGTTTAGAGATTGTGTGAAATAATTAATGCGTTTCTTTCGATAAGCTCTTAACCGTGATTTGTAGTGATTTTTTCAACTGGTCGCGTGTAGTAAATATAGTTGGATAAATGTATATATTTATGTAAAGTAGCAGTAAAACTATTTGTGAATGAGTGCCGGGGAAGTGCTACACCGTACCGATTTCTACCGCAAAGCAGTAATGGTCGCATACTTTGTTCTGGTTTGAAGGGTTATTGTCCGGCGAAATTACAGGCGCATCATGGACATGGACTTAACAAGTTTATGTGATAACGGGTATAGTGAAGTCAGTCACTTGTGACGAAATGCATCTGTTATAGACATAGGTTACCACTTAGTACCAGGTGAGCTTCGTGCTTGTAAAAAACGTATGTCTAAAAAAAATCTTGAATTTCAAATCTCACTTGATGAGTGTTATCTTTAATTTTTTTACCTGTTACCTGTAACAGAATTAAATCAAGTAAACGTAAGTCAGGAACCTCCAAATTACTGGCCTACGTTTATGAATAGGTAATAAAACTAATCAAATGTGAGCCGAATTGACGAATACGGCCGTTTATAGGAAACTCAAGTGGACACAAAACAACACCATCTAATTGAACATAAAATATAATTATTGATACTTTTTTGTAGATGGACAGCCTTTACCTACTTCAATAACGAACGGGTTATGAGATAAAATTAAGTTAAGACTCATTTACATTGTCATTTCTGTTATGGCGCGTAAAGTTTTTGAAAAAGTATCTATCGTTACACTAATATTATAAACATGCAAGTTTGTGAGTGAGTTTGTGTGTATATTACTTCTTGACGTTCAAACGGCAGATAGATCAGGCGCTGGATATCCACACAAGATGCTTTTCATCACCATCATTTATCACCACGCGGTTGTGACCGCTGGTTGTAGCTTGTTGCCAATACAAATTTATAACATTATAGCGCTCATGACTGCCGTAGGGAATTCGGTAAATATTTAGAATCCTTAGGATTGCGGGTTATACGAGTAGACGTATATATAACACAATAATTATTCATCAATTAAAAAAACATATTTAATATTTGGAGAATTTTTGTATTTCCAATTACAATACTTACAGCTATTTTCTAAAAGAATGTCAATTTGTACAGTTTTTGAAAAGGCGTGCGACTCAGGACGCCTAACTGAAGTTATAACTTAAACTAGCCTAGCGCTCTGGGTAAAAGTAAGAGAGGATGCGCGAGAGAAAGGGAAGCCAGACACTTTCTAATAAAAAGCTATAACTTAAAAAATAAAAATAGAAAAATACTTCCCGTAACATTTACGAACAGTAGCTCAATATCTAATACGTTGAACAGTAGCTTACGGCAATGTTTTGAACTGTAAAAGGTAAAAGCTTTCTGTTTTATGGTGTTTTTAACTGTGACTTTTTTAATTACTGCTCTATTAAGACACCAGTTGACCGATAACGTGCATTTGATGTAAGCGACATATTCTGACAAATAAACAAAATTTCGATTCCGTTAATTAGTTAAATTAGTTTAGATATAATCAATATATCTACACTACATAACTTATCCTGCATCGAGTGTCGGGCGTACACCATGTGTACAAGCAAAATAACCCCAAAACCGCGTTGTGTGCTACCTCTTGTTAGTTGTAACACTTACTGTTCCAATACACTACACAATCATAAACTTGCTTTTAGTTGGTGAAACTATTCAGGAAAAGTACTCGTATTTATATCAGATATTTTATGCGTAATTCAGAATAAAACCGAAATTAAGGCAAATTGAAAAATAGGCACTTGCGCGGCAATGTCCGTTGTCGGGATGATCCGTCGATGTGCTCGTCAACGAGCTCACCGATGTCAGATACTTTATGAGATATCGTCCTTGTACTTTAGGTTGTTTTTCCAACGTTTCTTGTCATCTCCTCATTTGTTTCACGGATGTTGTCAAAGATGCAACGAGGTTTGCTCTTAGAGAATCGCACGACTTTTCATTGCGTAAGCATTATGTTTTGTTTAGTGAATAATGCAACTCGTTGAAAAGCTGGTACGTTTTTCTATAGAAAACAGTGCATACCATCCGATTATATTGTAACTTTTAGAGTAAAATTAATCAAAGTGTTTTTTTATCCTTGTGAACAATTAAATTAAAAAACTAAACTAAAATTTCTAATTCAAATATGCTGGTACATACCTCTGGCAACTTATAGGCTATTCAACGAGATAACGTTGCCACCTGTTTGGGCACTCTACCCGTAGACAGGGACTTAAATGCTGTTTTTTATCTGTAATATATATATATATAATTTAGAAATATTTTAGTGAATTAGTTTTATTGTAATAGGTAGATTTATTTTATATTAGTTACTTTGTACTTAGATTTAATCATTTATTTCTAATTTAATTTCATAATTAAATTAACGTAGTAAATGATGTATGATTCATGTTGCTAACATGATAGTCTTGATAAAAATGTGTATTAAATATATCGCCCGGTGCAGTAATTATATTGGCGGCTCTGGAGGGCTAGACACTCAACGGGTTTCGGGACAATACCCATTATTTGCGTGCTGCTAAATTTCCAGAACTTGGGAGTCTGGCAACAGAAGAAGGGGTGTAGGCTATAATCTAACACAACCAGTGCGCCTTGGTGTATATGCTAGTGGCCCGCCAAGTGTTGAAGTTTTATTTAAGGCTACCCAAAGCATACGATATAGGCTGATTGTCGTCATATACGACAGGTTTAGCGTGCCTACTGCGGCCGTAGCACAATCAATTTGCGAAATAGTATTCGTATCGTAACCGTCAACGCGTCACGCTTCGGTGAGCACTATCACTGCGGTCCTAATTGGCTATAATCGATATTAGCGCGATAAAAGTCGGTCCCTTTCACCGTGAGCGTGATTACGATGGCCCACGCTACGTCATCGATGACGTCTTAACTGCCGCCATATTGACGATTACATGAACCATGCTCTACACCATAATCGTCGTGAGCGTTCTGTCAAAAGTGACAGGTGTTTGTTTATTTCTACAATGTATTTACTGGTGTCCCTTCTTTTTGATGTAAAAGTTGTAAAAGTCGGTCCATCCATTCCATTATTTCTTTTTAATCCACACACTACATAGTTAACCTTCACACTATGCACGATATGTAAATGAATTTGTTTTTCGCGCGCAAATGGTTCGTTATTGCTACAACTTTGGTCCGAATTAACAACACGCTTACAGTGCCACGAGCTGTCAAAATCGCGATATTTATCTCGGACCAGCTTTGGTAGACGATAGCACTGTGAGCAAAATTATCGCAAAACGGACCACGGCATATGAGTTATCCGTGTCACAGTTTGTCCTAGATAAATTTCAGTTTGTACTGTTTCACGGGGACGACACGTTATGTTACACTTACGTAGTTATTCGGGTTAGGCTCTGAAGCACAACAACGTTCAGTTGAAAATACAACTATGGATCACTCATCCAAATCGTGACCGCAGTAAGATTTGCATAACTTATTAAGATTATCAGTTAAGAATGAAAAGGTAAGCTATACCGCCAGCGCTTTAAAGTATGATAATTAATTATAATAATTATCGTTATTGATAGTACATATACTCGTATTTAGGACATTAACGATATTTTTGATCATAATTTATTTTATTTTATTTTACATTTTAATTACACTACTTATTCATTTTGATTACAGGTGTGGTTGAGTTTAATTTTAAATACTTGATACAAGTTCAACCTGTACTTCCTTATATTTTTTGTAAAAATCCACTAAACTTTCATATTTTTATATTTTATTTATTGCTAGCTGTAATTACAAAGTAGCAGTTAACTATTCTTGTCAAAACCAACTTCAGCCAGTCAAGTTAGATCAGCGGGAAAAATGCCATTCATCAGGTTCATTTGATGAACCTTCATGAAAACCCAGAATTGCCGGCCCTGTCATTATTTTTGTATAATTATCTAAAATTAGCTTTCCTCTAGGTTTAACGTGTAATGGTGTATTTTTAGTGAATAGATTTCCAAATCAACGCGCAACAAAACAACGGTGGTTTTTGTATTCGTCTCGTCAATCGTCTCTAAAGGTTTTAGCAATGTATATGCTATATACATTGGGGTCGGATTATGGTCTATATACCTCTCTCTGAAAAGAAGGCCCAAATCCCAGCGGTGGGATCATAAGCTGTTTGTTTTATGTTATATAAATGTTATCTGTACTCGTGTCCTTCTTATGTGCTAATTTCATTATAACGTAACTTAAATAAAATATACGTTTTGTATTTTTGTGCCTGTGACTTGATTGTGTGTTGTTTTCTATATTTGACTAATGGTAAGTTTACAAACTAAATGAACACATATACTCATATATATCAAGTACAACATGAAAAATTTAATACCGACTTCCATTCTATTTAGTTATTGGAGAGTGTAATTCAATAACTACTTGATCGAATTTGATGAAATTATAAGGACCATACGGGAAACACCAGCTTTCAAAAAAAAAAAATTGAGAATCGGTTCACCCTATCGAAGTTATGAGGTAACAAACATAAAAAAAACAGTCAAATTGAGTACCACCTCCTTTTTGGAAGTCGGTACAAAAGAGTTTTGAGAAACTGTTCGCCTAGTCGATAGTTATGAGGTAACAAAGATAAAAAAATACAGTCAAAGTGAGACTCCTCCTTTTTGGAAGTCGGTAGAAAATAAAAGTAAATCCCATAATACTTTATAATACTTAGGTCCAGTTCTAATCACATTTTAATTTTGCTGTAACGGTAACAACACTCATCAAAAACAGGAACGATTAACTAAAAAAGCTATAACAGTTCCAGACCAATCATTAGAACGAAAACAAAGCATTCTCTCATCTTTGTGTCGCAAAATAATTACTATTTCGGTTCTGAACGATTTTCTTTTCCATTTAACACAAATGTGAAGCATTTCTTATAGTAATTATGAATAATATGTATGGAGAGTTTGAAACTGTTCGGAGTGCTGAGTAGTGGTATGATGATAGAAATAAATAAAGCGTTTTATTTAATAATAAGCTGACCCGTGATTTCAATCTTGTGGGGTATGGCTCCTCTAAAATTAGTTGATAATTAATTAATACATATAGCTGCTATATGTCTGTCAAACAAAGTCCCGTCAAAACCCGGTCGTGCTATTTCAGATAGACTACAGATTTAAAAATGCTCGCGAATGCTTCCAGCATGACGATAAAGTGCCATCTGCAGCACGCAGACACGCTAAGTTGAAAACTCCACTATTGGTCATCGATAGAAGTAATAAGTTTATTATTCTATTATTCTATGACGAGGAGGGCAATTCATGAGCCTAGTGGTGAACACTACGGAAACCTATGATAGTTACAATGCCAATCGTAGCTTAAAACTGTTATATTTCTATATGTTATGCAGGTTTTTACTGAGTCTATCACCCCAAGGCATTGGCTTTTGAGTGTCATTCGGCTACAAATTTTACTTAGTACAGTAAGTACCCTTCACACTCTAACACAATAAATGACGGCCCCGTCAGCCTACTCGGTAACCCTGCCTTCGGATCCATGGTCAGGGCAAATATTTGTGTGATGAGCAGAAATGTTTGTTCTTGGGTTTTAGATGTGTTAATGTGTGTGACCATACCTCCTGTAGGGTATCCTAGTGCAGGGGCGTGTGCGTAAGTGTTTTTTTATATAATACTCCTGCAATTGATTCGCGGTAGAATCTGGTATTGCGGTAGTATCAAACACTATATTTACATATCTTGCAACTAAACAGTTGTTATAATAAATGATTTAATATTATTCCTTTTATTTGACATATTTCACGGGTTTCACCCGGTCCTTTACATACTACGAATAATAATAAGTCAGGAAGCATAATTCAGAACAAATTCCACACAAAAAGTGGTCCTTCAAACAAAAGCGACGTATGATTCCAAATACGAATTACTTCCGAGGTTACAAATAGACATGTTCGGTGATTGGTTTAAATTCAGAAGGAAAGCAGGGATTGGTTCACGCGCGTGCTGCAACGTCTACTATGACAACTGAGTCGTAGCGGCGTGGACGATGTAATGCAACAAGTGGATTGGACCAAGTAATATAAACAATATTTTTTTTTGTTTTTTATATCGGACCTTACTTTTTAAAATTCAGTGAACGTTGTGTCCCACCAAATATGATTAATTTATTAAGTTTTCGTCTAGAAGTAATTAGAAGAGACTCTTTCTTCGCAATGTAGTGAAGTAAGATAAAAAAAAATCGCATATTCATTTTACCAAAATCATATTTAACTAGCTGGTGCCCGCGACTACGTCTGCGCAGGGTTAGTACTTCGAGTAGCTTATTATCTTCTCCAAGGCCTCACCCTGACCAGACCTCCATTTATCATTATACCAAAATGACATTAAATATGTACATGGTCAAACGCAATTGTTATAATAGAAGTCTAAGAGAAAATGAAATACTTAGTGTATCAATCAGTAAACACTAATAATAAAAGACAGGACTTACGAGTACATATACATATTTCACCATTAAAAAACTATCATTTCATTTCATCACCCTTGACGGTATTTGTGTTACATTTGATCCCCCTTGAGTCTAGTGTATCGAGCTGTCAAAATAATAGCGAGCGACACAAACTTAGGGCACAAACAAAAAAACAAACTTAAATGTAGGCGTTGAATACACCGCTGCTTACCCCTTCGAGGATATATAGGCGAAACCGTTTGTTATGTTGTGTTAAAAAATAACATGTAAGTATTGCGGGTGATTCACTCAAGACCGCTAGATTGATGTTTCACCTCCGTCGTGATGGCGGAATCGCTCGACTACAGTCGGCTGAACAACAAAGACGGATGACATGCCAACTCTATCGCCGAGCACGTCTAGTGTATCGAGCTGGCAAAATCATTGCGTGCTTTTGACTTGAGGTACGTTCGTTTAGCAATGAGGGCATTGGTGACGTTGCAATTGTTGGCTCTTTTGATAAAGCGTTCGTAAAGCTCAAAATCGTTATTATTGCCGCTATTCCCACTCTCTACTCGAACGCTAAACCGTGCATAAGACCTAAAATCGCACGATTGTGCTGTCAAATAGATAGTTGTCAAAAAACGATCAAAAACAGTCGCAGCTCCGGACGTGGGTTAATAATTGTACTTTTCGGTGGCATAAATAACTCTTTTTTAGCTTTGCGAACGGTGAACAAAAAGAGCCGTAAACGACATTTTCACCCACAAATTCCCAATTCGAACGCCATTGTGAGCGTTTTAGCGTTATTTTTCGCCAACTTGGGGTTATTCGAACGCACTATATAATCTATGAGAAACTGACACAACTTTGACAGAACTCTATTGTCAGAAAGAAAGTCATCATTATGATCTTGGCATCGGCGGAGAACTTGTTATTTTGTCTATGCTGTACCCAAAAATATTAGGCCGTTTCACCCGCGTGGTGATAGATGATAATGATGATGAAAATTTGCCTATGTGCTATTCCAGACTATAATCTATCTCTGTGACAAATTTCAATCAGATCTGTTCAGCCGTTATTGAGTAACAAACATTCATTAAAATCATCCATCCATCCATCCAAACTTTAACATCATTTATGATATTAGTGGGATATAAGTAGGAAGTAGGATAGGATATTCGTTATTTGCCTGGTGGACGTTTTTCAGTGGTCGCAGAATACCTTCATTATCAATTATTTTAGAAAAGCATTGTGTTGATATTACTGACAGATTTATGAGCAACTCAAGTAAACCACTTCAAAACTTGCAAAGGGTGTATTTTCATTAGCTTGAAAAATTAAACGTAGGTACTTACGTAATTCAACCAAGCAATGAACTATTTTTTTAATGCTATACTATGCAACTGTAGGTAATCGGTTATTACTGTTAATAATTGTTCATTTTCTGTAGTATTTTTTAGAGATGTTGATGTTTTTTTTTGGGACGAATCATCAGCGTAAAAATGATAAGTTTACTTAATATAAGATTTGATATACATAATAACATAAACAAAAAAACAGTAGGTACTAACTGTACAGACTGGGAGGTACTGCAGATTTGTGTAACATGGTACATATACAATTTCTTTCAATTTGTTTTTTTATTTATTTCTTCAAAATGAACGGAGTAAGTATATAATGCTGGTTTTCACAGGCGTCTAGTCATACTCTTGTCTTTCTAGCTTAAGAGCAGAGAGGCATTTATTTTACTGCACTGGATCGGCAAGGAAAAGAAAATAAAACTAAGCTAAAACTAAATAAGCAAAATACATTGCTGTTACATTTCAATATTCAGTTCTGTAAAAAAAATATACATTAATTAAAAATAGACTGACTTTATTTTGCATAGCATTGACCATCTCGGTTTGTATACGTATTTGTACATCTTTGAATATAATTATAATTTTGCTACTACTTACTAATAAAAGTGATTCCTGGACATTTTAATCTTGTATGGATCCTGCACCACTTTACAACACATGCTGGCATGATGATTCACAGCTGTAGTTCACAATGATAAAAAATAAAATGTATGCGAAGATTTCACGTGTGCTTGCTTGCAAGAAAAATGTCCGACTGATGACGTACTGAACACGACTTTTAAGCCCCGCCTACTTGAACATGACTTTTGTTGGGTTTTTTTTTTAAAGCAGTTACTGTTCCTGACTTATTATTATTCGTAGTTTACATAAGCATAAGTGGGGCCGCAGCCAACACTTAGAGGCCCGTTTGGTATAAAAATACAATGTAGTATAAAAACAGAAACATTTTGGATGGATGGTTACATGGTTTATCTATTACAAAAATGGGTAAAATGGGCATGGCTATTGATATGTACTTATTAGTGGAACGGGAGATAGTGGGCTATGGACGAGACTACGGCGCCTGCCAATTTCAGTCTCATCTTAAAATATTTAGGCAGGTGGTGACTTGCTACCCACTAAACGGGCCCCCCATAAGAGCCACCTTCAATGGTTACAAAAGGGGCAACGTTGGTGTGGATATCTGAAGGGTGTTGAGAGGTGTGCTGCGGTTTCACTAGAGCGCTACTACCGGCGTTATGCCCTTTAACTTCCACCCTTGGAGCTTTTTGTTTCTTGCTCTTGCGTCTCCACCCCCAGACGACCAATTAAGGCAAGCCGGGGGTCAGGGGTCTCATTTAGCCCCATGGAGAATCAGGGTACGCGGTGTCGCCACTCACCGACGGCTCGCCACAAAGCCGCCCCTGCGGTATTATTATTATTATTATAAACCAAAACGACAACTCGACAACGATGCACAAGACGCTTCCTACCTAGTGTGTTATTACATTGCAGTACTTCACAACTATTATCTTGGAAACCAACTGATCAATTGTGCACATATATGTTGATATATGTTGAAATTCATCTTTAAAGTCGGGCTAATGTGTATACCAAATTTTATCAAAATCAGCCCGTAATAGGAAAAGTAAATCCAAATAACCAATGGCAAAAAATTAGTTACTAGAACTTGCGTACCTACGAGTAGTTTCGTCAATATTGGTGGAAAAATGCGAGGAAGACGTTCATACAACGTTACAAACATAGGGACAGATGAAAGTCAATTTGGCCTGTTAAAGCAGAGACGCTTCGCTCGAGGGGATCAGGGAGAACGATGTTCGAGCTGACCCGCTCCGGCGCAGACGACCGGGGGAACGGAGGAGACGGTTTGCTCGTCTCCTCCCTCCTCCGTAGTTGGGCCACTGGCGAATAGTCGGGGGACTCTTCGCCGGTTTGCACGGCCCTACACGTCTAGGTGGTGATCTTGGTGAGCAAGGTCATCCCTTCACAGGCGCTGAGGCCCGGTTAAGATCAATCCGGGCCTACCGCTGGGGCGAGATGGTGACTGCCAGCGCGACCCTGTCTCGTTCCACCTTGGCGGAGGACTGCTCACGGGGGGGTTTTAGTGGGTCTGAGCCCCACACGCCCCCTTCCGTCACCCCCGTGGCGGAAGGGAAGTGCACAGCATTTCCCCCCCCCAAAAAAAAAAAGAGACGCTTCGCTCGCTCGCTCGCTAAAGCGAAAATATGTTCGATCTCTAGAACTAACAGCCCAATTGTATAGGCACAGATTCAGGCAATCTGTGAATACAGGCTAACTCGTATTAGGCTAAAGCCATAGGCAATAGCGTAAGCTATTTTACCCTGAAATGCGTGGGTTATCCAGCAGACGCCCTTTAATCGTACAGATTGATAAAAAAGCTTTTCTTACATCCCAAACCACAGCCTTATACCAAGCAGGTACGTGCTACAAAAGTATTAACTGAAATGTAGCGTGATGTGAACGATCTAAATACACCAGATGTTGATGTATGCAGACGACAATTATTATTGTACAAAAACTTAAGAAGTATGTTACACAAAGTATTTGTGGTTTTGTAAGGCGGAGGTTCTGCATGTTTTTACTGTTGTAAATGTAATGTCATTCAGTATGTTAACCTATACATTAAATAAAATTATATTTATTATATTATGTACAAATAAATAAAATGCAAGTGTATGTTTGTAATGCCCAAGAATAGTTAAAATCAAGTAAAAATTTTGCCAAAGAAAACTATATTTTACAATATCTATAAAATAAATCTCTGTCTTTTTGTTCCGGATTATCTCTGAAACGGCGGGATCGATTTTGACGGGACTTTCTCTAGCAGATAGCTGATGCTTTAATAAGTAACATAGTCTATTTCAATATTCATCAACATTTATCTAAATTATTTCTTCGTATCCTGTAGACAGTATACCATACGAGCGAAGCTGCGGGCGGGTTAGCTAGTATTATGATACCTTTTTTAAGCAAAAGTGTATTTGTGTTTACACAGAGTTATCTTTTTTTGTATATACTTTCGCTCTACAATGGTCGCTTAACGTTAGCGTCAAATCTGTTATAAGTTATGTGTTTTTTCTAAATCTGCTTTAAATTTTAATCTACAATCAACTTTAGATCAAATGCTTTCTGATCATGTGCTTTAAATACTTTATAAGCCTCTGTCGCGTTCCAAGATAAATAGAGCCTCTATCGAGAAGAACCGGCAAGAAACGCAGGATTTTTTTAATGCCGATTTTTATTACAATCCCAAAAAGTTTCAAGGGTCGACTGTTGGCAGAGTTCTCCAAGCTTAGTCTCTGTCGAGCTATTAGATATATATATAAGGCATGTTCCTTGAGTATTATTTGTTTTCGCTAGACACTGTTATCCGTATTCCAATATCCGTATAGTGTGATGATAACACTTTTACTTCAATATAATGTATACATAATATATACATACTACATATACTATATATATATATACTATATTTACATTTTTTCGGGTTAATATTTTTGGAAGTGCAAGTGCCTAAAGTATTATGCCACCTAAAGTATTAGAAAAATCACTATTTCGCAAGATACAAAATTGCTAGATCGTTAAACAATATTTGCCATATTATTCACGTAAACTGTTTTATTTTTTCTAATGTCATCCAGGATAATTCTACTTTTAAAATTATATAAGTAACAGAACAACTTGAATGGATCCCTAAAAACCAGAGAGCTGCAATGAAACAAGCTGTGATTACCATAATTTCATCGCTCCACGTGTCTGGCGTCGCGGGTGTAAAAAAACCCAATAATCATTGCTGCCACAGTGCAACAAATGTAGTACAGTTGAGGAAAAAAGAAAATTGAAATATTTTTTACGTAATACATTTTTCAAACAGCTATGAAGATGTATTTGGCAATTTGCTAGGAAATATATGATAAACAGGCCAAAATTTTCCTAGTGGTTACGTGAATTCTGTTATGACTTACTTGTATAATAACCACACAAAACACTGAAAGATAATCTATGTTTTCACGGGTAACACAAGTATTATACCTATTTTCGGCACTTAGTTACTTTTGTAAGTTTAACAAATTGAAATGTCGATTTTCGAAACACATTTATTTTGAGATTTTAATAATTATGAAACAGGGAACCGGTTCTTCTGATGATTTGCATCATGCCTCCCTATGACAGTTACATGCTACCCAGACCTTACTATCACGTGTAGCCAGATACCTACAAAGCTTTTGCGCGGCACTGCACGGCACTTATTCGTCACCCAAGTTAAACAAGTTTCTTATCTTTTTCTATCGAAATTCTCATAAGTTTGATACATACATTATCAGCCCATTATGTTCTTTTGTGTTTTCATATGGACTTCTTGGTAGATAGGCTAGTAGCCAACCCATGTCGAAGTTTTCAGGCCGCCCGAAGGCCTTCGACATACCCTAACTACTGTTGTCCTAAGACAAAGATCCGGGACGGATGGCTTCACGTGCCCTTCGAAGCACGGAAGCGGTCAGTTGAATAATGCCCCTAGACGTGACCCATCCAACTCCTAACCGCAGTAAGCGTTGCTTAACTTGTTGATTGGTTAAGGTCGCCAACTCAAGCTCTGCTGCGAGTGCTTCAAGTATTATTTGCGCTAGTATTAATAAGAAATACAGCTTAGTATTTTTTTCTTCATTGTTGTGCTCTTGACAGAGCGGTGATCGTCATGTACCTAGTAGTGTTGGTGGGGCCAGAAGTTAAAAGCCTCCCGATGTCACGCCATTTTTGCCTGTTCGCGGTCATCCTGGTGCACTCATGCAAGGTCACCTACCGCACACTTGAATTGGTCGGTCCATCGCATCGGTGACCTACCGCGCGGCCTGATGCCTTCCACTCTGTCTTGGACGGCTAGGCGCTCTATGGAGTCGTTTCTCGCCTGTTTTAGTTTAGCATTATACGATCAGTAATACAATGCAGTGTCCTCCTACCTAAATACAGCGACTATGACACAATACTGCATCGAGGCACTGCGCTAGTGCTCATCAAGACGAACACTTTTAGAAGGGTGTTAGCAAGTAAGTAACATGATCGGTACCACCTAGATATCACATACAATTGCCCTACCCTAGCACGGACGTGGGGTGCGCGGCTGTAAATGCTTTTTACTCAGCCAAAGCTGTATTCAGTACTGGTCAAACATTAATCGGAGCACTCATTCAGCAGGCTTTTGATAAAATACAAATTAACACATACACATATTTGTATATTACTTTCTATGGTCACTGTACAGCGTTTCTGTAGTCAAGCAAGGCTCAACCGGCAAGTGCGGGCTACCGTCCTGCCATACGGCAGATAATAGCTTTTTTTTACTTCTTTTTCGATTGACGTCTTCAAATCGGCTGTCATATTTCGTACGTAAACACTCCGCCGCCGGGTTTACTTGAATTTTGATTTAATGACTGAGTGTACATGACTGGAGCGTAAATGCGGAAACATTGGACAGGTTTTATGTCATCCAGGTGTATGTTGTGATAATTAAATGTGACGTCATTAAACGACAGATGGGTTGGAATAAAATGTAATAGGACCTATTCAGACTACTATAAATAAATAAGTAGTAAATTAGCTACGATGAGACAAACCGGATTGATTTCCATTTGAATGTTGATGAATGTTCATTGGTTTGTTACCAATGACGGAGATAACAGAGATACGGTTTCAGACCTTTGTTAATAAGTGTTTGAAAGAACCCATCTCATAACACTTGGTTAGAGCTAAGTTAAAGATTTTCACCTACACCGTCGTCGGGATGCAAATAAAAGAGACTAGAAAATCCACAGATCACAGAAACAAGGATATCAACCTGAAGAAACCTGACTATCTAGATGACAGGCCTCTGGTTTAGTTGGTTAGTACTTCTGCTGAGTCAGATATTCTGCCACGAAGCAGTTATGTGTAAATATTGCCCTGTTAGAGTTTTCAAACACCAGTGTCCGGCATAAAATGAATATCGTTGAGCGTTCTCTTACTAAATAATATTTTAAAGTGGTTTTCATAATGGTGTTGTATTTATAGACCAAGTTGTACATTCCGGCAGTCTCAAGTTCGTGTCAGAAGACGCAATCAACTTAACTCAAAAAGCAAATATGTATCTTACCAATATTTCATCATTTTGCTATCCAATGTTATTATAAAATCTCAATAAAAAATCCTAGAATGAAGCATATAATGGGATGTCGGTCGCTGGAAGCATCATCCGATCGGCTACTGATACGGAGCGTGCCCGGGGCGCGCCATTAGCGCTGCCATACCGGCTCCTGATATTACCGCTACTGTATCCAATCCTTTAGAACTTACTGGGATACTTCATCTTTCCTATTAATACATTCACTTTTTATATGACAAAAGGATGAGACGTGCGGTTTGTTCATTTTGTAAAGTAATATACTTATATGATATGATAGTTGCAGTATCACATATGGCTCACAACACGCTCTCATTGATAGATATGTAGAGTAACACCTACCGATCTAGTTTACTATAAATATCTTCCTTCTCATTTTTAATGTGAGAAATAGGAATCAATCACGTTAAAATAAGTCAGTAGGGCTATTATGTATCTCAGTTGCTTGCAAATGTTCATTGAAATCGTAAAAAATGGCCGCTCTATGTCACTTTTTCCAGATTTCAATGTGTGTTAAATGTGTTAGCAACTGAGATACATAATAGCCTTGCTGATCTTTCCAACTTTAGTTTCAACCATATCCGGTGGTCTTTTTCAAAGAGAGTGCATAACGATTGCAGTTGCGTCTTGCTTCGCACTGTCTTTCTTACTCGTTTATCATCATTCAGTTACGAGTAATAGGAATTTTAATCAGTTTTGAATTAAATAAATCAATCTGGTCTTCCAACGCTTCCAAGTACGCGAAATCAGAGATGATAATATAGCCCTCTCCCTCTCCATTAACTTCCTCAACAAGCGCAAGAGTGAGCTGTGTTATCAAAACTGTACAGTCGGTGATCAAACCCACCAGGTGCACTGGCTGTTGACATAAACTCTAAAATTACATAGCAAAACAATTAAAGTACACATAGATATTAAAAAACGGTGGCTGCTATCAGCTTGCTTCTCGCATGTTGCTTTAGGTGTGAATTACTATTAACTAATTTATCCAAACATTTTCTAATCAACTTGGTATCCCTACAGGTACATTATGATTGCACCAAGAATCGACACAAAAAAAACCATCGCTCCCTTGATTACCTCACAACTCATGTGGCGGATGATATTGTTAATTTCATTCGACATGTCCATGATTTGTGCTTTTTGTAATGTGTACGAGTTTTAATTTAAGAATAAATTATTTTTTGGTGCGAGTCGCTGGTGATGTTCGTATATTTTTGGATGACCGCAAATTTAGTTAGCTATAGACATTTCTCATTTTGTATGAATTGGGGCTTTGTTGGTTGACCCCCCACAAACATTATTATCAACCAATAATATAGTTATATCATATGAATAGGTTACCGTACCTCTTATGTTTATACTAAGATCCAATAAACAGTAACCATTGAAAATATAGATATCAAACATAATATACGAATTATTATACCTGAATTGTTCATTAATTGTCTTTGCTGTAACCAAAATATGTAACTCTCATTGTCTCTAATTGCGTTTTTATCCGGATAGGATTGATTCCAATTTTGGTCACTATATCTAACTATATCTTAGCCACTTGGCTATGGTATGATACCAAACCAAAACCAATGTAGTGATTAGTTTGGCCTTGAGGTACCTAGTCGCTGAATACTTTGTAATATAATATAATATAATATAATATAATATAATATAATATAATATAATATAATATAATATAATATAATATAATATAATATAATATAATATAATATAATATAATATAATATAATATAATATAATATAATATAATATAATATAATATAATATAATATAATATAATATAATATAATATAATATAATATAATATAATATAATATAATATAATATAATATAATATAATATAATATAATATAATATAATATAATATAATATAATATAATATAATATAATATAATATAATATAATATAATATAATATAATATAATATAATATAATATAATATAATATAATATAATATAATATAATATAATATAATATAATATAATATAATATAATATAATATAATACTTTGCTTTGATAATTGAGGATGATCTGAAATCGTTATCGCATATATTCGACATCTTTCCTCATTTCACAGCTTCACATATCCCCGAGTAATCATATATCGTTCACTAGAAACGGCAGGTTCGTATGCAACGATATCTTCAATTATCGTACCTTACTTAAACACTTCGGTAACTACGGCCGTTGAATGCGCCATAGATTAGATGGACGTGACAAGACAGAAGAGCACACTGTATGGCATGAATTAGTGATACATTGTAACTTTCCTGAGATCGCACAGAACGATTTAATTTGTAAACTGCTATTTTACTTGTGCAAGTTTGTTTTGTTTAAGCCTCCAGCAGACAAAGAGCGAGACCGAACGGTATAGAGAGGTGTCGCTATTGTATAGATAGGCTTCGCTTTATAGTAAAGTACTTATCTGTATTAAAGAAAAAGTACACAGCGGCGTCACACTGAATGTGTGGGCAGCGTGACCACAACTCCTACTTTTACTATGCTATACAGCTGAAGAATGACACATCGAGGCCCATTCACGCCTCAGCGACGCCATGCTGCCGTCCGGCCGCGTTCACTTTGTAATGTTTTACATTGGCTTTACATTTGTTAACCCCTAAATAGTGTGAAAAAATTCATCAGTAGTCATTTCTGTCTGTATTTCTGTGGCATCATAGTTTTCAAACAACATTTATGACGCGGTTTTATTTAAGTTACACTTAATAGTTTTTGTGGCATAGTAATGAATTTGCAAGCTCTACGTTAATATCCAAGATTTTTTGCATGTCCACAAAAATATATTTGAAGATGATCAGGAATTTCAGTCTTACCACGTAAACAGTTGTGTTCTAATATGTCTATCAGTATCAGATCTTAGAATGAAACAATACGGAGCTGGAGCTATGTTTAGTAGAAGGATTAGCAAGAGCGATAGAGAGAGATATGACCAAGTTTCTACTAACCCACAGAGTCAGAAGTGTATCTTATCTATGCATTTATTTCCAAACAGTAAAGAATTAATCTTTGCCGAAGATACACTACCCTAAGCGCCATAGAGCAACCGATCACTAGAAGTGATTGTCGACCGCTCACCGGCTCAGTCGCTAATAACTACGAACTGACGGGTTAAGAAGCCATTTCCTGTCTTACTGACTAATTTACAGATCACTATAAAGTGCGCTATAATTCGGTACTTTCTTGATGGAATAGTTTTCCTTTGATGTGTTCGTATGTAATAATTATGATTAGATATTATTTTTTGATACGTTTATTTAGATACTGCGTAGATATCAGTTATGCTAGCATTAAAGTAAGAGACACACACTTAGTTAAAACAGGTAAAACTAAAAATAATAATCCTGATAGAAAGTCTTGTTTATAAATTATCTTAGAAGCAAATAGCCTACATACCATGTCTAATTAGGATAATAATAACACCTTCAATTGTAAATGGTTACTACTTGCACGTGTTTTGACACATTTGTACCATGTTTTCCTATTTTTATTTTTAATATCGTATCTGTTTTTACCCCTCGTTTTCACCAATGTAACCAAATACATGTATTTTACAAGTCCTTTCTTCAATATTTTAGTTTATTGTTTACACCTGTACACATTTTTATAACTTATTGTATACTAGCTTTTGTACTAATAACTAGTATTTAACTTGTTGGAACATGGTGAAAACGAGAGGTAAGGCGGGTAGAGTCTCTACGACATTGTATAAGCGGCAAACATTCACGAATTATTGTAATGTTCCAGCCATCGCCTTCCCCAATCATATTTCAGGGGAAAAGTCGACCCGCTACATAATACCATCACATTATCATCATCATCTCAACTGTTCGACGTCCACTGCTGAAGAACATAGAAGAAAGAAAGAAAGAAAGAAACATTTTTATTAGGTACTTAAACATATACAGAACACAGAGCCGACATATAACAAATTAATAAACAAGGTGGAACAAACATGAAACATAAAGACACTTACATAACGCACCGCCTGAACCCTGGAGGGAAAGGCAGGCAGAGACTACATACGCCTTCCCCATAATTTTCCAAAAAGGGCTCGTTGAAAGCGGCCTACATCCAACGTCATCCTGCGACCTTTATCGGGTCGTCTGCCCACCTTGTCGGCGGATGATCTACGCTGCGCTTGTCGGTCAGTGATCTCCAGTCCAGAACCATCCGGACCCGTCAGCCATCTGTTCTGCGTGCTATGTGGCCTGCCCACTTCAACTGGCTTATCTTCTGGGCTATGTCGGTGATCGTCTACGGATCTCCTCATTTCTGATTCCATCGCGTAGAATACCCCGAGATTCTTGCCGCTTCTTCTCGGTGGCCTCTATATATTTTGGAACGCGGCGGTAGAGTCTTTAAAGTACATTATAATGAAAAGTTGACGTTCATAAGTGCGTCTTTGGCATAAATTGAATAAATAATTTTGACTTTGACAATCACATGCATATACATTTTTATGAACATGACTTCTCAAACTGATTGTAACTCACAATTTTCTTAGAATATTTAATTTTTAACCAATTCCCAAAAAAAGAAGATAGTTTTGTCTGCATTATTATTACTTTTTACCATGTAATCCATTTTATATTTGATCAAGATCAGACTAGTAGTTGTTTTTGATAATAATTTACCATCAACGTCGGGTATAAAAAAAAAGTAGTATATATATAAAATAGAATAGAAGTAGAATTTTCAAATTTAAAAAAAAAACTGACTCTATGCGCATCTAGTAACCCTACCGACCTTTAGAACCTTAAGGATCTCAAGTCTATGACCATAATGTGCGCATTCATTTCACTGACCCTACTTTAAGTTCATTTTGATGACTACTAAAATTAATTTAACTTCTATTAAACAGATTATATACAGTTAAAGCATAATTATTACACTGTTACAGTGCAAGCAGGCTCTAGAAAGAGCGTCGTAAAACTAAGATGTAACTGAGTTGCTAAGTACTAAAACCAACAACATTGTTATGTAAGAACTTATTAATCTGTGTCCTATCTTACAGGGCATTATTAAGCCTTCTAAGATAATACTTACCTATTAGAGAACTTAATTAACTTTAAAGATTATGCATAAGCAAATATTGTATGTATGTATATACATAATGTTATGTATGGTCGTGCGATTAATTAGAAAATTAGAAGTTAGCTATAATATGAGTTTTAGAAAGTACCTATACGTAAGCAGCGTAAGAAAATCTATACTAACTCGTATGTAGGATTCTTTTACATAGGTTACTTTCATCATCATCATCATCATCAAGTATTCAAGTATTCTAGTATTCAAGTATTCAAAATCATTTATTCAATTTAGGCATCAAAGACGCACTTATGAACGTCAACTTTTCATTATAATGTACTTTAAAGACTCTACCGCCGCGTTCCAAAATATATAGAACCCACCGAGAAGAAGCGGCAAGAAACTCGGGGTCATTTTTTTTATATGGATGTTTACAATGTTTCTACTTAGGTACTACAAATATTACATTTTATGGGTGGCAGAGACAGCTTGCCAGAAGTGGAGTATTCCAAGCATCTTTATCTTCTATATAATGTCGAACTTTATAGTAAGCTTTTTTTATTAAAACGTTTTTTACAGTCAACTTGAATTTGCCCTCTGTGAGCTCAGTTATGTGCTTTGGGATTTTATTGTAAAAACGCACACAATTTCCTAGGAATGACTTATTAGTCTTCACAAGTCTAAAACTAGGTACAGCTATCCTATTTGTATTTCTGGTATTAAAAGTGTGGTGATCACTATTTAACTTATATTTATGTAAATTTTTACGAACATACATTATATTTTCAAATACATATAAGGAAGGCAACGTTAATATATTGATTTCTTTAAATAAATCTCTCAAAGATTCACGGGGACCCATTTCGTATATAGCTCTAATAGCACGTTTCTGAAGGATAAATATGGTTTCTATATCAGCCGCTGAACCCCATAGCAATATCCCATATGACATTACGCTGTGGAAATATGCAAAATATACTAACCGCGCCGTAGATGCATCTGTAAGCTCTCTTATTTTACGTACTGCATATGCAGCAGAACTGAGTCTCCCAGACAGGGCATTTATATGAGGACCCCATTGTAATTTTGCGTCAATTTTAATGCCTAGGAAGACTGTTTCCTTGTCCATTACGAGTTTAACTCCATCAAGCGTAACGTTGGACTCCAAATATGGAACAGTAGGCAAAGAAAACTTCAAGCATTTTGTCTTTTTTGAATTCAGAAGTAAATTATTAGTTGAGAACCATTTAGAGATACTAGATAGAGCGTTGTTTACTTGAATTAGTGTGCTATCTTTCCTATCTACTTTAAAAATCAGAGATGTGTCATCCGCAAATAAAACAATATCACAAAGATCCTTGGCCATAGTGGCAAGTCGTTAATGTAAACTAAGAACAAAAATGTTACACCATTTATGCCAACCTTTTGCAACTTTTACAGAAAATAAAAAAAAATAAAAAATCAACACTGAAATCGGACAAAATTAAGAGGTAGAAAAGAGTTATTTCTTTTAGTATGGACAAGTAATAGCTATGCAATCCTTTTAAGTTTTAACTCTGCAATTTTAGAGAGAACATGTATATACTCGAACGGGATTCGAACCCGCGTCTTCCTACAATTTGGTCTCACTTAGCAGGCGTTAGTGCTTTAAAATGCATACAATAATAAAAAAAAATATACTAATCTACAATATTCATCATTTTGTTACAATCATCATCATTTGTTCTCCATATTTTACGATTGTTAAAATAAATTACTAAATAAAAACAAATAAATATTTCAATAATACAGCAACGCAACAAACACCCAATAAAACAACCCACTCCTAACTGTACCGGGTGCAAAGGTGCCCATTACACTGGCTACTTTGCAAAGTTGGATGGCTATGACCAACCTGTCCCCTCTCTCTCAACCTCCGCACTATCTCACCCACCGAATCCTTGGTCTCAGAGCCCCAATTCCCTAATCTATATACACAAAATATGTATATCAAATAATATATATAAATATATATAAAACTATACTTGTGCAATAGTAGACTTGTCCATACTGGCCCATCTAAATGGGCCATCCTTTACATATTATGTTCGCAAAGAAAATATCTTGAAAACAGTCTAATCCAAAATCATAGGCGTTATGCCTCGATACTTAAGATAGTAATTTTATGCGTGATTAGTGTCGCGGAGCAGTTAAAAAGTAAAAATAAATTACAAACATAACAATTACTGGATATATTGATTTGAGCTCTATGTATCTACCAAAACACTGGTCTTATATATACACCGTCTCTTATCCATCGCCATAAACTAGCAAAAGCATATTTCATTACATAGATAAGGTGGAATTTTGATGGCTACACGCCGCACGGTAGCCGGTTCCATTCGATTACTGTCTCGATTATAGTAATCGAATAGAACCGAACTGGGCTATTTTCTTCGTTACATCAGTATCGATTTCATTAAATCGCTTCGGATTTATTAAACCACCGGATGGGTTTTTGTTGTGCACCATTTTTATTATAGCTTACAAACTAGAAAGGTAATTACTACGTGCTGGTTGAAGAGTTGTTAGTCTAGATGTGTCAGGCGCCTAATACTAGCATGTAGACAATGATATTTTTTAGTTCAAATAAAACTCTAATTCTATTGAGTGAAAGTGTGCAAGTTTGATTATCAAACAATCTTTTGAAAACTAAAATAATAATATAAACATATTTCACAATAAAACGTTTTAACACATCAATAATAACTACAAAGCAACTTAACCACACACGTTCCAGTTCCTGGAAAAGTAGGTTGATTTCTGCGAAATCTATTGTATTATTGGCCAAATATGGCGAATCACGAGTCAACGGATTAAACTAAATTTTTGACAACACCTTTTTCCAGCAGCATGGCTGGCCTGCGCGCACAGCGCCCGTGTCAATATCCATTCTTTTAAATAATATAAACAACTAGTTAATATAATTCAGTACGGAATCATTATAACCAGTAAATATTACTAAATAATAAATATAATATCGCATTAGGTATTATAAATATTATATTGTCATTTGCTTACACTTTGTGATAAGCTTCATAATCAGTTAACATTTTTTTTTATAATGGTTCATCAGAGTGACTACCTGAAAATGAAATGAAGAAGCGATGACCATTAGTGTAGACGGAAACTGCACTAAACCTCTATGATGACCTGAGAGATGCTTTTTCACGCCACGCCGGCAGAGCATCCCACAATTTACTTACACGACGGAGGTAAGAACTGCCGAACTTATTGGTTCGTGATAAGAAATCTTGAACAGAATATGGATGCAATACTAGGCCGGAACGAGTAGATTGGGATCGGAATGGTGGGTGAGGAAGGAAAAAGATTAAAGAGCTCTTCAGAACGGACCAACATTGTAAAATAGTTTTAATATTTACTATTTATTTACTGATAACTTAGCCGTACAACAAATTACATTAGCCAAGCATACCTGTCTAAATTAAATTAATAAATAAATATTAAGTAATGAAATAGATATGTATATTCATAATGGAATTCAAGATTACATTCACAATATAATATAAAAGCGTAATTACGTAAAACTTATCAATGATGTCAATATACACAATGTAATATAATACAATGTCGTGTTGTTTAGGTTTAGGTACTTAATTTTTTTTCCGTTTCGTTGAAATAATATGTAGATTAATCTATATATAAAAAAGAACCCCTATTTCTCATGGTCACGCTATAGTTGAAAACGAATGGAACAATCTCGCTAATTATTTTTTGTTGTGTTAATTATTGTCAGGAGTAGGTTTATATGATAGAAAAATCAAGAAACTTTTCCAGGGAGGTTATGGCTAGGCTGAAGGCTGAGCCTACTACGCAAACGAAGTCGCGGGCAGTCACTAGTTATAAATAATATTGACTATAAGCTGAGTAACAACGTCATAAAAGTGTATGTTGAAACAATCATAGTCCGGCAGATGATCTAGCGATCCTGGGATCAATATCAAACCTCAGTTTTGAGTTTCCCCTTAAAGTTTAAAGTTACAAACATCCCCAGTGTAATAGTATTGTAAACTACCGCCTTAAATAATAATTCACCAAAATTCTGGCACTACATACCTAGTCACTAGTCATGTTCAGAGGTTTTGCAGTGCTGTACTAGCTTCGGGGTTTATTTATTTGATAATTGCTGCTATTGAAATAGCTGTTGAGGTTAAGAATTTTATTAATTTCGATAGCTTTTATGTAGCAGTAGAACTCTTTGCGAATGAGTTCGTCCGGGGAATTACTTATTACTTACTTTTTCTACAGTGAATCACTTATGTTCGCAATACTGCATTCTGGTTGTAAGGGTGCCGGTGAAATTACAGGCACATGCGACTTAACAACTTTATGTCTCAGGGGTCAGTGTAGTTCGTCACTTCGTCTTCAGTATAGTTCGTTTACGGGCGCAGTGTAGTTCATCACTACGTCATCAGTATAGTTCGTCTACGGGCGCAGTGTAGCTCATCACTTGTATTGTATCTGTTATAAGCAGAGATTACCACTCAACACCAAGTTGGCCTCTTTTTTGTGCCCTCTCCTAAAACCGTCTTAAAACATTCCTTGGAGCAGAACATAAAAACAATCTATGATTTTGGAATTTAGCGGTTCTCTGTCAAAGATCTGCGGGTTACCGAACCAAATATAGTTCTTGTTATTTTCCAGAGTACGCTTACCTTACATGTAGAATCGATCGAGCACAGGTTTTTCGTATCACCTAACTAAAAAAAAATCGTACTACAGTCAGTGCGTTCGAATAGCCCCAAGTTGGCGAAAATAATGCCTAAAACGCTCGCGCTTCGCAAACAAGGGCGTTCGAATCGGGAATCTGTGAGCGAAATTAATGATGTTTTGGACTCTATTCGTTCAGCGTTCGCAAAGCTAAAAAAGGTATTTATGCCACCAAAATGTGCAATTTTAACCCACGTCCGGAGCATAGTTGTTTGTGATCGTTTTTTGACAATTATACATTTGACAGCATAGTGATGCGATATTAGGTCTTATGCTCGGTTTAGTTCGAGTAGGCAAAAATAACATTTTTGAGCTTTACGAACGCTTTAACAAAAGAGCCAACAATAACAATGCCACCAATGCCCTCATTGCTAAACGAACGCACAATCTGTTTGAAACCACAGGGTTGTAAGACTCTAATTCTACGGTTCCCTTCTGTATGTTTTATTATAATCTGTGAATAGTGTAGGTGGTTACAATATTTTACGAAGTATGCTCCACTTTATAACGACGGTGGATTGATTGATTGTGTATTTCATCGGAGCTGGTTATGTGTCTGTTATGAGCTGTCTTTATTAACTTTTGGATGTTTTATTTTCGTTGTGGGCATATTAATTATTATTGTGTCTATACGAAATTACTGGGGCCTATAATGTCTGTTGGAAGCGACAGAACCTAACTAAAATAAAACCGCACTACCAGATATTGCCTTGTAGAAATAGTATCTCATTAAAATTGCTAGGATTATATTTAAAGGGCACAGTAGCATGTTATATTACTGAGGAAATAAAACCAAATGAGGCACTTATTCGATGAACTTCATTGGATTTATGATTTTTATGTTCTTGCGATTATTATTCATTGAAACAAAGTTACTAAGTGAATCCGTTTAGAGTTTAGACTCTAAACGGATTCAAGTCAATTTTGCGCAGTATTTTTCTACCCAGAATAGTGCTCGAAACTAAGGAACTTACAGAAATTGTTTAATTTCAGTGAACGTTAGTGATTTTATCAATTTATTAAATAGGCACATATTAAGGAAATCTGTGGTATTGGTTCTTCATTTTATTACAATCCTTCCAATGGCATTTCGTGTAATATTATTAGATTAAGGTATAATACTTAACAGTGGTGCCCTCTTCAATAGCTTTAATCTGTCCGAATCAGCAAGCCTCATTCGAGGCAAGTTTCATTCATAAATCTATTGTTATTTTTATCTATTGTTATTTGTCCTGATGCGGACAGATTAATGGGTGAAGTTATACATCTCTGCAACACTAGGTTACGTCAATGTTGTAGTATTCCCATCCCCTCCCTTCCGATTAAAGTCAAAATTAATTTTAACGCTGTGATCGTCATTCCAATTCAACGAAAGTTCAACAAAGCAGACCCATGTTAGGTCATGGATTACGTCACCAAGTACGTCATTTTGAGATTTCAACGATCATGCCACGAACTGTAATCACTATGAGCAGTTTTGTCAAACGTATCTGTGCACTGTACGAATCTGTGCACTGTCAGCTATGCCGTGAGCAACATGAGCGTAATTTCAACCCATTCCGAATAGCTGACAGATATCATCTGTAAAAAGCGCGATATTGAATCGGAATAGAAAACAGAGTGGATAACGCCAAAATCCGTGTTGACTCCACTCGGAAAGGAGGGTTAAGCATGGGCAGGGGAATGTTTAAGTAAGAACCAAGGCGATACAAACCCGAAAACTTTAGAAAATATCTTTCTTTACGATCAGCTAATCATAAAAGAATTGTGTGTTAAATTGGAAATAACTCCTTATGGTCTGTATTTTATATAATACAATTATTGGATGTGTATTTTGTCAATCGGAATTGTCCCTTGCAATTCAAATCCAAAGATATACCCATATTAAGCTATATCTAAACTAAATATTTAGGTATTAGACTAGCAAACCCGGCGAACTCCATTTCGCCACCAGATGGCTTCGTTTTATGTAACATTTCGTTTGGTGAAAATTGTGCAGCACTTTGATCATTTTGAAGTTTAACTCTCATATTAGTGGTTAGCGATAATGTTTTTACGTTATTCCATAAAGGTGATGCCTTCAGCCAAGCATTCAATTCATCTGCAGGCGTTCCACGGGGAATTACTGGCAACGTCTGCCTGAAATCGCCTGCCAACAATACCATCAGATATAATAATATCATGGACAGAGTGGTGAATTTAACCTCAAATGCACGATCCACATAATTTACACAGTTCAACTTACCACCTTAAAGACAAATGCCTGCTGTTAAAATTGAATAAAAATTTGCACAATACACGTGATTGATTTGATGGTTTCCAATTGAAATGTTAGGAAACGAATAACTATTTTTTTTTACTTTTTTTTCACAATTTCACAGTGAACGCAATACCGGTTTGTCACATGAGATTAACTGAGCAGAGAACAATGAGTAGCTGTCAAACAATGTATCATGCACCGGCGCCATCTACTTAAAATATTGGTTTGTAGTACATGATATGTATCAGAGATGGCGCTGTATGTGAAAAAAGATTTCCCCGCTTTTCTGTTGAAATTTTTCCTGAATTTTCTTTTCTATAAACCTCACGGAGCCCTAAACCTTTCCAACGAATGCAAAACCGTGAAAATCGGTTCGTGCGTTCTGGAGTTATAGCGTCAGGAAGGAAAACCCAACTTATTTTTATATAGTAAAAATAAGAAGAAGAAGATAAGGCTTAGAGATTAGATAGATATGTATAGTATTTTAGGCTTGAAATGTGGAAAAAATCAAGATTACTTATCAAATTGAAGAACTATATACTTTATAACTTAAATATTTATTATAAAATATTAATTTATTTTTTAACCATCCGTGGACTAAACATTGTCATCATTTGACTATACGTTATATCTTAATTTCTTTATTTAATTAGGTTATAAAATCAAAATGTAATTTTTATTTAAAAGTTTTATATATACAGCAATTTTTTTGATTATATTTAGATTTCGATTACGTAAATGACATTACATTTCTATACCTTCGTTTCATATTTAAATCGACTAAAAAAGGAGGTGGTTATATCTATTATATTCATCTATGGGATATTTTGTTCAATTGTATGTATTTTATGTGTATAATAGCCGATTTAGTATGAGTATGAGTATTATTTCTCCTCTATTTGTGGACCGATTCTCAAAATTATTTTTTGTTTGGTAGAATACTCTACTAATTTGTTGCGTTTTCGTTGAATTGGAATGACGAAGACAGCGTTAAAATTAATTTTTACTTTAATCGGAAGGGAGGGGATGGGAATACTGCACAACATTGACGTAACCTAGTGATGCAGTGATGTATAACTTCACCTATTAAAGCTATTGAAGAGGGCGCCGCTGTTAAGGTTTATACCTTAATCTAAAAATTATTTTTTGTTAGATAGAGTATACTTCGCATTCCATCAAATTCGGTCAAGATTTTGAGTTACACTGCAATAACTGAAAAGTGCCTATCCTATCTTGATGATATCATAATTGACGATGAATGACAATCGATCCCGTAAGTAGCAAGGGTCACTAAAAATGGATAAAAATTAATTTTATTGGTAAAAAAATAATTTCTCACGACGGTTCACAATTTTCCGTGACCGTGGTCGCGGGTAGACTGGATGACAATTGTCTGTTGTAAAGTTATGGAAATATTTTTTATGTACTACCTAGAATATAATAGATTTGTAAAAAAATATTGATTGTCATGAAAATAACACACAAATCAATAAGCTTATCATATTTTAATCAAAGCGTTTCCGATGCACGCAGTAGTCACCTCAGTGTGACGAGGTCTTTCAATACTGTGCTGGCTTTGGGATTTTAATAACTTGAACACTGAATCAGAAGCAGGTGGTATTTGTCAACCATCGTCTCTATTGAAATCAGGGTGTTTTTTTTAATTTCTATGGCCTCTCTTAACATTCTCGGCACAGGGCCGTTCTCTCTAACTAGAATTTGTGGGTCCCAACCATGAGCTTATCCAGAACATGGTCAAATACCTACTGCAGTCTTACTCGAGCGTCTGCTATTCATGTCAGCTATATATATACGTCGGGATAAAATTATATTAAAACGATTAAACGATTTAATTACCTCAAAGTTGTTTGATTAGAAAATGTCCTGAAAAATAAAAACGATTTCTCCGAGTGACTTTTCCAATATTTCCTGCTTTAAAAACTATGACTACTATTTTAAACAACATAAACATATCCGAATCGGTCCATCCTTTCTCAAGTTTATAACGATTAGCACTTAATTTAAATTAATGCAGAATATAAAGTGCAAATCACTGTTAATTGTTGTTTTATCCCACTACGGACAACAATTTGTGAAAATATGATTGAATTCTATTGTTAAACCGTATTAAGTCTTATGGGTATTTATTGGTACCTAAGATATAAATTATATTTTATAGCGACGCGTGCTAGCTTCGCACGAGAGTAATTAAAAAATGGGGGAAAATGTGAAGTTTATTTTTCATTATGTATAAATCTTCCTTTAAAAATTATCTAACTATATATATCTAAAAGGTTATTTGGAAGAGATAGCTTTGAGCAATAACACCGCCTATATTTACATTTATCTAAGCTGTATAATTATGTTAGAAGTGATGAACAGTAAGGCCAGGTGTTGTTGGTCTCCTCTACATAGTTATATATAATTTGCCTGTTTGTTCGTCCAATTAAACAAAAATGAATAAAAATTAAAATTAAAATAATTGTGTTGATTGCTTAATTTTAAGGTGTTCAACAAAGGGTATATCTATCTATCTATCTAACAAAGGGAAATTAGCTTCAAAATCCGTTGCGTGGTGTAGGATTCGTTAGCGGGTACATACATATAGACGCCATTTATTACGCTAAATTATTTTATACTAGTTGCGCCCTGAAGTTTCACGTGGTGATGGATGATGATGACGATGAAAATTATCCTATGTGTTAATCCAGCTCCTCTGCACCTACAAATTTTCGCGGTTATAATATTTGTAGAACTATGTAAGGCTTTTTAAAGATATACATACTTACGAGTAAATAAATTAACCTCGCGACTCCATAACATGAATCTTGCTGAACGTCGTACGCGCTCTTACGCATAATTCAATCTACGTGAAAACCCTCTAGTGTGTAGTTAATAAATTAATAGTTCGTGATACAGTAAAATTATTAATTTATTACTATAATGTACAGCTTCTGTGGTTGAAGCAGAGCTCTGTCTTGTAACGTCGTATCGTAATTGAATCTAGGACCCGACTCGTACCTGTAATGGTTCTTGTGGATTAATACACACGGTGAAGTATACTGTTTTACAAAAATTTTTTGCTGTATGATTTTACTTACAAGAAGACGTGTCAGTGGAGCTTTACCGTTTAACTGTAGCATTAAAAGAGTATATATATTTGGTGTTGAGGTCGGTTTCATATTTCGGTAAAAAAAATACTTTTTGTGACCCATGCTTATGGGATCGATTGTCATTCACCATCAATGATATATCAAAAGATAAGCTTAACACTTTTCAGTTATTGGAGTATAACGCAAAAAGTACTTCCCAAATTTTATGAAATTTAAATGGGACTCTACTAAACAAAAAATAATCTTAAGAACCAGTCCACAGATGGTGGAGAAATCGGCTAACAAACAGAAAAAAATACAATAGCACATACAATCTCCTCATTTTTTGAAATCGGTTGAAAATGAATGAATGTAAATATTCACGATTTTTACATTCATTCAATTAACCTACAACAACCCTTACAACCCTAAGTAATCATTCAGTACCAAAATTTTTTTGGGAATAGACAACGTCTGCCCCAAGTTTACTCTATGGTCTGCCCGGTGGCGTCTGACGTGGAAACAAACGACGAGATGACAAGAAACGTTGGAAAAACAACCTTGTGTACAAGGGTGATATCTCATAAAGTATTTGACATCGGTGAGCTCGTCGACTATCGCAACGACGAATCATTAGAGAATCGCACGGCAGAAGATATCGTAAATCTCGTCATAAAATTGTGTAATATAAAATTTAAATGTACTAACACCTCCTCATTAAAAAGGAAACGTAATTTGGATTTTAACCAGTAAAATTAGCATCCCTAATCTTTGTAACATAGACATATTAATAGTTTAATACTTACTTTACTGAAAATAAATTTATGAAAATACTAATTCCAATGTTTGCACCAATATCTATCCCGTTCTAAACAAGCAAATAAGAAGGAAACAGAAAGTCAACCCAGACAGTCCCACAATAAAGATTCCAAATTCTTTTGTAGAACGCCGCCGCACAGTAGCGGCACATTGAATACAATACAACACTTATTTATAGTCAAAACTGTCTTCGCCATAATGTCCGGAGGCTGCTGGGGAGATGGCAGACTTGTTTACTTTTTTATACCAAGCAACGTGGCCCTGAACTGAAGCTATTGAAGTGCTCACATCGGAGCTAAAACAAATCTTGGCGTTGTTAGTTGGATGGGTGACTACAGTGGCATTTTTGATGTTTGAGTCCTTGTGTGGTTCACAGGGCACGTTAAAACATAGTCCCCAGTTGCTGTCCTATCGCAACAGTCGTTTAACCTGTTATTCCAAGTTCAGTCGGAAAGAGTTTCCAAGGGTTGGGACGCCGGGAGTTTCATTTCAAACCTCAACCTGGGGGTTCGTTCCTAGGTGATGTGTCAACTTTTTAAATACTGTATTCTGTCTTGTGTCGCAGTATTGGAGCGCGTTTTTAGATGTCTAATGTGGACAAATATGGGCATCAAGGTTGATGATAAATACCTTACGCATCTAAGATTTGCAGACGATTTGGTGTTACTATCAGAAAGCCCGGCTGAACTGAAATCGATGGTAGAGTCTCTGACCCAAGAAAGTAAAAGTGTAGGATTGTAATCCTACACATTTACTTTCTTGGGTCAGTAAATAAATAACAGTAGTAAATAAGGACAAAACAAAAGTAATGACAAACAAAAACAAAGTCATAGTCATGTAACCTCGTGTAAGGAATCAATAAAAGCTTTTTTAATTTTATTTTATTTATTCATATTGTACACTGTCTTGTGGCAGAAGTATCTACACAAATAGTAATAGCGTCGCAACCTACGATCGTTAATAAAGAACTTACATGCAAATGCAACTCTTTATAGCCAAGATAATGAGCAAAATCGTTTATTTATATGAGATTACGATGTCGGTAAGCTAACGAAATACAATCTAATTTGTAAGGATATTTAGTCTAAGAAATTTTAAATTAAGCATATTTAGATTTAAGAGACGTTAATATGTACTCTAGTATGTTTTTTGCAAATTATTACTGTCATTAATGAAAAGAAACTGTACCTCAAAAACACCTTTTAACATACCCAAAAAAAAAGCCAAATTGAAAAACAAACGGCATCACAGTCACCATACTTCAAAAAAACTGGGACATTGTGAAGGGTCCGCTACAACCTTATATCACTCGGTGCCTTTGCGGTCTTTGATCAGAGAAATAGCTGCGCCCTTATTTTTTGTGAAAAAAGTATCGCCCTAACGGTTCTTCGGACCGCAAGGTCAGTGAGACCTAATGATTTTGTTATTGTCTTATTTCCTACTTAATTCTTATTTGTGTCTGGTTTTATAACTTTCGCCGATTCATTCATTGTATGCAGGAGAAAGGAATTGTTTTTGATGTAAGAAGGTAACCTTGCCCCCCAAGTTTGGGTTCCCTGTCTACAGTTGAAATATAAATGAGGATTGTTTTAAACATAGTGATGTTATTTAGCTGAGAAAAATAGAATTAACGGTAATAATCACGTATTAAAATATAATTACTTGTCTTGGCTGACTAGGAAGAGTGACTTTAAAGTCACCTAGTTCAGTGGGCCTATGAATAGTGACTATTATTTATCTAGGTCAACTGTGACACAGATAACTCATAGTTGGTACGCCGAAGTATGACGAGTTGACGCTTGCAATACGAATACTTAGGCCAGTGTTCACCAACACGTCATGTTTAAATTGTAAACGGACGTTTAATTCTTAAACGACTGTTTAGTAATATTTTGCTATTAATAGTAACCATTGATTAAGTTCCGTAACCGGCTATTTAAATTAAACGATGTCTTCGACCTTGTTTAACCAATGGTTATTGTTTATTTACGTGAAAATGTCAGATGCTCTGAATGATATCTTTTAAGAAAATAACGTGAACAATATAAACACATGGAACTTCGAATCAAACTTTTATATTACCATAAAAAAGGTGCTGAATTGTACTTGTTGTAGTATATTAATATTACCTTACCATATTGTAATGTAGCTCGTGTAAATGTAAGTGATACAAAATACGCTACCATCTTTTCAAAGTAGTATTATACCATTCATTCATTTACGACTCATTCGTTCAAAAACGCTCGATTATATTCTATATTAACGAATTTTGATTTGAGATCAAAATTTCTTATATATTTTTATTTTTTTAGTCATCCATATGACCTGCAACAATGCTCGCAAAATAATCAAACTTTAAATAGGTATAAAAAGGTAGGCAGATATTTTGAAACTCAAAGCTAAATCTCAGTATCAGTAGTCTAACAATCTAAAATATCGGATCATGTACGTAAACCCAGTGAAGGCAAATAAGAATCCTGTATGTGGCTGTTGGTTGTTCTTTCTAATTTTAGTTAGCCAGAAAAATATATAATATTATTAAGTAAGCAGTGGCAACAATTTTAATTTAAGTATTTTTAACCCTGAGACCTAAAGCGGATATTGAAATATTATGTACTTATAATCAGATAACCTTAAATATCTAATCTAATCTACTCTGATATCTGTTTTGAAACATAAGAGCTTACTTAGTTACTTTACTTTGTGCCTTATTTGTACACATAAGTACCGTTCTCATGTACCCAGTCGTACAACATCTAATATCAATTGCACTTAGCATTTATTCTGGACAACCAATTATCTTAAAACACTTTGATAGCACCGCTAACGAGATCAAACAAGCTACAAATAAAATTAAATCAACATACGACGACAATCAATAAACGACTTGTCTGGGGACTTCAAATACGTAAGTAGAGAAATGAAGCAATCAAAGCGGAGCTTGCCTAGGATTGTAAACTGAAACAATACTATACAAATTCATAAAAGAACCCAAATAAATTTAAAACATTTTGCATAACAAATTTAAGGCTACAATACCAAGGGAAGACTCATCGCTAAAAGCGATCTCTTTCAGATGGAAATAACGAGAAAAGAGAAAGAGGTAGGTTGTAAGAGAGGTACATAAATAGTGAAAGTAAATCACAATATAAAAAACATATTAAGTACTTTTTAATATATACTTGAAAAATATAACAGCACAATATTGGTATGCCTATGTAATTGAAGATTTATTAAAGAATTTTAAGTTATAAATATTTTGGTATTTTTATATAATATTTTTCAAAGTAAGTACTTGCCCAAGTTATTGCCATTTTGATGGCAGTTTGGTTGTCTGGCAGACTTCTACAGAAAAGGGTTGAAACCCTTTTCTGTAGAAGTCTGCCAGACGGGAGGGGATGATGTCAGCATAAGCATTTCGTACTGCCTCTTGGGTGTCGATTTTTTTCCACATATACAATTGTCAAAAATTTTTTAAAGTAGAAATCTGTTGGAGCAAGGTCCGGTGAGTACGGTGGGTGACGGAGAGCTTCTAGCTGTTACTCTTGTAACTTTGCGGTGGTCTGTTTTGAAGTGTGAGCTTGCGCGTTGTTATGGAGAAGCAATGGGGAAGAGCGATTGACCAGTCTTGGTTGTTGAATTGCGTGCTTGTCCATCATTGTTCGCAGTTTTTTACAATAGACATCGGCCGTCACTGTTGAACTATTCGGTACGGTAGTAATATGCTCTGCTAGGTTCAGTAACGTATGTGGCCGTCATTTTTGGATGGACGACTGTCTGTTACGACTACAATTTAGTGGGGTCAAACACATTGGAGCGACTGAAAACTCCGACAATAGAGCTGGACTTTGTGCACTAAACCGCACTAGCCACGTGGTAGATTGCCGATAAATTGTATGTAATGTACGAGTAGGTATATTTTTAAACATACTCTTACGTTTGTACATTTGACATTCTTAAGTTAATTAGCTAAATATTTTGTACATCAATTGAGGTTTTTATACAAGTTCTTAGAGTCAAGTCACAATCACATAAACATATACAAGACTCTCCTGTTATCCTAAAGTTAACATTTTAGTAAAGTGTTTAAAAATACATTACCAAATTTTTTTAAGGTGATTGACGAGAAAAATACAGAAAACATTGTTTTATAATTTAGTACACCTTGTCACACTCGTGCATCTTAACGAACATTTTTACATTTCAAATTTCGTAGACAAAATCAAGTTAGCTTTTCGTTTTTGCTGCCATCAACGTGGTTTTTATTGTGCTCAAATTGCTGTCATAGAGAGAAGGAACCGTATCCCGGATTAAGGAACCTAATGGGCTATGATGTTAAGCATAAAATAGGGTGACAAATACTTAAAAAAAAAACAATATGCTGTATTTGTAAAAATGTCACTTAAAAATCGTAGTATATTGCCAGAAAAGACGCCTAAAACCATTTCATGTTAGGCAAATACCATAACATAATCATTATCTTCTCGTTGCGGACATTTTAAAAGTAGTAGATCCCACATTATTATAATATTTTCTGTAAATAACTTCTTGTTTGTATTCTTATAGTCAGTCATGTCCAGCCTGGGCGATTTTGTTTCATTCTTCTATACTGAACGTATAATTACGCAATCGTGATGAAAAAAAGTGATGAAAATGTACCCTAGGATAAGAATAAGATTAGATACAAGCAATGTACTGTAGGAAGACGGTACTATGTTAACCTGTGGAACATTTTGAACTAGGCAAATGTCGCTTTACAACTGGATTCCAGGGCTGATACAGGCATTAAAGTGCCACGCGAAATTAACGTTTATTATGGGTAATGTAATGCAACTAGCGTGGGCAATCATACCACGATCCTTTTACGGAATGGGCAATTGGATGGCTCAAAAAATCTTTGATTTAAACACTCAACCTCCGATTTCAAGTATTCTTTCATGTCACAACCAGGGGCGCTTGAACAGATTCAAGGGGACTTCTCATTTTTGTCCTACCAATTCCCAATCATGAAAGATTTTATAATGGTCTGGCCTGGAATATCTTGTTAAATAATTATAAAAAGGAAATAATTTAAATCCAAACCAAACACAAAATACAATCCAGTAGCTAACACACGAACATAATTCAAACAAAGACACATATTTCCAGACTGAGTTATAATTTTAAAAGAACTGATAACTCTTAACCGATATTTCGTGATTGACATGCCCGGTAATTTCGAAATTGGTGTACCGATGCGCACGAGTGTCCAGTTATGGGCATGCCTATCTATAAGCCTCATATGGATACACATTACACCTGCTTAGACACAGCGACGAATTAGAACATGATATTAATTTTGAATTTGGATATTTCGGCTTCGCTTTTTGGGAGTGGAACATTGTAAATGTTTCGTTGTAAATAATATGTAAATGGCGTGTTTTCTCAATTCCATAATAAGAACTATTAAATATGTGTACATTGGTTTAACGGAAGTGTCACGGTCTGTTTATTTCAATCATCAAAAAAATTAAAATTAAAAAAGTTTTAGTTTAAATTCATAACCTTTTTACATTATAAACAAGTTATATGTTTAAATGCTTGCCCACTACAGGTGCTTACAGGTAGACTATATTCTGACCCAGCGATTATACCCACCAAAGGCGAGTGCTAAAGATATCAAGTACGTCCAAATTGTTTGTAACCTGCCGTGCGATTCTCTAATGATTGTCTGTCTCTTGAATGAGCTCGTCAACGAGCTCACCGATGTCAAATACTTTATGGGATATCGCCCTTGTACATAAGGTTGTTTTTCCAACGTTTCTTTCCATATCGTCATTTGTTTCACGGATCTTGTTAAAGATGCAACGATGTTTGCTCTTAATAGCACGGCTGATAGATACTACTCTACTCAGTGACCACGACAATAATCTAACATTACTGAACTTTGTTATAAGGATAAACCTAGATACTTTACTCTCCTATATTGTATACAGATGCAAAACAATTCCAATGCACAAACCAAAGCATAGTATCGTATTCTGAACCTAACACTATTTCTCAATTTTATTCACCTCTATGACTAATATTCACTGTATTTATCCCATCATCTTCCTGGCGACACAGAGACGGTTCCTCAGGCGATAGCATTAGTCTAATGACCAGGCCATTACCGTCCCTGGCCATATACACTCGTTTATTAGGGATAATAAACTTAACGAGTTTTTTTGGGGCCTTTATTGGCCGAATTCAGAGCGTAAAAACTGCGATGTCAAATTGGTGGGTCTCAAAGTTTGTGGGATGTATGTGGGATTTAGAGGGTATTTATTATTAAAGTAGGTATATTTATTACAAGAGTTTATCTTGTTTGTTGTTGTGGTTGATTAATAATAATCACCGTTTTTTTAGTTGTTAGGTATATGACACAGGAAAGGCAATGCAGTGAGATTACCAGAGTGTTTGTGTTATTGTATAGGTACATAGTAGGAAAACCAAAAAATAACAAAACCAGAACGCGATTTTCTGTTTTTGCGTAAAATTTACTGTAACTTATTGCCGTTAACATTATTACTGTACATATACTTTGTCATGGTATCGATAGTTAGCTACTATGTTGTTTTATCGAATATCATAATAAATAATTGTGTTTGGTTTAGGTATATGTTTGTGAGCATCAAAAAATAAACTCGTGAGTAATGTCGGTTTTGATATGAAACAAACATAAAATAATCTATGGATTATCCCTCGTTAACATCTTGGATATATTTGCATGTAAGTTGTTTTGTTCTCCCTCATCGAAGATCTAAGTGAGATTTTAAAGTAACGATGAGAAGTTTTATTTAATTTACCTATTACAGAGAAGTTATGAGATGAATTGTTATTGCCTTTTAATTATGGCAATCCTATCCATGTATATTACATTGACTAAGCTCAGGATGTATTTGAAACTAAACCAACAAATAATCATTTATTTTTAATAAATGTGTGAAAATATAATAATAACTAGTAGTTATTACTGACATTATATAGAAGACAAAGATGCTTGGAATACTCCACTTCTAGCAAGCTGTCATTCTGCCACCCATAAAATTTAATATTTGTAGTAACCTTGTAGTAGTAGTATGTAGAAACATTGTAAAAAACATCGATATTAAAAAATGGCCCCGAGTTTCTTGCCGCTTCTTCTCGGTAGGCTCTATATATTTTGGAACGCGGCGGTAGTCTTTAATGTACCTACATTATAATGAAAAATTGACGTTCATAAGTGCGTCTTTGATGCCTAAATTGAATAAATGGTTTTGAGTTTGACTTTGAGTTCTGCGAACAGTAGACCTCGCGAGCACAAAGTCTTATTAGCGGTAATTTTAGGTTTAGGTTTAGGTTTAACGATTTATTACTCATAAAGAACGTAGTTCACTTACAATGAGCTTAAAATACTAAAACTAGTAACTAATTAAGAACTAGTTAATATTAAAACATATAAAAATATCCATTTTTCTAGTGGTATGGACTTTAAAAACATGTTCATATATATACTTTTTTAGTTTAGTTTTAAACATATGTATATTTTTACAGTTTTTAACATCGTTAGGTAACTTATTAAATAATTGTGCACCCTCAAACAAAATGTTTCTCTTACCGTAGTTAGTTCTTGGAGTATTTACTTTTATTTTATTTGTATTTCTTAAGCTGTATTTATATGACCTTTTTGTAAATGTTATTTTTGTGTGTATTTTTTCAGATATTATTTTTTTGACCAATACACATGTTGTGTATGTATATAGCCGGTTTAAATTAAATAACTTGGTTTCCTTGTAAATAATGCGTGTATTAGTTTGGTAGTGATAGTTAAAAATTGTTTTTATTAGTTTATTTTGCGAGATTTGTAGGTTTTTCAAGTTGGTTTTTGCAGCACAGCCCCATATCTCGATGAGATAAATTTTTCGCCGTATTTTACAACACAATATGATCTCGGCAACCATTTGACCAATTATGCTCATATTCGAAATGTATCTTAACGTCAGGTATGTAGGTACCTAATGTGTGTGCTTTTGTTTTTTTTTGTGCTAATGTGTGTGCTAAATTTTATCAATATTGGTCGGTAAATAGCGCCGCAGCAAACACTCCCCTTTTTAGGAAAAGTACACCCCCTATCGAAAATCGCCGAGGACCAAATACTCAATTATATAGTAGTACATACATACCAAGCTTCGTCAAGATTGTTAGAAACATGCGAATATATTGACAGTTAAAAGTCAATTTCTACATTCTTGCAACAATATCTAAAGTATTCTATTTTCTTTATATTATCTTGATATTATGTTCAAAATATGGTTATATAGACTTACTTATTTAAATACTATTTAAACATAACGGGCTATATTAAGTAATCTCGAATGAATATGACCCAAAAATCTAAAGTCATTCCTTTGAAAGAGCATTCCATCATCCATCTAAAAAAAGAAATAGAAGACACAGAAAAAGTGGAAGTCGAATATCACCCAACCCATTTAGATCACGACACGACATGAAACCTGCATTGCAACTGAGAAAAAAAATACAATGCACCTTCAATTTCAACCTCAAAAATAATCCTACTGTTACCACTTTTTCTACCACGTGCCTATTCTTATCTATTATAGCAGAGCCTTCGCGGTCGATTAAAAATCAATAATGTACACAAAAAGATCGAGTTTTCGATCACAGTGGTGCATCGATCATCGATCTTTTGTCGGATGGAATCGATTCGATCCCATCGCGAATGCTAGTGACGAATGAATAAATGAAATGGTTTTGTTTGTGATGGGGTCAAATGCGTAGGCTTGATTGGTATTTGGTGAAGCACATAGAAACAGTTGAATGAATGAAATCGAATTGTTGGTTGAAAGTTTCTATTTCTGTACCGTTACGCGTTTCTTCTTTCGCGTGTTTAATAAATGGTTTTAACTGGCTGCTAGAAAAGCGTAAGGTTGTTTGCGTGAATGTAAGTACCTACGCATGTTCGTACTATCCATGTTTGAATGTAAGCAAGAGTCGGAAGATCATCCTACAGCCACAACGCCTTGGTGAATTATTATAGCAAACTGGTAACAAATGCGACTGTACACTACCCGAATGTTTTTTTAATGCAACAAAAATATATTATATTATTTTGGGTGGGATATAAAAAATGTAAATCTCGAAAATAGTGTCCCAATTATGCTATTTTCTTCGGAAACTTAAACTTGAGGCAGAACTCGAACTGCCGATCAGACAGAACTTGATGCTTACTACTCCAACTGGGCTCGAATTGTAGGTATGACCCATTAGCTAGACCACATAATCACTAACAGTAGATAAAGATTTAAAATTTAAAGGCATTGTTACCAGTGAAATAAATAGACGAATGAGATTCAACCAACATCTCGGGGTGATAAGCGTAGGCACAATTATATTAACTAGGATGTACCTAACTGGACGCATAATATTATGTTTTATTATTGCAAAGTGATATTTGTACCACCTGCTCGAAAATTTCCAATTACATATCACGCAATTTCCACGTAAAGCAACATCCCCGGGGCTGTAATGCTGTATGAAACTCTCATGCGTTTAAAGTGATTTAGATTTAGAACGTTAGTTGTAGGAAAACTCTAAGTACGGAGACATCATACAGAAAAAAAGGCGCGATTGTACTATAAGGAGTGTGATTGTTTGGTCGCCGCGTTGCTATGAATACGCACGGGTCCTCTCTGCGCATTCAAAGTCATAGTTCAAGTTACGTGCCCCGATCTGTAACGAATTTGGAACAATACAATACACGGTGTTTGGTGTTATTTCAAGAAATTCCTTAAAATGTAATTTTGAACATGGTGCATGTAACTGGGCAGAAAAATTCGGGAGATCCAATAGCAACTAAATTGTGCTCTACATCCCGCGAGTACTAATTATAACTTAGTTAACAACCGCGAAGGTCTAAAACAGTGTTAACCATAAAATGTTCCTTCCGAAAATATTACTCTATCCCTCTATAACGGGACAAATCACCAAATGTGTCCAATTTGATTATTAGTTATTAATTAGCTTCTATTTTAAAGCTCTGAGTTTTAATTGTCTCGCAGTTGGTATGGAAAGTAGAGTATGCACCTTGAGGATAAAGCCTGTCTTCCTCTTAGGCGGCTTTAACCCCTAGCTTCACTTAAGACTACATAACTCCCTCGCTTCGCTCGGGAATTGAATTTTATTTCTAGCGCTGCGTTTAGAGATTAACTCTAGTGTCCCCGTTACACTCAGGGTCAAACATACCGCTTGTGACGTAAGACACTGCTTTATTCCCTCGGTGCATAATCTACTATTTTTTGTATGTAATAATCCGCGATGGCCCTTCTTATTTAATAATCTGTGTAGAAAGCAAACACAACAATTATAATAGGATTTAGCATCGGTGCAGTGTTTCGTATACCTTGACAGCTTTGGATGACACAAGACGAACGACCTACGTACCCCTACACCATTAACAGTGTGGCAAACCATTAAAAGTGCAGCTAATAATATTATAAAGAGAAAAGACTTGATTGTTTGTTTGTTTGTAATGAATAACATTTCACAATTATAATCGGTTTAAAAACCTCTTTCACCTGTAGAAAGCTACATTTTTTATTAGTGACATAGTCATAGTGACATATGTAATATCCATATAGGTAGATATTTTGAATTATTTTAATATTATTATTTTATAAGGAAAAATCACGAAACCAAACTAAACCTCAATTTTGCAGTGGTAACATTTTTCTAAGTATAAAAATATTCTAATAAAACTACTCATGAATTATATATGATGCATAAACAAATTTAATGTGGCATGGTTTTATCTTATGTTAGCTGCGTCCCGCGGATCATGAAAAGTGTGTTAATCCAGTGGCTCATCTACCTCCTTACTAAATTATATCCAAATCAGTTCAGCATGACGTTTGAGCGTAAAGAATTAATAAATGTACATGTGATTTTTTATTATAGAGTTGTTAATTCCTAACTAAAGCTGACTAGTTTTGCATTCTCAGCCGAGCTATCGGACGGGAAAACTTTTTAAGGAATGCACGCTAGTGGTATTTTTATTTCAATCAAACTTAACTAAAACCCTGGCTAAAGCAGCCTGATTGATGAACTCATTTGTTTAACCTCAAAACCACTACTTAACTAAACCAACTGTCCCGCTACAACTAACAGATAAACATCAAAAATCAATTTTGCTTCATAATTAACGATGTGGCCAGTGTTTCGTTATGTTACCAACATGGCTCTGTTCATGACTAGAAAAGAGTTACTACAGTCCGTGCTCTATCGGTGGGTATCTGGATCTTTGGTTAAAGAATCACGTAGTCGTAAGTAATGAGACGCGCATGTTTAGTGCAAGAGCTCATAGTAGTGCAATAGGTACCCACTGTAGCTAAGAATATCGAATAAAGTCATAGTAATATGGGTTTAAAAATATTTAGTAATAAAGCTTGTCTGGACGGCAGTTTTTCATGATGTTAAGTAAATATGCAACTGACGGTGAAGCATGCATAAATACTATGATATTATTAAACAAGAATATATTAAATATGTATATTAATATTAATAATGTTGTATAATAATATGTAAATTATATTGTACATATTAAATATGTATAATACAAGTACCTACAATTTGAAAAAAATTATACCGACTTCCATTCTATTCAGTTATTGGAGGGTAACTCAAAAACTACTAGACCGAATTTGAGAATCGGTTCCCCGCTACTTCGGTACCTTATCGAAAGTTATGAGGTAACAAACATAAAAAAAAATGTAGTCGAATTGGGTACCTCCTCATTTTTGGAAGTCGGTAGATTATTATTATAGGATGATCTTATCTCTAAAATACACATTGAATATGTATAGTATTATTAAAAAAGCAAACATATATTATTATATATATAATAATATATGTTAATATAATTTTTTATGTTTATTTTTAAAAAGAACGGACTGAATTTTGTAATAGCTAAAGAAGGTAATTTAAATAATACTGCCGAACACATGTTTTTTATTTTGGTTGACTACTAACTTTATTATATTTTACATTAATACCTATAAGTTTGGATATGTTTAATAATAATAATAGTAATACTTTTGTTATATATATGTATATGGTAAAACAAATGCGATTTAATTTTAGTATTTGGGCCAAAATAGTCGAAATAATCTCCAGAAAGATACGATACTACTAATTTTTGCTTACGCATTTTATTATTCAGATTTTTTTAAAAGTGCCATCTGTGTAACATCATATGAACTACGTATTAGACTTGTTCGTTGAACTAACAATACTATACTCAAAACTTTCACTAAAGAGTCGCGTGCGGGAGTATTCTGAACATGATGCCGTAGTTCGCTTATAAGTTTCACAGATTTCTCATAGATGGCGGATGTAGGCAGTGTTCATAGAGAGCATAAAAACGTTATTTTTAATTTAAAATCAATATTATATTATTATTTATTATCAATTCAGGCTTCAATGCGAACATATAAATGTATTTTTATAACATATGCAGTTTTAATGACTACTGTCGCGTTCTATTTTAAGCAGAGATGTTCTGCAAGGAAGGGTGAGCTTATTATTTTATTTATGTAAATACTACGAATAATAATTTATTATTATTCGTAGTGTAAATATAAGTAATATTATAGTTATTTAGACACAAATAAGCAGAACTCACGAGTTTTATACGACGTTTTGCAACGAGAAAACAAACATTATATTGCGTTTACCACACAAAGAAAATATAAACAAGATATGAAAATAATTATAAAACTATAATACAACATAATCATTGAAATTTGTTTTATTATACGAGTAATAAAGGAAATAAGTAAGTTTTTTTTTCCACGCGCCCACTGCAAAGTGAGTGAACAAACAACTTCAAATTGAAATATTAGTAACAATATAATATTATAGAACAAAAAAGCGAGCGAAGTGTCTCTTTAACGGGCCATATTGATTTTTTTGTCGCCTATGAATTGGGGGGGGGGGGTACTTTTCCTAGGGGGGAAGTTTTCTGCGGCGCTTTTACCGACCGATTTTGATAAAGTTTGGTGCACACATTAGGTATCTGTGTGGGTATTTTAAACTGAGGAACTTCAAATATGAGCATAATTTGGTCAAGTGGTTTTCGAGATTGTGAAGTACTGCGACAAACTGCCGCTATTAAGACTTTGTGCTCTCATTGTCTACTTTTTGCAAAATTAAGTACTAGTAATAAATAGTTATTTAAATTAATTACGGACGTTGATTTATTCCGTAAATGTATATGGATTTTCAACGGCAAAACCCTCTTTGATGCTTCTAAAAAAATATTACCCATTTACATTGAAAATATTGTTTACATGCCTATAATTTTCAGAATTACTAGGAAAAGACTCGGGGATCTACTACAGTCAACTAGAACTACTTATTACAGCCTGGTAGGGGAATATTATAATAAAAAAGTAGTGGATGTGCTATGAAACCAAATATTTGACATACACCTCTATTTCTTTTTTTAAAAGGAAATTATTACCTAACTACTTATAATAGAAAATATTATAAGTAGATACATACTTTTTATATAAAAAGAAACACAGCCGGTTTTAGGAAGCTCATCAAATATCAGAAGCCTGTCTCATGGTTCAATTAACACATACGTTGTTTTCAAGTTTTTAGTATACCTAAAGACGCCCTATGTTATTTCTTGTTTTCCTATAATCACAATCATCTTATGCTCAAATTATTATCTACCGACTTCCAAAAAAGGAGGATGTACTCAATTCGACTGTATTTTTTTATGTTTGTTACCTAATAACTAACGATAGGGTGAACCGATTCTCAAAATTCTTTTTTTTGTTTGAAAGCTGGTGCTTCCCGTGTGTCTCCATTAAAGTTTCATCAAATTAAGTCTAGTATTTTTTGAGAATTTTTAACAAGGGAAGTCGGTATAAAATATTTCAAATTGCACTTGTAAGTCTTTGTGTTAGAACAAAAGCAATATTTTTCGGTTAGAGTGTTATTTTGAATTCAGTGTGAAACGAAGGATTCCATATTAAATTATACTAAAGTAGAATCCTAAGCGTAGCAAGAAGTTCAATATATGCCGCTCGACAACAAAATAGCTACTTATATCCTGACACATACTAATTTTATCTACCTACATATTTATTACTACCTTTGAAGAATATACAAAGCTGCATCTCGAAACTCTTTTGTATAAACACCGGGTTAAAAGTATAAATAAAACAGAAATAATTACAAAACTTTAAACGTAATATTTCCGAGAAAAAACAAAGTAAAAACTGCACTTGAAGCAGCTTGCAGACGATGCAGTTTATCAAGATGGGACGGCCTCTTGTGTGGCATGTTACTTGTATCTATACACTGTAGCTCTACCATGAGTTGACAATATTGACACCAATCGATGCTCGCTAGCGACTGTCGACGAAAATTTGTATGAAAAATGAACAGTGCCACCTTGCGGTCACTTGTAGAACTAAAATCGGCACCACAAGTTTATTTTATTAACAGTCGCTTCGAAAACGAATCGTGAGTCGATAGCGACAATCGATGTCGATACGCGATTTGCTTGGATTTTCACTCAAACGGTACCATAAGTCATTATTTTGACAATCGCCTTCGAAAATTTCGATAGACGTTAGCGACTACACCACTCACGAGAATTTTGAGGTGTGGAATCGTGTGAAAGGGAAAATAACCTATCGAGTTTCAATTCAAAATACTAACATAATCAAATAATTTTATTTTTATTACGATAAAATTGGCAGGAATAATTTATTTGGCTTTGAATATGGTGACAGCAGCTGAAAATGGAGATCAGCAACGAGAATTCCCAATTTCAAGCCGAAATGAGAAAACAAGTTGGATGTCCACTAAACCTTATTGAAGAAAGCTTTAAAGACTTTCTAAAAGCATCTTACCTGTGTATGCTTTTGAAGACATTTATTGTGGATTCAACACATTTAATACCATCACAAAGAGTCTCACTAGGGTCTAAGGTAAGCTGTAAACATATTTATTTTTTACATATTTGAGGTTATGCTAATAACTTACAAATAAAACTACAGGCTATTTATTATTATTTTATTATAAACCCAGATAGGTATACTACTTTTTTATCTTTGCATTACAGGTTTTATTTGCATTGCTGTTCTATGCACAGCACGGGGACCACCCAAAAAGTATTTGAAGCTGCAAATCATTTTTCCCAGGAGGCAGTGTCAGAATAATTAATACTCCGAGGAGATCAGTGTGCAGAATCTCCTGAGTAGCTACACAGTAAGAAAACACCAAAACTGTTGGGATGACAGGAAGGACTGTAAACATGCGAAATCCATGTTTCCAATCCTAAACAAAAATACTACGAACAAATTACTATGATTACAACTCCAGGACCTTCGCCTAATGGTGGGAATTATCACTGCTCACAGTAATCTAAATTACCAGTTGCACAAGATCAGAGCTACGGACAGCCCACTATCTGGAGACTGTCTGCAGAAGGACAAGAGTGTGCAGACTGTGTTGCTGCACTGCAGGGCTACGGAAGATATTAGAGCAAAAACAGGATTACTGGAGGTCTACTCCAGAATGCATGATGCATCATCAGCATCATCGACAATTGTTTATACAACATCTCAAACTACATTGCAACAGTTGTGCCAGCGCCCCAAGGCCTTACTCCTCTATGTGAATAAGTTAGGCTGGCTTGAGCAAATGTTGGCAGGGTAGAATGCACATAACACCCCAAGCGGGACGTCAGTGCAGGCCTCATCACTCCCAAAACGAATAAGAATAAGAAATCAGTGTATCTAAATAGAAGAAATCACTGTTGCTTAGAGTTAACCATGTACCTACCTAAACATCTTAAATACAATCATCAAGTTTCCAAACACAAAAGAGGATAGGAATGTTATAAAACAACGGTAGCTTACTATATTTTTTATATATAATGAAATTTCTATTGACTATTTTTATCAGACACTCTGTTTTCTGAAACTTTGATTTAATAGTAAATTTATGATCCCAAGGGTAATTGGATGTGTTGATGGAAGACATTTAGAAATATTTACACCAAGCTTAAAAGATGAGCACTAATATTATGGCAGGAAGTTATCCAGGTCATTGGTAGTAATTCGCTTGTTAAGAACACCAAACTAAATTAGCAAACTAAAATCTGTTTTTAGTAAATTATCATCTGTTCTGTTAATTATAATCTATTCATGTTTATGTCCAAATTCATATAATGTTTGCAAGTGACAATACTTAAATTTGCCATTTCTGTTTAATTGTGGATATGTTTAGTGCAAATTTAACCATCATGTAAGTTCGTGCTCTCTAAACCATTCTAACTGATGTAAAACTACCCATATTTAAATAGTTATGTTTATAATTATAATTGTAAGTGTAACATGAATGTGGATTTTAGTATTAACATAATAAAAACTACCATAGTTTAGAGAAATTTAGTTTAGTATATGCACAAGCAAATCACTAAATAGCAATAAAACAATAGTCTTTTTTCCCAGAAGTTTTACTGCTAGGAAAATTATTATTGTTCAACATTTCAGTTTGAGTAGGTTAGCTGTGTGGAGGTTTTTAAAACATGCTTCAAATATCTTCTTTAACTGACATTTGAACGAAAAGGATTAGCTGTAAAATGTGTTGTGGAAATTATGATTGTGAAGTTACTGTAATTATAGGGCTTATTCTTTGTACTATGTAGTCATGTTTCTCTAGCAAAAATATTTCTTATGGTCTTTGCAATATCTTTTACTCACAAATTCATGTGCACACTAACAAAATTTCTTTCTTTCATAGAATCCTACTCGTATGAATGTGGAGAAGTGGTGATGAAAGCAATAATTGCAGTGAACCGATAGTGTATAGGACATTGCATGATCAATTAGCTTGGAGAATAAGTAATAATATGTAGTGATAATAAATAACATCTTTATTTGTATTCAAAACATTTTATTTCAACATACAACTTACAGAATAGTTCAGAAAAGAACTGAGTGGCCCACATCATGGCCTACTCACCAAAAACATTAGTCTTACTTATGTAGTATGTATGTCTTTTATTTCACCTACCTTAAAATGTATAGGAATCATATATCAACTTAATCTTTACTATCACATCATTCAGGTACAATGATTATATTTAAAAAGCTACAAACATGTATAGAAATGATTTATCTGCTTTTTATTTACAATAATATCAGATAATTTACTATGGCTGTTTTTAAAACTAGGATCATAATAACATTCACACTCATACCCCCATTAGAATTCCCCTGTGTCATTAAGTTCCGGGCCAAATATGTCTGTGATTGCCAGGGATCACACCTGGCAACCCTCTGTTCGAAGGTAGGGTCTAGCTAGGAAGGTAGAGTAACATGGTGGCTCGTCATGTACCTATTTAATACAATATGAGTATGAGTTTACTTGTTTTATTGTTTACTAATCATCTATTACTAATTATCTAATTACAACTAATATGTATAGGTAGTTGTGGAAACATTTGAGGAAGGCCAACTTCAACACAATTATCGTTTTCCAATAACATCAGTTAGTTTTTCTCCTAACTCCGTCCCTCAAATCAAGCTGTCTCTGCATCTTGCTGAAAAACCTGCCGTTCATTGTCAGCTTTCACAAATGCCTGCTTTGCTAGTTTCGATTGTGAGGCTGGGTCCTCCTGCGGCTTGAAAAGGATGTGGCTCCAGTAGCTCTAGTGGTCCATTAGCAGGCTTGCTAAGGTCTCCATTTCCTGTAAAGTATAAGTAAGTATTAAGTTTACAAGGAACATAATTTTAAAACAAAATACATGTAAGTAACTCATATAGGTGATGACTATTATAATAGGTTTACTTTATCTCCCAGATTAAGAAGCGAAGGCTAAGGCCTATGTTATTGTAGGAATTAACGTTATTATTATGTTTTTACACAAGTACGTATAGAGGTTATGTATGGTTAGTATGCCTGAGAGAGAATCACAATACAATAATCCCTGTTACTTCATTTTTCACATCGTCGTCGTGTATGATTAGAAAGCAACAGTACAGTAGAGATCATTGTAGAAATAATGTAAGAAAATTGATCAAAAAACTAATTCGGGCTAAGTTACTAGTACTTACTAGTTCCATGAACTCCACCAGCATAAAAACATTTGGATGGGTTCATTTTCGCTATTTCTTGATTTAAAAAGAAACACTTTTAACTGGTTTTAATATACTATTTATTGTATGTACTTGTTACAAAACAAAATAAATATCTTCTTCATACAATTTTCTCTTTGTCTTCTTCTCCGCAAATACCAGTCGAAAGAGGAGCTGTCAGCTACGTACGTATAATGAATATAAATTCGAAGGTAATGGAGTTCACAGTAAGTAATAAGTAAATTAAGCTTATTTTGTTTTGTTGGTTTATATTGACGTCATACGCTCTCCTTCTTACGTACGTTGATAGAAAAAGACAACATAATACGTGTGAAGCTAGTTCTTAGATAATGCCAACATAAAGAAATAACCAAATCGACACGAGACCCGCTAACGAGTATCGAATTGTCGAAAGCACCTTTTTAACGACTCATGGTGCCAATTAAATCAGCTCGCAATCGACGATCGTGTAGACGCTAGCGAGTATCGGCTATCGATGACGTTTTACGTTGCCAACTCATGGTAGAGCTACTGGCAACGCCTCATCTTCCAGAAACGCATGTTCAGGCTGGTGTGGCAGCAACAAATGCCGAAAGCCATTCTCGATGGAGGTTAAATATAGTCTATGCCATTTGGGGTAGAAACTTCTTCTAAACATCGTCTATGGTAGGGTCTAGGCACATATGAAATATTCAGGGACTTAGCCAAACGTTTGGTTGAAGCCTCGGGTGACCAGAATGCTGGTTCATATTTTGCACAAAAAAGTAGGTTTCGGGGCACTTTTCCTTTAACAATTTTTTTTGTGTTTATGAAATTTTTCTTCATTGTTTTCTGGTAAGTACTTTATGTACAAATTTTTTTTGTCGTTTTGTCCTTTTTCGAGCACCAACCGAATTAACTGGATTTTTGGGTAAGTTAATAGACGTGACATAGGTTAAGACCCTTTTTCACAATCAAACATAGTTCCAGTAGTTCTACCATGAGTTTACAACATTGACACCAATCGATACTCGATATCGACTGCCGCGAAAACTTGTATGAAACAAGAACAGTGCCACCGCACGGTCCATTGTAGCTATAATTGACAGCGAGTACGCCAATCACAAAAAACGATATTAAAAAATATTTAGTGACACTTCCGCTGAAAAGAAAACAATGATTTTGGTCTATTTGGGGGCGTGCACCACCATCCCTCCCGCATAAAATGCTAATAGGAAGAATACAAAATAAAAAAACACAAGAAACCCCAAATCAACCAAAACCGATTCGACACGTGTTTCGCCTCTACACGATCTGTCGGTCTAGCGCTCGACGAGTCAACATCTCCTGAGGATGCCTCGTGTAGAGGCGAAACACGTGTCGAATCGGTTTTGGTTGATTTGGGGTTTCTTGTGTTTTTTATTTTGTATTCTTCCTATTAGCATTTTATGCGGGAGGGAGGGTGGTGCACGCCCCCAAATAGGCCAAAATCATTGTTTTCTTTTCAGCGGAAGTGTCACTAAATATTTTTTAATATCGTTTTTTGATAATGGATTTCCGCAAAGTAACGCCTAAATCAATAAATTAGCCAATCACAAACACAGCTTAATAGGTAGGTGAGATCAAGTATCGACTAAAGATGAGATTTATGTTGCCAACTCATGGTAGAGGTACTGAGCAATCGATGTGAGTATGAAAAGGTGCGTCGCAGGCAAAGGTATTAAATAATATGAACTGAAATTAACTATGACCTTGCTACGCACTTTCTGCAATGTAACTCGGCGGAAATTACTAGTTGATTAAATGAATATACTTACATAATTACATACACGTAATAACTATAAATTGCCACAACACGTACAATTCAATGTTAACGTTATTTCCTTATTTATAACTATATTTACGTTTAACATTATTTAGAAGTAATTACTCTTTATGTAGTATACTAATGCCTACTCTTCATCTCCTATTCCATGTTATTTTACATAAGATTTTAAAGAAAAAATATTGGAAAAAAATTCAATATAAAGGCTTCCATTACATCATTATATAAAAGGAATGTGTACAATATGTGCATAACTCTATATAATTATTTACCAGATGTAATTAAGGCCTTGGATGGAAATCTGTTTAAAAGTAAATTATCAGATTGGCTTCTTTCGAATTGTTTTTATAATGTACATGAATTGCGGGATTATTGTGTTCGACTTTTTTAGACAGTATTAGATATAGAAAATTTGCACGTCTGCTAGCAGACAGAATACATTGTGACCTATATTTTATAAGATCTCGACTTTGTACATGTGTTCTAGCAAATAAATTATTTGATTGATTGATTGATTGATCACTTTTTAGCCATCGCGGTCATCTCGGTAGTGATTCTATTTATTTAGAACGCGGTAGTAGAATATTTTAAGGTAGAAATTATTAGATTGTTTATTATTTTAAATTAAAAATTAAAATTTTTAAATTAATTTAATTAAAATTTTATTTTAATTAAAAAAATATCAGGTGCTCTACTTCTTCAATAGCGTACAGCTCCTAGTGTAAAGTTAATAGCATTGTCATTTGAGCACCTTTTGTAACTCGATGCAAAATGTTTATACTAGGCATACTTTTATTAATAGTAGGTATGTAATATAGAAATTAAACCACGACACAAACAAACAAAATTGTTTATTAGTTGCAGGTATACAAACATTTGTAAAGGATTTGAAATAATAAATGTTTACAAGTATTAAAATACATATATATATACTTCTAACAACACCAACATTAATCATATGATTGATATTTTGGTAACAATAAATTACTATTATAGTTTAGATTGTAGTAACATAGATACGGTTTCATAGTTATTTAAAAAAGCTATTCCATCCTATGATGATATATGATTCCACCGTTTCAAATTGGTTTCGTTTTTATTCAATCGTTAATTATTGTCATGGTGTTTTTTGAGAATATTTGATACTTTTCATTTACTGTATATAACTAAAGTTTTCTCATCTGGCCGGTTCGAGTATCGGTACAGGCAAGCCTCTTATAAAAAATGTTCGCATGCTGTTTAAATTAGTTTTTAAAATAATAGATATAATAAAATTAAGTAAAACTTCCAGTTTTAAATATTTAGATTGCCAAACTTTCATTAGGTTCAGTAAGCCATAATATTGTTAATGATTAAGAGTAAAATTCCAGTGGCAAGTTCAATGTCACAAAGACCTAGTCGTAACTATGTACCTATGAACCAACCAATATACTCACGCAATTTGTATCTCTAAGCGTTAATCTTACAGCCTTGAATTGCATGGGATGGCATGATGGATGGCTCATCTCAAAGTTTGTTCCGAGTACTGAACAGACAAGCGCCGTTATTTCGACCCACATCTGAACCGAACGCACTTGCTGTACCATACCACAGTGCTTGCTACGTTATCGCGACGAGTGAACGTCGAAACAGAAAAAATGTTTTTCGAAAGTTTCCTTCTCAACTTAATTATTTTGTTGTTACTGATTATTGCGCTTATCTTCGACTACGTCACAAAATTCTTCAGCTACTGGTATGTCCGACACATACCATATAGAACGTCCATTCCGTTCTTTGGAAGCGATTACTATCGCGTACTAGCTTTGAGATCTAATACTGAAGATGTCAATAAATTATACAAAAAGTACCCAAGGGACAAATTCGTGGGACGCATCAAAAGCAGAATACCAGATCTCATTGTTCGAGACCTAGACGCCATAAAGAGGATGCTGTCTACAGATTTCGCGAATTTCCATAGCAGAGGACTCGGTCTCGACAAATCTCAGGATGTTTGTTTACGAAACAATTTGTTTTACGCCGACGGTGAAAAGTGGACCTTACTTCGCGTGGGATTGGAGTCAATTTTAAACAGTTTGGATAGTGGATTTGAAAATGGTTTACAAGAATGTTTGTCGGGAACAAATGGAGATGCAAACGTACAACGGTTATTGTCTAAGGTATTGGACTTCGTTTTCAAAGATTTGCTTCTAGGCAATAACGTCGATGGCTCACTTATAAAAGAGATACGTTTGGCGGTTCAGCAGCGCACTTTACTGGAGAAACTGAAAAGCTACTTGAAAAACATTTTCCCGTCTTTATACATTTTATTTGGAGTAGTGACTTTACCGGACCAACCGACAAAAAAGACAAAGAATATATTGCAAGATTCGAAATTAATTCACAAGATTAGAAACGTCGGACACGCAATCCAAATAGGCATAAATGAGAAAAACAAAAAGGTTAAAACCGACGAGACTGATTTCGTATTTTCAACTCTAGCATTATTTATAACTGAAGGTTATATGCCGATTCTAAATGTACTGACCGCGCTGCTATTTGAATTGGCTAATAACATGCAACTTCAGGATAAAGCAAGAAATTCAGTGTCAAAGGATAACAGAGAGGACTATTTAGACGTTTCTATCAAAGAAACCTTGAGATTATACCCTCCATACTCAACCTTGACTCGGCAATGCGAGAAGTCCTACCAATTCAAAGACTGTAATCTACATCTTGAAAAGAGAATAATGATCAATATTCCTGTAGCAGCCATACACATGGATGAAGAGTATTATAAAGAAGCCAATGTCTTCAATCCTGATCGATTTTTGGATGACGAAGGCGCAACAAAACATTGCTATGCATACTTACCATTTGGAGCAGGTCCAAGAAAATGCATTGGTAAGTGTTTTAAAGTAATTCTAACACATCTTATTATTAACAATTAAATAGATGTGAATATAATTAAATAGATGTACCTCTCATAGACCTCAAAAAGTTTTTTTATTATATCGTGCGGCGAGATCGCCAATTCCTGTGTCTGGTGATAAGCACTATTAGTACCTGTCTGTGTCCTATCAGTGTACCCAGACCCAGAGCTTTGATCTGAAATTCAACCCGTTAACTTGCGATTTACGAAATCAACCCACTTTTCTAGGAACCTCAACGTGAATGGTAAACAGGGCACAGCATTTCACTCGTCACTCGGAAATATTGGTTTAACATTTTAGTTTGCCTAGTAATTTTACTTGCTAATTCCTGCACACCTAATACACATAAGTGCTAACCAAGACAGTAGCTTGCGCAATTTTTATAGTAATTTGGGTTTCCTCGCCTTATCAGATTCGTCACCTTATACCTTAGTCGGCTTTTACGATATACATGACAAAAGGTTTGGAATAGTTTACTTCTTTAGCTGGAAATTATACGAATCATCTGTAATCAAGTTCGCTTTCCAACAGACGGATTTGGAATAATGTTTATACAGATAGATAGATTTTAAAATAGACATTCTCATTCACACACCATCGCTAACGAACTTGAGCTAGAAACCTTTTAAGTGATTATAGCGCAGGAGTCGTGATAGTCACCGTAGCAAGAATCCATTCCTTTCCTACTTGCAGACCTGAGCTTTCAGAAGAAGGCAGCTTTATGAGCAAACCCACAGCATGTTACTAAGGTATTTCGAGCACTTGTCTGACTCGTTAGCACTCTCGAGATTAAAAATCGGTCACTAGACATTGTACTAGTGTATTCTGGCAGCAGCCCTTGAGAGCCAGTCGCCTTTGTAGATTCAGTGTGCTACTATAGGCAGGATGGTAGCGCTAAACAATGAATGATTACCAGCGTCTCAGTGATTTTATATATATTACATGATTGTAATTATAATATAATTCATATAAAATACTCATGATTTTTAAACGAATGTAACATAAGTACATGTCTACACAACGTGCTACACGTACTCAGTAATTATTCACTTCTAGAATTCCCATTAGAACAAATTAAGCACTAAGGGCCTTACTTATAAACGCTGCTCAAATTTAATCAAAGGCCGTATAAGTGTTTATTTATATTGAGTATTGACAGATAATAGAGCAGGAAATGGATTTTTTATGACGTGTAAAGTGTACTAACAATTTAGATTACTCAAGTCGAGGTAAAGTTAGAAAAGCTCGGGCTGTGGGGAAGAGGGCCCTGATTTAGAACTTTTCGCTAACTGACCGTTCGATTCGATGACGTATTAATTCCATATATTGATAAACTTAACCAGTACACATTGGTCTTGACAAGACATTGGTCTTAGTCCAAATGTACTGGTTAAGTTTTTAAGACTACTGATATGCAGTTTTGAAAACAGTATTCGCATTGATGAAAACACCCCATTATATTTACGAAGTTAACTTGTGTCATAGATGTACAACATATAAATCGTTTGATATAAAACCAAATTGAAGCGGCAACTGATCAATCGTAGGGTTTTAAATCAGGGTGCATGAGCCCATCCAATTTTAAAGGAGTTGTAATAGCGTCTGCGGGCGTTTGATACAAGTAACATATAATGAATACGCTGGACTGTAACTTCTAATATTAAGCATTAAAATGAAATCAAAACACATTCATTAAAGAGCATTTGTATTATTGTCCATTTGTATATTATCCGATCAATCCAACGCTAGTCATACATGCGGCCAGCATTTTTATCAGCTGAACTTTGTCCACATATAGCGGTTTATTAAATCAATTTAATGTTAGTTCACGTTAGTGTCTAGTTATAAAATCCTTTCAACGACACATACATTCGCGTTTGTAATAATAATTTTATTGTGTTATCTATTACTTTAATTGAAGAACACTATTTAAGAGATACACACTTATTATAGCATATATGGCGCCATTGATAACCGTTCAGCACAAATATGAAAAATAGCTTCACTAAAATAACCTTTATATTCGTGCGTGCTATAAAGCGGCTATTACTCGGTCCCTCATCTTAAAAGACAAGAGCAGATATCATTCACTATTAGTTCATTATTAGACTAATTCTCCAGTGAGTACCCACACGTAGAACACACTTTCGTCCTTAGGGTTATCTGCGATAGGTGTCGAGAAGACTTCACGTAGCTTCTCAAATGCAGCCGAACCTAGTTTAGTTTTCACCTTTCTAATTCTGCTGCGAAATGTGACTATAGTTGTTATTTATTTTAGGTAAACATTACAGTGCAGAATTTGCTCAAGATATACTTACATTTAAGACGCGGTCCAACCCCAATTTTAAAATAATTTACGGTGCTTTACGTAAGGTTGAAAATCGCTTGTTAGATTGGACGATGTAATGCGAAAATGCGTTATTTTTGTACGTTTTCTTTATATTTTTCGATATATACTAACACAATTGAAAAAACTGCTGGTTATAACTTTAGTACTTTACGTTGGCTAAGTATTACCTAAAAAAATATATAGTGTTATCGCTGAAAATTCTGAGAGTTTGAACGTGAAAGTTTATTTTTATGGACCTATTCAGAATTTTTTTCTGCTGAAAGAGAGTTATATTTATGAATTCTATTCGGTTATTACTCTTTTCCTATTCCTTTTCTAACCTTTGTATTTTTTTCATATTATACTATCGATCTGTTTCCTTACACTATGTTTATAAAAATACAGCTTTTTACTATTATCAGGGTATGAGCGCGCCTTAAATGACTTCGAGAATAGCGCCAAACACCAGTTAGTTCTAGAGAAACGCGGATATAGAAACAATGTTTTAGTTTTAAGTAAGTTCATCCAGACAGCTATACGTAGAGAAACATCAGCTAGGCCGTCGAACATTTTCTATTGATATTGATATGTCTCACCCATAAATACTTTGTGGTTTGCTGACTGAAAGTTGAAGATTGGCATTATTTGCCCCATTTTTTTATTCAACCAATTTTGTTATTATTTATACATTTGAAGCATTGGAAATATTCTCGTACAATGAGCAGAAGCTTATCTTTAGGCTCTCTATTAAAAGGACTGATAATATAGCTAGAGACGCGGGAAGCAGATGTAGAACTTGGTTCTTATCCACGCAGGCGTGATGCATCATATACCGTATTATCATTTCTGGTGAAACAGATATCAAAGACCAGCCTATCTAAAAATATTTATACAGTAGTAAAAAAATTACAATGATGAAGATAGCTATTGTTTGCTGAACTATAGTATCTAGCTAGAATTCCATTCATAATGAACAACGGAAACCCATTGACGTAGCTCTGCTAAATGTCCGTCTGACCGTTTCCATGTCACATGTCATCTAACTGCCTAACTAAATGCTAAACAAATCTAACTGCTACACTAACAAAGTATTTGACATCGGTGAGCTCAGCTCGTATCGCACGGCTGGCCGGCTGGCGCAGTAGGTAGGTCCCTGCCTTCTGAGCTGCTAGTCCGGGGTTCGATCCCCGGACAGGTTAATTTGAGTGAATTCAGTGAAATAATTTAAGTGCCTGAACATGTCTGTTTGACCTGTGTCTGGGTGTGTGTATGTATATAAGTATGTACTAACATCAGTCATTACCGTAATAGTGCATTCTCATCATTTTTAGATTTCCTTATAAAATTATATCTTTACTGACAACTCAACTTTGATGTAGGATTCGAACTTGTGATTGCCTGATCGGTGGGTGAGTCTTGCGACTTATCTTCTCATTGTTTGCAACGCAAAAACTCATCAATAAACTCCTTCGCGCTACATCTATGTGAATGGCCGACAAATGGACAAATTAAAGTATGCTACGAAAGTATGTAGGTATACGAACTATTCAAGTGCAGAGTTGAGAAAACTTAACCATTGTTAAACCACTGACTTTCAAGTGTGGTTCAATCGTTCATCATTATAGCAACAGCTTATGAAAGTGTTCACCTAGAGTAATTTCTAGGTTGTCGCGCTTAAAGTAACTGCATTTAATAATGCTTGACCTACAAGACATAAAGAAAGCTTGTAAAAACGGTACTAAATAAAAAACTCAAGCGATCATCTTAAACTTGAAAATGAACTTAAGCGCTGGATGATCAAATCAAATGTAAGTGACAGGTAAATTTAAAAAAAACATTAGAGTACTCGTATACTTGTATACCTTTATACCTATGTGTTTATGTTATATAAGATAAGTGAATCTCTCCATATCTATTATAATAATATATTCCTGGTCACGCTATGACTTGGGAATGGCTTGACTGATTTCATTCATCTTTTTAAATGTTTTCTAACACTTCGTAGAAGGTTCTTACATTAAAAAAACTAAAAACTAAAGATGGGAGGTTTATGGCAAGGCCGAAGGGGGTGCCTCCTACGCGTAGGAAGTCGTGAGCAGCCGCTAGTATATATATATATGAGCAAAATTTCAACTTGTTATTTCATTTTATATATATATATATATATATTTTCCTGGTCATGCTATCATTTGAGAACGGCCTTACCGATTTCATTCATTTTTTTTATAGTTTTCTAATATTTCGTAGAAGTTTCTTACATAATTGGGAGGTTATGGCCAGCCTACTACACGAACAAAGTCGCGGGAAGTCGCTATAGTATGTTTATAAAATTCTCGTGTCCGTTAAAAAATTGAACGGTATGACTTAAATTTGGAACAATCTTCACAAATATTTACATATGAATATCTAAATAATTTCCAATGAAACAGAATTGAAATCATCAAGCTTAAGATATCGGAGCTTCCGAAACTTACTTTCACTTTCATTGGAAGACGATAAAAAGTTTGCGAAAGTTGCGTCCAAACACCAATCAATGACCCTCGACACAAAAGTTCTTTGACCTAGTCTTGACACACTATTGAAGCATTTCAACTTTCAAAGTCTTTGTTGTTGTTTGTTGCTAAGTATTCTGATAACATTATATTATTTAGGTTAAGAAGCATGTTTCTAGAACGTCATGAGAGCTGTAGCCGTTGGACAAACAATTGGCGAAAATGTATTCGTATCGAAAGCGTCAACATGTCACGCTTCAGCACACAAACTATGAGTTGTCTGTGTCACAGAAGCCCTAGATAAATAACAGTTTGTACTCTTTCACACACAAACGACACCTAATACACTTACGGCCCGTCCCAATAATCTATCTATCGCCGGTTTACCTTACTAGAGTTAGATATTTGACACTATTTGTATGGACGTTATGTCAAATTTCTATCGGTAGTAAGGAAAATTTTCGATAGATAGATTATTGGGATCCCCCATTATTCGTGCTAGGCCTACTGTAGCTTATAAGGTATATACTACGAGTACTATGATGCCTTTTTACACTGTGACCTGTATTTTGAAACGGGCTTGAATTGAACCAAAGCGGGGTAAAATGTACAGTAGAAACACAGATTTGAAGAACTTGACAGGCCGGTTGGCGCAGTTGGTAGCACCCCTGCCATCTGAGCCGCTAGTCCCGGGTTCGATCCCCGGACAGGTCAAACATTTGTGTGCATGAACGTGTCTGTTTGATCTGTGTCTCGGTTTGTATATGTATTTAAGTATGTATATTAGTCATCAGGTTACCATAGTACAGGCTCTGCCTAGTTTGGGACCTGATGACCTTTGTGTGGATGTTAAAAAAAATAGATTGTCAGAATTTAGTAAGGAAACCCGTTTTTGATTAGTGGAAAGCACTCAATTGTATTACATGCATTGCTATGTTTAGAAATAGGAAAAGTTAGTATTATACAAATTATCTTTTCTTATGGTTTTATTCAGACTGGATAGTATATTAGTAAGAGCAATGAATAGCTAATCAACAACAGTTAGAAACATTTATCAATGAACTATAGGATAAAACTGAGCAAAAATAGTCCGCTATATTTTTTGGGGTGTATTTGGGACCGAGAAGCCATGCGAGTACTTTTCAAACTTATTTACACACACGGTAGCCCCTCACCAAACGATTGTCAATATAACAATGAAATTTCTATTGTGTCCGGGTCGTTCGACTGATGAAGTATTAAGGGGCTATTACCGCTAAAAGTTTATGCTGTCACCCATCCGCCTCTGCCAGCCACATCTGCCGGTCAATGTCCTGAGTATATCATAGAAATTTAACGTTTTTTTAAATCAATTTTAAAATTTGAAATATTAACTAATATCGGGATTAGCATCTATTACAAAAACAGGCTTTTTACATGACCTATGTATGTTAATTTTGTTGTCATTATGCAAACTCTTTTCTCCTTAAGGAGACTTAGTTAAAGGAGCCTAAACATCAGACAAACCAGGTTAGGTTACTTGCTTCATCACTGTTTCGATAAAAAACGGGATATTTCTGAATATTGCTAAACTTATTGTTTTTTTTTTCTGTCCTTCAGGTGAACAATTATCACTCAAAATAGTAAAGAATATCGCAAAGGAAATTCTGAAGAACTACGACATAGAAGTTTGCGGGAAGACGCCTTCTCACCTCCCTGTATCTGACCACAACTTTGGCAGGGTCGTCGACAAAGACATTTGGCTGAGGTTTAAGTCCAGAGTATAAGTATTTATAAAAATTTAGATTTACTTTTATTGATACTTTATACCAACTAAGCTTAAACTAACTTTTAACTTATTGAAAGATTACTTATTGTTCATTACATTTATCTAATAGTAATAAATAATTTAGTGACTTATATTATATAATGAATAAAAAATGAACCCCTATTTTTCCTGGTCACGCTGTAACTTGAGAACGGATAGAGCAATCTCAAGCAAATTATTGTCAGGAGAAGGTTTTTTAGAAAGAAAAATCAAGAAAACATGGCAGATTACGGCGAAGCCGAAGGTCGAGCCTAGTACGCGAACGAAGTCGCGGATAGTCGCTAGTTACATAATAAATAAGTAAGCATACATTATCAGTCGCGGTATAAAACATGAGACTTGTCAAATTAGTGAAAGCTTACTTATTAACAGAGTATCTATTTCATATTGTGTATATTTTTTTCATAGTAACAAAACACCATCTCGTGGCAATATGAGCTAATATGTGCCAACTGTACAAATTGTTCCTCTACATATTAGGCTTGATTACTAATGGAGGATCCCAATAATCTATCTATCCACGGTTTTCCTTACTACCGATAGAAATTTGACATAACGTTCATACAAAAAGTGTCAAATATCTATCTCTAGTAAGGTAAACCGGCGATAGATAGGTTATTGGGACCGGCCGTTATACGAATCGACAAGTAATGAAGGGAGCTTAATAAAACCTAAATCCGGCCACTTCGACCATACCATTGGTTTAATCTGTAAGTTCTGCTAATCTACTCAAAATAGAGAGGCTGTTAAACTGGCTTTCTATTTAACTGTTCTGAACCGATACATAGGAATAACATTCAATGATCTAGCAGCTACCTATTCCATTGTATACATTAATTCACAGATACATGTCAGGTAAACAATTCTTAACATTATTTACTAGTGCGATAAATTGCATCTGTTTATTTTAGAAGTTAGTTTCCACGTCCTATCGGGCTTTGCTTTGTGACCATTTCATTCCCTGTCGATTCATATACAATCTGATTGTGAATTCCATCAGGCAACATAACTTTCACCTGCTCTTGATATTCATGACTTTCAATAAGTATTACTTTTTTGGAATGGGTAATTAATAAGATATTCGAATTTGTTAAACGCTGTAATATAGATGAAATAATTGAAAAGATGGGTGCTCAAAGACACGGACATTATATTTAATGTACTGAATACCATCTGAGTTTGTTTTAACCTTTCGTGTTGTAGGACTTTCATCCTCTTTAGAGCAGAGACTCCCTGTTTACTGAACTGGATGACCAAGGAAGAGCAAATCAAGGTAAGATGGTCGAAATTGATGTATGCATAGTATGTATACGTTATATTCAATACCTAGATATATAGATCAAACATGGTATCTAATTTGTATGCTCTAACTATAAATGACGTGCCATAAGAATCGATAACGTACAGAACAGACACTACCGCCAAGGCCACGTTGGATACCTGCAGATTTGTTTATTCAACACATCCTGCCACAACGCAAAGAGCGCCCACAAATCTATTGGTCACACGAATCTAGTATCAGATGCTTTCTTACCTCCTGGTGGTGCTACATAGTCTTAATTTAATGGTAGTACTAACGCTTACGTCGTGCTAATAATTTAGGTGCCCAACCGTATCCGACGCAGCGCGTGAAATGTAACTATTACCTAATCTGTGGCAGTGTCGTTTCTACTGGCGACCTTACTTATAAACGTTGGTTAAATTTAAATAACGTCACTTAGTACGGCGCAGAACATTTTCCTTTGCGCAGTAGTAAATACCGTCATTTAAAGTTAAGCAGCGTGTATTAGTAAGGCCGTAAGTCATTAGCGTTTCTTGTTGTGTCAATTTGAATTCAGAAATGGTTGATTTAGGGCGGTATTCCAGAAGTACGTACAGTACTTAAGTATGCATCTGAGTAATTTATGTATGGTATTTACTGTCAAATCTCCACTCAAGTTAAGAATCCCCACTCACAACGTCTTTCTGGAATAGCTTTAGTACTTTAATTATTGGTGTATAGTGTACTAAAAATGTGTATGTCATTACGTGACAGATTTTACAATATTATAACTTTTTGTTAATATTGTTTAATTTTAATAGTATGTCTCAGTATCCTTAAAATAATCTACCATTATTCAATTTAGAAAATTAAACAAAAATAATTAACTTTTAATCGGAAATACGGGATTACTCACTTAATATTTATCGGATAGGTCCGACTAGAGTTTCGAGCACATTCGGTGGTCTTAAGTGCTAAACGAGACGTCATCAACGCGGACGTCCCAAACACTCCTTAAAAAAAAACAAAAAAAAACTATAGTCGGACCTATCCGATTAATATTACGTGAGCAATCCCGTATTTCTAATTAAAATGAGTGAAAACTACGTTAGTTTTTATAACAAAATAAATAAGCTACATTCTTCATAGTTAAGGTTATAGGGTAGGATTAAAAAATTTGACATACCTATTTCATAATAACGGTTATTAGAATAGTAATTAAATACGGTAAGTGCAGCAAGCAACTAAGTATAAGCTCTCTATCAACAAGATATAATGTATTTTTAAGTAGGTATATACATTATCCCATAATAAAACGGGTTTATTTTTACTGAATGTAGACCCAAGACATATTGCCAGCCAGATCTTAGGGGTAAACTTTGCGTGACACTGCACTGTTCTTATCAACGTTTTCAAGTCTCATCGCGTTTGTAACTTCAATTGCAACAGTTGCCTTCACACACTAACTGCGCACTACTGCTTCGTGACCGAATATCTGGCCCTGCAGTGATATCGACCAAAGCGGTCATTTCAACAAGATATCTACCTAACAAAGGCCACCTCTTCAAGTTCATCCCATTTTTAACTGACTTCAAAAAAGGAGGAAGTTTATCAACTCGACCGTAGATATATTACAAGAGTACATATTATATCCTTTTTGTATTATCTCGCTATGTAGTTGTTATTTTTACATTGTTTATATCCATGTTTACTTATGTTTTAAAAAACGCGCCCACTTCGATGATTTTTAAATATACATTCCATCCTAAGGTTGCCTGGAAGAGATTGCTTTTAGCAATAAGGCCGCCCATTGTGACACAATTTTTGTAATTATATCATTAAAGTTCTCATATTTTTATGGTTTCGTGAACAATAAAGTATTATCTATCTATCTATCTATCTATCTATCTATCTATCTATCTATCTATCTATTTATATTTTTTATGTGTGTTCGCGGATAACTTCGTCGTTTATAAACCGATTTTGATGATTCTTTTTTGTTTGGTAGAGTATACTTCCTACATGGTCCCATTCAAGTTTCATCAAATTCGGTCAAGCAGTTTTTGATTTACACTCCAAGAAATGAAAAGTTTTTCGCGTAGTTTGATGATATCATCTTTGACGGTGAATGACAATCGATTCAGTAATTAGCAAGGGTCGCTAAAAAGGGTGAAACATTTTTTTTAACAAACGGAACCGACTTCCACTCTTAAAAGTGTGAAATAACTTGTCGATGTCGGTACCACGCACACACTATAGTGATAATAGGTACTTTTGAACTATCATGCCTACTGACTTCAACATGTTATTTCACACTTTTTAGGCGGCTAGTGAGGGCCGATTTCAAATACTAGATATGTACAAATACTACGTGTAATTTAATAACAACAAGTACACTTTGAAAAAAATTTAATACATACTTCCATTCTATTCAGTTATTGGAGTGTAACTCAAAAAATACTGGACCCAATTTGATCAATGAGACCACACGGGAAGCACCAGCTTTCGAAAAAAAAATATTTGAAAATCGGTTCACCCTGTCGAAAGTAATGAGGTAACAAACATAAAAAAAAATATACAGTCGTATTGAGTACCTCCTCTTTTTTGGAAGTCGGTAGAAAAGATATAATAACCACGATTATCTTAACTCGAAATTAGTGAGGACAAGTAAAGTAATCGAATCGTAAGCAGACAATACGAGTAAGTAATGTCGTAGAGTAAAATGTTTGGATTCAATACACACTACTATTGATCTTGCGCATCTGTGGTACAAGTATGTAAAAGTAATAAAACTTCCGTTATTATTTTCATATTATTAACAGTAGTTTCGTTATTTAAGTATTCATAGAACACCGGCGTTTAAGAAGCGTGACGTGTTATTCAATTTATTCACATTTACTATAGGTACCTACGAATACTTATTCTGTAATTCGTATCAAAGAGGATTGCATAGCTAGTACTTTACGTACTAAAAGAAAAAAATATTTTCCACCTCTTAACATTGTCCGATTTCAGTGAGAGTGTTTTTTCATGGAATCATCGCATTGTTTACTATGCCCGTACGTTTTGATTTTTTTCAGTATTTCAAAGTACTATAAATTTAATATTATAGAACCTAAAAACATATATATATATATAGCTATAATTAATTAAATTGTCATTTTATAATAATAATAATTAAGAATAGTGATGCACAAAGTAAATAAAATAGATATATAAAATCCTACCCTCATTTAACAAAATGGGTATTGTACCCTTCCAATCCAAATTTTTCAGCCTTTCGTCACTACAGCCAAAGAGGTCCAAAAAATCAATACAAGTGACAATGATGGAATGGGGTTAAAAAAACGGAAAATCGGACGGCCAAAGAGGGCCCGTAAAAAGCTGAAAGGGAAATATTTTTGCATGCCCATCGTTTGATAATGGACTAGGGTGACAATGATTTAGGTGTCTGGGTGGAATGTGTCCGGATTACGCCGAATGAACTGGGGGAGTTGATAATGATGAGTGATTTATAGATTTGGATTGGGAATGGACTGTTAAATTGTTATGCACCAAGTGATTTAACCAATTGCGTTGCGACCAAGCAGCTTATGGTTAGTAACCTAATCGTTCTAACACTGAATTATTGTAAACAAAAACAGTTTTTAACGTATCTAAATTGGTCTATAAGACTAGTCTGGTCTATAAGTCTATAAAATGTACCTACTATAAAACGAACAGTGATAGTTAGCTATTTACTTAAAAAATAGTAAGTAACTGAACACTATTTACATGTTTTCGCATATTGAAACTAATTTTTACTCATTTGCTTTATACAAACAAAACAAAAAAAGAAATAAATAAAAATATTTACAAAATAAAGTGACAAAGTTACGTTAAACAAGAACAACTAGCCTACCTGTTAGGAAGTCACATCATATATACATATACAGTATCATCATATATATATATAGAAGTACTGTTCGTCTTTACTATTCTCTTTCTCTGTCTCTCTCTCTCTCACTCTGAAAGGCAGGGCAATGTGTTACAACAATGTTAATATAAATAGGCTATAATACTATAATCAAAATTATGTGTATTTCTGATCGTTCTCATAAAGAGAATCTTTCTTGTATCATACTATTCACTTGCTCTATAGTGAATAGTAAAAAAATCTTACCGTGAATTACCTTTAAAAGATAATTTACCTATATCCATAAAAGGAACGGCAGTAGAACTCCTTTCCGGTACTAGAAAAGTTAAACAAGACGCAATAATCCATTCCATCCAAAATGATCCTTTAATTTATGGACACTGTAAGCGTAGCGTGTCCTGATTTATGGCTTGTACTGTAGTGTCACCCCTTCCAGTAGAAGAGCGATGATACGACGTAAAGAGTTAGAGGTTAGTTTTGATCGATAGAGCAATCGATTTATTTTACTGTGAGATAGGCTGGGGTCAAAAGTAAGGCACAATTTAATGTTGACTTGGCGTATATCTATTTCACAGAACCTGCTGGCATTAACAAAGGGGAACGTTAAGCGCCACATATGGACAACTTTCACTATGGTTTTGCCATTATTGATTATTTCAAGATACTCGTAATATGTACCGTATTCTAGAAGTCCACTCAGCAGTGAAGGCTTGAAGTATATATTTAGGTATATATAGTACTTCAGAGCAAATTTCTCAAATCTTCTCTCAAGTAGGTACACTACTGAGCGTGTTTCTGGAATACCTTGTTCACTTAATTACTTAGTGCATCATAATTCTGATCACAGACTATATTTTATCACTAGGTAGTGAAAAACTGATATGTTTATATCAGTTTTTCTAACTCGTCACTCACTGTAATTTTCAGGGTAACTTTTCACTTTTCGCATAACAGCTTTCGAGCCAGCTTAAAATCACAAGATATCACAAATTTACTGCTAAGGTTATTAAGAGTTTCGAACTACACATATATATGTCTGTTCTATCCATTAGCCTATTTGTTTCCGTCTATCTGACTTTTTTCTGTACATCTATTTATGTCTAGGAATATTTATAAGCGTGTAATGTATATCTACGTGCATGAACTTTTGTCTCTTCTTCTACGTCGTTGCCTCATGGCTGAGGGTCGTGGTCATTACAAGTGCTTTTTCCGACTAAGATCTTCCAGGCTTCTCTGTTTTGAGAAAGTGGGATGGATGCGTGAATGGTGGATTTACACGCCTGTTTTACAGTATCGGTCCATCGGGTCGGTGATCTTCCTCTACTTCTCTTTCCTTCCAACTGGCCGACCACTATCAGCTTTTCTAAATTGTCTGGCTTCCGCCGTGCCACGTGACCCAAGTACTTGCGAACCCTACGCATACATCTAGTCGAGAGACGAGTTCGGATCTTGAGTTCATTCAGTATCGACACGTTAGTACGATGCGCTGTCCATGGAATACCCAACATTTTGCGCCAACACCACATCTCAAACGCGTCTATCCTGTTCCGTACGCGAGCCTTAAGAGTCCATGTTTCGGAAGCATAGAGAAATATAGTGAATACAAGGGTGTCCTTCCATATCCTCTTCAACCGTTTTACTGCAGTCTTAGACATCTGCGCTCTACGTATGACTTCTCGTTAACAGTCCCCATCACTGGTGATCATTGAGCCCAAATACACAAACTGCTCCACTGAATCGAGATCTCGTAATTCATAAGTTCTTTGGAGCGTGTTAGCTCGGTCAACAAACAAACACCAGCTTGGTTTTGAACTTTTGTACAAAAATAGTTTATATGTAGAATAGAACTGTGTGCATGTGTAAACACACACGCACACACACATATATCTAGTTATATATCTTTTTGGTCCCGTTAAATGTGATATTTTTATCAGTTGTACCGTTTGATAAATATAGGACCCGTTATAGATTCTTGCAATGTGTCCATTCTAACATTTCTAAACAACGCAGCCTATAAACGTATTATTTTAAATTCAAATTAAATGTTGTATTGTATTTTTAAAAAAATGGCTTGATATGCATGTGTACATACCGATAAGTTTTTGAGGACCGATGCAATTACCGCAGAAAACAAAATTGAAAAAAATGCGCGCTACAATATTATATAATTTGAATGAATACGAAATTACCAATATTTTATTAATTAGTGCTTAAAAAAAACATAAAGTAAAAAATACGTAGGGTCGCGACATCCATACAAAAGTTGGGTGTTTATAAAAACTCTTCTTTTGGTTCAATATAGTTGGTCAAGCTGTTTAATAGATGTCGCTCTGTCTTCATGCGACGGTTAAAATCTACTAGAAAGCTACATTCGATGCTCGAACGGATCGCGTCTGTGGCCTAGAACTCCTAGCAGTCATGGCATCTGACACGGATTGCCGGAAGACGCGCTGAATACTGTTTAAGGATGTGTCATTTAACATTTTTCTCTCTAAATTTGCAAAGATATGTCTCGCAAAACAGGCATTGTATCCGTATCGTAATAAAAATGTGTTATGTAATTTCAGACTTATTTGTGCATAATAATATTTCTTTTCGATACATACAATATGAATGTTTAGGCCAAATCGGAGATTCTTCAGGATATTTTTCTCAATATAAACGCAAATATTTAATAAGCTATGTCCATAATCACAATTAATGCAGCTTGTAACAAAACTTTATTAACATTAACATTTACTGGGTAATGATATTAAGTACACGAAGTAATGCAAAAGTTGGCCTTCCATCGATTCAAGGGAATAAGCCTAAGTAAAAAAAAATATAATGAGCATAATGTGATTCTAAATTTTGAAGTAAATAGAAAGTAAAGTGCGATATACTTAAGATGTCCCGGTCCAAAGGTCGTAGACCTTTAAAAAACAGATATACAGAGAGCCAAAATGTTCCGTTAGTGATCTGGTCTACAGCGATCTACTAACACTATATTCCGTCTATTTTATGAGGTATACCATATGTACCATGTGCACCTCTCGATTACAATAAAAATCAATAAGTTTCGTATAACAGCTATGCAAATCTCTACAAAAAATAATCAGACATGCTTTAGGTAGGGTATTTAAGTTTTTGTCACCGTCATCGCTAAAAGGATTATTGACAAATTGAGACAAAAATTGACACATTAACGTGAAAACTAAAAATAAACGTATGAAAATATAACAATATAATATAATCCATACAAATAAGGATAAGTAGAATCAAATTGCTCAAGCAATTGAATAAATATTACACATTAAATTGAATTCCTTACAGAAAAGGCCCAACATGAGTACAATTTATGTTCTCATACATGTGTTCTATTTAAATCAAACAACGAAAATCGAACATCATAATATGATGAAAAAATAAGCGTTGTATTAAAAGTTAGTTTATTGTTAATAAATTGAAGTTAGTATGTTGTTAGTTAGTTGTTAGAACGCAACGCCTATTTTCACCGACTTCCAAAAAGGAGGAATTACTCAATTCGACTGTATTTTTAATTTTTAATGTTTGTACCTACCTCATGACTTTCGATAGGGTGAACCGATTCGCAAAATTATTTTTTGTTAGAAAGCTGGTACTTTCCGTGTGGTCTGTCCCATTTAAACTTCATCACATTCGGTCTAGTACTTTTTGAGTTACACTCCAATAACTGATTTTTAAGTCGGTATATTTTTTTCAAATTGCACTCGTTGTATCACAGTTCGCGCAAACAAACAATACATATGCGAAAAAAGAAAGGTAAACTCACGCCTGGAAAAACGAACAAGCTTAAATAAAGCACACAGAGTTAAAGCTTGGGTAGTCACGTACGTACCACCTGGATACCTACCTACATCAGGTACAGGAATATTCATTTTTAGCAGTAATTTATTGAGTATGTATATTATCTTTCTAACTTCCGGCTAAACTACGCGCGGTGATGGATAATGATGATGATGATGAATCTTATATAGCCTATGTCTTTCAGAGTGAATGTAGCTTTCCAATGGTGAAAGAATTTTTGAAATCGGTTCAGTACTTTTTGAGCCAATTCGTTAAAATCATACTTACATACAAATCTTTCCTCTTTATAATATTAGTATATAGATAAACTACTTGATAACTCGTCAATCTGAACCTTCGGTTTCAAATTGAAACCAAGATGACTTCTCTTGAACTTGATATATGTATATATTTTAAGCTTTCGTACCTTTAGGCCCACTTGCACGTTCCAGAGTTAACTCAGAGTCAACTGCTAAAACGGGGTTTTATAATTAATTTATCTTGCACCATCAAAAGTTAGAAGTAAATTTAAGGTTATTTATTGATATTTAACCCAGCAATGTGGGAGGGTTAAGTCTTTAACTAGGGTTAGTGAAGTTTTGTGTCAAGAGAAATTGAGGTTACATTCTGCTGTATAATGTAATCTTTGGACGAAATGACACGGGACAATACGTATAGAATAAAAAGTCGTCAAATTTCATACAACAAAGGATAAACAAGAAAGTCTATATACATTGTACTGTAGTGCCAAAGAGATAGATATAAGTTTCACTTTTATTTCGATTCATTCATTATTGGTCAGGTTACAATATAAGCGCATAGACAATTCAGTGTTCCCATCTAAAGATTACTAATGTCAGTTTAGCAAAACCGGTGATCTTTTATAGTCGTGTTAAGCAAAATGAGAGTTAAAAATTGATATGACTAACGCAAGTTTACAAACTCGTAGACTTATTTATTCAATCTGAGCAAACGTGCAAGTGGGCCTAAAAGGTTTAGGAAAAGGTTAGGATCACTTTCTTAATATTGACATTTAAATTTAAGCATACTTCTATGTGACTAATATAATTCTTATTTAATCTAAACCAGTTTTCAATTTGTTTGCATGATTACATTTAAGGTTTGACATTTTTATTAATAATTTTGGTAGGTTCATACATTAAAATACTTTATTTTAAAATTGTACTTAAACACGCCTTGATGAGGCAGAATGTAATGGATCCTTTCTATTTAAACTATAAGAACTACTGTACCTACATTTCTCGCAAATAAAAATTTATTATTATCCGTCTATCTGTCAAGGCCCTTTTTCTCAGGAATGTGTAGAGGTATTGATTTGAAATTTATTTCAAATACTCAAGTATACATCTCCATCAGCTGTACAGTAATCAAACTTGTAAGACAACGCGATTATAATATATGACCGTTTATATCGCATATTATCACATAGATAATTATATTCAGATTTTGCGATTTCGCAAGGGACTCAAAACTTATAGGATACTTTTCGTTGACTAAAAAGCATGAAATTGGGCAAGGAACAATGTCTTAAAACACATGTAAAGGAAAATATCAGAAAATTTTTAATTTGTAGTCATTAAAAAAGTGAATTTACTATTACAAACATTTTAATTGCGGTTGGCGCATTAACCGTGAATCGAACGGCAAAGTTCAGTTTTTGGAAAGAGCCTTCGATGGATGAACTATTTTTACATATGTACCTACTTTATCTAAGTAGGTATATATGTACAAATAGTTCATACAATAGCTCACCTACAAGCTTATATTGTAAGGAACCCTCGGTGCGCTTGAACTTACCCGGTACTTTATTAATCTACGCTGGCATCGCCCCTTCACAAAACTATAATAATAACAATATAGAGAGACTTCACAATATATAAATAAAACTGTTTTTGAGTTTAAGAACAAAAACAAGTTCAGTCAGTAGAGCACGACGATTAAATTATACGGTACCTACCGTTGGAACTGGTTTTTACGTCTGTGTGATTTTAAACGAACACTTCAAGTAAAATTCCTTCCGAAATACTCTTAATTAATACATAAAATTGTGTTAGTCATAATAATGATAAAATGAGTCTGTGTGTCTGTATGTTTGTCACTCCTTCAAGGTTGAATACTCGAGCTACCGTTTACGAAAACAGGCCAGACGAGATATCTGCCATGTCTCAGACGAAGACGAATCGATAATATTTATTTATTAGTAAGCATTGCATAAATTAAAATAAAATAAATAAAAAAAACACGGAAGCGCTCAGTTGAATAATACCAATAGCGGTCACCCATCCGAGTCCTGACTGCAGCAAGTGTTGCTTAATTTGTTGATCGGTTAAGATCGCCAAGTCGAGCTCCGCTACGAGCGCTTCGACGAGAAAGTTAAACGGATCAAATTTATTTTACAATAAACGCGTTTATTTTTCATTATTTATATACCAATTTTTGACATCGCTAAAGCCTAAAACATGCATGCGTAATATTATAATAATCAAAGCCAGTGAACTATCTTATTACGTTCTAATACAAAACCGTAGTTTATTGCAACCGTAAAATAGATAACTGATAGTTTGTACATACAACAATGCCCGAAACTTTGTACATATTATTTACATTGAAGGTACGATACACTATAACTTATAAAACATAATTCGTATTAGAATCACGGTTCTCGAGAATCGATGACTTTGTTTCCAGACAAAGTGACGGATAGGAAGTATAAATGAGAACCAAGATACACTAAAACGAGATAGGATTCCAGAATGTTCCATGCCACATTTCTTCTGAGAGTTATAAAGCTTTATTGTCACATACCTCTTCCTACTCCTGAAAACTGACACATAATGGTCATCATACACGACGCTCTGGCCAGGATCAATATCTAATTAGCTACATGCTTCTTTATGCAATACAAGTAAATATATAAAAAAGTCCAAGGTGTGACATTTTAGCACACTATTTGACTTTCCTGTTTGATACAGATTTGTTTTCATTATTTTACGTAATCACTAACGTACACCCAGGTTTGGATCTCATCCGCCTAGGGATTTAATTTGCTACAGGGTTGTTTATACGATAACAAATGTTTACTTACAACTCAGTCATAACAGCATATCTGGCACTTTGATGTAGCCAAACGAACTTTTGTAAAATGGACCACCAATCTAGTAAGTCGGCTTTCTTCCCTTCTTTTTCTTCCTTTCCGATGAAGTAAAAATTGCTCAACTTCTTATCAATGATCCATTTAATAGATGACAACAATTTAATCGTACAAGTCACCAGAAATAGTAAAGAGTATGTATAAGTAGGTATTACAAAAATAAAATGATACGTTTATAAATGTGTTATTCTTTTCTGGCATAGCTTCGCTAAGTACTAAGTTCTGTAAGATCTGGACTCAAAAAAAGACAAGTTATAATAATCGCCAGAATGACTCACTATTTGACGACACTCTCAGAGTCTTGAACACTGGTGTACAATCACTAGTCTATCTGTTTTCTATCTGATACTAAGGAAGGCTAAGCATTAAACTCCACTATATAATCATACGAGTAGAACAACCATAACAAAACCATAACACAAGAGTAATTCGTCTTCCGGCTGATCTTGGCAATGTATTAACCATATCAACTCATGCAATGTAAAAATATAAATAAACATTTTGAATAAGATTGAAAAATTTTACAAATTGTCTTTTAAATAAATTTCATTTCATTTCTATGATATCAAATCAAGTAGCTTGATCTTAAATTTATATCCTGTAACGCTAAACTACACACACATACATACACACACACACACACACACACGCACACATGTGTAAAGCATACAAGTATATTAACTTAGTAGGCATTGCGTAAATATACCAACTACAGCCGGTAAATCGTCAAAGAAGCTATCTTCCAAGTTTTAATCTTATAAGTCGCACCATCCTCAAATAACCTCTAGGCAAACAGGCAGCTCGTAAAAAGGCGTCGATCATAAAAATATTTGATTAGGCTCGTCTCTCCACACGGTGCCAATTCGCCATGCTGAAACATTTATAAGGACATGGACTGACTGATCGTGTAAGCCATGATTGCGACTGGTTGTTCTTTGGTAGAAGTAAAATTACTACGCAAATTGAAAGAAAACAAATGAAGGGCTGCGAGGCGATATGTTCGGAACGCTCGTCAATAATGTTTAAAAACGAGAGACGAGTTACTCTCTTCTGTATCCGTATATGTATAGTAGAGTACTCTAAAGCTAGTTCCTATATTGTGATCGATGGATGCTGTTCTTCTGCAAAATGAATACCAGGGTGCAGAGTACAGCGACAGGTGTTCTACCTCCAATCACTAGTATACAACTGTATTTTAGTTTAAAGGGTAGGTATTCTACTAGGCAAAAGCAAAACAGCAGTTCACCTAATGCGTCAAAGCCCATTTAATTGCAATTCAGTAATGCTAAATTTTAGGTATTACGGTGAGACCAAACAAAGGAGGCACTTTTGTAAAAGAGTCCTGCCTTGTACCTTTGTATTATAATGCAGTGAGATTATAGAGTCCTAACTCCATAAGAAAAAGTTGAACTTTTATTTTATTCCGTATTATAAGTCCATTAAAAATATATAAAGGTTACCTAGGATTAGGTTATTTTAGTAATGAATAAATTAAAATTTTGATTTTTGCTTTTGCCCATACAAAAGAAGTAAATTTTCAATGTCAAGCCCAGTAAATTAAAAAAATACCTAAAAGCAGAACCGACTTCAACACTAAAAAGTGTGTAATAGCTTGTTGTGTTGATGTCGGTTCTGTTTTTTTGGTAAAAACATTTTTAGTGACCCTTGCTAATTACGGTATCAATTGTAGTTCAATGATGATATCATAAAAATTGCGGAAAATCTTTTCAGTTATTGGAATATAACTTAAAAACGGATGGATCCAATTTGATAAATATTAAATAGGACCACACGGGAAGCACTAGCTTTCAGATAGAAAAATAATCATCAAAATAGGTTTACCCAGTTGAGGTAACACAAAAAACAGTAGAATTGAGAACGTCCACCTTTTTTTTGTAAATCGGTTGATAAGTACTAGCAACAACTCTACAACTCCGCTTGATATATGTTTTACAGAATAAGCCTCTCTTCTTTGCATAATTAAACGTAATGCAAACGTAATTTACAATTTACAAACTGCGCTTCTGTTTACGCGGATTTGAGGCTGGGACGTAACTCTGTGTTGGTTTATTGTTTGTTAATAATAAATGAAACTCTTTGTAGCGTGACCTTTACTTTACGTACTTTAATCTAGAAAGGTTGGTTAAGGTTTGACCAAAGGCTTTATATCATTAAACATATTATAGTCACACTAGTTTGCACTTCATAATTGGGCGCTGCGTATACACTACAAAGTACAATTTGAAAAATTGAATACCGACTTCCATTCTATTCAGTTATTGAAGTGTAACTCAAAAACTACTGAACTGAATTTGATAAATTTTAAATGCGACCACACGGGAAGCAAAAGCTTTAAAAAAAAGAATTTTGAGAATCGGTTCACCCAGTCGAAAGTTATGAGGTAACAAACATAAAAAAAATAAAAGAAGCCTACAGTCAAATCGAGTACTACTAATCATGGTTCACTTATAAGTATGGATGAACGAGATTCACTGGCGTACAAGACAAAATGAAGTAGGCTATCGAAAAGTGCGCGTAGCGAAGTTATGAGTGATTTTATTCAAAGACTTCCAAATTAGGACAGTTAGAGGGCACGTGTGTGGTAACTTTGGTGCTTGTATCGTCGCATATCCACACTTACGACGCTGCTTGTAAACGCTAATTACCTGCAAAGCTAACTTCATAATACATAGTTACTTTATACACGTTTTTGTTATGATCAAATCTCGACTGACGCAAATTACACATTTTTGACGTCTTTGATTTGGTCAGATATGAACAGCCGTGCGATTCTGTAATGATTCTTCGACGAGCTCACCGATGTCAAATATTTTATGAGATATCGCCCTTGTACATAAGGTTGATTTTCCAAAGTGTATTGTCATCTCTTTTGTTTCACGGATCAACGATGGTTGCTCTTAGAGAATCGCACGGCTGTTGCTTACGGTATGTATTGTTATGTATGTGTACATGTCTCTTGCAAACAACAAGAAGCAGCTCACTGTAAGTGCTTTTAAGTGCGTCACTTTTTAATAAGACTTTCAAGCAATCGTTTTATTGATAAAAACTAAGCGTTATTATAGCTTAATTAGCGTTGAAATTTATTATTATATCCAAAGAATTCGGTTAAATTTATTAACTTTGATTCTGCAGACTGCACTAATTAGTTTTATCCAGAGCTATTGCAATACTGCTCACTAATTTTACTTGGTATACTATACATTGTCCTTATCACTTAAACTCAGTCATGCTTCTACACTTTTGTAGCTCTAAATCAAACTATCTGGTATTGTAGCACTACCAACTTGGACTAAGTTTTGCGCATAAGTCTTCCTACCTGGTAATTTAAGCATTTGAGCGTTATGAGAACATTTCAATTCTACTTCTGGAGAATAGGCCGTCTTTTCAGAGCGTTTATTATGGGCCATGGTTCTGCTGGTACTGTGGAAAGGCAGTTGGTAAGTCTTAGTATTAGAGATTTAAATTTCCTGAAAACCTACTATTGAAGCCACACACACACTTAGGAAATTAAGACAACAATTTTATTAATGGTATCATTGCCTTCACGATGCCTCCGAAGCACTGACAGGCTCTGTCTGTGCTGTCACTAATAGACAACCAAAACGTCACTAGTAGATAACTAGAAGTGATCGTGCCAACCTTTACCTAGTTCGACAGTACAGGATGCCCAGGCAAGCTCAGCCACAATAGCTTAATATTCATCACCTCAAGCCTCACCAAAGAAAGATCTTAACCAACACCGTAAAGTTGATTTTTAGAAAATTGTGCAATATATACAAACGCAAACAGTGCAATTGCATAAGTTTGCGATAGCGGGGAAAATCCTAACTATCTATTTATCTATCTTTGATTTTGCTCCTACCTACATTTGTTTTTCTTCAAGTTTGGACGTGTTATAATGATGGTTTATTAACTGTAAAGGTTTTTTAATGGTTCACATGTTTAGACAAAGTCCACTAAATCATGCAACGTTGTTCTGTGTTTCCCTTATCATCACCTTAGAAGGTTTCAGTAATACATCCACCACATTACTAAAACATGACTTACACAGAACAGTGATTTAATGACTGACTTCTTATTTGACTCTGGCTTTACTCTAAATAAAATTCTCATTTGATGCAACTATAAATATATAAGTACTAAAATAAATAACTTGCGGTATGACAAATGTACAAATGTACGAGTCCACATGTTTAAAAGGGAAAAGTTTAAGTTTTCTTTTAACATAGTCACAAATATTAGAAATGTTTACATTAATGACGGAAAAGCGTTCCCAATGTTTCGGCGCTTGCAACAGTGCTGAACTATGGAAACTCAAACCAAACATCCTACTAATATTATAAACGTGAAAGTTTGAATGGATGGATAGATGGATTTATGGATGTTTGTAACTCTTCCACGCTCAAACGACTGGGCCAGGTTAGATGAAATTTGGTATGGAAGTAGATTAGGCGTTAGATTAACATATAGGATACTTTTCATCATCATCATCCATCATCACACGGGTGAACTGGGCCAATTTTGATGAAATTTTGGTATGGAGGTAGATGAGGCGCTGGATTAACACATAGGATACTTTTCGTCATCATTTATCACAACGCGGTTGAAACGCGAGGCGCAACAAGTAATTTATATGTTTGGTTTAATAATGACCATGTGGATTGTGGATAGCCCGTCCAGTGTCTAGTGTTTTTCGGTTTATTTCCGACTTCGGCATAAAAGTTCAAATAAAAAATACTACCCTTGAATAGTTTGACCAACCGAAAGCAAGTTTATACCGGTGGAGTCTATTGGATCTGATAAATTAGAGACAAACTCGAGATCTAAAAATGTGTATACATTTTGTGTACGCGCAACATGGCACTTTTAAAACGTACAAATGGTGTACCCGCGACACGCGATGGGTATTATACCGTAAAAATGTAAATATATCTAGTGGGAAAATACTTTACACTTCACTAGTACTTCACTTAATTCCCCCATAAAATGTTTACAGTCGTAAGTACACAACCCCCAAAGGAAACCCATGCAAGCAAACAAGTGTAACTTACAAAGCCAATAGAGTTAAGTGTCCGGAACAACATTACGGCTAACTGCTGTAACTACTTTCACGATATTTGTTCCTATTGCTGTTCCTGGATTGGTATTGTTGCCCTGTACTTTGTTGTTGGGAGCTAAGGGGTTGACAGACGACGGCAATAATATCTAAGGCTTGCGTATCTTCGTAGTATTTGATACTCTTAATTATTACTAAATTGGGCCCGCGCTGTCGTCTGCGCAGGATTAGTACTTTGAGAATCTTATTATCTTCTCCAAAGCCATATCTACCTTTATACCAAAATGTCATAAAATAGTTACATGGTTATATGATTAAATTTAAATAGTTAGTAAATCAATCAGTTAAGACTAAGTAATAATAAAATACAGTACCTAAGTACATAGAAATATAAAATTAATCACTATAGAAAAAAACTAAAATTCCTAAAATGCCGTCAAGGGTGATGAGATGTAATTAACATTTCATCACCTTGACGGCATTTTCGTTACATTGCATCACCCTTGACGGTTGCCGAGCACGTCTAGTGTATCAAGCTATCAAAATATGTTTTTACTAAGCTATCAGAAATTGACAGGAACTTTGACAGAACTGTCCTCATTATAATCTTAACGTGGGCTGAGATCTTGTCTTTTTGTCTATGCTGTGCCCAAGAATATTACGCTTTTTCACCCGGGTGGTGATGGATGATGATGATGATGATGAAAAGTATATAGAATATAATATTTGTAGGATAAACATATGTATACAATACATATATTCACACCACAACAATATACACATTCTTTTGTGTTTCTTCATCATAAATGTATATACGTGTTTTCCATTTTCTAAAAAAAGTACTGAAACTCTTTGACATGTTTAAGGGCTCAATACGAGCCTACGGGACCCTAAGTACGTTGTCCATCTATTTGTCTGTCTGTCTATCCATCGGGCCATCTGTACGTCTGCTCGTCAGTCCGTCAGTGCGTCCGTCCATACTATCCGCATGTCTGTCTCTCTGCCTGCCTACCTGCCTGGAGGGTGCTTTGTAAGCAGAATTTTGACAACAGTATCTTACGTTTGTGTGTTATGGTGTGAATGATATCTTTTCTCCTTGACATGTTTAGTAGCAAACTATTGGGTTCTTTATTTCTGTTTAAAGTAATTTGGTGCAAGTAATGTATATAGACATTTGTACAGGGTCTATATCAAAAGGAAGATACGTGGCAAGTATGATACGCGTCATGTGAACGCACCATTAGTTAGTGTACTCATTAATTACCATGGTGTAGGTGTTAAGGGTAACGGTTCTGTTAATTTTGTTTTGTTCAATCGAACGCATAAAATAAATGCTTAAAGAAAATATAAACACTGCGTTTTAGTCTCCAGCTTTTCTTTTCTCTACGCTAAAGTTCAACTCAAAAATTCTAAAAAAATATTATTAATAGTAGGTTCATTGAATACACGAACTATTCATAATTATGGTTGCATTACTTACCTAGGTAAGTAATGCAACTATACATGTTTCCCTTTATATTACTATACTTTTACAGTGTTACTAATTAAAAATCCTTATTTCATCCTTGTTCTTGATATACATATTCTGAGCATAAAGTTGTTAAGTCACAAGATAGTTTCTTACCAATAAATGTGTTATAATATTGGCATAACTATATCATATATATTTTGAAATAACGGAATGGCAACGTCGCATTTCATAGGATATAATAGATCAACCACATCAAGGTTCAACGTCAATGCACATCATCGTCTTAAACACGCGCTAATTACTATGATAAATATCGCGTTTTGTATATGATTTAAATATTTTTATATGAACCGTAAACGGCAACGCCCATCTAATTGCCGGTAAAATTGGCAATAATGTCACAGCATAAAAAACAATACTACGTTTCCATATTAAAATTCAACGAATTGTTAATATATGAATGTACTAGTTTCACCCCTCGTTTTTACCTGCGTGGTGATAGAAGATGATGATAATGAAAAGTATTCCATGTGTAAACCTGCCTTGTCTCATCTATCCACCTACCAAATTTCATCGGAATCTAAGCCCTTTTCTGTAATTTGGCAACTGACATCCGTACATCCAAACTTGCATATTTAGCAACGAAGTAAAAATAAAATACATGACTCTCTACAAGATTTCCTGGAACTCACTGACTTTTGAATTCATCCATTAATTGGATTTGGATAAACACGTGCAAATACCTCGCGATCACGGTGTACAATGACAAACGTTGGGATGGCCGTTTCTACGCAATGATTCCTGCGTTAATTCGTGTAGATGTGGCAAAAAATACTGCCTTCCGTTTCGTCACCCAACGTCAATGTTGATTTCGTTGATAATCAACCACGTTTTTCGTTGATGTGGCGGATCCACTAAAAGTTAAAAATGCTATGTTTGTCAAGTAAATAAACATAAACAAGCTGTCACTGTCATTCACTGTGAATGACAGGGACAAATTGAATTTTTTACAGGAAGTAGTTTATAAGCCAAACCACCTCTTTATTATCCATATTCAAAGTATTGCTTAGTAATTAGAGAAAAAATAAACATTGGTCAGTACTAACTATTACTTATTCTGTGTTTATATCGAGCTTATACTAGGGTCGCGGTTGATATAGCGTTTGACAGTTAATTTATGTAGACACTATCCCGAATTCGACTTATTCCGCATTTATTAGTATTAAAATTGACTATTCCAACGTTATAGTAAGTATAAATATTTATATCGAGTTTATTAGTAGCACGGTTATACATTTTACGTCACTTTAATTATTTAGCGCTAGTACTAAACTAAACTAAAAACTGCCTGTGACTTCGCTCACGTAGTAGGCTCGGCCTTCGGCCTTGCCATAACCTCCCATCTTTTCGTGGTTTTTATTTCATGACAACCTTCTCCTGACAAACCTAATAAACACAACAAATTATAATTAGCGAGATTGTTCCATCCGTTCTCAAGTTATAGCGTGGCCAGAAAAAATTGGGTTTCATTTTTATGTATAGAGATGAGGATTTAATAGTTTGTTCTACTAAATTTCTTTAGGGTTGGAACGTGTGCAAAATCTTACAGAAAATACTTGATTTTAAAGTGAGTTAAAGTTGAAGCTGTTATACAAATTGCTTTGGCTTCAAAACTAAAGGTATTATGCACGTTTTGCATTCCCAAGCGTTCTCTTTAATACAGTTTACTGTGTATTGGCTTTTATCGATATGAAGTTACAAATAATTAACTGGTAACAAAGTGGTATTAGCAAGTCATCTTTTATCAACTTTACTGTGTGCTTTGAAAATTCTAGGTTCCGTTTAAATTAAACATCACTGAAATCACATACGTCCAACAATTTTGAGTTTGTTATGACACTGTGAGTCTGGTTTTATACACACCAAAAAGAAAGAAAAGAAGCTTGAAAGAAGACATTTTTTATAAAGTTAATAGCTAAAGTAATTTAAATAACTAATGTAAAATATTACATTCTTGACAAATGATAACTTTTCATCAGTAGAGTATTCCAAGTATCTCTTCATGGTTTTGTAATTACCGTTACCCTGAGATCGCTGGCACTCATACCCTTTCAAACAGAACGCAGTATTGCGAACATTACTGCTTTGCTGTAGAAATAGGGTATGGTGGCAGTACTTCCCTGGACGACCTTATTCACAAATAGTTCTACTGCTACAAACTGAGTAAATATTCTAGTATTGTCTTATTTTACTACATTCTATTTTCTTATATAGTTACTACGCTTTTTGATATTTAGTTTTAAAAACACATACTTACAGTTTCCTAAGACTTATTTGTTCAAAAATACAAATTGTCATCCGTGTGTCATCGTATACCTTCATATTTATTTCAAAATTACGTGAATAGTTGATAAACGATTTTAAAAATGTGATATAGCACATTCTTATATTTCTTTAAATCAACGTTCGCCAAAAAGGCAAACTTTTTTTTATTGTGTCGCAGTAGATATGAAAAGTAAACTATGCACCTCGAGGATAAAGCATGTCTTCGTCTTGGGCGGCTTTAACCCCTCGCTTCACTCAGGAGGCTACATAACTCCCTCGTTTCGCTATTGAAATCTAGAGTACCTGTTACACTCAGGGTTCAATATACCGCCCATGACGTAAAATACTGCTTTACTCCCTCGGTGCATAATCTACTATTTTGTTGATTCGCCGTAACCCACACTTACCCATATCTCAGGTAGTACGTTTGTTGTACAGTTAAAGTATTAAATGAAGATAAACAAAAATATTTATGTCATGGAAGTCACCAGAATAGACTAACCGAAGGAGGTATGTACATAAATTCTCTAGTTTTACGAACCACATAAATTGCAATTAAATTGTAATGTCTCATTTAACGAATAAATTTGATTGCCCGTCCATTTGCCGTAGAGTAGAGCCTACTGTAGAGATTGCGCACTCGTATGAAAAAATATCTGGCGCTGTAGCGGTACCAGAAAAAACAAATATCGATCAAAGGGTTTCACAAAATTAGTTGGATACATCTTGTAATAAGGGTTATTTTACTCTCACATAGACGAAACTAAGAATGTATGGACTAAAGTTAAAATAACTCAACCACATAGAAAAATAAAAAAAGAGTAAAAAAGGTTACCCCTCAACCGAACAATAAGGTCTGACGCAATTTGTTTTACTCTAAATTTTGCTCGACCCCAGGGGCGAGTGTAAGAATTAAAAAAGAAAATGAATCTCTCAGGCATTCCAACGTAGCTCATGGTTCAACGGATAACTTTTGCACGTTTTGTAGTGGTTCAAATCACAAACTGATACAGGCAACACAGAAAGGGAGTTCTGTATTTTTGTAACTACCGATGTCTAGACTTTTGTCATATCGTCGACGAAAAGCTCCTTCGCTGACCTGAAAAACTGCGTGAACAACTGTATAAACAACATTACAGGTAGGACGCACTGCTTGAAGACTATTTAATATTGGATTTGTGGGATAAGCGATGAGACGATTGACGTCATTTCTGAAAAGCAGGCCAGCCTTATTGTATGCGTCGCTTTCTCGAAGTCAAGATATACGAACTTATGAACTACTTTAAATTTAGTTCGATGACTACAACCGACATGTTTATGTTTATTAGGAATTATATTAGTTTTGTCTATGTAGTTCATCTGGAGACCGAGGAGTGGAGAAGAATCACCGTCCAAAAATTGTGTGTCGTGCAACAATTCTGCAATTTTTTTTCGATTAACAGTCCATAGATTATTAACGATCCCAGCACAAATATTACCTAACGCGATGTGAAGTACTCGTAATTGCTATCAACAGTTTCATATCTTAGCTGTTTTCTCTTCACTTGTACCATATTTATCAGTCAAGGTCTCATTCTATGTGAAATGGTCGCATAGTGACGTCAAATGGCCATTCAGCCAACTCCATTTGTATATACTTACATAAAGCTACGCCACATAGAACTCAATACATGACCTTGATTCAAACACTATAAGATGAGATTATTTACTAGGTATATATTATTTTAAAATTTTGATAGCGGAGTAAATATACAAAACAATATTAGAATTAAGACAAAAACTCTTGCTTATAAATGGAAATACCGGTTCATTTTTAATTTGTTCTTAGTTTGGGTTTGCTCAGGGTTCAGTACATCAATAGGAGAAAGGAACCCTTATAGGCTTACTTGGTTGTCAGTCTGTCTTTTACAATATATATATAATTTGTATAGGATCCCATGTAAACCGACAAGCAAAAAATCTAAATCGGTTTGCTAGGTAAAAAGCTATAGGGTAACACACAAAAAAATATTATTTGAGAACCATTTCTTTTTTGGAAGTCGGTTGAAAAACGTAAAGATGGCATATATCTAAATGATACTACCCTAACTGCCTCAGCCAGTATCGGAATTCTTGGCGTTGATATTTCGAGCGTCGTTCAGTTTCGCCGTCAATTGAATAGAAAGGCTAAATAAGCCTCTAAAAAAATTGGTGTGCTTGGAAAAGCGAGACTGTATTTCACGTCAACCCATCGCTCGCAACTATATAAGGTTCAAGTTCGGCCTTACATGGAGTACTTTTCTTACCTCTGGGCGGGGGCTCCCCAGTACCAGCTCCTTCCATTTGACCGCATTCAACGCTGCGCGGCTTGAATCGTCAACGACCAAGCTCTTTCGACTCTTTGGCTCTGCGTAGAGATGTTGGATCACTCTGCTTCTTCTACCGCATATATCATATGGAGTGTTCCGAGGAACTGTTCGGTCCGGCAGCGGAAATTCGCCATCGGACATCACGACGTAAATTTCATAGAGATCAAGTTAACGTTAGTTAGTTTAGTCTACAACCGTGAGATTCCAATGGCAATTTCTGTCTCACAGTACCACAATGTAGAACGAGCTGCCACTTGAGGTATTTCCGAAGAGACACGACTTGGGAGCCTTTAAGAAAAGAGCCGATTCCGTCCTCAAAAGCCGGCAACGCATCCTCGACTTCTGGCTTTGCGAAACTCCGTGGGCGACGGTGATCATTTATCATCAGGTGAGCCGCCTGCTCGTTTGACAACCTATCCCATAAAAAAGTGAATGGAAATACGAGTAATCTCAATGACAGCTGTTATAGTAAATTACTGCAGAATCCAGTAAGTTAGCCTTCCTGGCCAAGTATGAGTTAACCGGACCAAGCCGCAGGTGGGGTCCGGTTATATACGAGGCCAGAATGGCTTGCTTACTGGTTGAGGCTTGTATAATGCTTTTCTCAAAAATGGTATTTTCCGACCAACTGTTGGCTTGTTTTTTTGCCTTCCATTTCATAAATGTTTCATAAATTTTCATACATTGCTCCTTGGATTTTGGAGGAAGCAAATTGTTTTTTTTGCTATTTCGGCCTCAGCTTTTAAATCAAGAGGAGAGCCATCTATTTCCGAATCAGATTAGCATGAAATCAGTTTTTAGGATTATCTATGTTCACACGGTAAATAATTTACCGTGTGAACATATATAATTACAATTATTTTAATTAATAAAACACAATTGTCGCAATTGGATATGAAATCCCGCCAGTCGTATTTTTTACCAAAAAGTTTGCGTTTAGTTTTGAACACTGTTCTATTTATATATATAATTTTTAAACTGAAATTACTAAATATAAATATAAAATCCCACACTTTACTTCTACAATATTACTAAGTACAAAACGCATCGTGTATAGCATACTTTTTTTGCGTCGCGAGCGTCACAGACTGTTTAAGGCTCACGCAAAAATATATCTATCTCATAAAATGTCATACCAAAAATAGATATAGATAAGAAGAAGAGAGATATATTTGGAGCCTCCTTCTAAAAACCTCCTATAAACCTTGTTATAATGGCAAAACTCTAATCTGTGTCTGATACTATGATTTTTTTTCTAAGCAGATCTAAAGAGGATGACCTTCTGTCCAGTAAGTAATTTACATACTTATTTACTGGACAGTAGGAGATTCCAAATTTAAAATTTCGCTTCTTACTGGACAGTTGTGAATAAGTCTCCGGTAGAATTCACTTTCTGGATACTTTTTAGAGATGTTATGGCAACATTACATACCATTTTTGAGAAAAAGTATTAAACAGTACTTATTAAAAATTATACTCGTATTAATTCGAAAACTTGTCCAAACTTTGTTTGGATTGCAAACAAAATCTCATTTACAACGCTTCTGAGAGTGTCGTGGGAAAGTTGTTTTGAGAAACGTTTCTTTTGTAGCATATTCACTCCTATGCTTTAAAATATGTGTATTGGATAGTAGTTAAGAGATAAGACAACCCACTATGCCTGATTTTTTCTGCTTATAAATCCACGACTGCTTCCGTAAAAAGGGTGACTAAGGGAAAAACGCGCCAAATAAACAGCCTATATTCAGATTGATGTATAGAGATTGCACTTTAGGTGGACAATACGACTCATAGTCAGACACAAGGCACTAATTAGTCTATTTAAAAAAAATAAACACTTCTTTAACATCCTACTAATATTATAAAGACGAAAGTTTGTATGTATGGATGTTTCTTACTCTTTCACGCTCAAATGGCTGGGCCAATTTTGATTAAATTTGGTATGCAGGTCGATGAGGCTCTGGATAACACATAGGATACTTTTATATAACATCATAATCATCCATCACCACGCGAGTGAACTGAGCCAATTTGGATGAAATTTGGTATGGAGGTAGATAAGGCCCTGGATTAAGGCGAAATTAGTGTAGATTACGACCAAATTTCATGATTCAACTTCGCGAAAACTTAATTTTTCGATGCATAAACCTAATAACCAAAGTTCGAAAAACACGTAGTGTAAATTGAATATATGTTCTTATGAAGTATGGGAGCCAATACACGATAGAGCAAACTTCGCTCGATAGAAAAAATTGGCAACAAACCCTAAAATTTGCAATTTGTTTTTCTTACGTGGGAAAAAGCATTTGTATTTAATTATGGGGAAATATATTTCAATGAATATATCATTTTCGAATTCCCAATAAAATGTACAAATGTAGTGAACAATTTATCATTAAAATTTAATCATTTGATTGTACGAAATAAATTAATAAGTATAAGCACGTATTCAAGTGCACCTTCGCATTTCATCGGCCAATCTGATAAGCAATTCTCAACCTTACGTTACCTTACCTTACCTTATTATTACCAAATTATCTACCGACTTTCAAAAAAAGGTGGAGGTACGCCTGTTTTTTTTTATTTGTTTGTTACCTCATAACATTCGATAGGGTGCACCGATTCTCAAAATTCTTTTTTTTTTTGTTGAAAGCTGGTGCCTCCCGTGTGGTCCCATTTAAATTTCAGTAGTTTTTGAGTTACAATCCAATAACTGAATAAAATGGAAGTCGGTCTTAAATTTTTCAAATTGTACTTGTAAAATAAGGATTGGACTGCGCCTTAACACAAAGGATACTTTTCATCATCATCATTATCCATAACCACGCGGGTGAGACCGCGGTGCGCAACTAATAAAATGTTCATTACAAAATATTCCTCGGTGACTGTATGTGGTGACAGTGGTTTCGTACTGGCACGGTGGCGTAGTAAAACATTACAATAGCGGTGACCACAGCGACCACCTGCCACCAAACATAAACGAGACAACCCTATGTATCGGTACCGCAAAATAATATTTCACTTTACAATATAATTAATTAAAATGAACGTGTACATAAGTTTCATTTTAAATGTAATTTGGTTAACCTTGTGTTTGTAAGACAAACAAATCTACAGTTTGAGACAAGGCATCCAAACATTTGAACACAAAGCCGAATAATTCAGTGTCTATAGTACAAAAGGGAATAAGTCAAATTAGACATTTGTAATTCCTTTGAATTAGTAATTATTGAATTAGTAGTACGTTAATAGGTTATACGGTATGGTGCTGTTAATTCACGATGTCGGTAAAAATGGGGGGTTTTGAAGCAGTTTATCTCATAAGCAGCGATAATCTGAAAAATTCAAAATATAATATGACATTTCTAAGACTTTTAAGTACACATTGACGGACTTAAAACATATTAGAGTACATTTAAAGAAATCAAACATTGGTATGTTTGATTTTTATTAATGTCACCACTAACATAGTTTTGCTCTTTATTCACAAGTGTATTTGTCATGAAAAACAAATCATAAAATAGCAATTACAATACACATAAACTGATACTTTTATAGAAAAATTTATAGAATTGTAATTTTTATAAATAATTTTTTGTACTATTTTACGAGATGCGAATGCGATGCGAAATGATGTTTGGTATGCAGGTAGATGAGGCGCTGGATTACCACATATGATGTTTTATCATCATCGTCATCATCCTCATCATCTATCACCACGCGGGTATAACCGTGAGGCGTAGCTAGTTATATATAAGTAATTATAGTTTAGTTGTAAATCAAGTTCACTGTAAGTTCAGTTATCCAAAGTTCACCATTAGATAGGCAATAGTATGTAATGCTCTCATTACGATTCTCCACAAACATGATAGCCGTACGTCAGCGAGCAATGGTTACGGTCAGGCATTAGCAGTTACGGACCCAATGGTTGAACTTCCAACTAACTTTGGGATATTGCTTTTGGGTTGCGGTTCGAGATTCAGCGAGTTTTGGGTAAAGAATATTATAGAACTATATATTACGCATTTTAACGATCTTTATATTACCATGCTATATATAGATTGTTAAATAGTTATATGATTGCTTATATCTACAGTTTTTTGAATGTCAATTTATTTATAGTTATCGTTAGTTTTATTAAATCTGTTATATTTTTTAAACCAGAACTATCACATTGAGTTTGAAATCCGGCCATAAACACGTGACTAACTTTTGAAAATGTATTGCTTTAAAGTGGTTTTCATCATCATCATCTCAGCCGTAGGACGTCCACTGCTGAACATATGCCTCCCCCATGATTTTCCAAAAGGACCGCTTGGAAGCGGCCTGCATCCAACGTCGTCCTGCGACCTTCATCAGGTCGTCTGTCCACCGTGTCGGTGGACGACCTACGCTGCGCTTGCCGGTCCGTGGTTTCCACTCCAGAACCTTTCGACCCCATCGGCCATCTGTTCTGCTATGTGCCCTGCCCTCTGCCACTTCAACTGGCTAATCTTCTGGGCTATGTCGGTGACTTTCGTTCTTCTACGGATCTCCTCATTTCTGATTCGATCACGTAGAGAAACCCCGAGCATAGCCCTCTCCATAGCTCGTTGTGCGACTTTGAGCTTTTCTATGAGGCCCATAGTAAGAGACTGTTTGATTCTTCGATGAAGTGTGGACTGTTTCCAAATAAGAAATCCAGGCTTGGCACAGTCAAAAACTATTTATTATAATTTTATCACTTACAACACATCTTGGTTACAACAGTGATAGGAGGAAGAGATAGTGAACGATCCAGAGACTCATCGAGCTCTGTCGATACAGATCATATAATACTATCATAGACAACTTGTGTTGCTAGCAACATACTGCCGGCCAGAAAAATTACAATAAACCAAGTTAAACTGAGTGAGAAAACTTTCACTTTAAAATGATCAAGAGTATTACAATTATTTTCCATTATTCATGACAATGTTCTACGCTCTGTGACAAAATATAATCATTATAGCAAACTGTGTTCTTATTTACTAAGTTTATAAGTATTAGGAAAATGCTACAACATAAAGTACCTATTATTAGTAAGTAGTTACATACAGTAGCCTACATAGAAAGAATAAACCGCATTTTTGAATATGCTATGGTTTTTTTTGAAGTTAACAACATAGTTAGATTATGTAAAACTAAATATTTTTAAACAATATCTTAGACATTTAACTTTGACATGCTTTATCTTAAACTAGATTAACTTATGTGACGGTGTCACACCAAGAAATGTTGCTTGACAGCAAGAACACTATGTAGCATAACACATATTAACCAAAAACAAAAGTTTCAGTAACAAAAATTATAATGATAAGAACTTATTAACTAGTTATCTATAGGTAACACACTTATGCACTGCAATGACCTATTGTACAACTTTCCATCAGCTGTTTTAAGCTGAAAAGCTCTAACCTTCCCGTCCTTTCCGGGAAAGACTTTCACGACCCGTGCCATGGGCCACACCAATGGTGGAGCATTTGCATCCCTCATGAGTACTAAAGCACCTACAGTTAAATTAGGCATAGCATGACACCACTTATTTCTATTTTGTAAAGTGTTTAAATAGTATTTGTACCAAGCATTCCAAAATCTTTGCTTTAATTGAATACTTTGCTCCCAAAATGAAACCCTATTGACTTTAGTTTCTGAAATATTTGTTTCTGGATACATTGTTAAGGCTGATCCTATTAGAAAGTGCCCTGGAGTAAGATAGCAGTAGTCGTTTACATCCTGAGAGAGAGGTAACATTGGGCGCGAGTTAAGGACCGCCTCAATTTGACATAATACGGTACTTAATTGTTCATACGTTAATTGAGCATCTAATATGATTCGTTTTAAATGGAATTTCATGCCTTTCACCGACGCCTCCGCAAGTCCAGCGAATACTGGGCTGTAACTTGGTGTGAAATGAAACTTTATACCTTGCTTAGCTGTTTAAGCTTGCACAGGCGTCTGATAATTGGCAGAATTTAATAAATTGTACAGCTCAGCTAGCTGGTTCCTTGCCCCACGAAAGCATCCACCATTGTCACAATAGACGTCGCTGGGCAAGCCACGTCTGCTTATAAATCGTTTAAAGCTCGCCAAAAAGTCCTCAGTGGAAATGTCTGAGGTTAATTCTAAATGAATTGCTTTGGTGACAAAGCAAACATATACGCACACATAGCCCTTCGTGATTATGGCTTTTCGGATTCTTGAATTCTTAACTTGGACTGGCCCAGCGAAGTCGATGCCTATCTTCTGGAATGGTCGGCATGCAGTTACTCTGTCCTGAGGCAAGGAACCCATTAGCTGCCTCGCTGCACCAGCTTTCATCCTGAAACATACCAAGCCTTTGTGAGTAATTTTTTTAACCTGTCTTATCCCATTTATTAACCAATATTTTTGGTTCAAGTTAGCCAGCAGCGATTTCGGCCCAGCATGCAATAGCCTAATGTGCTCATTTAATATTATTAGACCAGTTATCCTAGATGCCTTGGGCAAAATGATAGGGTGTTTCTGAGATAGAGGTATATCAGAGTTATCTAGTCGCCCACCTACTCTAAGCAATCCCTTCTCGTCTATGAACGGATGTAGAGATTTCAGTGGACCTTGCACACAGTCGCCGTTACGCAATAATTGCAAATCATTTTTTAAATGAATACCTTGCTCATGCTTTATTATAGTATGCAAGACTTGCTCCAACTCATCAGAACTAAGCACCTTATTAGCATTTTTTGTACTACTTCTAACATTGTGACAGAACCTAAAAACATATCCTAAAACCCGTATCATCTTTTCTAAGTTGGAATATCTTTCTAGGAAATTTTGAAGAAATTCGTTTGAGTAGACAGTGGTAAGCACTACCTTATTATCAGTTTTATTTTTCATCTCAGGTAATTCAACAGGTAAGTCTAATTTTACATTTTTATTAAAGTCATATTTACCTTGCAGAAACTTTGGCCCCTTCCGCCAGAGGTCGCTATTCGAAAGCTCCTGTGGAGTAATAGTTAATACCCCTACTAATAATGTCAGCAGGATTATCTACCGATGGTACATAAGACCATGCCCACTTGCTAGTTTTTTGCTGAATTACACTCACTCTGTTTGCTACATAAGCTTGTAGTTTGGTAGCATGAGTAGCTATCCAAGCTAAAGTTATTTTTGAATCCGTAAACAAATAAACTCTATCATGAATGTAAATGACCTTAGATAAGGTGCCATGGACCCTTTCCATGAATGTAGATAAAAGCAAGGCAGCATTTAGCTCTAATCGTGGGATACTTAGAGGTTTTGAGCGTGGATTAACTCGCGACTTAGAACAGAGCAAGTATAACTCAGGCATACCTGTTTTGTCGACCACACGCAGATAGATACAACAACCGTACCCCGTTGTACTTGACGCATCAGCGAAACCTATTAGCTGCACTTCAGCTGCATCAGCTGTTGGAATAAGTCGATCTAAATAGATTGTTTGCATAGTAGCTAGACCTTTGGAAAACTCTAACCATTCATCGGCCAAATCGTCAGGCAAGGAAGCATTCCACCCTTTTTTTTTTTTTTTTTTTTTTTTCGTGGGGAAAATGCTTTTACGCATACGCGCTCGCCGGGGATAGCGAGCGGGTTATGTCGGACTCCTACTACCGACTAAAAACCCCACGATGTCCTTCGGCAACGATTGCAAACAGGGCCACGGGTCCGTTTGCGCATTCTCCGCAGCCCAGTTTTGCCGACGTCCGCCCCTCGCTGTTTCAGGGCAGACCCACCTCGAGGGAGGAACAAATCAACTCCCCCGTACCGCTCCAGTGACGCACTGGGACATACAGTACGTCATCTCCTCAGACGGACCTCATAGATGAGGGGTGCCAGACATCCCCACGTCCGACGCCCCAGGCCCACCTAACGGAGACGGAGTGCGAACTCGAATAGCTCGCCTCCGTGTCCGCGCTTTCCGAAGTGGGAGAGAGAGAGGATTAGTCTCTCTCTCTCGCTCTTCGGTCTCTCTCTGCGACATCACGTCCTCGCAGAAAGAGACCATTGCTTCCCATGACCTCTCGTCATCGACCATCTTGGCTATGATAGTCGGCAAAGAGAGGTCCGCTCCCACCACTGCGACAAGGGAATCCCGCAGATCCTCCGCCCCAGGACACACCTCCAATACGTGCTGCGCGGTTTCTTCCGCACAGCCGCACTGGTGGCACACAGGGGTCGCTTCCCTCCGAGCCACGTTACACAGGTACCTCCCGAAGCATCCATGCCCCGAGAGGACCTGTGTCATCCGGAAGGTGAGCGACCCGTACCTACGATATACCCACTCCTCCAGTACTGGCCGGACTGCTTCGAGAAACCGGGTGGCACCGGCTCCTCTCCGCGGGCCCACTGCCAACCGTCTGCTCCAGGACGCCAGAGCAACTGTCCTGGCGTCTGTTCGCCACTGGCTCATCTCTTGTGGAGCCAGTCAAGCATTCCACCCTATATTAAGCGACCATAACCTCTGCATGAAACTCTTTGCTTTTATGATAACAGGCCCAGCAAAACCCATCGGATCATAGAATTTAGCTAAGTAACTTAGCACTTCCCTTTTTGTGATTTGATTGTTATTGAAAGCTGTAGGACTGCTGATTATGAAACAGTCTTTTTTAATATCAAATGTGAGCCCTAAAGCTTTCATGCTTAAATTATCTTGCAGCAAATCAAGCTCAGAAAATTGCTGGTCTCTTTCAGGTATATCTGACAGAACTCCAGGTGTATTAGAAGCCCATTTGTGCAGGACAAAGCTTGCATAACTTAGCATTTCAAGCAGTTCATTTTTCGCATTAAATAATGTATTAAAATCGGCACATGAATATAAAATGTCATCGACATATGTGCAATTTTTAATTATGTATGAAGCTAAAGGAAAGCCGTGCTCATATCTATTTGCAAGCTCCAATAAACAGCGTGTTGCCAAGTAAGTTGATGACTTAACGCCATACGTCACAGCATCAAGACGCATGCATTTTACAGCTTGATTAGGGTTCTCGCGCCATAAAATGTTCTGGAGCGAAGTGTGTTCCGGGTTTACCATGATATTGCGGAACATTTTTTTGATATCAGCATTTAATGTATGTTTTCCAGTTCTGAACAGTAAAACAATATCAAATAATTATTTCTGAACCATTGGCCCATTTAGCAAAATATCGTTCAATGAGACCTTATTAGCTGTTTTCATAGAGGCATCATACACTACCCTTGTTCGTGTGCTTTTGCTGTGTTCATTTATTACATCATGATGCGGCATGAAATAAATTGGGTCTTCACTGAAATTGTATGAAGCAAGGTCTACATAGTGCCCATCACCAAGCTCAATATATTCGTCAATAAATTTTTGATAATCTGTTAACAAATTAACATTCTTATGTAGCCTTCTTTCTAGACTATAAAATCTATGCAAAGCTAAGTCAAATGAATTTCCCAATGTTTCATTAATATTTTCTTTTTCTAATTTTAATGGTAGATCTACTTGGAATTTTTTATTCTCAAGCTTCACCGATTTAACAAAAACATTCTCAGCTAAATTATGCTCTGAATCCCCCTCAATTAGTATTTACGGAACACGCTCCACATCCCAAAATTTTTTAATATTTTCGGTGACATCAGAGTTACATGTAGTGCATAAAAGAGATACAACCTGTTGTTTTATGATGCTTCATTCGAATGCTCCAACGATGACATGGCCAAGCTTGGTATTCAAGATGCACGGAGATGATGGATGCGACGAAGATGAAGAGTAGCTACTACAGGCATTTAAGTTCTCCGCTTCAGTTGGCAGGAGCAGCTGAAAAATCACATCACACCCAATGAGCATATTAATCTCCGATGGTTCGTTGAAGCTTGGATCTGCCAGAGTGATACTAGGGGGTAGCTTAAGGCCCTCAATGTCTATTGGTATCTGCGGCAACAAACAGGTTATTTTTTCTACTACATGACAGTTGATTAGTGTCTTAAAATCGGATGTAAGGGAATGAATATTTAATGGCATACAATAGCTGACTTTATTTTTGCTCTCTGTCACACCAATAAGGTTTATGTCTACTCGCTCAGGTGTGTGTCCCAGAATAGTAATAGCCTTTGTAGTGATTAGAGACACTTGTGAGCCAGTGTCTAATATGCACTTGATGTGCACTTCCCTACCATCTTTGGCAAATGTTTTGATACGAGCTGTTGGAATCAAAACATTGTTGTTTTGAGAGGAGCGACCAGATATGAGCACTACTGGATCTGCAGAGTTACTTTCTTCGGGGTGCAAGAGCGTGTGATGGCTCTTTTTACACATTGAACACTTAAAATGAAATCTGCATTTTCCATTATGAGGATTCAAACAAATAGTGCATAATATTTTATCATTAGCAAAAGAAATTCTTTCTTTAGAAGGCTGCAATTTAAATTTGTTGCAAGAAAATAATTTATGGTCGGAACACTTACAGAATAGACATTCAGTTGGGCCCTTCGCTGCAGCTGCCAATGTTACCTTGGACTTTCCTGTTGTGCCTTTGGGTTTTTGCTTCATGTCAACTTGTGCAGGATACTCCGATGAAGTTTCCAGTGATAAGGCTCGTTTTTCCATGTAGCCTAAAAATTCTTCAACTGTTGGATCCTTATCCTGAGCTCGATCAAGCTGGTAAGCCCTGGCAGTGTAAGTGTCTAACTTACGCATTAGGACAGTCAGCAGTATGGCATCCCAATGCTTTACAGGAACTTCTAGATTTTTTAGAGCCACCAGGTTTTGTCGGACAACTGAAATAAAATCCCTACTATTTTTAGGAGAAGCAAATTTGGGCAATTTGTCAATGTCCAAAAGACAGCTTACATGTTCTGTAGTGATTCTATATTTATGAAAATAACGTTTCTTTAGAAGGAGCAATGCCTCCTCATAGCTTTGCCCTATTAAAGGTAAGTTTTTAATTAAATCGAACGGTTCCCCAAGTAAAAAAGATCTCAAGTAATACAACTTTTGAATATTATCAAGGGTTTTGTCGTTGTGAAACACAGATTTAAAAGTTTCAATAAATGTAACATATTGTGAGTATTGCCCCGAAAAGCTTGGTATGCTTATGTTTGGCAGTTTCGTCCTAGAAATACTACTGCTACCTTGCTCCAGAGGTTTCTGTTCCTTATTGGAACTACTCAACAAGTTAATTTTCGCATTGAACACGGTTAAACAGTGAAAATATTTGTTTTCAACCTCAACAATGTTTTCGTCATCACTAGAATTTAACAGCAATATTTCTCTATTGTAGCTTTCGTACTCGTTAAAACTAGTAATTAATCTATCTCGCTTCGCAATTAGCGCTTCTAATGCACTACTTTCGATATCCTTTTCGTTACAAGCAAACGTGTAAAGTCGAGTAATCATACCTTTGGTGTAGCCCCTATTCACATTAAGTTTTCTCATGCTTTCCTCCATATTGTTATCAATTGAGCACAACAGTAACTTATAACAATAATACTTCGGTGATTGTAGCGTATTGTAATGACAATGCACTTAATTTTACGCATAAAAACGCACAATACACAAAATTGTTTTGCACAAGAAAAAGCATACAATGATGAAATCAAAATGGCGATTGGCGAACCCGTTGTGCGTTGTCTTGATTTTGTTGAGAACGATGAACGAATGAACGGACAAAACGGAGCGTCGTTGGTCACGTGGTACTTTCGTCGCTGCACTGACTGTTCGTTCGCTTGCACTACTCGCAGACACGTCCTCACTCTTTCTTTCACAGGTTGAAGTCGCTTGCTATCTTGCTCACCCTCTTTGACAATCGACTGAATATCGATTTCGTAGCATAGATTGTTTGACACGTTGCTCCCTCCCGCGCACTGGTAATGGCAGCGCGCGCAGCTCCCGCCGAAAGGAATAATATGTTGAATAATTGACGCTGATCTGTTGTATGTTTTCGTCCTCTTGAATCTCGTGTGGCAGCTCGTATGACGAACCTTGCTTTTTTACTCGCACGCAGAGGAAAGGAATGATTGTGATGTTTCGAGTTTTGACCCCGCAGCACGTAGAAACGATGCAATGCTTGAACTCTTATATGGCTCGAACGGACCAATGTTTGATTCTTCGATGAAGCGTGGACTGTTTTAGGTCGTTCCAAATAAGAAATCCAGGCTTGGCACAGTCAAAAACTATTTATTATAATTTTATCACTTACAACACGTCTTGGTTACAACAGTGATAGGAGGAAGAGATAGTGAACGATCCAGAGACTCATCGAGCTCTGTCGATACAGATCATAAAATACTATCATAGACAACTTGTGTTGCTAGCAACAGAGACCACGTTTCAGTGCCATAAGTCATCACTGGTAACACACATTGGTCGAAGACTCTTGTCTTGAGGCACTGAGGTATTTTTGACGAGAAGACTTCGCGAAGTTTCCGGAACGTTTAATATCGAAACGTTTGATAAACTATTATTAAAGTGGTTTTAATAATAGTTTATCAAACGTTTCGATATTAATTATAGTGTTGATAAGTTGTTTAACCATTTCTATACCGTTAATATAAAACCAAAGATTTATGAATGAAACGCACATAAATTTACGTCTCTGGAACGCAAAGGGTTAACTTGTAAATATATTTTCTTTCTGATCTAAGTTTTACTTTAGATACTTTAACCTTAACAATATCGCCCAGTCTCTTGATTCGTCACATATGTGTACACCGTGGAAAGCAAGAAGACCACCCCGTTGACACGAGGGAATTGTAAGGTTAGTTATAGTAGTGACCCTGCATTGGTGTTAATATACGGTGCGACGGTATGTGACCTGATGGAATGACTCTTGTTCTTTGGAAGATCGGACGGCCACTTGTGTGGGATGCTACTTGTGTCGATACTCTGGCACCGTTGCATTTTCCATTAACTTACGCTCAGGCTGGTATGGCAGCGACAAATGCTGAAAACTTTAAACGGTGCAAATATGCTTGTTCGCCTCCGAACTCCTGGTCCTGGTGGGAACAAAGAGCAGCGTTTTAACGCTGCGAATCGCAGCTTTTTCGCGGACATCATTTCTGTCGCGGACAAGTAATTGTGATTTATGTTTTAACTACTTGTCCGCGACTTACAACTAAACTAATTTTAATGTTATTTGACGGTTTAACTTACGGGGTAGGTATAGTTACTAGCGCGAACGCAGCCGAGTGCGCACGTTATCCATGAAGAAGTGGCCCGAACGGTCACGAAACCGGTCGAGATATTCGACTATACCTACCACGTGAGTTAAACCGTCAATTAACATTAAAATGTGTAATACTTACGAAAGTTTCAATCAAACTAAACTAATGTCTGAAAGCTCACTGAACTTGAAGGCGGTCCACTGTACCACGAGAGCTGTACCTGCGCGGAGGGTCCTCCGATGCGATTGAGCTCTTGTTTCGTATATTTCCTGCCTTTGTCGAGGAGAACACCGCATACGACCTAATCCCAAGGGCCTGAGGTCGGCCACAATATGCGCACAATACAAACAAACAATACCATTTATTACAAGGTAATTCCAACATCGTGGCGGGCACGCACATCAAACGCGATTATTCGAACTAGTTCCGAAAGATAAGTAGCTCAACTCAAACGAAATTTTGTATATTTCACGGCGTGAGCACTGGAGTAGTTTTCGGGTAAAATACCTTTTTGGAAATACGTAAAACCAAAGAACACTTGTTCAATAATTTCCGGCCCCCATTTTGGTACCGTAGGTAGCAAAAATAACATATATCCAAATAACGAACCCCCGTTTTTTTTTTCTCTTTTTGGATTCGCGAGTCATTTGCTCGAGCACAGCGTAGCGCGCGCAATTCAAATATTATAGGTGCGCCTTGAAACCGAACGATGCCAATCTCGATGGAGGTTACATATTTGTGCCGTTTGGGATAGAAACTTTGTGTCTGTGGGGTCTAGGTGCATGCGAATTTTTCAGGCACTTGGCCAAACGTTTGGTTAAAGCGTTAGGTGACCAGAATGCTGGTTCATAAATTGCACAAAAAAATAGCATAGCTATTCTACGTGGAAATGCAGCCAGTATTCTGGGCACATTTCCTTTAGCAAATGGTTTAATACATTTTTAACTGTCTTTTATCTTTGAAGTACCGTTAGTTTAAATGATTAATGTAACAATAATAACTTTAAATACCTATATTATTGCGAAGTCTTCTCGTAAAAATACCTCAGTAACTCAAGACAAGTCTTTGACTAATGTGTGTTACCAGTGATGACATATGGCACTGAAACGTGGTGGTACTACGGGCCTCATAAGCAAGCTCAAAGTCGCACAACGAGCTATGGAGACGGCTACACTCGGGGTTTCTCTACGTGATCGAATCATAAATGAGGAGATCCGTAGACGAACTGAAGTCACCGACATAGCCCAGAAGATATGTCAGTTGAAGTGGCAGTGGGCAGGGCATATAGGACGCAGAACAGATGGCCGATGGGGCCAAAAGGTTCTAGAGAGGAGACCACGGACCGGCAAACGCAGCGTAGGTCGTCCACCGACAAGGTGACCTGATAAAGGTACGACGTTGGATGCAGGCCGCTTCCAACCGGTCCATTTGGAAATTTGTAGGGGAGGCATATGTTCAGCAGTGGACGTCTTACGGCTGAGATGATGATGATCTATATTATATAAATATTGAGTTAATTTAGATATCTATGGCTCCCGACATGCAGAGCATTAGTAAAGTTCTTAACCTTCAGTATTAATCATAGGTATTAATAATGCTAATAATCTCCCTAGCGAACTAAAGTGGAGTTCAACAAAGCCATTTACTTGTATGTGAGATGACAACTTACAATACAAGTGAACGTAGGCACGAATGTAAGTGTATATTGGTGAATTAAATAAATGTTTTATCTGTCTATCTACCTAACGTCTTATACAAAGTGTTACAAAAACAGTGTTGATGTTTTCGTTAGATGTTTGCCCAGTTTGTAGGTCCACGAGTCGATCTGGCTTACAATGGAGCGCAATGGGTACAACAATATAAAATAGCGATTTAATACGTTTCAAGTAGTTTTGTTTCAATGTTTCGCTATTGTTAATCGCAAAACCCAAGAAAACATTACTTATTTTAATACTAAATTGATGTACAATATAATTAAATAAAAATTTAAAATAACATAAATACATACATACAATGCATAAAGAAGAGGTATTTTTTTACATCTCGGTATTTGAGTGTGAAAAATATAATTGTAAAATACAGAAATATATTTTGATCAACTTGAGATTTGCGAATGAAGAAATTGTTTGCTTTGATTTCACCTCACCCTAAATTATATACAGCCTTGCGATTCTCTAATGATTCATCGACGAGCTCATCGCTGAGCTCACCGATGTCAAATACTTTATGAGATATCGCCCTTGTACATAAGGTTGTTTTTCCAACGTTAGCTCGTCGACGAGCTCACCGATGTCAAATACTTTATTAATTTTCGCCCTTGTACATAAGGTTGGTAAGGTAAGGGATGTAAGGGGCAACACACGCTGGAAGTGTGTGCTGCATGGGGCCCGCAGCGGCACACGCTTTCGGCGGAAATAGGCGGAGATCTCTCCCTGCCGAGCGTGGTGATCTCCATGCTCAGCAGCGAGAGAGCGTGGCAGGTGGTGGCCACCTTCTGCGAAGCGGTGATGATGCAGAAGGAGGCCGCGGAGCGGATCAGGGAGAACGATGTTCGAGCTGACCCGCTCCGGCGCAGACGACCGGGGGAACGGAGGAGACGGTTTGCTCGTCTCCTCCCTCCTCCGTAGTGGGGCCACTGGCGAATAGTCGGGGGACTCTCCGCCGGTTTGCACGGCCCTACACGTCTAGGTGGTGACCTTGGTGAGCAAGGTCATCCCTTCACAGGCGCTGAGGCCCGGTTAAGATCAATCCGGGCCTACCGCTGGGGCGAGATGGTGACTGCCAGCGCGACCCTGTCTCGTTCCACCTTGGCGGAGGACTGCTCACGGGGGGGTTTTAGTGGGTCTGAGCCCCACACGCCCCCTTCCGTCACCCCCGTGGCGGAAGGGAAGTGCACAGCATTTCCCCCCAAAAAAAAAAAAAAAAAAAAGGGATGTAAGGGGCGAGCCAACATCTTTTGACCCAAGTCAACCTCACCTGCACGTGGTGCATCCTGCTGATCGACGAACGAGGCTCTGACAACCGACCGATGGCGGTATACCCATCCCAACAGGCGTCGCTAAATGCAACAGGCCGGTGACGGGCAGCAGCGTCACCGAAAGCTACGCCCTGCTATCGCCAACCCGCCTGCCCAGCGTGGCGATTACGGGCAAACTCCTCCAATGTAAGACAACAAAAAGCCACGGCCCCTAGTTCCCGGCGGCCCTGCTATTCCTGGTCATGTTGGTGACCATGGTAACGGCGGGGCGAGGGGTGCTAAAAATCTCCGGGCTACGGGAGGCCACCACAAACAACTGACCCTGGCGACGTATAACGGACGCATGCTAAGGCTTGACTCGCATCTGGCGCAACTCGAGTTGGAACTTGGGAAAATTAGGTGGCACATACTGGGGTTGAGTGAAGTCCGAAGAGAGGGGGAGGACACCTTAACCCTAGAATCGGGCCACCTTATGTACATCCGAGAGGGAGACCAACAATCCCAAGGTGGCGTTGGGTTTCTGGTAAACAAGTCCCTTACTGACAACGTTGTGGAAGTGTCCAGTGTGTCGAACAGGGTAGCGTACCTTATTGTAAAGCTCACCGAGAGGTATAGCCTCAAGGTGGTGCAAGTGTACGCACCGACCTCGACACACTCGGACGATGAAGTGGAGGATATGTTCGATAACATATCGAGGGCCCTCCACTTCACTACAAAGACCCAGTACACCGTTGTCATGAGGGACTTTAACGCCAAAAATGGGAGTACAGAATTTCAGCGAATCGGTAGTAGGATGCCATGGCTTTGGACGCAGAAATCATAGGGGGCAAATGCTCGTCAACTTCCTCGAACGGGAGGGGCTCTTCTTGATGAACGTCTTCTTTAAGAAACAGCCCCAAAGGAAGTGGACGTGGCTAAGCCCCGACACTAGGACTAAAAATGAGATTGACTTCATCATGACGAATAAAAGGCACATATTTAGAGATGTCTCCGTGATCAACAGGTTCAATACCGGTAGCGATCACCGACTTGTCCGAGGCTCTCTGAATATCAACTTCAAGGCGCAACGTGGTGTCAACAAAAGGTGTCCGTCTGATGAAGTCCAGGCTCAGACCAACACTGCTCCAAACCATTGCAGGATCTGAAACATTCCAGTTAAACCTGGAGAACCAATTCGCTGCCGTGGAAACCACCACAGACGTAAACCAGAACCTCGAAAATGTGACTCGGGTCCTCAGGGAAGAAGGTACGAGACTTTGTTACATGCAGCGTAAAGGCAAGAAGTCCAAGCTTTCAGAAGAGACTTTGGGGCTAATGAAGGAACGACGTGAAAACCCACCCATCACTTCGTCAGAAAAGCGGACTCTAAACCGAGAGACCAACAAGAACGTACGACACGACCTCCGGTGCTTCAATACTCTTTCGATCGAAAGAGCGATCGAGCAGAATCGGGGGTCAAAGGTGTTTGTACAATCTCTTGGAAGAAGCCACCTGACGAAGTTGACCACAGCTAGTGGAGAAGTCGTTGCTGCGAAGCTGGCAGTCCTTTCGGAAGTGGAGGACTTTTATGGCCGATTATTCGCATCGCATGCATCTCGACCTGATCCCGAAAATGATCCTAGAGCCACGTTAACACGCCATTTCACCGAAGACTTGAAGAGAAGTCAGTATTGGCGAAATCGAGATCGCTCTTGGACAGCTTAAAAATGGAAAAGCCCCTGGAGAGGATGGCGTTACAACAGAGCTACTAAAAGCAGGAGGTAAACCCGTACTGAGGGAGCTCCAGAAGCTTTTTAACGCTGTCATTTTCGAAGGGAGAACTCCAGAGGCGTGGAGTAGGAGTGTGGTCGTCCTGTTCTTCAAAAAGGGAGATAAGACCCTGCTGAAGAACTATCGACCCATATCCCTTCTAAGCCACGTCTATAAGCTGTTTTCAAGAGTGATCACGAACCGTCTTGCGCGTAGACTCGACGAATTCCAACCACCGGAACAGGCTGGGTTTTGGAGCGGATACGGCACCATAGACCACATTCACACAGTGCGGCAGATTATACAGAAGACCGAAGAGTATAATCAGCCCCTGTGTCTAGCATTCGTGGACTATGAGAAGGCCTTTGACTCGGTTGAAATCTGGTCTGTTCTGGAGTCCCTGCAGCGTTGCCAGATAGATTGGCGATACATCCAAGTGATGAGATGTCTTTACGAAACCGCCACCATGTCCGTCCAAGTACAGAATCAGCAAACAAGTCCCATACCGTTGCATCGAGGAGTGAGACAAGGGGACGTTATTTCCCCGAAATTGTTTTCAAATGCAATGGAGGATATGTTCAAGACGCTGAACTGGAAAGGACGTGGCATTAATATCAACGGCGAATACATCTCTCACTTGCGATTTGCTGACAATATCGTCATCGTGGCAGAGACGCTGCAGGACCTGCAACAGATGCTGAATGACCTGGCTGACTCTTCTATACGCATCGGCCTACGGATGAACTTGGACAAAACCAAGGTCATGTTCAACGAACATGTTCTACCGGAACCGATTGCGATACACGGCGCCGTTCTCGAAGTTGTTCAAAAATATGTGTACCTCGGGCAGACATTGCAGTTGGGAAAAAACAACTTTGAGAACGAGGTGAATAGAAGAATTCGGCTGGGCTGGGCAGCGTTTGGGAAGCAACGTCGAGTCCTTACTTCGCCGATTCCACAGTGCCTGAAAACGAAAGTCTTCAATCAGTGCGTCCTACCCGTCATGACATACGGAGCCGAAACGTGGACACTGACGGCTCGAATGGTCCACAAGCTCAAGGTCGCTCAGCGGGCTATGGAAAGGGCTATGCTCGGTGTTTCTCTGAGGGATCGCATCAGAAATGAAGTGATCCGTCAGAGAACCAAGGTCATCGACATAGCCCACCGGATCAGCAAGCTGAAGTGGCAGTGGGCTGGCCATATTAGCCGTAAAACCGACAATCGTTGGGGTAAACGAGTTCTAGAGTGGAGACCGCGTCTCGGCAAACGTAGTGTAGGACGTCCTGAGGCACGGTGGAGTGACGATCTGCGCAAAACGGCTGGCAAAAACTGGATGCGAGAAGCCCAAGATAGTCCTAAGTGGCGTGCAATTGGAGAGGCATATGTCCAGCAGTGGACTGCTGGCTGATGATGATGATGATGACATAAGGTTGCTTTTCCAACGTTTCTTGTCATCTCGTCATTTGTTACACGGATGTTGTCAAAGATGCAACGATGTTTTCTCTTAGAGAATCGCACAGCAGTTTGTAAATACTTGTTTTGCCAGCCACTGGAATAATGTACTATGTAGCACTATGAAAGAAGCACAAATGCTCGAGTAATTTCATATGTAAGTCAAACCAGTGTGTAATTGATATCTCTCGCATTAGAACCACACCTGAAATCTACTGGGCTTTAAACAATTCTAATAGGTATTTAAAGGTATTGCAACGTTATCTATGGGCTTTGTTTAACGTTGTTTAAACCAAGCCTTTGATCTTTGCCGTATCTGCTTCGCAAACTGATAATAATGTATGTGTTGCGGTTTGACTTGTATCCGCTTTAGGGTAAATAGTGTTTGTTTTACAGGGAACTGTTCAGAATCGAGAAATAATATCGTGTAAACGTCTTTATGGTTGCATAGCATGGGTTCAAATGATATAATCATCCTTCTTGTTCATATTTTCAACTAGCATGGCTTGCCACTGGCTATTCATATAATAACTGGCACCTGACGATTCCATTAACTTTTTTTAAACTGTTTATATGTTTGAACCTTTTTTATGTTGATTCAATTGCAGCGTGTTTTCAATTAATAACAATAACCGTCCAAAACGAACAGTTTTTCAATCTGGCTGTATTTTTCGAATTATTTTATGTTTGTCTGATTATTCCTTACTTTTATTACTGCGCTGCACGGATACATATGCATATCAGTTTAATCGCCATTTGCAATTCCAAATTTAATAAAGCAATTTCCTTTGCACAATATCATTAAAACTTTTACATACTGATGCTTACACACTGCAATGTTAAGATAAAAAATTAGCGGTGGTGTGTACCCATTACTGAACCCTTTTTAAGTGGTAAGGAGACGGTACAATCTCTAGGCCCACCTGGTATTGAGTGGTAACCTCTGCCTTCGGAACAAGATAAATATAAAGACCTTAGTAGATATTTATCTTGTGGCAAAATGCATCTGGTATTATCTATCTAGCTAGAGAAACTTTGAATTGCAACAGCACAGTATGTGTACTGTGTTGTTGCAATTCAGAGCTTATAGATAATATTACAAACATATTTTCAACAAAACCATTAGACAACAATGAATATTTAAAATTAAATGGGCGTTCTTATCGCCAAAACTATTCCTTCCAGAAAACCATGCACGAAAAAAGTTGTCAACTCTCATGTGCCTGCAATATTGCCGGCACCCACACCCTTCAAACCAGAACACAGTATTGCAAGCATAGTGCTTCTTGGTAGAAATCGGACAAACTTATCCCTTCCCAAAAGTTCTCGTACTTGTAAAAGATCGGTATCAGTCAGGGACCACGAGTTAATTAAAAATAGGGAACTCTCCTACGTACGTGAATGGCTCGGCCTTCAAAATAAAATACCTAATAAAACTCAATTATTACAGCACATTATCATAAATATATAATAATGTAGTCGTGAAAATGATGTAGTACTCGAAACTTATATCTAATACTTCCCAATGTAAGAATTCCTTAAGCTAAAACATTGTCGCACTTTTGATCAAAATTATGACAGTGCTGCGTACCTATTTGCGTCATTGTTATTACAAATTTTATACTGCCCTATTTAATATCGCATCCAAGCACCGTAATCAGTCTTGTCAGACGAGGGTCACCTGTCCTATCGGATTAGGGAGACACGTCTGGCTAATTTCAAATCCAGCGTGATAGATGGCGCTCGTGACACAGTTTTTACGAGATGACTCAGTGGCTTAGAGAAATAAGCCGAGTTGAGTTTCTTATATATACTGTACAGCTTTTCGTTTTTATACGTGCCTCTATTGTAACATATAGTTTATAAAATGCGGTAAAATAAAATTAAACTGCCTAAACATAAAGCTTAGTTCTAGTTCTGCACTACGTCATCCCCTTACTAACGTGGTGTCTGGCTATGAACCTCATAAATAAGCTCAAAAGTCGCACCACGAGCTATGTAGACAGTTTCTGTTTCACTACATCATCGAATCAATAATGAGGAGATCTGCATACAATTGAAAGTAGCCCATAGTCCAGAGGGTAGATAGAATGAAGAACTTGATGGCTGGCCTGTTCTGGAGTGAAGACTACAGACCGGCAAGCGCAGCGTTGGTCATCCACCGACAAGGTGCACAGACGACCTGATAAAGGTAGCATAGGACGACGTTGCCATAGAGTGCCGGCAGCTTTGTTGCGGCGGTAATCTCCGAGCGTGGTAATCTCCATGCTCGGCAGCGAGAGATCGTGGCAGGCGGTGGCCACCTTCTGCGAAGCGGTGATGGCGCAGAAGGAGGCTGCGGAGCGGATCAGGGAGAACGATGTCCGAGCTGATCCATTCCGGCGCAGACGAGGAGATGGTTCGCACGTCTCCTCCTTCCCCCATAGTGGGGTCACTGGCGAAGAGTCGGGGGACTCTTCGTCGGCTTGCACGGCTCTAGACGTCTAGGGGGGTGACCTTGGTGAGCAATGTCATCCCTTCACAGGCGATGAGGCCCGGTTAAGATCAATCCGGGCCTACCGCTGGGGCGAGATGGTGACTGCCAGCGCGACCCTGTCTCGCCCCACCTTGGCGGAGGACTGCTCACGGGGGGGGTTTTAGTGGGTCTAAACCCCACACGCCCTTTCGTCACCCCCGTGGCGGAAGGGAAGTGCACAGCATTTCCCCCCACAAAAAAAAAAAAGCTGGCTGAGATGATGGCGATGATCATAATACCTAATTTTACTTTGTAACTTTTTTAATTATGCTGCTATATACGACAGAGGCTTTTGTTTTGACGACTATAATATTGTCCGTCTGTGAGTCTGTGCGCGTGTGCGCGAATCACACAGGACCTACAGATCGAAATTGGATGAAAACCGGTAGGTATAATGAAGAGCTTGTTTGAGGAACTTGGATTCAGTTTTAGAATACGTTTTACATCGATAAAGGAAAAGTATACCAAGGGATCAGTAATAAAGTAACAAAGTTGTATAAAGTAGAGTTACCCTGTACATATAGTTTTGAAATTAGAAACCAGAAAATTACATTAGGATATTATTTTCTAATTTAAAAAAATAAATGCAAAATCTACCACCTCGTTCCCTACAATCGATTTTATAGATGTTGATAATTTTAAACGTCCTTTTTTTAAGGAATTCTAATGAGAGGACTCACGAGGGCTAACAGAAAATATTCCTAGATCCGTAGGCCTAGGGATTAATCAGTATGGATAAAGCCATGCAAACATCAATGATTTATTAGGGTTCGTTACAGCGGGACTCATGTGAGTAGGTATAGATTGTTTGTGAAAATAAAAAACGCTCAAGAAAAATCAGCTTAACGTTTAGATTTATCATGTTACTGCACGTTAGTGATTAATACCAATTAATTATGCAATTTTTCGACATGAATGCAAGCGAATCCATAGTAGGGGCCGCTAGTTATTATTATTATTATCTTAGTCGAATATCATCATTATCAAAATCAATATTAACACTATCATCATGTTCAGCGTCATCTCAGCAATGGGACATCCACTCAAACAATGTTAAATATACGTTTCTCACATATATTCTAAAACTTTTCGGACCGGTTCGAAGCGACTTTTATCCAACGCGGTCCTCAGACTTTTATTTCGTTGTCTGTTCATCTTATTGATGGATGACTTGTTTATAAGCATCACGCTTGCCCATAACAATTCAGTGTCATTTAGAATTTTATACTACAACTACCCCGCATGGCTATGCACCACGTCATCCTGAGATATAAGATGTTCATCTCTCCCTGTAATTGTGCTGGAAACATTGCTCTTCACCGAAACATAGTAATGTTTGCAGACTAATGTCTTCCGTTTGAATTACCGGCAAATGTGTGGTACTTCCCCATGCGGACTGCGATAGTCCTACCACTACAAAATTTACTGCAGGTGACCTGAGAAACCAGGGAAAATACTACTCAAACAAAAAATGATCATAAGTTTGATGAAACATAACTTTTTAATACTTAAGCCAAATAACATCCTAGTCAGTAAATATCGGATCTGACTGAATGATACATGCTTGTATTGCTGTCTCTGGACGGCAGGAGGCATTGCGTGGTAGCACTATGTATAGATTAGGTTATATAATTAGCTAGAAGTATAATGATACTCGTACTAGTAGGCAAGGATGCCTAAATTAGTAAAATTGTAAAGTTTGGTGTCTGCAAACTGAATCCTGATAGCTGCTTATTCAGTGTGTATATAATTGGTTTACAAGTGAAATAAAATATTCAATTAACAAATGACTTATTTATTTAAAAAACATTTTATAACAGCGCTTATGTAATAATTTATAAAAAACTAACAAAAACCCGTAACAAAAATAAACAACAATATCACAGCTCTTTGGTAGATCAGTGCTTGCCATGATGGAAGCCCCAGTCTTTGTGGTCCTTGTGACCGCCCTTCTTGCCATGGTCATGGTGATGATGATGATGTTCTTCATGACCATGGTGACCCTTGTGACCTTTGTGATCTTCATCGTGATGATGCTTGTCGTGATGACCTTTCTTGCCATGGTGATGCTCATGGTGACCGTGCTCGTGATGACCGCCCTTCTTGTGATGACCTCCCTTGTCCTCGTGATGTCCATGATGATCACCGTGCTTGTGGTGCTTGCCTTCTTTGTGGTGGTCATCATAGAAGTGATGGTCCTTGTGGAAGTGATCCTTATGGTACTTCTTGTGGTAGCCGTCCGTATGTTCTCCCTTATCGTGGTGCTTATGATGACCATGTTTGCCCCCTTTGTGATGGTGACCATGTTCATGATGATGTCCGTGATGGTCATGCTCGTCCCAGTGCTTCTTGTGTCCACCGCCGTGTTCTGCATGATGTCCTTCATGATGGTGCTTTCCGTGATCGCCATGTTCTCCCTTATGGTGGTGGTGATGACCCTTATGTCCTTTGTGTCCTTTTTCGCCGTGTTCGTGGTGATGCTTGGCGTGATGTTCCTTTCCACCGCCGGATTCATGGCTACTGGCTTTTCCACTTGCAGCTGCTACCAGATCCTTCTCATCTTCACCGAGTTCCCGAGCGTAGACTGCCACAAGGCAAAGCAACCCAATTGCTAGCACCACCCTCATGTTGCTGGCTGGTTGTTGTGTGCTTCTACCTTAATGTTATCGGTATTTATAGTTTGAACAGCTGATAAGGTTTCTTAACTGTTTGAGAAACTTATCGCAACAATTTCAGGGACAAGTTCGCCGGGCGCCGCGGTGGTCGCTGACCGGTGGACCGTTACGGTGCTCAGACACTTCAGATTGGATTTTATTGTTAGTTTAATTAGTGTGGAAGTTGATTGTGAGAATTGCTACGGTTCGTTTAAATCGACTGACGTCACTACAGAATTTTGGTAATATATTCAAAATATAACTAACACTTACGAGAATAATCTATTTGAATATGTACTTGTATATTCATATTATATATATTTTTGACTAGCACTGCGATTCCTCGGGAAGTAGGTCTGGTACCCGTTAATCACACGATAGTTTGAGTATTCCTAGTAGTATAAAGATTTTCTTTTTTTTTAAATAATGTGTTAAGTAGACTTGGTCAGAAGCCTCTCACAATATAGAAGAACCGATCTTTCTGGTGTTGAAGTCTGTTCCATTTTTGGATAAAAAAATTATTTTTCACAATTTTTAGAGACCCTTGCTACTGACGGATTCGATTGTCATTCGGTAAATTAAAAACTGGACTGAATTTGATGAAATTTACATGGCACCACCTTAAAAGTAAACTACAAAAAAAAAGAATCATCAAAATCGGTTCATAAACAACGAAGTTATCCGCGAACATACATAAAAAAATAGACGGCCAAAATGAGAAACCTCTTTTTTTTAAGTCAGTTACAATAGTATAAGCATAAATGTCGAGAAACTTCTTGAGTTAATCACATCGTTTTTTAGATCTCCATCTACAACAGTGCTAATACGCGGGATGATCATATACATAAAATCTTTATATACGGGAAGATGATCCTGTCATCCTGCCATTGTGATAAATAATAGCTTAAATGCTAATAATACACGGCCTTATTAATAAACTTGGCTTACACCCGGAGTAGTTAAAACATCTATCTGTCAATTTTTCGCTTGCAGTAAATATCACGCGTGAAAGCAAGACAAAGCATGTTACGCCTAATATAGGTTTACGCAACGTTTATTAATAAAAGCCACAGGTAATAGGTAGTATTTCCATTCTAAATTTCAATAAGACCCCTTTAAACATTACTAAAGTAACTCTGCTTTACTGCCGTACGGTTTAAAATTCTCAATTTCTTTTGTACATTTTCATACCCTACTCAATCAATCATTTGCTAACTATGGCATTTACAATATTACTATAATAATACGAATATTTATGAAAAGAACCGTAGCTATTCTACGTACTTATATTTTAGCTTATTCATTTGACCTATACAAACTTTTCTATTGTGACTCCATCCAATAATTCCATTCCATAACCACATTTTTCCCGCTACCGTCAACAATGCTCAGAAAAGGAAATAATGCTCCGAAAATATTTCTATAACCCAGATGCTAACAAAAGTCAACATATCTATATTTTCAATGCATTATATACGTACTATTACGTTATACATATTCATATATTGATCTGGGCTTCCGGGCAACCATACAAATATTTTTGCGTCCGGTTCAATTTTGGCCGGCGCGACGCTTTTGTAGAAAACAGTAGTTTAGTTAAATCTCTCTCGTTTACATCACATATTTTAAATAAAATATATCTGTGTAAGTTAAATGAATACCTACTTATAGGTTGTACACTTTTCACAACTTATTCGGCAATCCTATATTTGCAGTTTTTTTTATAAATGAATGGGAATGGTTGCAACTTTATGAATGAGTGTTAATTCTTCACGCTAAAACTGCAAGATGGATTTTTACGAAATTTAGAGTATAGATCGCTCATAGGCAGAAAAATAATCTAAATGCTTTACATGTTATATATTTGCGTAAAATTTAATTAGCAATTCAATTTGTAGTTCCTGAGGGATCTCGAATTCGATTACAAGTTAAATTTGAGAATGAGATGAGAAACATTTGCAAGCTGTATTATAAATTACTACCTGCGTTCCGCGGTTTAACCTGCTTAGTGATAGATGATGATGATGATGAATTAAAATAAATAGCCCATGTTAATCAGGGATAGTAGTGTATTATAATGGTAAAATAATTTCTGAAATCGGTCTAGTACTTTTTAAATTTATTCGTTACATACGTGCCAAAATACAAAAGTACAAATCTGTTCTATTTATAATACCTATGGTATATATATCCATATAGCAGATACGCGTCTACTGCCACCCGCAGTGTAGTGCGCTCCTGCTACTTCGCAACCGTCCACAATATCATCACGTACGGCTTGTGGGGCTGTGCCGCAGATATAAACACGAGTTTTTGTTATGCAAAAACCAGCCATGCGTGCCATATTCGGAGTTTAAGACGACGTCTCATGTGTTGAGCTGTTTAAGGAACTCCAAGTACTGCCACTGCCGTGTAAGCTCATATACCAACTTGCTTTGTTTACGCACACCCACATGGATGACATGGATAGGTTCAGACAGCGGCGAACACGGAACGATGAGCTTGCGGAGTAGTATTTATAGAGAGCTGCTGATAGTGTTAGTTCACAAACTCGCCAAGTCGAAAAGGTCGGTATACATCCTAGGACCGGATGTTTATAACCGGGTATCGGTCCCCGCGCGTGGCGCACCTTCCACCGCATCATTTAAAATTAGGCTTAGGGCATGGCTAAAAGAATGCCAATTTTATAAGTTTGAACCTCTTAAAACTACCAGAATAGTAGATATTAGTTTTTAATATCGATAGAGAAACGAAATTAAAGATATTTTAATTATAATAATTGATTAGATTACCTGTATAATTATAATAATACATTTAATAAATTATTATAATAATTAATAATATATATATATATATATATATATATATATATATATATATATATATATATATTCATGTACTATTGTACTCATGTAGATACTCAATAGATACATTGTATACTAAAATGAGTCCACCTACAAACACAGAGTTACTGTGTGTTCACGTAGTAGGCTCGGCCTTCGACCTCCCATCTTTTTCTTAATAAGAACTTTCTCCTGACAATAATTAATTTATATACATACCTATATATAGATTGTCACGTACGGGTATAATACTATAATCGTAGTACGAGTAGTATTTTATATGATTTTTTTAAAAGGGCTACATTAATATGTGGCTATGCCCCCACACACGGCTCATACTTGAGCAAATCCACGCAGTAACTACGAGTATTAACATCATAATATATACTAGAGTCACCCATTTACATGGATCCGTTACCTAGTTTTAGAACAGGGGTTGTTTGAGACATGGGGAATCATAGTGTGCGTTTGTAAACATTATTTTTAATACAGTTGCTCAAAAAATGGCGTATTGCAGGGACATATAGCGTTCGGGATGTGGGCTATTACATACTCGTGCTTTTTTTTACGTTTCCCGAACTCGTGCGTTCTCTTTCCCAACTGTCAAAATAATATCTTTTAAAAAGAAAAACCAACCATGAAGTTATTACTAAAAAAAATCATAGACTTTTTATGATTCATGCAAGTACGTATATTTCTAAAAAGAAGCTACTAATTTGTTTCAATATCAGATTTAATGATTTGATTAAATGAGTTAGGTTAGGTTTCATTTCATTTCATTTCATTAAATTTCATTTTCATTTGAAATCAATAAAAAAATCTACTGAAGACTTAGCTGTATGGGCATAGTTCGCTTTGCCTACCAGAATGGGTAAGGAAAAAAAAATCTCTGCTTATATTCTACGGTTGGCGCCATTTCCCAGAAATTTTCTTTGCAAGTTTATTTTATTAAATTTCTTCATTTTTTCGCAACTGTATTAAAAATAGTCGTTCAGTACACGTGCGGAACCGTCATTGCAACTTGTTCCGACTGTCAACCCTCGCCTTCGGCTGCGCCTCGGCTCGGATAGACATTTGTCGGAACTCTTTGCAATCACAGCCTTTCCCCACTTGTAATGAAATATACTATTATTTAAACTCAAATACTGTGTATTTTTATACGTGAGCGTTGCATGAAAAGAACAATCTGCATCGCGCTGTCGAAATTTAATCAAAACAACAATAAGGATTGTCCGCAACCAGTCCCTCGGTGCGGGATTATTCTGGGAACTGCAATATTTTGGGTATCCAAACATTTTAGAGAATTCACGGTTATTTAAAGGGAAATCTTGACGTTAGGACTTGTAACAAGCATTTCACTACAGATTTAAATTTATTTTTCTTTTAACTACAGTGTGAGAATCGGACTGTTTTTATATTCATTGCAATGGATGTACTACATGGTTATAAAGAAACTTAGGTCGATGGAATCCCAAATAATGTATTACTTTATAACTGTTTTTCTCACGATACACATACACGCACACTTACACTTTACTTCGTACTTTGTATAAAATTGCTTGTTATTGTATAAAATAATTGATCTACATATGTACGTTTTCTATTACTGTACCAATAAATAATAACACATGACATATCTACATACAATATCGGAGTTCATTAATCAATTGCAATTTATCAACTAGGCTCACGTATCGGGCACAAACTGAGTTCTTTTTGGAGGAACACGAAACATCGAGATTTAATCTTTTTCTTTTTCTAAATGAAGGGCAGTAGAAGCAGAGAAGCATATTTACCTATCGCCTGTCTTCTTTAACAAGTAAATTTTCAGAGGAGGGATTATCACGTGTCACTTTCCTTCCACAGTAGTAGGAGGAGCAACGTTCTATTTCAGAAAGAAATGCTTCTAATGTCTCGCAGTAAGTATGAAATAATACTGTCAGTGTAAGGATAATGGAAATAAGCTCACCTTTCGTCTTAGGCGAACTCGATTTTTTTTCTGCATACAAGTCAGGCGAAGTGATGGAATGAAAACTAGCTAAGTAATTCCATCACTGTTAATTGTGAACTCTATTAGTAAACTCGCTATACATCCCTTGTTTCGTTTGAGGCTAAACACTTGATGCTTACATCGTTACTAGGATCATCTCAACCGCTTGTTAGATCAGTTTTAAGACACTCCTTACCGGTCATCTACCATATAAAAGTGGTAGGTCAAAAACCAGAAAAATGTCGCAGAACAACGTTGTATGCAAACCGGTTCCAACCGGTACTCTTTGAAGTATATGCCCATCGTAGACTTCTACAGATTATATGAAGATGAGGACACAGCTTTATTCACTTCGTGCAAAAATTTTCTTTTTTATCTCACAGCCGACGAACCACGATACAAAACAAGCTATCAACTTGTAAGAAACCTTTTCTCTCTAATTTAATTTCCTTTAAAGAATTTCTTCCCACATACCTATATATGAACAGCTAGACATTGAGTACCTACGATGTTTCACATCAGCCCATTGTTGAAACCCCAAATTGATCTCAAGGGCCAGTCCTTTTTCCTTACAAATGTCTAACACTTCAATATATCAAGCTATTTATATTCGAGTGTGGTCACCAATTTATGTGCCCTGAGTGAGTGGTGACCAATGCGAACGGTTAAATGTCCTATTTCACTACTTACAGGGAATCAATCCACTTGTCATCGGTAACGATGGAGAATGGGGAAACGGGGACGGAATTGTGTGTTAGAAGTGTGAAGGAAATAACGATTTTGGATTAAGGGAAACGATTGGAGAGAATCATATATGTGTATTATTATATGTCCTTCAACGGATGAGATCTTAGTTTGAGTGGCGGGCTTGGTTGAAATGGTAGGTCTATCGACCTGACCTGACCTGACCTGACCTGATGTATCGCTGATCGAGGAATTGAATAAAAAATATTTTTTACTTAATTACTAACAGTTATTTACTCAAGGAAAGTACTAACAAGACTTACTTACAAAATCAATATGAACAATAAAATAAAATAAACAATAAGCACTTTATGATGTCACGATGGCCGGTCGCAGGGCAACTTCAGTGGGATTCCGGTGGTTGGACCGTGGTAGCTCGTGACATGTTTATTTTAGTACAGGTTTTTTTCGAAAACAGGTTGCGTAATTGTACGTAGAAACAAAAACATAAGCTCAAATTTCATACAAAACTATATAAGTTATTCAAACTTGCGCTACTGATAAAAAACTGAACACATTGTGTTTCTATAGTAATTAATTATAAATTCTTAACTAAAATTAAAATTCTAACTCTTTCTGGTTGTTACAATTTCATGGCTGCAACTGAACGAATATTATTATTTTATTAATTATTTTTAATTATATTTCGAGTACTCTGATTCTGAAGTAAGCACATAATATAATATGGTAATTCTCAGCTAATTCTAATGGAAATATTGTCATAATTTTGAACAGTTTTAGAGATCGTCGTGGAAAATAAACTAGATGACTGTGTGTATATAAAAGAGGCAGAAACATATTTATATAGGTAATAACAACGGTAGAAATATTTTCATAAATACTTTGGATTTCTATAATACAATTGAACGAGTAATTAAAATTATTTCAATGGTACACACTATATTTACAATATAAAATTTTAATTTTGTTGGTCTTAACAACCTACTCGTAGACATATAGATTTGTGTTGTTTATACTACCTCCTAGTATTACGCCTTTTTGAATGAATTAATTTGAATCGATTATAAATATTAACAAAGTAAATAATAACAGGTCCACGTTACATCAGTTTGAATCCTGCTATGAGCTTGAGCTTTTAAAGAAGGTAAATCATTAGAAAATTTCTACTCTAAATATATTTTTCTAGTATTAGTCTGACTAGCTAGTACCCTCAAGATTGGTATTCTGAATTCTGAATTGCCTTCGAATGTTAGTCGAAAAAGAAAATTTATTTCTAGCTAAGTCAAATGTGGTAGTGTCCCCTCCACTCAATAACAACTGGAGTCACACGCAGCTTATATGCCTTCCCCTCCTCCCTTATTCCTCTACTCTCCACAAGTAAGGGAGCGTAGGACGTGATACATTCGGATTCCTTCACAAATCGCACGAATGATTTATCAGGAATGAGAGACATCACAGTAATAAAATAAGGTTAGATATTTCAGGGGCAAATGACCAAAACTAGTAAGTATTTACAATGCATAGATATTCTCCGTGTCTCGTATGCAATCGAGTGGCTCATGAATAAATATTGAAAGATTTGAAGTTACAAAAATACAATATTATTAAGGCTCACGTTCATTTTATTTTTGTAATAATAAAACGGGATTAACGTGACTTTTACGCGTTGTCGATATCTACGCGATCGACAATTGTTTCAGCTTCATCCAGAAGCCTTCAAGATCTTGAGTGCGGTGCGCTTGTCGTTGCGTCCCGCGTCGTTATTACAAAATAATAAAAAAATACTTTAGAATAAAACTTACTTCTTGACTGAACAATTAGGTTATTGATTAAATTATTCATACCTTATACTGCAAAGTAGTTTTTATATTTAATTATAGTCAACAGTCTATACGACGTCCAGATAAATCGCATTTTCACTACGTGCAGCGTGCACTGATCGCGATGTTATTTCGTTATATGTGTTCACCGGTGAACATCGTGCCACTAATAAATAAAACTTTTCAACAATCAAATCACCTTGACAAATAAAATGCGTAATTAGTATTATTATTCAAATTTTTTAAGAAGAAATCCAAAGCTTTTCGATTTCTACATAATATGCAAACACAATTTTATGTTTTAATGAAGCAAAAATAGATTTATTACACTAGCCCCATAACATCATTTCCTCAATACGCCCGCTCTACTTTCCGAAGATAAGTTGTGACAAATCAAGGCCTCAACCTACGACATATCTCTATTTACAATTCCGTCGAGTTGACGACTTTTTTCCTCGTTCTATTGAACTTTACTCTCTGGATAATGGAATAGAAACTTCGTCGGTAAACGGATTTGTGACTGAATCAGTTTTTTTAGAGTAACGGAATGCTACGGGTAGTTGAAATGTTGCTTTGTTGATATTATAATGCTTGTTATTTGAAGAAGGTGATAAGGATAATTGATGTATGATTCTAGACATCACCTAAAACTGGGATATGATAATATTAAAGTAACATAAAGATATTTTTTTTTTTGTAGGCAATATTTAAAAAAATATAAAATGTAGTAAATTTACCCATCAAGTTAATTATGATTAATGAAAACTGGTAATTTTATTCGATTCCTCCATTTAAAATATTTCTGTTATTAGTTTGATCTTATTCATGAAAAAAGACAATACATTACGACGTATGAAACATAAAGATGCATAGGACACACATAAAAAACAAATATCATGTGAAAAAAATACATACGAAATTTGTATTATAACCAGACCAGACTTATTAATACAGACAGATTAGTTAAAATACTCGTAGTTTAATAACTTCATCGTTTGAAAGCCTATAGTTTTAAAATCAAAACTAGGGTCGGATTCACATTCGATATCCACTAAATCTTTGCCTGCTTATCAAGGAAGCAGCAAGTCAAGCAATCTCAACGTGGGTACGTTTAGATTGCTTGATTTTTTGTCACTTAGATCCATTTAGCGTGAAACCCTTTTAGCCAATGTATAGTCCCAAGAGTTGAAGCCTAAAAGTTCTACCTTATGGCGTTAATATTAATTGAAACCCGACGCTTTTGACCTCTTCTAGCTTATTCCTACCTTTCATAACTTAGCATCTAGAAGTTTCATGTCAGTGCCCGTCTGATCTTTGTAATAGAATATACAAAAAGGTAGAAAGAAGATGGATATTAGGGCTAAAAAATAGATCTCAACTACTGACGATCACGTATTGCATTTTAGCGCTGTTAAAAGATTTTGGTCAAAGTGTATCTTCATAGGTACGGGAAAATTTTATAGTTAATACAAAAAGATTTGAGATTTTTTTTACTAAGAATATGGGTACAATTTCCGTTTGACCGCTTTCTTAAGACAATTTTCAGATAAAGTATAAGGATATACATAAACAAATGGTTTATTGCCCTCTTTTTAAAGTTTAGTAATAACGTGAGTGACTGGTGATATGTATGTTGTTTTATTAAGCAGAACTGGCTCAAAGGATTTATTTAAAAATTCAGATAGCTTATTGTACGATAGATTAACGAAAGCTTCGTTTTTACCTTCCTGATTCAACGGATAGTGTAGGATACTATCTTTTGAATCGGTACGGTAAAACTGAATTCTATGCGAACAAAGTAGCGAGCGGAAAGTTTATAATACATTTAAGATATTTCGATTCACACATTTCTGAGAGAAAAACAAGTTACTGTTTTCTTCAATTCAGGTACCATACTACTGAAATTCAGAGATAGCATTTTGTCGAACACGACGTACAGTTTGAAAATAAATTTAAAAGCGTGCACTAACTTCGGTCACGTTTGTTTGAAGGAAACTCTTTCGTATGGAACGTGCTTTTATAATATTCGTATTTGAAAATATATGTGTCGATAAATTTAAACAGAACTAGGTACTCGTAGGTCGTAGGTAACAAGATACACGGATGTTTTCGAGAGTTATAATCAGCTCCTTGCGTTCCAAATTCCTCATATGTACAGAAGAATGTTTTTATTACATTTCAATATCCACCACAAGACTGTTTTTCTTAAAGGACCAGATCGCTAAAGATCTGGGTTAAAAATGCTAAATATTTTATTTGCGTCGAATTGTCGTTACGTCGACTTTTCCGCTCTGGATCAGAAGTACAACTGAACAGTTCAACTGGTACAAATTATACAATGTAATCTCTAGAACTTCTACAAAAATACAAGCAAATTTACTCGGATTTTGGTAGTACAATCTTTGTGAATATCTGAACGTCTAGTATCTCTACATCTACAAATATTCGTGGTACGAGTAGATCAAAGTACATGCAAGTAGTGATCTTAGTTTAAAACTACTCCAATACGGGCACACCGCCTGAGATGTAAGGTCAACAATACTGTCCAATTAAACGTTGTACGAGTAAGCTCATTAAGTGAATAGAACTGTTCTCGAGGTCTTGTGGTTCGTTTTTGCATTATATTGTTGTTGTCTTGCTTTTTCAATCGGTAAAATGTATGAGGCGAAGAGAGCTAGATATATGTTCTTCCTATAAAATCCAAAATCATAAACGGGACCATGAAAAAAACAATTTTTTTTGTGTTGCAAGTCGGCCTATAGAGTCCCTAAGTACGTGCAGCTTGTCAGTGTGCGAAGATAATTGTTTGACATAAATTGAATAAAAAATAATGGAAGTGGAAAGGTAATGAGGAGGTTAGCTAATTGTTATTTTTATCACTATAAAATATGAACTTTTACAATTTCAATATCTTTTATAAAGAATTTCGTTTATTCTCAGACATTATATTCAAATATGAAACGTAACGGTTTTGTTCGTAAACATAACTTAGTGCTAGAAATTCAATATGTTATCTTATAAAACATCAAAATAGTGCAGGATAATAATGTAAAACATAGTTTACTCTGTTTATCTCTTTTTATTTCACGTATAAGTAATGAACCATTTTGAAACAATCGGTATTTATGTAGTGGTTGCGAAATAAAAGCGAAATCCGCCATTTTGATTTTGAGTGAAATGATGAGTTGAAGTTGATGAGGATAAGAGTTTTAATAACCAACTTCATAAAATGAGAAGGTTCTATTCGACTGCGTATATTTTTAATTTATTAATTGTTGCACGTGAAGATGATATTACAGATTCAACGTATGTCGATGTAGCACGTCGGCAGTGAAGTCACTTTGGTATTTAAAATTACTTATTATTTTAAGTTATTGGTCCTACATTTGTTTCAATGTTTGTGACAATATTACAATTGTAAATTTATGAAGCATATGTAGGAAACGTTGTTTGTATGGTAACGTATGCCTTCACATAATGCACAATTATTCTTTCGGCGAGTAACAATAAACTTCATTTGACAACCTGATGCATCTATGACTAGTGGCTCTGTGAGCTGTAGATCTCGTGAGTATGTACTTGCATAGCTTTAGTTTCATTCTAAGATATTAAAAACCTATGAAAATATTTATCTTTTGAAAAAAATATAAAAACTGAATCCACAAAACTTTATTACTTTTTTTTACTTTTGAAAAAAATATAAAAACTGAATCCACAAAACTTTTTTACTTTTTTTACTTTTGAAAAAAAATATATAAAAACTGAATCCACAAAAAAAACTATATCGAACCGCACCAAATTTTAAGGGAATCAAAAGTAGAAAGTAGTATTGTAGAAGAAAACAACTGGATATTCAGACATATGAAAGCAGTTTTGCCCAAGTTATTGCATAGACAATTCGCTCATCCTTCGCACTCGCTCGGTCAATGGCATAAGTACAACTTATTTCTTCTAATCTATTGAAAACAAGTGCAAAATTTAAAAATTGTATACCGACTTCCATTCTATTACTTTGGTAAAAATCAGTTATTGGAGTGTAACTCAAAAAGTACTAGACCGAATTTGATGAAATTTAAATGGGACCACACGGGAAACACCAGCTTTCAAACAAAAAAAATACAGTCGAATTGAGTACCTCCTCCTTTTTTTGGAAGTCGATTGAAAAATCTATAGAACGCAAAAAAACACTCCATAATACCATCTTCTAGAGTGCTATTACATATCAATCAATATATATATATATATATATAATAATCCTTATTTCTCCTGGTCACGCTATAACTTGAGAACAGCTTTACCGATTTTATTCATCTTTTTTTAAATGATTTCACTTCGTAGAAGGTTGTTACAATAAAAAAATAAAGTACATACGGGCGGTACCTACCTCGGAACCTACTACGTGAACAAAGTCGCGGGCAGTATAAAATCGAATCTATTTCCTTTGCTGACGTCAACATTTTAGAACAACTTCACCGATTTTGATGAAATTCGGCAAGGATTACCTATATCCTGGGATATAACATAGGAACATACTTTTTATTAACATCATCCATCATCCCGCAAACCGCTAGGCGCAGCTAGTATACAACCTAATTTTAATTTGTTAAAAGGACAATTAAGCCATAGAACGGGGCAAAATAAGCATGAAACGAGTTACTGCAAACTTTTGATTGTTTTTCCTACTACAACATCCGATGAGGGTCGAAAACAAAACACAGAATAATAAAGTCTGAACAAAAACTTGGACTGTATATTCTTGATGGGCGACCCCTTTCTTCCACACCATAAAACTTTTATAGTGTGTCGCAAAGTAAAAGCTACTTGGACAATAGGGTAGCAGCAGTCAGGAAAAAGTGTTATTTTAACTAAACATACAATTAAAATCACACAACATTCGACTAGCGTTTTTTAGGCACGAGTTCTGATATTTTCAATAAATTTGTTATTACTAAGACTTGTCTAATTTTCTCAAGTGTAGACGGAATTGATTATAAACTATCATGCCATCATACTAAACATGTAAATGCGTGGTAAGTGCTTATACTGTATACACACATAAAAGTATGCGATCACTTTGAAAAATCTAAATATTTTTTCATTACGGTAGGTTATATTATGATTAATATTTTTATTGAGTTACAATTGATAGAATTGTCAGACCATTCCGAGCAAACCATGGGCACCAATTTGTACTAGTCGAAGATAATGCTCTCGCCCATCGAGCTCAACGAGTCAATGCTGCTCTCCGAGAATACGACATCACACGGTTAGACTGGCCTGCCGGCTCGCCTGACTTAAACCCAATAGAGCAAGCGTGGGATACTCTTAAGCGACCTGTTTGAAACCGTCAGCCGTGTCCCCAGACAGTGCGAAGGCTCAAGGAAACCGTTATTCATGAATACCCCAAGAAATGCTTGGATAACTTGACTCACGCCCAAGAGAGACGGATCACCTCATGTGTTCGAGGCAGGGGAGGAGTTATATTATATTGAATATAAACCTTTTATCAATAAATTGATTATATTTAATTCAAATAATCATATCAGCTTATGCTAGTGATCACAAACTTATTTTTATGTGTGTATGATTTTGATTTAAATGTGATTGAATAAAAGCCATCTTCGTGTTATATTTGGATGTTGGTCCCAGTTTCCTGTGAAATAACTAGGGATGAAATTTGGATGAATAGAATATGCTAGGTAAAACCTCAGACAAAATAAAAAAGTCAAGACAGAATGTTGTGAACAGAGAAGTGAGGCCGGTTTTCTAAACTACATGTGCGTGACTCGGTACTGTCATGGTAATTCAAATTATATTAAAGTTATTAAGAAAATATCAATAATTAATAAATTTAAATTAAATGTTAATTAAAACTTTACGTGTTGCTTCCACGCGCCGCGATAGTTCGACTGACGCGCCAAGGCGTAGTTTCGTTGTAGGTTTTGTATGTAAATATTTATGGACACGCCGAGGCGTAGTTTCACTTGGCCTCACTTCTCTGTTCACAACATTCTGTCTTGACTTTTTTATTTTGTCTGAGGGTAAAACACGATGATATTGCTTGCTATATAGGCAATATAACCTCCAACAATTGGATGTTGGTTCTAGCGTTTTGTAGATTAAGAGTGAAATTTGGATAAACAGAATATGCTAGATTAACACGATGATTAAGCATATTATTCTACAGGCAACATAGCCACTAACTAACCCTAGTGCCGGATAGGATGACCAGGACGTCTTGTGAAAGGAATGAATCTTCGGTCAGATGCCGATAAATGAGAATGCCTACCTATTAATTAGATTACACAATTTTTATTTCTAGAAGCATGGTTGCATTGGTGCTTATCCTACACTAAAACTACGTCATTATAGCCCTCTCCGCCATTTGCTTTTAGCTGAAAGTGAAGTCCTTTTTTGCGTGGTCGCGCTTTGATGTTAAGGTCTCTTCACGTAGGGTGACCTAGGGGGCGCGTTATCATCTGCAGAGGAGCGGGAGACGAGGCGTCGCTGCGCTCGCGATCGTTTATCTCTATTCAACTTTCTTGTCTCTCGCTCTTGCACCTTAACTTCAAAACAATTTAAATCGCATGGTCGCAACTCGGATTTTGATGATTATTAATTCTAAATATAGCTATACAGATCGGAAGAGCGTATTTTCGTTACTCGGTTAGTGAGTTTACAATACCAACTAACCCTTATTAACTAATTTCGATTAATTTATTTTGTTTACATGTTCAGCCCTAGCGGCAAATTTGCTATCAGAAAGGCCATGTTTAAATTTTTATTAGACCTTGACTCAATTCAATCTAATTTGTCTTTTTGACGGCGAGTAGCGCGGACATAATATATTTTTGGCTTTGTTTATAAACAAAAGGTACAAAATACTTCGAAACTCCACCTCCATTTTCCTCCATGCTCCGAAGTTAGTTGCTTGCAAAGGCAGCTGATGATTATTAGCTAGGGATTCGGCTTTGCTTAGATTTTGAGTTATGCCTAGATTTCTAAAATGTAGTGTGACGCCTGACGTAATTATCTCGCTGCTACATGGTCGTTGATTTGCTATGGCCTTTTCTACAGGAATACATTGGTATCACTAAATACCACATGTCATATTTCTACTAACTTTATCTGTACACCCATATAGGCAGAGTTTTAGCAGGTCGTTGCTATGGATCAGACAATGACCTGCAGAATGTACCAAGTATTGAGCGTGCCCGATATTATTAGCAAAACTGCTTGAACGGCGATAATAAAAAAGAAAGCTTAGTGCATATGCATACGGTTTTTGCTCACAACTAATAAACTCACCAGCGAATACGTGTATTTTCGCGAATGTTCCATGTCTGAAATGCGCATCACTCTGATAGAAGTGCAGAGGAAACTATGGTCTTTGATGTGTGAACATTGAGAGTGAAAGTATTTCAGTTATATTTTTAACCCTTAATTTGCAGGGTGGAAAAAAACTTACATATAGTGCAAGTTAGAGACCGAGGGACTCCCACATTTCAGAATGAAATAAAAGTCGTATAATTATAAAATTATACTAAAAGATATAATAACAAAATGATAACACAGGTATCTAATAATCTTTATTTAGCATAAACATTCGGAAAGTTTCATGTGTATCTTATTTATACTTAAAAATCACAGTCAGTCTCAAAAATCATAAACAAGTGCAATTTGAAAATTTTAATACCGACTTACATTCTATACTTTGGTAAAAATCAGTTATTGGAGTGTATCTCAAAAACAACTAGACCGAACTTGATGAAATTTAAATGGGATCACACGGGAAGCATAAGCTTCTAAAGAATTTTGAGAATCGGTTTACTCAGTCGAAAGTTATGAGGAAACAAACATAAAAAGAACACAGTTGTATTGAGTACCTTCTCCTTTTTTGGAAGTCGGTAGAAAAACGGCATATTAACTTTGAGCTTTAAAATGTTAACTTTTTTATATATACATTTATTCCTTTATTCATACTAAATAAACATAAAAGTTTACTTGACAAATATAGCAAAACATCTTCAAAAAACAAATTACCAGAAAAACGTGCAAGGCCCTAATCCCTAGTGCAATCTACACACCATCTACATACTTTCTTTGAAATAGACAAACATTGTGGTTTAAAAAAAATTAACTTCTCTCTTTTGAGCTTTTTTGGACAGAGGAAATAATATATGTATTGATCCTTGCGTATGTTCTCCTCCTCTGTATTATCTGGCTCAACCGCAAGATCTTTTTGCAGAATTTCTGATATTATGAAACGCGTTGGTCTGGGCAGACGTGAGTTGTACAGCTGCGATTTTAAAATTAGATTCATTCAAGTTTTTGGCAACTCGTTTCAGAAATTGCAATCTGGTCAGTTTTAAACATCGATTTCGGGACTGATGAATCACATAAGCATTAGTTCCACACATGTCTAAAATTCATCCAGAACGTTAATAGAACAAACATTTCTTCTATTGGAAGCCATTTCAACATCTGCAATGCCAAACAACTATGTAATAAAAGGAATTATAAAACCAAACTCAATTACTTTTAGTAGCGTAAAATGCAGGGTGGAGACCGAGGGACTCCACGAGTGTCGATTACATACCTTTGTGAGAAGCGCATGCGCATGTCCTCTCGCCACCGCGTAGGCCGCACCACAGACGCTAAGCTGTATCCTCGCGTAGATAAAAGTTACGAACAAAATAGGTTTCACACAGAGTCCCTGGGACCTACCCTGCAAATTAAGAGTTAAAAGTCTATATTCTGGAGTTTATTATCGTCTCAACATACTGACAATAAGTTCACAATAAGTTATTCTATATATGGATCGATATATTGTTTCACTACAATGTAACCTTTGGTGGAGGGCGAATCGTCTACGATAATTCTGTAATAACTAAAAGGACACTGCTTGCGGGGCTTTGTTGTAAAATAGCTAAAGGGAACATGGACAATAAATCCACAGCAACCATATTGTGAATCTATCACCAGATAAGTCACTTCTCTGTGTCCACCTGTCTAGAACCTAGGTTAAGTAGCCTTACAAATTAAAACTCACCAACCAAATTAAAACATTCACCATACGTCCGAAGACCATTTTAACACTGTGCATATACAAACTGTGGTTTTGTTGGTGGTTGAATAACCAAATAGTGGTCAACGATAGCCCGACAATTCGTATTATTGAAAGGTCACTTATCACCTAATGATAAAAACTTAATCATACTTGTATCTAAGAATGATCAGCAGAAACACATACCAGCCGCTTAGTCAAAAAATGTGAGTCGAAAGTGTTTTGCGCCGGGATGTTATCGAGAGTGACATCCCTATTGCATAGTTTCGAGCCGTTAGGGAGAGATAAAAAAGTTTGGAAAGTTGCGAATGACTGAAGAGGATTAAAGCTCGTATTTTTATGTCTAAAGCGGCTTTTCGTCCCCGAAAATTTATCCATAATTTTTATTACAGCTGCCTCAGCAAGATTTGAAGTGGGCTGAACTTTATGATAAAAAATATTAAAGTTTAGAGCGAGTCTCGTTAAAGCGCATTGAGGTTTTTGAACGTATCGTAAGCACTGGTTTTATACGTCAATGACTACTTTTTTATTACTGCCTGATGTTTAAATGCAGGAAAGAAAAAGTTCAAATAGAGCAACTCACAAATTAATAATAATAATCGGTTGTAATGTAAATAGGCGTGAAGCTTACCATGGCATGAATGACTTTACCGTTCCTTCTCAGGGATGGAAGTCTCTACATGTAAGCATGACTTAGCTACCTCAACGACAGTCCTTAAGTCGGTACAGCTATAGATAGATAGATAGATAGATAGATAGATAGATAACGCTTTATTGTACATAAAACAAACGTGGATACATTTAATATACAATTATCAATACTGTTGTACAATGGGCGGTCTTATCGCTTATAAGCGATCTCTTCCAGACAACCTTTGGATGGAGAGAAATTATGATACACGAATAGACGGCAATGTATTTGAAAAACAACGTCAAAAGTAAACCTAAATAATATTAAAATTACATAAACTACACAAACATAACTTAATATAAATAAATAAATATTTATAACAAATAAATAAATAAATATATAAATACATATATATTACATATATAAATACATACACATCATATACACATTCCAAAACATATTTAAAGAAACGTATTCATATAATATTATATTTTTTTTTTAAAGGCAAGCGACTAACAAAAATAACATTAAATCAACTTGAGAGGTAAAGCCTCTTTACTTGGTCTTTAAAGGCAGGAAGTGTCTCCGCGCGTCTAATTGAGACCGGCAACGTATTCCACAAACGAACAGCTTGGACGGTGAACGATTAGGCATAAAAGGAGCTAGAATGTGGAGGCACCTTGAGAGAGAGATTTTCTGATGACCTAAGTGTGTGTGTACCCGAAGAGTTAAAAAAGGAAAAGCGTTCTTTAAGGTAGTGCGGGGATGAAGGATTGAATAAAATAGTGTACAAAAGAGAAAAAATATGAATATTCCGACGGAGACGTATGGGAAGCTACCTGAGCTTAGTACGAAATTGTGAAACGTGATCATATTTGCGCAAACCAAATATGGATCTGATACAAAAGTTCTGGAGACGCTCTAGTTTGTTTAGTTGGTCCTCTGTGAGGTCGAGATAGCAGGCATCGGCATAATCTAAGACAGGGAGCAATAGTGACTCCGCAAGCGACACTTTAGTGGCAATTGGTAAAAAATTACGGAGTCTTCTCAAGGAACCCGCAGAAGCAAATAACTTACGACTTGCAGCCTCAACTTGGGGACCCCATGTTAGAGATTAGTCTAGAATCAGACCTAGATTTTTTACACTATTGCTAAAGGGTATAGCCACTCCATCAAACATGACCATAGGTAATGTGGACCAAGATGCCAAGAGCCATCACTTGTGTTTTAACAGGATTCACCTTTAACCCATAACATTTACTCCATTCCGCAATTTGGCTCAAATTGTGGTAACGTCTATGGCACCCCTGAGATCGCTTAGTGGAGTTTGAGAATAAATCTGGAGATCATCGGCGTACAAATGATAGGGCGAAGTGATATAAAGGGAAATAGAATTAATAAATATTAAGAACAAGAGAGGAGATAACACCCCACCTTGAGGCACTCCAGCTGAAGTGTCACACAAAGACGAAAAAGATTCTTCGAACCGCACACGTTGCCGACGACCACCTAAGTAACTGCGGAACCAATCAACCACTGTTGGAGATATGTTATATATGAGACTGAAGTATTTCGAGAAGAATGTCGAAGTTGACGGTATTGAATGCATTGCTGAAATCTAACAGTGTTAAAACAGTCAGATGACCGTTATCCATGCCAAAGCGTATATCTTCCATAATTTTAAGGAGAGCAGTAACCGTACTGTGTCCGGAACGGAAACCAGACTGAAAAGGATTTAACAAGTTATGCATGGAAAGAAAGTTACTAAGTTGATTATGAATAAGGCGTTCCAAGACTTTAGATAGAAAAGGGAGTATGGAAATTGGACGATAATCAGAATATAATTTAGGATTGCGTTTTTTAGGTAAAGGGATAACTTGGGCTTCCTTCCACAGAGAAGGATACACACTGTCTGATATACAAGTGTTAAAAATATGGCATAGCATGCGGGTGATCGTGTCTACGATGGGAATGTTTCGACTAATACCGTCACTTCCCACTGCACTGGACGTTACCGACAATATACTCTTCTTAACATCACAATCAGATATTTGATTAAAAATAAAAGGATGGCAGTCAGGAGTTGTAACTAAAGAAAGATAAAACAATGTTAATATTTTTGTCGAATCATCAATGTGAGACGAAGAAGAGAAATGTTTGTTAAGTGAATCAATATCTAAATCATTGGGAATACCATCTTGATGAGATTTACCAACTCCTAGTGACCGCAGAAATTTCCAAATTTTAGCTGGGTCTGCATTTTCCACAGATTGATGAACATACCGACGCTGAGCATCTCTAAGTGCTGAGTTACATTTATTACGTGCAGGTCTATACTTTACCTTATTATTATCATTAGCATGATGTTTATATTTGTTCTTAGCAGTTACTTTTTTATGCATCAGTTTTTTAAGATCTGTCGTTAGCCATGGTGCAGGAAGGTGTTTTATTTTAATAGGCCTTAAGGCAGCATGCACATCATAAAGTTGAATGATTATAGAATTAAAAATGGAAATTTGGTCGTCCACCAGCTTAGCATTGGTGAGAGGACTCCAATCTATATTCTGCGCATCTTGACAAAATCGTTCCTTATTAATGCCACTAAAGTTACGCTATAGTGCGTAACGGGTTGTTAACGCAACACGTTACGCAGTAAAGCTAAAATTTCCAGTCTGTAGCGATTTATCGACCGATGCCGGTTGATAACCGATCTTTATGGCTATGATTGGGATTATGGATTGGGACTTGTGCGGTAGGCCTAAGTCCAGTTCTGTATATAATGATATGTGTAACAGTAGAAGGGTATTCAAATCTAGGTTGAAGTGGTGTCAAGATCACCAAGATCAGATTAGAATGGATGCTCTCGCTGAAAAACACCGTGAAGGCGACTTCCGTGGCTTCTGGCAGAGCACTGCCAAAACCAACGTTCGACCTGGACTTCCTGCGAGCGTCAGCGGGGTGAGTGATCCTAAGGGCATCGCTAATCTTTTTAAAGAAGATTTTGCTGTTAAATCGCCGCAAGGCCCAGCCAGTGAGGTGCTCAATGCTGACATGAGCGGTCATATTGTCGTCACGAGATTTAGTGCTAAAGAGGTCATAAAGCACATGACTCGAGGAAAATCTCCGGGTCACGATGGACTCAGTATTGAGCACTTCCTGCATGCTGGACCTCACATCTCGCGAGTATTAGTAATGTTTTACTCCCTGTGTGTAAGCCACAGCTATTTGCCGGATGATTTTATGAAAACCGTGGTAGTGCCGGTAGTTAAAAATAAGACGGGTGACTTAGCCGATAGCAATAACTACAGGCCTATCTCTCTCGCTACCACAGCGGCTAAGGTTCTTGATGGTCTGCTTAATGCACAGCTGAACAAGTACGTAACTCTCCACGACAACCAGTTCGGGTTTCGTCCGCAATTATCAACGGAGAGCGCGATTCTGTGCCTTAAGCACACCGTCAACTTCAATACAAAGAGAAATACACCGGTATACGCATGCTTCCTGGACCTCTCCAAGGCTTTCGATTTAGTCCAGTACGATGTCCTATGGCGTAAGCTAGACCAGATTAACTTACCAAATGAGATTACCACCATATTTCGTTTCTGGTATGGTCATCAAAGGAATCATGTGAAATGGGCAGGGGTGATGTCAGAGCAATATAAACTTGAATGTGATGTCAGGCAGGGCGGTTTGACATCTCCTACGCTATTTAACTTTTACGTTAATGACCTGATCGTGGCGCTCAGCAATTGCCATGTCGGCTGCCATATTGATGGAGTGTCTGTGAATAATCTCAGTTATGCAGACGACATGGTGTTGCTGAGTGCCTCGGTATGTGGTCTGAGGAGGTTGTTGAATGTATGTGAAGACTACGCTCGTGACCATGGTTTGCGTTATAATGTAACAAAAAGCAAGTTTATGGTATTTGAAGTCGGTGCAGCTAATCTACAAAATGTTCCACCTGTTAGACTGAATGGAACATCTCTGAAGAGGGTAAATAAATTTAAATACTTGGGACATATCCTAACACTTGACCTAAGTGATAATGATGATGTTGAGGGAGAGCGGAGGTCGCTCTCGATACGAGCCAACATGATAGCCCGCAGGTTTGCTAGGTGTTCAATGGAAGTGAAAGTCACGCTATTTAAAGCCTATTATACATCGCTGTACACCTGCAGCCTGTGGGCTAGTTACACTAAGAAGTGCTACGGCGACCTACGCATTCTGTACAATAATGCGTTTAGGATTGTGTTGGGGCTGCCTCGGTTCTGCAGCGCCTCGGGCATGTTCGCGGAGGCCCGCACCGCCTGCTTTTACACGACTATGCGCAGGCGGAGCATCTCCATGGTGCCCAGAGTACGGTCCAGCTCCAACGCAATCCTGGCGATGATTGCCGACAGGCTGGACTGCCCCTACATACGGCATTGCTGCAACAGACATTTTCTGGTGGTGCCGTTTGTCAGGCGTAATTAATTTATGTATATGTGTTTTGTATGTGTCTTAAATTTAAATATTGTAATTGTAATTTTATAATTTTGAATTTAATGTTATTTTAATTGTAAATTTTGACTTTTAGTGGGAAATGAATTGCTTTATTATTTTTATGTAATGTGAAATGTTTGTCTTAATAATGTAACTGCCTGATATGGGTCTAGTTGCCCGAAATAAATGAATTTTATTATTTATTTATTTTATTTATCCATGTCACTTACTACTAACAATACCAAATAGTTTTCTTCAAAATGAGCAGAAAAACAGTTAAAGAGCAATTCAATAAGGTTAATATTTTTATCGTACTTTGAAAGCTTTCAAACTTAATTTCAGTAAGAACCTGTCCCAGTAAAGACGTCTCCAAATATATTTGTCGAAACCATATTTTTAAATTTATTTTTGACGTATCACTGCCAGTGGAAAAATGACCAAAGTATTAGAATTTACCTAAGGGGTAGGTCGTTTCCACTAGAAACAAAGCAGGTTCTTTAATAAAATAAAAATGCTGGAACAAAAGCACTTTTCTTACAAATATGATTTTTTAATATAACGACAAAACTCTTTGTGGACGATGAGACCGCTTTATTAGGTTACGCAGACTAAATGAAAATAAAAGCAACAGGCTGTGTGTGTTTCGTTCGGTGAAGGTACGAAATTAAATAATATTTCCTTCACTATAAGGATATGAATTGTAAGCGGCGAGGAAACTTACTGTTGTATGGTACCTACCTACAAAAACGTACTTTACTTAAAGTTTAATAACATTTGGTAAAACCAACGTTACTACTCCAGTTGCAATCAAATGTTGATTGAAACCTTAAAAAATCTATGTCAATTTAGTCAGCTCCAACAACTTACTAACATTTCTGATTACTGAAGCTGTCAAAACTGACATAATGCCGCCATTTTTCAAGATTGCATTCAACATTTGATTTTAACTGAGATACGTTATTGCCTGCACAACACCACCGTTAGCAATCAGCTAACGGTTCAGCGACTAAATATAAATAAAGTAAATGTGCCCACTACACTGGTTTTTCATAAATGTATTTATGGCCTTTGCCCAGTATTAAGTTTCATCAGATCTTGTCAGTCGTGGTCGCGTTCCGATTCGGTAGTAAATTTAAAAATAAATGTAAAATGACAATTTAAAAGCGCCCCCGTAGGCCTATACAGAATAAATGATTTGATTTTTGTATTGGATTCAAAAGTAGAGCAGTGCCGCCTGTGATCTTGACGGTCATAGTTACTTAGTTCCCAAAAAAACAGTGGGCCTAATATTTCGAGTACGCAGGTGTCGGGCTCGGGAACCCTCGTCAAGACGTGATTACCTGACCACTGCTTGGGTTTTGTTTTATAATGTTTACCTCAATCCGAACACCCTTGTTTTAATATGTAAAAAAATAAACTGTATTTTAATTCAATAGTGCTTTCGTACATTGTAGGTATTCCTACTGTACTGCGTTATGTAATTATTACACCTGCTTGGCTAAATACTACGGAGTCCATGCACTATCGTATATCTCCATGCTTTGTTTCCACAAAACAAATGACGTAAAAGTTATTTTAGAGTTGTTATATTATAGCATTGCGGTAGAAATTTATTATTTGTATAATAATCACAATTATATATATACTAAGGGCCTCATAAATAAGCTCAAAGTCATAATAAGAATATACCAGAATATTATCTAGTTGAAGTGGCAGTAGGCAGGATCCATAAAGGAATACTCTGCGTAAAAAAAGGACACATAACAAAGAACTGATGGTTGATGGAGCTGTTCTGGAGTGAAGACCATGGACTGTCAAGGGCAGTGTAAGTCATCCGCCCACTAGGTAGGTAGTCATACTCAGTACTCAAACTGGATTGGGATGATTGGAATAAATATAGTTTATATTCAAGATAAACACAAAAATACACTTTATTTTATTTCGACTCAATGCGATCCCAAAAGAAACCTAATAAACATATTCCACGAAAAGTCGTAATATTCAGTATAGTATTAAAAGAGTAAATACAAAATTTTAATGTCAGTTTTCGATGAGTTTTATCTCAGGGTGACAAGCATATGTGCAGCGTCGTGTCATACACAACTAGAAAGCCCTTATCTTGGAAATATTTAATGTCCCTAGTAAGATTCAGAATGATGATATTCCCATAGAAAGCAGTCAATTATTAGTAAAGTTTAAGTTAACTTTCTTAAATATTGTATATTGTACATGGGTTAGCAATATATTTATAAAGTAGATACTCAAAGTTTTGGAAAAGAAGCTTTAGTTTAGACATGTACAAAACTTAAAAAGTTTTCACACAACTACAATGCCCACAAATTGGAAATATTTATTTTCCTTAGTAAGATTCGGGTTGATAATATTTCCGTAGAAAGCAGTCGATTATTAGTAAAGTTTAAGTTAACTTTCTTAAATATTTTATATTGTACATGGGTAGCAATATACGGATATAGTAGTAACTCAAAGTTTTAGAATAGATAGAGCTTTAGTTCAGACATGTACAAAACTTTTAAAGTTTTTCGAGACCACGTATTCGTAAAACATTCTGAAGAAAGAAGTGAGACAGGTAACTTAAGACCACTGTATTCAACCAAAACAACTTGGAATCCTCAGTCCACTTTTAAAAGTTTCCACGTAAGGTTTCGACACTTTGGTAGGTATATAACACCTTAAGTGCATAGCAGAGTCTAATATAATATGTATCGCGTGTCTTACTTTTGTGTTTCCATTGAAATTAAATATGTAGAATAGACCTAAATACCTAAATAGTTTGGCATTGCCATACATTGCCCAGCTTGAGCAATGAAGTCGCGCTTTCAGTAGTTGTATGTAGTTTCGTGGGCAGCGTCACGTATAGAACTAATGATTTCTTGGAGCTCGTGGCCAGCAAATTAATATTCCAGGCGTATTATAAGATATAAAAATATCATTCAATTGGATGACCGTACATGGTAAATGAGCAGCATGCCACTATTTACGTTTGGATGTAGCTGCGAATTAGGAACAAGGCTCAATTTCAACGTAATTCACTAATGGATAAAAGATAAGATGAGAAGAATAACAAGCTTTCACAGACATGTGCACAGACACGTTAACACGAGATTTCTCAAAACAATCAAATATAATGATAAATGTAAGGGATAAACGTCATGGTGTAATCCAAGAGAAAATAAGAATTCCCAAGAAGCGTTGAAGAACAATGTTGTCTGATGTAACAGAGAAGAATATGAAGCTTACATTCAATCTCCAGTAGAAGGCAGAGGCGCCTCAAGAAAACCAAAGAACTGTAAAAAACGTATTAAATAGTAAACCGGCAAACACTCACGTCTATCATCTAGCCGTTATCAATACAACCGGTGTTATCAGGCAGTACTGATGCCCGTCTTCCAGTGCGCTACTAGCGGTCCTCACTGCTAGAACACGCTCTTCATGAGGATGAGCATCAGTACTGCCCGAACACCGTTCGGAGTAATAACGCTAGATGAAAGACGAGAGTGTTTGCCGGTTTATCATTCAATAAGGTGTTCTAAAAAAATGGTTAAAGAACTGTAATTAACTACTTCTTGCTACGAGTACATTTTCCAACAAAGTCAATTCGACCACCGTCTACATCTATACTTTTACCACTTCGTAAGCTTTCGAGCTCGAACGTAATGTCAAAGTAAATTGCTTTGAATTCTTTATGAGCTGTTCCAAATTAACACAATAAATGCATTAGCAGAGCTAGGACCATTCTAGTTAGCCTGCTTAGTGCCAATTGAAGTTGAAGTATAGGACATTGTGACATTGTGTTTTATTGGTGTGTTCGTAAGAAATAAACTATATCCGTTCAGGAATAGTTAGAAGTGTTTTTGGATGGAATTTATGTTCCGAATCGGCGAGAATAATAAAATCATCGTAGTGCAGTTAGGATAACTTGTATATTCCAACGACAGATTGACTCAACAGGAGCAGACGGATCCCACGTACACAACGCTGCTGTTGTACAGGTAAAGGAAAATATAAAAAACCCTATGTTTTAACGCAAAGTGGGATCCGGTATATTTCTATTCTAATAGAGTTCAGTGAATTAGACACCTAATATTTTTGGCACTTTTTATAATTCCCTCATCAGCAGAAATTATTCTTACGAGGAGCTATCATCTGCGAATGCATAGTAAGGGCATATAAACAGAAAATCTTTTAAGAGTACCTAGAAAATAATGTAATTTGAATATAAATAGTTAAGGTGTTCATACATGTGTTTGTCCAAAATAAAATTTTCTGGCAGTTGCACACAAGAAGGTCGTTTACCGGACCGGTTGTTATTGCAAAATTAATTGGCGAGTAATTGGGCCGCCCGGTTAGGTTACGTCTGGAGGCACTCTGCTATTGACTGCTAGTTAATTAGAACCGGGGGGTTACTATTTATTTTATGACGAGGATTAGGCAGGCTTTAAAATGAGTAGTGCGGTAAGTAATAATATTGAGAAAATGACGTTTACGTTTTGATCACCTACTTTCTTCATTATTAGGAACATGGCTCTCAACCTTTTGACTTCATATTTAAATGATAGAATTCAAAGGGTTGACATAAATGGTAAAAAATCGCCCGGCTCTATAATCTCAATGGGCGTTCCACAAGGTTCAATACTAGGGCCATTCTTGTTTTTGATCTAAATTAATGACTTACCTTATTATGTAGAGAAGAATCACGAGATTGTATTGTTTGCAGATGACACTTCACTGTTATGTTAAATTAAAAGGCAGTTATTAAACTATGACGATGTTAACAATGCATTAGCTAAAGTTGTGAATTGGTTCAATACAAATAATCTTCTCCTCAATGAGAAGAAAACTAATTGTATAAAGTTCTCGACTCGACGAAGTAGAATCCAATATAAAATTGAATGGAACAGGGTTGAACCTTGTGGAGTCAACGGTCTTTTTAGGAATTACTATAGACGCTAAATTGCAATGGGGTCCCCACATCAAAAAAATGTCTAGTAGGCTCAGTACAGCAGCTTATGCTGTTAAAAAAATTTGACTATTAACTGATGTAGACACAGCTAGAATAGTTTATTTTAGTTATTTCCATAGCGTTATAACTTATACTATGGCATACAGGCATACTGCTCTGGGGATGTTCTGCAGATATTAATTCTATTTTTATACTGCAAAAAGGGCTATACGAGCGATCTACAGTTTAGCTCCCAGAGTTTCCCTTAGACAGAAGTTTAAAGACATAAATATTCTAACTGTTGTCTCTCAGTTTATCTATGAAAATCTAATGTATGTAAAGAAAAACATATCTTTGTTTTGATAAAAGGAGTGATGCTCATTCCATCAACACGCGAAATAAGCACAAGCTATCCGTACATGTAACGCGTCTCCACAGAATAAGTCATTCTTTTATGGGACAATGTATAAGATCCTATAATAAACTTCCCAGTGTTATCCGAGATTTGCCTATTAATAAGTTTAAAATTACTATTAAAACTAAACTCTGTCAAAAAGGTTATTACAAAATTTCGGATTACTTGGAGGATAAAACAGCTTGGGACTGATCACTCCAGGATCTATCTATTCGTGTACTAAGATGTCAAAGTGTAGCGTGTCTTACCCTACTGATACCATTATTATGTTCTCTTTTGTAGGGCAACACACTGGAGGTAATATTTGTAGTACCTAAGTAAAAACATTGTAAAAACATCTATATAAAAAGAATGGCCCCGAGTTTTTTGCCGCTTCTTCTCGGTAGGCTCTATATATTTTGGAACGCGGTATATATTTAAAATATAATATATTTTAAAGTACATTATAATGAAACATTGACGTGCATAAGTGCGTCTTTGATTCCTAAATTGAATAAATGATTTTGACTTTGACTTTGACTTCTTAGGATTATTATTAGGATTTATTAGGGTCCTCTTAACTAATCCTTATAAACACGTGTTCCATGGATAATAACTGTCACGAGTCTCTGTGGCTGTGTGACACACTAGCACAAGCCTAGTGCAAGTTAGCGGGTAGGGTAGTTGCCGCTGTGCCAGATACTCTGCCGCGATGCTATAGTGTGCAAAAAATATTGTATGAGAGCGTAGAGTAAGGATTAGTAGGTCACTGTATCAAGTTTTTTTATACTTGATAGGCTAGTTTTCAACCACTACCTGACTAAACGGTCTGTGATAATGCAGTTAAAGGCACTCTTTACCTAGAATAGTGACTACCTGTCTTCCGATACACACTGTTAGGTGCATAGCGACAGATTTTTGAGGGAACCAGCCAGGCTAACACCAAAAGTGCCCTACCACCATCCATATACTTAGGTAAATAACTGCGCGAATCTTGTCAGTTAACTGTAGAATCATATATACATATGTTCTTTTTACTTATTATTCTTCTCCAGCTACTGGAAACATTTTGGAATTATTTTTGTTTTCTATAAAACTGCAGTACATTACTATGCTCTATTGTCAATAGTTTCTGCATCGTACGCGACATAAGGATGTTTGTTTGTAATTTTGGTCACACCTTAGGCAATATTATCGAAGTTTTCATTCGGATCCTTTACTTTTTGGGAAGTAGTATATAGCATGCTACTCAGTGATAATGTAGGTTTCTAATGGCAAAATATTTTTGGAAATCGGTTCATAACTTTTTAAGTTACTTATTTGTTACATATAGAAATATTGTCCCCGTAGTTGGAAAATTAAATAAGTCCGATTTTGGCGATATTGACTTTTCCCTATTTTAAAAACACCTAAAACATGCCGCATATTTGAGCCTAACAGGTATTTTCGTATCTCGTTCCGTTCCAAAATGATAGCCATTTTTGTCGGACAGATGGAATAATAAATATCTTCAGACACACACATTTTTTTTAAAGGAAAATTAAATAACTCAGTAAATAAATCAATAACTGTGGTCAATGATAAAATGAATATCAAATAAGTTAAATAACATAAGTTGTTGAATTCTTCCTCAACTTATAAATTCTTTCACAAAACTAAATAAGTTCTAGGAAAACTAAATAACTCTATTTATTTAATTCTGCTATTCAGAACTCTGATATAACGTACCTAATTAATAAATACTTGATGTTATCTATTTCTTCTACAACTACATAATGATTAATTATAAGATGCTAGGCAACTAAAGTTAAATAAATTAAGTTGTTTATAATTGCCATAAAAGTAAATACACCTGAGGAAAGTTATCATTAAGTTTTTAAGAGAATTTGGCGCGAAATATTGTAAGTACTATTTATGCAATGACTGATCGAGAACGATGACGGAGGGAGCGGGGGTTAGCGCGTGCGATTTGATGCATCTCTCGCGTGTCGTGCGTTTTAGTGTAATACGTGAGCTTCAATTGCGTTGACGTCAGTGTGACCAATAATGGATTCGCGAGGTAGATTTATGGTGCAAATGTGTCAAAAGGAAGACGATTCATCTGAGGTATGTATTTACGATAATAAGAACACATTCCACAAATATTGCCCTATATACATAGGTATCTATGACACATTCTTTGCAAATTAAATTACGAAATTAGAAATCATACGATTAGGTACGTTTTTCTTAATCGTAAGAGCTTGTTTGTACAACATTAATTAATAATTATGTCATAACTATGTACTGATATTTGTTTTATTTATTTTTCCTACCTTATGCGAGTTTTATATCAATAATTTTGAGTTGTGGAAGAAGTTGATAACTCTTCTGCTTTCATTTGAACTTTGACTCTTAAAGAAAAGGAATAAGGTTACTTTTAACTTGTCACACAAATTGTTTTTGTTAGATATTTTCTTTAACTATTTTTAATAGGGAAACTAAGTAGGGTACCTACCTTTAAATCAATTAGCGAAAAATTTGCAGCAAAAAAACATGATTAGGTACCTATGGCAAAAAGTATATAATTTGAAGTTAGAATTTTTTTGTTTTTATTACTAGGCAGTTTTTAGTAGTTAGTTAGTAGTTTGTTTACTAGGTGCTCAGATAGTTTTAGGGGTGTTCCCGTTTTACGTACCTAACTCTTGTTGTATGGCTGACATTATTACCTAAGTAACCTAACTGATCTAACCAACGTAGATACTTAATTTATCTAACAGTGTCAAAGTTGGTGAATTCCGAGGCTTATAAAGCTTAATGACCAAACGTGTGCCTAGACTTGACTTGACATACTTGACTGCATAAACTCTTGTCACATGATTATTATTTTACTTGTTTCCTCATTAAATACCTACTATGTTATTGTTTTAGGACAAGCATAAGACAATCAAACAACAGGACCAAAGTACCATTATTGTCAGTCCACAAAAACATAATATTATAACATGCCAGAAATTACCATCCGAAATGAACAAAAATGTTTGCAAAGACATAAATTTTGCTGTTGATATTACGACAGAAAAAATGCCAGATGGATTGTTGGTTTCTGATATCCCTAAGCTTCCTGAGTATGATGGATTTAAGATAATTACATGCGAATCGGCTCCAGCATCAATAATGGCTAGCGAAAATACTAATGAGATTAACCCACTCCAATCAGCACCTATGCCTGTGAATGTCAGTCCCATGTCTTTGTGTAGCAGTAAAATTAATTTAAATGAAGATGACAACATAATATTATACAACTATAAAGATCACCTATCAGACAGTTCGCCTATCAGAGGGTCAAGTCCCATTTCGGGTATCGAACCAATGCCACCTTCGACAGATGAAGAACCTTTTTCTGATTCTGGATTTTCATGGATTCCGGACACAGAAGAAGAAAATAAAATAAAAAGGAAACGTAGTCCTTTAATAAACGTTAATATTTCAGTGGCTAAGAAGAAAAAAAGAGTTAAGAGATTTGAACGAATAAAACCCATTTTGTCGAGTGATTCTGAAGTTGAAACAGGTAATATTATAACAACTCACGCTATTATTGAAACTCCTATTGACCAAGTCTCACCAGTTAACCTTGATAGAAGAATTATGGAACACAACGTCACAATCGGTGAGACAACAGATTCAGAAATAGAAACAGGAAATAAAGAAAAAGAAATCTATAGATGGAAAAATACTAATCAAACAAACTGGAAAAGAAATAAAGAGTTGGAGAAGAAACGAAAATGTTTGCCATATAAGAGTAAAACTGGAAAGTTTCTTGAAGCTAAACTACCTAAAAGTCCTAAATGCAGCCAAAATTGTCGCCAAAAATGCACAGAAAAGTTTACACAAAACGAGCGTGAGGAACTTTGCAAATCCTATTGGTCTATACAAGATTTTAAGCTGCAAAAAGAGTTTTTGCTTAAGCGCATCATCATTAAGCCAGTGCAGACTATAAGAAAATCTGTACCGATCGACAAACAAAGAAGTTCTAGCAGAGAATACGGTTTCTATAAAAATAAGACTGTATTTGAACGAGTATGCAAGAACTATTTTATGTCCACTCTTTGCATTTCTACTGGTCCAATCGAAACTGCAGTAAAACATGTGGATGATCATGGTGTATTTACAAAAATGGATAATCGTGGCAGACAAGCGCCTGCAAACAAAACTCCTGAAGAACAGATACAAGAGGTAAAAAATCACATTGAAAGTTTTCCTGTAATTGATTCCCATTACTGTAGAAAAAAAACATCCAGGAAATACTTAGAACCTACCTTGTCAATATCAAAAATGTATGATTTGTATGTGCAGAAAATGAAAGAATGCAATAAAGTGCCAGTAAAATCAAACATTTATAAGAAAGTGTTTGGTACAGAATACAATTTAGCGTTCTATCACCCCAAGAAGGATCAATGTAGCATATGTAACAATTACAAAAAAGATAAAACTAATATAAATATTCAAAATGAGTATACTCGACATATAGAGCGAAAAGAGGCATCTTATAAATCTAAAGAGCTAGATAAAAAGAAGTCGGAAGAAGATAAATCATATTTGTGTGTCACCATGGACTTGCAAAGTCTACTGCAAATTCCATCGACTGCAGATAGTCTAATGTATTATTCCAGAAAATTAAATTTATATAATTTATCTATTTATGAGTTTAAACCTCCACATAACGACGCTCACTGTATGATCTGGACGGAAATAAACGGCAAAAGAGGCAGTGTTGAAATAGCATCTGCTATTTATTTATGGATTAAGAATCTCCCTGAGGTTTTAACGTACGTCACCATTTATTCCGACACGTGCTCGGGACAAAACCGAAATCAGTACATAGCAGCATTTTTATTGTACTTAGTACATACGCATGAGACAATCAAAGTATTAGAACAGAAGTATCTAGAAAGTGGTCATAGTTATATGGAAGTAGATTCAATGCATAGTGCCATGGAAAAAGAAAAAAGGTACACAGACACATATTCTATTATAGATTGGAAGGGAATTATGCAACGGGCAAGATCAAAAAGACAAAATAAAAATGTAACTCCATATAATGTAACTGAATTGTCATATCAAGACATGATTGATGTAAAAGTACTTGCTTCGAAAATAATTAAAAACAAAACTATAGCGGAGAATGGAGAGAAAGTATGCTGGTTGAAAATAAAATGTCTTAGATTTGAAAAGGAATTACCTGGTATTATTAAATACAGATACGATTACGATGGGCCATATAACTTACTAAATACTCTTTGTAAACCAGGGAGACCGACTAGGAGAACTCCAAACTCTGAAATGCCAACTATAAATACTGAAGATTTTCCCCGGGCATATAAACAATGTCTTCCTATAACAAAACAAAAAAAGAAAGACCTTTTACAGCTCTGTAAGAAAAATATAATTCCTAAAGAGCTTCACGGTTGGTACGAAAGTTTACCGTGTTTAAACGAAGACCAGGGTCCACCACGCTCCACTGATTCATCTGAAGTAGATGAGTAAGCTTATTTTGGGCCCCTGCTCTACATATTGCAGAAAACTAAACTTTTAAACCCTAACATCATGAGTAAAATGATTTTACAATAAGGTTTTTACATTGTTAAATTAACGTGATGTTTATTTTTAGTGTCATGTTTTGTTAATTAATTTTAAATTATACTTGTTTTTATTTGTGATGGGTTTGCTCTTAACTCAAGTCTTGGTCAGAGATGACAGAGACAAAGTGTACGATGGAGCGAGCTTACCAAGTAGGAGCTTGTTCACTCTAACTTTGAAGGGATTACTTACGCTGTGTTTGAATTAATGGGTACTTAGGTTTATGTCTTTTTTACTTTAAATTATTTTAAATTTAAATTATGTTTTATATTTTTTATATTTTTATGAAGGTATCTAAGTAAGATCTAAGATCTAAGTAAATTGATATTAGAAGTTGTTGATTGGTGTACTCAATGTACCTGATAAGTGTTATATTATTTTTTGAGTGTTATTTAAGTTGTGTTTTACTTATCTTATTACGAAATATTTTTAGTTGAATTGAGTCGTTTTAAAATTTTATAATGATTGCTGTACGAGTACCTTTGTTTTGCTGTTCATTTTTTAGTTGAGTGGACCTATGGACCTTTGCACCTATGGATTAGGTGCAAACAATCTTAAATAATTGAGTTTTAACACATAATAGGATTATAGTACTGTTTTAATTAGATACAAACTTATAGTTTTTAGTTCCAATTGATATTTATCTCTATTTAGTCTATTTTAAATTTTTCATAGTTTTGCTCAGTAACTTACGTATGTCTTATGTAATTAGGTATCTGGTTTTAGAGCCATAATGTTATTTTATGGGTTCTAATTATTTTCTGTTTGTTGAAAGAATGCTTTACGTTAATTTGTTTCCACTTGTTATAATTGGTGTAATTTTGTTAATTTTTTAAGTTTGTGGTAAGCTAAGTATCTGATTACAATACACTTTTTCTAAATTTTATTGTACTTTTCTATTTCTTTCTTAATATGACTTTATTAATATCATAATACAGCTCTTATTTTATATGATACCAATAATAATTAAAACAATATCAAAGTAATAATAACGTATAAAGCCACAAAATTTTACATTTAAACAATTTTTCGAGTTTGATAAATTCAATAAATGCATTTATTTCACCAAATTTTACTCTACCAAATGTATTTAGCTTGTAGGAAAACTAAATAAATAGCCGAAATAAGTAGCTAATTGTAGTTACGTTATAATTAACAGTTGTGGCAAAATTAAACAACTTGATTTTTTATGTGTTATTTACTTATAGTTAAAGATAGAGTTCAGTTTGTTAAAGCATAATGTAAAAGGTAATCAGGTCCACAAAATATAAAATTAGCGACAGTAAAATTGTCTCACATTTTTTAACAAATATACATTAATTGAAAAAAAAAAAAACTATATCGCGTTTATCTCAGCTCTACAAAATCAGAGTTATTTAATTTTCCAACTACGGGGACGATATATATCTTTCCTCTTTTTAATATAAGTGTAGATTTAATAATCATAATGTATTGTTTTACAATTTAAATCTAAGCGTGAAAGGTGCCTATATCTAGGCTTTTCATCCGACTTCCTAAAAGAGGAGGTTCTCAAGTCGATGCGTATATATTTTTTTAATGTTTGATCACGAGTAACTTTTTACATAGTTGTGCGATTTTGATAATTTGATGTTCATTTAGTAGTGTATATCAGAAGTAACTCCCATTTAAATTTCATCACATTCGGTCGAGCGGTTTTTGAGTTACTTTCCAATAGCTGGAAAGTGTTTTTTATCTCTAAGTCTAAGTGTGCCTATCTTGTTAATCACATGTTGTTATTGAATGACAATAGATCCCGTAAGTAGCAATGGTCACTAAATAGAGGTGAAAAAAATTGTAGAACAAAATATGGAACTGACATCAACACTAAAAAGTGTGAAATAACTTGTCGAAGTCGGTACTATGCGCAAAATATTGTGATAGTGTGGTACTTAGACCTATAATGGTACCGACTTGTTGAAGAAGTTGAAGTGTTAAAGTCGGTTCCACTTTTTGGTATTTATTTGTTGTGTATAGTTATATTTTAATACCGTTTTGCTACATACTACTATTGTGGTAGGTATCTAAGAAACGTGTGATTAATTCTTTTTTCCTTTAGTAGGACCCCAATCTGGTTGAACAATGTGGAGCAAACGGTGCGCGATCCGGAATAAACGGTTAAGAACAATCCTACCGTAATATACGATCAACTGCATAATAATATGTACAGTATTTCACCCTGTCGCTATAAATGTTGAGACTATTTCGCCCTATAGTTTTATAAACGATTCTTCAAAATGTTTATTGTGGCATAGTATTAAAGATATTTTTGTATCTGACTGCGTAACGTGATCGGGATATTTATTAGTTATTGATTGTTTTTCAAGTTTGTTAAAAAGTATGAAAGGGGTGTAAGAAAGCGAGAAGTATTCTACTTTATTATAATACTATGTAGTATTCTATTTCATTATAGTTTTATTTTATTCTCAGGGGACACAGAACAAATAGTGTGCGAAATAAAGTATTAATTTGTAAAAGGCACTTTGACAAAAGACATTACTGGAAGACAAACCTAATGCTTCAAGGTGACGAATGCAATGCGGTGACACAAGCACGGTAATATTATCCGTGACACAAGTAGCACAGAAAACTTTGTTCAAACCTGTAGGTAGCGGCAGACGCATTAAAAGTGAGACCTCAACCCCAGTGTAGAGTTTACATCTTTGTTTAAAATGGAAAGAACTGCATCACCACCATCATCTCAGCCGTAGGACGTCCACTGCTGAACGTATGCCTCCCCCATAGTTTTCCAAGGACCGGTTGGAAGTGGCCTGCATCTGCATCTGCGAGCTTTATCAGGTCGTCTGTCCACCGTGTCGGTGGACGATCTACGCTGCGCTTGCCGGTCCGTGGTCTCCACTCTAGAACCTTCCGGTCCCATGGGCCATCAGTCTGTTCTAAGTGTTATTTGCTCTGTCCACTGCCTAAAAAGAGATGCATAAAGCTATAAAATATTAATGAGTTTTAATTCCCTAAGTATATCCGCCAAGTTTGCGTGTTGGATCGTACCCCTCAATCTCAATACATCATTAATCCAAATATAAGTATAGTATAGAGTTACCAATTATTTCGTAATGCAATCTACAGCCATTCAAACTTCAGCGATTATATAATTTAGATCATACAATAGAGCTCCGGAAACTGACAGACATAGGAAGTAAACAGGAATATCTGGTTACATAGCTTTTGAGGATAACAAAAGCTATGTAAATTTTAGGTTATTTTGAGTGATTTTATTCAATCACTAGTTGACTCGTACGCGGTTTTGCTCGCATGGCCTCCAGCCACTCAGATCTAAATGGGTTAATGTTATTTTATGATGTTTTTGATGTTTTGTGGTCACGTTTAAAGAACACCCTCAAGAGATTTAAATACAGAAGCTATTTGATAAAACTAAACTTAAAAAATAAAAAGCCCTTCGTATTTGAAAGGTACCATAACCGCTACTGTAAGGTAATAACTCAATTTCTGGCTGATTCCATTACTTAGACCATCCCTACTGTAGGCTCTCAAAGGGTTCAAACGTCACGATACGATCAAAAAGCCAACGACTGCTGCTGTTTCATTTCTAGAGTTCAAGTCTAAATGCGCCTCCTTAATCTGCCGTGCGATTCTGTAATACTTCGTCGATGCTCTTGTCGACGAGCTCACCGATGTCAAAACTTTATGAGATATCGCCCTTGTACATAAGGTAATTTTTCCAACGTTTCTTGTCATCTCGTCATTTGTTTCACGGATGTTGTCAAAGATGCAACGATGTTTGCTCTTAGAAAATGGCACGGCAGTACTGTAACGTCAAGAATTGCAACGTCAATGACCTTTGGTCCATCACTGAGTTTAAGTTGTTTTTTCACTGCTTATCATGTATATCCATATTATGTATTTACGGGTCTCCACCGAAAAAGTTCAAAGATATCAAATATAAACCGTTATCACAACACAATATCATATAGTAAAATTTTGACCTTTCGGCTATCCTATGCATCATATATCCATCAGATTATAAAGGTTCACTTCTGTGTCTTATCTAGTTGTGGTAATATAAAATATAACATATACATAAATAAAAATAAATATAAGGGTTATAAATAGTTTTTGGTGGTAGTGCCATGCTGCAACTCAATGGGTTACAGGGGCCGGCACGTCTGGGGAAGTACCACCCACATAACACCGACGTGAAGTAATATAGCTTGCTATTGCGTTTCAGTCGGTTTGTGGGAGGTTCCGAAGACCCAAGCCAAGTGGAGGGGAGTAGGAGAGAAGAGAAGGAAACCCCCTTCCCTCCCCTCCTTTTCCCGTACTCTCACCCTCCTCTCCCTCTCCCCTCAACGTCCCCCTCGCCCCTTCTATTCCTTTTAGAAGTCAGCAGCACGATAGCAACGCCCTTGTTGTTGCCCTTGGTCTATAGGCGGCGGTGATCACTTTCCATCAGGTGGGCCGCCTGCCTGTCTGCCTACTTAAAGCAATAAAAAAATATTGTTATGAACAACATTTTCATAGTATTTCAAATATTTTTCTTTTGTATTTTGGCAGTAACAAGTTTCCTAATACGGCTCTTGCCGCCAAATAACAGTATAACAGTGAACTGCTGTTGATCATGGATGCTGAGCACCTTTGGACTGCCCAAATCATCCATAGCGAAAAAAGTGCGTTTCGTTTGTTAACTCCAAAGATGATTCGCAAGTATTAGGATCAGGCAGGCGGCTGACAAATACAAATCTTTAAGCGACTAAGTCAATAGTAATGTGAATATTGCACACCTCTAAAGGGGTAAATTGTAAGGACCACCTGAATGATTTATAATTGTTATACCTTTACCTAACTACAATTTGCAATAAATAATTTTGAATTTGAATTGAAAAGCATTACATATAGGAAGGGAATTTAACATTACAACACGCTGCTTACCAAACCAACATATTTAATACAAATTCCTTCACAGCTCTACGTAAATATGAGACATAAACTTAATATACATACACTGATTTTTCGGAAAATTGGGGTCACAATAATGTCGCCAAAGATACACTAGCAAGTATAAGTATATTATATTAAAACAACTCAAGGATGGAGCGTAAAGAAGTTATTCCACGGATATATTTGCCCCAATCTGCCTTGAAACAAAAGCCTGGTGATAACAACACAGGACCTATCATTGATTATATTCCGAAGAACAATTACATTTTAACCGTACCACTAAACTAAATCTTTCGAACAAGATTAAAGAAAAACTTTTGTTGCGAGAACAAAGTGAGGAAAAAAGGTTATCTACTTAACGGATCTAGGATGAGGAGAGGATCAGGTTAACGTACGGAATTAATCACACCTGAACGTTAACGGATCGAACAATAGTCAGCGTTTGTTTGGATAGGGCCACGAAGGAGCAATGTCGATTAATATATAAACTGGCTTGGTCTTTTAACTTGCTTCATAAGTTTCTTTCAGACAGTGCTGGCGGCTAACGGCACCTCTATTCCCTTCTAGGCGAGGGTTCGCCCTTGTCGTTGTCTAGCGCTTTATGCGCCCTTGTTGTCCCTCGGTTGAGAGCTGCGTGCACTCACCAACAGTCCTGTGTCGCTTTTAATGCTCGTAGTGGCAAAAAGCTCTATGTCCTTCCTAAAAAAAACATGCTTCTTAAAGATATACTTTTAATAGGTAGGCCTTTTTTCTTGTCTTTTTAAAAACCAATGTAGTGATTCTTCGATTTAGTGCAAGTCTCTAATAAAACAATCAGCGTTTACGCAGATTTTGAATAAGTCAAAGTTAAACTCAAAATCATTTATTCAATTTAGTCATTAAAGACATTTATGAACGTCAATTATTCATTATAATGTACTTTACCATCGCGATTGTCTACTACCGCGTTTAAAAATATATAAAGCGTAACTCAGGGTCTTACTTTTCATATAGATTTTTGCAATGTGTCTACTATTATTACAGTTTATTGTGTGTCTACTAATATTATATATTCCAGAAGTAGAGGATTCTAAGCATCTTTGTCTTCTAATGTCGGACTTTATAATATGTTTTTTTATGAAAACGTTTTATACAGTCAACTTGAATTTTCCCTCTGTGAGCTCAGTTATTTGTTTAGGATTTTATTGTAAAATGGCACACAATTTTCTAGGAACGACTTATTAGCTTATAAGTCTTCGCAAGTCTAAAACTAGTACAGCGATCCAATTTGTATTCCTAGCATTAAAAGGGCGGTGTTCACTATTTAACTTATATTTAAGTATTTTTTTACTAACATACATTATATTTGAAAATACATATAAGAAAAGCAAAGTTAACATTGGTTTCTTTAAATAAATCTTTCAAAGATTGACGGGGACCCATTTTGTATATAACTCGAATAGTACGTTTTTGTAGGATAAAGATGGTATCTATATCAGCCGATGAACCCCATAGCATTATCCCGTATGACATTACGCTGTGGAAATATGCAAAATATACTAACCGCGCCGTAGAAACTATAGTCTGTTAGTCTGTTATTTTACGTGCCGCATATGCAGCAGAACTGAGTCTCCCAGACAGTGCATTTATATGAGGACCCCATTCTAAAAGTCATATGGTCCTAGATTCTTGGCCACAATTTTACTATTGTTAACACACTTTTCCCATCAAAGCTGTCAATCCGCGTTCAATGTACGATAAAAACCATATAGAACCCGACACCCCGAGTTTTACTTATTTTGCCGATACTATGAATTGACTGTTTCAGTTTGGAAGCGCTCGTGGCACAATAATTGGCAGTCCATATGTTCAATCTATGTCTAGATTAACTTATGGCACTCAAAGTGAGTTACATCGTTTAATTCGCAAATCAATTTATTTTAGTTATGGCATTCCGCAGTTGAGAATCTAAAATATAATTTACTATTTTATGAGTATCACGCATTGACTGGTATCATGATGTTATTTAATAAAATAAACTTTACATTTTACCGCAGTTTTAGTGGCCACACAACTCGCCCTAACCTTTTCACAGTCAGAAAAGATCCTCATTCAATTATCTAAATGAAATCCGGATAGTCCGATCCCGCGACGTTAACACGATTTGTGCCAATCCTCTAATAAGCAGAACTGGAGAGTTTAGCATCTGTTATCTTAAGCAGTAATTTAATCAACCATATCTTGAACATATGTACGTAGGAAAATGCTTCTGAACGGTTGAGGTTTTCCAGTTCTGAATTAGTTTGTTTACTACTACAAACTAAATTATTAATATAAGCCGCTCCTAACACCACATATGCTTGAAAGTTTAATAATACAACGTACAACTACAAACTGATTGAGGTACAATATCTACTGCGTCCTGATCCGTCAAAGTTTACCACGTGTTAACCACTAATACCAGTTAAGAGTATACCTACCTAGGTTCAAAATTTAATAAAGATACTTAAATGAATATGCATTTAAACACATTAAAAATTGCTTAAGTTGTCAGAACTACAAAATGTAATCATTTCAGTAAACTCAACAAAGAATATACAGTAACTTCTACTAACTTACGTCTTTTTACTGACTTGACCAATTTTTCTTCCATTACCAAAAAAAAGTTTAGAAACTTTGGCGATTCCGAGCCTGTAAGTCTGAGTATGGGAAAAGTCAGTCAATTCATAAAATAAACTTGAGCATAAGCACTTTATAACTCGGAGTGCTTATTACTTAGCGAACTTTGGTATTTGGTAGGGAACATTTTGAGCCTACATGCATAAGAACTTTTTGCATAAATGAGTGCTGAAAAAATTTTGCTGGGAATTTTTAAAAGAAAATATTAGTATCTATTCTTTACGAACTTATTAGTAATATATATTAGTATCAAGTTATATCGATTCAGTATATCTTTGTCGTCTTCTCCATACTAACGTATCCCCTCATTTCTTGTCTGAATCTTGACACTTATTTGTCATCCTTAATTCATACTACCAACTACCAAATAGATTGTGAAAAGTACCAATTATGTAAAAATACAAAAACGACAGCTACATTTATTTGCATCGTGAAATTAGCTCTCGATCTGAATACTTGTATAAAAATGTTTAATTTAATATTTAAATTAAATTATTGCCTGAGATTATATTTGTGTTAAAATAGTTTATTATGTGTCATCCCTAAAAATGTAAGTGTTGCATGATATGTATCCACGTAACTATGATATTCAACCTTTTAATCAAGGGAAGGTCTGATGATTAATATCATGACTGGTCATTAATAGTTGCAGGCAGATCCAGAGCTTTAACCTGAAGCTTTACATGCAACTAAACTAACTAACTAACGTTACTGGTTTCTAATTTTCATTCAGTCGGTAGGTACTCTTACTTACGTCAGTGCCTTCAAACCCTAAAACAGAGCTGCTTACACTCTACTAGTTAGATGCAGAGTATCTGACATTGCCATTGCACTAAGCAAAACGGATAGTCGACAATCTAGTCAATTATGATTCTTCGCCTCGCACTTTGTTATTATTTAACTATGCCACTCCATTGAGTTTAGGTGATCGATTATTTTGTTACCGTGTGACTAGACTGACTGTAAAATTACTAAAGAATTACCAACAGATGCACGTTTGCGTTTACTATACTGCCAATGATACCTCAAACATTTTATCTCCAAATGAAAAAGTTTGTTATAAGTTAAAACATACGAGGGAACAGTAAAAAATAAGAATATGTACCTATGCACGTGTCTACTTTCGTCAAGGCTCTTATCCGTAAATTCACTACAAGCTTTAACCTTTAAACTTCTCGTGACAACCGGATGTTGAAGCACACTTCGCCGGAAGTTGCCGGTGTATACCGGATATAACGTACAAATTCCTGATATCCGCTTTTCGAGCAACTGTTATTTTTAAACATTTTCTGGATAATAAGAATTTATATTGAAATACGTTGGTAAGAAGGAAAAGGTATTTTGTGTAACGTTTTTCCTAATTAGATTCTTTAACCTTTTAAGTACCAAATTAAATAAGGATATTTTATAATACTCCTATTTTTTAATCTTGCAGACTGACGGTGTTTGGTCTATTTGTTTTGAAAGAAATTGTAAGCAATTTCTGAAAATTGTTCAAGGACTGGAGCGGAAAGCGATGTGCCTGATCATTTGAATTTTTTTTTTTCGAACGGGCTAAATGCTTTTTGCCTCTACCGGCATTTACAGCGTCACTGGATGGGAGGCAAGCATAGATGGCACTCAGCCAGATGCGGGCGCAGAAGGCGCACCGCTTAAGGCGAGTGTTGCTTCGCCGCAAATAGAGGAGTAGTCGACTTGTTCAAGGGCACCACTAAGGTACGGTCCTCGGCTTGGGCTGTCGCCAGAAGAGGGGGGAGTCGGAGAGAGTAACTGAGAGCATTCCTGCTCATGACAGTAGCAATGCCACCCAGAACTTTATGTTATTCGGAGGCATTTTTATGTCTTCAGTAAAAATACTGGGTGAAAATACATGTTGCTCTTTAAGGCGAAATGGTAAACTTGTATCAAATACTCAGCATGCGCGGTTTCAAATATTTTCAATATTTGTAATACCTATTTTATTTTCGAAATAAAAATACTTACTACGCTTTTACAAAAAAAAAACTGAGTTCAATATAGTATTTGAAGGTTTTTTGGATGTTTAATTGTTGGGAAGATATTTGTACAAAAAATATAATGTGTACACACATATATTTTTTGTACAAATATCTTCCATAGAAATTAAATTGAGTTGATTCATTTTATTGACTGGAACGTTATTAAGGGTGTTTTTAAATTTTTTTTCATCGTGTATCGGTAAACATGTCCACGTAAAGTATTTTGTAACCATTTAATACATATACAAAATAATATATTATTAAAATTTTAAAAGATCTAGTTTTAAATATTCGTAAGGAAGAAATTTGTCAAATTTGGAGCATATTTTATCATAAACTCAAATACTGTAGTGAATCTAACACAGCCTTGCTAATCTTGCTATACACAGTACACACCCAAGATAGACGTGCATAAAAGCCTTTTATTTCTACTGATATGGGTTGTCTCGCTTGTTTCGATTCCACGAAGTCTGCTTCACAGAATCATAAACATTATTCATTAAGAGATTTTTTTAACTCTTCTCGCACACGTGATGTTATGTGCGGGGAAAATGTTCCAGGGAACATTGACCTCTTCTTTGGCTCGGTCTTAGCCCTTGACTAGGGATCAGTCATTAGGTTGGGAATACCACGGCCTCACGATACTGCCACCCCAGTGACCTGGTAACTGAGCGATCAAGGCCGCGCCTCACCTCCGTCCATCCACGGAGCATGATAACGTATTATTCTAAAACGATTACATCTTTTACGACTTTAAAAGATAAAATATTTGAATCCGTGACAGATTGCCTGGATACACGCCAACTTTCAGGCTATCATTCAATATCTTCTGCTCATTACTCGTGCTGTAGAATTAAGGTATGACAGCTTTAGGATACAGCATTATTTTATTATTGACTATAGACAAAAAAAACTAAAAAGGATGTAGTGAATCAGAATAGCTTTTATTTTGACATTTAAACATACACTTCAATTTTATACTTAATTGTATGGATATTACTCATGGTCAGTACTTGACCACTATATGGCCGACCACTGTATAATTCATCGTGGTGTTAACTTCACCGAAAGCCCAAGCCAAGATAGGCATCGATCCGGGGGCTGTCTAAATGGCGGGTTAGACTCGTTCTCCACTAATTATAATAAATTCGCAAAAAAATACTTATTAAAAATCTACAGGTCCGATGTATATTAGAGATAGACAGCTTAAAATAAATGAGAAGAAGATTATAGACTTATAAATAAAACATTAATTTACTAAGAGCAACAACACATAACCTTCTTAATGTACATAAAGTCAATACTTTCTATATGCATGTATTTTTTGCTGCGACAGCAGCTAAGTCAATGTAAAATATATAAATTAACATATTATAATTAAATATTTAATATTATATATTATTAATTAAAGAGACAGTACTTCCAAAACAAAATTGGGTTTTTAATTATGCCTGTCATTAAACATTTCAGCCATTTGAATTATCTTTCCATTTTTTATGTAATTATAAAATAATTAGATAGATTTGGCATAGCCATGCATAACGTTTATTATGAGAGAAACACCTTACCCGCTTTACTACACTTAATATTGTATGAAAACAAATTGTTATTAAAATCTCCAGGGTTTGCTTTTAAAGAATACAAACAACAATTAATAATTACATTGAACTTAAACAACTATGGATTAATATACGTTATTGAATTCGTTAATAATGCTGCGTTTAATAAAATTAACGTAGAACAGAGTTTCAGATGTTTGTGAGGTGTGGTTCCGTGCCTCCCGTGATACAGATAAGACCTAAAGGGGGATAAGATTTGAAGTACAATTCAGTCATCAAGATAGAAGTAAGAAAAGGACTTCATCAAAATACATACAACATACAAACACAATACAAAGAACATACAATTTTACATAATTTGAAGCAGCATTTTGGTGTCATAATATAATTTAGCCATAAAATACAGCTTTGAACACTAACTCAAAATAGTATTACAATATCGCAACTGTTAGATAGTTAAAATATTCATCCGAGCATCAAATTTAAACTCGATATCTGATTTTAATCGTCATATGGACGATATGTCGCGGTGGCATAGCGGTCATGGCATCAGAGATGTATTGTCAGAAGACACGGGTTCGAATCCCATCCGAGGATGTATATTTTCTCTTTAAAATTGCAATGTTTGGTTTCGCTAAGCAGGCGTCAGTGATTAAAAATCGATCAATAAAAAGTATTACAGTACTTAAAAATACTACATTATTTGAAGCAGGATTCAGTGGTAAGAAAATAACTTTCCGTACCAATCGTTTTATTGAAGACTAAGTTCAGTACTCCTATAAAACACAGCACGTTACATACCATTAGAAAACAAGAATGCAAATCGTTTCAGCAGACTGTATTAATTAATCCTTCTTTTAAAGCGGATGAGCGGAAACGAAGCACACTGAAAAATAAATTAAAAGAATGTAATTTATACGCTCTTTAAGAGTCGTAATACTGTAGCTGTAAATTCTTGCAACATATCAGTGAAATACCACTAATGCGTTTGTTGTTAATTATTTGTGTTGAGCATCATAAGTTTTGAGATGGGCTACACACTTGCCAGAATTTCATTTGCCATAATTTCATCTGCTGTACTGTTCAACAGATATAATATTGTTTCTCATAATTTCATCTCATTGTTTACTATATTAGTCACGTGCTAGAAACTTTATAACACTACGTATGGCACTCGTATCATTATGGAATCTAATGTACGGGCAAACAAGAGAATGTCACATAACTTTATAGTAAACAAACAATTCGGGCAAATGAAATTCGGGCCTATGAGTATAATTGCTTATATTTTTCGGGCAAACAATAGACAACCCATTGAGTTTAGTTTTAAGATCCATAAAGATTCAACAGTGGTATAAGCAACGCGTGTAAACACACCTAGTTAAGATGTCTTTTTTATAGAAAAATCATACAAACTATTTACTAAGCTACAAGTACTAAATGTATGGTAAGTATTTCCATTGTTATTGTATTGTATATGTAGATAAAACAGTTGGGAGCAAACCCATAACGCCAATAGCTTTGTGATTTGTTCAAGCTAATATGTACTAGCACTGTCCCGTATTACATTAACTAGGCGATAAGACATTTTCCGAAAATAAGATGAACTCCCTATCTATATCTATATCTATCTAAATCATTTCAATCAATCTATCTAAAATATATATATATATATAATATATATATATAGTTATATCAATCCGTCAATTGTTGATCATGCGTGCTATATCGCGAGCACTTTGTTGATCCGAAAACCTATGTTGATCCGGGTGGTTTTTGTTGATCCAATGTAATATTTTTCATACAATTGTGGTTCCGGCCGGATCAACGATTTACTCCGTTGAAGTTTAGGAAACGCAACCGAAATGTTGATCCAACATACAAATCCACTCCGATAGTTGTTGATCCGATTCAAATGGGCCAATCAGAAGGCAGCAAGTCCTCCTACTGGACATATCTAAGGTATATTTATTGCAAGACTACCTAATCATTAACTTTTCTTTATTTATTAAGTTTTTATGTTTATAGGTATGATATATATATGGTAAGGAGATTTGTTGATGACACGAGCTTGTCGCTTACCCGATGTTAAGCTTCGTGCCCAGCTGCATGCATGCCAGCAGCTCAATGTCATACAGAGTATGTGACATTGTATCGCACTCAGTACCCTGAGATATAAGATCTAGAGTCTCGAAGCCCCGTTATTACTCCGCAAACAATGCCCTTCAACCCGGAACACCGTAGCGTTGATTAGCTACTGCTTGGTCGTTGACCTATGGTCTACCAATACTAGATATAGACGACTATAGTACTAATAGCAATTAGAAACTGTCCTTATATACGAATATAAGGACAGTTTCTAATTGCTATTATAATGTTTAAATAGTATGGATACATACATTATTTAAAGTGATAATTGAAAGGCAAAAAATTATCTTATCGTATCATATCAAAGTTGAGTTTTGATGACATGTAGAAAAAAACAATTGTTATATATCATAATTTTTTTTATTATATACATTACTAACATTTAGAAAATAAAAAAGGAATAATTATTTTGAAAAAAAATAACATAAGTTAAGTAACATTTCGTTTATACGTACTTAATCGACAATTCTAACATATGTAACAAACATTATAATTAGCCAGATAATAAGAAAAAATATTTTCTCAATATTTTTATTAATTATATAACTTAAAAAACATCTTCAAAATATTTATAATCAGTCAGTCAAAGATTACAATTATTAACAGGTAGAAAAAAATCACATACCAAATATTCTTACTACTCATTCAATAGATAGGTACTATCACTAAACTACTAACTAAATGAATCAGTCTAACATTTAGGAGACATTACATGTGCCCTTGTTATGAGATCAATACAATTACTATTAATATTAAGAGGAACTTGTTGTATCACACAGAATCTTCATTAAAATACATTTACTATTTCTTATAAATATTGTTAACATACTTATTAAGTTGCATCCAAGTCCTATTTTGAAGAAGAGGTTCTTTATTTAAAACTTCCATACATTTGTTTTTGCCTGGATTTATCTTATCATTTATGTATGATTGGAAATATTTTTTATCTCTTCATCCGACCACTTTCTATGACTGATTTTTTTTCGTTTCTTAATTGGATTATTACTATCACTATCGCTTGAACTTGGAAATTTTATTTTTGTCTTTCTGTTATTTGTTTTAATATTGATATTTTTATTTTTAGAATCTATATGATATATATTTTTTACTTTTGTTCGTCTAGTTTTACTTCGTTTCTGAATCTGTTTATCATCATCAATATCGCTTTCACTTGTACTACTTGACCATTTTGTTTCCGTCATGCTTCCGTTTGGCTTAATTTTGGGGTCTTTATTTTTAGGATCTTGGTTGTACTGATTGTCTTGTTTTTTATCGTTTACTTCATTATAGTCTCCAATTTCTATTTCTTCCATGTTATTATTGACTTTAGTTTCTGGTGTTTTGATAGTTATTTTGGGGTTTGTAAGTAAGGTGTTAGATTGGTTGCTTTCTATTGCCGGATTTTTTGAAGATGGCGTCTGTTCCTCAAAGTTTTTAGTTTCTTGGTATGGTACCAAGTCATGCAAATAAATATTGGCTGGAACTTGGAATTTTTAAATCTTCACGGCAAGCTATTATTAAATCTATGTTTTCTCTCATTATTTTTGTTAGCAAAATAGGCACACCACTTGTTCTTTTACCGGGAATCTGAAATACGTCTAATTCTTCAATACACTTCCTCTGCTCTACTGTTAAACTTTCCAAAACCTTTTCGGGCACTTCTTCATTCTTTCTATTGATGTAAAACGTAAGTTCAGCTTCAGCGTTTTCTATCCAACATTATAATAGGAGCTATTGTTACCATGCACAATAATTCATAATTCAAAACACATCTATCTTTTCTCAATCTGCTCGCATATTTAATTTCTAATTTATGGATTTTTTGCATAACGGTATTAATGTCACTGTCCAACGGCATGACTTTTTCTTTGGTTAAGTGATTTCGTTTTCTACTTTTCTCAGCGTTCGACGAAATCTCCTACTCCCAATTGATTTCAATTAAATATTTAAAGTCATTTAGTTATTTTTTATATGCTTCCTTATATGCTGTGGATTCATTTTGACACATAATAGACTGTGTGTATAGTATTTCAACACATCCCAAGACTGCGGGACGCATACGTGCGGGTATGCTTATAATTTTGACCATGCCTGTTTGTTCATTAAAGCCACACATTTCTTTTATGGCACTTACAAATGTTTCATCTTTATCAGGATTAATCGCGTCAGTGAGATTTTCAATAGTTGTGTCTTTTTTCCGCAATAAAATTAAAAGAGTAGCTAAATCCCTCATTTTGGAACATAGCGCTTTACGACTTCGTCGGTCTTTTTTCTTTTTCATGAGACGAGCACCGCATGCTATGATTAATGGATCATTTTTAACTACTAATGAAATTTCATCACAACGAAGATGCGACAGTATTTTTTCTTTTAGCTCAATGGAAGCGTTCGCCGTATTGGGAACGATTGTTAAGCTGTGATTAAACAATGCTTTTCTTTTAAGTGACGGAATAACATGTTCAGAAGCTTTACAATTTCTTAAATGTCTGAAAATTACGATCTTTTAAATGTGCCCAAGCATGTTTTACAAGTAGCGTAAGTTGACGGGCTAGAGGTACCTTGGTTGCTTCGTTTTGATGGTAATAAGGTTAAATGAGCATCCCGATCAAAGCTCACTTTAGTTACGGTTATCCTTCAAAATCCGGATTTCCTTCTATCAGTACACTTACGCCCTCATTAGTCGATAAGTTCTGGCTCCTTTCCCCACTATTGACTTCTGTGTTTCTTTCTTGTAATTGTTTTACTTTTCTATTGCAATTTTTTTTTCAACAGATGATTACTGGGTCATCATAATATTCATCGTCAAAAGGCTAAAACAAAAAAATAAATATTATATAAACTTAGTTTTTTTAAATTTTTAATTAATTAACTTAAAATAAACTTGTAAAATGGAGCCGGAGTTTTCAACAATTACAAGTGCCAACTTAATATTTGGTACTCATTAAAAAAAATCTACTATCGCGTACATATTTCTCATAATAACAATATGCTGTGTGATAGTTAGGTGGAATCACCTTATTTAAGCTATCATCGCTATCATAGCCCGCTTTTTTTGGATCAAAGTCCGATTCATCACTAGGTGAAAAATCTCCCACGTCAGAGTCAGTCAGCGCTGCCGCGACCTGCAAAAAAAGACCGAATAAATACATGTTACCATTTTAATTTTACTAGTGTCTCGTCAATAACAATTAGGACATATAAAATAAATACCTGTATGTCTTGAGTAGTATCATCAGGAAACAATTGTTGTACATCTATAGAGATGTCTGAAGGTATGTTTTCAGACAGATTAGATATATTCATAAGTGACGATATTCCCAATACGTCAACAGAATGTTTGTGGTCAGGTACATATTTATTCCGGTGATTATCATCATCAATATGGCATTACTTCTGATTAATAGTGCAACTTCAGTTTCTTTTTCATTTTCAATTGCATTCTGAAAAATTGTATAAAAATTAAATACCTATATTTATTATAAGGTCTCAGTATGAATACTAATAGAATAAAGTAGGTAGGTACTTACACTAGTCTGAATTTGCTCACTAGGATTAAACAGCTCAGAATTCTCAATAAGACTATCGTTTGCGTTATCAGAAAGAGCAATCATTCCATCATATCTTATTCGATCATTTTGACTAATTTTTATAGTAGGTATTAAAGAAATTACTGAGCTACCGGATGTATTCTCAGACACAGAATCTAAGCCAGGCAAATTAAGATGTGACATATTTTCTGCAAAAAAACATGAAAATAATGCAAATTACATAATATTAACACACTAGGCATAGGTAGGTAAGTAGTAACAGAGTAGATAATAAAAGGGATCAAGTAGGTACCTATTTTTTTGACTCGAAAATTCATTTTTAAGTAATATTTTATAATAAACGTTACTGGTAATTTCGTATATATAAAGAAATATTTAAAAATACTTACCATCCCAATAATCCGCTACAAACAGATTTCTTGTCTGACAGTAACCACACGTCTAAACACAATCACATTTTGCACGCAAATGATCGTCGACCGGAGCCACCGCGCGGGCGTCGACGGGTTCAAGGTAAAATGCCCTCGGATCAACGTTAGTTAGTAAGATTGCGCATGAGCATGAATATAAAACGGATGCACATTTGACTCGTCGGTATAATTTTTGCGACCGTTACGGATCAACAAAAACATTTTGTTAATGTATTTTTTGATGGCAAGTATGTTGCAAAGCGACCGATGCAGATCCCCAAACAACCCTTCCATTTCAAATTCGGATCAAAGTATATCAGTTATATTTGTAAAGAGCCAATTATACACTGCAAAAAGGTGGATCAACATTTATTTTAATATCTTACTGGATCAACCTTTACATAGAACGGTTAATTATATATATATATATATATATATATATATATATATATTTTAGATAGATTGATCATTTCAATCAATCTATCTAAAATATATATATATATATATATATATAAATGATTTAGATAGATATAGATATAGATAGGGAGTTCATCTTATTTTCGGAAAATGTCTTATCGCCTAGTTAATGTAATACGGGACAGTGCTAGTACATATTAGCTTGAACAAATCACAAAGCTATTGGCGTTATGGGTTTGCTCCCATATATATATATATATATATATATATATATATATATATATATATATATATATATATATATATTATATATCTATATAAAATCAATTGCTGTTCGTTAGTCTCGCTAAAACTCGAGAACGGCACAACGGATTTATCTTATCCTGGTCTTGAAATGTTCGAGGAGGTCTAAGGAAGGTTTAAAAGGTGAGAAAATTTGAAAAATTGTCGGGAAAACCCTAAAACAGCCCTTTTCTTTTTCCCATATAAACATTTCCTAAATAAAATGTAGAGTAAATTTAAACTTTATTGCTATTCATTAAAGTTCATATTAAATTATAATCACTCACTGTTGTCTAAGAAATGTAGGTGTGTTCCTAACTTCAAAGAGTAAGTTTGCAATTTATTACCGCTGCACAAAGTTCAAATTCAATCATATATATCAAATAGTCATTCATAGTTGGAGGATCTAATGTCGCGTTCCGAAACTCAACAAAAGTGATAATATCGCGAACTTAATAATGCGACCAAATTGTATAGTCACAAAATGTAATAGATCATTAGTAGTTTCTGAACGCAACCTTAATATTTGACAACCAACTAATATGTCAATCCATCCTGTCGCACTTCAGAACACGGAAAAAAGTATTACGATATTGTGTTACGATATCTATGGATATCTATGAGTGCGCGAGAACTTTCTTTACTTTGGTGATCCTTTGTGATAGTGAAAGTTTAGGTCTTTTATTTATCGATTGAGTCAGTACGAAGTCTGCTGGGTCAGCTAGTCTATAATATTTAGCACACTCCACCATTGCTATGATTGTTTATTATACTTTCCCAGGCGGACTCGGCAAAAGTCTTACTATAAGAGTTCTCGACTGAAGTACTGACGTATGGTGTGAGCTGTGGTTTGGTTTCCTGTGACGAATTGGAGCGACGATACACGCAGGGTAGTAACATGAGGAAAAGGACAAACATCAAAATAGAGCTGAACGAAAATAAACGTTGGAAAAACAACCTTAGGTACAAGGGCGATATCTCATAAAGTATTTGACATCGGTGAGCTCGTCGACGAATCATTAGAGAATCGCACGGCTGTATTTACGATTATCACGCATGTCTTACATTAGGTTTTAAAATAGCTTCGACATTAGCATTGATGAAAGCATGGTGAATGTCATTATCCATCCAAACATTCCCATTAAAATATTTCCAAACATTATCTATATAAACACACCAAAAAAAATTGCGATTACTTTGAAAAACCGAAATCTTTTTTGCTACAGTTAATAATATTATGATTACTTCGTCGTTTTTGTTGCTATTGATGGAATTTTCAGCCCATTTCGAGCAAACCATGGACACCAATTTGTACTGGTCGATGGTAATGCGCCCGCCCTTTACTACAGTGCCAGAGCTCAGGGATGCCGAAGAAATGCTTATATTACGGATAACTTGATTCTCAGCATGCCCAGGAGGATCGCCGCATGTGTTCGAGCCAGGGGAGGAGTTATATTGTATTGAATATAAACCTTTGATTAATAAATTGTTAAATAAGTTCAATTTAATAAAATATCAGCTTATGCTAGTAGTCTTTTTTAAACAACAACACAGCAACAACAAACTTTTAGTAAGGTGTGTACCTATAAAAAAAATTAACCCCTATTTCTCCTGGTCACCCTATAACTTGAGAACGGATAAAACAATCTCGCTAATTATATTTTTTTATGTTAATTATTGTCAGGAGAAGGCTCTTATGAAAGAAAAACCAAAAAAAAGTTATGGCGAGGCTGAAGACCAAGCCTACTATGCGAAGGAAGTCGCGGACAGTCGCTAATATAAAATAATTGTAAAATTTATTTATATCATGGTTTGTCATTATACCACGCACTTTTTAGCTTAGTGGAACATAATTAGACTTAATTTCTCTTCTATTGAGTGGATGTACTCGACGTATCAAACTGAACGTCGTGAGGCAGTCTGAGAACGTTAATTATCGGACTTCTCTATGTAGGGATTAGACGGGACTTATGCTTTTCCAGTCTAGTCTGAAGACACGTTAAGAGCTTTAGGTTAATGAATAAATTTATATTTGAAGATAAAAATTGTATATTTTCAATTTAAATGAATGTTTAGTTTGTAGATATTATATTGGAAAAACGAATAGATTGACAATAGATTAGAATAAGCAAAAGGGCAAGTTTTTTTTGCACCAGAGCTGCAAAGCACGCCAAAGCTTCTTTGTGCATACAAACTGCAGTTTTTTATGAATATAAAACAGGCCAGTATTCTAGACGTTATGTTAAGAATCTTGGCTTTAAAATTTACTCAGATCTGTAACGAAACTAGGAGAGTGAGCCCATGCTCGCTCGCTAGTTTATTTATCTGGTGATCCATCAGGTAAATCAACTTGTCACGTCGATTAACTAATGTTATCTTTCGTACCTTGTCTCTAGCATAGATCTAGCCGCGATAGCTATATCGCGGACTGTCTTTAATTCACAACTAGTGACTTCCCGCGACTTCGTTCGTGTGTTAATTTTTGAGTATCATTTTTTAATTTTGTTAATCTTTAAATGCTCCGCCTTCGGCTTTGCCATAACCTCCCATCTTTTTTTTTGTATTTTTTTTCATAAGCACCATTTCCTGACAAGAATAATCACAACAAAAAAAGTATTAGCAAGATTGTTACATCCGTTCTCAAGTTATAGCGTGACCAGGAGAAATAGAGGTTAATTTTTATACATATACATGGATTATGGTCAAATTTTATTGTATCGACATCCATGCTCGCTGTACTCGATTCACTACTGAGAACATATCTGGAATACGGCTCTTTATTCTACACTTTACGTTATATACCATATTACGCTATATATGATTAGATATAGGATGCAGTTTTACTTCTCTCATTTGTTTTATTAGCTCTACTAAAAGTCATTTGAACACTTTGAATCATAACATCTAGCCCACATAGCCAGTGCCCAGCATTTTAGGGACATAGATCCATTCAATGGAATGACAGTTTAAATAATTGAAAGTAATTAATAATTAATTTATTAATGTATATGATTTATTAACTAATTATTAATTGTAATTAGATGATGTAGTAGAGAAATGTTATAACAATTTCAAAAATTGTCATGAGTATAATATAAAACTCAGTTTCATTACTATGTACAAAGATATAAAATAATAAACAAACAAAGCGACATACTGTATTTTGTGATGTACTCCATGAGTTCTATATCATGAAAGTAGCAACTGTGTTCGAATGGTAGTTTGTGTCTGACAGTTACCTATGATAAATAGCTAGAAGTAAATCATCGCTCGGACAGAAACATTTTGCGCATCACCTCGTAATGTATTGCCGAACTTTAATAGGATGGATTTGATTTAAATTGTATAGTGTTTGACGTTGCGATTGTTGTGAGTTTTATCAAATTATAAGTGTTTGAAGCTGTTAATTTTATTTTCAAAGTGTTTTAATATGTTTTTTAACGGGCGTTTTTGAATGTTTATTTTAGTAATATTGATACAAAACACTTGATTAACGATTGAGGATTGGATAAGTCGCTTGATTTTGAGCAATTTGCCACTAAGGGTCACCGGGGTTTTCATACAATAAAATCCGCTGGATTCAGGCGTCAGATTAATTTTATAATTTTCTTGACATTCAATTAAAACAACCATAAACACACAGTATTGTATATGCATGAAATGCGGGTAACATGACTACCTTCACCCCCCGAGCCAGCTCGTTTTTATCTAAGAGAACTTGCACCCCCACGTAGCTGCGTCTACCATTCAAGAATCTACGTTATGGAGTATATAATAAGGAAGTCAGTCATACGACTTTCGTGATAATGGGCGAAAAAATTGGGAGAAGTACTAATAAGGGCCGTTTTAAAATCCATTTCGGCAAGTCTGAAAAAATTGGAAGAAGGTCTAGATAAGGGCCGTTTTAAAATCCATTTTGGCAGGTCTATGCCACGCTTCTACTGCCAAGATACTTCTTTTTTCTATTATTACACCTGAATCATGGCCTAAGCACCTAACTCTCATAAAACAAAGTTAACTAACCGTTACCGAGTGCACGGAAATAACCTAAAATGGTGAATTGCAACAATTGTACTAAACGCAGTAAATTACCTTTGTATAACCAAGACATAAGATAAAAGCGGAACAGGCTTGCAGGGATTGACTTCTAAGAATGATATACCTTGATAACATGATAACTATAAATATTTTATTAAATTTAGTGATACTAGGCCAATGATCGGTCATCGGTCTAATTCTACTACAAAAAGAACAATATTTTTTTTCAATATATATATCACCATCTAAGCAATTGCACTTTTACTGCATAAGTACTACTCATATTTGTGCTCATTAGTTAGATTTACTTAGCATGAAGAAAGGATCTTAGTTACTTACACAAGAATTTTTACAATGTCAATTGCAGTTGGAATCAAAAGTACATCAAGGTAAACTTACGAAGTCACTGTTCTCAGATATAGTACAAATTGTGATGCAGAAGTCAACGTATTATTTGTGTTATAATTCCTGGTATTTACTTAATACTTTCAAGAGCTTAGAAATTATCCACGTCCTTTGAAGCTTACAGCGAAGGCCTATAGTTAGTCAACGGATGGATTTTGGAAATACAGAATCAAAATAGATAAGACTGTTCTGTAAACATAACGCCCTTGTTGTAGGTACCACCGCAGTGGCCCTACATTAATACGACAGGTTATAGGAAATGACTACAATGAGATTTATAAACATACTGGACAGGCGCAATATTTTAAATCTATTCTTTCCGGTATACTGTTAGTCGGTTGATTTACATACAAAAGTGTTAATTACGTTTTATTAATCCTTCCTTGGAGATTACGAGGTATTTTGATCAGCTTATTCTTACGTAGTGGTGAACTGAGCTTTAGATGTTCAGAGGAGACACACAAATGACCTGAATAATCTATTACTGATTTGATACCTAAAAGTCATAACTTACCAGTTTAGGGCACAATGCAAGTTTCATAAAATAATTCTGCTACGAGAGCAAAAGCAACTTTGTAGTTTGAACAGCTACCTCCCACAAAATTGAAGAGCTTTCGGTGAAGGTATCTACTTAGGAAATTTACTACACTTACAGGTCTGTACTACAGGAGCAGGTTCTGATGCCCTAGGCTAGCTATCATCCACAAGATTGGAAATGTACCATTCAGTGTGTGTCTTTTACTTTTCTACCTTTTCTTCCTTTACTTTAGTGTCCCATACAACGGTAGCTTCAATGCTCATTGAGTAAGTTCGTACTACTAGTATTAGAACTTATAGTAGTCGTAATACTTTTGATTTTTTTGTATTAAGGTGTATGGTATGCAAACCAATGTCAGCGCTCCGAGACATTAGTTCTAAAGTCTATATAATTTCCCTGACAAATTTCGTAGCTGAATCCCATTGTAAAACTCCTTGCACACTAAAACTTGGAACCCCCTGGTTCAAAGTTTTAGTGTTCGAAATTTAGTATCCTTATCTGGCATAATATCTGTCATTATAAACTCTTCATAAAGAAGCCTTAATCCATCAAGAGTCAAACCTCCAGACACAATATAAATTTTATTGTTATAATGACATCGACACATGAGGGGTTAATATGGTGCGTTGTACTCGAATATCCGCAGCATCCTTTTCTCTTGGCCCACCAACACCAACGCCAACCGCACCATTTGTACAAACTTGCGCCGTGGAACTTTGAACGAATTATTCATCGCCATACCGGATAAAATGGTCTTGACGTACTACTTCACTCCGAGTCTGTAATTCGTATCCTGAAATTTTGATTACAAGTATACTAAATTATCAAATGAAATCAATTCGAAGTCGTAATTGCAATTATACGTACATTATAACGTTGTAAAATTAATTTTACAAAGTTTTACCTGCAAGCTGTGTACTCGTAAATAAAAAGAGTGTTAATGCAAACATTAAAAATATTATGTTTGAATTAAATTACCTACATATTCATCATTCTAATTATTTTTGATGTAACTGTTATTTATGTTTACCATTTAAAAAATCTTTGCCATTGTTTTTCATTAAATTATTTTTTTACATTATTAGGACTATATTTTTATTATTTATTATACGAGATTTTATTTTGTTGTTCAATAATTGCCCTAGATTGGCTGATTGATAATTAATAAAAGAGCTTGTGAAAAAATATGGGATCCGCAGTTTTGTAACGTTCATGTTATCTTCAGTTATCCAAAGGTGGCCTATTGATAAGGAGAGTGGTGTGATAACTGTTACCCAGAACCTTCAAATTTTTTTAGCTATTATATTTATACTATTTGTACATTATCTACACCATCATTATCTTTATTTTCAATATAACTGTCTAACTAATTATTTTTTACAAATATTATTTGCCTCGTAATTATTTCGTTATACTATTTTAGTTATGTATCGTTTAGCCAGTATAGCATACAGTGAACCTAGCACAAATAACTGCGTAAGTGTAACGTAACGTGTCGTTCCCGTGAAACAGTACAGACTGCCATTTATCTAGGGCAACTGTGACACAGATAACTCACAGTTTATACGCTAAAGCGTGACACATTGACGTTTGCGATACGAGTACTTTTTCGCAAAATGTTTGTGCTACGGCGTCGGGCTCTCTGCAGGTTCGACAGCGTCTAGCTTTTATTTCGTTATTATTTAGTGGGACTTTGGATAAGTGTAATGGAAAATGTCAAATGTCAATTATGGACTTTTTCAGCCTAGAGAATTAAGAGCAAACATCGTTTCATCTTTGACAACATCCGTGAAACAAATGAAGATATGATAAGGAACGTTGGAAAATCAACCTTATGCACAAGGACGATATCTCATAAATTATTTGACATCGGTGAGCTCGTCGACGAGTCATTACAGAATCGCACGTCTGCGATTCTCCAAGAGCAACTTTGACAACATCCGTGAAACAAATGACGAGATGACAAGAAACGATGGAAAAACAACCTTATGAACAAGGGCGATAAGGTAATAGGGCGGATAATAAGGGCGCGGACGGAAAGTATAAGTGCGGAAGAAGGTGAAAGTTATTTCTAATGTATATTATACTTCAGTTATTATTTTATAACATTTGAACTGTAGGAAGTTTGTTACTTCTTCACACCCAAAAGGCTGGACAAATATCAATGTAATTTGGTATGGAATTAGATAGGGGCTGGATTAACACATAATAACACATAGCATACTTTTTACCACAATTTATCACCACACGGGTGTGACTGCAGGGCTCAACTAACCTCAAATAAAGGATAGTTATTTCTTATGTATAATATTTATTAGTTAATAATTTATCACATTCTAAATGTAAGACGGTAAAAATAAAGATGATGGTATTATCTAGTACTCTTCGGCCTTTTTCTAGGGGATGTGCAGAAATGGTATATCAGTGTGCATTGTATGTAACTTAGAAGTATATTATGTGACAACATAATTAGAAGTATCAGGTAAACTTCTATGGTACCATTAAGTAAATATACATCCATATGTTTAAGATAGAATCTAGTTTAATTATGAAAATGGCTGAAGGAATTGTATAGTTCGCATTATCTATTCCATCGAAGACACTACAAAGTTCCAAGTCCCAAGCGCCCGGAGCGCAACTCTCGTGGGTGTGCTCCACTCTAAGTAACTCCACGTACAAGTTTCAGGTTTACAGCCGAGGACATAGCAGCTTATGATGGCATTATGCTAAGATGAAAGTTACCGAGATTTTTGTTACAAACTTGGTTTGTTATCTAGTTAGTAATACTTTTATACAAAAATTTTAATATCAAACTAACCAGATATTGTAAAGGTTGGAGTTTTATAAGTCATAGTATGTCATTTACCATCAATATCACATCCTTTAATCACCAAAATAAAACTTAAAATGATGTGTGGAACTACAGTTTTCCGTTTATATCATCCATCCTTAATCTTCCCCTCATTACTGAGGAACGCTGCACACTACACTGTTCTCTCCATTGAGTGGTATTTCGGTAGTAGTGCCACGCTGTAACCCCACAGTCGAATGAGCCAGCACAACCAGGAAATACCACACTCCCACATAAGACTGACGTGAAGTAACATAGCTTGCTATTGCGTCTCAGTCGGTTTGTGGGAGGTTCCAGAGGCTCGATTCCCGCCTCTCCTGTTCTCCCTCTCCTTCCGCCCTTCTTCCTCCTTCCCTTCGCCTCATCTTCCTTCTTCAAAGGTCGGCAACGCATCCTTGAGACCTCTGGTATTGCGGATGTCTGTGAGCGACGGTATCATTTACGTTAGGTGAGCCACTTGCTCGTTTGCCAACCTATCCCATAAAAAAATATCGAGTCCTATTGCTGCCCTGATGTCCTTTTATATAATTTAAGCAATTATAAGCAATCTCTACCATAAAGCTTTACCTAAATCAAGTCATTATAACATGATGACAATTTAACACGTGCGAACGAACGCAATCACTACATTTTTGTACACACAAAAATGTGCTTGCGTGACTCGGAACCACATACTTATGAACTGTTTTCATATTATAACATGTGGAGAACTTATGGAGCGTATTATTAGAACCTTAAAGTATTTGTGACGGTACACGAGTGCAAAGTGTACGAAATGTAGCGTTTGTGATCTAGTTGTCAATCATTATATAGAAATTTTGTATTTATATATAAATATAACTCACTTAGTTATAGTCAGGAAAGTAACTTGCTGATATAATTTTATACAGACTTCCAAAAAGGAGGAGGTACTCAATTCGTTTTTTTAATGTTTGTTACCTCATATCTTTCGACTGGGTGAACCGATTCTAAAAATCCTTTTTTTGTTTGAAAGCTAGTGCTTCCCGTGTGGTCTAATTTCATCAAACTCGGTCCAGTAGTTTTGAGATACACTTCAATAACTGAATAGAATGGAAGTCGGTATAAAATTTTTCAAATTGCACTTTTATTTAATGTTTGTTACCTCATAACTTTCGACTGGGTGAACCGATTCTCAAAATTCTTTTTTTGTGTGAAAGCTGGTTCTTCCCGTATAAATTTCATTAAATTCAGTGTAGTATTTTTTGAGTTACACTCCAATAGCTAAATAGAATGGAACCCTGTATAAAATTTTCAAATTGTACTTTTCTACAGACAACATCCAGTATACAGGTAACTAACACACCACGAAACATATTTACAGCGTCTCTTATCTTAAAATGAGGTTCGCAAAAGAAAATATATCCGGAACATTATCCGCGTACCTCTCGTAATAACCAGTGTATAAGAAATCTCGGGGCTCCGCCGGTGAGTTACTGCCACATTTGTCCCTGCCATGTGACCTGACCTATCTGATTGCACGAAGAAGGTAACTAAAAAGGCGCTGGTGATAATCAACTTTGCTTTGCTATATTATAATAATGAACTTTAGAAACAGGATATATAATACCATGCATTGATTGGTTTTACTCATAAAATACCTAAATATACTTCATGTCTATATGGTAAATATCGTAGGAAGCGCTCGTAGTGGAGCTTGACTTACTGATCTTAACCGACGACACACGACCGGTGATCGCTAGTGGCATAATTCAAAATGAGCGCTTCCGTGCTTCGGAGGGCACGTAAACTGTCGGTCCTGGCTGTTTGTCTTAGGACAACAGTCGTTAGGCTATGTCGAAGGCCTTCGGGCAGCCTGAAATAGTCGACAGGGTTGGCCCTTAACCTATCCCCCAAGCCACACTGGGCCTGCGTGGATTATGGCCAATTCTTCTCTCTGAGAGAAGGCTTGAGTCCCAGCAGTGGGAACAGAATGGGTTTATGATAAATATCCCGTTTCTAAACATCATTCTTGCACATCTCTTTGTGTATGTGTCAGTTTAAAAACTTTTCTGTAATATTTTACCTAGGTGTCTTACTAATATGAGCAAACGCTCATAAACAGTTGAGAGATCTATTATTTCTCTGACATTTCTTATACCAACGCATAAGTCTTATACCAACGAATAAGCAATCTCAGAGCCTCACCAGTGAGCTACTGCTATTTTATACCGACTTCAAAAAAAGAAAGAGGTTTCTAAATTCGACTGGATATTTTTTTATGTGTGTTCTCGGATAACTTTGTTGTTTATGAACCGATTTTGATGATTCATTTTTGTTTGATAGAGTATACTTCCGAGGTGGTCCCATATAATTTCATCAAATTCGGTCAAGCAGTGTTTGAGTTACACTCCAAAAACAAAAAGTGTAGATTTATCTTGATGATATCTTCATTGCCGGTGTATCCCGTAAGTATCGGTCAGTAAAAAGGGTGAATTTTTTTTTTATAAAATAGAACCAACCGGCTTCTACACTAAAAAGTGTGAAATGACCAGTCGAAGTCGGTACCATGCACGCAATATTGTTATAATAGGTGTTTTCGAACTATCATGGTATCGACTTCAACAAGTTATTTCACACTTTTTAGTGTAGAAGTCAGTTTTATTTTTGATATTATTTTTTCTTTCTGCCATTTGATCAAAGTTTATTACGAGTATATAGCTCCAATAAGGTTACTAAGATTGCTCTGTTGAGCATCAAAATTAACAGTTTTAAGATTGACAAAAAAAATTTGTTCAATTACTATAAGGTAGTTTAGGTAACCTTAGGTGTAATTGAACAAATTTTTTTTGTCTTACATCAGTTTAACAAATACTTAATATATTGAAAATATCACCATCTTTATATTTTACTTTAACCCCGGTGTATAAAATGTCGGGATCTACCAGTGATGCGATGTTGAGAGTCTAAAGTTGGGATGCTATAATAATTCAAACAGGCGTCTTAAAAAATAATATAAATTTAAAACCTACTAAATATTAAAAAAACTAGGTACTTACAAAATAGATTGCAATTATTTCCTTTCTGGGTATATCCATGCCTGTGTGAGTAGCTGCCACATTTATAACTGGCAATGTGACCTGCTGGGCTATTATGTATCTCAGTTGCTAACACATGTTGATTGAAATCTAAAAAAATGGCCGCTCTATGTCACTTTTGTCAGCTCCAGTCATCAACTCACGAACATTTTTGCTTACTGGAGTTGTCAAACCTGACATAGAGCCGCCATTTTTCAAGATTTCAATCAACATTTGTTAGCAACTGAGATACATAATAGCCCTGCTGATCTATATGGTGCACAAAGAAGGTAGGTAACTTAGATCATGTTGTTGAAATTCTAACATCCAGCTAGACAACTCGTGTGTCAAAGTGTCTAAGTTTCAACTCTGTAGGTACTTACTTATCTATGATACGCGCGCGATCTGAATGCATTTAGAGCCACAGTGGCGCAAGTTTCAGCTGCAAGCCGTGCGATACTCTAATGATTCGTCGATGTGCTCGTCGACGAGCTCGCCGATGTCAAGTACTTTATGAGATATCGCCCTTGTACACAAGGTTGTTTTTCCAACGTTTCTTGCCATCTCGTCATTTCTTTCACGGATGTTGTCAAAGATGTAACGATGTTTGCTCTTAGAGAATCGCACGGCAGTTCGCACGAGTGCCTGTATATATAGTATATAATATAAACTTTTGTCTTTAGACGCTGTGGTTTGGTGAAGTAAATACGAAGCCTCTCAAATAATGATAAACCAAAATGTACCATTAAGTAACTACTATGTAGTGCATTTTGTAAAATAATAATTAATTATTGAACTAATGAATTTATTGAATTAAATGAAATAATATTGGCCTTCATTTTTATAGCATAAATTCTCCACAAACTAAATCCACCAACAACATAAACCAATTCCGATTGCTAGTTCTTTGAGCTTTCAGTTTTGTAGGTTTAGGATTCTAAGCCGACACGCCCAGGCATGAAACCTAAAATTGAGTTTACCCCGTTAGTAAACATCATAATATTTATGCTTTCGTGATAAAATTCAATGTAACAATACATAGTATGTACATTATGCAATTAGTGAATAAAGGGCGAATTTAAAGCGAGGGTCATAGATGAAGCACTAGTAAGTAAAGGATTCTAACGACTGAATCACGACTGCAGGGAGTGATTCGTGATGATTGAATCACGAGCGTAGCGAGTTATTCAAGTGTTAGAAACCTGAGCGATGCGAGTGATTCATGGCCCTCTATATAAATCCGTTTTATTCAAGAGTTGCATACTATACTTTATACAATAACTACGAGAAAAAGCAATAATCTAAGCAAAATTTGACATTTATTGAAGAATAATGGAAGGTTAAATTAATTAAAATGCACATTAAAATTGGAACAATGACTAAACATAAGAGTAATTATTTTATTATTATTATATTTTTTTTTCTGTAGCAAAGAACATTATATATTTTTTATTCTAATGCTAAACTCCTTGTCGCAAATATCGACCAATCAAATTTCGAAGAGTTATTTGCACAAAGACTTTGTATGACGAGTATTCGTTGGCAAGGAGTTTGTATCGAGTATCTTTTGCGCAAGGAAGTTGTATAAGCATTGAGATGGAGGTCGAATTTATGGTACGAGTATGGTCTAAATTTAATTAGCTAAACAGTGATTAAAAGGCCTTGTTATTCACTGTTATCAGTGAATAAAATAAGCTTTTTAGAGTGGGAATGGTATAAATAGTATTCCTAATGGATTTTATCTTTTTCTTTACATGACATGCAGCATTTTAGCTGCCCGTGTTTTATAAGGGGTCCATTATTAGTAGCTATTAATTTGATACAATTTCTCTTTTGTCGGCTAGAGTCTGATCACTTTTATTAATATTGTATTATTATGTATCATATTCTTGGTCCATCAATCTTCTTGGACTATATGAACGTTGTTATTGAGATGAAAACAATTAAGTTGTGCGATTTGTGACACATTCAAAAATAAAATATTGGATAACACAAGGATTTGAAAGCTCGTCTGTTCTTAAATTGTAATCTGTTCTACGAGACATGAGACTAGTTCTTTTCTCCTGCAACTTGGTTAACGTTAAACCATACCACAGTATTAGCACTCTAGGAATGAGGTTACATATTTTGTTATAAAAACTAACGTGGTAATTTTGTTATAAAGCCTAACACCTAGCACAGTGCTAGGCGGGACGTCATCGACGCGGGCGTCCCGAACACTCCTTGAAAAAGGCCACCGAATGTGGTCGAAACTATTGTCGGACCTATCCGATAAATATTATGTGAGTAATCCCGTATTTCTAATTAATAATAAGGTTACATATTATTGCATTATCTCAATATGTTTGGTCATGATTATTTTAGGAAGTTACTCACAAGATTTAAATAACTATCACGTGGTTTAATAGTTATATCTAAATAAACTAGTCGTAATTATAAATGTTTAACAGCTGTAAATAGTTACTTTCAATATTTCCCTTTCGTCACGAATGTTCTAGAGATTGGGACCACTGTTCACTAACGTCACAGTTACTAAAATTAGTACTAAGTCTGGACGTTTAATAAGACACCATATGTTACTTTCCTGTTTGTGTTTATTTATACCTAACACAATTTTATCCTGAACTTAGAAAATAACTTATATAATTCTATATTTCCGATATAACACGCGTCATCTAGAGATTGGGGTAGCTGTCCCCTGTGGTACTTCATAGTGACAAAAATTAATACTCGTTCTGAACGTTTAATAAGACACCACCTGTCACCTGCCTTTTTGTGCCTTTTAGTCCCTCAAGATATAACTTGTATCGTTTGTTTCGTACCGCCCTATATTTTCTATATGTTACGCATTACCTAAAGATTGGGGCAACTGTCCCCTGGCTTGATAGTTACATAAATTAGTACGCAGTCAGGAGGTTTAATAAGATGCCACCTGTCGCCTGTGGAACCCTACAGATTCACCCTTAATTGCTGTTCAACATTTTACTCGGTAACATCCGGGTGACTTTATTAAAAGTTGATTGTAAGTTTAGGAGAGTGGGCCTCTAAAGTTGGCAATAGATTACAATCTTCATAAGGAAATTTATCCAATTTGATATGTTTGATTGGGAGGTAAATTAAGCAGAGGATTAATATGAGTTAGGTACACATTGAAACGATGTATTGTTTCAATGTGTACCTTAGGTCATAGGTAGTTACTTCTTATGGATGATCCCAATAATCTATCTATTCACGGTTTTACTTACTACCGATAGAAATTTGACATAACGTTCATACAAAAAGTGTCAAATATCTATCTCTAGTAAGGTAAACCGGCGATAGATAGATTATTGGGACCGGCCGTTAGACTTTCGCGATTCTTATACATTAAAACGTTTCGAACACTTTTCAGTGAACATACTCGTAGTCACGGGCTTGATTTTTATTTATAGTCTAATTTCAAAATACATATTAAATTAATTTTTATGTTTCTAACTAGTAAAAGAAAGAGATCTCATAAAGTGAAAGTTACGTGACCTGCACCCTCGTCGAGACTTTAAATCATAGTAACTACACCCCGCTGTTTAGTTAGCTTCGAGTAATTTTAGGTGGCACTGGAAGACAAGTATTCTACGTATACCGAGTACAATAGACAATCTTGATTGGCAAACAATATACATATACAAACATTACTATCACCAAAACATACTAAATCAGTGTGAGTAGTTAAAATTATATTACAATAAGAAGTTACTAAACTACCTCCTCCTATGACAATGAACGTGCTTAAGGAAGTTAGAAAGCAACAATCATACATTATATGTACCGAGCTAAATGAAAAAAAAAACCAACGGGTATTCTAATTTTACATTTCATCATGATCTCAGCCGTAGGACGTCCTCTGCTGAACATATACCTCCCCCATAATTTTCCAAAAGGACCGGATTTATTATTTACCTGTAGTTTATTATTTGTTAGTATGTAAATGTTTTTTTGATCGAGTTGAATAGGGAACTAAACGTCTCCGAGAAACCAAAGAATTAAAACAAAAACACAGTTGCCTACGAAATATGTGTCTCCTAACTGTTCGCCTATCTATAAGAAAATGTAGGTATTATTTATTTATGTACACTATTCCGTACGCGCTACCGTTGAAGTTCTTTAGTAACTAACGAGGTACGGGGCATTGTTTGCATTGCATATTCGTACTGCGGGAATACGGAAATAGCTGAACGGTTCTTATTCTAAGGCTGAACAGATTTAATTTGTACAGAATATCGAATTGTTTTACGGTAACTATACAATTAGGAACGTCACACATACGCAAATTTTTGTACTATGCCCATTGGTATGTGTCATCCTGCCGTACTGTCATAATATTACTGCTAATGCTGCTTTGTTGTCATATAGACAGAAACTGCACTGGTAACTATGCACATTTTTTTTTTCGAGAGTACAAGAACAGAGTTGTTCACTTCGATATTATGTTATTTTTTAATTTATAAAATCCATGTTTTGTTTTAGCCAGTAATCTAGACATTAATGTTTCCACCTAGAAATTATACAACAGTAGCCTTTTATTATTAGAAAAAGTATTTTTTTATTAACGTGTGGGGAATGCACTTACACATCCCCGCCAGACCCGGGGGGATTTGACGGGGTATGTCGGACTCGTCCTTTACGCGCCAACTGCACCCATAGCAGCAAGCAGACCACACCGACTAAACCACCACACGGTGTTTCTCCGGGCGCCTTTATGTCGGGACAACGGGCACGGTATATTGCAATCGTCCGAGGTCCCGGCAGCGTTGGCCTTCCCATGAGAACCTCATCTCGGATGGAGTGACATTGCATGGTCGTATGTATACCTGCAGTAACGCCGATCTTATAATGATCAAAATACTCATATTTTTTATTTACTTTCCTTTGACCGTGCTCAGTAGACACAAACATCATTGGTCACCATCACCAACAGGCGTAGTGTTTACCTGTAGGTGCACACATCGTCTCGTCACTTGATACGAGTAGTATATTATAAAAAATAGATACATAAAATTAAAATATGCCAACATATTAAAATAATCATGAAGGAATGCTGCTTTATTGAGGTTGTATTGATTGCAGATATCTATTTTATGATTTAACTTCAAGATTAACTGACACTTCTGCAACTGGCCATATTGGTAGGTATCACTGCGGTGCAAGATATTATCTGTTATTATAGACGTTATAGTATGACACCACTCCTGTATTATGGTAAAGACAACATCACTGATAAAATTCACGAGTTGAAAAAAATACAGAGTAGATTTTTTTTCATAACTATGTATTTGTGTTATTTATACGATCAACCCAACTATTTACATACGAGGTTTTGGTTCTCATAGGTAGCGATGAAAATTAGTGTATGGCATATTATGAATTCCTCGCTATACTCGGGATTTTACTATAGAAAACTTGGCTTCGCTTTGAATTTAAAATAATGCCGTTACCACAGAATATTGCTTTACCCCCGTGTTAACATAAATAACTTATATAACTATTCTTCTACCGATATTGACATCTTTTTAAAAGCCTTCTATAAATGGAGCTTCTGGTGTCGACGCGTATATATATTTTGTATAATGTCTGTAGAAGCTATTTATCGAGATGTCAGTAAAGTGCAGAGGCATTACTTTGAATATTGGACTATCATGGGTAGACAATACCAATAGTTAGGTAGGTTCCTGTTTTATTAACCAGAAACTGTTTTGTGTTGTAAAACAGTAGTATTCCTAAAGAAAAATTTACCCCATAGAAATTTACGACCACTTTGCTTTCTAAAAGCATTACGTTAAAACCTTCAACCAATTTTTAAAAGAAATTGGAACCAACCTGCCAAAATAACGAAGCACCTACGCTCGAGAAAGTGAAGGAAGGAAGGCTTTCACAAGTAATAATTTTCAGACTCCCAAGATTTATGTTAAAAACTTTGACCATTTCTCATTTTTTCCGGCCCGGGCCCTCTTTCTCACTGTGTGAACGATTATCGTACTCTTATTTTTTGGACCAAAAACTTTCTTTTGTCAGTTTACTTTCGTACTTTTCGAGGATATCCAATGAAACTATGTTCAGTATTTCAATGTTTATTTCACTTTTTTGTACATTTTGTTCCTAATGTCTTAGGCATAAAGATTTGGCTGTCAGACCAACTGATGATGCCATTGAGATAAGCACATCTTTGTGCACTTCTATGAGTTTGATAAGTTATAAATATGCATTAGTTACATGACCTGTGGCATTACAATTTCTGAATTTGTCAGTCATCACATCAATCTTCGTCATTAACTATGTCGCGTCAGGTCGAATGTCTTGGGGACATTGTGAAGAAGAGTCTTGAACTCGCGTCCCGAACACTCCTTGAAAAAGGCCACCGAATGTGGTCGAAACTATTGTCGGACCTATCCGATAAATATTATGTGAGTAATCCCGTATTTCTAATTAATAATAAGGTTACATATTATTGCATTATCTCAATATGTTTGGTCATGATTATTTTAGGAAGTTACTCACAAGATTTAAATAACTATCACGTGGTTTAATAGTTATATCTAAATAAACTAGTCGTAATTATAAATGTTTAACAGCTGTAAATAGTTACTTTCAATATTTCCCTTTCGTCACGAATGTTCTAGAGATTGGGACCACTGTTCACTAACGTCACAGTTACTAAAATTAGTACTAAGTCTGGACGTTTAATAAGACACCATATGTTACTTTCCTGTTTGTGTTTATTTATACCTAACACAATTTTATCCTGAACTTAGAAAATAACTTATATAATTCTATATTTCCGATATAACACGCGTCATCTAGAGATTGGGGTAGCTGTCCCCTGTGGTACTTCATAGTGACAAAAATTAATACTCGTTCTGAACGTTTAATAAGACACCACCTGTCACCTGCCTTTTTGTGCCTTTTAGTCCCTCAAGATATAACTTGTATCGTTTGTTTCGTACCGCCCTATATTTTCTATATGTTACGCATTACCTAAAGATTGGGGCAACTGTCCCCTGGCTTGATAGTTACATAAATTAGTACGCAGTCAGGAGGTTTAATAAGATGCCACCTGTCGCCTGTGGAACCCTACAGATTCACCCTTAATTGCTGTTCAACATTTTACTCGGTAACATCCGGGTGACTTTATTAAAAGTTGATTGTAAGTTTAGGAGAGTGGGCCTCTAAAGTTGGCAATAGATTACAATCTTCATAAGGAAATTTATCCAATTTGATATGTTTGATTGGGAGGTAAATTAAGCAGAGGATTAATATGAGTTAGGTACACATTGAAACGATGTATTGTTTCAATGTGTACCTTAGGTCATAGGTAGTTACTTCTTATGGATGATCCCAATAATCTATCTATTCACGGTTTTACTTACTACCGATAGAAATTTGACATAACGTTCATACAAAAAGTGTCAAATATCTATCTCTAGTAAGGTAAACCGGCGATAGATAGATTATTGGGACCGGCCGTTAGACTTTCGCGATTCTTATACATTAAAACGTTTCGAACACTTTTCAGTGAACATACTCGTAGTCACGGGCTTGATTTTTATTTATAGTCTAATTTCAAAATACATATTAAATTAATTTTTATGTTTCTAACTAGTAAAAGAAAGAGATCTCATAAAGTGAAAGTTACGTGACCTGCACCCTCGTCGAGACTTTAAATCATAGTAACTACACCCCGCTGTTTAGTTAGCTTCGAGTAATTTTAGGTGGCACTGGAAGACAAGTATTCTACGTATACCGAGTACAATAGACAATCTTGATTGGCAAACAATATACATATACAAACATTACTATCACCAAAACATACTAAATCAGTGTGAGTAGTTAAAATTATATTACAATAAGAAGTTACTAAACTACCTCCTCCTATGACAATGAACGTGCTTAAGGAAGTTAGAAAGCAACAATCATACATTATATGTACCGAGCTAAATGAAAAAAAAAACCAACGGGTATTCTAATTTTACATTTCATCATGATCTCAGCCGTAGGACGTCCTCTGCTGAACATATACCTCCCCCATAATTTTCCAAAAGGACCGGATTTATTATTTACCTGTAGTTTATTATTTGTTAGTATGTAAATGTTTTTTTGATCGAGTTGAATAGGGAACTAAACGTCTCCGAGAAACCAAAGAATTAAAACAAAAACACAGTTGCCTACGAAATATGTGTCTCCTAACTGTTCGCCTATCTATAAGAAAATGTAGGTATTATTTATTTATGTACACTATTCCGTACGCGCTACCGTTGAAGTTCTTTAGTAACTAACGAGGTACGGGGCATTGTTTGCATTGCATATTCGTACTGCGGGAATACGGAAATAGCTGAACGGTTCTTATTCTAAGGCTGAACAGATTTAATTTGTACAGAATATCGAATTGTTTTACGGTAACTATACAATTAGGAACGTCACACATACGCAAATTTTTGTACTATGCCCATTGGTATGTGTCATCCTGCCGTACTGTCATAATATTACTGCTAATGCTGCTTTGTTGTCATATAGACAGAAACTGCACTGGTAACTATGCACATTTTTTTTTTCGAGAGTACAAGAACAGAGTTGTTCACTTCGATATTATGTTATTTTTTAATTTATAAAATCCATGTTTTGTTTTAGCCAGTAATCTAGACATTAATGTTTCCACCTAGAAATTATACAACAGTAGCCTTTTATTATTAGAAAAAGTATTTTTTTATTAACGTGTGGGGAATGCACTTACACATCCCCGCCAGACCCGGGGGGATTTGACGGGGTATGTCGGACTCGTCCTTTACGCGCCAACTGCACCCATAGCAGCAAGCAGACCACACCGACTAAACCACCACACGGTGTTTCTCCGGGCGCCTTTATGTCGGGACAACGGGCACGGTATATTGCAATCGTCCGAGGTCCCGGCAGCGTTGGCCTTCCCATGAGAACCTCATCTCGGATGGAGTGACATTGCATGGTCGTATGTATACCTGCAGTAACGCCGATCTTATAATGATCAAAATACTCATATTTTTTATTTACTTTCCTTTGACCGTGCTCAGTAGACACAAACATCATTGGTCACCATCACCAACAGGCGTAGTGTTTACCTGTAGGTGCACACATCGTCTCGTCACTTGATACGAGTAGTATATTATAAAAAATAGATACATAAAATTAAAATATGCCAACATATTAAAATAATCATGAAGGAATGCTGCTTTATTGAGGTTGTATTGATTGCAGATATCTATTTTATGATTTAACTTCAAGATTAACTGACACTTCTGCAACTGGCCATATTGGTAGGTATCACTGCGGTGCAAGATATTATCTGTTATTATAGACGTTATAGTATGACACCACTCCTGTATTATGGTAAAGACAACATCACTGATAAAATTCACGAGTTGAAAAAAATACAGAGTAGATTTTTTTTCATAACTATGTATTTGTGTTATTTATACGATCAACCCAACTATTTACATACGAGGTTTTGGTTCTCATAGGTAGCGATGAAAATTAGTGTATGGCATATTATGAATTCCTCGCTATACTCGGGATTTTACTATAGAAAACTTGGCTTCGCTTTGAATTTAAAATAATGCCGTTACCACAGAATATTGCTTTACCCCCGTGTTAACATAAATAACTTATATAACTATTCTTCTACCGATATTGACATCTTTTTAAAAGCCTTCTATAAATGGAGCTTCTGGTGTCGACGCGTATATATATTTTGTATAATGTCTGTAGAAGCTATTTATCGAGATGTCAGTAAAGTGCAGAGGCATTACTTTGAATATTGGACTATCATGGGTAGACAATACCAATAGTTAGGTAGGTTCCTGTTTTATTAACCAGAAACTGTTTTGTGTTGTAAAACAGTAGTATTCCTAAAGAAAAATTTACCCCATAGAAATTTACGACCACTTTGCTTTCTAAAAGCATTACGTTAAAACCTTCAACCAATTTTTAAAAGAAATTGGAAACAACCTGCCAAAATAACGAAGCACCTACGCTCGAGAAAGTGAAGGAAGGAAGGCTTTCACAAGTAATAATTTTCAGACTCCCAAGATTTATGTTAAAAACTTTGACCATTTCTCATTTTTTCCGGCCCGGGCCCTCTTTCTCACTGTGTGAACGATTATCGTACTCTTATTTTTTGGACCAAAAACTTTCTTTTGTCAGTTTACTTTCGTACTTTTCGAGGATATCCAATGAAACTATGTTCAGTATTTCAATGTTTATTTCACTTTTTTGTACATTTTGTTCCTAATGTCTTAGGCATAAAGATTTGGCTGTCAGACCAACTGATGATGCCATTGAGATAAGCACATCTTTGTGCACTTCTATGAGTTTGATAAGTTATAAATATGCATTAGTTACATGACCTGTGGCATTACAATTTCTGAATTTGTCAGTCATCACATCAATCTTCGTCATTAACTATGTCGCGTCAGGTCGAATGTCTTGGGGACATTGTGAAGAAGAGTCTTGAACTCTTGAAAATCCAGTCATTCTGTCCATTCGTCTAAGTCTGTCACAGTTCTGGAATAAACGATTCGAGCTGAAAATCATTTAACATGATCACCAAACTATTAATAATACTTCACTAAATACGATGCATAACTTTTTTTTTACTTTTATCCTGATAGTAAAATGGTCCTTTCACTTCTGCGTTTTGCAGAAAGCTTGTTGGCAAAAAAATCGTGGATCATAATAAATGTGATCGTGGCGTTTGATGTTTTATTAGAATAAATCGAAATTGGATTGTGGTCCTATCATTTGATTCACAAAACTATTAGCTTTATGATCATATCACATTTGTTTTTAAAATCATCATAATATATATTAATTAAAATATGTTACGATTAAAATATTTTACATTAAAGCAGAGCCGAGATGTGCTCACAAAAATTACACACAGCCTAAACCACTGATCGTAGAGATTTGAAATTTGGAGGGTGTATTGTCCATGATGCGTAGAAATGTGTACTAAGAATGGGTTTTTTCAAAAATCTACCCCTAAGGGAGTCAAAAGGGCTGAATTAGTTGAATTGAAACTATAGTTAAAATAATCTCAAATAAATACTCGTACTTACAAATTTCCATGTTTGAACTAAGTACCTATATGTGTCACTCACGAATGATTCGCTTTTTATCATTATAAAGCAAAATTTTGTGTAGTTTAGCACGCATGTTTATGTTTACCAATATTATACCTAGTTAAAAAGTAAATTTAAAGTCAAATAAATCATATATGTGTCTCTTTCTTTAAGTCTTATGTGAGATCCGTATCTCAAAACTGAATCAATGTAAAAACATGCCCTGAGTACGAAATATGAATTATGTAGGTATATATATCTAAATTGAGTAAAGTTCATTTTTATCACTACAGTATATGATCAATTGAAGTTATCAAAATTTTGAACATATAAAGAAATGTACTCGAACTTAATGTAACGTATTATCGTTACAAAAGTTACAAAATGTATGCAAGTGTTGGTATTAATAATATTTACCTAATTAATACACGATTCAACTTTTGTACCTATGAATATAAATATATTATAAGATTTTGGATGGAGATAAAAAGCACAACGTCCTTACAAAATATCTTCCGTAGATGTATTGTCTATCCTACCTGATACATTGTTACATGTGAAAGACATTATATCGATATAAACATCATTACTTCCATTAAGCTATGGTTACATAAACATCCCATATTTTACCTTTCGAAACCTGGTTGTATTCTATTTGCATTTTGTCTACCCATAATGACATCGAACGAATGTTTGTTCAGCTGTTAACTAAATACCATTACTAAAATTAAATTAAATGCGACTAGGTTGTATTCGATGATTTGGACTCTAGCATTTTATCAGAGGCTAGTAGTAGTTTCGTTTGTTTTTAAAGTTGGTACATTCAATTGAAAGTGCCTATTGCAGTTGCAATTCAACGGACCACCTAACTGCCCTTTTGCTATACATATATTTGGTGATCGAAATTTCTCTTCTTTCGAATCTTTTTCGCTTTTCTTTCTCGTCTTACCTCTGGGTATCGTATGCGTTGCGAATATTGGTCCTAAGTCTTTGTTAGTCTTTTCATCTGATGTGTATAAATTGCTTTTGTTATAAGCATTGTAGTTTCTTGGGTAAGCATCATTGGTATTTGCCCATTCGATATTGTATCGTTTTTCTTTATCAGGATTATATATAACGGTGGGGTAGCTTGGTTCTGGACTGCCTTCATTGTCAGTGCTAAGTACTTCATTGTGGTAACGCTGTGACATCCATACGTATCTAGCTAGGGGTTCTTCGGGTCCCCAAAGGCGGGAAGGCTTGAAGGCGGATGTTATTTTCTGTAACAAATAGTTTTAGTAGAAGATCAATTTCTTTCAATAATTGTAAAGACACATTCCGCCTTTAAAATATAATTCACAAAAAAGTTGAATAAAGTTGTTTCAAGGTACAGAGCACTATTTTACGAATTCCAGAATTCAAATTCACCTCCCAATGTTGCCCAGATCTTTGAAACTTCAATCGAAGAAACGTTATGCGATGCACTGCACTATGCTCGTTAGTTATGGTACAAGTCACGATGGTTTAAAATATAAAGGAGATACAAAGATTATGAAATCTTTGTCGATATTTTTTTTGTGCCCGTCGGTAGCTCGCAGGCACCGCTGCGCACTTGCCTTTTAGATGAGCGTCGGACATGCTCTAAACCCAGATCGACGTATTCGATCCCTTACGTGTTTTGCGGGTAAATAGTAATTATTCAATGTATCAAACTTGCAAGAATTTCAATACAAAAAAAAGATATTACTTTTGGTTCACGTTTTTTTTGTACTGTTAATTTATTATAAATTAATACAACTTACCGAAAATAAATTGTATTGCTCCTCTTTGGCCACAGCAATAGCTGCTATAAGGATCATCACCATTAAAATCAATGCGAAGGCCCCTACAAGAGGCCAGAATGTCGTCATCTGACTCCAAGTTGTCCTAAACAGAGCTCGCAGCCACCAGCCAGTAACCACACAAATTAATATGGGAATGGTCCACCAGGTTCCAATCCAGAAACATGGCAGCTTTACTCCTGTGAGGAATTCAATGTCGACTGCTAAGTAACACCAATCTGGAATTAAGAGTTACATTTGTTTGAATATTTTGCTTTAATCCATACTTTATACTAAATAATATTATAATGAGGAAATATTTGTATTTTTGTATTGATGTATTTTGGTATGAAACGAATAAACATAAAAACTATCAAACCGATTTCAAAACTTATTTTAGTGTTAGAAAGCCAGATTATCACTGAGTAACATAAGCAATATATTATTTTCAAAAAAGTTACGGATCCGTATAAAAACTTGGTAACCCAAGATGTGAAAAAATTATACAAAAAAAGATCCTTATATCCTTATACGCTGCGGAAACTATTGACAATAGAGCAGAGTACTGTACTAAGTGTTATAGACGACATCAATGTGTAGAAAAAGTATGTCTAGCTAATACAGTTATATCACAAGAACTACTTTTTTATTTTAAAATATGCAACAGTAACGCCAAAAAATCCTTTTTTCGCGTACGCTGCGGAAACTATTGATAATAGACCAAACGGATGTACGATAGTTTGTTCTGCATACCATGGGTAAGTTAGGTGGTAAGGTAAGGTAGTGCCGTCTTGGAGAGTATGCGATGGAATTCAATAATTTAATTCTGCCAACTCATTTTGCCGTCGAAGAATAGTACTTACGAGTACACTCGTATTTATAAACAAGTAATTACTTCTTGCTAAGTAATTTTCTCAATGCAGTAATTACTTCACGATAGAATACTTCAACATAAAATGTTATTCTATAGCTGCAGGGCTATTATGTATCTCGGTTGCTAACAAGTGATGATTAAAATCTTGAAAAATGGCCGCTCTATGTCAGTTTGGACAACTCCGGTAGGCAAAAATGTTTGTAAGTTTTTGACTGGAGCTGACAAAAGTGACGTAGAGCGGGCATTTTTTCGATTTCAATCAACATTTGTTAGCAACTGAAATACATAATAGCCGTAGAGCAATTAACTTTACTTACTATAGTAAATGCATGACATACCCCTATCAAAATTAGATGTAGCTTTCAACACCTTGTAGTTGTAATGGAATATTAATATTTACAGCATAATAGATCCTTATTAGTTCAGACTTATGTCATTTTTATACAGCTTCAGTTTTGCAATAAGAAAGAAAAAATGACGTGCTCTCATTGCTTAAGCAAAGGAAATTGTGACTATTACTCGGCTAAGAATTCTAGCCTTTGATAGTTCTAACTTCAGTCAAATTCTAGTCTATAGAATCAAAATCATTGCATAACTAATTACTTTTCCTTAAGTAATGACTTTTGCTTGCTTATAAATACGGATGTTAGAACTTAACAAAGTGCACCATCGTGGTAGAAATTTTAAATAAGAAACAACGTTCTGCTTCTACTTATACCCTGCATAACGCAAAGGTTTGGGACTCTTTCTATATAATATTTGGGAGCCTTCAAGTCCAGAGTAAATAAGTACTAATGCTGCTTTTATATAGAGTAGAATGTTTTCATTTGTCATTTCATCAAAAAGAATATGGTCGTGATCTTTTTTTCATTTGAGACTGTAGCTCAACCAGACTGGACTTAATTTAAACATCCATCAACAAGTTACAACTAGTGAATATACTTACTATAAATAAAGACGAAGCCCACTACCTCAGCAGCTGCAGTGAACATAGCCAGAACTGGAACCACCAGTTCATCCAGCATAGCCACAAGTTCCAGTCCTTTTGCAAGAACTGCAATGGTTAAGACGGTACCAATGGCTGATGATGCTGTTGCGAACAGCCGCCAGTGGTCACTGGTGACTCTGTGAAGTCGGTCGTAGACAGGGAAGAGGAGGGTCAGCTGGAATTCAACAAGAACAAATAATAATTAGCATGAATAACATAGATTTTTTTGATGATACAGAGAGTTACATCGTCTCTTCTTTACAAAGCTAATGAAAATAACACAAAATGGAGATCCATCGTATACAGCAAAGTATTCATGACTTAACGATTTGGCCTAGATTGTTAAATATCTCAAGTTATATCGCGAGGTGACAAAATTTACTTTCTATCCCTTTCTATCCCTCTACATGCTTGAAGCGTCACTAATTGTGAGCAAAAAAAGTGTCTAATGTAACAATGCCAAAGGAACTGTAACTTGTCAACAGTTTCCTGAAATTATTTCTGGGCATAAACTGCATAAACATAAAGATACATAAAAAAAACATACATAACATATAAGATGCATTCTGAGCTCGGATGTCTCCAACCTAAGCCAGGCCTCTTTCACTCCATGTACTTGCGCGCGATAAGTACCTACCGGCCGCCGGGCAGTCGACTGCTTATTTCTCAGTGGGTTGCCGACAGCCGCGCGGAGCGTTCGTACGCGAGGAAATATTTTGTGTTACCGGACTTGTAGCCCGACGTTCGTTGTTTGTTTTGTTACTTACTAATTTAACATGGAAACTAATAATAAAAATAGTGGTACACTATGTGCAGTTGAAGGATGTAAATCCAGCAGGAGAAGAGATAAAAACTTATCTTTTTTCCATTTACCTGCTGATGAAGAAACGTGAGTACCTACCTACCTTTTTAATTCATTATTTGTTCCAGCGTATGAAAATACGTAGTGCAGGAGGTTTAGATATTTAGGTAATACATTTTCGTACCTACAAAGAATTTTATTTTTCTTGTCGTATAATTTCGTACCTCAGTCACAGATTAATAAAGTTACTCCTCAGTACCTACCTATGTACTTGTATTTTTGCTAATTTCAAAGGCATGACAATCTACTCAATTCTCGAGTACCTAATCAAAATTGAATTCCCGATTATTCTGAATTTTTTGGTTAGTCAATATCGGGTGGGTGGTGGGTCGGTCGTTGAGCGGGCCGCGCGCGGGTTCAGGTTAGGCTGGTCGATCTAACAAAATTTATGCATTTACCAGAGCGATTTGAACCGCTGCTGTCATATCACGACTTGTCGTCATATCGCAGTCTGGCTGAACGGCGGGCGCGCGGCGGCGGCGGCGGTTGCGGCATCTCCCGTGCGGCGGCGCATGCCGACAAAGGGATCAAAGGAAAGCCGGCCGTATGATGCGCGCCGCGCGCCCGCGCCTCGCACAGGTGTTGCGTCGTGTAAAATAGTTGAAAAATATTTCTTAAGTAAAATAGTTGAAGTAATGTTACCTATTGTAAAGCGTACTTATTGACTAAATTTAAGATTAATACCTACTGACATATATATCGAAAGAGGCAGCCCTGACAATCTACGCTGAGCACGTGGCGGCGCACACCTACAGAGCAAAGTCAACTTTATGTTCGTAAGCTTTGGTTCATTTTGGCTTGCAACGTCTAGCTACTAGAGGGAGTAGGTTATTATAGCAGTAGGTATTGTCATTTTTCCTTGGAGTGATTTATCTGTTACGTAGTAACTTATTTAATCTGTGCCTAAGCACTAAATCATAAAGTTTCAAAATGGCTATATTATATATTTTGTTTTATAGTAAACGCGAATCTATATATAAATGAACTCCTATTTCTCCTGGTCACGCTATAACTTGAGAACGGATGGAACAATCTCGATAGTTCTTTTTTTTGTGTTAATTATTGTCAGGAGAAAGTTCGTATGAAAGAAACCACGAAAAGACGGGAGGTTATGGCGTGGCCGAAAGCCGAGCATACTACGCGAACGAAGTCGCGGGCAGCTAGTATTGTGTAAAAATACACAAATTTATGGGCACCTTTAAATTATAAAAAAAATAGAAATAAAAAAAATATTTTAAAACAATTTTTATTTTTTACAATTTTGTATTATTAGTGGATATCAAGTTTATCGGATTTTTAATTTCTAGATTCCTCAGGGAACTAGTGATCGATCTACCGTTCAATGCGTCACTGATCAGCTTTAACTTATTAATATTGGTATTGTGTGTACAGTTTTTTTTTATATTTCAGTATGGATATTTTATATTTCAATCAAATATGTACTGATGATGAATCTAAAATTACAGGGCTAAACTAAAATCTTTTCTAGAGTGAGAAAGATTTTAATTAAATAGTGATGTACTTTCTGCAAAACTTACCACAGTAATAATGCCTGACAGCAAAACTAAAGCTAAAGAGATCAGAGGCCATTCCTTGCCTCGTCTCTCTGATACGGAAGACTGATATATCAGGACTAGAATCGCAATGAAGCTGCCATCTTTAGAACCGTCACCGCCTATGGCTTCCCACATCAGCACCCACAGCCAGCCGCTGAATATATTGGTCATTATTATTGAAGCTGATGTCCTGAAAGATGTTAATACAAAAAATCAATCACATAAATTATATTCTTGAAAAGTGAAGATAATAACAAAGTTCCGAAAGGCGAATGGCTTACTTTATGAAAAATAGACAAAATTACGCGCATTATCATCTGGGTTCATTACTAAATATAAATAATATTTTAGTAAATATATAAATAAAATAAAATATATAATGACAAATTAGTTTATGCTTTACAACTCATAATATTATGTTGATAAATATTCATAAAGCAAATTAATCACAACGGAAACTTTTAAAAATAATTTGTTCAATATTCCCTCAGAGTAAATAAGGATAAGTGCCCACCGAGAGTTCGCAGGCTCCATTATGGTGAACCTTATGGTGAACATAAATGACATGCTCGAAACCCAGGTACCAAATATGTGATCCGTAACGTGAGTGTTTGCCGGTTAATAACAGTTTAAGAAGGAAAGATTTAAAGTCTCTTATCACAGAAGACAAAAATTTTGTGTTTTTTTAATAATAAACTGCAAAACATACGGCTGATGAAGCCTATGCGTTCAGTATTGTCCATGCAGGTCAAACTAAATACTGGTGTTAAAGAATATTGCAGGTTATTCTTACAATAATAATACAACAACATTCCCGTGGAAACTAAACAACTCATTTCATGAGTTTCTAGTTTTAATAACACTTCGATATTACAACTCACCATCTTACGTCAGAGTGCCTATAAATCGATCCTCCAGCACTCGTCAAGTAACCGCTAACAATCTGTGTTGACAACAGTGCTTGTACCAGTGCACTGTGCCAAATATACGGCTGGTACAGCGGTGTCCATTGCTCGCATGATTCGAACATTGCATCCAATACTGTGCTGTCCCCGAGAAATGTAGAAAGGAGTACTGCGGTAGTGACGGTTAAAGGCGCTAACACGCTGAGCGATGCCACCAAAGTTTTGCGTAGACGATACAAACTGAAAAATAATCAATGATATTACATTATTTCAAGACATATAAAACTGCAAGAGTCATATTTTTATTGCCAGTTTCTTGCAATCTCTACCGATCAGCTGCAACATTCTTGACACACCCCATTAATACTACATTCAGCAACTAATAGCACACAATTCTATATATAAATTCAGCAGAACAATAAATAACAAAAAATCTTTTAAAAAAAGATTAGTAAGAGACGGTACATGCATGAGGCCCACGGTACAAGCATGTTAAGTGGTAACCTCTGCATAGAACAGGTGCATTTCCTCAAGTGACGAACTGCACTGCGCCTATAACCTTGAGATATTAACTTGTGAAGTCTCATTGTGCCTGTTATTTCGACGGCTACCACATCTTCCATCCAAATCACAGTATTGCAAACATCACTGATTTACGGTAGAAATGTATGGAGGCAGTTCGACCCCGGATGAATTCACAAAAATTCTACTGCTTTTAAACTTATCTGTATTTACGTGTTCATTACAAATTATTATCTTACCGTTTTCGATACAATAAGGTGTAATAATTTTGGGATCTTATCAATATTAGAATGCATTTATTATTTGTTGGATGGCATGGAATCTCTAAGGGTTATTATATCTATGGTTATCAATGATATAATAACAAAAAAGTTAATATTAGTGTCACGGTGATATACTAATGAGTTTTAAAATAAACTGTATTTAATTACAAAATAACTACAATGCTAACTAAACTAGGGTAATTATATGCATTAATTTATATGGTTCGTTCAAGTTTGTTCACATAAATTAAATTTTAGGCCTTGTTAAAATTAATTAATTAGGTAATGAACTGCGGTGTGATGGTATATTTTTCTAAAAATAACTCTGTTTTAATTATACTTGTTATGACCCATTATCATTACAATGTTTTAAACGTATCACATGTACATTGCCAGTAATTCGATCGCAGTTAAGAGCTACCTCGTCGTTTTAAACTGATGCACTAGTAAACTTAGCGCTTCCGTACTTCGGTCAGCATAAGATTTTGTCCTAGTGGTTTGTCTTAGATCCACCATGAGATCATGGCAAAGGTGTTAAAGCGGTCTGAACTCAGACACTAAGCCTGGATGCCGTCATCAACCAACTGAATTATCGCAAACAATTCTCTGATTAACGAAATATAATGTCTGTTTGCACTATGCGTGGACACTTCGTGACAGAATTCGGGCTCTCTGAAAACTCCAATACTTGAGCTGGACACTACCATCCAACAACTTATTTATGTGCTATATACTAAGTAACAAAGCATTATGACCGTTTGTACTATGCTTGTAATTAACATTCAGTTTGAAAGATTTATCAAAAAAGGAGATATTTATTTACTTTACAAGCTTCGAGATAAAGCTTCTACCAGAAACTACGAATAAATAATATCAGGAAGAGTAACTGCATTTAAAAAATGACCCAATAAAAGTCGTGCTAAATCAATAACTTCGTTCACGGCGCTATGACTCAGCTGTTATAGTAGACGTTGCAGCACGCGTGTGGACCAATCCCTGCTTTCCTTCTGAAATTTAAACCAATCACCTAACATTTCTATTTGTAAACTCGGAAGTAATTCGTGTTTGGAATCATACATCGTTTGAAGGTTTGAAGGTTTGAAGGACCACTTTTTGTGTGGAATTTGTTCTGAGCTATGCTTCCTGACATTATTCAGCACCAGAAGAGACACAATCCATTAACTGACACTAGATTAGCAATAGACGTTGATAAAAAGTAATAGCTAAAATAATACTCACAGAATGGGCACGAAGAACCATAAAAAGAATATGAGAATCGCCATTATTCCGAGATACTGCGGGTGCTCCGAGAAAGGCCCGAGGAATGTCGCGCTAGAATAGAAAACTTTGTTAAGGCTAAGTTGACTTCAAGTTTTATGCTCGTACAGACAGGAACGGGAACTCGTTATACTAAACAACGGTTTGCTTTGAACCACAATGATTTGGCATAACCGTGGTATCTACCAAGACGTCTAGAAGATGACTCTAGAGAAGAGTAACCCAACTTATTATGTCAACGTATTGCCAGTATGCTTAATAAGGATTTACCTAGCATGGGATAGCATTAAAATGTTCAAATTGGTATTGAAGTTTTAGTACTCAAATTTCTTGTCGCAATTATAAATACGATGAAGCCTGTTGTCATGCTGAATATTTTTAATTTTTTTAAGAATGTGATGGGTACTAGTGTGGTCCTAGGACGGCGATTGGCTCAAGGGGTTCGCTGCCCCAAAACCACTATTACTTTCATTGCAACAGATTTTAAATCTAGCCGGCAAAAATTTAAAGTGCTCTGAGTGGATTCCCTTGAGATATTAGTTTAGCTGAAAATTCAAGCCCAAGGTCGATTCGAACTCGAAACAGGCCGTGGCATACTGAAAAAAAAAACACTCGTGGCCTCAAATCAGCGGCGCGATTCTGTAATGATTCATCGACGAGCTCGTCGAGGAGCTCACCGATGTCAAATACTTTATGAGATACCCCTTGTACATAAGATTGTTTTTTTCTAATGTTTCCTGTAATCTCGTCATTTGTTTCACGGATGTTGTCAAAGATGCAACAATGTTTGCTCTCAGAGAATCGTATGATTGCTCAGAATCAGCTTGAATCAGCTGCAATTAAGAACTTAAGACATCACGTGGAAATCTTAAAATTTTATAGAGAATAGGTATATGTTAAATGTGTTTAAAATTAATATATCTTTCTAACCAAAAGAAGCAAATTCATGCTATTTTACTCACTACTTCATCTTAAGAATTTAGTCGTTTAAACTATGTTTCCTGTGACCGTTTCTTTCCCATAGTTTTCCTGTTTTCTTACCGAAAATGCTTGGGATCAAAAATACTTTGTTTTGGCTAACTAAAACGTGTTGAGTTTGATGTTACGAGTTACCACTTCTACATGAAAAGTTTCATAGTTCATTGAAGAGCCTTTAACCTCGAGGGTTTACCAAAGATTATCAGTGTTCAGAAAGATACGAATAATTCTATTGAATAAATATACGAATATCTATCGTGGATTTCGTTCAATAAATTTGGAATTCTAATGAACAACTATAGACAGACTTTATCAATGGTATGACAACAGAGGAAGGTAAAGTAATGATGTGGATAAATTATTTAAAAAAGGTACTTTTAAGTCATACCATTTTTGAAATCACTGTTAAAAGTTGTTGTGGTAGATATATACAATATACAATAGATAAGCTATGTCCAATCCACATGTGTGCCTAGCACGAATAACTGCGAAGGTGTAACGTAACGTGTCGTTTAAGTACATAAATCAATACAATCTGTAATTTATCTAGGACAACTGTGACACAGATAACATAGTTTGTGTCGAGTGATCAGTATCTCACTCACTTATAATCTTTAGTACGAGTATATTAATATAATAATTAATGTGTGATAATGTAATTTAGTTTTATGAAATATTTATTAAATTTTTTGACCTTATTTCATTTCGTTTTCTTTAAAATCTATTTTATAATTTTTCAAACGTTTAATCCATTTTAGAAATAATTTCGATATTTCTGGATTTTACTTAGTATGGCATTTTCATTATCTGAATGTAATTCAAAAGATGAAAACACAATGATGGTTCATATTAAACTTAACACAAAACCAAATAAATTTAATGTAATAGTATATTCGGTTATATTAGGACAATATATGAAAATAGTTCATATTATATATTGTCTTATATCCCTTATATTTATCTTCATACAATAGAGGGCAAGCCTATTGCTATCAAATCCTTTACTCGGCTACGAGTCATGCACGATACGGGCTGTTAAGCTGATATCAAAACACTTAAATATTTAAATAAAGAAGAAAATAAATATTATAGTAATTAGTCAAACTGGGAAAAACCGTGGTTATGTTTTTAAAAATACTAATTTTAATTAAAGTTGAATTAAATTTAATATAGAACTGTTCAAGATGAAGACTAATTACAGACTACTTTTCTATCAAGCTTAAACTACTAAGTGATGAATGCATCATCATCAAATTGTCCGCCGTCTGGTGCGTGGGAGAGCGATAAGCGCCCTATAAGCATAACAATAAAGTGCTTACAGTGATAGAAAGACTGGACGACTGGATGATGTTGCTGATATAACTCCTCCCTCCGTAAGTTCGAGATTATCCGAGGGATGAGGATTATCTCGAGATTCCTTCGGGTTACAAATTTTCTTAATCCTATTTCTACAGGCTAACATTACAATACAAATTACAATTATTACATAAAATACTATATTTGCTATGCTAACACTTTTAAAGTTGTCATGAAATCTTTCATACTTTTCACTATCACTAATAACTTCACTTTCACTATTTCGCAGCAAGTAATTCAGATGTTGAATATCTACAAGATCGATTCCTTTGAGATCGACCGGCTGTCTTTGTACATCTGAAATTCTAGTCGTTATTTTAGGCAGGTTTATAACTGGAAATTTGACATCTTGTCCTTGGTTTTGGTGCTTCTTTAAGGTGAGTTCTTTTATTTTAACTTCGCAGTCATCATCTATTGTCAGCAGGTAAGTTCCGCATATGCTCTCTTGCATTATTTCATTTTCACAAAACTTAGTTAGTAAAGTTTCAACCTTTGCATAAATTATATAGCGATTAGGTTGAATAAGATCGGCTTTCACATCATCTATAATGACTGGTACTGGATGACAGCTTGAAATGTTTGTGGAAAATCTCATGAGTTCAGTAATGCAATCGTCTTCAATCAACGGCGATACATAGTTTTCACTACACAGGAAACGAGCTTCATCTATTTCACGGCATGGCTGGGAGAGCGACCTGGTGTTCAAACCTTTCACAAGAAGGTAAGGGTATTTGGGTAGAATAAGAGTGGTAAGGTCGTTATGGGTATCATGGATAGGCAAGGGAATCAGCTTAAAATAGTTATAAATGTCATTTTGAACTAATGGAATATGCATAATAAATTTGATTTGATTTTGTGTCACATAGGCTTTCATCTCTACACATTGCTCTAATTTTATAATATTTTCTATGTTAGCTGGGTATACAAGTCTTTCGGTTTTCTCAATTTCCTGTAATAGCAATAGCAGTTCATCTGTGTCTACGATTGATTGGTGTAACAATTTAAGTCTAGCAAAGGCGACAGCAGTTTCAACCTCATTCAATCTGATATAGAGCGTTTGAAAATTGTTTGTAAAAATGTTAAAAATATGAATGATTTTATTGCCAGTTTGCAATAGCTTGGACTGGTTCAAATTAAGATCGATATCCTTAAATTTGTTATCAATTTGAATGAAATTGTTTCTTGTAACATTTGTTATATTTGTGATCATACCCACCATTTCAGTGACGACTGTCATTTTCTTAGCTAACCTATCTTGTTTTGTCTTTAATCCAGAAATCAACTTTTCGTACATTAAGGCATCGTCGTTATCAAGGTTACCTGTAATCATCTTGATCAAAGAACCAAGAGGATTAATAAAACCACGTTTTGTTCTTATCAATGACGGAACTAATTGCTTATATTTTTCGATGGTTGTAATCATCGCGTATTCGGTTTGCGATTCGACCTCAGTGAAATCGGAATCAAAGGCTTTGATATCAAAACAGCTTCGAACTTGCTGCTTCAGTTTTATATAACTACCAGTATTTAATTCTAATTGCTCGTAAAGTAACCTTAAATCTAAAATTTTAATGACTGTCCACCTATCATGGCTAATAATTGCTTGACCTTCCTTTACAGGTAGTAGCCCTGGGTTCTTCTCAATGACCTGCAGATGAAGGGCCTGGCTGTGGATCACCTGGGCGGCCAGAAGTATTAACCTGTGGAGGACGCTTTATGTCTTTAATTGGGACTTTTGTGTTTCTGTTTTGTGTTATTACAGGTACGACATTTCTTTGAATATCTCCGGTGATTATAGCCTTTTGGTATCGTGCTTTATCCTTACTACGTCTAGTATTTACTCCTTTCATAAATACTGTATCCCCAATGTCTAAATCAAAGTCTCTTTCGCCACCACGCTTCTCTCTTACAGACATCTTCTTATCAATCATTTTATCTGTCAAATATTCATACAGGTATTTTGTCTTTCTAATATGTTCCTTAACTAACTGTTGTGTGTATTGCTGGTCGAAGTTGACATGAAATGCGCTATTGGATTCGGTATGACCGAAAACAACTTCGAATGGCGTAAGACCGGTAGCAGAATGTATCGTATGATTATATGATATTACTGCGTAAGTCATTACGGACGCGGCGTCCGTGATCTTTCGTTCATATTTTGCTATCCTGTAAAATTCTGTAATGGTCGAATGAAACCTTTCAACTATTCCCATAGAGTTGGGGTTGTGAGGAGTACTGACGTGAAGTTCAATCTTATAAAATGATAACATCTCTTTGATCAGTGTGTTGTTAAATTCCACACCAGGATCTGAACTGATTCTACTGGGTATACCATACATCGAAAAGTACTTCAGAAGGGCTCTTACTACTTCCGGTGTAGATTTAGTATTAATTTCAATTGCTTGACCTAATTTGCTGAAGGCATCAACTATTGTAAGATAATATTTTCCTTCAATTGAAAAGGTGTCTATGAATAGTTCCTGAAAAGGCTTAGTTTGCGTTTGTGATAATTGAAGTTCTGGTTTTAGTGGTTTACGGTCGTATTTCATCCTTTTACAAATTTCGCAAGCATTTATAATACTCGCGACCATTTCATCCATGTTGTTCCAATAAAAGGTTCGTTTCAGATGTATTAACGTTTCCTTGATCCCCCTGTGACTGTTTTTACCCATATGGTATTTATTCACCACATCGCGCTGCTCATTTTCATCGTCAACGTAAACCACTCTCTTAGTACATTCGTAAAATTTTACTGCTCCTTTCTGAAATAGTGCTATAGTAGCTTCTGAAAACTGTTTACGATGTATTTCACTTTCAAAGTAAAAGAAGTATTTTATTTTAGGGCGAATGTACTCCTTTAAAAACTTTTTGACAAGATCTGGATTGCTAGTGGGTAAATGTATTTCTAATACCTTTTGTTTAGCCCTAGATAAATCTTTGACTGTTAAGTCATTCCTGTTCCAGGTAAAGACAAGAACCTGATTCGGTTTGGTATCTATAGCTTCTTGTAGTATGAGTATACCATCTGTGTCTAAATCGCGGGCTGAATGTATTGTTCCTATACTATCACCATTCATTATCTCTGATGCTGTTACGGTACTACTATCTACTGATGGAATAGAATGTGGTGATTGTCTACCATTACCTTCCAACGAAGGAATACTCATCGTTTTCTCTGAGTCCGACGAGATATCCATAAAAACAGGAGTTGGTGACCGTTTTTGTGAAGTTATACTCATAGTTTTCTCCGAATCTGATGAAATATCTATTAAAATAGGGGTTGGTGATCGTTTTCGTGTATAAGGGGCGTGAGGCGCATTATCTTCATCTTTACTTAACCGTATTATTTCGTTAGTTAAATCGTCTATGTGTCGTTGAAGTTTTTGTTCCTTTTTATCTAAATTTACTTTCATTGAAATATCGTCATTTTCCCCCAAAGCATTAACTTTAATTCTTGACAGTGCGTCTGCATTACAATTTTGCTTTCCGTTTTTATACAATATATTATAGTCAAATTCCTCTAAGCGCAATTTCCACCTCGTTAACTTACTATTTGGTTCTTTAATTGAATTGAGCCAGGCTAACGGTCTGTGGTCTGTGTATATGGTAAATTTCTTCCCGTACAAATACGGCCGAAAATGCTTGGTGGCCCATACAATGGCCAAAAGCTCTTTTTCGATCGTACTGTATCTAGTTTCAGCGTCATTGAGGGTACGACTAGCGTAAGCTATTGGCTTATCGCTACCAATGGGACCCTGTGAAAGTACAGCGCCCAGTGCAAAGTTTGAAGCATCCGTCGTTAGAACGAAGGGTTTAGAAAAGTCGGGAAACTGTAGGAGCGGAGCATTGGTTAAAAGCTCTTTACACTTCTCAAATGAGTCTATGTATTCTTGTTTAGTTGGATCAATTTTATTTTTCTTTTTTAAGCACGAAGTTAATGGTTGAGTTAATTTAGCAAAATCTTTTATGAACTTGCGATAATAGCCTACTAATCCAAGAAAACTCTTGATTTCGGTAGCTGTTCGCGGAAGTGGAAAGTCTAATACTGCTTGTATTTTGTCGTTGTTTGGCATAAGGCCATTTTTGGTTATGGTGTGGCCTAAATAGAGGACCTCTTTCCTTAAAAATTCGCTTTTATCAAGCGTTACTTTCAAGTTTGTAGCCCTAAGTCGTTCGAAGATTTTGCGGAGTTTATCTACGTGTTCCTGGAGACTTGAGGAGTATATTATGATGTCATCAAGGTATACTAGACAGTGTATACCTTGAAGCCCTCGCAATACATTGTCCATAGCCCTTTGGAACGTTGCGGGTGCAGTTTTTAAACCGAACGGCATTCTTTTGAACTCATAATGCCCGGCCTGAGTTGTGAATGCGGTCTTGGTTCTGTCCGCTTCATTAACCTCAATTTGATGGTACCCACTTGCAAGGTCAATGGTACTGAAGTATTGAGACTTACCTAACTTATCGAAAAGATCGGTAATATTAGGCAAGGGGTATTTATCATCGACTGTGATCTCATTTAGGCGCCGATAATCTATTACCATCCTATACTTTCTTTCTCCAGATGCATCTAACTTTTTGGGGACCAGATGTACTGGTGCGCTCCAAGGTGAGTGAGAATTTTGAATGACGTTATCGTCTAAAAGCTTATCTACCTGTTTTTGTATCTCTTCATTTTGGCAAGGTGGGTGTCTGTATGGTCGAATATAAATCGGGTCCTCGTTTGTAGTCCGGATGTTATGTTTAACCTGGTTTGTGAAAGATAGAGGTATCTTGTCACTATAAAATATATCCCGATATTCATAACAGAGTTTAGAGACCGCATCGCGTTCCTCTTTGTTCATGTGGTCCATCCGTAACTTAGATAAATTTTCTGTCAGAACTTCGTCAATCATACAGTCATCACGCATAACATTAACCTCGCATTCCTCATTTTCAAATACTGTAACTTCCAACGGTTTCTTAAATGTGATTGTCGCTTCTACATCTGAAATATTTTGTATGACCGTTTCTGCAAAGAAATTATCACATCTGACAATAGCAGTGGGCATTCGCACACCATCTTTAAATTGTAAAAAATCTACGATAGCGTCACCATGCTGTAAATTTGTGGGGATCCTAACTCGTGTTTCAGACCGTGGCGGTATATTGATTTCATAAGGCGGATTGTAAATAATAGGAATTGCCGCATTATGTGTTCGCAAAACTTGGTTGTTCATGTCTATATTGGCTGCCAATTTTTTTAATAGGTCAGCTCCAATCAGTCCATCATACCGTCCGTCTATATCATAAACGTAAAATTTGTGAGGGAGTGTGCTTTTAAAAGTTTTTAACAAAGGGATGTAAATTACTTCGTTATGCATACTCTGTGCATGCGTGCTGACGACTGTAAATGGTTCAAAATATTTGTGTTCACTGAAAAACTGTTCAGCTTTAGCAGGACTGATAAAAGATCGACTGCTTCCGGTGTCTATAAGAAACTTTGAGTTTATTTCAGGAATCTCTATATGAGGTAATTTTAATATACTATCACAACAGTTCAGGTTTATTATCTCGCCGTGTTTTTCGAGGCTGTTTCCTGAAAATTTTCAGCGTCGTTTTCCTGATTTAAAGGTTCTGTACCATCGTAACTTTCTAAATAGTGACAATCCTCTGCCGACGGTGGCACTACATACTCGTTACCTATTTCGCTTATATTATAATCATTGTCATAATTAATATCAGGAGTGTATTCCTGACTGTAGTTCGGTTCCTCAATATAATACAAATCGTTCGTAATCATGTTTTGTCTTACAGGAGCTGTGCGCATGGATACGTCAGTGACCTGCTGTCTAGGTGCCTGTTGCTGATTTGGAATACCAAATTTGTACTGAGTATGGTTCGCATAAGGTTGGTTCTGCATTCCGAATTTATAGCCTTGCTGTTGAGGGATGCCGAACCTAAATCCCCCGTGTTGGAAAGGTGCGCGCTGTTGTTGGAAAGGTATGTGACCGAAGTTTCGTTGAGTGTGGTTTTGGGGCGATCCGAATTGACCTTGAGAAGGCGTAAATCTATTTGGTTGCATAAAGTTTGGTCGAAACCCTTGATTTTGAGGAATACCGAATTTAAAATTATTATTTTGTGGGATGCCAAATCTAAAATTATTATTTTGCGGCGGAGCGCTAAACATAGGTCTAAACCCTTGTCCCATCGGCAATGGTCGCAATGCATTTTGTACATTTGGTTGCTGCGCCACATTTTGTTTCACTAATTTATTTTTGGCGTTGTACTGGAACTGGAAATTTACTTCCTCAGTTACAATACTTAAAGCATTTTCAAGATTAGAACAACCTTTCAAACGCACAATTCGTATTAAGTCTTCAGGTAAATTATACAAGAATATGTTCAAAGCTGTGTTGTTGTATATGATCATTTTAGCTGCTTTAATTCCTTCATCTGTAAGTCTATTAACTTTCGCAAATAGCGCACTTCTTATATTCTGAATTCTTTGACAAAACTGAATATACGACTCGCCTTGTTTAAGTTTCATGGTTTCAAGTTCAATAGCTATGCACTCTTCCGACCGTGGGTCACCGAAATGTTGCGTAAGTATCTGTTTTAAACATTCCCATGATGTTATATTTGGGTTATCGCTAAGTAAAGCAGCAGCTCTACCAACAAGTTTACTGCTGATTGTATGAAATAAATACAGTTCTTGTGTAGCGTTTCCCGGAACTCGGCTGCCACTAAGCACATACTCACACTTAGAAATAAATAAATTAAGTAACTTTTCATCACCATCAAACTTAGGAATTATACACAATACTTCTTTCGCAACTGTTTGAATTCCCTCCATTGCTACGTTTATTTGTTACTTAATTTAACACGTTTAAACAATCAATTATTTTAAGAATAGTTATAATAATACACGAATTAATTAATATACCTAACAAAGTTTGCCAATTTTAGTGCACACAAAATCAGATTAAATGTATAATCGCAAGTAGTCAAATATTTAGACAAATATATATGGAAAAGACTGGGATTATGAAAGACGGGAAAGTGAAAAGGTTTACTCACAAGCCGCTCGATCCCATGTCCTCCGGAGCCTGGTTAGTCGCCACAAAGCACGGTTTCCCGGGGAGACGTATTTATTTGGTTCGTGTTTCCGCGCTTCCGAATAAAACACTATACTCGCGAAACCAATTTCGGGGTCTCAGATAGTAAGTCGTCGAAAAATTTCGCGGAAAATCCACAAGGCTGCGCCAGTCAAACTGGGAAAAACCGTGGTTATGTTTTTAAAAATACTAATTTTAATTAAAGTTGAATTAAATTTAATATAGAACTGTTCAAGATGAAGACTAATTACAGACTACTTTTCTATCAAGCTTAAACTACTAAGTGATGAATGCATCATCATCAAATTGTCCGCCGTCTGGTGCGTGGGAGAGCGATAAGCGCCCTATAAGCATAACAATAAAGTGCTTACAGTGATAGAAAGACTGGACGACTGGATGATGTTGCTGATATAACTAATTAGTAAACACAAATAATAATAGCGATAATGTTATTTCATACATTGAATAAGTTTTACTTACTTGAAACATTCAGTAGCATTCATTCTGTTTTCATAGCCATGCTGAAACAAAATATACGACAAAATTGAAGGAAAAATTGCGAAAATACTCGTACCAATCATTGTTATATCATATTTATGCTTTTAGTGTGAGTTGTAATGTATATATAAAAGTCGATAAAGATCTTGTTATCTTTGTATTGTTATAAGAACGAAACATGGTTTTGGATTTCGTTGCAGTTTGTTTTCAGCGCAGGGCACTGGCGATCCCCGGGAGCTGTAATGTTGTATGAAACTCCCATGGGCGTAAAGTGACTTGGATTTGGAACGTTAGTTGTGGGAAAACTCTTAGTAAGGAGACATCATAAAGAAAAAAAGCGCATTTTTACTACAGGGAGTGTGATTGTTTGGTCACCGCGTTGCTATAGTTACGGATGGCCCTTCTCTGCTCTCTGCGTATTCAAGCCCATAGTTGAAATCACGTAGCGCAATCTGTGAATTTGAACAATTCACGGTGTTTGGTATTATTTTAACAACTTCCATAAAATGTTATAATTTTGATCTGTGCCGAAATATCGGGAGCTCCAAAGGCAACTAAATCGTGGTCTACATCTCGTGAGTACTAATTATAACTTAGTTAACAACTGTGAACGTCTAAAACAGTGTTATAAAATAATAAAAGTTCCATAATATGTTCCTGACAAAAATATTACTCTATCCCTCTAAAACGGGACAAAATGTGTCCAATTTGAATATTAAATATTTATTTATTAATTAATCATTTATTTTACTTTAACTAAATAACGATTTTTTTAAACTTTGTGTTTTTATTGTCTCGCAATAAGTATGAAAAGTAGAGTATGCATCTCGAGGATAAAGCTGTCTTCGTCTTGGGCGGCCTGAACCCCTCGCTTCACTCAGAACTCTACATAACTCCCTCGCTTCGGTCGGGAATTAAAGTTTATTCCCTCTCAAGAGTCCCCGTCGCACTCAGGGTTCAATATGCCACTCTTGACGTTAGACACTATCCTGCAAGGTATTACAGGAAGGAACAATTCTGCCATGCCATGGATAGATAAATAGACAGAATGGCTGTCAGATGTGAGACTAATTAGATCTAGTTTAAATAGTTTTTTTATGTATAATTTGCAATAATTGTAACACCTATACATTAACTAAAATTCGCCTAGAATTCGTCTGATAAATTATTGAATTGAATTGATCGGATGTTTTTTTTCCAGTCTTTTGGTAAGTCTCTTGTGCAAATCTGTTATTATGCTAGTCACAAAATAAGTATTACTACTACGCTATAGTGCCCATTATTCCCGAAAAATAAACCTTATGTGAAATTAATATATATTAATATCCATTTAAATAACATAAACTACTGATACAAGAACTTGATCAAACGTAACACAAATCAAGGCTATGTCTCTATTGCATGTAAATCATTTAACAATTAACCTATGATTAGTACATTTTCTTATTGATCCGTAAATTTCTAAACTTATAGGGAAAATTCAAAACATTTGTATGCAGTTTCATTCTATAAGTTTGTTTAGATCGGTGTATATAATGTTTGTACCGTCCGGTCGAGTGTCGGTAAAGACAAACGTCTACCGTTATTTACAGCGTCACCGGACGGGTGGAGAATGCTGAAATATTTGGGGTTTTATAGGTGCCATGTAAAAGACTAAAATTTTTTGTTTAGCTAATGTGATCTGCAAATCTATTTATTAAAATATTTCAACGAAATGCATGCATAGATGCATAATCGTTATCTAAACTAAACATCAGATTTTTTACATTTGTATTCCTAACTAGGTACAGCAACGGATATCACAAAACTTTACAGGCATATGGTACGCCAACAATAACACAACACAATAATTACATTTTTAGTAGCTTTTAGCATCATCTATTGTAAATGTCTATGAAAAATTGAGTTGCGAATGCTATTGAGTATGTATTCATGTTTTGTATCTGGACCTCGGTCTACAATATAGTTTAAGCGGTTGTCTGTATTTGTTAGCGGTAATCGCGATTTAGCAATAGATGTATAATCGACATGATGCTTGATGTAAACTGTAAAACGGCGATTTTTATCCAAGAAGATTGGTGGCAGTTAAAAGTGACCAAAGTCATCTTATTTTATGATAAACTAGAGAAAAAGATTTCCAGAAGTATTTTTGTGTGCAGACGAATATAAAACTTACTGGAGTAATATGCAACTTCGTACAATCTCTCAACGGAAAAGTTCCTTTCCCGATCCATATCAAATAGGCCGTCGAAAGCGCCACGTACACCATGTAGTAAACGCAGCATAGATATGAAGTTATAATCTTAAGATGACCAACACCTGAAACAACATAAAAAAATAAGTCACTCTCATATTATAAAATAGTATCTGCTTCGTTTGTGTGGATTAAGGTTATCGCATTGGCATCGCGATTTCTCAGGAACTACTCCTTAAATCTACCTAGTACTTCATAAGTAGCATATTATGTAACTCGAGTTACAAACCATCTCAACTATAAATTTCACCGAAATCGATTCAGCTTTTTTGTGTGATTGCGTAACAAATATCTGTACATCTTTCAAATTTATTATATTAGTGTGACAGTTTCAAAATGATCTTAATTATGGTCGTAAAAATCTAAATAATTTGAATATTGCGCATTAGGGATGAAGCAAAGCCATAAACATAAGAACAATGACAAATACGAGTAGATGGCATTTTATTTGGGATACACCCACTTGCCAGAATTTCATTTGCCATAATTTCATCTGCTATACTGGTCAACAGCCATAATATTTTTGCTCATAATTTCATATGTCATACTCATTGTTTACTATTATTAGTCACGTGCTATATACTTTGTTTCCCATTAAGTCAATTTCAATAACATCATTTGTTATTGAAAAGCATAATAGCATATGGCATATGATATTGCAAGGCATAATTATCATATGCCATACCATCATTTGTCATTGAAATTTCTTTTAAATAAAAATCGGTTTAAACTAAACGATAGGTTTAGGTTTGGTTAGGTTAGGTTAACTTAGAACATGAAAAACAACGCACGAGCCGAGCAAGCGAAGCGAGCGTGCCGCGGCAGCGGCCGGCGAAGTGCTAGAAAGCCCTTTACTTTAATTAAACGCTTAAAATAATTAAGTACGGCGTTGAAATATTATGTTAAATAATATTATTGCAATTAATAAAATGGATAACATTACGTATGGCACTCGTATCATTATAACAACAAAGCTCTTATATTTTGTTGGGCAAACAATAGATAACCATTTTATTTGATACTGTGACCTCGTTCGGCTTTTATTATTAGAGAAAGCGAGCTCTTAAATAGAAAACAGAATTAATTATCAAAATATTACATTAAACTCGATATTTAACTATCTCTAATTGGCGCAATGCCACCTACTCACTTAAACTGTAAGGTTAACAACCTTTTGCCTATTGTTATATTTTTTATCTCAGGTTATTGACCTTCGTGGTTAATTTTAAGACAAAGGATAGTAGATACTGTAATTTTACGCTATTTGTAATAAACCAATAGTCTTCATCCCACGTGGGTATAAATTCCGAGCTGGTTATATGAGAGGATTTAGAAAAATATATTTTGAGTATTTTCAATTATGTGTTTTATAATTAGAACACGATTTTTTCATTTACTGTAATAAATAATTGCGTGAGATTGGATGAGGATAAAAAAGCGAGGAAGTGTGCTTTTTACTTTATAATGTTATGACAGCGCAAAAAGGTATGAAATATATAATAAATAATAGGTACCATACTACACCCAATAGAATTCACGAGCAAAAGCTACTTATCTTATTTACAGTCACGGACGACAAAAGAAGGAAAAGTCGATTCTCTGGTCAAAATTAAAGCGCCCTAAGTATGCCGCCACGCTTGTACGAGTATACATGTTTACATATACTAGCTCCGCACGCACACATTTCATAGTATGTCATTACATAGCCAAAGTAAGTAAATATATCTATAATATATAAGATATCTATAAGTAGAACGTCTTTCCTTCTAGCGTTGATTCAAGAAGGTTTGGCGCAAGACGCGTGTAGGGATATCAACTTCGCCACAAAACAAGTACACATCGCATCTACGTTTTATTGGTTTAGCATACCTACACAACAGAAAACAATCGGAGTTCAATTCAAATTCAAAAAACTGTCGGAGTTGGCAGTTTTTAAATGTTATTATAACATTTAAAAACTGCCAACTCCGACAGCTCTGCAGGCACGCACGTAATAATTGCCGACAAACGTCCTCCGCGCCTACACACCGCCTCTTCCCACTTTTATTGCCTATTTATCGTGATGACGTTCTATTTACTCGGGGCCGCACGGTCTAAGTACTTCGACATAGCTTCGATTAACGGCCGGTCCCAATAATCTATCTATCGCCGGTTTACCTTACTAGAGTTAGATATTTGACACTATTTGTATGGATGTTATGTTAAATTTCTATCGGTAGTGCTTAAGGAAAACCGTGGATAGATAGATTATTGGGATCCCCCTTTAGTCGTGTCTATTATGTAATATATGATATGCATCAGGTACATCACGCTCAATAGATTGGTACATTTGACATGTGAGGATATATATATATATATATATATATATATATATATATATATCCTCACATGTATCAATGTATCATAATAAAAATAATATGGGACAACAGCCAAACAAGATGTTCAAGTCTCAAACTTGGCAGATCATGTTTTGTGGTAACCTGATGACTGATTTTCAAATTTATATATATATATATATATATATATATATATATATATATATATATATTTATATACTAACTGACCCTACTACCTACACCAGCTGACCAGCTTTAGTAGATTATTAAAGTAAACACAAAAATTAAGATTCATGATTTATACTCGTGCTCCAAAGGCAAAACTAGACGAAGCCTAAGTCTAGAAATATTAAACAAAATCTGTAACAGCAATTTTTAGGTTTTTCCTACCCTTGTCCTGACTTTCTCGTGTATTTGATATTATAAGGCAACAAAAACAACAATATATTAAGAGTAGTAAGGCAGAATGTATATTATGAATACATATTTTCTCATGTGATTCTATCTCGAATATAAAGACAACCTACACTATATTCTAAATATATAACAGGCAAAAGCTTTGACGAAAGACGTGGGAAGCCTAAGCAGATTTACTGTAAGCCTGTAAGGCTTACTATGAAGCCTGTATGCTTTACTATTAAAGTCTGTATGCTTTTCAGAGTACAGGATTACTATGTTGACGTAGTATTTGGAAATCTCTTGGAAATCTTCTATGCAACATGGCAATTTCTTCCTCAACTGGGTAGTCAACCTGTTGAGTTTGTTATTTGATTTTAACTATGTATTGACCTACGTATTGATGTGTATATGTTATTGAAATTTGAAGTTCTGTGTTAGTGTTATTAATTATCAATACTCAGTTTTGAAATGATGATACCCCACAGATTCACTGATCAATTGAGGGATCCGGTGTATACCTCTAAATCTCGAGAAGTTAAAACGCAGTATACTTTTGGGATAAAATTATTGTCGAATATATGTCTTGTCGCAACAATGATTTGTCAAACTATGTTTTTTTGAAGGAAACTACTTGTCGAAATTCAGAGGTAAACCCCGAGGCATCGACAGTCCGAGGTAGGCCTAATGCTTGAAACGGCACAGTCACTATCTAAGGAGCTAACCAACCATACTCATCATTTTATGCCCAGTCCTTCCTCAATAAATAGCAAACTCTATTTACCTCTCATGATAGGCACTGCTCTCCAAACTCCAACAGGATCCTGCTGACTCAGCTGTCCCATTGCAAGCTGTAGCAGCGAAGTCGGCAGCCCCACAGCCAGCAACCAGAACGTGTACACCACCAGGTATGGAACTGCTCCATATTTGAATGCTTCTCGTGGCAGGAGGACCGAGTTGAACAGGGTCAGGGACAGAGCGATCGTGCATAGCTGAGTCTTTATGAAGTCGCTTACTGATTTTAGTGACTGCAATAAAATATTTTAATAATTTTAGACAAAATATTTCTAATTTCGTATTACTTTATGTTAATTATAGTATATAACAGAGTTCTGCGCTCCACATCACTGCCATAGTCACTCTAATACATAACTTGAATACAGTGTACCTACTGCCGAAGAGGTGCCAGTCGACAGTATCCTCATCAACATTGGCAAACTGTCACGGAGCAGTGAGCACCTAACTGAGAGTTCTGACAGCTGAGAGCCTGTATACGTTATAGGTCTACTTATTAAACATTATTTAACATCTAATGAGCGGTTCCTATTACAAAAAAGTTATAAATCATTTATTCAACTTGCTTATCACTGGGTGTGGTAGCAGTATCTCTAAACCTCACTAAGATATCCTTTTATAAAATACCTACCACCTAGGTCGCCTAATGCGTAATAATGCGTATGTCACCTCATTCCTGACCGTTGATGGTATTTTCGAAACATTATTTATATTGTAGGGGCTCGCCGAAGGCGTACGCAACAACTTCTCAAGGTGGTGGTCTTAGAAATCCCCGTAAAAACGTATATTAAATAAATTTACGTCAACTGGCATTACGACCGACTGACTGAACTGACCGTTAACTGACTGCAAACTTGTACTCTCACATTTTGTCAGCTAATGAATACAGGTTGGTTTTTTGAGAACGGCGGTCACGACCAAGTACGGAACCATGATAGTTAGAGAAAAATCGTGAAAGGAGACATGCCCTCGATTTATAGGATAACAATAACTGGGTACTTATTTTTTTTTATCTTTTACTTTTGATAAAAATCGACACGAATTATTAAAAAAAAATACATCCTGTATTATTGAACTAATGGATTATGTTGCTGGTAGATCAATCTTTGCAAATAAACACATTACTAAAAATGAAAGGAAATCATTATTTATGGGATCCATCTAGAATATCTACGTTATTCTCCAGCCAGAGTTGATTACTCAGCCGGCACATTTTCCTAAGCGGGTTATATTTACGCAATTTAGTTCTATGACCTTTCTTAGCAAAAAAATATACGTATGAGGCCGAAAAGAGGGTCTTGGGATGACAATTTTAATCAATGCTAAGATCCTAGAGATTTTTATGTAACCAATATTTTTTTTTTATTAAACTACTACTAATATAATATAATACATCTGGACTATAATACTACGTCTTGTTGAAAATAAATTAATGAATGAAGGAGTTTATAATTTTTAGACATAATGTCTTTTAAACACTGTATATAGTACATTAAAATATAAAGACACGTAATGTATATAATATCTAATACTGGCTGCGCTCTGCGGTTTCACCCGCGCGCATATTTCCATTTACGTGTTCATTAGGAGGCAGCACTGAAACACGCACGGGTTGGCCGCGCTAACTACCTTTAGAAACTCGTGTTCAATTGAAGGCACATGTGCTTCAATCTTGCACGGGTTTGCAACGCATCTGTTCTTCTAAACACGTGTTCAAAGCGATACATGGAACTTCGCCATGAAATTCGCGCGTAAACTTCGCTCGCGTCTCGCCACTTCGCTAGTCGCATTTGTTAGGGTTTCCACTGTATTTTGCTTCGACAAGACATGATATATTCGACAATAATTTTATCACAAAAGTGCTGCGTTATATACATATCGAGGTGTAGGTTAGCTAACTTTGGCCGTTAACGTTAACGGCCGCTAACGCAGCACGCTCGCTGCGCTCGCTCGGCTCGCGCGATGTGTGATCGCCATTCAACCTAACGCTCCTGCTCGCTTCGCTCATCGTCCCACCTATCGTATATTTGTTCTGTTAAAGCAATGACTTGTCGAACTATGTTTTTTTTTCGAATAAAGCGACAGTCGAAGAATTGAACTTGTCCCAAAAACATTGATTTTATAAAATAACTTTTATAGTATATTGGTAATGTACCTGATATGAGTATGGTATTGTATTGAAAATTTATTTTGGCCTTCTAAAAGTTTAATTTTTTGAGATTTCTTGTCCGTTTATTAAATACAAAAATGCCTTCGAACAAATACGGATTTGTGGCGCTTAATCAAGGCGCATACTCTTTGCCAACCCGTGTATACGATTGGAGGACGCGTACCCCGAATTGAACACGAGTAAAGGCTGTTAGCGCGACAAACCCGTGCGTGTTTCAAGACAGTACTGCCTTCCAATGCCTTACATAAAAAACATATAATGAGCACGGAAATTGAAATACGCTACCCGTGCGGTGATGGATGATGATAATGATGAATTAAATATAGTGTAAGCTACTCAGGCATAATATAGGTTTAATTGGTAACAGAGCGGGTCAGAGAGAACGATGTCCAAGCTGACCTGCTCTGGCGCAGATGACCGAAGGTACGGAGGAGATGGTTCGCACGTCTCCTCCGTTCACGATGACTAAATAACCTTCCATCTTTTCTTGCTCTTTTTTTCATAAGAACCTTCTCCTGACCATAATTAACTATAGCCATAATTAAAAATCCGTTCTCAAGTTATAGCGTAACCAGAAGAAATAGGGGTTCATTTTTATTGATATAGACTTAGGAAACTTATAAAAGAACGAGGAAATCAAAGACGAATATGATTTTATTATGTTTATGTGGATTTTGTACATTTAATGACGATTATAAATTCAGTCCAGTTCATATACGGGTATGAAACTTTTAACGCATAGCAAATAAAATATTCTTGGTATCTTTGCAGAATAATGTATCTCTTATTAAACTGATCGTACTGAATGTATTTCTATTAAAAATTACTTATACACATAAGAAGTTGTCACTTATGCATATACATTATATTATAAAATATATATGTGTACTTAAATAATAATAATCGAATTTAAAACCATCCTCTCGTATACCTATTGCAAAAAATCTAACGCAAAGTTTACTGGCGCAAGACGGCTCTCGTTCTTGTAATCGAAATGGCCTGTTCTGGTAAGTATTGCGGAAATAAAATTGTTTTATGTGCGCTTACTTTATAAGCGACTACCTGACCACTCCACGGCTTCGCTCACGTGGTTTCGCGGGGTTTTGTTTTATGACGGAATTCTAAATTTTTTTCTAAAGTTTCTAAACTCCTTATGACATCAGCTATCTGCTGGTGAAATACCCGTGTATATCGAACCAACTGTTTGGGATATTAGCCGAAATAATCGTTAGACCAGACCCATAAGCCCACTGTTAAACATTTTAACTTATGTTTTTTTAGTTGTAAGTAACGTGTATACTTTAATATTATACATTTAGTAAAAACCTGTCATTATGATATTGCAAACAGACAGTTAAATTTCATTTATTTGTATAGATTGCAACACATGACATGTGTGTACAATATTATCTTGTATGTATGTACCCTTAAATATATAGGTTTATAATAAGTCAAAACCATGACGTGTTTTTTTTAAACTTAATCATCATATAGATTGATTGTGTATAGACCAACTCTAAGATACTCTACTATCACAACTCTAAGATCAATAAAATTTATGTCCTAATAATACATTAGTTCAGTACACAAATAAAACATGAACACACACAAAGTATCACAAAGAAACACTTAAAATAGTTCTAGACACACAAAAAGCCCACAATCTGCCGCATATATACGCAAAAAAATAATTTATTGATAATGTTATTAAATTACCATTTATCAATGTATAAGTGACCAATTTAATAATTCAATTCTAAAGTCCTTTGGATAGGTTTTTGTTCTAACTAATTTTTATTTGTTAATGACTGGTTACACCATATTTTAAGTAGTTCAAAAAGTAAACGCAAACAAAACGATCATTATTATATGAGTCGTATAGGATCAAAGATCCTATACGACTGAAGGTTATCTGCATTTTTTTGGAGAAATGAGTTTTGAATGTAGCAATACTGAAAATTTAAAAAGAAACCATAATCTAGTTTCATTTCGGACCAAATGTGGCTAATTGGCATAGAAAGTACAATTACTGGGTGGATGAGATTGAAAACCTTGCTTCAGAATGAGCAGCCGTGAGATTCTCTAAGTGCAAACATCGTTGCATCTTTGACAACATCCGTGAAACAAATGACGAGATGACAAGAAACGTTGCAAAAGCAACCTTATGTACATGGGCGATATCTCATAAAGTACTTGACATCGGTGAGCTTGTCGACTAGCGCATCGACGAATCATTACATAATCGCACGGCAGTACAGTGCAGCGTCACGCTAAACTTCTTCTATGGTTAGCCCGTCACGTCACTAGACAACGTAAAACGACATGCGTATCATGCAATAACTCTACTGATCAAAGGTTATTTGTTAATACAAATTACTTATTATTAACTGTTTGCCAAATATGCCACGTCAAAGTGTCCAGCAATGTGTCAGAGTACTAAGTTTTATTTATGAAACTTGGTGACGAGGTGACATAGAGGAAACCAACCCCTTTCTTATATGCGAGGTGAGTATGTCACCACGTATCGCTAACCATAACAGCTGTGCGATTCTGTAATGAGCTCACCGATGTCAAATACTTTGAGATATCGCCCTTGTACATAAGGTTGCTTTTCCAACGTTTCTTGTCATCTCTTCATTTATTTCACGAATGTTGTCAATGATGCAACGATGTTTGCTCTTAGAGAATCGCACGGCAGTTCAGTGTCATTCAGAAGTTTAAACTACAACATTTCAAAACACTATATGGCAATGCACTGAGCTCATGATGTACCATGAGATTTGCTCTGTAAATATTTCCCTTCAAACCGAAACGCAGTGTCATTTTTGCAATAATGCTTAGCAGTAGAATAACTGGTTCAGCACGTAAATGTTTATTTACATCTCTCATATTCGGTAAGTAGGTCCTTATTACCCCCAAATAGGGCTTGTAGGTGACCAATTAGCGCTCTAGGGTAATAATGTAGCTAGAAAAGTAATTTAAAAAAAACACTACTCTTTCAAAAAGTTCACGTACATCTTACCATCATACTGGCAATAGACATCATGCATTCAGCCCAATGACAAAAGAGGTCGCTTCGCTATTCAGCCTTGTCTTCGTATGAGTATAATAGTCATCAATTTTATTTTTGTAATGCCGGTTTTTTTCTACTTACCTCACAATCGAGATGTAAAGCGAGTAGTTAGCTCGGTTGAACGATCAATTGCACCCTCGAACTATAGGGGCCATCGCTGCGCCGGGCTCTAAAATAAATATCTCGGGCTGCAATTGATGCCTTACAGCCCCTGGCTACTAATCTACTATTATTTATTTATGCAGAGACACATGCAATTCACAGATATAATCCAAACCATCACATAGCGAAGCTAAGATCATTTTCAATTTTTAATAGTCCGTATCTTTATACGGACTATTCAATGAGTATAACCTCAGGTTATACTCATTGAATAGTCCGGTTTTTCCTTTGGTAAGTTATACGTCCGTTGAAACATGAATCGAATAGACCGGACTTAGTGCACAAACTTCCTTTGGGTTATAGTTAACAGTGTAAACAAGCCTAATCCTTCATTGTAATCCAAATGTTATGACTGAGAGACACCAAGCCGCATTGTCCCCAGGTGTGATTTCCACCATTGTACTACTCTCTTTCCTATTTCAAAACAAAACGGAACCATACCGTATTTTAAAAACATTTCTATGAAAACTGTTGATTGACAAAGGATTCTATCATTTGAACTTTATGAAGATTCGTTATACTAATACAAAAATGTTTTTCGTATTAATCTGGGTTTGCATTTATATATTCTTAGCTAATCATTCAAATGATTTCTGATTGAACTGATCATCCACTTAGGCACAAACAGGATTTTGTGCATCTTTTCATTAGTTATTAAAGTTTATTTTATATATGTATAAAATGATGTCAATAGTTTATCACATCTTGTTTAAGCAAAGGGCTAAGAAGCAGTCGGCCTTATGCACCAAGGTTTCCTTACGGTATACCAGCTCATAAACTATTTACGTCATCTATTTATTGTCAGTCTTAGCATAAGCCTGACATTCACATATAGAATTTTTATTATTAATTTCATTTCATTATATTCACACTTCAATGACACCAAGCTTCACGCTTATATGTTACTGTTTGTGCGAATGAAAAAAAAACAAAAAAGTGGTATAATTACTAAAAATAACGATTCTCGGATTTATCCTTTATTTGCGTGCTTAATTTGTTGATGCCAGGTCAAAAAAATATATTACAAGTTTTGATTTACTGGCAAAAACTGGATGCGAGAAGCCCAAGATAGACCTAAGTGGCGTGCAATTGGAGAGGCCTATGTCCAGCAGTGGACTGCTACAGGCTGATGATGATGATGATGATGATGATGATGATTTACTGGCGGGTGTCAAAATATGTGACATTAATGATCGTATATTGATTACCTACGTTGATTACTAATTATTATAAGATGTTACTACGTTGATACCTAAATAAAAATGACAGATAGACCAACATATAGACATACGCATAACGGAATCATTCTTTATAATAAGAGTTCTTGCTCCCGTTGAGGTGCGGAACTCTAAAAATGTAAGTAATTTTAAATATATGACACAAATTATTAGTGCTTCAATTTTCTAACTATCTACATATTATACATATATAACAAATAACGAAAAATAAAATCGTATCTGCTTATGAACGAAATTATTGCTTTGAACTTCATCCTACTACTAAATTACTTATACTGTTTTAAATCGACTAGGTACTTAAAATAAATAAACTCCATATGAATCCAAAAAATTACCATGGTTTTGTAAAAAATATCTTTGTAAGAGGAGATAAATCACAGATATAACATACCTTCTTAAGATTACCTCTAACTTGGTTGATTGTCCCGGTCTGTTAGATAAAATAAATTTACTAGGTCATTCAAGACAGTTGAGGTTTAATCCCCCTTGTGCCGGCCGTCAACAGTACACGTAATTATAGACAGTATTCATAGATGTGGAGAGCGAGTAATAACTTTACAACGAATCTAAACGCTTAGATATTGCTTTGTTTTGTACAAGCATAGAGTCCGCTAGGCAGCTGATGAGCAGAGAGTTTTTTCGCTGATATATTTGTATTAGGTATCCACTACGCACTAAGTTGCGATAATTTATGTTCACAATTAGTTAGTAACAATTTTTGTAACATCTACCGTGAGGACCTATAATTGGCCTAATGTTTCTACCGTCTCTGTTATAATATTATATAGCTGTTCGTCTTCCAGTAAAAAAATTTAAAAAAATTACATAGTTACACAATATTTACAGAACATTAAAAGTATAATTAAAAACGAATCTACAAGCATTGAGAAAAAAGTACTACGTACGAGTACTACATATAAGTGTGGTCAAAATGCTGGCAGCATTTCCAGACTGAACAGTAACGCAAATTTTTTACCCAAAGTAGGCACCAGCATTTTGGTCACCCGTCGCCTCTATAATAAATAATTATAATTACATATTTATAACCTATAAACAAGATAAAGATCAAATCTACGTAATTCTTAAAAAACAACTTTTCTTAATAACGCCTAAAATCCTGTTTTATAGCCATTTTGCCACACACGGAACGCACCTAATATCATTGTGTATCATTTATTTTCTACCAGAAACTCCTATAGTAAGGCTTACTTATAAAACAAAGCAAGGTTTATAACGGTTGGTCGTTTTTACTTTAATGATAAAGATTAGCATTGGCATCAACAAATCAATGTGAGCGCATCGCGTGCTAGTCATTTCACTATCCGTCTGTATTTATGACCGTTGCTTTTCATTTCCTTACATAAAACTGATTTATATAACTTGGCCAATTTAATTTTTAGTAGATACCTTATTTCAAGGACATAAAAGTCTATTTTTCTCTAATAACATCCAATAGTACAGTAGTAATGGACAGAAACGTAACACATTTTTAATTTTGTCTTTATACCTTCTTTATATAAAATATTTCCTTATTAATAATAATTGATCGTTTAATTTCTCCCTGAATTTACCAAATCTGGTTACCTTGAACAGGTGTCAGTGCTTTACAAATCTTATGATTCAATAGGCATACCTTCTCAAAAGGTATGCCTTATTAATACGAATGAAAAGGGTGTGTAAAAACTCTTCTTTTGGTCGGATACAGCTTTTGAGCCTTTTAGATAAGTGGCGCTCCGTCTTCATAGAATAATTTAAAACTAGAGAGATAAATGTGATGATTTGTATTGGTGCCTCGCGGGCCTACAGCGTCTGACACGGATTTGACTCGCGTACGGGAATATACATTTACTCTGTAAATTTATAAAACTTGATTTTTGCTATGAGTTGCATATGCATTAGTACATAATATAATGTAAATATAATGTAAGCAAGTTTTATAAATTTATAGTTTTATTTCTCCTGGTCACGCTATACCATGAGAACGGATGGAACAATCTCGCTCATTCTTTTTGTGCTGTTTTAATTATTGTCAGAGAAGGTTCTTTCAAGGGTTTACGCCTTGCCGTGGCGGGCAGAGACTACCACATAACCACTGTGCTCCCCCCTGGGCCGATGATATCCATAAAGGATTACTCTGCGTCAAGAAAAAAAAAGAAGAAGGTTCTTATGACATAAAAAACAAGAAGAGATGGGAGGTTATGGCGACGCCGAAGGCCGAGCCTACGACGCAAACGAAGTCAATTTATTAATTTTTATTTTATAGAATGTACGTGCTAGTCGATTGCGTGTGTTCGATATGCGCGATGATATGCGTAGTTTCACTTTCATTTTCTTAGACACACTTCATTCGTCATTATATTGACTACCAACCTTATCACACGACGTAAAACAAAATAGAGCAGGCAGATATAATGAGACATAGCTCAAATAATAAACAAACTGCAGTGCCAATTACCCAGCTGGCGGAGTTGCCATATTTCTTGAGGGTCCTGGTATTAGCTAGAGCAGTAAAGTTCTATACGTTTAGGCAAACATAGTGAAAGATCTGATGCAGAGATGACTTGCTTTAAAAGCGTATAATAGGCTTTTTTAAGTGCATTACGTCCCCAGTGAACTTCTTCTCAAAAAGAGGCCATGGCGAGACGGATTTTGGCACCCACCCGTCACGTGGGCCCAGCGTGGATTGGTAGATTTGATTCAGCCAGGCTAGTGTGATGTTTTCAAATCACTCGAATTCCTCTGACATAGTCTAAACAACTGATGCCTTAAGAAACAAAGTGAAAACATAAACACTATTATAATGATACTCGCGTTTTACTCGTGACGCGTTCCTTATCATGTCATACATGATAAAGGATTGATTATTTTATAACTGAGGCCCTCAACCTAGAAATTTTCCGATCATTTAAAGGAAATTAATTTACAATAGAAACTGATTTTAAATAACATTTTAATATTATATGCCATCAGAAAAGCATTGCTGTCAGCTATAAAATGGTTAATGCTTAAAACTATTAATAATAAGGCATAGATTATAGTAGTTTATGCAACTGTCATATAAAAGAGGGTATTAAAACATGAGTGTAGTTTTTTGAAACGAGCCTCAGGCGAGTTGCAAAATAAGATGACACGAGTGTTTCAATACCTAATTATATGCAGTTGCATACACTACTTTATTTAATCTCATGACATTTTTGCTACTAAAGTTTTATCTAACAAAATATTACTCAAATTCGTATGTACAAATAGCACCAAAATGAAAAAAGTCATCTTCTTCTTCTTGTTTGTTTGGCTTGTGCGGCGTAACCACAATTTTGCCAATAACAGTGGAAAAAGTATGTTGTTGGTCTATTGGCTCAGAACCAGCGCGTTGCACGCGTAGCGCGCTCACCACAGATAACGTGCACTTAAATTGAATTGAAACCTCCTTGGTCGGGACACATTGTACTTTAATAATCAAAACATTGTTTTAAAGCTTAAAACATTAAAGCAATATTCTCCTAACAAAATAATGTTTTAAAACAATTTTTTGATTATTAAAGTAAAATGTGTCCCGACGAGTATTGTATCTGGCCGCATGATGACCATTGACCTTTGATGGATTATAGAGTAGTCATAATCATCATCATTATCATCTCAGCTGTAGGACGTCCACTGCTGAACACATGCCTCCCCCGTAGAGTATACAGACAGAGAGATAGAGTAGTACAATAATTAAACTATAAGTTTTTAACAAAATTTGAAAGCGATTCAATTCTATTGTACCAGATATTGCTGATAAATTATTATGGTAAAAAAGTACTAGTTATATCTTGATCAAATTGAAATTGCTTGAGGACCACATGAGAAACATCATCTTTCAAATAAAAATGAGCAATCAAAATTGGTTTACTAAGAGAAAAGGTACACATAAAAAAAAACAAATTGAGAACCTCCTCAGTTTGTTGGAGTTCGTTGAAAATAGAAAAGCAACACACGTGTGTTATACTATTAAAACGAATGTTTTAAGGTCGCACTTAGGCCCCTTGTTTACCTAGTCTACGTTCTGGAGGTCATTGCCATCTTTGGCCTAGTTTTTCAGGTATACACCTACTTGAGTATTCTTTGGTTACCAATTACCCGATTTATTTCTACTTCCTGGGACGCAGTGGTTAGGTCCCAATTGCATGCAAGCATCTGCGTGTGTGGTTTTTTTATTACTACACCTTTTGTGTCACACACTTGTGTTAAAATTATGAGATGTACTTATTTTACTGCATATGGGTGTATAATGTTTATACAAAAATTACATAATTAGGAAAGTCTAGTTAAGTATATAAAATAAAATCTATTCCAACTAAAATTTTACTAGTCTAGTTTTGTATTAAAATTACGCTAAAATAATGTAAGTAATTCATGTCATTAGACTTCAAGTCTTGTTATCTAAATCTATATAAATATTGATTATAATGAACCCGTATTTCTCCTGGTCACGCTATAGCTGGAGAAGGGCTTTACCGATTTTATTCATCTTTTTTTTAAATGTTTTCTAATACTTCGTAGAAGGTTCTTACATTAAAAAAATTAAGAAAAGATGGGAGGATATGGCGAGGCCGAAAGTTGAGCCTACTACACGAATGAAGTCGTGGGCAGTCGCTAGTCTTCTATAAAGTATACTTGTACTTTATCAACGCATGCGGTTGCACACGAGCAGTAAATCTCATTAAGTTAGTTATTTTTTTGTATGATTCATGTTTATGAACAAGTACAATTTGAAAAATTTAATACCGACTTCCATTTAGTTATTGGAGTGTAAGTCAAAAAATACAGTCGAATTGACTACCTTCTCCTTTTTTGGATGTCGGTAGAAAATATAGGGTACATAACATTTCTAAGAAAAACTCAGCACATATAAGTTTGAAATCACGATGAGATCTATTTATGTGTACTTTTCTCGTGCAAAATGTGTTTTCTTGCACCAAGAAACTGTATTATCGTTTATTTGTAAACTTTAGGGATACCTACGGAAGCACTCCAAACTATCACTATCAGGAAGATGAACTCTCGCAAACTAAACACTTTTTGTTTCCCAAACCTGGGGCACAGGTTACTGAATAAGAACCTGGGGTCAACTCAACCGTGTTTAGTATGGTGACAACACAAATTATTTATTTTTTCCGGACAAGAAATTAATAAATAAAATGAAGCGTCTAACTGTAATGTCAAAATAACAGATTTTACTCAACATTTATATAATATGTAATTTTGTATCGTAATTATGACCAAAAACTTATTTTTATTTATTGACTATCTGTGTTTCGGTTAATGTCCAAAACGGGTGGACCGATTTTGACAGCTACATTGCTAAATAGCTCATGTTACAAAGATTAACTTTGGCTATTATATAAATATACTGTATCCTGCGAGGCAACAACAACAAAGTAGTTGTACATTACATGTTGTATAAATTTGGAAATGCACGAAAAAACATTACTTTCAATAAAATCTTTCCGCATCTACCAACGACCAATAAGAGAACAGAACGCTAATGCCCTTGTTATGTTCGTTTAGTTTTTAATTGATTTCCAAAAACTACGCCTGGTTAACGAGGCAGACATGGTCACACACATTACCACCACAAACATCCAAAATTTGAGCTATAACAGTTTTGCAATTATAGAGAGAAAAATTCACATTTTAACCGATGTATGGGAACGGAAATATTAGAATCAGATAGAGTTTCAATGTGATGCTCGGACCTCGAGCCTCGGTGGCCTAGTTGGTCATGGCGGAAAGTCAATGTTAGTTTTAAATTTAAATACATCCAGAGAATATTTCATTTTGTAAAAAATTAAATAACGTAATAATTTCGTATTTATTGTATGTACAAACTAATTATATTACCGGCGACCACCGCTAGCTTCACCGGACAGCTAAAAGCTGATAGAGAGTTAAAATTCGATGCTCGGAACTCAAGCCTCGGTGGACTAGTTGGTCGACGGAAGACGCGTTTTCAAATCCCATCCAAGGATGTGATTTTTTCTCTCTATAAATTGCAATGTTTGGTATCGCTAAGCAGGCAGTGCTTTGAAAAAGTAATATTAAAAAAATAAAACAGTTTTAGAGCCAGCGGACAAATTTGCCAAGCGAAAAATTAGACAGAAAATCAACAATCCGTGCTATTTAATGTGTTTTTTTTGTAAATTATTAATATAAGTATTCAAGGATCCCGTTTTAAGACCGTTATTTCTTTGGTGTTTTTTGCTATTCCTCATAGTTCTATCTCCTTGGAATATAATTTATAAATAATATGTAACGATAATTATTAAGCTTCAAAAAACGATATAAAAAAATATTTAGTGACAATTCCGCTGAAAAAAAAACAATGATTTTGGCCTATTTGGATTCAAATTTGAATTTTTCGTTTTTAGTTTATTTGGGTTTTCTTGTGTATTTTTTATTTTGTATTCTTCCTATTAGCATTTTATGCGGGAGGGAGGGTGGTGCACACCCCCAAATAGGCCAAAATCAATGTTTTTGTCAGCGGAAGTGTCACTAAATATTTTTTAATATCGTTTTTTGATAATGGATTTCCGCAAAGTAACGCCTGAATCAATAAATTATTATTAAACTTATTTATTTACCAGGGAAACACTCACGTGATCGCAATACGTCCGTTCGAGCATATCTGACGCCCATCTTCAACAATAATAATATGTCTAAGAATTTTTAATATTTTTTTTTTTTTTTTTTTTTAGAACGGACTAATGCTGTTTGCCTCTACCGGCATTTACAGCGTCACCGGATGGTTGGCGAGCGCAGATGGCACTCAGCCAGATGCGGGCGCAGAGGGCGCACCGCCTAAGGCGAGCGTTGAAGACGCTTCGCCGCAAGGAGAGGAGTAGGCGACTTGCTCAAGGGCACCACTAGGGTACGGACCTCGGCTTGGGCCGTCGCCAGGAGAGAGGGGTGTCAAAGTAGTAAATGAAAGTGTTAAAGTAGTAACATTATAGTATAATTATATTATATAAAAATTGTATTATACCTAGTACGAAAGAAATAGATTTATGCAGATCTTTGTCAAGAGATGGCGCCACCCGTTCGGCAACATTTCCTGCATCGCGGTGGCGTTTGGTTTACGTTTGTTGTATACATGCCGCGAAATTTAAAAGTTGGTGAACAATAAATGGATGTGGAAAAGTAATTCCCTAGTTTCATTTGAGCTATCGTAATCATTGGTCCTACGAGTCGGTTCGGATCATCGGCCAGTTAGCTGGAGTTCACTGTGGTCGCTGAGGACTACAGAGCCCGTACTCGCAGTGGATCGCTGCAGACACCAGAGTACGTGGAAGGAAGATTGGCGCGAGGCCATATAGCACAGAGTAGTGCTTGGAGCAGGCGAAGCTGCCAGTGGTACGCGGCCCACCGGAACGTCGACCGTCATCAAGCCGAGCTGAGCTTGGGTGGCAAAGCTGTGGGAGCAGCTACATCAGCCGGCAGGTCAGGAGGACAAGGGAGAGGAGCGGATTGTATGTCACACACGACATATCAAGAGGTTATTGGTGCATGTGTGCGTGAGTGTGAAGTGCAACCGTGAGTACATTTAAAATTTATTGAGTAGGCGAATTCGTGTGAAGAGACCTAGAAAAATTATTAACATAGAACAATTTATTTGTGGTTATTAACGTTAGCATTAGGACTTAGAATAATAAGCGATAAAACGTAGGTACGGGGAATCCATGCCCGATTTCGTCCAGGCTGGAACGGTTTCTAAACACTTGTAATTTTTTTCAAAAATATTTTAAGACTTGTAAAATTTTAGATAATGAATTTGTATTTTTTCGGGATATAAACATTTCGTTTAAGTTTCTAATGTTATGTTATGTTATATTTTCTCTATCTGAAGACTTGGAAAATTTTCAAACGGTTTTGATTGAATATTTTCTGTGTATTTCTGATTAAGTGTCTGGAATATTATTATCATCATCACTTTATATTATTGTTTGTATTAATTGTTGTTTAGTGTACAAAATGACTACAATGGAATGTTTACTAAGCTACCAAGACGATTTATCAAAGCGTATTTTTAAAGCTCGATTGAACTTTAAAAAGTCGCCCAAGGAGCGCCTAACTAAGGATTACATAGAAAGTAGATTGGAGGCACTAGAGCAGTTGTGGTCTGAATTTAGGCAAGGTCATAAGAATTTATTACAGCAACATGATCCTAAATTGTTAAAAAGGGAATCATATATAATAAGCGAAATTTACGATAAGACTGAAGAAGAATTTACTGATTATCAGTGTGAGCTTAAGAATGGTTTGTTTAATTGTAAGGGTCCTGTTACATTCCATAGTAGTGACGGAAATGCACATAAGTCAAATCAAGTGAAATTGCCTAAAATAAGTATTCCATCGTTTTCGGGTAAATATACAGAGTGGATCACTTTCCGGGATTTATTTATATCAATGATCCACAATAATGACTCCTTGGATAATGTGCAAAGGATGCAATACTTAAAAGGTTTTTTAACTGGCGAAGCAGAGCAACTGATTCGGTATATACCAGTTTCTGATGCCAACTATGAGCAATGCTGGAAGACCATAGAGGACCGTTATAGTAATAAAAAATATCTGTCACACTGTATTTTAAAACGTTTTCTTAGCCAAAAGAATGCGACTTCTGAGTCGGCAAGTTTTCTGAAAGAACTAATAGATACTTCTGCAGATTGTTTGAATGCCTTAGCAAATATAGGTATTGACGTTTCTACTTGGGATATCATTGTAATACATCTGCTTTCACTAAAATTAGATCCCGAGTCTCGAAAGCAGTGGGAGCTCAATGTTACAATGAGCGTGACTTCAGATTCCTTGCCCACCTTTGGTCAATTTAAGGAATTTCTAATAAGTAGGTATCGTGCTTTAGAATTTATTGAACCTAAATATGTCAACAAACCAAGTACGTCTTATGGAAGGTTGCCTACTGGTCAGAATGTTAACTATGCTAAGGCTTTACATGCTACTAATGTAACTAAAATCTTATGCGAGTTTTGCGAAGAGGAGCATAAATTATGTTTTTGTAAGAAGTTTGCGAATCAAGATTATGAAAGAAGACGGGAGTTTGTCACAAACAAAAGAATATGTTATAACTGTTTGGGTAGTAACCACGGTGTAAGATTTTGCCAATCCCCTACTAATTGTAAAGTTTGTAAGAAAAGGCATCATTCCTTACTTCACCCAAAAGGTGTCTCAACTTCAGCTGTTAATTCAGGGAATTCAGGTCAAGCAGTTGTAAGATTAAGGGAAGTTAGCGAGACAAGTCATGTGCCAAATAATTCACAGAACGAGAACACGCCAATAGCAGCTGCAAATCATATGGTGGCATGTTGTGCCAAGAGCAAGATATACAAACAGGTGTTATTAGCGACAGCTTTAATAGAAGCTGAGGCTAGAACAGGTGAATATCAAGTCATTAGAGCTTTACTGGATCAGGGATCTCAAGCTTCATTTGTTACTGAAGACACCGTTCAAAGATTAGGATTAAAAAGGATTCCTATTAACAGTGTCATATCAGGTTTAGGTGGTGACGCATCTTCTATGACATCAAGGCACATAGTGAGAATTAAAATAAAATCGAGAGTCGATCCAAAATTTGAAATGGAGTTGGAGGCATACGTATTAAGAAACATTACTACATATATTCCAGGGAGCAAAGTGCCCTTAGAAGAATGGGTCAACTTACACGGGTTATGTTTGGCTGATCCCGCATATGATCTGCCAAATAGGATAGATATACTATTAGGAGCAGAAGTTTACTGCCAGATATTGAAAGAGGGTTTATTACGAGGTCCAATTGGATATCCTGTAGCGCAGTCCACCACTCTTGGTTGGATATTATCTGGACCAGTAAGATCAGGAATAGGTGAAAACAATACAACAGTGTTGCACACACATGTTGAAGACAACGAATTAAAACGCTTCTGGGAATTGGAATCGGAGCCTTTATTGGTTTCAAAAATATTAACCGAGGAAGAAAAAAGGTGTGAAGACTTCTATACCGCTACAACACGTCGCGCTGAAGACGGGAGGTACGTGGTGAAGTTGCCATTTCGCGATGAAGATCCAGCCTGCAAGAATGGAGATTCACGTGCAATTTCGATAAAAAGGTTTAAAACCCTAGAAAGAACATTGGCTAATGACACTTTGCTGCAAGAAAGATATACAGGTGTCATAAATGAGTACCTACAGTTGAATCACATGGTGCTGGTGCAGGAACCTGACGAGAAAAGGGAACATGCGGTTTACTTACCCCACCATGCTGTTATAAAGGAAGATAAATCCACTTCAAAGGTAAGAGTAGTTTTTGATGCATCCTGTAAAAATAACAAAAAGGTTTCATTAAACGAAACATTGATGGTTGGACCCACACTTCAGCCCGATTTGCGACATTTGATTATGAATTGGAGAAAATATCCTGTATGTTTAGTAGCAGATATAGTGAAGATGTACCGTATGATTAAAGTGGCAGATGAGGATTGCGACTATCAACGAATAGTATGGAGGAATCAACCGGACGATGAATTACGTGACTATAAACTACTTACCGTCACATTTGGTACTGCTTCAGCCCCATATTTGGCTGTGAGGACTCTTAATCAAGTTGCTATAGATCACAAAGAACAATATCCAATAGCAGCAGAAAGGGTGCCAAAAGAATTCTACATGGATGATTTAATGAGTGGCTGCCAAACAGTCAAAGAAGGTAGAAAACTTATAAAAGAAATGGATGCATTACTAAAAGAAGGGGGATTTATTTTACAAAAATGGTCGAGTAACAAAAAGGAGCTGATAGAGGTTTCGGATAAACAGGTAATAAATGAAATAGAAAGCGTAGAAGACAAGGAAAATAAAGACATGGAGTTTAAAATGGACAATATAATTAAAATTCTGGGACTTACCTGGAACAAAAGCCGCGACGAATTTCAGTACTCGGTGAAGCTGCCGCCTATGTCCACACCTGTAACTAAAAGAAAGATTATATCTGATGTTGCACGTCTATTTGACCCACTTGGATGGATAGCACCATGCGTTATAAAAGCAAAGATATTCATACAGCGTTTGTGGATAGCAGGAACTGGATGGGATGAGGAACCACCACGTGAGATATTAGAAGATTGGTATACTTACCGCAATGATTTGACTCAGCTGACTGAGTTTTGTATTCCCAGGTGGCTGCACACGAAATCTGATGATGTGATTGTCGAATTACACGGTTTTTCAGATGCTTCAAATGCTGCGTACTCGTCGGTGGCCTATATAAGGATAATAAATGCAACAGGACAGGTACATGTCAGTCTAGTTGGAGCAAAAACCAGAGTAGCCCCTGTGAAGCAAGTGAGCATACCGCGGTTGGAACTTTGTGGTGCGGTTTTGCTGGCTAAGTTGTTGGTTGAGATATCTAACGTGTTGAATATTCCAAAAAATAGAGTTAGAGCGTGGACGGATTCAACAGTAGTGCTAGCCTGGCTCAATAAACATGCCAGTAACTGGAAGACGTTTGTTGCGAACAGGGTGTCAGAGATTCATACAACCATTGAATCGTCGCAGTGGTCACATGTATCTACCAAAGACAACCCCGCAGATTGTGCGTCTAGGGGTATTCGACCAGTTGAACTGGTTCAACATGACATGTGGAAATTCGGCCCTATGTTTTTATGGGAAAAAGAGGTCACGTACAATAAATTGAAGAACAATGATACACATGAAGAAGAATCATTAAAAGTTCATGTTGGTGTTGTGGATGAATCAATTCTGGAAATGTATTCGTCACTAAGGAAACTAGCTCGAGTGGTCGCGTATTGTAGACGATTCCTCACAAAAAGAATCAATTTACCAATGTGTCAGGGACAAACCAATGGAAGATTTTTAAACACACGGGAATTAGACGAGGCTTTAAATACTTGTATTAAGTTATCTCAAGCTGCAGATTTTAAACAAGAAATAGACGAAATTAAAGTATGTGGACAAGTCTACACAAAACACTCCAAACTTCTATCACTTACTCCATTCCTTGATGAGAAGGGATTGCTTAGGGTGGGTGGCCGAATATCAAAGTCTCAAGAAACTGAGAGTCAAACATCCAATCATACTATCACCCAAATCGGCTCTGTCAAAACTGATAGTTAGCGAGGCACATCAAAAAACATTACACGGAGATGTACAATTGATGCTTAATTATTTACGCTCAGCGTACTGGATTATTAGAGCGAAAAACCTGGTAAAATATCACGTCCGTAAATGTATAGCCTGTGTTCGCCACAAGGCTAAACTACAAAATCAACTAATGGGATCTTTGCCTTCAGTGAGAGTTACGCCAGCTAGAGCATTTCTCAACAGTGGAGTTGATTATGCAGGGCCAATAATGTTGAGAACTGCAAAGGGCAGAGGACACAAGGCATATAAGGGATACATATGTCTATTCGTATGTATGGTTACAAAGGCTGTACATATAGAAGTTGTTAGCGATCTAACTTCCAGAGGTTTTTTGGAGGCCTTTAAACGTTTTGTGGCACGGCGTGGCCAGTGTGCTAATTTATATAGCGATAACGGCTCGAATTTTGTAGCAGCCGCAAAGGAGTTACAGGATTTGTTCAAAGCGGAAAGATCATTCATGATTGAAGAAGTAGCTGCTGGTTTAGCACTTCAGGGATGTACTTGGCATTTTATACCACCTAGGGCACCTAATTTCGGAGGGTTGTGGGAGGGGGGGATCAAATCAACCAAGTACCATATTAGACGCGTAATAGGCGAGTCAACATTGACGTTTGAAGAGATGACTACCCTTTTACATCAAATAGAGGCGTGCCTGAACTCACGTCCATTATCAATTGTTCACAATGAACCGGGGGAATTCAATACCCTTACTCCGGGACATTTTCTAATAGGGGAACCTCTTGTGACTGTGCCTGAAGTAAATTACGAAACATGTAACATAAGCTCGTTGAAAAGATGGCAAATGACGCAAGTGATGCTTCAGAACTTTTGGCGAAGATGGTCAAACGAATATTTGGCACATCTCATGCACCGCTATAAATGGGCTCATAAAGTTCCTGAGCCTCAAGTAGGGGACATCGTTTTGGTGAAGGAGGATGATTTACCACCTAGTAGATGGGTTTATGGTAGAATTATTGATAAACACCCTGGGTCAGATGGGTTGACAAGAGTTGTCTCGCTAAAATGTAAAAAGTCGATTATTAAACGACCTACTTCAAAACTCTGCATTTTGCCCGTTACTGAATAAGTAATTTTAGTAACTTTGTTAATAGTAATAGTTTAATATCTGTTATTTATAGTATACTTAGATTTATTGGTACTCACAGGATTGCGTGAATAAACCTTATCACGGTGGGCGGTTTTAAAGGACATTCTGTCCTTGGTGGGCGGAATGTCAAAGTAGTAAATGAAAGTGTTAAAGTAGTAACATTATAGTATAATTATATTATATAAAAATTGTATTATACCTAGTACGAAAGAAATAGATTTATGCAGATCTTTGTCAAGAGATGGCGCCACCCGTTCGGCAACATTTCCTGCATCGCGGTGGCGTTTGGTTTACGTTTGTTGTATACATGCCGCGAAATTTAAAAGTTGGTGAACAATAAATGGATGTGGAAAAGTAATTCCCTAGTTTCATTTGAGCTATCGTAATCAAGGGGAGTAGGAGAGAATCGCCCCGGTACATAAGTGTACCGTTGAAAGTGGGTCCTATGAATTTTAACTCTACGACTATTTGGAGAGAATCTAACCAAGACATAACTTTTGCCTCGAGCTCGCCGGCGAGCTCGGTGTTTGACTGTGTTTACCACTAAATCATAACCTTGTGTACCTCGCCTCCTCCCATTTCCGCGACATGGGTCCACACCGCGACCAGGATCGTCGCGTTGTGCACTCATGACTGTACTTTGGGTGGGGCTACAATAAAAATGTGTAATACCTCGTCCGCAGCCATTTGCTGGGCCGGAGGATACATCGCGACCGGGGCCGCGGTGTATACTCCCACCCGCACCGTGGCTGGGACTACAATCGTGTGTGTGTGAATTACCTCGACTGCGACTGGGGCTGCGAAGAAGATCTCGGCCGGAGCCTACAATGCGATCGGGATCACAGCCCTGGTCGGGTCTACAACCATTACCGGGGTTCCCTTGGGACGACGCTAAAGCTGCCGAAGTAACGGCTGCGATGGGGTCGTCCGGGTCACCCAAAATATGCCTTGGACGGCGACGGGGGGGAAGGAAGTGGGGATCGGTTATGTCAGTGGAGTAGTTCGCCGCTTCGACCACGAGGGGATTCGAGTGGTGGGGGGCTTTGTCGAAGTGGCGGCGGGAGCAGTCTTTCATATACTGCGTAATAGTGGGGAGGGTGAAATCGCAGTGCAGTTCGGCGTTCCGCAAGTACCACGGAGCGCCCACTGCCCTGCGCATAAAGCGATTCTGAATCACTTGAAGTTTGTGGAGGTCGTGTTTCTGAGCATGGGCGAACGCTACAGATGCGTAAGTCATGATTGGGCGGATGCAAAGTTTGTAAAGAGTCGTCTTATTTCTAAGAGACATTTTACTGTTTTTGCCTATGAGGGGATTAAGACGACCCATAATGAAGGCCGCCCTATTGCGAACAATCTGGATGTGTTTCGCGAAAGTGAGTTGGCGATCAAGGGTGACGCCCAGGTATTTGGCAGATTTAGCCCAAGGGATGGGTTCGCCGAATAGGACTATGGGTGACGGCATGAGATTCCGCCGGGTCTCAGTGAAGTACACTGCTGCACTTTTGCTAGGATTTACTGCAATCCGCCATTTACGAAACCATGCACCGATTACGGTGATGGCTCGTTGGATGGCGCATCTCTGCCTGACCTTGAACCAGCCAGTAGAGTAGATTGCAGTATCATCCGCAAACTGAGCGATCTGAACATTAGGTTCAGATCGTGGGATGTCGCTGGTGTACAGCGAGAAGAGAATGGGTGAGAGTACAGAGCCCTGAGGGACACCTGCGTGAATGGGATGCGGGGAGGAGAGCGTTCCCTCGGTGCGATAGCTAAACGTTCGATCCCTGAGAAAGTCTTGTAAGATGAGTACAAGACGGTCTGGCACACCCAGTTGGTACAGCTTGAATATCAAGCCGTTGTGCCAGACTTTGTCGAACGCTTTCGCTACGTCGAGGAAGACAGCTATGGTCCCTTGGGGCTTTGGTTTCTTATTGAAACCGCCTAGGATGTGCTCCGTTACGCGGTGCACTTGTTGGACGCAAGAGTGTTTGGCTCTAAAACCAAATTGCTCATCGGGAAGGAGGTTATTGGACCTAACGTGGGACCAGAGTCGGTTCACAATGAGCCGCTCGTAAATCTTCCCCAGAGAGCTGAGGAGACTTATGGGACGGTAGCTGGAGGGCTCGGCTGCCGGTTTGCCTGGTTTGTGAATACCAATGACAATGGCATGCTTCCAAGTGTCTGGGAAGGAGCAGTTGCTCATAGCCGCATTGAAGATGCTAACTAAGAGATGGACTAGTGGGACTGAGAAGTGTTTAATCACCTTGTTGCTGATACCATCAGCCCCGGGGGATTTACGGGTCTTGAGGCTCTTGATCAGAGACACAACCTTGGATGATTTTACCGGTGGGAGGAGTGGGAGGTCAGAGATGGACATAGAGCTTTTACGTTCGACTTCAGATTCCACCGAATCGAGGTGTTTCTGGTCGACGTGATCTACATTTAGAGTACACTGAGCCTCAAGGCTATCAGCTAAACACTCGGCTTTGTCTTCGTCAAGGAACGCTATGGAGAGGGGAGGTGGCCTAATGAGTGGAGGCATTGTCTGTTGTCCGTCAGATTTCAGAGTTCGAGCCAACTGCCAGTATGCCTGGTGAGTTGGCTCAATCTCTGACAGTTTGTCGTCCCACCTTTGATCACGCAGCTCACTCATGCGTTTCCTTACAGCACGCTGTAAATAGCGCATGGTGGCTTTGTTCTCTGGGGTTGGCATCGAGTCATACGCCCTAGTGGCGGCGTTCTTAGCTGTCAGTAACCTCCTCGCACCCTCGGGCAGTTCAAAGCGGCGACCATCCGCCACTTGGACCTGCTTTGAGGATTCACCTACTGCGGTGCGGAGGTGGTCACTGAGAGCCTCGATCGCAATTGACACGTCTTCTACTGTCTGTATGTCATCGGGGATTCTATCGAGAGCGGGTGAACTGATAGCTTGGAGGGATTCCCCCAGTTGCTTCCAGTTCACTACCGTTCTAGTGATAGGGGTTATGTCCGTCGGGTCGGGGCCTAGTTTCAACAATACAGGGCGGTGGTCTGAAGTCAGTTCGTGTAACACTTCTATAGAGCGCAACCGGAGGGTGACGTTCTTGAGAAGTGCTATGTCAAGTATGTCTGGTCGTTGGTTGTCAACATAGGGATATCTTGTGGGCTCCAGAGGGGAGAGAATATCAAAGTTTAAGTGGCTGACCAAGCCTTCAAGGATTTTACCATTACTATTGTTACTAGTACAGTTCCATATGACATGTTTACTGTTGAAGTCACCGATCAGAAGGACGGAGCTTCCTAGAGAGAAGAGGGCTTCCAAGTCTGTCTGTAATAGTTCTTTACCAGAGGGGAGGTAACATGAGGCTATGATGACAGGTTGATGACCTGACATCGCTAGAAAGCAAACAGAGGCTTCTAGTATTCTAAGTGGTGGAGTAACAATTGGGATACAGTGCAGAGCTCTTTTGTAATAGATGAGAATGCCACCTTTTGGGGTGGCCACTCTATCATTACGAACCAAACGGTAATTTGCAAACCTAGGGTTCGCTGTACCTGGTTTCAGAAAGGTCTCCTGCACGCATAGGATATCGACCTGATGGGTCTTACAAAATTCGTGAACTTCGTCCTTTTGACTAGAGAGGCCGTCAGCGTTGAAAGTCGCTACGGTGACTGAGTGGGGCTTAATTCGTTTCGGTGTACTATCCATATTGGATGATACCTAAGAAACGCTGGGGAGGGCGTAGCGCCTCACTGCGCTGATTAAACCCGCGTGTGTGAGCGTGGCTCGCAAGCGGTCTTGGTCGTTTGTGGCAGTACGAAGTTTGTGCGCGAATGCACGTACTTCGTCCACGTCTATGACCATCGCGTAGTCCATGACAAGGGCTATGTCGGCCGCCAGGTCAGATTGACCTGGGGCGTCCATGAGCCCAGCCATTGGAGGCCTAGAGAGCGGCGGTTTGGGCTTAGGAGCCGGCGCGCTGGCAGAGGCCTGCGGGCGGGCGGGGGTGAGGGGGGCGCTTGCTTGTACCATGCTCAAGGGCTTGGACCAAGCGTTGCGCGCGGGCGCGGGCGCGGGAACAACAGGTGTTGCCTGCGGTGCGGGTGTAAGGTTAGGCTTAGGGCCGTTTCCTTGTGAGCGGGTAGTGACCGGGCGAGGAGGGGGAATAGGCCTCCTAGCCGGCCCACTTGATACGCGGGGTGCCTTAGGGCAACCGCGGTAGTTGGCGGTATGTCCCTGTGTGCCGCAGAGGACACAACTAGGTGGGTCTGCCGAGTCCCTTGTGCGAGAACACTGGGCTGTCCCGTGATCCCCTAGGCACTTGACGCACCTCGGGCGGGCGAAACAGAATCGGGCGGCATGCCCGTACAATTGGCAGTTATGACACTGGCCAGGCGCTCGGTTTCGGAATGGGGGTTGAACGGTGATCCCCGAGAGGTTCACTACCGTTTTGACATTAAAAATCGCTTTGCCCTCTGGCGTGCGATTGAGGATGACCAATAGTAGGTCGTAGGGCCTGCGATCTTTGCCACTGTACATCCGGTGGCATTCGCGGACGGGGTAGCCTTGCGCCTTTAAGTCGGCGAGGACACTGTCGGTTTGCACCTCTTTTGGTACGCCGCGTATGACAACGCGTAGTACCTTCTCTTCCTCGAGAGCATAAGTATGAAAGCTTATACTCTCGTTTTTTAAAATTCTGGTGAGCGCCCTATGGTCGCTTGGGGTCGGCACCTGGACTTTGATACCCAGTTGGGTTGAGCGGGCGCTAGTATATTGGATCTTACGATCCGTCAATAGTCGTGAGACCATGTCCCACTTCGCCTTGTCCTGAAGGAACAGAGGCGGCGGCGGTTTCTCGCGTCTAACTGACGCTCCTTGAGAGGAGACGTCGCGTTGAGACGCGGCGATGCTTGCGGGAGCATCGGAGTGAGCGAGAGGGTCGCGGGAGGTGGGAGCGAGAGAGCCTGATGGCTTCGCTCCCGGGGCGGTGCAGGCCGCTTTGGGTGGCGGGGAGGGAGCCTCTGAGGCGGCTTTGGGGACGCGCTTTCTCTTTCCGACGGTAGTGAACCCGTCGTTGGAGATGTTGCCAACAGAGTTAGCGCGGGAGCGGGAGAACTCTACATCCATCTCATTCTCCGAGTTGGATGCCGAATCGTAGGCGCGTTCGTACTCAGTCCGAAGGACTGGAGAGCGATCGCGGGGTGGTAAAGGTGCGCGAGGAGCGCGGGGCGCATAGGGCGCAGGGTCGGGGGAGAGAGGGCTATCTAACGGCTTGAACGCCGAAGAACCGAAGGGCGCCCTCGGAGGGATGGAGCCGGAGGAGGGAATTTGAGAGTCCGTGAAGCTGGGCCTCCCAACAATGTCCCGATTGGACTGGAGATATTCGGACAGCATGTCCGGGTAGCAATTTGACACCCACGAGGCGAACGCCTGAGGCGAAACGCCTTGCGGGAGGCTCATAGCGGGGGAGGGAGATAGTAGAGACATCTCGAGGGGAATACTCGAGATGCGAGTGAGGGGTGAGTGACACTCCCGCCGGGTACAGGCGGGAGAGTGAGTGCCTAGGTGTCCCTACTGTGTGCCCTCTGCCAGTCTTATTGTGCAGTGGGATGTGTGCCTAAACGCGAGGCCCTAGCTGCTCCGGGGGCGAGGAGAGAAGACCGAGTAAAACCCGGCTTCCAACCAAACACTTGCCCAGAGAATAGGAGAGTAGGATAGGGTAGGGTGGGAAGGAGATACCTGCCGTCGGCGAGGGGAGACCCCAAGGCCGGTGAAGGCAGGCCCGTCCGGTTTTAGCCGTTCCCTCCCACGCTCAGGAGGGAAAGGCTTGACGCACCGGGTCCGCGCCCAACTGGGTGGCGTTAACACCGCAAGGATCGTCCAGAAGACCACGTGAAGCGTGGATTTGTTTTGACTCGACTTTGAAAATTGAAAAATTAAAAATCGAAACTAGAGTTCGCTCTGAGAAGAGCGGTTTTGATTAGACAATGAACAATAGGTGATTGATGTGTCGAAGCGCTCTTACAAGAGCGCGCTTCTTCCGCGACGCGAGCCGAGCCGAGCCGAACGCCTCCGTGCGCCGAACGGTACACGAAGCGGTGGCTTGACGTCGAATCTGCACACAGAAAATCCACTATTAGCGAAGTCCAACACTGAATCCTCTTCAATCGAAACGATACAGGTAACCGGCACTAAAAGCGCAAGCACTTTTAGGCCGATCGGAATATTCTCGGGGAGCACTTGAGCGCACGTCCGTCCCACTCGAGCGCGCTGACCGGAATGCTGTAAGTTGAATTTTTAATAATCATGAAACTATGTTTTAAAGAGATGGCAATATAAGTGTTGCAGTTTAGTGTGAAGGAAAATAGTATATTATGCAACTAGTGAATAAAGGACGGATTTAATGCGAGGGCCATAGATGAATCACGATAAGTGAAGAATTCTAACGACTGAATCACGACCGCAGGGAGTGATTCGTGATGATTGAATCACGAGCGTAGCGAGTTATTCAAGTGTTAGAATCCTGAGCGATGCGAGTGATTCATGGCCCTCAATATAAATCTGTTTTATTCAAGAGTTGCATACTATACTTTATACCTTGACTACGAGAAAAAGAAATAATTTAAGCGAAAATAGACATTTAATGAAGAAAAAAGGAAGGTTAAATTATTTAAAATGCACATTAAAATTTGAACAATTACTAAACATAAGAGTAATTTATTTATTATTATTATATATTTTTTTCTATAATCGCAGCAAAGAACACAATACAGTTTTTATTCTAATGCTAAACTCCTTGTCTCAAATATCGACCAATCAAATCTCGAGGAGTTACTTGCACAAAGAGTTTGTATGTCGACTATTATTTGCGTAAGGAAGATGTATAAGCACTGAAACGGAGATCGAATATATTGGTGTGTTCGAAGTTCAAACACCAAAACAGTGATTAAAAAGCTTTTTTATTCGCTGTTTTCAGTGAATAAAATAAGCTTTTTAGAGTAGTAATGGTATAAAAGATATTTGTGGGTAGCGTGAGAATTTAACTTATTAACTCAACTAAATAAAAACGACTACAGTGAGAGCATTTATAATTATTAATATACCGTATTTTTTATTATTTTATAATGTACGTAAAACATGAGTAGGTATTAGTTCACAAAAGAACTACTTATGTGTTATTATTTTATACTACTTTTTACATTAACATTTTAATTTGATGTATTTCTACAATATAAGTGTATCTACATTTTTATTTAAAAATATGGTATCCAGATTTCTAAGAATGTGAGCGTACTATAGTATAAATAACATGAAAACTTTGTAAGTGTTCGTTTGATAGTAACGTACACATTTAAAAAAAGATAAATAGAGTATGTAGTCGCCAGTTTCACCGAAACATGATAAAGTGAAACGAGTCGTTTCAAATTTGACGGAAGATTTGATTTGAAAATATTGGTTATTGTAAAAAGGTTATTCCTATTAAGTTGCTTTTATTTATATGTTAACACCTACGAAGAAATAATGTCAGGAAGCATAACTCAGAACAAATTCCACACAAATAGTGGTCCTTCAAACTAAAACGACGTATGATTCCAAATACGAATTACTTCCGAGGTTACAAATAGACATGTTCGGTGATTGGTTTAAATTTCAGAAGGAAAGCAGGGATTGTTCCACGCGCGTGCTGCAACGTCTACTATGATAGCTGAGTCATAGCAGCGTGAACGATATTATTGATTTAGCACGACTTTCATTGGGTCATTTTTTTAATGCAGTTACTCTTCCTGATATTATTTCTTCGTCGGTTAACAGAGAATTCTTGTTCTGATGAATTAATTTAAACCCCCATACTATTTGAAGGTGTCTATTTACATACTTTGGACATTGGTTTTCTCTATAATATAAAATATTTCAGTATTTTCACTTGCTAGAGTGCCCTTCAAACCCTAACACAATAATGCATGCGCACTCTTACTTTGCGGTAGAATATGTCACACTGTAGTGTTACTAACTAAGATGGCCTCTTGCCCAAGGGGTCTACCACCTACAGTCGCGGTTCCTCCCGTTTTACTATTACTATTATATATATATACGCCTTGAGCGAAAGAATGCAATGATGAATTGTGTTACTCCATTCCCTCACAGAGTAAAAATACTATAAATATCTATATATGTATATAAAAATTAAGCCCTATTTCTCCAGCCGTGCGATTCACTTAGAGCAAAGATCGTTGCGTCTTTGACAACATCCGTGAAATAAATGACGAGATGACAAGAAACGTTGGAAAAACAATCTTATGTGCAAGGGCGATACCTCATAAAGTATTTGACGTCGACGAGCTCGCCGATGAATCATTACAAAATCTCACAGCTGGTCACGCTATAACTTGAGAACGACTTTACCGATTTGTTCATGTTTTTTAATGTGTTCTTATAACTACTACTTGCATAAAATAAACAAGGAAAGATAAGAGATTATGGCGAGGCCGAAGGCCGAGCCTAATACGCAAACGAAGTCGCGGGCAGTCGCTTGTAACAAATATAAGATGGTCAAAAAGTCTGACAAACGTGTATGTATAATATTTTGCACTTAAGATAAAACTCGCATCTCTGTTACTAATTTTCTCTAATTGCAAATCATTGAATGTTATTAAAATATTGATTGTTAATTCAACCGTTACCAAATACGTTATTGAAAGTATTTGCGTGGGATTGTTAATAATATAGTTAGAAGGTTAATCTGCGTTATTTAAGTACAAGTACTTATTTTGATTGTGTTCGTTAACCACTTGCATTGCTGTAACTGATTTTTTTAACGTTTTTTTTATATTAAGGTTTTCCCTAAATTTTTTTTACGGTGTATTTTATCTTTGCAGTTTCCGATCGGAATTCAAATAAATAAATGTGATTTTAATAGCGACATACATGCTTCACCCTGATAATATATATATATATATATATATATATATATCTATCTCTGAATCAATCCTCAGGTTTTCAAGGTTTATATTTCTTTTTGGAAATATGGTCTCATCTTCTATGCATAATGAATACTACTATAACTACTCTGTGGCTACACAACTGAAATTTTGACAGTTGATGCGTTTTATGTTATAAAAAATCCATAAATCTTTTGTGGATAAGGAAGGATTTTTGGAAATTCCACCCCTAAGGGGATTAATTAAGTTTGTGGCTTTATATCCCATGGACCAAACAATCAAAACCGCTGACAGGTTAGCTAGTAGACATTTTATATAGGTACAGGACAAAATACTTATATAGTTATTTCAAATTACTGTTGCTGTGTGTCACGGTTTTATCCACGTAAGCAATGTCTATTAAAAACGGAGGATTATGTCTCTTAATAAATCTTGTATACTTAGTCTAGCCATAAATATTGAAACTATTTTGAGCATAAATACGGTCATTTTGTTTGTTAGAATGTTGCTGTTGTAAAGTACAAAAAATCTTATCCGTAAATAATTTTTTTTCTGTGACCTACCTTTGCGTACCATTTCAGTAGTTGTTTCGATTTTACCACCCTATTCTTTTTTAAATTATCAGTTAAGAAATGACCAGTACGTCTCTTATAGGCTGCAAGTCCTAAGTCATCTTTTAAAATACGCGACATGATTCTAGGTGCTATCTTCATCTCCCGAGATAAATTCTTTTGCTTTCGGTCAGGATTTCTTCGAATTTTTCCCTTACTGCAATGACCACCTTATTCGTACGAACACTGTGGACGGCCAAATCTTTTTCTGTCACAAACAGAGGAGGTCTCATTGTACTTATGAATAGCCCGGTACACGAACATTTTACTAATAACAAGCGTATGGAGTTTTAAAAATTGTATTTGGCTCCATACCTACTTTATGTAATGCAATCACAGCGATTCGGTTCTCTTTATCACCCCACTCCATTTTAATATCGCAAACTATTGTACAATGTATTGGCGCCAAAATGAGAAAACTCAATGAACAATCATATAAAAATGACAGATTCCAAATTCTTAACAAGTGATATTTTGTTTATTTTTAATTGTATCAGTATTTATAGCCAGACTAAGTATTTCTAAAGTAGAGTTCAGAACTGACTGAATTTCATAATCTTACTTATTTATAATACGAATATTAAAATAAATAATATTTAATAATATTGTTGTCAATAAGTTATAATAAAAATATATTGACGGCTCCGTGTATTCGTTGGTGGCTTTGGATTCAAAGCGACGAGGCTCGGGTTCGATTTCTAGCCTTGTGCCAGACCATGTCTCCTGCGGCACAGGAATACCTAATTGTATGAGTGTTAATGTTTTTAGAGTATTTTCTGTTCAACTTGTAGCAATTCTTTGCAATTGGTGTCATTGCTGCAATTAAATAAGTATGCTATCTTGAAAATGTTTAACGTTTGTTACGTACGTAAATAAATGAGTGCATTGCAAAACGTGGCATTGGCAAACCGATGTAATTTGTTTTACACCTAAATTAGTAATATTGGGTGTACTCGTATCTGAAGTTGTGTTTTTCAAAGTACGAGTATGATTCTTCTGGCGCTGTCCATTCAAAGGTCCCTTGGCAACCCAAAACCCATCATAATCATAATCAGCCCATTTTGTTGCCACTGCTGGGACTTGAGTCTTCCTCTCAGAGAGAGGAGTTGGGCCATAATCCACCACGAGGGTCCAGTTTGGCTTAGTGGATAGGTTAGTGGCTAACCCATGCTGAAATTTTTCAGGCCACCCGAAGGCTTTCGACTGCTTTTTCGCCTTTAGCCCAACGACTGTTGTCCTAAGACAAACAACTGTGATCGATGGCTTAACGAGCCCTCCAAAGCACGGAAGTGCTCAGTTGAATAATGCCACTAGCGGTCACCCATCCAATTTCTGACCGCAGTAAGTGTTGCTTAACTTGTTATTAAAGTATTACTTAAGATCGTCACGTCGAGCTCCGCTACGAGCGCTTCATCTTCAGCGCTTCAAAAACAAAATCCATTTGGTTTTTGTTTTGCTATAGTTTTCAAATAAATTTTGTAAGTTTGCAGATTGACGAATCGTAGGAGGCCACGAAAACCAACATACTAGAGATGGTAGGCCTTTTGTGACCGAAGCGTCTTGGGTGGTACCATCGCTGTACCAGGGTGGTACTCCCACCTTTTAAAGTAGTCACATTCAAACCTTACCTATAAATTTCGTACCACGTCAATATAGCAAGCTTAAAGTAATAATGGATTACGATAGACGTTTTGATGACGTTTCATTAAATAGTTCACTCAATTCGCGTAGTTTGCAATTGCATTAGTGCTCTATTCGGGTTGAGCATTATGTATTGATCCTGGAACGCACCATTAGGATCGATTTCAAATATAGAAGATAGAGAGATATATAGAAAGTATTATGTTGCCAAGCGTGCAAGCAGTGTTAGGCTGTAAAGGGCACTGTAGCAAGTGTAACTACGGGGGGAAAGAGATTCAAACACTAAGCAAAATTACAGTTCTAAGCTCTGGGTAGTACTTTAACTGTCATGGTCATAAGTTCCACGACTTCCCCGTCTTATCACCTGACTGGATGGAAGATTGCATCCAGCGTCGACCGGCAAGGTTGATAACCTACGCTGCGCTTACCAGTTATTGGTCTGCTCCAGTACCTTTCGAATGAGTGGATTGGAAGGTTCTGGAGTAGAGAATACTGTCTAAGGTAATGAATCAATATTTTACTATACACTGCTTGAAAGATTGCTGTAAGAATAGGTATTGGTCTTAAATTTTCTGTATTGTGTTTCTATTCCTTTAGTAATATCGCGTGAAAATTATCACATTGTAAGGAAATCCAGCATAACTTATATCATAGAGACATAGACAATGCAGCAAGGTCACAGAGTAGCACGAATAGCATCACAAGCGACGAGAAAACGTCACGAAAACCTGTACTTATTGTACATACCTATATATTATACGTAGTACTATTGTATTATCTGTGACATTATGTAGTAACTATTGCTGGAACTGTGGTCGCAGTGCTACAATTACAGATTCACACTGTAAACACAACAAGGTCACTGCTGTGACTATAAGCAGAAGATTTCATTTGTGATTCTGAGAGTTGTACGATTGTGGAATTTGTGTATTTTTATAAATAACAATCTGTATTACATAACTGTTCGGAAACTGTGTTTTAAAATTGACATAAAGTAAGTATCAACCAGCTATGGAGAGAGCTATGCTCGGGGTTTCTTTACGTGATCGAATCAGAAATGAGGAGATCCGTAGACGAACTAAAGTCATCGACATAGTCCAGAAGATGAGCCAGTTGAAGTAGCGGTGGGCAGGCCACATAGCACGCAGAACAGATGGCCGATGGGGCCGAAAGGTTCTAGAGTGGAGACCACGGACCACGGACATGCGACAAGGTAGACTGACGACCTGATAAAGGTAGCAGGACGACGTTGGATGCAGGCCGCTTCCAACCGGTGCTTTTGGATATGTGTAGGGGATATATTATATTAACGGGGCTTAATCGCGTTAGTAATAGTATTTATTTACCTCGACGTTTCGATCAAGTTGCATTGATCGTGGTCACGAGCGGACTGAAGAGACAAGATAATGACACCCGCCTCTTCAGTCCGCTCGTGACCACGATCAATGCAACTTGATCGAAACGTCGAGGTAAATAAATACTATTACTAACGCGATTAAGCCCCGTTAATATAATATAACTATGTGTTCAAATCGCGAAAGTTTAAAAATTACTATGTGTAGGGGAGGCATATTTTCAGCAGTGGACGTCATACGGCTGAGATGATGATGATGAAAGTAATTATTATTTGTTTTACAGAGAGACACGTTTAAAACCGTTTCAGAGGGGAGTGATAAAGGAAGTATCATACAAAGACACCGGTTTATCTTTACAATCAACTGACTAATCCGCTGCTTCGCTTGGTTGGTTTTCGTGGAATAATGGTTTCTAATTACACGGAACCCTAAATCTTAAAAAAATACTCCTTACAGCATGTCAATGAGGGTCATGTCAAAATTGGTTCAGCTATATTTTATAGATTAATTGGAACAAACAACAAACATATTACTTCCGGGAGTAGTTCCGTGATCTTGGCGCTTGCAACAGCGTCGAAATATTGGGAGCGCATTAGAAATAAATACGACGGTTTTCATTCCATAAGTAACAATTAGTTTATTAAAAGTAAGCGTGAAAGTTAAAAAAACAAATGCTATACAAACAACATTTGTTTTTATTTGGGCATGTAAAAAACTGTTCTTATGACATTACTAAGAGACCAATTATCATATAAATGTATGTATGTATATATATAATGTTATTAGTAGGTTATTAACTACACAATAGATGTCTTAAAACTACGTACCTAATCATTTATTTGACGCCCCCGTTAGTTAGTATAGTCGTGACCTTGCTTTTGGTTCATGTTTAGTAAAGATTTACGTGATGAGCATGAATGCTTATGATGTATATGTTAGTCCATGCTTTGCAATACACCATGCGGGAGAATGAAGTAAGTGATTGGTTGGTGACTGGGGAGTTGCTTAATCTGTTGGGATCAGGAACCCTCTTTAGAGGCAAGGTTCATTCATAAATCCATTGTTATTTTTTGTCCTGATGCGGACGAGTTAACTTGGCCGGCGCATGGAATCCAGTGGTAGGTTGTCTAAAAAGGAATAACAATCGCCCAAAATGTGTCGAGACTTACAATCGAGTTCGAGGGCCAATGGTATCCGTAGTGAAAGAGTGAGAAAGAGGGTAGACCGTTTTGTCTGCTCATAACTTAGAACTTTTTTCACATCCACCCGCATATTCAGTCTACCCGTGAACATGGTGTATGTAACTGCGCCGAAATACTCGTATCGGGAACTCCAAAACATGTCTAGTCGCGGTGTACATCCCGTGAGAACTAATCAAAATTTATGTAAAATGTTTATATCTGTGATGTCAACCCGCATATTTTTAGATAGCCGAGTAACCTTTTTAAAGTTTTAATGTTATTTGGAGACGGTACAAGCACGAAGCCCACCCAGTGTTAAGTGGTAACCACTGCCTAAAACAGATGCATTTCGTTACAAGTGACGAACTGTACTGCGCCCGTAGCCTTGATAAACTCAGTTGCTAAGTCTCATATGCCAGTAATTTCGCCGGCATCCGTATCATTCAAGCTAGAATACAGAATTATGTCATGTGTGTCAGACATAATAGTAAGTTCTTTGCTGCGAAAATTACTGATTCGCGGTAGAAATAGGTAGGTATGCCTGTACTTCCCCGGAAGAAGTCATTTACAAAGTTTACTGCACTAAAATTCAATAATTATTGGTCTTTAAATTAACTGATTTAAAAATGCCACGCTATTAGCATCGAGTTCGTCTGACGAAGCGTTTGCAGTGGAGTTTGCCTTGTCGTTCTTAATCCAATCGATCAACAAGGTTAAGCAATGCTTAAGCCTAGCTGGCTGGCTACTAGACTATCCACCAAACCGCAGTTAGTGGATCCACATGGTGGATTATGGCCTGTATCTCTTTGACAGGAAGGCTAGACTCCTAGCGTAATGGGCTGACACCTTACTTTTGGCCCACGATATAAATACATTCTATTAATGTAATACATTTATATTATCTGTATTTCATCAGTATTAATGAATTGAATTAAGTACTTCCTATAGAAGCTGACTATACAATATCTAGATGTTAATATTCTGCTCGTGTACCTACTCATACATAATGAAGTTTGATGCTTCGGAACACAAGCCTTAGTAAAGGCTTACTTAACACTAACTTGAGAAATACTGTTCCGCAGACTGCCTTCCATGAGCAAGTTCAAAACGTCAGTCTTGTAACTATCTCTTAATAAATACACTGCAGCGGTAAAAATATGCCTATTCAATTATAATATTATTATCAATTAGACTTATAAGTAACTTATAAATTCTATGTATTATAAAAGACATTGTTTGTCGATATGGTAACAAAGATTACCGTTTACAATTAAACACGAGATCACGGCATGAAATCTTTATACTCTTGGTATAGTTACCCAGCCATTTCGAGAAGTCCGTCCTCTGCAAGAACTATGCTTCAGACAATGGAAATCACCACACGGTCGGGTCACCACTGCCATATATCACGTTCGTAATTCGATTTGGAAAATAAGGCGCGAAAAAACACGGTCGCGCGCAAGCGCATAACACGAAACACTGAATTCTACTGTCAAGGAAGGTGCGTCAATAGTGATGGGGTAGGGTTGTCGATGATCGTTAATGATGCTTAATGAGAGTCGTGACTGTACGGTTTAAGTTGTAGTTTATTTTATTCGCAGTTACGGGTAAATCTATATTTTATTTAACGTACCATTATCATTACCTTGAATTACCAGATAATGGTTTTCGTCTAAATTTACATTCATCTCCATAGTATTGATGAAATATTCAGTGATTTAAATGTTATTTTTATTATTATAGACAATAAGCCCAAATCTCACAAAAGATGAGTGATATATTTTTACCAATCATCTGCAATATCCATGCCATGTTTGTTACCAAGCAGGGGTTAAAAACAAAAATACAAATTAGGTTTGGTATAAATGTAATATACTATATTTTTACACTTTTTAGAATTATGACATTTATATTACGGACTTATCATCCAATCAAAAAGTACAAAAGCACACGTGGGGCTATTAGCCAACACCTTAAGGAATAAAATTTAAAAATAAAACAGCACGTATAGAAATGTGATATTTTTATTATTACTTTCATCACTACTACTCAACGTTAACAAAACTTTCCTTAGCTGTGTCTTATGATTTACAAAAGAAAAAACTCAAATGTTTGCCTATATTTCATAAAAAATTTGCTCTGTCGATAATTCGACATAGCGGAAGTCAAAACCGACACATCCCTAGATGCTCCGGAGCACGCCACGGTAGACCGCGTACAGCACTACTCAGTTATGGAAATTAACGTCAGCGAAGTAAAAATAAAAACAGAATAATTACTATGGCTATGGTCACTGACCATCACCATCTTTAGCATGGAAGGGTCTTCGTATTGCTCACATGTTTAGAAATTTTATTTTCTTCTGGCTGAAGATTTCTGTTAACATAAACTATTTTTACCCGACTCACAAGAATACGCCCTATGTTTTAAGGGTATATTTAAAAATATCGTTTACACACTCCTGCCACAGGAGGCATGGACATACATCACAACATCAACGACTTAACCATACATGTCACAATTCCTAAAAAAGTGGTATAATTTCCGAGAAATCTATTGTATTATTGGCACTCGCCAGTCGCCATATTAAGGGTAAACATTTTAATTCATCACATTCGTGTGATGAATTATTTTAAATATTATATTTGCCCTGGTCACATCAGTCGTAGAACTGATAACCGATGGAATATTCTCGAATGGAGACCACGTGTTGGCAAGCGTAGCGTGGGACGACCTTCAGCCAGATGGAGCGACGATCTGCGCAAGGTAGCTGGCAATCAATCCACTGGATGGGCAGAGCCGAAGATCGGGCTCAATGGCGCGCTTTGGGAGAGGCCTATGTCCAGCAGTGGACTGTCACAGGCTGATGATGATGATGATGATGATTTGCCCGGGTAGCAGCTTTGGTAAGCAGGATCACAACCAACTGAGCCAACGGACCTTGCAATATGTAATATTTATGCACCTTGTCTTTTTGTAACTTGTAAATAATGTAATATGACATGTAATTATGACAGGCCGGTTGGCGCAGTTAGTAGCACCCCTGCTTTCAGAGCCGCTGGTCCCAGGTTCGGTCCCCGGACAGGTCAAACATTTGTGTGCATGAACATATCTGTTTGATCTGTGTCTGGGTGTGTATATTTATTTAAGTATGTATATCAGTCATCAGGTTACCATAGTACAGGCTCTGCCTAATTTGGGACCTGAAGACCTTTGTGTGGATGTTGTCCCCATATATTAAAAAAAATGTAGGTTATATGTTACTTACCGGCTTGATGCATTTTGACAAATCAGGCGCAATTACAATAATCTCAAGCTCTGCGCATTAATGAATTATTACTAAATTATTTCTCAATCTTTTGTTAAATTAATAGTCCTGCCTACAACATAAAGGTTTTCTCGGAATTACCAGCTCGGTCGGTCGGTCGGTGAAATATCGCGGAAATCAATATGGCGGCTTTAACTGTCGTAATATTCGAATTTCAATTTACAAATATTACAGAATAGAGTGTCAACCTAAGGTAACCTAATAAACAATTACCGGTTGAAATATGATAAAAAGGCGCCTATGAGGTAACCCCAGGTATAAACTCTCTACTCCAAACATCCAAATTCGATCAGGCGTTTTTGCGTGAACAAACATTCATTAAATCAAGTGTCATAATAAATATTACAAATGTTAACAAAAAAATTGAACCTTCACCCTTTTTAGTGACCCTTACTAACTACGGGATTGATTGTCATTCACCGTCAATGATATCAAAATAGGAGTAACACTTTTCAGCTATACGAATGCAACTTCATAACTGCTAGACCAAATTCGATGAAATATGAATAGGACCACCGCGGAAGTATACCGTACCAAACAAAAAACGGATTTTTAGAAAGTAAATGGGGGAGAAATCGGTACACATACTCAAAAAATAGATAGATAGATAAACTCTTGATTGCAGCACCACATTATAAAGTATAACAAACAAACAAATAGGATAATATACAACAAGTACAATTTGAAGAATTTAATACCGAATTTCATTCTATTCAGTTATTGGAGTTTAACTCAAAAATTACTGGAACGAATTTGATGAAATTTGAATTGGACCACACAAGAAGCACCAGCTTTCAAACAAAAAATCGGTGCACCCAGTCGAAATTTATAAGGTAACAAACATAAAAAAAATACAGTCGAATTGAGTACCTCCTCCTTTTTGGAAGTCGGCAGATAATAGAAAATCATTACTTAACAATGAAAAACTTAAAACTTAATGTTGGGGCGGTCTTATAGCTCAGAGTAATCTGTTCCAGACAACCATCAAAAATACATACAGTCGAACATTTAACCTCCTCCTTTTTTGAAGTCGGTTAAAAATATATATAATTTGAGTAAATATCCACATATATTATAATTTGTAAGCTAATAATTAAAAACATGCTAATGCACATGTACAACACAATAATTAATATAATTGCTTTTATGCAGCTTTCGCTTTTTTATCATAAGAGAGCATAACAACATAATCCTACGAAAACATAAACAGACACCACATCCCAAATACCACCATGGAGAGAGCAGAGTGCCACGTGGTGCATGTCTGGAATATGATATATTGAGGTCAATACAGGCCAAGTTAAAGGATAATTATTCGATTTGAAGAAAGCTAACTTTGCATTTCGTAGATAGGTATTGGACACTTTTGGTGTTTACGAAAATACGTAACCCACCACCCAAACTGAGTTAATTAATTATTTAAAGAATGAACGTAGTTGACAAATAAATTATTACTTAGAAATGACGAAGTAAAAAGTACTATGTAATCTGTATTCAAGGTTAAAGGTCTAAGCCTACTTACACGACTCCGCTCCCACCCGGAAAAAATAGTATAATGCAAAGATGGGCTTTAAGTATTGATCATTAGATATACCTAACATTGGTATTGTAAATTAGCCAACTGCTTGCTGTCAGTGAGCTTACTGTAGTCAGACTGATCTGGTAGTTAACGTCTCGCTTACCACGCATTGCAAGGAAGCGTGGTAAGTCTGGGAGATGTCCGCGGGTTGACTGCTAGCGTTCGCCGCGTTGCGAAAAGCGAAAGCGGTCGGCGGCTAGCTGTCAACGTGTGGATTGCGAATAGTCGTCTTAGTTTAGGGCGGTGTTGGGTGGGAGCGGTGTTTGAGCAGAGTCGTGTAAGTGGGCTAAGTACCATTACTTTTATCCCATCAGCGTCACAAACAAAAAAAAACAAGTATCAATGAAGTGGCGATGGCGGAGAAACACCCAAATACCTAATGGCTATCTTTAATTTGTTTTATTTTCCTAGATTTGTGTTTCAAAAAAATTTTGACGTGTAATAGTGGTGCAGTATGAACATTCATGTCTTCGTAATGTTTTACAAGTGTGTAGGCAAAGTGAACATAATCATGAAACGTTTTTGTTTTCCTCAAATTCAAATTTAAATTCAAATAGTTTATTTGCCAGAATACAAGCATTAACATTAACATTTTTAGTTGTTGTACAAATGTGCTGCGTCTGTATTCAGCCTGCAAGCAGACGTGCAAATGATTGGTCTGAAGTCGCACTAATTATAACTACAAATTTAAAATTATTTTAATTAAAATTTGTGCCCTGAAAATCTAAATATTCTTTAACACTATAAAAGGAATTATCTAACAGCCACTTAGTTAGCCTCTTTCTCAAGATTTGTCCATCTAACTGTTTCTCGTCAAGCCCATCGACGTAAATTTACGTGTATTTCATTCATACATCTTTTAATTATCACGGTATAGTAAGGGTCCACTGCATTACTAGAACATGACTTAATGACATAGTTACTTAGTAATGTGACAGTGATTTGATTGACTACTCGATTAAAAATATAACTTGACTATTGTTGTTGACTATTTGTTGACGCGGTTTCAATAAATAGTCAAGTACAATAGTCATCAACTTACATTTTTAGTCAAGTAGGGCGCAGCTAGTAAGATCAATTTTTTATCTTAGATGTCTATCTCTTGATAATCTATGAAAATGCTTAATATTCCCATCATGATATCCGAGTCACGTCTAATACAGCAACCATATTTTATTCCCTCAGTTTTTTCCTTAATCGAGAAAAAATATTAGCTCACTCTCTCGCAACAGAGTCCGTGTCAGTCAACATTGTTTAAAGATTATCATAAAATACGGGCTGTTAAACCTATTATGTGGGTAGCATATATAAACTGTAGTTTAAACACAGTTTAAACTGTGTCGTGATTTAATAGCTATTGTCCGCTTAATAGCCATAAGTAGCTATGTATTTTTCCAAAGTTAGCTTGTAAACAGTGTTATTAACTTATTCGTTTCTATATCGTTGTTGCTGTAGACATAATAAATGTTTATATAAAATGAAATAGATATTGAAATTATTGATGTACAATAAACTAAGAACAAGAAACAGAATAGGTATAAAGTTTTGATCGATCACTTGCGTCAATAGAAACGTCACTGCAACTGAGCCCCTATTCTCTACTACTACTACTAGCTACTGAGCAATCGCCACACTACTGAAACGCTTCTACGATTGTACTGTTTCTAATGTCAAATTCGGTATTCTGTTATATGTTGCTCTCAATTGCAATTGCATCGCTATCGTATGGCCGTACTACGGCTTGCGAATATTGCCACTCAAATAAGATTGAAAACTTGTACCAATCAAGCAATACAGTGGTTTTAAAGCCAAATACATTAAACAATGATTTTGCTATCAAAAAACTGTCAAAATATCACTGAAACTTTGTTTTTAATACTTCTTTGTTTACTTTATAATAAATTGAACTCACGTGTTCGTACATTTGCCATTCGTCAAGGTAAATAGTTATGAAATACATAATGTTGCATCAAGTTATTATATTATTATACATAATTATTCAAGTAGTTCGAGTCAAGTCACAGTTATACAAATAAATCCTTCGTCAAGTCACTGTCCTGTTTAAGTTACGTTCGTACTTCGTCGAAGTGGTTCCATTACCAAGAATTTCTGAGGGGATGACGAGGAAAACTCACAGACGTCGTCTCATCGTCGATTCTAGTCACTTTGTCTACATTCATGCACCATTATGAACATTTAACGGTTAATAATCCATCACTATTACAAGCCAACACTACATAAAACACAAAAAAAATATTAAACAAAATCAACGATAACCATAATTGGGGTTTTATCCGCCATCTTTTTAATACTTTTATGAAGCATCGAATACAGACGAAATAAACTACGTCGTCTTTGGCTCAAAAAAAAGTCAACAACTACCGATGTCTAAGAGTAAGTATCAATAGAGTCATCACGGTAGTAATAATACACTTATCAAGTGTGCCAAACAGTAGTAAGAGAATTTTGTAATTCTAGTGAAATCTGAGTTTACAATGAAAAACTGTATTGTATTGTTATCGAATACAAAATTTGTTACAAACGTAACCTTTTATTCGTAAGTCCACAATTTTGACGTTACTTTTACATTGTTAGTATAAATAAATATAAATAATATCAAGACTTGCATGACTCAACAACGTATAGACAATACGAAATAATACGTAAGTTAGCCTAAGAATATAATCGAATTTTGTAGCACTAATCACCCAAATTATGTAGGTAAGTAAAATGAATCCAGGTAACATTTTTCCTAGGCATCGTGAATACTTCAGAAATACTTACTATTACTGTTGACCTTTCTTTTTATTTACGTTAAATTAACCAGGACACCGAAATACACACCTAGCATAGTTTTTAATATTTTTTAAAGAACTCTTAACTAAAAAAAACGAAGTATTTATTTCCACTTTTAAAATTGGCGCTTGAACTTTATTCAATGGCGGCCAATACGTTGAATGGCAAAAACAAACAGTTTTGTGATTATAATTCGTTTTCCTTGCTTAAAGGTTGCTTGCTTGTGCATGCAGATGGCGGGAAAAAACCAACAATGACTATTATAATTTATTTTCTTTTGTGTTTATTCTCAAGTCTTGACGTGTAATAGTGGTGGATAATTAACCGTTAATGTTCGCAATGCGGCACGAGTGTCAGTTAAGTGTATAAAACATAATTTTCGTTTTTTTTTCGTCAATCGTGTTGGGAAAATTTAGTAATGCATCAGCGTTACTTAAACAAAACAGCGGTTAAATAACTGACTTATTTCTTAGAGCAGACTCTAACTGCCTACTTGAAAAAAAGTTTATAACTCTAAAGTTACATAAATAAAACTTCATTTTAGCCGCATAATTTGTTCTATGTAAGGTTGTCTTTCTTTCCCATCTGTTCATCTGTATGTCTGTCAAGATCTTTTTTCATTCATAAAAAGAAAAAATCTTAAATCCATAAATGTGTAACAACAGTGATAACAAGATTAACGAATTGACTATTAAATATTATTATAAACTTACGTTTATATAATCAATATAGAACAATGTATAACAAACTTATTATTTGCGGTTGCGGTTATAACCGTGTTTATGGATCGAAAGTTTGTCCTTTGACCTAGTATCTATTTAGTTTTAAAGCATTAATATTAGACGCTTTCTTCACTTGCTTGATTCTCAATCTGTTGATAAGGTACGACACTAACATACCACACGTTTGTTTTTGCCCTTATGACATAATTTCCGCAGCTCCTTCCGTTTTTGGTCACCTGACTTTTAGAAAGTTTTGTACACATTTTATTTCAAAATAAAGTCAATCTAATGCATTTTTTTTTAAATTTATTAAGTTCTTGGCTCCAACTCTTATTAAGCTAACATTACATTGTAATTTATGTTTGACCCTGTCAACTACCCCATTAGTTGGGTTCGTTGCATTTCTGTCTCTTACCGGTATAGGTACGCTAATGACAACTCTATTTGATACTTACTCTGAGACAGATGTATACCACTGTAGCAACACAGAGATAGGTAGCAACGCAATCGCAACTCAATAGTTTACAGAATACCATTTATGTCAAAAACTATCGGTTGCAAGCCGCTGGACTGCGATCAAACCTAAATAGCGAGCAGACTACCAAAACTGTCAAAAACAACAATTTTCGTGCAATTGAGTTGCAAAATCGCGGTTCAATAGCTAAGATAATATGGACCAACTGTTGTCAATAGCAGAATAAGAAAACGTATAAAAAGTAGTAACCATTCAGCTACAGTTCGATTGCAATTGTTAGTGGAATCGACACCCCCCAGTATACATACTTTATACTTCAACAAAACGATCACGTTACACTTACGTTAATTTCCGTAGGACGTAGCACAACTAATTTACGAAAAGTATTTGTATGGTAAATGTCAACGCGTCACGCTTCGCGGTACAAGCTATGAGTTATCTATGCCACAGTTGCCCTAGATAAATGACAGTTGATACTGTGTCAAGAGTTTCTTAATAATCCCTAAAGAACACATTTCAGTGACCATAGTCTTGCTTAAACTAATAAAAACTTTTGCAAGTACAATTTGAAAAATTTAATACCGACTTCCATTCACAAATTTGGAACAAAAGTAGTTTGATGAAGGTGGGTCACAGTTCGAACCTAACCTAACCAATAGGTTTGTCACAGACAAGTGACATTGCCAATTCATTAGGTACTAATATACTATTGTGCACACATTCCTACTAGTCCAAAGGCAATCGCAGTGTCCAGTGAGCAAGCAGGTGTCGTACAGTAAAGCAGCAAAATCGGAGTCCAAAATCGTAGCAAAGTCGTTGAGATATCAAAAGAAAGCGCAGAAAAACAGGAGAAAACATTCACGTACACTCGGAAGTAACGGAATGACGCGAGTATTCCGACAGTGACATTACGCTTTCTTCGATGTTTGCGTTCCGTTTCAAGAACTTACATACAACGTACATGTCAAAAAAGGCTAAAAGTTACCTAGAAACGTTTCGTTTTACGCATTAATGTCATTTATGTCACCTGTCACTATCAAAATTACGGTGTTTTATTGAAACTTTAAAAAACTATTTAGACTATTTTGGCGTGTCTCCGGCAGCTAAAATGTTGTAAATACGCTTTATACAAACCCCTTCAACCCACCCACAGTTTTTGTTTCACCAAATTCAGGGGTCACGATTCTAAAGCCAACCCCTATTATGTATCTCAGTTGCTAACAAATGTGGATTGAAATCTGAAAAAATTGCCCGCTCTATGTCACTTTTATCAGCTCCAGTCATCAAATTACTTACACTTTTGCTTACTGGAGTTGTCAAAACTGACATAGAGCCACCATTTTTCAAGATTTCAATCAACATTTGTTAGCAACTGAGATACATAATAGCCCTGCAGGTATTAACGGACCTGAAATAGTTTCTCCTAAACCACCAGTAACCAATACGAAAACAAGTGATAAACGGGCGTGGTGATCCAGAATATCAGTAATGTATGGTTAAACACAATGAACACTCACGTGTTACATATAATACAAATAGTTTAAAGCATGAATCACAACTTAAACAAAATAAATACTTACGTACTCGTCATAGCGTGGCGTTAATCATCTGTGTCAATAATTTGTGATGAAATACTGGGGCATGGTAATATTATCTATATATTACCGTTACTTAGGGAACAATTTTGTAAGATAAATAATTATATAGTGCAGGCGCCTTTAAGGCATAATAATAATCCGAGGATCAATGAAAACACTGAACCGCTACCTTTCCTAAATTGTCCAGGGAAGATGAGAAAGTACCAACATTTTCATTTGGTAATAATTAATTAATTTATTTATATGTTTATTGAGTAAGAACATGTCATACAATAAGACAATTCTATTGAACGCAATTCACAACATGCTCTTACTAAATGCTAACATAATAATTATAGGCACCGACTACACGTAATAAAGAAACGAGCGATTCATACAATAACAAATAAAAATAAAACACATACTCTTTTACAATTTTAATATAATAAGTGTAGGCAATAAATATAAATGACAACAAACATGAACATAAACCGAAGCATTCCAGAAAACCTTTGAACTAATTTACAAAATAACGTTAAACTGTTTAAAAACACTGGTTAATCCTGCATGTATTACAATTTTAATGATCCGAGTGGATACTTCGGATAGCTTGCTTAAAACTACGAATACTGTCAGTAAAGAAATCCATAGAATACTTTGAACTTAATCTATTAAATTCGATCATGAATCTATTGAGAGGTGCACGGATTGAAGGAAGACGCGAGTTCAAATTGGACTGGTCCAAGATGAGAATTTTTCTCTCTAAAAATTGCCATGTTTGGTATCGCTAAGCAGGCGTTAGTGCTTTAAAAATAATACCATCAAACACTGTTAAGTGTTTACCGACAATTTTCCAAACTTGAGGGCGGCCAGGCCAGAAATGCCCTACCGTCATGCTGTGGATTTCATCACGATGTTACCTTCAGGGAAAGCTCAAGCCCTAGCTGGGGCTAGATCCCATGGGCGTCTAATCAACGGTCGACCCTTGTTACCCCCCGGGCTATCCTCGCTTCGATCATAATATCATACATAATATATATAATCGTTTAGCTCATACACCAACGTTGCCTCTTTAGACGTCAACACTATGCCCTGATGGGGGCCCGTTATTTTCATGGCGAACTCGCCATCAAATTACCACCATCTTTAACACATTTCACGAGACTGAAATAATAACTTAATAATAAAAGAATAAAAGTAAAAAAATATTAATCAAATATTAATCACATGATTAAGCCGCATACTAATACGGCCCAACCCCACCATCAGCTACCCAGTCTAGCAACGCATTTAAAAGGGTTTATACGATTGAAATTGTAACTACGAATAAAGTCAAGCATCAATTTAGTTTAGTAGCTATAGTATTCATTTAGTAAGTAAGCATAGTAATTAGTTCAATGTTCAATTATTATATACCAAAATAAAATTATATTTTCAACTTATATTTCGCCACATAGTAGTAAGGTTTTGTTATGAATAGTGGTCAGTAATATTTTATCTTTATTTTTTTTTATATAATGATTTCCTTAATAATGTATGTTTATTTCAAAGTTTATTATTCATTTATATAGTTGGATCTTTTACGATTTTACCAGATTTGAACCACTAACTATAAACATGTTAGTATTTAGGTGGAGGTAGTTGTTATCATTTGTGATCCTAAAGTATTATTAGTTTTATACAACCTACATTGCATAGAAATGGAGATTTTAACAAAATTTTAACAAAATTATTCTGTTGTTTTTATTGTAATTTGTGATGTTTTAAAAATTTCTGTGTTTTTTACCTAAGAACGGTTATTTGAGTAAATCATTAAATATTATTATAAATGTTATTAATTAACAATAACTCCTTAACAACATGTAGCAATCGAGCTATTTTACTTCCCTTTTAGTTCCATACCTTAATTTTTCGCCTTATAGATGCTTCTACCAGAAGAGCACTCAGTTGTGAATGTGGAGCTGAGTGGGATTTGGCAGTCAATTACATTCAAATTTCAATTACATCTATTAATCAGTTTAGATTCAATGCGTATTTACGTCGTAACATCGTACGTATAACAAGTTGTTCTGCTTTACTGCGGGGCTATAATTTAGTTAGTTGCAATCGCATGTTGATTGAATCTATAAAAAACGGCAGTTTTATGTCACTTTTGTCAGCTCCAGTCAGCAACTCACTAACATTGCTGCATATGGATTTATCAAATTTGACATTGAGACTTGCTTTAAGATTTCAAATAACATTTGATTGTATAATTGATACCTACAACCCGGTCACAATATCTGTGCACCTGACCTCGTGACGTATATCGGCGGTCTGGGTACGGTGTAAAAAAAAGTTTTTTCGAGAAATGTGGAGGTAAAAAAATAATTACTAACCTTTTCAAATCAATGTATTATTGATGAAGGGTTTGTTATTAAAAAAACAATCATTTTGATTACAAAACCATTTATTATTAAACTCAGTCACTATAAATTATTGACTCTATGCCTGACATTGTATCTTCCTCACTCTCACTTTCTGAACTCTCCGAACTATCTTCCCCTAGTGATATTAAAAGTTGTGTGATGTTGTCATCTGCTAGATGATCCTTTTCCCAGTATTCTCGCTGTAGTCTCTCCACGTGATTCACTTCTTTTTTCCAGTCAGCTGGCGTAATTGACTTAATCGCATCTTTTGTAAGTTGTTCTATTTTCTTTTCCGATTGGTCAATGTTTTTATCTGCCACCCGCTGCTTTACCAAGTCCCATATATATTAGATAGGGTTTAGGTCACAATGATAAGGTGGCAGACGCACAACTTCTTGGCTTGACGCTTCTTACCCGGTGTCAATAATTTTGGTTCTGGGTGGGTTACTAAATTATTACTAACACTTGGAGTCGGACTAGCGCCCGGCAAAGTAGGTGGTTGTACTTTGGCTTCATTTTTAATTTTCATTAGAGTCCTCTTTGATATCCCAGTTGCAGCACAGGTTTGTTTCACCACTTGGTCTACAGATATGGTGTACTGTTTATTTGCTTTCTCCGATTCAAAAAACTTGAGCACTTTCAAGATTAAATTTCTTGATTCGCTGTGTATTGTTTTTCCTATGACTTCAGTTTAACAGCTACAACAATTTTAATAACAACCAAACCAGTCCAAACTTAACAGTAAACAGTCTAAACTTAACAATAAATATTAAAAAACAAAACAACAACAAAGCGAAAATATCAAAATTATCGGGACGTGTATCGGCAACGAAGATGCTAACCGTACTGTCGCACCGGGGAGTGCGCGGAGAGGTGACAGGGGAAGCGGGAGAGGCGCCGCATTCCAGCGAGGTGCACAGATATTCTGACCGGGTTGTATAAGTAATTGCCCTGTAGTTCTTAGGCCGCCAATTGACGAAGATGATATATATTGAATCTGTAATTGTGTGGAGATTAGACCGTAAATGCAATACAAGAAGCCGGTTTCGGAAAATGTTATAGTATCATAGACCACATCCACATGTTACGGCAAGTTATACAGAAGACCGAAGAGCAGGTATAACTTTGATTCGACCAGACAGACCAGAGGCCAGTGCTTGAGTCTCTCCAGCGGTGCCGTATTGACTATCGGTATATTGAAGTGCTGAAGTGTTTGTACAAAAACGCCTACATGTCAGTCCGAGTACAGGAGCAGAGTTCAAAGTCAATTCCAATACAAACAGGCGTGAGACAGGGAGACGTTATATTTACGAAACTGTTCACCAATGCATTGGAAGACGCCTTTAAGCTCTCCGGGAATGGTAAGGATTCGTCATCAGCATCAACGGCGAGTATACAACTTCAATCAGCTTATGATATTGTAGTTATGGCAGAATCCATGGAAGACCTCAGCACAATACTCGAAGACCTTCATCAAGATTTTTAACGGGTTTCGTAACCGGGGTTCTTAAGATGAACATGGACAAGACAAAGATTATGTAGTTCTCGAAGTTGTTGACGAATACATTTACCTAGGATAGACAGTTCAACCATTGAATCCCACCCGACTGGGCCACGTTCCGGAAACTTCGTGAAGTCATCACGTTAAAAATACTGAGGTATATGAGGAGCCTCACGGAAAGCGGGATAACTAGAAACTATTTTTGTTTTAATGCACTATAAAAGTAAGAAATAAATTACAATAAAAAACGATAACATCTAGGCAAAGTTAAGATACATACAAATAAATGTAAGAGTTTAAACCTATGTCATTATTCACGTCACGTACTAATATAATTAAGTAAAATGTGAAGGCATCTTCAAATAACTTCCGTTGCTACTTTGGGGTCAGGGCATGGTTGTAACCGTGACGAGGTCATTGCTATGCAAGGATAAGTACCACGATAAATGTTAAGACTTTGTAGAACCATTTCAAAATAACGAAAACGCAAAGCGACTTGGGCAAGTAAGAAAAAACCAAAATTAATTATTTTGATACGATGACATAACACCACCGTTTCATGAAGACTGTATCTAATATAGAGAATGATGGCAAGTTAAACGCTACATATACATGATTCAATTCAATTCGTCATGATACAATAAAATTTGTTACACAATTACCTACACAATACATTTGGCAATGATAAGAAAATCAACTGAATAACTGCTATTAATATCATATTTTTATATGACATCCGAGTTCTATATTGTTGTACTAAAATGTGGGCTATAAATTTTGCTACATATTTCCAAAAAGGAGGAGATACTCAATTCGACTGTATTTTTTTCATGTTTGTTACCTCATAACTTTCGATAGGGTGAACCGATTCTCAAAATTATTTTTTGTTAGAAAGCCTTTAAATGGAACTATACGGGAAGCACTAGCTTCCCGTGTGGTCCCATTTAAATTTAATCAAATTCGAACCAGTAGTTTTTGAGTTACACTCCAATAACAGAATAGAATGGAAGTCAGTATTATTTCTTCAAATTGTAATTGTATATTTTTGTCATGTCATGTCTAATATTATATTATAGACAATTACTTCCTAACCGCGATTTCGTCCACATGAAATAAGGTTGTTTGATCCTCGGGAACTACACGTTGATTCGCGATAAAAATAGATCTAAATCCGTTGATCGCGAATAAGTAATAACTATATCAAATTAGTTCACTCACACTCACTGACTCACAAATATTCGCTTTCACAATATAAGTGTGAGAGTGATGAGGCTGTTACGGGATATAATTACATTGTGAAATTAATGAAATTTAGTTCAATTTTAGAGAAAACAATACTCATCTAGATATTGACCCCACGTCTTCCGACAATCCGTGTCAGGCGCCATGTCCGCTAAGCCACCGAGGCATACCATCCAAGATATGGTATTCCGAATTAATACTATAATTTTAGCAAAGTTGAAATCATAAACCGCTTTTTATTTTGTCTATATTATGGCTTTCAGGCCTTCACTCGTCATGCGATGACCAAGGGAAATAGAGATTCATTTATATATTATAATGTTTAAACATATAGATTATTGTTTGTATTTTATGGATTAATGTTTGTGATTAAAACAATTATCCGCAGATTCATTAAAATTTTAAACATTTATATACGTCTGCATTTATAATATTAGTAAGATGAAAGATTTATAAACCACAAATATATAAGGTCATTGTTAATTAGTGCACAATATCGAATGGGATGGTTTGGAATCGATAACTGGTAATTATACTGAAGGAATAAAGTGCATGTTTTTTATTATTATGAACCCATATTCATTGCTCCTCAGCTAATAACTATTGCGCGACTAAACGCACTCCGTTACATACATAGAATAAGTACAACGACGTACGAACCTACCTACTCGCGAATGTTTACGCAGTTGATGTCTGTGCTTAAACGACGGCTGGCCCGGGCGGGTCATCGTACGCACGTAGTACCTATTCTATGTAGGTAGGTATGTCTCACGCAATTACTGCTATCTATTCTGCGATGTAGCGGTTCGTCGGTTCGTGCGTTCAGTCATACTATGGCTCTTAGCCGTGGAGCGGCGAATATAGGTTTAAAATAATAAAAAAATATATGTCATTTTTCCTTATACTTTCATGACCAGTTATCGATTCCAAACCGCCCTGTCCAATATTGTGCACTAATAAACAAATACCTTATATATTAAATTTGCAGCATAAAATATGTACCTATATTGGTAGTGCATCAATTGTAGAGAAAGAGTATGAAAACCTTTAAATGAAAGAGTTTAATTGTAGAAAGTTTTATAGGAGTGAAACTTTGAACGAAAAGCTCTATTGACCGGCGAGACAATATTTCCCAATAGTTAAACATGCCGCAAGGGTAGCCACAGACATAACCCCAAAACAAATGGACACGTGAGAAGCATCTTAAAAGTAAGGTGCCGAAACCAAACACTTTTTCTTTAAATTCGATCGTGTTCTGTCCAGAAAGTAAAGGAGAATCGCTACCTGAATACCAATTTGACAACATTGATTCACGACAAGCGATGCTCCAATCCAATCGGAAAGTTTCTCGGGGGATGACCCTTGGATTTAATCCATCGGTAATACGAAAATTGATGTAAAAGCCACGAAGCGTCTAGCATGACGGGCAAGCTTCCATACAAAGTGAACAAGTAGACAGCTTCTCAGATTTGACAGAATCACTGCGAAGGCAAGACGCGTGCCAAAATGTGGCGTGTTACAACCTAAAAAGGTTTCAATTCAATTGGTTTACGAGATTATTGGAAGCAATTCCGTTCAGAAAGAACTATGGTACGTGATCGGAAAGGTGAAGTAGCGACTGTGAGGGGCTTAAAGTAGATGGCGCGGCTGAGACTGATTTTTACTGACTGTATTTAAATAGACTAATACCTATTTTAAAAAGTTCGTGAGACATGTTTGTATCTTCATCACGCTAGATCAGCTCATCAAATAGAATGTAAATAACGTTTTTCTAGATACGTAGGTTAACAGATAGGATACCTACATTCATCTAGATTTACCAGGTAATTTCCTTATGGAATTGTGGTAATTATTCAACCCTTAAAAAACTAGCCGAAGAGCCGCTAGTAGGTTTTATAAAAGGATAAGAATAAAACATGGAAAAAAGGTATGTTTTTATAGAAATTTTATATTCATATAATGAAACTTCTCTAGAAGTAGTTTGATTTTATATGATTTTATGGGATATTGCATTTGTTATTGAGTCTGTAGACGCAGTTCAAAAGTTCTGCAAAGTTAACATCCTCTTTTACTTCTCGTGTTTCCATAACTTACAAAAATAAATGTATGTATTTACTTGCCTGGTTGTATATTTCACAAAAACATATCAAAACTTACAACATGATTGAGTTAAGACAGTTGTAAACATTTTTAATATGTAAGATGGAAACATAAATCCCATAATACGTCACGGTACGCGAGACGTGTGAGATCACGAGAGTGCTGCAGTCTCCTTGGAAAAGAGCACCTGGTATGGTTCAAAATATTGTTTGAATTTTCCGACCTATATACGTGACTTTTCTCGTTTACCCATATCTGTCTATGTATGTACATAAAATGAACCCTTATTTTTCCTGGTCACGCTATAACTTGAGAACGGCTTTACCGATTTGATTCATCATTTTTTTTAAATATTTTCTTATACATCGTAGAAGGTTCTTCTAATAAATAATCTTTCTTTTTAAATATTAATAACGATGGGAGATTATGGCAAGGCCGAAGGCCGACCCTACTACGCGAATGAAGTCGCGGGCAGTAAAAACAAAAATGTTATTGAATATGAATAAACAGGAGCATGACATAATAATCTATTATCATTATGACATTATTCCAACTATTAGACTTACTAGACGAGAATTCAATAAAAGACTTAATCTTCTACTCGTATATTTCATTGAAATGTAATGCTTTTTATTTCATTTAGTTTTATTTTGTTTTTAAGATTGGTAATCGATAAAGAAATGTGTATTGTATTGTTTTGTATTCCAATCTGGGATTTGACTTTAAAGTTTGTAGTGATTTGGTCCAGATTCAGTCACTTTTAAGATAACATGAAGACAAGACTATCATATCACTATCGGCCAATTATATCTCTCCTGCGTGACTAAAAGCCGAATTAATTTAATTTCCTGCAACACTATCCCTGATCTTATCGCATGATAACATCTCACGTTTGAGACGTATTGTCCCTAATCCCATTGTGCAGAAACTTCGGAATTGTTCTAAGGAGAATTAATAGAAGTTCCCGTATCCGTATAGCTCGCCGGGAACCCTATTGTGGCCTGATTTATCGGTGAAGAACAATGATAAATCAAATCGAAATTGCCCCGGCGAGCGTTCTTAACGCCTGCCTCGTACCTAAGGCTGGTCACAGAGCATCGAGGGACAGAGGGGACTTTAAAAGAGACTGTATAATCAACCCAAATAACATCTCAATTACATACTAATCAGACAAATGAGAGGGGTTCAAAAATTAAAGAGAATAATTACTTGTTTTTAATTTAATTTAATTGATACTCGTACGTATGAGAACACTTTATAAATTAAGTGGTTGGTACTAATTAAATTTATATGATAAATAATTACGCATAAAATTATCAACCATATTTATGAAGCAAAAAGTTGATCTATCAGTAACAAAATACTTAATAAATAAAAAAAACCAAACACATCAATTAAATAACATGGATGTTACGGTTGTGTGGTCTGTTAAATAAAAACTATATTACATGAAGACAGCAAACTGCCAGTTCAATATTGGTGTATCAGAAGTAAATAAATACGTAATTCAGTAAACTTACCAAGCGAAAGAGACGACTACTGGTATGTTATATATTTCTGACCCTATGATTGCAAATAAAAGGAGACAGATCTTATAAGTATCAAAAATATAAATAATTAGTTTCATCAAGGATGATAGTATTAACCTTGGTTTCATCTATCTCTATAGATATATGTTTAGCTTGCAATGATGAACTAATGATTCTCGAATTTCGTTTCTACAAATTCAACTAAATATTGGGACAGTGTTACTGTAATGATATTAACTATGGCTTATCGTAACCCACGGTGTTTGGTATTAGCTCGGGGCTAAGGCTATGGTGGGATTTAGTTTATTAATTCATGGCACTTGTACAAGATAAACGAATTTGAAAAGTCTATGTATCAAAAAAAATGTCTAGGATTGTTTTATTGAGAAACCAATGTTTCTGCATTTATTTTGCACTAGCGACCCGCCCCGGCTTCGCACGGTTTCAATGCTGGTACTAAATATACAACACCACACCTAATAGATAGATATATACCATCGCGAACTTTTTTGTAGACCTTATTATATATATACTGTAGAACTTTATTTTGATCTAACTCGGTGTATTGAGACAAAATATTTTTGCGTTTGCGTATATGTTTATACATCACATTAAAAACCTCTAAAGTTATCAGTGTTTCTCTTCCTTTTCTTTTCTTCCTTATAACTTTCGATAGGGTAAACCGATTCTCACAATTCTATTTTTGTTTGAAAGCTAATGGTTCACGTGTGATCCCATTTAAATTTCATCAAATTCTGTTCAGTTCTTTTTGAGTTACACTCAAATAACTGAAGAATGTCGGAATTAAATTTTTCAAATTGAACTTGTACTATATAGTTATGATAAGCAATGATAATAAGTAGCATAAATTGTAAATCCCGGTCAACACTAATAAAATTAGCATATTTTTTGGCATATTGATTTTCTAGATTTGACAAAGAGTAAGTAGTAGTAGTTAATCATCGATACACGATCGATTACATCGATAATCACAACATTCCGTATTTTTTCTCTCAGTAGGTACTTTCAACAAAAAAAAAATTGTTCAATATAAAGAATTAAGAATTATATTTATTTCAACCACCAATAATGTTAACATTCATAAAACTAGTAAATGAACATAATATGTAACAATTTGAGTTATATTTTATAAACCCTGGTCTCCACACTAGGATTCCCTGTGTCGTGGAGATCAGTTCCTCACAAATTGGTTTTAAAACTAGTTGCGTTAAAAGTGTTTGCTTTATTTTTTTGATGTATAGATTTGGCCACCGGTGTACCGGTGCGGGTTTATAGGTTAAGGTTACAGATAGAAATTACTTAGATAATTATGTAAAAGTCGGACAGTTTAAACAGTGTAGTCGCATCTTTATATATCTACGCGGTTGATACAAATATTAAATAGTGGGTATAGTGTTTAAACTGTTTTCATTACCTATATAATTTTAAAAAGTTTCAACATGTGTTCAAAATACTATACGCAGTGATACAGTGAGTGTGTTTTGTCGGGACTTAGGATCGAGTTCGAGTTCCAGTGATAACCGTAGCAAAAGACTAAGAAAGAGGGTAGATCGTTATGTCTGCACCTAACTTTTAAACTTTTTGACCAACCACCCGCATTCTTCAGTCTTCCCGTGAACATGGTGCATGTAACTGCGCCGAAATATCGGGAGCTCACTCCACAACCACCATTATTTTACCACGGTAAATATCCCGTTAATAATCATATAACTATATAATTTTATCTGTGTTGTTATTTATAAATTAATATTATCTGTTCATTTTGTCCATAGCTTAGATTCAACAGCCAAAGCTGTACGGTTTGTTTACATTTATATCGGGTAAGGGGTAATATATTAAAAAGTCTGTTAAGCTTAGTGTATATATATGATGCTGTCCAAGAGTCAACCTGTCGGTAGAACTCAGAATGTCTAGTTGAACTTTTCATCGGATGTGTCCGCGACAGATAATGAATATGTTTACGTATATCTTCGTTTCTATACACTAACAATAAAAAATGGGATGATTTCCCGCATCCCAAGTTTACTCAAAATCAGTTTTTTACTAACGAATAAAATTGTAGTTTCATTTCCGGTTAAGTTCAAATAAGCTGTTTTGGCTTATTTTCTTTTGAATGTGTCTTTTACATACCTACATCTAACGTCATCCTGCGACCTTCATGAGTTCTTCTGTCCACCTTATCGATGGATGACCTACGCTATGCTTGCCGGTCTTTGGTCTCCACCCCTGAATAAAAATAAATTATTTGTTTGTTATTTTTGTATAAGGATCACAAATGCTTTTTCCACTACCTCCGCCAAATATCCGTAGTTAAAAAATAGAAACTTCATTCTCTCTTATAACTCTTCCAAGTTTCAAGCACGAACATAATTTAGCAAAAAGTACTTGCCTTTGTAAAATAGAAAACCTTTGATACACCTTAGGCAGCCATTTCCAACCTTTCAATATACACAAAGGGTATGTAAAAAACTCACAATGCACTCAATACTGGAGCCCCAATAAATCACAGGCTGCGGTCATCCCTGAACGTTGATTGATGTACTTCCCCCGTCCAATCTGCTAATAGGCCCCCTTTTTATGCGTCCGATGCGACCAATTTACACAGCCATAAGAAAAAAAATTAACACTTACGTGATATAACGGTCAATATATTAGTCAATACAATAAAGCAGACAATATATTTTTAAATTACCCACAAAACGTGGTATAGCTGCATAAACATTACGCTACTGTGTAGACATTATCTATGTAACTGCATGACGCATGTGCGCACATCACTGGCGAATAAACGACAGCATAATAAAAACTTTATAATTATTATTATATAAATCATAATAATAACATAAAATTAAAAAAAATTAAAAAAATTACATGCTCACATTTTTTTCCATGTAGTTTACACATATTACGGCATCCATTGCATATCTTTTAATTTTGATAATTTTTTTTGTTCTGATACCACAAACACTGCCTCTCATGATACAGGTTCATATCCTAGTATGGGAGGCAATGTTCCACTGAGTTTTGTAGCATATTATTATTGCACAATAAACGTATTATTATTATTATTAGTTATTCATTATCATCCTCTCACTTTTGTCCACTGCTGAATAAAGAACTCTTCTAAAGTACGTCACAGAGATCGGTCTCAAACTGTTTGCATCCAGTTACTGCCAGTCACCTTCCACAGGTCGCCCTTCAGGCTGCAGAGGGTCCTGGATTAAGTTTGCCCAAATATGGTTGACAGGTCTTGTCAGAACGCGACAGGCGTTTCTCTTCCCATACGCAATGCCAAAAAATCACTGGGTGTATTTTTGCTCAGAAAATTGGAACACTTTGCTAAACTTCAAATTTTCAACAATTTCTAAGAAACTTTTTCGGATAATTAAACAAATCATTAAACCTTTTATTTATCAGAAAGCATACGTAACATTTTCTAAATTAGTTAAATGTATGATATCTTCACATCCTTTCTTATTGAATATCAACTTGCGACTTACGTCGTCTATCATCTAACCTAAAAAAAGAAATACTCAAGTTGGCTGTAAAAAACGTTGAAAGAAGCATATTATAAAGTCCGACATTATTATACCAATGCAACACAGATGCTTAGAATACTCCATTTCTGACAAGTTGTCATCTGCCACCCATAAAATGTAATAATAGTAGTAGAGGCATTGTAAAAATCTATATGAAAAGAATATGGCACCGAGTTATTGCCGCTTCTTCTCGGTAGGCTCTATTTATTTTAGAACATGTCGTTAGAGTCTTTAAAGTACTTTATAATGAATAATTGATGTTGTCTTTGATGCCAAAATTGAATAAATGATTTTACCTTTTTTAATTTATATAGCTTATAACAGGTATGCAATGTTTTAAAATATCGTTTGATGATCGAGTCGGAGTCTCTAAACAACATAATTGCTGACCGACCTCGATCAAATAGAGACAGGAAATGGACAGAAATTTCTTCCACTCACGTTAACCCCATAATGGAGTTGAGACTTTTGAAAGCTATCGATCCTGCATTGTACTTTAGACTTTGAAGTTTTGAACTTTGATTTTTGTTTTGTTGTGGATGGATCCATTTGTAAATTAAATGTTTTGATAACGCACTTTAATGTTTATATAAATAAATAAATAAATAAATATTCCACAACTAACACACAACGCCATCTAGTCCCAAGCTAAGCAGAGCTTGTGTTATGGGTACTAGACAACTGATAAACATACTTATATAATTTCTAAATACATACATATTATAGATAAATTACATCCAGACACAGAGCAAATGATCGTGCTAATTACACAAACATTTGTCCTGGGTGGGAATCGAACCCACGACCTCTGGCATAGCAGTCAGGGTCACTAACCACTAGACCAACAGGCCTGTGAATATGTGTATATAAATTACATAAACTTATGATTCTGAGTCATAAAATTGTATCAAAGATCAATTTAAATACAGTATACATGTAAACTTTATACCTACATCAGAACTTGTAAGTGATTTTTTTAAAACATTTATAAATATCTGATACCATCTGATGCTATTTATTTTAAATGGATACGATATCAATATTATACCGGTATTCGTGACATAAAATACAAAACAAGCAAGGATTATCCCGGGCTTGCTTTTGTCATTCTAACAATATCTTATATCAATAACTATATTGCTTCATTTAGGAATATAATGATTCATAAAGCGCAAAATAAAATACCAACCCCCAGTTTCTAGAATGTTTGCCAAAGCCTTGATTAGTTGACCAACTAAACACTAAACGCTCATTGGTCAAGTGTTCTATGACGCGATAGTGTGACCAATCAGCGGTCATTATTTCGTCTGTTAGCTGATCAAACTTTGACAAGCCAGTTTTTAAAAATGGAGGTGAATTTGTTTAGATACCATGCAGCAGTAGGTTTCACTCTATACATTGATCTATATGTATGTGTATATGTTCATCATATCGTATCTATGATGATGATATGATGAACAATATACCACTGATTGATGGTTGTAAAAAGAAGTAGAATTAAATGGTAAGGAAAGGAAAAAAGAGAGTAAGCTGCTATCCTGCTATCAAGTTATAGTCAACCAAACTACGAAAGTAGTCACTAAGTTGACTTTTTCATCATGTGGAGTCTATATACTTACCTTAGAGCACGCCTTATAGTTTTACAATGGTAATTTGTCAGAGTAACAGTAGGTTAAAGTAGCCTTCAAATCTAACACTTTCTAATACTCTGCCGCTTTAAGTAAAACTGTTTACTCATGATTATTATTATTATACTATCTACCACGTAAGATAACGTATCAGGTAGTACATAGTAACTGGGCATAAGAGTACCGTACTAAGAAGATTATAATGAGAGTAGAGTAATCAGTGTTACCTAGAAGTAGAATATATTGGATGCAGGAATAAAGAAACAAGGGTATAGGGAAAGGGAATAGGGCAATTTACCCGGGAGCTAGCCACATTTTCAAATTTTCATAATTAACGAACACTCATGTACAACTAAATCACGATTTCGTGCATACACGTGATAGCTAACAATCAGATGACGTAACGCGTCGGCAGTCAGTTAATTTAACAAATGGATCATAGTTGACATGTTCTGTATGGACAGGTAAGGCTGAGTGAACAAGTGCAAGGAATATTAAAATAGTTTCATAGGGGCTTGAAAATCTAACGCCAGAAATAACAAATGAAGGTGGTTTGTATTAGAAATTCTAAATATTTTAAATTGCTTGTATATACTTGATAACAAACTTTTTGCCCATTCCTTGGTATTTTTAACCACGTCACATACGATTACTAAACATTGTTCCAAACATGCGTAGGATCATACGGAGAAAATATATGGAGGCACAGGAAAGCTTGCGTATGGACGTTATGAACTAAAACCTTATAAAACAAACCATGTTTCAATCACTACACGAATAGGCAATTGCTATAATACTCGTAGTACCTTCTTCTCAGTCGTTTCGCTCTTGACAGAGCGGTCGTGGTCGTGATGTTGGCAGATGTATTGTGCCTCACGATGTCATGGCATCCCCCTCTATTCGCAGTCATCTTTGTGCACACATGCAAGGGACTTCCCACCGCAGATTTGATCCTGATCAGTCCATCGCATGGGTGACCTCCCGCGCGGTCTACTGCCTTCTACTTTGCCCTGAACAACAAGCCTCTCTATAGACTGGCTGCCCCGCCTCGAAACGTGTCCGAAGAATGCAAGGATCCGCGGTCGACGAATACCTACAAGACGACAATTTTAGAAAAATATTTATCTCATGTTACCGATGTTACAAGTGAAACCTTTTTAACCTATAAACGTACCGTCTGTCTCTCAATCAAAAGGGGGACAGAAGGTAAATTTTACTATGGTTTGTTCCCCTGAGGGACAGTGTATAAGATGAGGATAGTTATGCCTCTAGTACTTGTCTACACTAGTGTCTCGCATTGATCCTTCGTATAATTACAGATAGTTAATACAACAGTATGCAAACATGTACCTACCTGTTATTACCGCATAGTTGAGGCTAAATCTTACTAATTGCTATCGCTTAAGAATGCGGTTATATACAATTGTTTATTGAGTGTGTATGTGTGGTATAATATTACATATGAATACAATAATAAAATATGCTCTATTAACAACAATTTACGAGTGTCAATTGCATATAGTTATAAAAACCCTGTATAAAATTATGAATAAAAAAATAATAATAATATGGGTTTACTTTTATAAAAACATTTAAAAAAATATTATAGGTTATTTTTATTCCTTTATTTTTAAAGCGCCTACGCGTGATTATCGAGACCAAAGTTTACAATATAAAGAAAAAATTACATATCCTCGGGCGGGATTCGAACCCGCGTTTTCCGTCGACTCGTGTCCGATGCCATAACTACTAAAACTCCGAGTCATACTGTTCAAGCATCCAGTTTTAACCGTTTATATGATTTTAATCGTCTTATGGTGATGGAGCAACATCTATTGAACAGCAATTGATCTATTGAAAAGCATTATGCAACCGAAAGAAGAGTTTTTCTAACACTCCGTCATTTGTAAATTTTTCGCTCTACTGCAACATTTATCTACCTTTATCACCAACACGAATAATTTTGCCAACCCCAGAATCTCCGCTAAGATGCAATAAAGCATGAATATTCGGGGAATAATCCGAAAAAAGAGTGGTCAAAATAAACTGAGCAGGTTCACCCAAGCCGTACTCGACTGGGGGCCAATTCTATAATTTGAATACACTCGAGAGCCATAACGGATTATATTGACAAAATGGAATGAACAGTTTTTATAGTTTTATATTTCATTAAATAAGTAATGAAGTTTTATGCCACACATTGCGAAATGTTCCCAGTTTATATTTTTTCTGTTAAATAAGTATGTAATTCTGGTCTTATACTCGTATAATGTCTTCGGAATTCTATGTAAAGCAGTTTGCACTCCTATGCGTAATGTAGAATTCGTATCGATATTCATATTTAACCAATATAGTCACACTTTCAGGCATTATATTGGTTCCTGGCAGCACGGCCAATATAACCAAATAAAAGTTTTCTAATATTGGTAACAGCCTAACAAATAACCGACATATATATATATACATATATATATATATATATATATATATATATGTAAAATGTCAAGCAATGCTCATAAATACATATATTATTTTAATGTTATTAAATTTTTGTTACATCAAACCACATTAAAAAACCGAATTGGATCCAGGCTCATTCATACTGTTGATATGGGCCCATCGCTTACAAAATCATTCCTGTGCAAAATTTAATCCCGGGATGAACAGTATAAAGAGTATCTAACTTGCGCGGGCATTCTGTGCTGGGTTATTTCGGGTATTACTACCAGCGGCACAGATTACTGAATAAGAACAGATACTTCACTCAGTAGAAAATTTCCAATACCTATTACGATAATAGCCTACTCCCTCGCGTCACCTCGCGTCAACAACCACTGTATGCTAAAATGCGCCTAAATGCTCAAGCGTACAGCAGTGATTGCTTCGCACCGCGTGATTCCACAGTAATCGCAGGGCTGCCTCTTCGATAAAATTAAATTAACATAACTTTTTATCTATGTTATTGAGAACTGTGAATATGTTCTGACTTTTATGTGGCAGTTAAAAATTTTATCATTTATAAAATATTTAACCAACTTAAAAAAAAGGAGGTGATCAGACATACAGGCCAAACTGAGATGTTTGACTTGTATGGTTTGTAGATATGTATGTTTGTGCGCGATAATCTCGCGTTTGGCTAAACCGATATCGATGCGGTTTTCAGAAAAGGATTTGTTACATTTAGGAGAACGTTTTAAAATAAGTATAAATACTTCTTAGTTTGATGATGATCTTCGGAGATGTTCACTAGAAATGAAAAAAAAGCCTTAAAAAAAGAGAACCGACTTCAAATAAAGCACTAAGCCGTAAGTTATTTTATTAACGAGTGTAACACTCTCACACAAAAATACATAAACACTGCAGTTTTCGAAAGTTTTCACGCGAAAAGTCGATGGCCTTCAAAATAAAAAAATATATCTAGTTCCTAGTTGTACATATCTAGGTGTATTGTACTACTACCAATTATCACGAATCAAATTTATTAAGATTAATAAATTTGATTCGTTTTCTCGCAACAAGTCACCTTACAACAGACGCGGCTTGTTCAAAGGTTTTCATCGGGCGTAAGAAAAAGAACTCTCGCTACACAGACTTAAAGCGCATTTTGATTCGTTACGAGCGCGTCAAGGACTAGTAGGCACATTTTTTGAAGGTCACGTCCGTGCTTTGCAATGTTTTATGAACATTATTGCAGTTGTTAGTTTAGCAGTTTATATTCGAATGTTTTCTTTCGAAGAGTGCATCTTCTGTACCTTGTACTATTAATTATTCTGTGGTATAACGTTTCTATGCAACAAAATTATGTAAATCTGTGTCTGAAAGGCAAGCTAATGCTTAGTATATACCTATTAAACTGTCAAATTCTAAGTGGATACCGGTGTCCGCACACCTACTGTCTTTTAATTATGTCTCTAATGACGGTATGTGAATGGAAAAAAATTTTAACGACAAAAACTAGTAATAATTTATCACTTACCATTCTTCATTGACAGGTAAATGGAAAAATTTTAGGTGTTTATCCCTTCTTTTGCTTGATTTACACCCATCTACAGCACATAAGGCACCACACGGCATCGTAATACGCGTACGAACGAACAGCACTATTAAAATTGAACGGCGTGCGCGCGCTTCGTTTGCGAAAACCGCACTGAATTTGAAGCGCCGGCGGACCGCGACCGCTCGGCTGGGCGGTAGGCAGTTATAGCGCGCAAGTACATGGAGTGACGGAGGCCTGCCAGCGGGTTATATCCCGACGAGTGGTCACGTGGGGGATTTGCTAGTGGCCACAGAAATAAAACTCTCCACACAATAGCAAGTTTTATTCGTCGGGTTAATCTACATATTTTAGCTCGTCTACAGCAGCTGTATTGTTGTCTGTTGAATGGTGAACGTTGTTTGATAAGAACTATAAATAACAATACTCTATTTTTATACACTGCGTTCTGACAACGTTGGCCGCAAACGTTATGGGCAACATAATATAACGACCCAAAAGACAAATGTCCTTCATTATACAAAGTAAGGGGTTTACCTTCAAATCCAAACTTTAGCAACATTACCTTTCCTTGCTAAATAATAAACCTAGTTGAACTATTTTTAAGTTTAAATTTTAATTATGCTATTTATATGTGTATATGTATATACATATATATGTAAAGTTAGAGTAAATAAATAACTTGCTATGTATTTATTAATATTCTATCTTAAATATATGTTGTGTACAGGTTTATTGGTTGATTCGACCTATTCCTATTAGGAAATTATAGTTCACATAGTTTCTGACTGATTTAACTATGAAACTTCCTATCCTAAATCCAGCCTTTTTCGAGATATTTCAATTTTATTGTTTCATTATTTATTCGTTTTCATAAGTTTTAATTGTTTCCAATGACTTATTTATTTATTTTACGTACACTATTGGGTTTTGAGGTCATAATGCATCTTATTTTACATATTGTATAAATCAAATAATAGTATTAATAACACATTTCGATAAAATTTAAATATCTAGAAATCCGTTAGATTTTGGATAGGGTGTTGCATAATCAAATCAGTTAGAAACGATGTAAACTGCACGCCCTTAACGGGAATAGGTCGACTTAACTATATATAAACTCTCAAGCTCTAAATAAAGCTCTATCAAACACACTTCCATATTACAAAAGGTTCGCTGGAAGAAAATGCTAATTAGCATTAAGTTCGCCTATGTTCTTTTAGTTTTGTGCAGTAAAGAATTTTCTATTTAGCTATCAATCTAGGTGACAAATAAATCTATTTTCTACAACATTAATGATTAACCACTGATGTCGTCATACTTATTCTGGGATTTGATGTGTAGCAACAAACACTAAAAACAGGAGAATAAATTGATTAAACTACCGGGCATGAACCAAAAGTTTGGGGATACCAGAACTACAACGTGTAAACTAAACATTTCTTTACTGGGTTCTTTACTTTATTATCTAAGCGATTATTAGTTTCTATGTATACGTTAACACAACGGGACCTGGAAAACCAACATCTATTAAAACATTCTAACTCTGTAACCCAGGCCCGCGGGCTTATTAAATAATTTGAATCATTTGAACTTGAATTGGATTATTGTTAATAATAAATTTTATGATACTCCTACTTCATAAAAAAACACAATGGAATCTAGAGCTACCTGTATTGCTTGCTCTGGTGTTAAAAGTACGTTTAACTTACCACACTTAATCTTTCCGTCGCTACTGAGGATTGTGACTCCATTGTTGCTGTTTGTTCACTGTTTCTCTTCATCGTGTTCTGTTGCTGGCCTGATGTTGAGATGTGCTGAAAGTTATATCCAGCTGTACCGATACCTGATCAGTTTATTGGTTTATTGGTCGTCCCATGGTCCTTTACTCTCCATATTGTCAGTTACTATAAATATCAGTTACTTATGACATAAAAGGTAACTGGCTTACCATGACTGTTACATGTACACGTACTGCAATGCCAGCTAGAGAAAGATATATCAACGATCGACACATATCAATCACATCTCATTGGTAAGTTAAGAGTAGGAAGATGCCTATGAAACCATATTTATAACGGTTCCAAAACACAAACCTCGAAAGCAAATTTATACATATAAATGTTTCCATTTCAAAGATACAACTTCTAATTACATGTAGAACACAGCGAAAACGAGTAAAACCCCGCTTCCTGTCGATTAAACCACACAGGATAAAGTTCTGTATGTTTAATGGAAGCCTGACAAATATGAAAATCAAAGATGGGAAAATCAGCAGTGAAATCTGAAGTTTCTATAATTATCAAAGAATTTTCTTTCCAGGGCTTTCAATTATTTTATTCGGTATCGGTTATGATATGGCATTTAGACTAATTGGTAGACAAATATATTTCGTTTTTTTCGTTAAAGTTTAAGACACCAGAAGTGCCCTACCACCATGGTGTGGATTTCTACACAATGTTTACTTCGCCGAAAATTCAAGCTCACGGTGAGGTGGTTGTTTTAGCAAACCTTATTATGATTTCTTAGGTTTTCGCGATTCTCCGACGTTTCGAACACTTTTCAGTGAACATGGTCACGGGTAAACTGAATGAGAGTTGCCTGTAATGAAGTTATGGAAATTATTTGAATGTATGTATACTGCTTATCATATTTTAATCAAAACGTTTCCGATGTACGCAGTAGTCACTGACAGTGTCCAGAGGTCTTACAGTATTGTGCTGCCTTTGGGATTTTATTTGCTTGATCTCATCTCTATTGACCTTATTTTTATTCCAATATATTTTAAGGCGATCTTATAATTTATCATAGGTACTTGTAATATTCCATATATATATATAGACTAGGTGTATAAATACACCAAGTCTATTTATTAAGCCTAAGCCATGTTCTTATCTGCTCTTTTCATGACGTTAAAGTTGAGCAACCTTGGTATTTCGCGACTACGTTATTGGGCAATTCTTATGTTGGCATTATGCGGCAGACACAAAACAAAGTGATAATGAAATTTAGATTATCAAATATCTATGACTAGTTCAATATCAAATTCATCGCCATCATCACCTCAACTGTAGGATGCCTACTGTTGAATATATAGGAGTCCTGTTAAGGCTTTTGTATTTAATGATAACTTAAACAGCACAGTTTATTATCATACCACCTGCTCGATAATGTCAAATTACATATCAAGCAATATCAACGTAAAGTAAGGCATTACATGACCTGGGCTGTAATGTTGTATGAAACTCCCATGGGTGTGAAATTATTTGAACTTGGAACGTTAGTTGTAGGAAAACTCTTAGTACGGAGACAGCATACAGAAAAAATATTAAAAAAGACGCGATTGTACTATGAGGAGTGTGATTCTTGGGCGCCGCGTTGCTATGGGTTACGCATGACCCCTCTATGCACATTCAAGGTACACCTCCGTTCAAGTTACGTGCCGTGATTTAGTATTTGGTATTATTTTAACAACTTCCATAAAATGTTATAATTTTTAGCGTTGCGCATGTAACTGTACCGAAATATCGGAAGCTACAAAATCAACTAAATTATCGCAACATTTTCGTAAAAACTTAAACCAAACTGGTACGTATACTCTGGTTTTCTCGATCTTCTCTTATGGCGCTGAGACCTGGACACTGAAAGCTGCAGACCGAAAACGCATTGACGCCTTTGAGATGTGGTGCTGGAGAAAGATGCTCAGTATCCCCTGGACAGCATTCCGGACCAACGTCTCCATATTGCAAGAACTCAAGATCTCTTCGCGGCTGTCATCCGAATGTCTACGCCGAGTCCTGGAATATTTCGGTCACATTGATAGGAAAGAGTGACAACCTTGATAAACTCATTGTGACCGGAAAAGTAGACGGGAAAAGGCCTCGTGGTCGCAGCCCAATACATTAGTCCGACCAGATCCGCATCGCTAGAAACAGAAACAGATGGAGAACGATCATACGACAGAAGGTGATTCCGAAGGGAGGTCACGACCCTCATTACTGAGGAATACGACGCAAGGAGGAGGACTCAATTTTGTATACGCAGTGACTATGTATGAGATATCACAGAATACCAAAACAAGCCTAAACACTTAACATTGACGCAGATTAAGTATATACTCGTAGATTAAGTATTTACCTCAACACGTCCCCCATAGAAATTATTGAAAGAAAATCCCAATTCAACAATATACATTGCGAATAACTTCTTAAACTAAATATTATTTTAATGTTATTTTATCATGTACTAAATGCGGCCTTTATACTACTAAGACTTAGCCGAGCTAAGGCGAAAAAGTCTCATTAGTCCGACAAAGTATAAAGCTAAATAAGCCGACTACTGGGTATACCTACTAGACTGCAAAATTACTAGTATTCCTTTAATTTTCTAATTATGAGTTTGTATTAAACTACACCTTAATCTGTTTATAATCATTTTATACTTTGGTAATTTACTTAAAACAGTCATAGTACCCGGGATAAGGGGGTAGCAACCGCGAATTCCTATAATTTTCAGTCAGTGTTTGTTAGAAAGCTTATTAAGAGCACGGAATAGAGTAGGAGGTGTAAATTTCAACAACTACCTTTCACGGTAGAGCCATGAAATACAAATAATATTTAAGGAAATTATGCTTTTTGAGAGATATGGTTTGACAGAGAGTCTGTATAGGTTGTATTTGAACATAAACGTCAACGACGCTCTTTTAAGGCCGCACTTTTTGATTTAATTAGAGTCTAAAGTAAAAAGCGCGGGCTCAAGATTTTGAACCCTTCCAATTGTGAAAAGACGGGTGAGTGTTTCACCCGATAGTAATCCCCATGGCTAGTTATGAGTATCACTTTCTGATGTAACGAGTTGTTATCATTGAATTCATACTACGTCTAAATATTTTTATAGCGAGTTTGTATGGTGGGTAACGGCATCAAACCAGTAACGTCATCAATTACAGTTATAGCCCAGTCGAATAAGCTTTATTAATTAATGATATCAATCAAAACAAACTTCTCTTTTGGGTTTAAATCGGAAAATATTAATCTCACGAAAGAATGATACGTTTCAAAATTATAGGCAATTTCATTTTTAACAACTTTTGTAAAAACCGTTTCTCGTGTGAAACTGAAAATAAACAGGTTATTCAATAAAGAAAAGTTGCCCGTAGCGGATGACATAACATCGATTTCTAATCTAATCTAAACTCCTAATTCCTCGACCTTCCCTAATGAATTCTGCAGGAAAATTGCTCTTATCCTAACTCGACTCGGCTATTAAGTTACTCGTATGTGAAGTGTTAGGCACAAGATTTTAGACAATTATTAACAAGTGGTCGTAGTCAATTGATCTCATACATAGTCTATTTTTCATTTTATTAGTGATCAATAAAAATACCTAAAACAATATGTATTTTGTCAACTTCTTTAGGGATCTGGCCAAACGTTTGGTTGAGTCAACGCGTGACCGAAATACTGGCGCCTCGTTTGGGCAACAAGTAACATTGCCATCCAGCGTGGCATTGTGGCCATTTTCCCCCCCACAATGGCTAATAAATTAGTTTCATTTTTAAATTTGTTTAATAAATAGGTCAATTGCAAATTTTTAGCGACCACACTCGTAGTCTAAAGTTTTGCAATTAAGGGAATTTGTAACGCGACAAAAAAATTGATGTGTGGTTTTATTCACAAGCGAGTTTATATAGACCTTCTATTAAATAAATATTAAGAATATCTCTTTCGTTTTCTTCATTTAATCAATCAATCAACAAATCAATTTATCAATTCCTAATATAAAAAAACAGATTTGCAATAATTGATAAGATACTGCCTACCTCATTAGTTATGTACTTACTTCTACTTTGGTAAAGTAGTTTTTGTAACATATTCATTTGCTTGCGTTTTTTTTACGCTTAATTTTCTCCAGTTCTGTGGCTCGACAACCTAAAGCGCTGTCTAATAAATTAGCTGCCGCTATTGTGTGTGCTCACTTAGTGGCAGACTTATTTACCTGACGGTGTAGCAGGAGGCCTTCTCGGCATAAGTCCAAAATCGCAGATAGTGGTGCAGTTCGTCTTGCTATATCGTTGTTGGTTGGCACCGGTTGGAGACGATTGTCATTGGAGTTTGAGTTTACGGAATGTTTTAGTTAAACTAGCTGTATTCTCCATGTACCATCTGGTTAGTCTGGTATTTTAGATTGATATCCCAGCTGTTAGCAGGCCAATCAAAATCTAATTCAATATTTGGCTGTATTAGTCCCCAAAATGCCTTCTACTCTGCCTTGGGCTTGGAGTTTACCTATTTTACCCTTGGCAATTCTATTTTTTACGTTCGTTAGACGTCTTCTCGTACGTGAAGATATATCACCCCTACTAACTTCCCTTTCCATGTTTTCAAATCTTTTGAAAGCGACAGCATTATATGAACAGATGATCAATGATTCTTTAAAAAATGATTTCACATTTTAAGTTTTCGAATGACATTTTTGGTAGTATCAAATGTTTTAGAGTGCTTAATCACATCAGCAATCTTTTTGGTTAACAATTAGTGATTTTAAATACAATTTTTTTATGCAGTATATCATACCTATACTTGTCCAAGAAGAGGAGGAGGGGAAGAGTGTCATATGACAGGGTTTTACCAAGTTTGGGCTCCCGTTCCATCCTGTTGCCGTTGCCAAATCTTAGAATTCCTGAGGTATTAGCTAATAGCTATATAGTTCATATAAATTTAAAATATTATTAAATTTATATGAACTATGAGTATAAAATATAAGTTTAAAATTGTTGCCTACTAATAAAATAACATGTACCGTGTGTTAACGGTTCGTGCATCTGGAAGCCGGAATAGTCAAAGTCAAAGTCAAACTCATTTATTCAATTTAGGCATCAAAGACGCACTTATGAACGTCAACTTTTCATTATAATGTACTTTAAAGACTCTACCGCCGCGTTCCAAAATATATAAAACCCACCGAGAAGAAGCGGCAAGAAACTCAGGGCCATTCCTTTTATATAGATGTTTACAATGTTTCTACTTAGGTACTACAAATATTACATTTTATGGGTGGCAGAGAGACAGCTTGCCATAAGTGGAGTATTCCAAGCATCTTTATCTTCTATATAATGACGAACTTTATAGTAAGCTAGTAAGTATTTATAATACTATATTATAATTATAATAATATATATTTTTAATAAAGTAAGTATTTATAGTGAGCTTTTTTTATTAAAATGTTTTTTACAGTCAACTTGAATTTGCCCTCTGTAAGCTCAGTTATGTGCTTTGGGATTTTATTGTAAAAACGCACACAATTCCCTAGGAATGACTTATTAGTCTTCGCAAGTCTAAAACTAGGTACAGCTATCCTATTTGTATTTCTGGTATTAAAAGTGTGGTGATCACTATTTAACTTATATGTATGTAAATTTTTACGAACATACATTATATTTTCAAATACATATAAGGAAGGCAACGTTAATATATTGATTTCTTTAAATAAATCTCTCAAAGATTCATGCGGACCCATTTCGTATATAGCTCCAATAGCACGTTTCTGAAGGATAAATTTGGTCTCTATATCAGCCGCTGAACCCCATAGCAATATCCCATATGACATTACGCTGTGGAAATATGCAAAATACACTAACCGCGCCGTAAAAGCATCTGTTAACTCTCTTATTTTACGTACTGCATATGCAGCAGAACTGAGTCTCCCAGACAGGGCATTTATATGAGGGCATTTTATTGTAATTTTGCGTCAATTTTAATGCCTAGGAAGACTGTTGCCTTGTTCATTACGAGTTTAACTCCATCAAGCGTAACTTTGGACTCCAAATATGGAACAGTAGGCAAAGAAAACCTCAAACATTTTGTCTTTTTTGAACAGTTAGAAAAACATCGTACAGGAGAGGCTAATGTCATGATGGGTCACGACCCCCAGCATTAGGGAAGGAGGCCAAGGAGGAGGAATAAGTTAACGACAAAAAATATTCTAAACATTAGTCTAAAGCAATTAAGGTACCGTTTTTAAATTTATCAAATACTAGCTGGTGCCCGCTACTTTGTCCGCGCAGGATAAGTACTTCGTGTAGCTTATTATCTTCTCCAAAGCCATAACTATCTTTATAACAAAATATCATACAATATTTACATGGTCAAACACAATTGCTATAATAGTATTGGAAAATTTAAATACTCAGGAAATCAATCAGTAAACACTTATTATAAATTACAGTACCTACGTACTTACAAAAATACAATTAATCACAATGGAACAAAACTGTTATTACATCTCATCACCCTTGACAGTCATGGAGCACGTCTGGTGTATCAAGCTTTCAAAACGAATGCGTGCTTTTGACTAAGCTATCGAAACAGACACAAACTTTGACAAAACTGCCATAATTACGATCTTGTCGTAGGCGGAGATCTTGTTATTTTGTCTATACTGTGCACTTAGATTAATCATTGGTCTCGCTCTCGCTCCGACTAGATACCGCGCTATTTAAAAACAACAGCTCCGTGAATGCAGCAACTCAATATTGTAGTGTGTGTAATGCTTATTGGGAGGATGCAAGTGTGCGTGAAGAATTGTGTTGCTAGCTACTAAACTGTCATCCAATTAGTAAGAAAATATTTTATGTTGTGGTTTAGTATGTTTGTTACTGGTTATAAATGAATATCAGAAAAATACATTAGCCTCGTGTATAATGAGAAACTTAGCTCACTTATATCATAATATACTATTGTTTAACTATTTATTTAGATATTTATATGAGAAGACAAATAACAAGTATTTAGTAATACTCGTATCTGTAGTGCTTTCTTTTAGTGTTTCTTTATAGTGCCTTTACAACTGCGTTCCGGGAAGCGCCGTCAACGCTCACAACTGCTCTCGCTGCTCGCGCCCCGGTTTGCCGTTCCCTTTGGTTGACAGTGACAGCTCGCAGTGATCACGTAGACCCACCTAAGATCCGCGAGCGTTGTGAGCGCGGCGTGAGCATTTTCGGTGACGTCATTGATGACGTATCGAGCGCCACGAGTGATTTCGGTCCTTCCCGGAACGTAGCCAAAGTCATAGTAAAACCTACATGTACCTAATTATATACAGGTTAATGGACAGTCTAAACATTATTCATCATCATCATCATCATCTCAGCCGTAGGACGTCCACTGCTGAACATACGCCTCCCCTATAATTTTCCAAGAGGACCGGTTGTAAGCGGCCTGCATCCAACGTTATCCTGCGACCTTTATCAGGTCGTCTGTCCACCGTGTCGGTGGACGACCTACGCTGCGCTTGCCGGTCCGTGGTCTCCATTCCAGAACCTACCGGCCCCATCGGCCATCTGTTCTGCGTGCTATGTGCCCTGCCCACTGCCACTTTTACTGGCTAATTTTCTGGACTTTGTCGGTGACTTTCGTTCTTCTACGGATCTCCTCATATCTGATTCAATCACGTAGAGAAACCCCGAGCATAGCCTTCTCCATAGCTCGTTGTGCGACTTTGAGCTTACTTATGAGGCCCATAGTAAGAGACCACGATTCAGTGCCATAAGTCATCACTGGTAACTCACATTGGTCGAAGACTATTATCTTGAGGCACTGAGGTATTTTAGACGAAAATACTTCGCGAAATTTCCGGAACGCTGCCCAGCCGATTTGGAACATTATTGTTATTAATTAAATATCACATTCAACTAACTTGTACTACTTTACGATACATTTGCCTTTTGGAATTTAAACATTTCTGCAAATTTTCTTTATTCTCCTTATATCGCTATATTTCTATCTCTATTATAATAGTACATATGTGAAGAATATCGAAAAGAGAATTTGATTCAGCTAGTGGTGGGAAGTGAATACTTGGATAGCCGAATCATTAATTGTATGTATTGCACCGTTGTTTACTCCTCACGTAATTATATGCAGCTAGAGAGTAAAAGTTTAAAGTTAAACAGAATTTCTTGAGTTCGTTAGTATATTTTGGTTTGGTATATTTAGTAGTAAAATATAATAACAATTAATTCACATTATAAAAATCTAAACCATACTTGATTCTTATATTATACGGCAACACTGAATGGCGTTTAACTCGTCCGCATCAGGACAAAAAATAACAATAGATTTATGAATGAAACTTGCCTGGAATGAGAGTTGCTGATTCGGACGGGTTAAGGTTAATGTTATTTTATGTTGAAATTTTGAAATTATATGGTATTTACTGATCGTATGTGATCACAGTGTATTTCTTATTTCTTGTAGTATTATTTTTACACATTTTCACTTTGCAAACAGGCATTTCACTTTGGATTACGACCAAAATTACAAAAAAACACTCGGTACGTTAACACCACGCTGCTTGGGACGTGACTGGCTCGAGTGGGCTCGAGTACGCCGAATTCGGCGTAGTATTAGTTGCCGCATTTTGTAAGTACGCCGGCGGTATCTAGTCGAAGCGCGCGCGCGGAGACTAATCATTAATCTAAGACTGTGCACAAAAATACGAGTATTACGCTTTTTACCCGAGCGCGTGGGGATGGAAGATGATGATGATGATGAAAAATAGCCTATGTGCTATTCCAGACTATAATCATAAATCATCATCGTGCGAAATTTCATCCAGATCCGTTTTGCCGTTTTTGAGTACCAAACATCAATTTATCCATCCATCCATCCAATATTTCACATTTATAATATTAGTGGGAAGTGGGATAAAAGGAATCTAGAACAGATTACCTTATATTGACACAATCATCAGCATTAGCTTCAATTACGTATGTCAAAAACTCTAGTACGACGACATTCGTTCAAAATCAATTTTGTAAATTCTAATAAATAGGTATAAATTATAGAACGATTTCGGAACCACTCAAAAACTACCCAGTAGCTTAATGGTCTCAAACTTTAGCTTGCATGTTTTGTTAATAGCCATATCTTAATTAAGGACCCCTCTGAGGGGTTATTTGGATTCAATATTTGCAGGGGTTGTAAACTATTTGTTTCGAGAGTTATTATCGAGTTTCCCGCCCCTATGGGGTACATGGTAGAGTGTTAGGGGTTATCTACAGATTTAACTTATCAAAAATGTTGTTGTGAGTTTCTGTATGTAGTTTTGGTATCCTACTCTACTAGTAAGTAGTACTCAACAGGGTTATCACATTTAGGATTAAATAATTGGGTTTTGAAAGTAGAGCTCCATCTGGATCTTCAAACTACTGTATGTAATATCTTGCTCAGTATTTTTCGTGGACTTATGCACTTTATTATGTAAGTGGAGGACATGCCATAACTATAATCGTCACCAGTCATATTTTACCTTATAATCTCATATAACTGTAAATACTACATTATGTATATGGGCATATTACCATTCAATCTTTTATGATATCACTTTCTATACAGTAACTCGATACTTATATAAAAAACTGTACATGGCTAGTAAGTAAGTAATAGTTATACCGGTGATTTTGCATTTTACTGTAACTAATCGGTTGCGAACAGTACTAATCGCTAGTACTATTATTTTTCTCTGTAACTAGTTTACATGTTTGACTTCGTTCACATGGTAAAAGGTTATCAGCCGTGCGATTCTCTAATGATTCTTCTATGTGCTCGACGACGAGCTCACTGATGTCAAATACTTTATGAGTAATCGCCCTAGTACATAAGGTTGTTTTTTCAAGGTTTTTTTGTTTGTGATGTCGTCATTTGTTTCACAAGTCAAAGATGCAACGATGTTTGCTGTTAGAGAATCGCATGGCAGGACAAAATATATGTAGCCTATATCGTAATGCCGGACACAATTCTTCTTCACTCACAAGTACAATTAGAAAAATTTAATACAGACTTCCATTCTTTTCAGTTATTGGAGTGTAACTCAAAAACTACTGGACCGAATTTGATGAATATTTAAATGGGACTACGGGAAGCACCAGTTTTAAGCTATTGCATAGCTTCTATCGCGGGCCTTGAGCGTGGAGACCGAATCCAGAAATTCCGTAACGAAAATAACCTAACACCCCCCACTTGGACTCCATCTATCGATGAATAGCAGAACTTTTAATGACTTTTTGAAATATCACGCTTGTCTCTTTAGTTCAGCAACTCGCCTCTAGATGGCATTGGTTAAATAATTATAATTGCATAAGTTGATTTGGCATCTATAGATGAATGGCAGAACTTTTAATGACTTTTTCAAATATCACGCTTGTCTCTTCAGTTCAGCAACTCGCCTCTAGATAGCATTGGTTAAATAATTATAATTGATTAAGTTGATAAAAACAGCTATGCAATAGCTTTACCGCGGCAGTATCCGAGTGCCACACGTCTTTTTTAAACAAGAAAAGAATTTAGAGAATCGGTTACCCTATCGAAAGTTAAGAGGTAACAAACAAAAAAACGTCGAATGGAGTACGTCCTCCTTTTTGGAAGTCGGTAGAAAATTTCATCGAAATCCTTGGAACCATTTTTGCGTGACTGTGTAACAAAACTTCAAATGTTGAAACATACAAACTATCACATTTTTATGATTATTGTGATTGCCATTCGAAAGAAGTTTAGCACAAGATTTATTTATCTTGTTCCAAACTAAAACATTCAAAACCCTTGTACTCATCAGAGCGAATGAACATGGAGTGCGAATGTTAGTTCGAGATAAGCCTAGTGCACACGACGGCTTTTTGTCTCGTAAATCTCATAATACACTTCAACGTGCGAACTGTTGTATTAATTCGCTGGGCTTCACTGGCTTAAGTTAAAAGCTACTCGTATTATTGCTGAAAGTTCTAATTAAGTTGCCACGAATATGATGAGGTTTGAACTGAAAACTTATCTATCTGTGCCACAATTTTTTTGTTTCATTGTATTACTATGTTGAAGTTTATTCATATACCATAACTTCTTTATATCCCTGAAGGCGGCGGCTGCGGTTTACAAAAACATCAAAGATTAAAAGAACTAAACATGTAAATGTTTGTATCCTATTACAATGTATATGTATGCTTATGTATACGTTTTATGTATATAGAGTTAGCGGTATGTCCGAATGCACCTTTCTAAAAGTCTCTTAAAGCTTTTGTGTAACTTTGTCGTTGTTATAGATTTGTCAATATAATTTTGGGGTAGGTTAAGGTAGGCATACTTAATCGCTGTTTGAATTATCTACGTGTAAAAGAAGAATGTAATTATCGAACGGCCATTAAACCAAAAATTAAAATAATGATAGTTTATATTGTCGAATACTTTGATATATAATCTAAGAGGGCGTTCAATATATCTCAAATCAATCTTATCTACGAAAGTGACATCCAGACAGTCCAAAGTAATAATAATAATAAGAAGTTTATTGACATTAAATAAAAGGGCATTAGTTGAGCAGTTTCCTGCAACTATACGATAGTGGGAAAGGGTGTTTTTTAGGTACCTGGGTTCCGTGGGGTATGTCGGGAGGCTCTGGATCTGACGGGGGCTGGTGACCGTGAGTCCTCGTTGGAGGCGTCCTGCTGTGGACGTCGTGCTGAAGAACTGTTGTTCACTTGTAGTTATAGTTTGTATTGTCTTATTGATGCACTGGTTCACGCACTCGCGTACGCCGTATTTTTCGTCGGTAAAATTTGGGGGCGTATCCGGGTTGTAGCGAAATGCGGCGGCGCAGAGCGGATTTAGCGGGATTTAGAGTGCGCGCGAGCTGATTGCGTCTCGGTCACTGGTAGTTATAATGTTTGTGCGTAAACACGGGCTGATTTAGGCAGTCACTCGCGGCGAAGTCAATCGCGGTGACTCGGGGCTGATAATGGCGGTTGCCATGCGGTCGCTACGCGGAAGCGTAGCGGTATACGTCCGCTAGCTTTGACTCTAAAAAGGTGACTGGTTGCGCTGCTCTTCAGCCGCCTGCTTGTCGTTTGACAGCTGCAGGACAGCGACGGCGGAACGCGCGGGCGCGGGGCATTCCTTTAGGTGACGTCACGCTTTCGCGTGAACAGGCATGTTAACAATTTACAGACTTATGTCTACTTATTTGATATAATAAAGTATGCACCTTAATGTAAATAGTAATGTGTATGGTAGGAACTGATGATACCTGAACTAGTAATGAAACCATATTTCAGACCCCAGAGCCCTCCATTTTATGGAAACTAAAAAGTAGGTACATATACGTATAAGTGGCACATTTTTACACAAAGTAATATCGAAGTAGAGTATGAAATATATATACGATATTTATATATTATGTACAGGTAATATAATCGGTCATCTATTTTAATGATTGATCTTCTTTCCCCGAGGCATAAAATAAATGAAATAAAACAAAACAAATTAATTAGTCTGTTTAGAACTACACAATAATGACCAATCTTTAAGAAAACTAGTAATCTCTGCCCTTAGTTACAAATACAACAAGTCAATACAAATACAGGAGTCCTTACAATGGCGTCCTCATATAAATGCACTGTTTGGGAGACTCAGTTCTGCTGCATATGCGGTACGTAAAATAAGAGAGCTAACAGACGCTTCAACGGCGCGGTTAGTATATTTTGCATATTTCCACAGCGTAATGTCATATGGGATATTGCTATGGGGTTCAGCGGCTGATATAGAGACCACAGTTGTCCTATAGAAACGTGCTATTCGAGCTATGTACCCGTGAACCTTTGAGAGATTTATTTAACGACATCAATATATTAACTTTGTCTTCCTTATATGTATATGAAAATATAATGTATGTTCGTAAAAAATACATAAAATATATAAGTTAAATAGTGATCACTACACTTTTAATACTAGAAATACAAATAGGATAGCTGAACTTAGTTTTAGACTTGCGAAGACTAATAAGTAATTCCTAGGAAGTTGTGTGCGTATTTACAATTAAAAATAAATTTGTACTACCTAAGTAGAAACATTGTTAACATCTATATAAAAAGAATGGCCCCGAGATTCTTGCCGCTTCTTCTCGGTAGGCTCTATATATTTTGGAACGCGGCGGTAGAGTCTTTAAAGTACATTATAATGAAAAACTGACGTTCAGAAGTGCGTCTTTGATGCTTAAATTTGAATAAATTATTTTGACTTGACTTTGACTTTGACAAATATTTTCCCCGGCTAGGGATTGAATTGGAGACCGCACTTTGAAGACTCTGTCAACGGATCTAACAGAGCCGTCTTAAAATACTTATTTAATTATCTTTATCTTTATGACAATACAAACAATATTTAGATTCGTTGGTAACAACGAACATCATCTAAATATTATTTGAATTATATTATATTATAGCATAGCATAGCTTAACAGCTTATCATATACCCGTATTATGGTGTTTTATAGCCTATAGGTAATTGTCAGAATAAGATTTCACAGAAAACAGGTAAAGCTAAAATATATTTTTGCCATTGGGCTTGGTATAGGACATCATGATCCGGGTTAGCTAGTAGGTATTTTAGTGTGTCGCCGCCCCAGTTCATACAATGTCAATAGTCAAAAAGTCAAAAGTCAAAATCTTTTTAAGACTCTACCGCCACGTTTCAAAATATATAGGGCCCACCGAGAAGAAGCGGCAAGAAACTCGGGGCCATTCTTTTTATATAGATGCTTACAATGTTTCTACTTAGGTACTACAAATATTACATTTTATGGGTGGCAGAGAGACAGTTTGCCAGAAGTGGAGTATCCCAAGCATCTTTATCTTCTATATAATGTCGAACTTTATAGTAAGCTTTTTTGATTAAAACGTGTTTAACAGCCAACTTGAATTTGCCCTCTATGAGCTCAGTTATGTGCTTTGGGATTTATTAGTATTGTAAAAACCCACACAATTTCCTAGGAATGACTTATTAGTCTTCGCAAGTCTAAAACTAGGTACAGCTATCCTATTTGTATTCATAGTATTAAAAGTGTGGTGATCACTACGAGTATCGTATTTAACTTATATTTATGTAATTTTTTACGAACATACATTATATTTTCAAATACATAACTATAAGGAAGGCAACGTTAATATATTGATTTCTTTAAATAAATCTCTCAAAGATTCACGGGGACCCATTTCGGATATAGCTCGAATAGCACGTTTCTGTAGGATTAAGATGGTCTCTATATCAGCCACTGAACCCCAATGTCTTGACCATAGACGCTATTAATTTTATCACACGCATTAACTTTTGTTCTATTTTTCATTTTAGTCTACGGAAAAAGTCGTAAATCACCCGTCTATAGAATCAGCATACGTACCTCATTTATTAAGATATACCCCACTGAGACAGGTGCATATTTGGAGATAATTTCGATAATGCAGTTAGGGTAAACAAGGTAGGTACTATGGAGATTTTATCGAAGAAACGAGGAACCCTCTGAGTTTTTGATGTTAATATTCCCCCGGGGGGTCGATGTCCTATGAAAGCAAAAGCTGATGGGACAGAAGTTTTGCGATAAATCATAGATTCAGAGATAGGTGCTCCGTTTTTCAATTGAATTAATGTTTTTGTTGTTGTTTCTGAGTAAGTGTATATACTTGAACATGAAGTATCGGGATAGTCGTTCGACTGATTTTATAGGCGTCTTGGTTGGTACCACCAGTATTCAGTCACGCAGCAATGTTGTACCAGTACCTACTCTGTGTTGTGACGACACTGTATCAAGTGATATTGTATATACCTTAATATAATCATAATCAGCCCATTTTGTTCCCACTGCTGGGACTTGAGTCTTCCTCTTAGAGAGAGGAGTTGGGCCATAATCCACCACGCGGGCCCAGTGCGGCTTGGTGAATAGGTTAGTAGCCAACCCATGTCAAAGTTTTCAGGCCGCCCGAAGGCCCTCGACATAGCCTAACGACTGTTGTCCTAAGACAAACAACCGGGCCCGACGGCTTAACGTGCCTCCGAAGCACGGAAGCGCTTAATTGGATAATGCCACTAGCGGTCACCCATCCAAGTCCTGACCGCAGCAAATGTTGCTTAACTTGGTGATCGGTTAAGATCGCTAAGTCAAGCTTCGCAATGAGCGCTTATGATTTTACCCCATTTATAATTAGGTTAATTTAAGTTTATTATTTTTAAATTTTAAAAGGTTAATTAGTAGAAGAAAGCTGTTGGACGTAGAAGGAAGTCGTGGCTGCGTAATATCCGAGAATGGACCGGAATCGGAGGTGTCGTGGAGCTATTCAAACTCGCCAAAGACAGGGTGAAATATGCGGAGCTGACAGCCAGCCTTCACTAGTTGGAGAGGCACTAGAAGAAGAAGAAGTTAATTAGTAGCGTTAAGTTAGTAAGTATATTTTTTATTTTTTTTAGTTTTATCAGACTATTATGTATCTCAGTTTCTAACAAAGCTTGATTGAAATCGAAAAAAAATGGGGACTCTATGTCACATTTGTCAGTCGTCATCCACTTACTAACAGTTTTGCTTACTGGAGTTGTAAAAACACACATAGAGCCGCCATTTTTCAAGATTTCAATCAACATTTTGTTATCCACTGAATTTATAATAGCCCTACCCATCACCCAGTAATTTCTACTGGTTCAGCACCTGTCAACCTAATAGAATAATGCCTATAAGCAACACTATTCTGCTTGGCTTTTTCTTCCTTTTATTTTTTCTATCTTTTTCTGTATTGTAGCTTCCATGATAATTTCTAAAGAGATGATCACGGATTGCAGGCAGTCTAAAGAGGCTTTCCCGCACCTCGATTCGAGATACTCTAGAAAGCTCTGCAATCTTAAACGAGACAAACTTCGACGTGTAGTTGGTATTGTCCCAGGACATTAAAGACACACCTGTTTATGTGAGGTGTTACAGACAGCCTGTGCCGAGGGTGAACGGAGGCAGAGGAAACGGCCGCGCACGTTATTCTAGAGTGCAGCAGCGTGTCGTCACAACGGGCAGAGTACCTCGGATCACCGAGGAACGTCCTGGAGGCCTGCACTGGCATCAGCGCACGAGCTGCTGTTCTTGTTCGCCGACATCAGGCCGCTGGACAAACTCCCACCAAACCACCCAAGATCGCGCATAAAGTGCCGCAGTGAGTTTTTTTATGAGATAGGTTCACAAACGAGCAAGCGGCTCACCTTATGGCAAGGTGATAGCGTTACCCACGTACATCCGCAATACTATAGGTCTGGAGGATGCGTTGCCGACCTTTGAGGAATGGTGATAGGAAGGAATGAGGGTAAATAGGAAGAAGGGGTGAGGGTGGAGGGGGGAAAGAAGGATAGTCGAACGGGGGGAGGGGCGAATCGGGCCTCCGGAAACTCTCACAGACCGATTGAAACGCAATAGCAAGCTATGTTACTTCACTTCAGGGTTATGTGGGAGTGTGGTACTTCCCCGCCGCGGTCGTGCTGGACCGTTTGGCCGTGGGGTTACAGCGCGGCACTACCACCAAAAAGATATTACCTACCAATTTCGTTAATAATTTCTATAACTTTATTCTTAACAGACAACTGTCATACACTCTACCCGTGACCATGTTTACTGAAAAGTGTTCGCAACATCGGTATAAAATTATATACGACACTTTATCCATTTAATTATATGTAAATATATTTAACACTGAAGTAGTTACACGTACTCTTGACGTTCAATTATTACTGTGTTATGTATTCGTTGAATTTTATTCTCGTTTGTTGACTAGGTTCACTAACGATTTAAGCAGTGTGAGAAGACAACACCTGTTTACACACAAAAAACGGCAATAAATCATAAAATTAACCCCTACAATTTTAAATTGGCAGGGCTTGACCTACGCTCGGTAAATTTAAACTTATTTTCATAGAAAAAGGGGACCAAACATTTATTATGGCGATAAATTTTAAAGAACATTATTTACCTAAAGCCTGGCGGACGTTAAAGACCATTTTCGAAAGGCGTACGGAGGGAAGCGATCTCTGTTACAATGAATTTATGTTTCAGGACCATAACGCGGCCCTCAGTGTTACCAAATGTTTGTCGGGAAGACATATTGTTTGTTTTATATTGGACAATATTCCGTGATAATTTGAAAACGTAAATCAGACTTTGTTTTGGGGATAAATATGTTTCCGAAAATTGCTCTGGAGTTTCGGTGTTTTATTAGATAAGTATTACAGAGAAGCGATGCGTTTGAAGCCCATTAATACAATCATTTCTGTACAACATTTGTTGCGGAATGAGGAAACTGTCCCTTCACTAACAATGTGGCAAAGGGTATCCAATAAGTACTGCGTCATATCCTTATCGAGGTGTAGGATAGCCTAATACTGCCGCTTCGCCGGCCACTGCCGTGGCACGCTCGCTACGCTCGCTCGGCTCGCGCGTTGTGTGGTCATCATTCAACCTAACCCCCATCTATTTTTAGTTTTTCTTTCATAAGAACCTTCTCCTGACAATATTTGACAAAAAAATAATTAGCGAGATTGGTCCATCCACTCTCAAGTTATAACGTGACCAGGAGAAATAAGTTAAAATTATCAAGAGCTGTGGATTTAGGTTAAATAAATAAATAATAGAATACTATGATTCACTTTTAAGTTAATTTTGTGGCTGCCGCTTGCTTGACGCTAACACTCTTTGAGGAAATATCAGGGGCCACATAGTACGTCCATAGCATATTTTCCATACAAACTCGTCCACAGATTTTTTCTGCCAATATTTTATGTGACAAAGATGCTGATAACTGTCATGTCCTTATGTTTAGCTTCTTCGGATAAGTTACTTGTCATATTATGAGGTATGAGCAAGGTAGAAACCAGCCAGAAACAAACGAGTTCTAAGAATTTATCTCTATTCTAATTAGTGGCTTGTTAGCGGTCATTTGTATCACACAAAACTATTATATTTTGTATGGTTTATAACTATTTATATATATAAAATTCATGCTGAAGAATATAAACCAGTTTGATTCTGTTGGGAACTAAAAACCACTACACTCAAATATTATAGTGACTGAACGTGTAACATACACGTTATTGTTCTGAATAAACATAATTATCTATATGAAGCACGTGATATATACTGAATGAAGAGATCTTCCATAGCCAAAGAATTAGAAGAAACGGAATACTTGTAGTACCTGTACCTACGTAGCACCGTTTAGTACTCAACCGTAACTCAAACCGAGGCATAAAGCATTGAGTCTCGGATTCAATTCCGAGCCTCAACGATTATCCTCTTCGACTGAGAGCCGAGCAAAATGGCGGCGGCTCCGTCGGTTCCAGTTGCCACTTGATGGTTATTTACGGCAATTTTCTGAGGGATTAGTCTGGGGGGCGCGAGAAAAATTAAGTTGTTTTCACATGTGACTTCTAAAATACAATTTATTTTTAATTGTGACGGTACGTTTTCGTCACTACATTTTTGATGCTGAGACTATGCTATCGCGCACCTATGCAAAAATGCGATTGAAGAATGAATTGTCCTGCAACGAACTTGTCCGAAACTGGCTCCAGAATTGCGCGATGGGGTACACGAATAATTATAAATAGTATACTTATACACATAATATGTATACAATTTTATTGTAGCTCATGGCGCCATAGAAATATATTGTACTTCAACACTTCGACTTCGCTTTGTGAGCCAGAGATCTACACAAGATGCAAATCTTGTGTAGATCTCTATGCACTGACTAAGGTTTGACTAAAATGGGTGTTGTTAGTTATAATTATTACTGCAAAATATAAAAGAAAAGATTGCCTTCATACAGCGGTGGGTAAACTTATTCCAAGTGATATATTAGTACTATTATTATATAATATATACCCTCATAATGGTAACTTAAAATGTAACCATGTTGTTAAAATATAATTTTGATTCTTCACAGTAACAAATATAACCAGCGACACCCATTCTAGTCGGATACCTATCGAGCAAATTCGCTCTTGTGAATAGGATCATTACACTTTGTGGTGTAATTATACCTTTTTGACTTGCTTTTAATTCTTATTTTTACGTTCTCAGCATTTCACATAATACTGCATGTCAGGGAGAAACGTGGCCAGAATGCGACGTGGCATCATTTTTTGTCTAAAGTAGGCACTAGCCTGCCGATTAGCTGTCGTCGCAGCCAAACTCTAGGCCTTCTCCGAAACCTCCTTAATCTAGCCGTTTTACATACAGGGTAGGCCATTTAGATGGGTCAGTATGGGCAAGTCTGAATAACATATAAAATACCTCTTATTAGGAACCATATCGTCGACTTTAGTTAAAAGAAAAACTGCATTCATCATTAGAAAACCCTTGTACTGAGTTCGAGAATCGAACCTCGTCGTATTAAAGAAATTGACTAACATATAACTTCAAAATCGATTGTTAAAGAATGGGCAGTAAATGTTGTAAACAGATTTACCAAATATTTTACAACAAAAACAATACACTGAATCTTTTGAAATAGAGTAAACAAGCCATTATCTGTTAACTTTTTCTCCATTGGGAAGATTTCTATAATAATAATTGTCTGTAAATTTTCTTCCATCGTTATTAGTAGGAAAGTTGCAGTTTGACTCTTGTACGGGACCACGACTAACCAAAATATTAACAAGATCATTAGTCATACTGGCAGGCCACAAAACGGGATCATCACCACAATCTAAATTGCTACATATCACTGATGACGATAAATTGCTTACAGGTTCTTCAGTAGTACCTTCTCTTGTTTTACTGGACTCTCCTTCTGAAGAACATACATCTTTTTCTTCAGACAACTCCACAGCTTCTTGATTTAAGGCTGTGCTTGTTAAAGCTACTTCATAATTTTCTTGACATTCCGTTTCCATATTTTCTGGTTTGCTTAAAAATTTCATTAAAGAACCCGCCAATATTTCTTTCTGTACCTCCTTTTCTCGTTTTTGCTGTCGAAATTGCGCTTCTGAAAGTTTTTCCTTTTCTGCGGTTCCTGAAATTATTTGTAAACGTTAAGTTATTATTATTAAGTTATTTTCTTTATTTAGGTTGTTTTTATAATTATTGCTTTATTATTATTGAGTGGTATTGCTTACATTTATATTTGAAACTTTTTTTTATATTTATAAACGGAATAAATATACACTAGATCTGCTTAAAAGTATATTTTCCAAGTACATGCTAGCCCTCTCTGAGAGGAAGCCCTCTCTGTGTCCTAGCAGTAGGAATTAATGGGCAAATTATGCATATATTATAAATGTTTAATATAAATTTAAGGGACATCGTTCAATAAAGGCTTCACGGCACCAAACGAACAAACATGCAGCCATTCGATCTTACCGCGTCTTGGTATGTATGAAATCTAAAGCCTTCTAAAAAATATGTAGGGCAAAGAAAAAATAATGTATCGTTTTTGATTTTATGCGATACCAAAATACTAATGCAGATACTACTAAATTAATAACTCTTATCAACGACGTCGCACACAGTTGATATGCCGAATAATTTATGATAAAATTATTAATTTAGTAGTTAGATACTAATACAACATATAAATACATTATAATCTAATGTATTTGACCGTTAGGTACATATCAAAGTACTTATCATTTAACAATATATGATTGACCTAGCGAGGGGAGCGCCTCAGTTTAATGATTGGGATTAATTATTATTATTATTAAATTTAGTAGAAGATTACAACTTTCAGTCTACAGCTTCAACGGTAGTCATTATTATGTTGGTGTTTGTTTTGGAGTGAAAGCCCTTTTCTTATTCGATGACCTTAACAAGCGAAATAACTAACATTCGTATTTGGAAGCCAGTTAAGAACAATAAAATAAGATCATCGTCTATAGACAAATAATAAAATGAATGACATGAACAATTTCAGCTGGGAAATTTATTTCTGGTAGCCAGGTAGACAACAGTGAATATTTTTTTAGTTTTCGTAGTTACGAGTAGCTTATAGACAATACTTACGGAAACTGCACAAGGTGATTTTAGTTCATTATTTACCTGTTCATCCACAATTTATCCAGATAAATTATCAATTAGCCACGGGGACTATATACTGAATAAAAAAGCTTTTTAAATAATTAAATGAAATTTTCTGTAAGTGTACAAATGATAGTTATTATATTATAATACTAATATTGTACGTGGACATACATACAAATGTGTTTCGTACTCATAATCTGTACGAAGAAGTGTGCGATACCATTCATTGCGAAGCTTCATGAAGTTGGCGTTCTGCCAAATGGTACACTTTGTCGTGTCAGAGTTCACAGGATCATGTTACCACAACGACCTCTTTGTGTATAAATAACCTAGATGAATAATACTTCCTGTGCTTAGTTTTTTAATCCAATTAGCTTCTCTTCCTAGGTATAAGGAGTTGGGGTATTCAAACATGTCCGTAAGAGTGTGCACTATGATTTCCTACAAGTTGTTCTTGTTGTCAAGTTGTTGTCCATTGAACGCCAAGAGTAGAGGAACTTTCTGTGCATAAATGATTTTAAGCGACTTCTTGTATGACTTTGAAATTTTAGGAGCTGTATAGGAGTTCACCTTTCATGAAACTCCGCACGAGATCCTAACCGTATATTAGAATCATTAAATTGTCCGGCTGGTATATCGTCTTCTTTTGATTTTTCTTCATCTCAGAAATCATAATCATGATTTTTCTGCAAGTAATGGATGTTTTTGGTCGGTTTTACTACGTCCCCCAGCTTATGTCCTCAACTAAGCTACACGTAGATGTCGAAGTAATTCCAATCAGGTCATTTACTAGGCGTAGACTCTTATGCAAGCATCTTTCTTGGCAGATAGCACTGTAGTCCCATATATTCTGCATCCAAGCAGTACTGTGCCAGTGTTATTGTGTTTAGGTTTAGTAGTGCTTTTTATACGTAAGTAAGCATTTGACTGCAGTATCATCTGATGGAAAGTAAAGACGCAGTTGACGATGATACATAGAACCTGGAAAATACCTGTTCAGTTAACAGGTATTTTCACGAAGTTAAATGTTAGTAAATTTCTTTAATACGACCCAGGTTTGATTCCCGAACTCAGTACAAGGGTTTTCTAATGATGAATGCAGTTTTCCTTGTTACTAAAATCGATGATATGGTTCCTAAAAAGAGGTATTTTGTATTTTATTCAGCCTTGCCCGTACTGACCCATCTAAATGGCCTACTCTGTATGTAAAGTTATAGCTTTTGATACTTTAATGTCTAATCACTAATAACTATAATCACCTCGATAAAATTCTACCAATGTTATAATTATATCCACATCTCTGTATTTTTTCTAGCATCTGGATACTTATCCTTAACTATATTATACTTTTAAATTTGTTTTGACATCACTTGAAAGTAGAGACAAAGTGTCTACATTGTATATGTTTGTCCTCAGATTATTTAAGCGCTGACAAATGGTTCATGCATAATCTGCGAAGAAGTGTGACTATGAGTGGCGCACTTCCAAAGCTCTAGAGTTGGCAAGCTTCCAACTTACTCCTATATAACAATATTTTATTTTGTAGAGTTAGGTCCTTTGCAGAGTCTGCCTGGGGAAGCACCACACCTTTGCCAGTTACATACTCAACCGTGAAGCAGTAGCTTTCAAACATTACATTGTTTCGGTTTGGTGAGCAATGTATCCTGTGAAATCACATTTTAATATTTCATATCTCAGGATGACAAGCGCAATGCTGATGATTAAAAGTATCCTATGTGTCAATCCAAAGCCTTATTTACGTCCTTATCAACTTTCATCAAAATTGGCCTAGCCGTTTGAGCGTGAAAGAGCAACAAACATGCATCCAGCCATCCAAACTTTCACATTTATAATATTAGTAGGATAGTAGGAAGTAGGGTAATAATTGATATGCATCGGTTCGAAAGCTGAAACTTTTTTATGCCAGGTGTGACGTCGCTGATCGCCTATAGGCTCCCCATGAGTGACAGTCTCGCTCTAGTGACTAATAATATGGAAACATATGGATAATCTGTGCGAAAACATGATTAATGATATAATGTAGATTGCCTCTAATTCTAGTCAGAGACTAATCGACTACTAGTCTTTTCGGTAATCCATTGGTTGTGCGGCTTACGGTGTTGGTAATCGATTTCTTAGAATTGGTAGTTATCCTATGTTTAACTTTGTGGTAATACGTCGTAGACTGTATGGAAAAAAGTGTGTTTGCCTATTTATATATATATATACATATATACCACTATTATTACATTACCAAAAATAAAAAATGGACAATGGAGGAATGGCAATGCAATCTCAGTATGTAGTTAGAACTTTGGATACTTAACCGTTCAGCAATTTATTAAAAGTTGAAGTTTTAAATTTTATTCAATGGACAATAAAATGTAAGCAGTTAATAAAATCACGTAATGAGATGCGAAAACATATCTCTCCTACTCTTTGTCGCATTTTTAACCCGTTGACCTGCGATTCGCCATATTTGGCCAATAATACAATAGATATCGCAGAAATTTACCTTCTTTTCCAGGAACTGCAACGTATGTGGTTAAATTCAATGAGGCAGTTTTCAATGTATATAATATAATAAACAGTTTGTTGAATCAAACAACAATCGTCTTTAAAATCAAATTCAATTCGTTTCATATTCTTCAATTTGAAATTGAAAAATATATATATTATTCAAATAATATTTAAAACTAGTGACTTCCCGTGACTTTGTTCGCGTAGTAGGCTCGGCCTTCGGTCTCGCCATAACCTTGCATCTTTTCTTAGTTTTTCTTTCATAAGAACACAACAAAAACTGAATTAGAACGGTTGTTCCATCCGTTCTAAAGTTATAGCGTGACCAGAAGATATAGGGGTTCATTTTTATATATATAGATAGATAGATAACAACTGCCTTATGGTTTTTAAACAAAAACATTCAAAAGCGCGAGAGCGCGAGTTGTCCAATAGATTGCTGTCTTCGCCTTATGATTTTTGACAATAGCGTGTATGTAATTATAATAATAAATAATATTATAGTTCTTCGTTCGGGTGCATTGTCAAGGGTACGGGTTTAATTTAAGTTGTTCTTCGACCAAATCTTGATCCAAATCACATTGTCGAGCATCTTCACCACCAACGTATCCTCAATTACTTCGCCCATTTGTCACAAAAGCAGCTTGATCACCTGGACAAACTAGCGGTAGTAGAAAAGATTGAGGAGGAGGACACCACGTAGCTGATCACTTTAATGCTGGTCTGACCAAGTCAAGGCTCTCACAGGACTGCATGGAAGGAGATTGATAAACACTCCACTAGATACTAACAAAATGGGCATGAACTTAATCACACGATGAAGAAGAAAGCTTATTATTATACATATTACTCGAAGCACTAAAATGTTGTACATATTTTAGTGCTTCGAGTAATATGTATAATCTGTAGTAGGCAGGTTGATTAAGAAATAAAAAGGAATTATATTTTCGACTCAATCGCTTTGAGCCATAAACTTGTTGTCTCTCTCACTCGCACCTTTAGATCTTTATATTAAACCGTCATTGATTTAAATCAGCCCAAGCGTATTCCTCATAACCATAAAATATTTGGAAAATTTGTTTCTCTTCTCAATTCTAACTGGAGTATTTATCCATCGAGAGTGTTGGCGAAAGGCCAAAAGGATTTGTTACGTTCTAATCGTCGTGTTCCGAATTTCGGTCGTTTTATCAAGGATTCGATGTTTTCTTAACTTTTGTATATATGCAAGGTGTATTTTTGAGTAACATGGCAAAACCTCCAAAAGATATAATAGTGTTACAGAGATATCACTGACATAGTTAGACACACATTACATTCTAATATAATTGTTTTGGTGCACTGAAAATGAGTGTGATAGAGTGAATTATAGCACAACTTAAAACCTGAAGACATTCACTTCGGAAGAAGATATAAATTAATACAAACTAAACGTCAAAAGCTTCCGACTACTTTTCAAAATTATTAACATCTCCAAGCATAATTATGGATGTAATCTGTCATTGTAGAATCCATCTACTTGTAATTAATTATAATCTATTTAATACTATAACGAGAACGTGCCTAAAACTGTACAAAGATACAAAGAGATATAATAAGTAGATATAAACTAAACATAACTCCCACTCTGAATAGTTAGATAAAAATAGGTAGATCATAGTTCGTAAATTTTTAGATGTCTGTCTGTATGATGTATTAATTAATACATGATTAACCAAAATTGTCTTATATCAAAGTTGAGATCTATGTCCTCAAAATAGTTTTATAACCAGTCTCGAAAGCAAGATTACAACTTTTAAATTTTCGACGCTTTCATTCAGCACCACATAAATTGCACAATAAATACATAATAAAAAATAAACAATATAAGCCATTTTAATTTTGTTAACTGATAACAATTTTTATTCTTTTACATCTAAACGGGTAAAGTGACGTGCAAATTCGAGGCCATTTAGGCACGACTGCCTGTAGCAGTGCTTCTCAAAGCATTGCGATGTAGATCATCTTCAGAAAAATTGGCTTCGATCATATAATTATAATCTAATAGGATTGAAGCTGTGTTGCTTAGGAAATAATTAACATGCACTAGTTTCGTACTTGCTAATGTCACATGAACCATGCTTCATAAGCCTGTCACCTTAGATTAAAACACTGTAGCCAATTCAGATATTTCGAGCGCTACATCTTCAGCCTATGCCGTCGAATTTATTCTGCAGTTCATCTGGCACACTGCCATATATGTGTCCATGCATGGTCACTTTATTGCGGGCATCTATCTCTCGTCGCCTGTCGGAACCGCCATTGTGACGTTATCTGAGAGATAGGTTTGGTGACGCAATGGCAAGTAAATAAGACTTGTTTAATATAACCAGCGAAATGTTGCAGAAATCCTTGGTATAAAAGGGGATATTATGGGTCAGAGTTCTCGCAAGTAGCGATAACTGACACTCGAGAGATGAGAAGAGAGTTACTCGAAAACTACTTTGAGTATGGTGCTAAAACTTAACCACATGATTTTAGAGGATATGGTCAAATTATTGAGCTTTTAGGCTCAAAAAATGCAAGAGTATTGATGCACTCATATTAAGTTAAGGGTGATAGAAATTTCTTAAAGTGATTGTGAACCTATTTTATCCTATTATTACCACGAATAACTGCGGCAAGGGTAACGTTACGTGTCGTTCACGTGAAACAAAATAAACTGTCATTTATCTACTGTGACAGAGATAAGTTTTCACGCTGAAGCGTGAAAATTTGATTTGTAAAAAAAAAATAAAAATTGAATTGACGATTGTTTTTGCTACGGCCTCTGTACCTACCAATATGGATATTTGCAAAAAGCTCTACCAGATGTCTACTAACACCTGGCTGGCGTCATCAGAAACCCACGTGTAGGTTCAGATTCCCTGAAAGGTTTTCAAAAGTCACTGACTCTTTTTAATGACCAAAACTATTTTTATTGTTTACTAGTATTGATTTTATACTTTTTTGCATTCCAGGTCCAGTTGCCGGACACATTCTGCCACCACCTTTCACGACTAGTAAGATTTTCTCGTCTGCCAGCATCTTTCACGACTAGTAACATTTTCACGAGTGAGCATGATTTGAAGAAGATTTGAAAAATAAACAGTGAGCAAATTATGAAAACTTATAGGGAAGACGTAAGGAGACGTTTTCTTCGGCAATAAAATAAGAGATCCACAATTCATGTTTAGGGATTCTCCAGCGACATCAAATCATAGTGTGGCAGCTGCGATAATTTGGGGCGGGCTCATGGGATTTAAAAATTCCGTGGGTGGTATCTAATCTTTTTTAAGTCAATAAAAGTAGGTTAACTCCCGTAATCGTTAAAACCAGTTAAAATATGTTTCAGTAAAAAAAAAAATTGATCTCAGAATATACTAACTTAAATAAACTAAAGAGTATCTTCCTAATAATGCATACAAATATTATTTAGTAAATGATTGTTACTACATAAACAAAGTATTAAAATACAATCAATGCAGGTAGAATATACCAATTACAATATGCATTTGTTTGTATAAAAAAAATTGCTAAACCATCTAAAAATAATAATTATTATTATTTAAGTACTGCAGCGTTACTTACATAGTTGCATATGTTACCTACATCGTCCCAGCACTAGACATTGAAATTTACTTTCAAGTTATAATTTAAGAAATAAAGACAGGAAGTCGCGGGCAGTTGCTAAGTAGTTGCTTAAAAATTAGTAGCAATAGAACTCTTTATGAATGAGTTCAGACAGGGAAGTTCTGCCTACGTATGCGGGAGCGTCCGCCATCCGAACATCTGTGTCCCCGAGGTAGCGCGCGCGGTGTTTCCGTGCGCCCCTCAGGAAGGCGGGGTTAGAGATTAGTCTCCTCTAACCCTACTGAGTTCGGATCCTCTGCTGAGGGGGTCAGCGTCGCCGGGACCGCAGACGATTGCAAAAACGTTCCTGAAGGTCCCGATATGAAGGCGCTTGGAGGAACACCCCGGGTTTTTGGTGGGTATATGGACTCCCACATAACCACCGTGCTCCTCCGGGGGCGGTGGTATCTAAACAAGATTTTCCTGGCTCACTATACTGCTTTCTGGTTGGAATGGTATGGGTGCCGGTAAAATTGCAGTATCTGTTATACGTGTAGGTGTTACTACTTAACACCAGGTGGGCCTCATGCTTGTACCGTCCTAATATATCATAAAAGTATGTTTTTGTAATTTTTTAGCATTTTGGGTAGATTTGCTTGGGAATAGCTGTAAAAATATTACGATAATCTATTGCTTACCTTCAAAAAGACATGTACCTAATACATATAAAACAAAACTTTTGGACATTAATTAATTTAAATAAGGGACTTGAGTGGCTTTACAAAAAACTTACAATAGAAATCAAATTAATGGATTTCTATAAGTGTGCTATAATGCATAACTATTAATTATGTAATATTATACTTATATAATACTAACTTGTAATTATGCATTTTTTCCAGCTTTAATGCGCGATTGCACTATCAGATCCAGTTAAAATAAAAGAGAACGCTGTGTGTTCAGTCTTGGTCATTGTGCCTCAGTTCATTGTTAGAAGCCTGTAGACTGCGCCAGTCTATTTATAGCATTTATCGACACACTTAGCATTGCAACCCTTTGTTTCCAATGTGTGACTGGACTTTCTACCGCAGTTCATTGTTAAGTGAAGTAAATTGGTCTGGTATTGATAACAAAATTGGAAAGCCTTTTTGTATCAGAACTTATGTCCATGGTAAGGGAGAGTCTGATGTTTTTATTAAATTGTAAAAATAGATATAAGACTGTTAAGAATGCGTACAAAAAATATTACTAGTTTTATATATATTTGATTTCTTTTATTACAAGGTCGTCTTGTAACGCCAGAGCAACCAACGACTTAAGAACCATGAAGCTGAGACAAGAACTCGGAAAGTTATCATTCTCTTAGTGTTGAATTTTATTGATTAGGTACCCTATTAAAAGTTCTGGGTATTAACATGTCATATGAGAGAATTATCAAAGTATTTAAAAAACATGCACGTAGTCAAGTATAAAGTCAATAAGAACAACAGTATAATTATCAAAACAAACAAAAAGTTTCAGTAATCGACCACCGCTTTATTAAAAACGTATTTTTATCAACTTCTCAAAAAGGCTGTTTGTATATCCTTCTAGCCCATGAGGAAATGCGGAAAACATTCTCTTGCCTTCTCTTTGTTCTCAACAACCTCTTGCACCAGAGCTTGCTTTATCATTTTAAGGTGATCCACTATATAGGTTAGGCTAGCCGTGGCATTCTTAAAGAAGCAGCAATAACTAATAAAAAACATATGCCCGCGTGTTGGATCAGAGCTCATATTCCTCTCTATCTAATAAACGCTGACTGACGTGTTTCTTTAACCTCTGCAGGGTTGCGAGGTGTTGAGCATAAACTCCTTACCCTTGCAGGACCTCGCGGAGCCCCAAGTCCCCAGTAACTCGTTTGCCTGCGTAGCGTGCCTATACTACCAACCATAGAGATCTAGTGACAACACTACGCAGTTGCAGCCGTGAGGATGTGCTGGTCGACGAGCTCATTGATGTCAAATACCTTATGAGATATCGCCCTTGTACATAAGGTTGTTTTTTCAACGCTTCTTGTTATCTCGTCATTTGTTTCACGGATGATGTCAAATATGGAACAATGTTTGCTCTTAGAGAATCGCACGGTTGTATGCACATTGCGCTCTTCAGTTGTGTATGGCGCGCTATTCCGCCTGGAGGTGGCTCTAAGAAACAAAATGTCTCATCATGTAAGGTCAAAATCATGTAAACTAACTAAGTCTCTTGCATTGCATCGTGAGGTTTTTAAATCAACATTACATTTTTTGATTATAACGTGAGCTCTGGAGATCTTGTTGTCAATTATATGTGATACGGATATGCCGAACTTTTGGCAAAGTATTTCATTAAAATGAATTTGATGAAATGAGGATTTTTTAAAAGCAATTAATTTCTATGGGTTTGTTTCTCATAGGCCAACGAGTAAACCCGGGAGCGGGTCAGCTAGTTAGCGATAAAATGTCACCACATATTCGAAAAAATATGATGTCGCGAATCCCATCGTTTTATAGAGCCCAGTTCAGGTACTAACTAAAAAAAAAATTACATTTTTCCCTTTACACCGAACAACTCTTAACAAATTATTTTGTTTCCTTTAAAATCTGTTTCTGACATGACATATATAAAATAAGTAGGTCTGTATAACATAGCTACACAATGAAACAATTTGATATTCTCCATTTTCCTTCCACCACAAATATTAATACCTACTCGTATCGTCTAAGTACCACCCCAACCCCACTGTAATAACGATAATGACGAAGAAATTACAAAGCAAGTTGTACTTCACAAATATAAGTTATTATTCAATCGATATCCTGAGCTATGCTTGTAATGAACGGACGGTGGTAGGCAGTATTGTATCAATTATTAAGGTTGTATCGATTCTGGTCATTTGCTTTCGGTCCCTTACCTTAGTAAGGTTGGAGCTACATTGAGTTAAAAGTGATGAATATATGGAGCAACGAACTACGAAGAAATAATGTCAGGAAGCATAACTCGGAACAAATTCCACACAAAAAGTGGTCCTTCAAACCAAAACGACGTATGATTCCAAATACGAATTACTTCCGAGGTTCCAAATAGACATGTTCAGTGATTGGTTTAAATTTCAAAAGGAAAGCAAGGATTATTCCACGCGCGTGCTGCAACGTCTACTATGATAGCTGAGTCATAGTGGCGTGAACGATGTTATTGACTTGGCACGACTTTTATAGGGTCGTTTTTTTAAGGCAGTTACTCTTCCTGATATTATTTCTTCGTAGGCAACAACATTGATTTAAAATTATTAATAGGTCAATGATTGGCGAACAACTGGTGATATAATAGCAGGGAATCAGTAGAAGTAAGATAGTAGTAGGTGAATCATACTTAAATAATCCAAATTTGTACAGCCAGCGTGAACCGAAGTTTTTGTTCAATGGAATTCATGTAGTCAGGTTATAAACCTTTTTTATTACTTTAAAAGTGAACTGGTACATTTGCAATTCCTCAAGGCAAGTTAATACTAATTATTGTTGAAACAAGTGAGATATTCGGTCAAGTAGTCAGAGTGAAATCACAGTCACATCATTCTGTCAAATTGTCCCTGCTCTGTTCAAGTCACCATATCCGTATTAATTTGACACCAAGGTCTCGAAAACTCGGCTCTTTTAGTTTTTTCTTGTTTGCCGACTAGAACATGCCTAGGTACTAGTTGGCCCATCTCTCAAAACCATAACCGGTAATGTTTGAATGAATTGAATAAAATCTGAATCACTATGCTGCAATGCTTGAAACAGTAGCATTTGTTTTTCAGGAAAATTGGTACATTTTGTTGCCAGAGAGTTACTCTTTGTGTTTATTTTTTGTAGAACAAAAAGCTCAAATTAGTAACGCAGTTTAGAATGATTAGATAGGCTCTGGTGCGAGAGCTTATTTTATCATACACAACACAGAGACATATTATATCATATATACACAAGAGCCGGAACTAGAGTATAAAACCCATTATTTCTGGGCAATCGCATAAAAGATCTCATTGCATTTTGTTTATAAAGTTCAAACCATGTTTTGCTCATATTTTAAGCATACAAATTCACAAACTAGCAGTACAGTATTATTACGTTACGACTTATTGATTTTAATGTTCTCCATATTATACATAAGGTCAACTGGAAAACTATAGTTACTTAGTATTAGTAATTTCTTTATACCATGTCAAAAGGTTAAACAATAAAATTCAGCTTAAAATAATAATATGTCAGGTCAGATATATTTCAAAGTTCAATTATCGTTAATAAATTCATTTATTGAATAGTATGCCTATTTCTTAGACAATATATATTTACCAAACATTGAAACTATATTTAATTATGCACTGTATCCAATTGATGAGATAAATGAAGCCTGTAATAGTATAAAACTATAATAGTTATCATCAAAGTCGGCATCTTCGTTGCTGAAGGCCGTGTCTAGTCTGAATGGTTGACCGCTCTACTATGCTTTTCTACGTGGTTCAGTCATCGGAGGTCTTTATAGTTTTCGTGATTGGCAGGCCAGTAAGCTTCTTTACAACGTCTGACCATCGGGTAGGTGAGCGACCGCGTGGTCTTTTCCCGTCGATCTGGCCAACTACTATGAACTTCTCTAGGCTTTAAGGGTTTCTACGAGCGACATGTGCACTGTAATATAAGTATATTAAAAAAAATGTGTCACAGACTACAACGACCCGTTCATGAGAAAACCTAAAGCACATTAAGCTTTAACTACAACGTGAACTCGTGCAAGTCGGTGTGAGGATGTGTGTATGTGTGTGACAGTGTGTGTTTGTGTGATTGTGTGCATCTATGTGTAGGGTTAGGTTACAATAGGCATTGGCCAAGTAAAGTCAATATGAGATTGTGTGTGTCTCCGACCTAATAGTTAATATTGATTCAAAGGTTGCCAGGAGAAATCGGAAAACACATTATTGGATTTCATATGATTGTATACGTATCGACATTGGAAGGTTTATACCAAGTGAACAAATAACTTTAATGAAAAAAATGATTATGTTTCACTCTTGTATAATACATACTCGTTCAGTAAAGTTAGAAGTAGCACCTCGCATTCCTATAAAAATAAACTAAACGCTACTAAGAGTTTTGTGCAATTCACATTGAACAGGTCACGGGCTAAAGCTCATAAATATATATTATAAAACATGTCTGGCAATTACGAGTTCAGTATGTAATTATTGATATAGATCTTTGGATTAAAAAGGTTGCTTATATCAAATTTGGGGGCTCAGCTTCAAAAACGTAGGCAAGTTCCTTTTCCCTTTCAAAACTCTACGTGCGGCTCCTGACTGGTGTCAACCAAGTGACATACCATGTAAAATAAATCTTGTCAGGCGGGTTCTGCCGCAACGCCTGATATCCAGCCTCAAAGCTGTAGTATGTTCGCAAGACTGTAGAATTCTTTGACGAGTATGGGAAATCACAAAGCGAATAGCATTAAACAGCTAAATATGTATGCCTTACTGCAACTGTTATAAGTAAACATGTTACTAAAAGACTTGCAAGATATGAAGAGTACAATAACTATAAAAAATATTTAAATAATAAGAAGTATGTACAAAAGAACGATTTCAGTACATTCTCATTATTGGTATGAAATCGTGCTGCATGCCGACAGGACCGATGACGTACATAAATTAATAACTTTCATATAGAAACAATCGATTATTTAAAAAAAAATATAACGATAGCCCGCCCACAAGAAAGATAGTGCAGAAAGAATGATGATCTTGATCGTAGTTCTAATTTGCACAGCGACGCGTCATTGGCAAACCATCAAAAATAGAACATCAACGTCGATTAAAAAAAGCTATCGAGACTTTCACACTCTTTCATATTTCCCGCATTTGTCGATGTGTGAGTGCATTCATGCGTTTCTCTATGAAAATAAATTGTATAACCTATATGTGTACAAGAAAATATACCTAACGGTCAGTCAGTTGTCAGTTACTTGCGGGAAAGAGGGGCGCGTGTCGTGCCGCGTTGGGTTGATCAAATAAAATTGTTTTCCTTTTTGTTCCCGCGCGTTTTTCCTATGTTTGTTTAGTTTCGCGATTCCGTGCCGGGCTTTTCCGCGCAACACGTGGTGCGAAAGGCGGAAGTTTGTGAACAATTCGGCTGATTAGCAAAGTTTGAGTTTACCTACTTAATTGTGGATACGAGTGTGTGTTGGTGTACGATTTGTGTGTTTATTTGTGTTAGTGTCTAGTGTACAGTTATCTAACTTTAATAATTGGGTGAGTATATAAGTTACGGCGTAATGTCATACGGAAGACATTTTGATGTTAATTTTACTGTTTATTTACATTAATTGTTATTTGTATCACCTTAAATGGTGTATAAGTATGGTTATTTAATGCTGTAATAGATTTTGTAACTTTTGACCTCAATGCTTAGCGAGCTGCGATGTGTTTAGTATGTGATTTTATTCATTAAAATTCATACTTGAGTGGACGAATGTCTCTTATAATCTCGAACATAGGTCCAATGGAACGACACCTAACAAAACTAGTTAGCACTTAGCAATATCAAAACATATCTCTATTTCTATCTTTTGTATAAATGCTGATAAAAATAGAATGCTACCTTAAATAAGTTAAAACCTGGTTTAATAATTATCCGTTAGTTAAATTTCACCGCGAACTTCAGTAAATTTGATGTATTTGTATTTTTGTACAATTTGATATTTGAGATATAACTTACTGAAAGTTGGTACGAAATTTTCATTAATGGACATTGGTAATCCAGTACTGGGATGTAAATATATATAGTGAATTTTGTTTAAATTTTAATCATATATAATTAATATATGATTAAATCATATGGTAATAAATTTTATTAGTTTCTTATTTATCACACGTATTTATTACAAACTATAACTTCTTGTGTATGGGTACTAAAGAACTATCCTTTCTTTAACAGTATCGCTGTTCGTCGTGTGGTAATACAATGCTATCTTTATTTAATCAATCATTTTGTACGTATATTGACTAAGCTTCCTATATGAGTAAAGGAGATTCCACACTTACTCACTTATCAATTGGCAATTTTATCGATAAAATTATTAACGTTATGTTATATACACAATGTTTTGTATGGACTGCTATATCATGTGATATCATTACTCACATCTTCTAAAATAAGTGTATATGATACACATTGGGTGTAAACACATATATACCGTAGCTTCTTAGGGATATGGAAAAAGTAGATTAGAATGAGCATTATTTTATAATCTTAAAGAAAATGATACCTTATTGTTATAAAAACTAAAGTGATTTTTATTCATTTTTAATTAGGAATACGTGATTACTTACGTAATATTTATCGGATGGGTCAGACTACAGTTTCGACCACATTCGGTGGACTTTTCCAAGTAGTGTTTGGGACGCCCGCGTCGATGACGTCTCGCTTAGCACTTAAACATGTTTATTATAATAATACCCAAAGACATTCTTTAAATATCTTTGATAATACCAAATAATAAGAAATAATCTGTATATTTTAAAATGAACCACTATTTCTACTGGTTACGCTATAACTGGAGAACGGATGGAACAATCTCGCTAATTTTTTTTGTTGTGATTATTCATGTCAGGAGAAGGATCTTATGAAAAGAACCCAAGGAAAAACGGGAAGTTATGGCGAGGCCAAAGAAGAGCCTGTTACGCGAACGAAGTCGCGGGCAGTTGCTAAGTAGTAAATAAATAATAAATATCTAATACCATAAATAAACCATGTAAAAGTTATGATTATTTATAATAGTAATGCATTAAATGCACTCGTACGTTAGTTTATCTGCCTGTTTTTTGAATTTATTTAATGATATATGTACCTGAAATTTAAACCAATCACCGAACATGTCTATTTGTAACTTCGGAAGTAATTCGTATTTGGAATCATACGTCATTTTGGTTTGAAGGACCACTTTTTGTGTAGAATTTGTTCTGAGTTATGCTTCCTGACATTATTTCTTCGTAGTTTCACACCCTATATGACCAGGCTTTATTTTTAAATTTTAAATCATAAGCAAGCTAAATCGAAGGATATTTTTTCATTATTAGTGTCAATTAAACTAAGTTTTACAAAACAAAAAGGTGCTTCTTTCCAGAGCTTTAAACAGCACTACTCTTAAAGCCACTTGATATCGCTATGCACATGCAATACAATTTTAATTTTAATGAATTCTAAGTAAAGGTTTGTATGTGTGTTTCCAACGTGAGCTTTCCTAAAATGGTTATAATTCAATGTATTCCGTTCCAGATATCGTTAAACGCCAAATAATTTAATTTATAATATTCAATAATATACAATTATCAAATGATTATTATATAATATTTATAATTGCACCTTCAAAATAAAATAATAATGAAAAATACAATAAACATAATGTAAATAAAATTATTACAGATAAAAGTGGCTTTAGTTTAGTAAGTCATTATTGCACCGATTTTTTTTTCAACGTCTTCACAGGGTCGTCAGGTCCAAAACTAGGTGGAGCCTTTACTATGATTACCTGATATACCTATCATGCATAAATGATTGACCTGTCCGGGGATCAAACCTGGAACCAGCGGCTCAGAAGGCCAAAATTATTCTGAACTTTAACTTTATAAGTTATTTGTCGTTTTTGTAATTAGTATTTGTGTGCTCAGTTTTTGACGTTTTTGGAATTAAATCTATTCGCTACACAAAATATTGAATTTAATAGTCGTAGACAAATTAAAAAGGCATGGAATAAAAATCATATAAAATATATTTACAAAATGATCCAATAGCGCTTTTGTTGTAAGAAGATACACATATCCGTCACGGAGATAAATGACTATATATATTTTCATCTCATCTCACTAATAATATAAATGTGAAAGTTTGGATGCATGGATGTTTGTTACTCTTTCACACTCAAGCGGCTAGGTCACTTTTGATGAAATTTGATTTGGAGGTAGATGAGGCGCTGGATTAACACATAGGATACTTTTCATCAACATCATCATCAACATCCATCACAATTCGGGTGAAACCGTGGGGCGCAACTAGTATGTTATATATTAGTAAAGATTTAGTCGTATATATTACAGAACAAAAACATCGTCTAATTCACTAGCTTACTTGCACTAGCAGAAGCATAGACATCCTTGAATTGCAAAGCTCAACTTTAGGGCCAAGTACGCACCGGTCCAAAATCCCCTAAGGCGAAGAGCATTATTTTCTTTGCTAATTCATAAAGCCACGTGATATTTTCATTAGTTGCCCATTACTTCCCAGCCGCGGTGTCGTAAACCTAGTAAATCTTATGACTATTATAAATATTTTTCAAAGATATGACCCATTACTGTCGTCGCTGGCTGCAGCCAACCGACATCATTTCATGTCGTACACTATATCACTAATTTAAATCTAAAATAATTGATAATAATAGTATGTGAAATTGAATACTTATTGCTTTATTGTACAATAGAACAATAAACGTATATATATGACATACTAGCTGGTGCCCGCGACTACGTCTGCGCAGGATTAGTATTTCGAGTAGCTTATTATCTTCTCCAAGGCTACTCGTATAGCAACCTCTGTACCTAAATGTCATAAAATAGTACATGTCATAAAAAAATCGTTATAATAGTGTTATATGAGTAAATTTAACAATAAAATATATAAAATTAATAACCATGGAAAGAAACTGTCATTAGATTGCATCACCCTTGACGGTCGCCGAGCACGTCTAGTGTACCTATCGGCTTTTAACTAAGCTATCAGAAACTGACACAAACTTTCACAGAACTGTCATTATTACGATTTTGACGTAGGCAGAGATCTTATTATTTTGTCTATGCTGTGCCCAAGCATATTAAGATGGTGATGGATGATGATGATGATGAAAAGTATCCTATATGTTAATCCAGCTCCTCATCTACCTCCATACCAAATTTCATCAAAATTGCCCCCGCCGTTTGATCGTGAAAGAGTAACAAAGATCCACACATCCACACATCCACACATCCATACTCACAAACTTTCGCGTTTATAATATTAGTAGGATAATATTTATTGGTATAACATATAATACCTATACATTGTACAAAATAGGGTCTTATTACTTACAAAACATAAATACTTGCTGCAGTCACACCCTACGCAACTAAGTGACTCTCAAATGGCAGCACACTAATTTTGAAATTTATCGCAGCAATTGTACTTTGTTTAACACACATAAAACGATAAGAGATACTGCAAATCAGATAATTACGCGACATCTTCTTACCTAAAAGCCGCAGAGCCTGAAGACAAATGTCTTCAACAAGAAGTGATGACTTATTTACGGAGACATAATTTGTACCTTTGCCACTTTTAAATAAGCTCAGAGACACATCGAGCTGTGGGAAGAGTTTCTTGGAGTTTCTAGGCGCGATAAAATTCAGAAAGAAGGATAACTTCGGGGAGGGTTAACTAACCTAGTGAGCTCCCGACAATGATCAAATTTGCAAACCAAAGTTGCAAAAACCCCGCAAAAAAACAAGTGACTGTCGCTTTTTCGTTGATATTACCGATCTGGTATCTTTCAAATGATAATTTGTTATGTAAAAAAATTTTCCAGGTCCTTTACAGCATTAAAAAAACAAAAAATTAGCTGAAATCTATTGTATATTTGAATAGATAACATTTTTAAATGGATTCTTATTTGATTTGGCCTTGGCATACCTGTATGCCAAGGCGGCTTTACGAAAGTTTTGTTGGGCATACAGGTATGCCAAGGCAGTTTAACGGGCTAAGGACCAAAGTCACCGCAACATTAAGTTACGTAATATTCAAGTTGAAATCACAAAGGTCATATGGCTTGAAAAATTTATTACCGTTAAATCAAATCTATCGCTTCACATTCAGAAACTGGTAGACGTGTCGTAGGTAGGCCCTCGTGAGGTTGAACCGACGAATCTATAAGAGTTGCATGGAAATGATTATGCAATTTCCAGTTTCGTTCATCTGGCTTGATGATGATAAAATTGAATGGCTTAGTAACCAACGGCGCTTTTATTTGGAATAAGATACAAGTACATATAAATTGCTCGAGGAGAGCCAAAATAATTTTGAAATTATTATGTGAACATATTTATGATTTTGAAACGATAAATACGATATTAATTAAAAATATACCTATTAATCTTCTAAGAGATGAAATTTATTGTGTTTGTTAATTAATTTATGATGCCAGCTTTTTCGTCTTTGATGATTTTACTTTGAAATAAACTTATTATATACATTTTGTACGTGTCATATTTTTTCATATTCTAGTGCTGAGACTAGATGAGCGTGGCGCTTGAACTGGTGCACTAAAAGACAAATGACACTAAACCATACAAATACAATTAGGTAAAATGGTAACCTGATCATCAAGATTTGAGTAGGTACTGCAGCAGGAAGTAAATATGTGAACCTACTACATTCAAATTACGACCTAACATCTGCCTCCTTTCTAACTGAGAAGTATACACCCCTGCCTTGTTTATTATCAAAACTTTCATATTTATGGGATACAAAGAAATTGAGCATTTGTCGATGGCCGCTGAATCCCTACTACGGGTTCGCATTCGATAAAGTTAACGTTGTGATGAAGTTTCTGGGATTTTCTGGTAACCGCTTGGCTACCTACCAGCCTCAAGTTTGAAATCCAGTTACCAAGCACCTAGTGGTGCGTACTAGCAGCTGTCTTTTAGAGCTAGGATTTGACTGCATCATCACTGACTATCAAGTGAGATAGTAGTATAATATTAGTCATTCAGTAATTAGAAAAAAAAACGCAAGTGAAGCTAAAGCACAGAAAAATCTACTTATTATTTATAGCTCATGTTACACTTTGACAAAGAAAATATAGACGAGTATATCAAAGGAGAACCTGCACGGTCCTTAAGCAGCAACTGACCCGCAGGTTATCTGCACGCGTCGCCGTCATACAGGTCATTGCATATCTGTTACATTATTTTTATCTTCTTTCCTTGATCATTAACCGTATATTGCATTTATTAATAATAATCGCAATCATATTAAAAATACGAATGATTGTGAAAGTATGAATGGGAGAGCTGAGTTTGTTACATCTTCATGCCGGTTCAGCGGTGTTGCATGGAATTTGGAATATTATTAATTGAAATATGTGAGGGGACGGAGCCAAATAATATTCCCACAGCTCTCACAATTTGAATCATAAGAGGTGAAATAACCTGATTTACTGGGCGGTAGGCTTTTTCTGCAAAAAGCCGTCTTGGTTGGTACCACCTTAGTGTCATATATCTACTGTGAATAAGACACACAAGCATTAATGTGTTACAGTTCGAAGGGCACTGTATTACTGGTCAAAGGAGACTTAAAAACTATATCAATGGGTGACATTGTGCAGTGATACGCAAAACTACAGTTGTGAGCTCTGGGTGGCATTAGAACTGCCATAGGCAACCGAAATCAGGTCAAAACGATCAGGTTCACGGCTTGCCCGTTTCGTCACTTGAGTCCTTAAAAAAGCCACAGTGTTGTGTTTAATGACACTGCAGCAAATAAAACTACAGTGAATCAAACTGTTCGTTTAGGACAGTGGTTCTGAACCGGTGGTCCGCGGACCACAGGCGGTCCCCGGAAGTACCTAAATTGGTCCCCAAAACCATCCAAATTATTAAAGTTTATGGATCTAAATGGACACTTTAACCTTTCACAAAGATTCTAGAAATACTGCTAATGAGAACTGAACCAAGGGTTCAGAAGTTAGTCAAGAGTATCTAATCACAGAAATCGCATTAAATAATATACACAGGCACTACGTATCTCTATAATATAAAATTTTGGTCACATTTAAGTACTGTTAAGTACGGCTTAATTTTATGTTTTTGCACATTTAGTTATAGATAGGACAATCCTTCATCCAAGTACATATTACTATACTATTCTGTGAAATTACCTACAAACAGTGGTCCATGGCAAAACAGAAATTTTGTGAAATAGTTCCTCCTCACTAAAATGTTTAGAACCCCTGGTTTAGTGTAATGGGTAATACAAACAGTGGTAACTGTATTGAAACGTAATGAACTGTTTGTCAGGCGTTAATATAATTTTTATACCAAATTTGCTACGTCCCGCAGTTTCACCTACCTAGTGAGGTATGATTTCGACGATAATTTCTTTCTTTTCTAAATCACCACGGTATTAAAGTGAACAAAACAAAAAAGAGTTGTTGTGAGACTCTTGAAACCAAATGATTTTTATATATAAAAAGAAGAAGAGGAGGCTACTCGGATGGAACCGTCTGTAAAATCCATAGTTTGTTATCATTATTTCCTTAATCCATCTAAAAATATTTATGCAAAGGGTAACACAAAATTCAAGGTCACATAATTGGTAGGTCTTGTGCAGAGTCCGTCTGAGGAAGTAGCACACCATAGCAAGTTATTCAACTGTGAAGCAGTAGTGTGCAAACTTTACCGGTTAGTTTTGTTTTTTCGGGCATTGAACGGCAATATTTCCAGTGAAATAACAGGGCACTGAACGGTTAGGGGCAAACCAATACAGATAATATCAAATTAAATATTTATTTTTCAATATGTTGTATTAATCTGATTTTAAAGCACTAACGCCTGCTTAACGATACCATACATTGCAATTATAAAGAGAAAAAAACCATCCTCGGAATGGATTAGAGCATCTGATTTTAACCGTCGTATGGGGACGGAGCGACATCTATTGGACAGCTTGACAGCATTATCCAAGTAAAGAATGATATTTATTAAATTATTGGAAAAAATCTTCTTTCGGTGAGATCATGGCGTCTGACACGGTGTGTCGGAAAACACGGGTTCAAACCTATCCTAAGATGGGTTTTTCTCGCTGTAATTGAATTGTATAATATTAATGTAATATAGAGCCACATATATGGCTGTTTAAATATATTAATAAACCTGGACGTTTTTCTTTGATTTCTTCTCTCAAACGACGCAACAGGTTGCAATAGTAATCGTAGTTTATTGTTTCACCCTTTTTTAAATAATCCACGAGAATTATACTCTTTGCATCCCAAAAAACGGATGCATTGACTTTGCCCGCTGATAAAACTACCTTTGCCTTCTTTGGGGTGGGCGATCCTGCTCTTTTACATTGTTTCGACTTTTCTTTTGTCTCGGGTGTATTGTGGTGAACCCAGGTTTCATCCATGGTTATACATTTTTCAACAAATTCTATTGGGTCAGCTTCATATAACTCTAAACAGTCGTGAGAAGTTGTGAGTCGGTTGCGTTTTTGTTCCACTGAAAGCAGTCGCGGTACCCACCGCGCAGACACCTTAGAGAATCTAAGTTCAGTAGTAATTATATCATGTGTTCGCTCAGATGAGATGCCTACAGTCTTAGCTATCTCCTCGATAGTCAATCTTCGATCAGATAAAATTAAATCACAGATTTTTTCTTTGTTTTGATCAGTGGTAGCACTCGAAGGCCGGCACTACGGAGCTCATCTTGAATGGTCTCACGACTACGTTTAAACTCTGTCACCCAGTTTTAACAGTCGCATACGAAGGAGCGGACTCACCCAAAGTAGCAGAAATGTCTTCATGTATAGCTTTTGGAGTTTCAAATTCAGGTATTTTATCACTGCACGATGTTCAATTTTATCCATTTTCAAAAATAGTTTTGACTTGACTTACGGTATCAGGTGTAAACGAACAATGAGTTACTATGAATAAACTAAACTGTGCATACTTGTTGCTAAATAATGTAACTACAAAATGAGGGTAGTTATAAAAAAAACAATGACTTTAACCATGTTAGGCTAAGAACTTTTCAATAGTTCCTAGTCGATGGAGTAAGAACAATAATGAAAATGAAATGAAATGAAATAACTTTTATTCCAGATTGTGACATCCATAACAATACAAATTATTTACTTATTACTAAACTAAACTAAGTGATGGGAGTGTGATATGCTCTCCACGTTTTGTGTAGCGGGCTGCTGTCCCACTCTCTGACAGCTCTCTGACTTTCATTTCATTTCATTTCAATAAGTTTAATTACCCGACTACGGATGCAATAAGACTACATAAATAAAGCGTATAAATCTGCCATTTAGCTTTTTGCATTTTATGTACCCAGTGACGCTATCAAAATTAATCTAATCCTACTAATATTATAAACGCGATAGTTTGTGATTACGGTTGTATGGATGTATGGATGTGTGGATGTTTGTTACTCGTTCACGCTCAAACTGCGTGGCGAATTTTGATAAAATTTAATATGGAGGTAGATGAGGCGTTGGATTAACACATCAAGATACTTTTTATCCTCATCATCCATCACCACTCGGGTAAAAAAGCGTATAATATTCTTGGGAATAGATCTCGGCCTACGTTAAGATCGTAATGATGACAGTCCTGTCAAAGTTTGTGTCAGTTTCTGATAGCTAAGTCAAAAGCACGCTATGATTTTGATAGTTTGATACCCTCGATACATGCTCGGCGACCGTCAAGGGTGATGAAATGGAATGGCAGTTTTTCCATAGTGATTATTTTTACATTCAAATGTAAAATTAATCACCTAATAATACGTAAGTACTGTATTTTATTATTAGGGTTTACTGATTGATTTACTAAGTACTTAAATTTACTCATATACACATGTAAATATTTAATGACATTTTGGTTTAAAGATAGATATGACATCGGCGAAGATAATAAGCTACTCAGCTACTTTGATGATGTCGTGGGCACCTGCTAGTGACATATAATTTATCAAATTGGTGGACCCGTTTAGTAGTTACGAGCGGACATAGTGACGGACTCTCATATAGTCCCAATTCATAATTCTTTCGGGCTTCGCTGCAGTCGAGTAAAAATACCTTTGCCTCCGAAAGGCCTCTGTATTTCTTTAAGATTGAATTTCAATAAAGGCTCCAGCATATTTAACGCGGGACGTGTGCGTTGTATTACATTGAAATGTATCAATTTCGGCAAATCAAATACAGCGGCATCGATGGAGTTGCGCCGCAACAGGCGCGGGTCCGTCGACGCAACGCGCGGTGCGTTAATACGCGCGTGCGTAAGTCCTGCATAGTTGGTGTGCTGAAGCCTTAAACAATTAGATACCCATCTTTTTTCGATATGGCTTCCGTAAAAAAAATATATTATTAAGAACTACTCAAATTACTTTAGTACGGATGTCATACCTACTTAAATACTTTTACATATTTTTCAAGGGAGTTTCCTATTATGTAACAAAGATGATGATTTTATTGATTGTATTGAAATTCTCGTGAGTTTGATACAAATTGATTTATTACTACCTATTATTTACCGGTAAAACACTCACGTTAGGGATCAAATACGACGACCCGGGTATCGAGCATGTCCCGCCGCTGCGCACTCACCCTGATGAGCATCGGACATGCTCGAAACCTGGATCGACGTATTCGATCCCTAACGGGAGCTAACGGGAGTAAGATGATGATAATAAAATAAACATTAACAAAAATTTTATATTACAATACAATTAGATTTTATTTCTTGTAAACATATTTGGAAGATATTTGTAGTGGAGATGGTTTTTATTCCATATAAACACATAGGTTACTTTTTATGCCAATTCAAAGGGTTGTCCTCGTGGGAACGCGATAATCTTAAAGCACCCGAACGAAGTCGCGAGCCGATACTAGTGTATACATATACTTGTGAAAGGATGTTTGTTACTCAATCACGCAAACATTTGATTAAATATGGTAAGAAGATGAATGGGGCAGTTGATGAACACTTAAGATACTCTTGTCACCATCGTCATCTATCACCACGCGGGTGATACTGCGAGAACAGCTAGGCTTAGTATATTATTTAGTTCTTAGTAGTTAGCCAAAGAGCACTGACATAAATAAAGAATACCACCTGTCGCATAAAATTAATAAAAATTGTCGTGTTCGAATACCACAAATTCTTCTGGAACCCGGAAAACCACGCCTGAAATCGCATCAGCATTCAAAAGACAATAGTCTCAAACCTCGAAAACAAAGTGATTCCGGCCAAAATATATTGCAGCTATAACTCGATGGCGGTGCACACACGCGAAAATAAAATGCGTGAACGTGGGCGCGACCTCGAAAATGTAATTATTTCGGTCGTGCAATGCGAAACTCACTCGATGCACGAAGATAGTCTGTCACCAACGGCCTACTGAGTTATAGTTTTGTTTGTATTATACATTTTAGGAAAGCGTGGTAGGCCACGTGACTTTCTGTACCCATCCACACGATATTCATGCTTAAACGACAATCATTGTGGTATTTATGCAATTAAATTGAAGCGCTCGCAGCGAAGCTTGCCTTAGCGATCTTAACCGATCAACAAGTTAAGCAACGCTTGCTGTGAACAGAAGTTAGATGGGTGACCGCTAGTGGCATTATTCAACTAAGCGCTTCCTTGCTTTGGAGGGCACTTTAAGCTGTCAGCCTGGTTTTTGTCTTAAGTCTAAAGTCGATAGGCTATGTTGAAGGCCGTCGGACGGCCTGAAATTTTTGACATTTGTAGGAACTAGAAGCCGCAAGGGGTTTGCGTGGTAGATTGTTGTCCAATTCGATCTTAGAGGATGGCGCGAGTCGCAGCGGTAGAAACATAAGGTGTTGTTTATGTTATGTAATTAAGTAACGTGACGGGCAAGTCGTGCGCCTGATCGTAAGCGTTCCACATGCCCATGACAGTTGTTGTACCACCCAGATCTTAGAACTGTAGTTTTGCATAGCACTGCACTGTGCTCGTTAACTCGAGAGTCTTTTTAAGTTACCGAGTAATTTAACTTGCTACAGTACCCAGTACAGCCATTGAGTTAAGTACGTAATACATTTAACTCAATGTTCACGGCACTATTGCTTCGCGATAGAATATATGGCACTGAGGTGGTACCAACCAAGACGGCCTCTAGCATTAGAGGCCCACCACCTAGTAAATCGGGTTTCCTCAGCTCTTACGATTCTTGTCCCAACTGTGGAGGGACTATTCTGTAACTCCGCCGTGGTTAATAACTGACCATTGATATTGTGTCTTTTGTTGATTCCACTAAAAGTGGGTGTGGTCGGTGAAAATAGATTTCGTTACGTATTCTATGGCGGATCTGATATAAGCGTTTGCCAAATAATGATATGTGAATTGAAAAAAAACTATATACAATTCTTATTGAATTCACATAGGCACACAAATTTACGAAATAAAAATTAACTTTCGTTCTACAGCGAATATTTATTATTATAACGAGTTTCTGAAGTTGACATTGATATAATGATTTACTTTTACTATGTATGTATATTATGTATTTGTCATTGCGATTTTTTTAAGTACCTACTTACTACGTAGCTTTTCTAATTGTTGTTTTGTTTGACTCCCTAGTTTATATTATTTAATTTATAATCCTTGATATGTTTATTTTTTAAATTTTTCTTTGTGATAGTATAATCCTGAATCATAAGTTCACTTAACTTGTACCAATTATAAACTTATTAACGATTGGGCCAAGAGTATTGAATAAGAATATTGTTTTTCAATCGATGAATTATTGTGCAACATAAACTAAAAAAAAATTATAACCTTTTTTTACTTTTGTACTTTGTAAATCGGTTAACAATCGACGAATTTTAGAGAAACTAGAGAAACATTGAAATAATCAAAAAACCTCTGATTAAATTTGTTAAAATTATCGATTCATAACTGGCGGAGTAATCGCGTAACAAACATACAATCGAATCGAGAACCACCTACTTTTAAGAAGTCAATTAAAGAAAAGATTTTGACTTCGATCGGAGAGCAGGTCAGGTGTGATGCATAAAGGCCTATTCAGACCAGAGCGTTTTTCGCTACCGCTGTGGGTAGCGAAAAATACTACGCGGAACTTGATGGGTAAATAGTATGAAGTTCCATAACTGCAGCGAAACTTGTACCGCCTAGTGAGGCGGTATTTTCTCTTGTTTGGCGAAACTAGTTCCGCCGCCCCGCTAACCGTTGCCAATATAGCGCTATCGCTCGCGGTAGCGAATAACGCCCAGGTTTGAATAGGCCTTAACAGCAGGGTGCATGACTTATCAGTCTCATCACTTTTTAGTAGTTTTGCGAACAGAGACCTCGCAAGCGCAAACTTTCTTCTGATACTTATAAAACCAACCGGTAGATGGCGCCACAACCAACGTTCTCCTTTTAGGGAAAATATTTCACCTTTATTAAATAACATTAAATTACATTAATATACAATAATAAATATATATGAATATTATATATATTTATTAATAAACAACGCCGATCAGAAAAAAACGACTAAATTTTAGAAACTGTATACTAAATTTGATTAGATTAGTTAAAAAATACGATCCGTACGCGAGTACCAACATCCGGACGGATAAAATCAAATTTGACGAGTCGTTGCAAAATAAATAAATATCGTGTCTTCATTACAAATCAAATATCTAATTAAATTTTCATATTGCTCTATCAATAGTCTTGTTGGTCTCCCTTGAAGTTTGTTCGGATAATCTTCTTACTAACTGACCGGAATTGGACGAAATTGGGTATGTAGACAGTAGATGCGCTGGAATAACACATAGGATACTTTTCATCATCGGCATCGTCATCCATCACCACGCGAGTGAAACCGTGAATGCATCTAGGATTTCCTATTTATAAGTTTTATTTCTCTTTCGATACTGCCATTAATTCTCCTACCATATTCTATGTAGAGCAAAAACGCTATAAATTTGTGTAATGCGATCGTCAAGTTAGCTACACAAGTATTTTTAAAATAACGATGCTTTGCATAATTGTCGCATTTGGTTAATTTTTACATTACTTTGCGGTTGTAATTCCAGACATTCGTCTGTTCTACGAAAATATAAAAATTATGCAAAGCACAAGCAAATTTTTTTATTGGTTTTGACTTATTACGTTGACTCGGGTATGCTGTATCATAAGGTACTGCTGACAATAATATTTTTAGGTTATATTTTTTAAAAGAAATATGTGGGCTGACGATTAAATAATAAAGTAAGTGGCATGGTAATAAATTAGTAACTAATTATGAAAAAGATAATGTTTGAATATTTAAAATGATAATGTATGATTTTTTTTTAAATTTTATAATTGATAATGCTCATTCCACAACCTTACCACGGTAAATATCCCGTTAATAATCATATAACTTAAGATAATGTTTTTCGTAGCTGATATTATAAGTTTTTAGTTATGAACGTGAAAAAAGGTTATGAAAAAGGAAAAGAAATCTGTTTTAATAACTCGTTGTGAAACAATGTTCTTTTTTCATAGCTGGTTATGAACTTTTTGTTATGAATGTGGATAAAAAAAAATTAATGAACGTCAAATTCGCTCTTGTAAACATTAATTAATTGATAAACCCTTCCCCTACCATTATATACTTAAAACAAAAGGTTTCATTCATAAAGCGACGTAAATTTAAGTGCGCAGTAGGGAGAGGGTTAAATAAGCTTACTACTTTTTCAGAAAAGATCGACATCGAAGAGACTTGTACCTAGATATGACTAAAAAGTGTATTGGGCACTACTCCTTAATGCAAAGTGTTCAGAAATATTGAAGTTGTAGCGCTATTTCCATGTGCGTCGTCAAATCCTACTAGTATTATTACTGACTACTGTCAGGAAAGCGCCGAAACAGCAATAAAAATTTTAAACTTCGTAAAATCTTCTTTCAAAAGTCTTCATAGTCGGTGACAAATTCAGTATTTTGAAGCTTATCACTTTCTGAGTCCTCCACTTCGCTTAAATTTTATACGTCCATAGATAAATATAATAACCTGACAAAGATACGTCGTTAGTTTCAACCCTGGGTGTACTCGACGACCCTGCAATAAAATAAAGTACTTTAATACAAAATGCATACGCGCAACAGTAAAAATGTCATTTCTACAAAATATTTACTTCAAACACTGTCAAGTAAGTAAAAATCTATCTCTATTTATCTCGGGGCCGCATGGTCTAAGTACCTACTTTGCTGACGGACTGATTTGAACGTGTAAGGAGTACTGCCTTAATGGAATGCGGGCCCTGCAATAAAAGATAGTACTTACATACAAAAAGTATAAGCCCAACATTAAAAAAAAAACAGATATTTCGTCAAAGTTGAAATATATAGGGTGTTTGGTAGAGGGTCCGACAAACCAAATGAGTGTGTTCGGGGGCCCACTTGGAGAATACAAGTTGGCCAAAAAAAATCCCCGACCCTCCAATTTTTTTTTTTGTGAAAATTCCCTTTACTCCGAAATTATACCTTTTTACCACCATAACATCTGTAAAATCTGTTTATACCAAATTCAACTAAAAACATCCGGTCTAAAATATATTTTAAAATGTTATGGTGGTAAATAGGTACAATTTCGGAGAAAGGGGAAAATTCACAAAAAACAATGGGGGATCGGGGATTTTTTTGGCCAACTTGTATTCTTCAATTGAACACGCTCATTTGGTTTGTCGGACCCTCTACCAAACACCCTGTATATGATTTTATGAGATGATCCCATGATATCAATAAACACAACTCGAAACATTAAACTCTGTATTTTCTAATTAAGCATGTGACCGTGACTGTACATAAATGTAATCTCATAGATAGTTCTTAATATTTGTTTAACTTGCCATGTACAAAATTAACTGATTTTCAATACTCATACTCATACTCATACTCATTTATTGATACTGATAGTATACGTCACAGAATTATAATTAGTCACAATAAAATTATAAATAAAATGCAATTAACAATAAAAATCAAAATGAAATAATAAAAGTTATACATTGTGTACATTGTGTACCTACATAACAAATTAATAGACAAACAAATAATCTACGGTCTTAGTGGAAGAGTCATGTACTCTTTTTCTATATCGTAGAACGCTTGGTTGATAAGCCAGCGTTTTAGCTTAGCTTTAAACAAGAATATGCTTGATGCCTCAACCACATCTTCGGGAAGTCTGTTATAAATCATCGGGCCCATGACATGAGTCAACTTTGCAGACTTGGCAAGTGAGTGTGTCACGGCTAGAAGTCTGTTTTTGTGTCTGACAGGCCGCTGTTGCGACTCGTTTAGCTTACCACCTAACGTTTTAAACATAGTTATATTCGTATACACATATATAGCTACTTGTAGTATAATTATTGATGGTAGTGTTAGTATTCCTAGCGATATGAAGTACGGTTTAGCTGACGTATCTTCTGATATCCGTGCTATCGCTCGAACGGCTCTTTTTTGACTTACAAATACGCGTTTCCACTCGGCACCCCTAGCCCATAGTTCAGCACCATACTGGAGCGTTGAATGTACTGAGGCGAAATAGCAAGAGCGAACCGTCCCCGCTGGCAAAAATCTGGCCAGTCGCCGTAAAGCGAAGCATGCTCCACTTAGTTTGCCACACACTTTATTAATGTGAGCTTCCCAAGTGAGCCCACTGTCCAGATCAAAGCCCAAGAATGTGGTTTTGTCTGTCTGCTTAATTTTTATGCCTTCAGCGAAAACGTTGAGGTCTTTCTGCTCACGGCCCGATAGGTCAAACCGTATGTAGTGTGTCTTGGTGAGGTTCAGCACTAACCCGTTTCTTCGAAACCACTTGACAAGTTGAGATGCAGCAGCGTTCAGTTTATCTTCCAGTTCCTCAAGTGACGATGCCGTGACTACGGCAGCAACATCATCTGCATACATCATCGCTTCAGCTTTTGTGATGGCACAGGGCAGGTCATTTAGAAGAAGTGAGAATAGAATATTCGAGACAGCTGAACCCTGGGCCACACCCATCGTGGTAGACAAGGGATCCGAGCTTAGTTGGCCACCTTCACCTACCACGACCTGAGACCTATTGCGCATGAGCTCAGAGAGCAGAGTCAGTGCCTTGCCTCGAATCCCGTAGTGGTCCAACTTTAAGGCCAGTATTCCGTGGTCCGCCACGTCGAAGGCTTTCGAGAGGTCACAGCATAGTACTGCTACATGCTGTTTCCTCTCTCGAGCATCAACTACGCGGCGCACCACTTCTCTTGTTAGTGACGTAGTTGACCTACCTTCGCGATAGGCGTACTGTCCGTCCGACATCGCCTGTATATCTGTAAGGTATTCTACTAATCGAGAACTAATACCATTTTCGAGTACTTTTGCAATCGCTGGTATGATCGACACCGGCCGGTATCCATCAATATCCTGTCGCCTGCCCTTTCCTTTAAAAATTGGCGACACTTTGCTAAGCTTTAATGATTCAGGGTACGTACCCTCTCGAAGATATCAATTAAAAAGTTTGCGCAGTACTGGAGCAATGGGCCCTGCCGTCATATGCAAGGTTTTCATCGACATCCCATATGCATCATTAGATGGTTTAGCTGGTATTCGTTTAGTTATTATGTGGAGTATTTCATCCGTGGTGAACTGTCGCAGTCGCAGCGAGCGGTCTGCCGGGGCACACGCCCTGCGTATGAGACTCTTCACGAGCCGAGGGTCGGCCTGCGGCGCACCGCACGCTGCGGCGGCACCCACGAATCTCCTGTTCATTGCGTTCAGAGCATCTTTTTTATCGCTAAAGGGCAAACCGGCAGAATTATTCACGATTTCGGTAAAGTCTAGACTACATTTATTCTCTTTGCCCCTTTGTTCGTTCACAACCTTCCACATTGTTTTTGTCGTATTTTTACTATTAGTCAACATATTCGAATAATACATGCATTTCTTTTTAGTCAATAAGTTATCATATATAATATTTAAATCATTAGTAAATTGTTTTAAAATGTCACTATAAGGATTTTTTTCGAGTAATTCGATAATGTCAAACAGTAGAAATCTTATATTTATAACATCGTTTGTCAACCAAGAGGATCGTCTATTTTTCTTGACCACCCGTCTTAGCGGGAAACTAGTATCAAGTTTATTATAAATAATATTAATCACAGATCTCGTCAGTGAGTCAGTGGATGTATTCCGTTTAAATAGTTCCACCCAGTCTATACTCTCTATCGCACATGAAAAGTTGTGACGGTTTAGGTCAGAATAGTTCCTACTTAATACATGCTGAGGTTCCCCAGTACATGGTATCGGCCAGATCATTTCGAGTCGTACCGCCATGTGATCGCTTAGATTGGTTTTAACCGGCACTACGTTTATTCTATCAGGTTGTAGGTTGCTATACACATGGTCGATGCTTGTGGCGCAATGCGAAGTAACGCGAGTTGGAAAGTCAACGAAATTACTCAGCTCATGGGCTGACAATAAGTCATATAGTTGCTTCTGTTCAGAGTTGACATCGCATAACGTGTCTAAGTTGAAGTCTCCCAATATAATGCAATTCAGGTCAAGATCACTGATCTTATCAACCAAACGTTCAAAATGCGATATAAATTCATTTGTACTTACTAAACCGGTTCTATAAACACATACTACGGTTACATGATAGTCAATTACGTCTATTGCGGATACTTCGCAGTACAATTGAGTTGCTAATTTCACAAGTTCTAAATTTTCTATAACTTTTACTCCTCTTCTAACAAATAAGCAAGATCCGCCATGCATAACATCTTTCCTACAAAAACTCGATCCTAATATATATATTAACACATTTAAGCTTAGCTTCACATAGCCAATGCTCTGTCACTGCTAATATATCACATTTCAAAGAACTATTTAACAACACTTCTATCTTGGATGTCTTTTGGTCAATCGATCTTATATTTTGAAGACATACCACCAGACGATCATTTTGAGGCGCACTATGCCGTAGTAACTCGCAGTTAGACTGTGGTCGCGGTATCGGCCGCACTCGATGTTTACACGCCGAGTGACTCACCAGTGACGGCAGCGATGGCTGGATCGCCCCGTTCAACACGGGGCCTACTGCGAAACCACTCCGAGATCATAACTCGTGGAGGCCATGCTGTTGGAGTATTTATTTTAGGATACGTACTCTCAGGACATCCAATGATGAATGCTGCGTTTCTTGCTGATTTTATGTTACGTTTCTCTATTATATATTCATCCGAATTTACTACTTTATTGAGGTACTTACGGACGTTTTCAACAGGCCTGAATGACCAGGCCGTCATCCATTTCATGCGCTCGACAGTTTTCAAATCTGCGTCTTCTAGGCCTGCCCCAGCAACAGCAACAATTTTGCGCTTCGGGTATTTTTTATAACCCACTGTCTGCCATCCTTCATCTTTCTCCCCTAGAAGCTTGTTTTGACTAGCTTCTAGAGGTTTGTCATTTAATTCTCCTTTCGGCTTTAACCGATTGGCGTCGTTACTTGAAACATTCACAGTAGCGCCTGTTATAGGGGGGTCGTATTCACCGCCTCAGTTCGGGTGAGCTCGGGAGTCTTCGGTGCTCCCGCATTGTGAGCCGCCGCGATTTGCGAGCTCTGATTTGTCTTCTTCTTAGCCAGGGCCGCGCTATTCTAATTGACTAATATCACCAGAAGAAAGGATGGCAAATCGCAACGGGAACTGGATGACATCATAGTTCTTCTGAAGCGCACGGATCCTGAGATAATCCCTATTTTTGCAGCGCGGGGTCAAGATCTTCACAAATTGCCTCCATTAAACTTCAATTTTATTGATGTAACAAAACTACTAAAAGATGTAAATCTACTACGAAATGACATAAATTCGATTAAGGAAAATTACTGCACAAATAACCAGTTAGAAGAGATATCGAAAGATGTGATGAACCTCAAATCAACAATAAATGAGTCAACCGCTATCGACTGCTTGGGCGATAATTCAAACTACCAACCGCCGCTGGATTCTGTTAATGTAAACAAAAAGCGCGGGGCGTACTTACAAGTCGATAGTGGATCGGAAAGTATAAGTTCTACACGGAACAACTCACCATTTATATCTACAGATTCACAACATTTAGATAATACATGTAGCACAGAGACTGTTAAAGTCGCATGCAAGTCACCTCCACCATCAAAAGTTTCCAATCTGCGCAAGGACGACAGAGCTACCCCTGACAAACATATTTGCAAGGTTAAAAACAACGTACATATTTCACAAAAATTATTAGCAAAACGGTCGTCAGGTAAACAAACAGCTGATATAACCATACAACAACCGGTTCTGCCACAGTGCAGTAGCAAAGCAAGCAGTGTAGAATGTGCACACAAATCGGCGAATGTAATAGTTGATAAACCGGGTCCTTCTAAGTGCGAATGTAACACTAATGAATGTGAGTGCAATACCCCGAATGTTACAACGCAGAACAAAGTCATGCAAAAGCGCGAATATAACTGTAACAGTGCGCGGGCAGGCAATACAGCGAATGTGATCGATTCACCTATTCGAAGGACTGCGGCAGGCTTACTTATGGGTGGAGATCATTGGAAGGCAAATAAACAGACAGAGGAGTGGATTACCGTACAGAAAAAGAGACTGCGGAACCGCACCACGGAAAAGGTCGGTAAAGCTTCTCCAGATGAAAAGTTTAAAGCTGCTGAACATAAAATTAGCTTGTTTATTTCCAATGTTCACAAGGATACGTCTGAAAAAGACATTGTGGACTACATCCAAAATAAAACAAAAGAAAATGTTTCCTTAGCCAGAATAAATATGAAAATAAATAAATCATACAATGCTTTCAAGGTAAGTGTTTCGAAACATAAACTAGACATTTTCCTTGATGATAAATTATGGCCGGATGGCATCTCATTCAGGCGCTTTTTACCATACAAGTTTAGAGTAGAAGAGATCAAACTAAACCCAAATAATGGATAAAATTACTAACTCCACTTCCACTTTCGTTAGTTTTAATTGCAAATCCATAAAGAGATCTGTAGACTGTATCAAGAGTTTATGTCAAACAGCTGATATCATAGCCCTTCAAGAAACTTGGCTAATGCCGTATGACCTGCCATATCTCGGGACCATTCACCAGGATTTTGGATACACTGGCAAGTCTGCGGTGGATACTTCTGAAGGCATCCTGAGAGGAAGACCTTACGGTGGTGTCGCGATCCTGTGGCGAAACGGGGTATTTCATGAAGTGTCAGTGATTCCTAGTCTTAGTTCACGTGTGACGGGAATAAAAATAGTGCACAGTGGTCGTTCGCTTCTTGTGTTGTGTATCTACATGCCAACGGAACATGCCGAAAATTTAGTGGAATTTACAGAGCTACTCAGTGAAGTAGCGTCTATCGTAGAGAGCAGCGACACTGAAGCGGTATACATTCTCGGTGATTTTAATGCACATCCGAGTGGACTTTTCGGTAATGAGTTATTTAGTTTTTGTTTCGATCAAAACTGGGTTTGTGCGGATTACGAAAGTCTAGGAGCAGACTCTGGTACTTTTACTTTTATTAGTGATGCGCACGGATGTCATCGATGGCTGGACCACTGTTTAGTGACTAGATCTGCTTGGCAAACTGTCTCAAATATTCGAGTGCTAAAAGACGTATTTGTGTCAGATCACTTTCCCTTGGTTATTGACTGTAACTTAGAGATAGTTCGGCTTAAAAAACCATTAGTGAACTCTAATGTACATGATATAAAGTCCAAGATCATTTGGGGAGAGAGGAAACCTGACGAAATTGAATTGTATCAAAATCTTTGTAATTCTATGTTAAGAAGGTTTGATTTTCCGGCAGCATTTATGACTTGCTGCGAGGGTCAATGTCATGATGTAATGCATAAGAAAATATTAGACAGTATGTATTCAGATATTGTAGGGGTCCTAAGTGCAGCGGCTGAAAAAAGCCACAGTGGAACTCGTACTTATAATAGAAAAAAGAAAACTGTCATAGGATGGAACAAATATGTACGTGAGGCTCACGGGGAAGCCAGGCTTAAGTTTCGAGTATGGTTATTGTACGGCAAGCCTTGCAGTGGCGCCATCTACAATGAAATGCACAGTGCACGTAAAATTTTTAAATCTAGACTGAAATGGTGTCAAGACCATGAAGAACAGTTGAAGATGGATATCATTGCATCTCATCACACTGATAAAAATTTTAATAGATTTTGGAAATCCACAAATAAGCTCAATATTAAGCCTGGCCTGTCTGTGAATGTTGATGGCATAAACGATCCTGTGGATATTGCCAACATGTTTCGAGACCACTTCAAGGTGAGATCTCCTCTAGGGAGTGCTCGGCAAAAGATGTGCAATGCGGAGCCCCTTGTGGGCCGGGACCTAGTTCGCTTTTCGGCTAAAGATGTTTCTTTGATTATAAAAAACATGAAGCGAGGAAAATCACCCGGCCACGATGGGCTCAGTGTTGAACATTTGAAGCACGCTGGTGTCCACCTGCCTAGAGTTCTTTCTATGTTCCTCTCGTTCTGTATTGTCCACTCGCATCTTCCTCGGGACCTGATGAAGACTATAGTAGTACCGATCGTTAAGAACAGAACAGGTGATATATCGGATAAAAACAACTATAGACCTATATCGCTGCCCACCATAGTCGCTAAAGTGCTTGACGGTTTGCTTGACGCTCAGCTTAGTAAATATGTGCAACTACATGACTCACAGTTCGGTTTCCGTGCCGGACTGTCAACTGAGAGCGCAATACTGTCCGTGAAGCACACCGTTAGGTACTATACCGATAGAAATACTCCAATTTACGCCTGTTTTTTGGATCTTTCGAGGGCATTCGACTTGGTGTCATACGATGTCCTGTGGAGAAAGCTGAAAGAGGCTAGTGTACCCTCTGAACTATTATCTATTTTTCAACATTGGTACTCGAATCAAGTTAACCATGTGAAGTGGGCAGATAAGGTATCCGATGAATACCGTATGGAATGCGGAGTGAGGCAGGGGGGACTAAGCTCCCCGCGGCTTTTTAATATATATGTAAACGGACTCATCGCTGATCTCAGCAACATGCGTGTTGGATGTCACTTAGGTGATGTGGCAGCAAACAACATCAGCTATGCTGATGATATGGTGTTGCTGGGACCGACGGTGAACTCGCTTAGGAAGCTCCTAGCCGTCTGTGAGGCCTATGCAAAGTCACATGGTCTTTTATATAACGATAAAAAGAGCGTTTTTATGGTTTTTAAAGCGGGTAACAAGTGCCCAAGTGTAGTTCCGCCTCTAACCCTTAACGGTACTGCACTAAAAAGGGTTAGAAAATTTAAATATCTTGGCCATGTGATGACGGAGGACCTTAAAGACGACGAGGACATAGAGAGGGAGCGCAGGGCGTTGGCGGTGAGAAGCAACATGATTGCACGGAGGTTTGCACGATGTACTCAGCACGTTAAGATCACGCTCTTCCGAGCTTATTGTCAATCTTTTTATACAAGTAGCCTCTGGTGCAAATACTCTCGAAGATCGCTGAACGCCCTGCGTGTCCAATATAACAATGCCTTTAGGGTATTGTTGCGGCTGCCCCGCTTCTGCAGCGCTTCGGGAATGTTCGCGGAAGCGCGCGTAGATGGATTCCCGGCCATAATGCGGAAACGGTCTGCGTCGCTGGTACGCAGAGTGCGGGGCAGCAGCAACAATGTTCTGCAGGCGGTGGCGGACAGCTGCAACTGTCCCGTGCTGTGGCACTGTGCGCAACTGGCGTCAGGGCATGTTGCCTGTTAATTAGTTGTTTTATTTTTTATTTATTTATTAATACTGCGCTAACTTAGTTTATACTTACCAAATTTTAACTAACACAAATGGATTTTTGTTATCTGATCAATAAAATTATTATTATTATTATTATTATTATTATTCGTCGCTACAGCGGTTACTTGTGCAGCGAGTCGTACTTGACGAATCGGTCGCTGTGTAGGTTTTGCTGACGTCTTTGAAACGTCTGGTGTCATTGGCCGTTGTGCGGCGGTCAGCTGACCGCTACCTTCAACAGCTGTTTTTAAATCCAATATCAGCTGACTCTGGTTTGCGATTCTTCCATTCTGTTCTTCAATTATCCGTCTTTGATCTGTGATTTCGGACTTCAACCCGTCAATTTTATCACTCAATAACTTGTATACGTCACTAATAATACTTTCTATTGACTTTTTAGCCATGTTTCTAATTAAAAAACTAATAAATACGGGAGCAACTGTGTACCGTGCGGCAGTGTTGCCCACCTATTACAATTACCTATACAATTGATCCGCCACTGCCAGAAAGGACCTGGCTCTTGATATACAGGCCACAAGCCTAGTGTAAGAGTCAGAGACTGATACAATTGTAACATGCATTAATTTTGGAGCAAATTAACATATTTGTATTTGTACATATACATACGAGTATATATATACTTTAAACAAAACACGTGGCGGACTGATGTGAATGTGTCAAATATTTATAATAAAAGATCATAATTACAGGTGTCATTGAATTATTTAATTCGAATTAACCATAGCTTTCATACAGTTCCCTATCACTTGGCCAATGTCGAGTCTGCCAGACGCAATCTCTTAACCCAAATAACAATTAAATTGGCGACATTCTGTTAATAAACGAAACAATTCTCAAATGCATCGCGTTACGCCGAAATTGTACTAAGTATGTATTTTGGATGGAGTCCAAAACAATTAGTGCAGTAGCTTCGTATGCCAGCGGCTCGGGAAATTGAGAGAAATTTAGCAAATTCAGTTACGTTGTCTAGAGAAACATTTTAACACTTGATTTAACTATTAATTTTGTATTGTTTGGCAGCGGAACCAGGACGGCAATAATGTTCTTGAAGCATTGCACATTATTTTGAAATTGTTGAGGTTATGTTGGTTACTCACGTTTTATTGTTATTCCGTTGTGTCTTTGGCTCAATTGGTAGCAGCCCTGACTTCGAATTGTGGGTCCCAGGTTCGATCACTGGTCAGGGCAAATATTTATATGATGATCATATATTTTTGTTCTCGGATCTTGGATGTGTGGTATTCCTACTGCGGGGGTATGAGTGTGTAGAAGATTGTTTTAAACTGATGTGTTATCATATACACATAATATGCATATACCCTCATACACACTTGCACGTCCTTTCACACTGTTATATATACATCAGGGCCGTCTATATTAAATACATTTAACATAAAATATATTTAAAATTATATAATTGTAGTCGGACTCACGCAAGAAAGGTTCCATACCATTATCTATAATTCTCCCATACAACAGACATGATTTTTTTCCAGCTTTTACAGAAACCTTCGTGTGCGAGTTTGACTCGCACTTGGCTGGTTTTTCACTATTTGTTGACATAGTGGCAACAGAAATACATTATCTATGAAAATTTTAACTATCACTGTTCATGAAATACAGCCTGGTGACAGACGGACAGATTCTTACTAATTCTACTAATTAGAGAGTCTTACTAATAGGGTCCCGTTTTTACACTTTGGGTACGGAACCCTAGTAAGAAAAGTAAAATAAAGTAGGTAAAGGTTTACATTGGCCCTAAAAATCCTGCAAAACACGTGATCAAGTGAAATATTTACCCAGCAGACGTATAAAAGAAAAGAACAATATTATATTAAGGATTATACGGTCAAAACACGATACATATAAGCTACTAACTGCTCCCCGCAGTTTCACCCGCGCAGTGATGGATGATGATGATGATGATGATGATGATGAATCTTATATAGCCTATGTTAATCAGGGTGAATGTAGCTTTCCAATGGTGAAATAATTTTTGAAATCGGTCCAGTACTTTTTTAACCAATTCGTTACAAACATACCTACAAATGTTTCCTCTTTATAATATTAGTATATAGATTGATCATGGGATCGTCATCAAGCCGGAACAAATAACATTTATGACAGTTGAAATCCTAGTGAATGTATGAATAAATGAATGAACATAATTGTGTTACTTGGCAAAGAGCCGATTAGCGCAACCATACTGCATCAGATTATTATTTAAAGGGCGCTAACAATTCAGTATCTGGGAGAAATGTAAAAGGATCATTCACAGGCGAAGTAGTAAGAATTGTAGGAGGCAAGGAACCCTAATTTTCAAAGAGGAACGCTTCTTGCGCACGTCTCATTTAGAACCGACGCAGTTACTTATATTCTACTATAATGTAGTACATTCTATCCACTAAGTACTTACAAAAAGCAAAAAGTAAGGCAATTTCTGACCTATATATAATGTTTTTTTTTTCAATTTGATTTTCTACCGACTACCAAAAACAGGAGCAGGTACTCAATTCGACTGTATTTTTTAAATGTTATTTACCTCATAACTTTCGACTAGGTGAACCGATACACAAAATAATTTTTTGTTTTAAAGCTGGTGCTTACCGTGTGATCCCATTTAAATTTCATCAAATTCGATGCAGTAGTTTTTGAGATACACTCCAATAACTAAATAGAATGGAAGTCGGTATAAAATTTTTCACAATGTACTTGTTATATAACAATGATGATTGTGTTATAATATAAACCATGAAACATTTGTTTAGGGCTTATGTGACTATAATGATTTAATGAACATTAAAAATACAAGTAAAAAAACAATGTTTAAATTCTCAGTAGGCGTGCTAAATACATCTAATAATGATTTTTTAATTATAAAGATCCAGCTACGAAATTAGAACTTGGATTTTATTCTATATTTAAAAAAAAACTAATCTGTAAGCCTCATGGTGGAGGGAAAAAAAGCCAAAACGCTGGCAGCATTGCCACTAGTTAGCTGGATGCTATCTTTTTGACCAAAGTTGGCGCTAGCATTTAGGTCAGTCTTCAAAAAAAAAATTTAAATTGGTAAAGCAATATCATGAATTTGTTCGTGTTCTTGTATTGGTCTTGGGTAATATAGTTGAATGTCATCTAGACACATATAATTAATAATTACTTATTGTGACTTGCTGATTCATCAACTCTGAGCCTAAGGGCGCGTTCCCACTTTGTCGTGACGACAGATAATCGTGTAGTTTTTAGTGCCGTGCCTTATATATTTAAATGGAGTTGTTCACGTACATGCCGCCCTCGACACCATTAACTGTCGTTGTCGACAAAAAATGCCGTGAAACAATAAAATGATGATTGCGATCTAAATTAATCGTTATAATGCGAACAGCTTGAAACGACAGTCGTCCGACGATAAATTAACCGTTTGACATAGTGGGAAAGTACTCTAAGCCGAAATGTTGGCAGTTGTATGCCTTTATGTAGTAAGCATCTAAGGATGACTTTATGGAAGAGAAAGGAATTTTGGAAATTATACATCAAGAAATAAAATATTTACTTAGGGAGAATTCTATTTAGGACTTGAACTCGAACTATGAATTTTCTTAGTAAGCAACTATCGAAGTTTTGAACTTGTCGAAATTCATACTTTCATTCATTCAGGTACACCGGATCTTTATAGTTAATAACTATTAGACAAATAAACAATATGCCTTTTAACTTTATGCAAATCAAAATTAGGACAAAAACTTACAAAGATTAAGAAACACTTAAAAATTTATTAAACCATTTGTTGAAGGAAAAGTGCCCAGAATGCTAGCTGCATTTCTACGGTGAATAGCTAAGTTAATTTTTTGTGCAAAATATGAACTAGAATGCTGGTTCATATATTGCACAAAAATGGACAAAAACTATTAGCTGAAACTATATTTATGCTTACTAAAATAGTATGCCGAAAAACAATTATGTCAAACTATGTAATTGACAAAAAATATGCAGAACTCGTTAAGCCAAATGTATTAGAACAAAAAATGAGATCCCATACGCAATATATAGAGGGTGTTTAAAGTAATGTCTTACTAAATTATACTGCATTTAAAAGATAGTGCAATGAACTGTGACCAATCTATTTCCAGCTCAGATATTAATTAGCCCTGTATGCTGTTGTGGGCGTGCTCGTATAGTGAACGCACGCCTGTTTTCCATTTCTAAATAATTGTGATTTATCTGCATGCCAATGTGCGAATGCGCTGTGTTTATTCATTCATGAATTATCTCTGATAGTGTCTGAATTTCGGGGGGACATTTCATTCATTTAAATTTTAGATGATGAATTTGAAAACGCGCCGTACTTCATGGTACGAACTATAATTTTAAGTGCCACAGTCGTAATAGACAAAGTACAGTTTTTACCAAGTGTCAGTAGTAAGTATTATGAGTGTTTGTCTCGTATTTAATGCACTAGCCTTAGAAGCATTTGCTTACAAATGGGGTCCCTAAGATTATTCAAACAGAGTTAATAATATTGATTTACTATGTATATAACACAAAAACGATTATTATATTTGAAAAAAATTGCGATAATCTTGGTGAGTTTTCGTCTATCTGTCTTTTGCTACCTTTTAAGACAGTTCGAACTGTTACTAAATATTGTATGAGAAAGGTGAAAATTGTAACAAATAAAATTATAATCCGTTCAAAACATATTTGATAGTATAATAATGTTGGACAACATCTACAAAGATCTTGAGGCTCTAAACTGTGCAGAGCCGGTAACCGATGACTGATATACTCGTGCATACTTATATTCGTATATACACCGGACACACATATATGTACAACAGGTTTATGCATCAAACAGACATGTTTATGCATACACATGTTTGATAAAAAAATCCAGCGGCACAGAAGGCACATATCTACCAAATCCGCAAATCGGCCAGTCAACATAAAGGGTACGTATTTTCAATTTTTTTTTGCATCAGGCACAAAATGCGAACCTCAAACTTGAATATTTATATGCTGTGGAAACTGTGAAGTAATAAAAAAATGGATAGGATGAAAAAGTAACGTGTATGGTGGTTGAGAAGTACGAACCCTCGATGTATAAGTGTCACATTCACTTAGCTAGTTTTTTATTCATAACAATAGATTAAATTCAATGTAATTTGCAATCTAATAGATATAATATGGAGGCATCTCAATCGCTATCCTTAACTAGCATATCTATATAGTCACTATAAACATACTAAGTTGCACTGGTATGTATAAATTTGTCTCATTTAATTAAAACACGCAGTGATTAATGTCATTACGCAAGGATATAGATCAAACTACGAATATCTTGACCTGAATCGTGGATGCTGTCTATCTCGGAGATAAAATTAACCTTGTACTCATACTTAATACTGTTTCTGTAAATTGTTTAAGCATTAGCGATGAACTATCATGTTGATAATGAAATATCGAGTGATTTCGATTGGAATGTGACGTTGTTTGTAGGTTTTCCTCGTCAACCATCTTTAAAAAAAAATCTTCTATATCTAACCGGTTAACTAAAACTTGACTAAGAGAGGATAGTGAAATAATGAAAGAATTGACTCCGACATTTAATAAAATCGATATTGATGCAAATGTTAATATTTAGCTAAATAACTTATAGATGTTTCAAATACTCCTACGAGTCCACTTATAAAAGACTAGCTGTTCCCGGCGTTTACAACCGCGTGGTGATGGGTGGTGATGAAAAGTTTCCTATGTGTTAATCCAGCGCTCATCTACCGCCATACCAAATTTCAACCAAATGTGTCTAGTCGTTTAAGTGTGAAGAAGTAACAAAGATACAAATACACTTACAAACTTTCGCCTTTATAATATTTGTGTGATAAAAAAACGTTAACTGTAAATTGTCTTGGTAGTAGTAGATATAATTTAGACAAAAAATACTTTTAAATGTCGAGTTTGCTCCTGAACATATATAATGTTGTATCTCTTCTTAATTTGTATGACATGACTTTTTAAACACTAACGCCTGCTTATCGAGACTAAACATTGCAATTCCAGTGAGTAAAACACACATTCTCGGACGGGATTCAAACCCGCGTCTTCCGAAAATGCATGGACGCCATGACCAACAGGCTATCAAGTTACTCCGCCTGAGAATCGAATTTAAACTCACTATTTGATTTAAACAGTCGTATAGGGACATACATCAATCTATTGAGCTGATTTCAAAAGCACTATCCAACCAAATTATCTCTTCTTTCTTATAATAAGATATGAATATGGCGTATCAATAAAGTGTTAATGCATTAAGTCTCTAATTAGCAATAAAAAAAAGTTAACAAATACAAGCCTGCTGAGTTTCTTGCCGGATCTTCTTCGGATGGTGGCGCTCCCGTCCGGTTATAGATTTAATAAAAAATAAATGTAAAATAACAATTTGTAAGTGGGCCGTAGACCTACACAGCCGTGCGATTCTCTAAAAGCAAACATCGTTGCATCTTTGACAACATCCATGAAACCAATGACGAGAAACGTTGGAAAACAACCTTATGTACAAGGGCGATATCTCAAAGTATTTGACATTGGTGAGCTCGTCGACGAGCACAACGACGAATCATTAGAGAATCGCACTTTGATTTTGTATTTGTGTATTATCTTTCTATCCGGACCACAATGACATTTCATTTTTAAGGTAAAGCGGATCGTATGGCAAACCACTGGGCCCACTCGTGTAAAAGAGAAACATGTAAAAGCCTCAGTGTCTCTCAGTTTAGTCAATTCGTAATAAAACCTCCTTATAGCAAGCCGTTCGATACGCTTTGTATTCCCACCGTTTCCAAGTAACTCGCGACCTCATCAAGTATTGACCGTTTGCTATTGATTGACCGCACATCGCTGCTTCGATGGGTCTGTTTGAACAGCTTTGTTGTATTATTTTATCTACTACTACTTGTTTGTATATTTGACGGCTGCGTTACCTTAGTTGGTAACCCTGCATTAGAATCGAGGAGTCTCAGGTTCGATCCCTGACCGGGACTAATATTTGCAATGAGAAAAATGAGCATTTTTTTAAATTCTTGGTCTTGAATATTGTGATGTGTTTATGTGTGTGTCCAGACCTCCTATGAAATCCTAGTGGTGTGAGTGTGTATTTTTTAACGTTATTATTTACGCGCGTATGATATATTTTTGTATGAAATAATCAAACTAGTCCCAGATTTTCTGATACCAATAGATGTACCTATTTATTTATTATATACTCGAGTCTATAATAATCGACACTACGCTACCCAATTTACTGAGGTAAGTTAGTGCTGGTTTAATGTTTTCTCACCTGATTGTGGATAAGATCCTAAAACTAGTGTTCACGTTTCGAATATGTATATACTGCTGAACGCTGGTAAACATGAGAGAGGATGGTACTTGCTCGGCAACAGAGCGGAATCTAATAGTTTGTGAGCAGGATAACAATACGTGGAGCTTAGATAATTCTTTAAGTTCTAAGACGAGTAGTATGTTATTATGTATTCGAGAACACTACTGTCTAGACAAATCTTACATAGATTTTAAGACGGTATCATTCAAACGAATGTGTATTTCTTGGTCATGTATAATAAACAAATAAATAAAAATAAACTAATATATTTTGTATCAGCAAATTCTTGATGCCGTGCTTTTGTCGTGCCGTGTCTTGATTGTGTTCGAATTTATAAAACTGACCTGGTTAATATATTTTGTACTACTCGTATATATCTGTAATATAGTCTGTACTTCTGGTCTCAGGAAATTATAACTAAAGACTACGAAGAAATAATGTCAGAAAGCATAACTCAGAACAAATTCCACACAATAAGTGGTCCTTCAAACCAAAACGACGTATGATTCCAAATAAGAATTACTTCCGAGGTTGCAAATAGACATGTTTGGTGATTTTTGAAAAAATTTTGCATATGCCGACGATACTGCGCTTTACTTTAGCGGAGATAGCTGGTGCGATGTTTTCTCTATTGCCCAACGAGGTTTTGATAAAGTGAGTAAGTGGCTTAAAAACAACGTTTTAACACTTAATATCGCTAAAACAAAGTACGTAGCGTTTGCTCTCAGATCAACCCTCCTCCCACCTACTAGCTTTGGCATCATTGCTCACACTTGTGGAACTAATTCCATTAACTGTCGATGTCTCTCTTTGCAAAGGACTGATACCATAAAATATCTAGGTGTTATTATAGACCAGACCCTCACTTTTAAGCCACATATTGATGTTCTTGTGACTCGCGTTCGTAAATTAATTTATATATTTAAGACACTGAAGCAGGTGGCTGACATGAAGACGATTGAAATGGTTTACTACTGTGTCTGCCAATCAATTATTGAATATTGTATAACATCCTGGGGTGGCTCAGCGAAAACACACCACATTGGTTTATAGAGAGCACAACGAGCCCTCCTGAAGGTTGGTGCGGGTCTTCCCTATCGCTTCCCTACAACGGACCTTTATAAAAGAGGGAATGTTCTTACAGTTCGGAAAAACATTATCCTACATATCGTGCTGAAACAACACTTTCTATTAGATTACGATCCAAACCTGTTGAAGGATAAACGCAGGAAAGATAAGGTCTGCGATTTACGCTCCTTTAATACCATCCACTTTCGCAACTTTTTCGACTTTCTTGGCCCTTACTTATACAATAAGACAAACAAAATCATATCAATCTACCCTTTACACAAGACAAGCTGCAAAAAGGTTGTTACATCTTGGCTTAAAACTTTGGATTATGAAGAGACAGAGAAACTTCTTACCCCACAGACACGATCTAACTAAACTAGTTGCTTTCCCTAACTTTGACCTATCAATAGTTCTCGTTCTTTCTGTTCTATTCGGGATTCACAAACCACACACCATGCACACAATACAGATCTTCACAATTTTATACATACCATACCTGACTTACACCTACGACATCGTACACACACCTCCACATATAATTAATCACTTCATACACACAACCTTGGCACTCGTATTGATCTATCTGTGATACTTAACGGTAATGATCCGCTAAGTTCTTGTAAAATGTAATGTAATGTAATTATGTATCTGTTGCCTAACCTGAAACATTTATAAACACTTTCATTGATATATCAACACCCTAAAGCTGCCAAAGAAAACTTAATTCGTGGAGTGAGGCCCTGGTGGCTTGTAATACAGGTTTTCACAAACCTACTTCAGGCACCAGTCTCTCACAAAGCAGGTTTACCTAAGTTAAAATATTAGGGTTTACTTTATCAATAAGAACCTTTGTAGAGAGAAAATTTTAACAGATTTTTTTATTATTATTCCTTTTATTCAAAATAAATCACGGATTTCATCCGGTCCTTTACAAAGGCATAAGTGGGGCTGTAGCCAACACTTAGAGGCCTGTTTGGTATAAAAATACAACGTAGTATAAAAAAACAGAAACTTTTGGATGGATGGTGACATGGTATATCTATTATAAAAATGGGTAAAATGACAAGGCTATTGAAATGATTTTATTAGTGATAAAAAGATAGTGGGCTATGGAAGAGACTACGGCACCTGCCAAATTCAGTCTCATTTTAAAATTTTTGGGCAGGTGGTGACTTGCCACCCACCAAACGGGCCCCCCATTAAGGCCACCATGAATGGTGACAGAAGGGGCAACGTTGGTGTGGCTGGCTTAAGGGTGTCGAGAGGTGTGCTGCGGTTTCACTAAAGCGCTACTACCGGCGTTATGCCCTTTAACACTTCCACCCTTGGAGCTTTTTGTTACTTGCTCTTGCGTCTCCACCCCCAGACGGCCAATTAAGGCAAGCCGGGGGTCAGGGGTCTCATTTAGCCCCAGGGAGAATCAGAGTCCACGGTGTCGCCACTCACCGACGGCTCGCCACAAAGCCGCCCCTGCGGTTTTATTGTTTTTATTTATTATTATTATTATTATTGGTTTAAATTTCAGAAGGAAAGCAGGGATTGGTCCACGCGCGTGCTGCAACGTCTATGACAGCTGAGTCATAGCGGCGTGAACTTTTATTGGGTAATTTTTTAAGGCAGTTACTCTTCCTGATATTATTTCTTCGTAGACTAAAGATATATAACGTTTTTTAGTAAGACGGCAAAGGTTTAAATCTCGCTTGTCATAATAAATAGTCATGAAGTCATAGCTGGACGTTAATTTAAAATTAGAACACTATAAGGGTGCTATCAGACAGAGAGCGGTCACGCGTTCAAACGGTCGGTTTTGCGTCGTTGTGTTGTATTACGTTACATAGATTTACCCACAGTCTACACACAGTTGACCGACACAGTCAGAACGCCTCCTGTTTGGTTATATCTATTCGAACGCACTAGGGGCATTCGATTTGGGAATCTGTGGGTGAAAATGTCGTTCATGTCTCTTTTTGTTCAGCGTTCGGAAAGCTAAAAAGAGGAGTTTTTGCCACTAATAAGAGTAATTTTTGAACCACGTCCGGAGCATGGTTGTTTGTGATCGTTTTTTGACAGCTATGAATTTGACAGCATAATCATGCGATTGTAGGTCTTATGCTCAGTTGAGCGTTCGAATAGGACGTGGGCAAAAGTGGCTAAATTTGCAAAATTTACGTTTTTGAGCTTTACGAACGCTATAATAAAAGAGCCATCAATGACAACGCCACTAATGCCAATGTTATATATTTTGAAACACGGCGGTAGGCTTTGAGTGTATTATAATGATTAATTGACGTTCATAAGTCCGTCTTGATGCCGTAATCTCTTCCATATCCTACTATCTCCCTTATCACTAATAAGTTCATATCAATAGCCTGGCCATTTTACCCATTTTTGTAATAATTATAAGTACCATGTTACCCTTCATCCAACATTCTTTCTGTTTTTGATACTCTGAATTTTATACCAAACAGGCCTCTAAGTGTTGGTTGGTTGGCTACAACCCCACTTATGCCTTTGTAAAGGACCGGATGAAATCAGTGAATCTTTTTGAATAAAAGGAATAATAATAATAATAGTTTATTTATTTGGCATAAAACTGTTACATATAAGATTGTTGAATCCATATGCTCTCGAACTAGTTATAAACTGTGTTTCGAGTGTCAGAATATAATAGCGTATGTATATTTATAACACACAGAATCTACAATATTTTCCAGGGTAATTCTTGGTATAAACGTACCGTACGACTTTCTCTTGACTTCAAAGTACCTAGAATCGTTGAATCCTTACTTGTTAAAATACGTTTTAATTTATATTTTAATAAATATTTAAAATTAACGTGACATGGGTCGACATAACTATTAGTTTAATATTTCAGTGGGTAGTTACGTTGGCAAACTCATAGAATTTTAAAATCACATATCCTTTTAGTACAACACAAAGGCCCAACAGCATTTAAAAAAAGTACGACAACCAAGTAGGGGAATTCGATTTTATAAAATTGTGGTAAACGAATTTATGACAAATAAGCATACAATACGGGATTATGAGCAAAACATGTTTAAAAAAAAAGAAACAAATAAATGGAGATCATATTCTAATATTATAATGCATATTACTTTGCAAATTCAAACGAAATATGTAGACAGTACACAATAAAAAACTAAACATATATGGGTTTTGTCACACAATGACCATGCCACCCAAACAACATAATACAAATTAATACAGTGAACATATATTATCAATACAATAAGACCATCAAGGGGCCCAAGGGGTTTACTGGGTGGCAAGTCATAAGACTGAAATTGGCAGGTGCAGTAGTCTCGTCCATAGACCACTATCTCCCGTATCACTTAAGTACATATCAATAGCCATGCCATTTTACCCATTTTCGTTATAGATATACGAGTACCATGTAACCATGCATCCAAAATGTTTCTGTTTTATACTACATGTATTTTTATACCAAACAGGCCTCTAAGTATTGGCTACAGCCCCACTTATGCCTTTGTAAAGGACCGAGTGAAAGCCGTGAAATTGGTAGAATAAAAATAATAATAATATAATGTATATTCCATAATCCAAAAACACTATTTTCTCTCCATCAAAATACTCGTACAGTATTGCAAGCATCTCCGCTTTTTAGAAACATCGGAAACGAAGGTGCGGTTGAAAACTCCTACACAATAATCATAGATAAAGCTCATTCCCTGTAGTTGCGCCTCATTCCGAACACACTGCGTTGATACATGATGCACATCTACCTCAGCATTTCAAACAGGAGAGTCTGAGATTACTAGATATATGAAGGACACATATTTAATTATGCACTTTAACACTATTTTATCGGGCCTTGAATTACTCTAGTAGAATAGTTCGCCGTTGTTATCTTGGGAAAACAGTTGTACTTGAAGTAGATATTGTTGTCTGGTTTGAAGGGGTGTCGGTGGTATTATAAGCACATGAGACTAAACAACTTAATCTCAGGGTTACGGGCGCAGTGCAGTTTTTCTCTTGTGATAAAATGCATCTATTCTAGGCAGAGACTATCACTTAATACCAGGAGGGCATCGTGCTTGTACCGTCTCCTAATAATATAAAAAAGGTAACATGCATTCGGACTGTCTCAAATCTCCAAATCTAGTTCACTAGTTTATCTGGCACATCCGTACTAAGCTCTAGGTGTATCATCATGGGTCTTCTCCCTCTAAGAGTAATTATAATGTCCTAGTAATGGATATGTAATAAACTAATAATGGAGTGTACATGTTATAGAATACATCTGTTCCACCTATGTTTTTATAAAAAAAAATTTACTCTTTGGCGATCGCTTCAGAGATTCGCTTAGCTTATGATATTGTGTGACTCGTTTCTATAAATTGATGACGTCTGATAAATCTCAGAGTAGGTATATCAAATACATAGATTGCATTACAGTGTCATATATAAGACATATAGGTGGTAAATCTTGTACATGAGATTTCTTCCAAAACTCTATAACAATTTCTTTAAGATACTGCATATTTAATTTACTCTCTCATTCTCATTACCAAGTACAGACACTTTGCCCTTATTTATATTGCAAGAGGCTCTTTACCTAAATCCTTTGAATTCAGTTTAACACAACACAATCAATCTTTTACAAGGCATGTTAGGTCAGGTGTCAGTGACACAATTAATTACTCTAGTGTCACATTAAATTTTGTGTCTGTATGACAACTCTCCACTGGAGACCACGGACCGGCAAGCGCAGCGTAGGTCGTCCACTGACGAGGTGGACTGACGACCTGATAAAGGTAGCAGGACGACGTTGGATGCAGGCCGCTTCCAACCGGTCCTTTTGGAAATTGGTGGGGGAGGCCTATGTTCAGCAGTGGACATCCTACGGCTGAGACGATGATGATGATGATAACAGCTCTATACTATACTCGTATGCTTATATTTAGACCCTACGAATAATTAATGTATTTCCCGTTTAAGTGAACAGAAGTTACAAAAACACTATTTACTATTTTGGCCTCACGTTACCGTCCAAAGACCAGCTGTCCAAGAAGCTGACGACATTATCTAGTTAAATAGCTTTACCTATTGGTTGACCAACATGCTACATTTTAGTCACACCTGTAATGTTAATTATGCTTCAATCCAGAACACAGAATAATTTTGCATCCATTACTGCTTTGCGGTAGAAAATAGTATTATGGCAGTACCGCCCCGGACAAACTTAACGACGGCATATTTATAAAAATACATATTTTAAGGTGACAAACGAAGCATCTAAGTAGTGTTTAACTGTTTACACAAAAAGTAATTTGTAGAGTGTAAAAGTATGTACCCTACTCTACTTGGATTGTGCATCTGAATATTTCTATAAAAACCTCGTTTCCTCTTTTTCTACCGAATTCCAAAAAGGAGGAAGTACTCAATTTGACAGTTTTTCAACTTCAAAGCTTTTGTCTGGATGCACCGATTCTCAAAATTCTTACTTTTTTTTTGCTTGAAATCTGGTGCTTCCCATGTGGTCCTATTTAAATTTCATCAAATTCGGTCCAGTAGTTTTTGAGTTACACTCCAATTACTGAATAGAATGGAAGTCGGTATTCAATTTTTCAAATCATACTTGTTAGATTGTTATCTATTTTCTTTCGTAACAATACTATTGGATTTGTATGGTAGACAAACGTACATTATTATAAGAGTATCTAAAACGATAAAGAAGTGTAAGGTCGAAATCCCGAACTAAAAGCTAAACCGAAGCTATTGTACAAGGATTGCATAGCCATACATAGCTTCCATAAGATTAGCATTGAGATTATGATGTGGTCAGTCAGACTGTAAAAAGGTTACGGTAAATGGTATGAACTGACTAAATGCCCTAGCTCCAGCCAGCGTTTGTATTATTGTTATGTTCAGCGCAATCTCAAAGTATCATTTTCAATAACTAAACTTTCCTGTACCTCTCTACCTATTTACGGGGCACGTCTTCTTAAGTGTTCTCTTTTGATATTATTTATTCATGAACAATTTGCTATGCAATCAGGTCAGGTATGGGACGATGACGGAACGCGATTCGACTATGGTAAAATACGATTATAAACTTTAAGGTAAGCTTTTGCATTTTTAAGAGAGAAGAGGGTGGACTTTGATTTCTATACATTTTATTAAGGTATGTGTAGAAATATAATAGTTAATTAGTTCGATTGCAGATGAGCATGAGTTTAATTTATAAGAAATACTTATTAAAAGTAAGGTTCTACTAACTACTTTTATGATACGACCATCAAATGCAAATCTAGAAATGTGTACTAAACTGCAACTATTATGAGCAAACGGAGTCCTTACAAACCTGCCTGACTCTGCACATGTTACAAAATTATTGCCGATTGCCCCGAGATAGAGTAGGTTGTATGTTTATTTTTAAGTATTTTTTTCGAGCTTGTCTCAATAAAATAAGTGCTATAGCCGACTACCGTCTTTAAGAAGATATCTGGTAACAAACATAACATCCAATAACAGATTCATAAAGAGTCGTATCAACAGTTCGTACAATCTGGCTTTGCGAAGGCAACCCATTATATTTCAACTGTCAAAATCCTAGCATATCTCTCAGAAAGAAGAGCATGTGCCCAAATCATTTTGCGGGGCAAGTGCGTGTAGACGCATGCACCCCAGACCTTCCACTGTTGTCACTGGTGAAAAGACGAGAGAATATCAACCGGCTTCTGCGGATCCACACATCTAGGGGGTGACCTTGGTAAGCAAGGTCATCACCTTCACGGGTGCTAAGGCCCGGTTAACATCAATCCGGGCCTTCTGTTGGGACAAGATGGTGAATGTTAACGCGAACCCATCTTGCTCCAACTTTGTGGAGAACTGCGCTCACGAAGAGGTTTTAATTGGTTTGAAGCCGACACAACCCAATCCATCATCTTCCTGGCAGAACAGTGTACAGTATTTTTTCTTTAAAAATAAAGGCGTAGTAGCGAGCTTACGAGCACGATACTTCGCACCATTCAGGAATGCCAAAACATATAAAAAACACCAACTGTTAATATAACGTGCCTTTCACAACATTGGAGCACTCAGCTGAAAATGCAATAGCGGTCAAGTGATTGCTGCAAGGACCGCTTAAAGCAATGGAAAAATAACGAACAAGCAGGGTAACTTTTGCATTAAGCGCTTTATCAAGAAAAAAGCATAAATCAATTTGTGAACAAATTGATTTATTCTGTAGTAAAGCACTTTTTAAAATGATACACGAAATTTCATGCATAAAGGATTTTGTCAAAAAGGATTACACGCTCTTTGATAATCAATATCAAATAGGCCGCAAGCGAATTGGCACTTTCGCGTCAGCTTGGATGACGTTTATAACTTTTCAGTTTCATTTTTATGTCAGTAGTCGAAGATATGGCCGAGCGATGTGATTGAAATTTCAGTTATCTTTTTGTGTTGTGTGTTTTTTTATATATTTTATGTAGTCTTTTGATTTTCATTTTATTATTTGACCTTTGTACGAAATTTTTAGTGTCGCTAATCGAGTGTCTTGCTGTGTTACCGTGACTCTATCCGTGATTTATTTGATATCATTTAATTTGTTTTACAAGGTAAGATTAAATTTGTGAATTTTTAAGGACTAGTTTTTTACCTGACGCTAATATAGGCTTTGAGGAAACTTATAACAATAAAGAAGTAACCTTACCCCAACGTGGCTCGCATATACGAAATTCTATGACTCAACACATCTACACTTTGAACCAATGATAGCCATGTGCTTATGCGGCCTCTGTATCAGTCCCTATCTTGGGTTTGAATTTGAATTTAAAAACGAGGTAGGAATATACGTTTTTAAACTACCGTGATTACAAACAGAAATAATAACATTAATAATCGGATAATTACAATGTACATCTTGTTCGAGAGACCAATATTTCGGCACTGTCGCCGAAGAGCCACACGCCCATGATCACGAATTAACTGAGGAATTGCGGGTGGGTGAATGTTTACGAGCAGACGAAGTGGTCTACCCTCGTCCGTACTCGTTTCTCATGTGGCACATCACTACTATTGTTCGTACTGTATTTTTGCCTTATCATGACACACAGATATATAACCGTATTAGCTGGAACTCCGTGACTAGTAGTATTTCATATTTATACACAAACGTACCACTGGATTACAGTTATTCGACAGTTGGAAACGATCTTCATGGTTGAAGTTTATGAACTTCGTGATTTCAATCACTTTTATGCTGAGTCTTGGTATGTAGTGGAGCTCTGCCGAGAGTATCTGAGAGATTTTAAGAGATGTTGAGAGATGGCTGATATTTTGCGACTCATTGTTTTTGAATTCTTTATACAGAGTGTGTGCCAAGTATTGTTGAACTTTATTTTCATCTCCTTCTATAATACTGAATATAGCATATACGTAGGTACCTCTTCCAAAGCTTATTGGTATCGGTGCTAGTCTCTTCAAATTGTTCCATCCATATGTTGACAACAACAGAGGCCACCATTGGACGGCACATGGCAATCCACATCATCATCATCATCATCTCAGCCGTAGGATGTCCACTGCTGAACAATAGCCTCCCCTATAATTTTACAAAAGAACCGGTTGGAAGCGGCCTGCATCCAACGTCGTCTTGCGACCTTTATCAGGTCGTCTGTCCACCGTGTTGGTGGACGACCTACGCTGCGCTTGCCGGTCCGTGGTCTCCATTCCAGAACCTTCCGGCCCCATCGGCCATCTGTTCGGCGTGCTATGTGCCCTGCGCACTGCCACTTTAACTGGCTAATCTTCTGGGCTATGTCGGTGACTTTCGTTCTTCTACGGATCTCCTCATTTCTGATTCGGTCACATAGAGAAATCCCGAGCATAGCCCTCTCCATAGCTCGTTGTGCGACTTTGAGCTTATTTATGAGCCCCATAGTAAGAGACCGCGTTTCAGCGCCATAAGTCATCACTGGTAACATATTATATTAATTATTTAATAAGATACCATTATGTTGTGGTTTTCTATTAATCATTTGCATACAGTATGCTATAGGTACATAAGTTGAAAGCGATGGTGAGTCGAAACTGATCATCACCTCATTCACATTTACCCGGATTGGATGCACGAAACACAAAATGACGGGAGTCTTTCATGAATTATGTGGTTTGCCCAACCAGTGGCTGCAAGACTCTGGTCACATGTTTCGCTAATTCATCAGTCGGTGAGTCAATCTGACCCACTACAGCTCGCAAAGGAAAGTCATCTTTATGAATTATTGGAAGATCATACTACTTTGCCGGATGCAGTAAATAGTGCATTACACCGTCACTGATTACATTCCTTTTAGATTATTTAATGAACTTTATATTGCTTCGGTTTGTCCTAGACGTTAGTTGGTTTGAAATAAACTTTTTGTAAGTCAATTCATTGCTAAGTATTTCTTGGGTCTTCGCCTCTTACTCGATGGTAGAATATTTCCTTTGTCCGCTTTAAACGCTGATACGGTCTCAGCTTGACGGATATCCCTTAGCGTGGAGAGCTTCACTGACCTTAGTAGATTAGAGTTTACCTTGAATTTTGTACATGAGCATAACTGTAGTATCCGCGGTTACTTGGGAAGCGAAGCAAAAGTAAAACACACACACACGTTCAACGATCCAACCTCAGGCTCCGTCGTCGACGCTACAACTTGTTCTGCGAGCGTCGCAGCGCTCGCGCCGTCATCAGGAATCGAGTCAGACTCCGATGCATTATCTTCAGCTACCTGCTCGTTATTACGCACATCTGTGTTCTCTTCCTCCTGCCCATTATCAATCTCATTATGATAACAATCCACCTTTAAGTGTTTGTTATTGAAGGGTACAATATTTAAATTAAACTTGGACATGAAGTCCCTAACTAAGAGAGGAGTTCCTCCATTTTTTATAACAAAGAATCTTATGTCTTTAGTTGTATGCAAATATGTCACATGGGACATTATATATCCTATGGGCATTATTTTATGCCCGTTATAAAAACACATTCTAGCTTTACTATCTACAAGAGGTACATCAGAAAAATGCTTTTTGTATATAAGAATATGATATAGCTGAAACTCCAGCCCCCGAATCAACTTCCATACATATATTCTTATTATTAATTAATATATTAACTGTAAAAGGTTTATAGGTATCGTACCGTAGATTATACAGGTTACATTCCTGGCAGTCTTCTTCAGACTCCTGTAGCTCCGCACTAATTGTGTTCACTTTTATTTTACACACTTTTTTCAAGTGGCCTTTTTGCCCACAATTGTTGCACCGGTAGCCTTTAAAACGACAATTTTTGTCGTTATGATTTTTCATACCGCACACCTTACAACGAACTTCACCGCCACTGCGCCAACGCCGCTTACGCCGCTTTGTGCGCCTTGCCCCCGCCATGCGGTGGCAGCTCGGCCGCTCGGCCGCTGCCGCCAGCAGCTGCGCCGCGACCACTAGCTTCCTGCGCACGGCATCGTGGCTCCGACATCTTGTAAAGGGGTTCTTCTTTAAAGGAGTGCTCAATAGCGCCCAGCCCTTGTACTGATAGTTTTGCCAGTCGTGCGCTCGCCACTTGCTCGGCAATCTCTATCGCCTTTGTAAACGATAAATTAGCCGCATTTTGTTCAAATAGCTTTTTGCGCTCGGGTCCTGAAGGCAAGCCGAGAACAAAACGGTCCCTGAGAGCTGTTTCCAAGACGACACCAAAGTCGCAGTAGCTTGCCAACCCACGTAATCGCGCCGCCCAGTCCGACATGAACTCGCCTGGACTCCTTATTGCACCGTAGAACTGGGCTCTGTCCGCGAACGAACAGCGTTTCTGTTTGAAATGCCCGTTCAAAGCTTCTGCTATCTCGTTGAACGTCAGCTTCTCCAACTCCCGAGGATACACAATAATTCGCACCAAACGATAAGATTCGTCCGAGAGACATGTAATCAAAATGGCGCCTTTGTTCTCCTCGGCAACTGTATTTACTTTGAAAAACTGGTTCAGGCGGCCGTAAAATATAGACCAGTCACTAGATTTGTGGTCAAAGATGGGAATCGTTCCTAAATACGACATTCTGGGTCGAATTAAACTCCTCGTCGCCAATGTAGTATCCGCAGTTACTTGGGAAGCGAAGCAAAAGTAAAACACACACACACGTTCAACTGCACGGCTTGTTTATTATTTACAGCCGTGTGATTCTCTAAGAGCAAACATCGTTGCATCTTTGACAACATCCGTGAAACAAATGAAGAGATGACAAGAAACGTTGGAAAAGCAACCTTATGTACAAGGGCGATATCTCGTTAGGTATTTGACATCGGTGAGCTCGTCGACGAGTTCGTTGACGAATCATTACCAGGACACTTGACAGTCGACCGGACATCGATACCAGTTTGCCATCCGAGTAGGTACATACATGTAGGTATATATATATAATAGCGCGTATACACATCAATAAATTTAGTGGTCAAGTGGTTACCGAGATAGTTTAGTTGTGAAATACTGCAAAATATTTCCGCTAATACAGAACTTTGTACTCACGAGCTCTACTGTTCGCAGAACTACTAGTTGTATTAGTTTTACTCAATCTGGCCCGTATCGGTGCGAAATATTATTTTATAACTATCATGATCACATACATTAGAAATAAAATGAGTACGAAACCAACTAGTACGGAAGAGGGTAGACTGCTTCGTGTTCTTGCAAATCGCAGGCCTCAGTCTCGCACACCCGCAATCCCTCAGTTCCGCCATGATCTTGGCGCTTGCAAAAATGCCGAAATGTCGGAAACTCAGACAAAACTTACATGGTTTCCCGTTTATCATGTGAATATTGCTAATGAGGTAGGACACTTTATAATGCCCATCTGGCTCGAACTACCAGCCTCAAGTTTGAAAACCTGTTACGAAACACCTTAAGTATGTTTACAGCACCTGCCCTTGAGAGCCAATCACCATTCCTTCATATTAATACTTTCGACCTCATCATCTCTAACATTAGTCAGTCAAGAGATAGTACTCTAACACTAGTCAGTCAAGATGTAAAAACTAAATCGATCATAAAAAAAACTGTAACCAATAAATGCATTGACTTTATATTATAACCTCTATGTAGGTCATCTTATATTTTTTATCAGCCAATTTAGTTATTTCTTTTTTGGGGTGAAAAAGTTACAAAGTTATATACCTGTGTAAACAGATCTCTGCTATCTATATCTATAAAACAAATTCGGGTTAGTTACGCCATTTATATCTCATGAATTGATTTAATTAGTAGATAGATGAGGAACTGGATTAAAACATAGTAATAATTTAATCATCACCATCGTTAACATTCATCACCACCCGGGTAAAAGCGCGGGGCGATGTTAATAGTGTGATGTTGCCGAGGGGTTTCCATATATATATTGAACTGGTTTTATACGGATCTCGTTGGCGTTTTTTATTTAGCTTCGAAAAATCTGGAACAAGCGATATGATTTTATAGCTGTGCTGATTTGATTTATAATTTTTAGTTCACAAAGCCAACCAATAGCCGCTCTTCAAAACCAATTTGCAATACATAAAAAGCTCAAACCTCACTAAAGCCCCGTTCATTTACGATCACGAAATTTACCAAACTCAGTACCTTGAAATCAGTAAATCTCATAAAGTTATGAGACCACAAAGGATATTGGTTTCGTTCGTAACTTTGTTCCTAAAATATTACCGTGTATAAAATATTAGGAACCAGTAGGAGCGTTTTCAAAGTTGGGTCCTTAGAATTTATGCATTATTATAATATACCGTTTTATAGGAATTATTCGAGAAATGGAACTAGGATGAATTCATGTGAACTTATGGAAAACATGCGGGTATGTATTCTAGTTAACAAAGTATTGACCTAAAAAATAAATAAAAAATATAGAAAAAAATAATTTTACAAGTATGAAAGCTTAACTTACTTAGCTTACATCCAGCATTAAGCGTTCTATGACATTATTACGCGCAAGTGTATGATAGAAAAGTATCACGTTTTTTAAACAGAATTGAAAATTAATGTATCATAATATTAACAAATCATTTTTATTTATAAGTGGAGAAGTACACTTAATTGTTGATGCCAGTAGAATTGACCCTCAGCCCCAAAAACCATTGTTAAGATCCATTGATGGATCATTTTGCACCTTCATGTCGACTTTATTCAATTATCAAAGTATTTTTTTTAAACTAATGTGTGTCTAAAAATCCATCGTACAGATCCTTTGATAAACCTTTTTGGACATATCCACTTTATTCCAATGATAATAAATTCGAATTCGCGGCTCAGGCGACATCCAATATCACTTTATTACAAATTTCAAAGATTGTAAGTTTCGACGTAAGTTACTCAATCATGCAATATTACTGAACTGATTTGGAGTGTAAAAGGCTTGTACTCGGAATCAATAAATATGCTACTCTTAATCTCGATTCAAAGCTGATTCAATTTAACGATAGCATTTAAATTAACCACCTACAATATATAATGATATAATATGGGATAACTTCCACAACAGCAGGTCTCCAGGTCACAAACTAGGTAAAGTCTGTACTCTGGTAATCTGATGACTGATATACATACTTATATACGCTACACACTACATATACCTATATGCGAACCCAGACATAGGTCAAGCAGACTTGTTTATGCACGCAAATGTTTCAACTTTCCGGGGATCGAATCCGGGAGTAGCGGCTCAGAAGGCAGGGTTGTTACCAACTGCGCCAACCGGTCAATCCTTTATATTCCTACTTAACCTCATAATACATAATACATTACCTAATGCATGTTATTTGAATGAAAAAACTAAAAATGAATACTATTACTTACTACGTTACTACATTTTCTAAAGTCGGTCATTTATGATAGATATCCCATCTGACCGATGTCAGATCACGTTAAGACAAATTAGTTTAAAAGCGCGTCTAAATAATATGTTTAGACGCGCTTTCAATGTTCAGCTGATGTGTACACAGGTGACTTGACTTCTTTGTACGCTTCTGTGACTAATTGACAAATTTCTGCCAGTATCGCTGCATGCTAGTGGTTGAGATTTGATTTTCATGTGATTTTGATTTGGTTCAGATTTTGTTGTGTAGTTCAAACTTCCTAGGGATGGATATGGATATAAGGATATGATTTATGTCATATTCGTCCCGAGTTTTTGTGATAATAATGATAATTGTGAGATGCAACAGATGACTGTTGATATCAAAATGTATGGTTACGATAGATAGTGCTAAAACGTTATTTGCATGACACTCGGTGTTTTAACTTTATCTCCATCATCTCGTATGAAATATGAAATTCCCTGTGTTATGGATATGGACAGATTTATTATAAAATTAGTGTTTATTGCATGCCAAAAGATCTACCCATGAGTTTCCACTTATAAGTCTCATCGGGGGCTTTAATCGGCTTACTGCTTCGACGCAGTAGCATCGACTTGAAAAAGCTCCTACTTTAGTATTATTAGTGTCTCTCATTTGGAAAAGATTATTAAATTAATATGTAATTTTGTTATTGAATGAGATTCATGAATATGGTGAATTGTTGAGCTTTTAACTTGTTTGGTTTTCACAGCTAATGCATTTGTTTTATTAGATGCGAAAGGTGATTAATATTTATAGTTTTATAATAAAATGTTTAATCAACATTTGAGTTTAATAATTTAGGCAAAAATAAAAGTTTTCTATAAAAAAATATTTGGTATCCATATATTTAGTATGAAAACTAACGTGGTTAACACACATTTTTAATATGAGAAATGTGAATCACTCATGTTAATAACTCAGATCGTTGCAGTTTCAACCACATTCCGTGGTCTTTTTCAAGGAGAATGCAGAAGCTCGCGTTTGCGTACTACCTCGCACTACTATTAATTTATATATGATTAATAATTTGCGTATGCTCAACCTTAAAATACAATTGCAATGTACTGTATATTTGTAATGTATATTACAAATATTACAATACTGGGCAAATAAAATAAAATCTAAAAAACCCGTGGTGGCAGGAGAAGTGGCAATTTTAAGTTTTTGCAAAAAGTAGGCGCCAACGTTTCGATGAATGATTTGTATTATTTGAACTTGGGCTTACATTCCGAAGTTATTGTAGTAAGAAAAGGAAGGAAAGTTAACAATTTCAACTGTAAACTGTACAAAAGTTTAATCAACAAAGAGATAGAACGGATTTTTTAGTCGTGAGTTTTAGTCAAGTATCTAACATTTGCTTTCTTAAATAGGTATCTACCGAGTAAATTCAGAGTCTACAACCGTAAAAACAATAGCTTCAGGGATTGGTGTACTAGAAAGTAATAATAGTAGTAGCGAAGCAGTTACATAACACTTGAGAAATCTTCCTAAAACGAAACTAATGAAAGATTGTCTCCGAAATCAAATGATGTATAAATGTGAAGACTAAGGCATTTCACCCCCGTGCTAACGAGAAAAGTTGGGTTTGGCCGATACGCTTGCCGCCGCACATTTTACTGTTTTCATGGTTCGGATATAGTCATGGGAAACAGCGGGTAATGAAAGAATTAAAGCTATTGTAAGTGCATATGTGTTGATCCCGGTTAAAAATGGGTAACAAATATACAAACCTTTACATTTTATACCAGTTATATCACAATACGTACTGCGGAACAGTATAGGTCGCTGAAGTGATAGTCACGTAGCAGACTACTAACGGCCGGTCCCAATAATCTATCTATCGCCGGTTTACCTTACTAGAGATAGATGTTTGACACTATTTGTATGGACGTTATGTCAAATTGCTATCGGTAGTAAAGTAAACCGTGGATAGATAGATTATTGGGACGTGCCTTTAGACGTGTATTTAGCGACGTAGCTTCTTGCTACGTACTCGTATATTTGCTTCTAATTAAATATCTCTAAATTTAACATCCAAATGTATGTAACACAGTCTGACAATTTTATTGATACATTTGCATTTAAATCAATTAAATAATAATAATTTTAGCGTAGGCTTAGTCCTGATTTCCATCCATTTCCTATAAAGAAGTATACCAGAACGTATTTTTTATTGACAGGCCGGTTGGCGCAGTTGGTAGCACCCTGCCTTCTGAGCCGCTGGTCCCGGGTTCGATCCTCGGACAGGTCAAATATTTGTGTGCATGAACATGTCTGTTTGATCTGTGTCTGGGTGTTTATATGTATATAAGAATTTAATATTATATATAAGTATGTGATATCAGTCATCAGGTTTACCACAGTACAGGCTATGCCTAGTTTGGGACCTGAAGACCTTTGTGTGAGTGTTGTCCCATATTATTATTATTATTTATTTTCATATTGCTTTATTCTTTGTATAGTCTTATGATCTAAGGTATATTTTACGACATTCATATATGCGAAAGTAACTCTAGATGTATGTTATATTTGTTTGTTTGTTACCTGTTCACTTCTAAATGCATATTGTTGATACATACAATTTGAATATAGTTCTACCTTGTGTTTTTGATTATACATTGGATTAATTATAATTTGCCTGAGTTAACATTACGAACACATTCTGGTTTTACAGAGTATGCGTAAGTTCTATAAGCATGACTGATCTATAAATGCCCATATAGTATGTACGTTCGCTTATGTGTTTGTGTTTGTGTGAGAGTATATGTACGTATGTATACGTGTGCGAGGGTGTGTGTGTATGTGAATCATATTTATTATTCAATCAGCTTTTATTAATATTATTCTTTCACTATAGTTATGTTACACGCTTAGCGTACTACCAAGTCTCACATTTCGGCTTCCTATACGGAATGATTGCCGTGCGCTAGTGTCAGCGTTTCTAGTTCATCTCCCTCGTTAGAGCACAATTGCAGACTTGAAATTAAAACCGCCGCTCATCCAGATATGTCACTGTGAAATGTCGGCTTTTGTGTTCTGAATTTCGGGTGACACTTATGTTTTGTGCACATGGCGGACTATGGTTATTGTAAATGGGTTTGCGTTGATTGGAATAGAGCCACCGTTCAACACACTGGCGAGCTTTTTGTATATTCAAATCTGGAGTCTGATTATGGAGAGGGCTATGCTCGGGGTTTCCCTACTTGATCGAATCAGGAATGAGGAGATCCGTAGACGAACTAAAGTCACCGACCAGAAGATAAGCCAGTTGAAGTGGCAGTGGGGAGGCCACATAACACGCAGAGCAGATGGCCGATTGGGCCGGAATGTTTTGGAGTGGAGACCACGGACCGGCAAGCGCAGTGTAGTGTAGATACAGGTAGCAGGACGAAGTTGCACGCAGGTTGCTTCAAACTGGTCTTTTTCAAAATTTGTGGAGGAGGCATATGTTTAGCAATTGACGTCCTACGGCTGAGATGATGATGATGATGAAATCTAGAAATACCAGTTTATAACTCTCATTAATATTTTCACATTAACACAATTAAAATAAATAGACCTAACAGATTAGTTAAGAGAAATAACAACCCATTTGAAGATTTCCGTTGTTTAAACATATTTAGAAATGTTTTTTGCTTGTCTTTGTTCAATAGGTTTTTAATTTAAGACTTAGTTTATAGTAATAAGTGACGGTACAGGCTAGTCACGGACACGATATATATTAAGAGTAGCCCTACTCAAGCAGCGCCACTCAGAGCTTATAACTGAATTAGGTGTGTGTAACCTTACAATGCGCTCGTCACCCTAAAACGTTGCTTTTTAGTATTATTCACCGAGTAATTTAACTTAATCAAGAACTATCATGACCATTTAAGTATTTTTCATACAACATCAGTTATAACATTACTGAATTATTGACATATATCTTTATTAAAAAAAACAAGCTAATACCACAGTATATAGATGCAACAGTAATAAAACTAAGCCTAGTTGATAAAGTAATCATCTATGCTCCGTTGAAGCCATAGGGTTGTCACGTTTAATGTTTTACGGTATTGTAAAGATGCAACAGTATTGGAACTAATAAGCCTAGTAGATTAAATACCTACCTACGCTCCATTGAAGCAATAGGGTTGTCAATTTTAAAGTTTTATGGTGTTGTTTTATTTAAATTTAACATTCTATTTATGGTGTTGTTCTGTAGTGATCAAATCTAGTTAGTTCTAGTTTACAAATGAAATATATATAGGTGTACTATGACGTCGGTTAATCTTGATAGTTTAAAATATAAAAGAACAGTTTAGTATTAACACACAACAACTTGTAGATTTTGTTTTTTTGGTTGGTTTTTTGTAGGCCACTAACTTGTCATTATGGCGTAACCTTTTACAAGTTTTGGCGGGAGCGTACGCGAGCTGCGGTTGGGCGCGCAGTGTTTGTTACGCATTTTCGGGCTGAACTGTACTACGTTTCAATCCCTAAAAAGCATTTGATACCTAGTAAATAAAAACCATTACATAAAAATACCTTTATTCTTCATAAATTACAAATTATTGACTGCAAAAAAGTTGATAATTTCGCCTAGCCGCCACCTTGTAGTTCTATTTTGTCAGCACTATCGGCTTCAACACCCTCGAAAACCATAAAAACGACACCCATGGCGAAAAAGTTAAAAATTTTGCGCAGACGCTGTCTTGGCGTCACCCTACAACCGGGGTAAACAGTAACTCTGGATATCGGTGACGCCAAGAGTATAGATTTCTAATTATAAATATTGGATGCAACCCAATCTATTACGTAATAGGTTAGGTTGGAAAGTGAGTCATCCGCATTGGCAGTGTTTTGATGCAGTGGCAATCGCTCCATGACACCCAGGTATTGCCTGGTTTCCTATCCCAGGCGTGTTGGGCCAACACGCATGGGATGGGAGGAAACCAGGTACGCATACCTGATCACCAGCCGCATGGGATAGTCAGGCCCGTCCTCACCTCTCCCACCGGCTTACACGTTAGCGAGACTCCCCGAAGGAAGCCCGCATATTGGGGGGTTTCCTTCCACACACCCCTTACAGCCTTCCTCCAAAGACACACGTTCCCAACTAGTTGAGGTTTCCCTGCGCCTCATAATGCCAGTCATCGGCTATTACTACAAATGGTCGCGATCTTACCACTGCCTCAGATCACTCAATGTTACATACAGGTCAGATGCAATAGTGAATAATGAACACCGAACAATGATCGGTTGACTCACCGACTACGGTCTCTGTACCGTATCCTTCGTCATTCGTCAGTGCGCACATAATTTCATGTGCGCCACCAGCCCTTATCTCGTATTCTTACACTCGAGAGCACATGCAATCGCGTCGCATCGCGCTGATACCTGTACACACTTAAAAATTATTAATATTGCTTATCGCACAACGGCACGCCGAAGGCGCCAAAACGTTCTATCCCAAATGTCAAACACATTGTAGAAATTGCCAGTAGAAAATATAAGTAATCTTTCAACTCACCAATAGATGGAGCTAGTCGGTACTCGCGATACGTCGCGACAGACGCCATCTTGTATTTCTATTTATACCCTCGAAAACCATTAAAACGACAGCCATGACGGAAAAGTTGATATTTTGGCGCAGCCACCATCGTGGATTTCTATTTTGTCAGCTTTATTGGCTTCAAATCCCTCAAAAACCATGAAAACGATACCGATGACGAAAAAGACGATAATCTATTGTAGCCACAATCTTGTACTTCTATTTTGTCAGCATTATCGGCTTCAATACCCTCAAAAACCATTAAAATGACACCTATGACGATATTGTTCATAATATTATGATCTATTGCAGCCGCCATCTAAAATTTGTATTTTGTGTTATGTTTTACGAATTTATTATGATCGGTCATACAAGATGATTATTACAAGTATAAAACAATAAATTATTTTCACCTTTAAACTTTAATCACTCAGCAGGAAAATTAAAAAATATAGCTCCGGTTTTGTTGCAGCAGATTTCAAACAGCCGTATAATACACAACGTGGCATTTTTAAAAACATCTCGGAAATAAACTTATACGTGAGCTAACATAACATACGAAGATGATGGCGGTCAGTCAAGTGTGACATTTCATAACCTTTTTTTATATAATCTAATAGGTTATAATGTAAAAATAGCTTGTAACGTGTTTGTAAAACTCACTACTGACGGCACCACGAGAACCACTTAGGGTCTCGTCGATGCGCATGTCCGTGTCAGTGGGTCGTTTCGAAAGTTTCTACGTAGTTTCCGTACTGTTCTCTATGTTTTTACTGTGCTACTAAAATATAAGTTTTTCAACTATCATGGTCACTAAAATTAGAAATGTTCAAATTATCAACGGGATTGTTACCATGTATATTTTCTATGAGTTTCCGATATTTCGGCACTGTTGTAAGCGCCATGATCACGGATGAACTGAACAATACATAATTTTTGAAACCCATCCACATGATTGAAGTATTTGAGCTTCGTGATTTCAATCGCTTCTCTGACGAGCCTTGGTATGTAGTGTATGTATTCCTCAGTTCATCAATGATCTTTTCCCACTGTGGCAACACTGGGGCTAACAGCTGATTTGAATTTGTTATTACTATTTTATTGTTAAAATATATTTATAATTTATTTCTGGATCTAAAAGCCAATTGGTAATTAAGTAAAATAAGTGTTATTATGAAATAAGTGTTATACTCAACGTTTTTGTGCATAATTTCTATACAAAACGAAATTCGAAAAGTGATAGTGACAGTTCTACTCGAGTAACCGGCATAATTTAGAAAAAAATGTAAACGTTTAGGTGTTATTTACGTGTTGTTCTGTCGTGTACAGGTATGTTCTTTTAAATTTGTTTATCATACTTTATTTACCGTCTGAATACAATATAATTAGAAACCTACATAGAATTCGGACATAACCTAACATACCTGTTTACAACAAGCTACACTACTTAACCTGGTTTCCTTATTTTAGTATCTTCACACAACTCAGATTAGCAGGTACTTATTATATATTAGATTAAAATGATGACTCGCAGTGCTTTGGCTCGCCAGGAGGCGTCCAAACTACAAATGGCTTTGAGGGAATTGCAATCTGCGAAAAAGTTGTGTGATGAAATGAATAAGGAACGAGATGATAATGAACGGGAACTTCTTGAATTAATAAGTAGAAATATGACCCAAAAAATTGAAATGGCTGAGTTACACACTCAACTGTTGGTTGTAACTGATGCTTGGGACAGGCTCCAGCTTGTTGTGGACGGGTTCAAAAACTGTAGCTTAGAGTATGAAAACGCTCTCACTCGAATTAATTCACTAGAACATCAGCTACAGGAGGCATATACTATTATCAATAACACTGAGACAGCTAAACTTAACATCACTGCCTCTTTGAACCAAAGTTTATTTGACGAGTTGGTATGCAGTGCCCCGGGCATGGTTTCTGCTGCAGTTAATACTAAACCAATGGTTACAATTGACCTAACCAATGACAGTGTAGTAACACCTAGCACTATCCCGAAGTCTAACTGCAGCAAAAACAAACTAAAAAAATATGTAAAAATTAACAATTATATTTAAAAAACTCAAAACTTGTAAAAAAGCACAAATTTTTCATCAAAAATGTTAAATTTAATGGAGAGCGTCTTCGTCTGTTAGATACGTTGGAAATGTATGCTTCTAAATTAGAAAATAATACATTGCAATATGAAAGTGACACACATAACTTGAAATGTGAGATTGACTCTCTAGAGGAAAAGTTAAAATCAATTAAAAATAAGTATGAACGCTCAGAAAAACAGCTAAAAGAGTACATATTGGCAATGAATGAGATGATTAAATGTCATTCTACTGGCTATCCTGTATACAATGATAACATAAAGAACCGATTATCGCTGGATCATTCATTGCCATCATGTAGTTCTAAAATAGTGCGAACATGTAAAAATGTATGTCAAGATACAACTTTAACAAGTAGTTCCCAAAATACAAATAGTATACCATCAACTATAGACAAACCAAAAATTGTAATATTTAGTGATGAAATTGGCAAAGACATAGGTCACTTATTGTCGAATACATCCAAGGGACATAATGTAATAAATTACTGTACACCTGGTCTATCATATCAGGAAATTATGACTAGAATTTTAACTTATAGCTTTAGCCCCAACACAACATTATTAATTTTAATAGGAAATAGGGGGAATGTAAACAAAAAACAAATAATTGATTTCAACAACCGTCTATCTAATCTTACAGTAGATAATGTCATAATGTTTACATTTCCCTATAGTAATAGTTTGCCACAGGTGGAAAATGATATTAGATATAAGCTTAATTTGACATTATACACTATATGTAATAATAATTTTAATGGAGATAAATTTAATTTAATTGACATTAATAATTATATAAAAAAATTCTTCTTGACAAAAGATAATTACTATCTTTCTAATTATTATAAAAGACAGATAGCTGTGTCGCTATCATATTTATTTGATATTGCAGCCAAAAATTTAGCTAACAAGGTTGCTTCTATTGAGCAATCCAATAGTATTGACAATGCTTCTATTGAGCAATTTGACATTTTTAATTCAGCCAATTGCTTGGCTACTAATGACATTGTAAATAATTTAAATTAGTGCCTAAGACAATAGATACAACCTCTTGCATTAAATCAATCAATATTGTTCATCAGAACATTCAAGGTATGATGGGCAAAGAGTTGGAGCTGGAATTGTTTATAGATGATAGCAAAATAGATATTCTTTGTATTACTGAACACTGGCTTAAAAAGAACCAACTCTTATTTAATTTTAATAATCATCAAGTTGCTAGCTCCTTCAACAGAGAAAAATCTATACGTGGTGGCTCTTTAATTATTACAAATAAAAATATAAAACTCAAAGAACGAAAAGACATTGTGAGCCTATCTGTTGAACGAGTAATAGAAATGTTCTGTATTGAGTTTGAGCAGTTCCTTGTTCTATGTGTATACAGACCTCCATGAGAGGAAACATTAATTAAGCTATCTAATACAAATAAATCAATGATTATCTGTGGAGACTTTAATATTAATTTGCTAGAAAATAATCAGATAGTGGATAAATTTTTGTTACTGTTTAAATCTTATAATATGTACAATATTTTCTTGGAACCAACTAGGATAACAGCCACAAGTTCCACCTGCATAGACAATATATTTACTAATCTCAAACCTATTAAAAATTTCATTATAAATAATCTAGAATCAGACCACTGTGGTCAACTAGCAGTGTTTCCAAGAAAAACAAACAAACCCCAAAGCAAATATGTTAGCTTTGTTCCAATAAATGCAAGCCGCCTAGAATTGTTAAGAAGTAATATATCCCAGAAAGTGCCAGAGTTAACCAGTCACAATGACCCAAATATATTATATAACTCACTGTTCCATCTTATCAGTGATGAATTTGGCAAAGTGTTTGTACCAAAAACAATATCTGTTGGTAATCGAGCTAAGTTTAGTGAATGGGCAAGTCCAGGAATTTATAAAAGTAGGCAAAAGTTATATGAATTGTACCATGAAAAATCGCATAATCATAATCCTGTATTTTTGGAATATGTCAAACGTTATTCTAAGTTATTTAAACGAGCCTGTTCCTCAGCAAAATCTATTTATTTAAGAAATAAGATCAAAAATTCTGTTAATAAAATAAAAATGACGTGGAACATTATAAACAGTGAAACTGGTAGAAATACAGTGCGTAATCGAGACTTTAATTTAAAAATAATAATAAAGATGTAAGAGCAGATTTGGAGGTAGTGGCCGAGTTTGAGAAATTTTTCACTAATATTCCTTCTTTAACAACCAAAACTCTAAAGTCTTCCTCCATTTATGCCAAAATCTTACTTAAACAAAGTGTAACTGAATGTGACACAACTTTTAAATTTTCAGTAGTTAATTGCAAAGATATTGTAAGCAGTTTCACAAGTCTAAATGCAAAAAAACGGCAGACCTATGGGGTCTTTCTGTGAAGACCGTTTCTTCAATTATAGATGTCATTGCACCCAATCTAGCAGCTGTGTATAATAGTTGTGTTGCAAGTGGTGTATTTCCTGACCTAATGAAGCACAGTAAAGTGGTTCCTTTTTTCAAATCTGGTAGTACTACTGATCCAACAAATTTTCGGCCTATTTCTGTACTACCTACGCTAAGTAAGATTTTCGAAAAAATCATATTACATCAATTAGAAACTCATTTTAGTGCAAACAAAATTTTCCATAAAAATCAATTTGGGTTTACAAGGAATCGCTCTACTATAGACGCAGGTATAGAACTAATAAAATATGTGTTTGATGCCTGGGAGAACTCTCAAGATGCCTTAGGGGTTTTTTGTGACTTATCTAAGGCATTTGACTGCGTCCGACATGATATACTTGTCAGGAAATTACAACACTACGGTATTAGGAACATGGCTCTCAACCTTTTGACTTCATATTTAAATGGTAGAATTCAAAGGGTTGACATAAATGGTAAAAAATCGCCCGGCTCTATAATCTCAATGGGCGTTCCACAAGGTTCGATACTAGGGAAGTTCTTGTTTTTAATCTATATTAATGACTTACCTTATTATGTAGAGAAGAATCACGAGATTGTATTGTTTGCAGATGACACTTCACTGTTATTTAAAATTAAAAGGCAGTTATTAAACTATGACGATGTTAACAATGCATTAGCTAAAGTTGTGAATTGGTTCAATACAAATAATCTTCTCCTCAATGAGAAGAAATTAATTGTATAAAGTTCTCGACACCAAATGTGAGACAAGTAGAATCCAATATACAATTGAATAGAACAGGGTTGGACCTTGTGGAGTCAACAGTCTTTTTAGGAATTACTATAAACGCTAAATTGCAATGGGGTCTCCACATTAAAAAATTGTCTAGTAGGCTCAGTTCAGCAGCTAATGCTGTTAAAAAAATTAGACTATTAACTGATGTAGACACAGCTAGAATAGTTTATTTTAGTTATTTCCATAGCGTTATGACTTATGGCATACTGCTCTGGGGATGTTCTGCAGATATTAACTCTATTTTTATACTGCAAAAAAGGGCTATACGAGCGATCTACAGTTTGGCTCCTAGAGTTTCCCTTAGACAGAAATTTAAAGACATAAACATTCTAACTGTTGTCTCTCAGTTTATCTATGAAAATCTAATGTATGTAAAGAAAAACATTAACAGTTTTGATAAAAGGAGTGATGCTCATTCCATCAACATGCGAAATAAGCACAAGCTATCCGTACATGTAACGCGTCTCCACAGAATAAGTCATTATTTTATGGGACAATGTATACGATTCTATAATAAAGTTCCCAATGGTATCTGAGATTTGCCTATTAATAAGTTTAAAATTACTATTAAAACTAAACTCTGTCAAAAAGGTTATTACAAAATTTCGGATTACTTGGAGGATAAAATAGCTTGGGACTGATCACTCCAGGATCTATCTACTCGTGTACTAAGATGTCAAAGTGTAGCGTGTCTTGCCCTACTGATACCATTATTATGTTCTCTTTTGTAAGGCAACACACTGGAGCTAATATTTGTAGTACCTAAGTAAAAACATTGTAAAAACATCTATATAAAAAGAATGGCCCCGAGTTTCTTGCCGCTTCTTCTCGGTTGGCTCTATGTATTTTGGAACGCGGAGGTAGACTTTAAAATACATTATAATGAAAAATTGATGTTCATAAGTGCTTCTTTGATGCCTAAATTGAATAAATGATTTTGACTTTTGACTTTTGACTTGATCATGGCGCTTGTAACAGTGCCGAAATATCGGAAACTCATAGGAAATATAGATGGTAATTATCCCGTTGATAATTTGAATATTTCTAATACTTACTGAAAGTCTAGAGTCGAATTAATTTAGAAAAGGAAAATAACTTATACCATAACTACCCTACTCAACAATACCTATACGCTATTGGAGTCTTTACTCTGTCTGACCAGCACGGCTATTATGGATCTCGGTTGCTAACAAATGTTGATTTAAATCTTGAAAAATGGCGGCCCTATGTCAGTTTTGGCAACTCCAGTAAGCAAAAATGTTAGTAAGTTGATCACTGAAGCTGACAAAAGTGACATAGAGCGGCCATTTTTTTCTCATTTTTTTCGGATCGTCTCAAAATTTTGTAAGGGCTCACGGAGTTGTCGTATCATGTGCTTCTTATGAATATATTGGCAAAGGTTGTTATCAGTAAGATTAAACTTTATCAAGATAATTAAGATATGTTAAAACCACTCTTTCGCGCGGACGTACTACGTGACCAGCGTATTTTATTAGCTCGCAGCTTTAGCTTACTAGCAGTTTGGAAAATATTACATGGTCCACAAACAAACAAAAAAAATACGGTAATTTACAAAGAGCGATGAGAATGCATTCAAATAACCTACTGGTAATATTTTTTCAGAAAAAAAATATTTGTTTTGATTGAGTTCATCTTAATCTACATACAGCTAAACCGTATCTATATAAAATATGTAAGGTTTTAGGGAAGTGTGTGTTTGGAGTGGTAAATTCAATTTATTTTTGCGACATTCTATAAACTATCGCCTAGCAAGCGAAGCCGCTGGAGTCAGCTAGTGATTTGTATCGAAAATTATTTTACTTATTCCTTTTAATCATATTTGACTGCCTCAAATTACATAATTTCTGTGTCTTGTTTGAGGTATATGACGTGGATATGACGTAACATATACAGACGAAAACATTAATTCATAACTTATACTTATTTTTTCTACCGACTTCTAAAAAAAGGAGGAGGTACTCAATTTGAATGTTTTTTTTTTTGTTACATATAACTTTCGATAGGAACCGATTCTCAAAATTCTTTTAATGTTTGAAAGCTGGTGCTTTCCGTGTGGTCCCATTAAAATTTCATCAAATTCGGTCTAGTAGTTTTTGAGTTACACTACAATAACTGATTTTTACCAAAGTACCTAATAGATTGGAAGGCGGTATTAAATTTTTCAAATTGCACTTGTTAAATTAAAATTAGTTAGATAAGTTAAAATAGTGAGGTAAGTATTTTATTTTTAATTTTAAACAAGCAATTTAAAACACAGCACATTTAACAGAAAGTTTTAGTTTTAGTTATACAATCGCCAGCGGAAAAAAACAAGCAATAACTTAAAAAAATCACTTGTGTATGTTTCTTTTTCAGTTCTACAAAAAGTCGGCAAGCTGGAGCACTTAAGTGAGTATATTTCAAAGAAGTTAGCTTTTTCAACTTAAAATAAGAAGCCTCATTTTGATTTTGGCTGGTGATTTATGAACGAACCATGTGAAGTTGCTTATTTTGAACGTGCTTTGAACTATGTGTCGGTTAATAGTTTTTTTGTACTACTTCGAAGCTTTCGCAATGGTTTTGTTTTATGTGACACCAGTCTCTTTAACATTAAAGAGTAGTAAGTTAAATAGAAGATAAAGATGATTGGAACACTCCACTTCTGGCAAGCTGTCATTCTGCCACCCATAAAATGTAATATTTGTAGTACCTAAGTAGAAACATTGTAAAAACATCTATAAAAAAAGAATGGTCCCGAGTTTCTTGCCGCTTCTTCTCGGTAGGCTTTAGATATTTTGGAACGCGGCGGTAGTCTTTAAAGTACATTATAATGAAAAATTACGTTCATAAGTGCGTCTTTGACGCCTATATTGAATAGATGATTTTGACTTTGACTTTGAATAGAGATAGTAAATAGAGAATAAGTACTTAAAGATAAAAATTGTCATTGTAGTAATTTATGTTACATAAGATCTTATGTGACATAAATTACTAACAAGTTAACATACGATCAAACTAAGAGATCTTTAAGACGAGATACGATATAAGTTTATTTGTTAGAAACGTTGTGTTTAGTTATTATTTTACAAAATTCGAGACGCTGGGATAATAGCCATTCCTTTACTAAAAACAAAAGTGTTCTATTCACATACATCAACAAATGTTCGCATGCTTAAGTTTAATTATTAAAAACCTTTAAGATTTATGGCGTAAGATGTACTTGTATTTCCTACATCCTACTACTTTATATTGGCATTCAATGCTTGCACTATTTATTTCGTAAGTAATTTTGATCCTCAAAATAGAGAAATCAAATTTAAATCTAGACCGAAATAAAATAATATGATATGCAAACATGAAACAAGTATTTCCTTACAATTATTAAAATTACAATAAATTTTGTAAGAAAATCTATGATTGTTATGTTTTTTATTGTATGATAATTTAGTTTTAACCTGATTATGAGAACGGAACAGAATTTTACTTTTTATTTAATATTGTTAGTAGCGACTGCCCGTAACTTCGTTCGCGTAGTTAGGCTCAGCCTTCAGCCTTGCGATATTCTCCCATCTTTTCATTTCTATTTTTTTTATGTAAGAACCTTCTAAGAAGTATTAGAAAACATTAAAATAAGATAAATGCAAACCAGGAGAAATAGGGGTTCATTTTTATATATATAGATTACATGCCTGCAACTTAGATTACGTAGAATAAATAAATAATGCTGGACAATCCACACAGCACCATCTAGCCCCAAAGTAAGCTACTCAAAGCTTGTGTTATGGGTACCTACTATATAACTGATATAGTTAATGCATTATATAAATAGTTTTTTTTAATAATACATAGAAAACACCCAGACCAAGGGAACACATTTCTGCAGATTTTACACAAATTTGTTCTAAGGCGGGAATCGAACCCGCAACCTCTTCCGTCGCAGGCGGACTCTCGTCCGCTGCGCCACAGAGTTCGTCAAAAAAATATCAAAAAAATAAGGTAATAGAACAACTTTGGAAACTACGCGTTGCATCGGAATGAAATGTATGTGGATCAGGAGGTAAACTATTTCGATTTCAAATTTCATTCAAGCCCGTTGAACGACACATCACGGTTTAGGGTGAAAAAGTAAGAAACATACCTAGCTCATTGAGTATCTCACTCACTCTCAAACTATCGTATGTTTAATATTAATGAAATCAGCAAATGATGAAAGTATATCAGAACGTGTGTGCAAAACATGTGTCCGTTATGCATAAATAAGCAGGATCAATGCGTTTGATAAACGTAAATCACTCATGTTTAGGGTTGTCTCTGTCTCTTATAAAATATTATATATTGTACAATAAATACATTGAAATAGCACAGTATTCTAGTCTGTATTTATTATGTTAAAACTGAAATGTTACAGCAGCAAACATTCATGTAAAGGGGGATCCCAATAATCTATCTATCCACGGTTTTCCTTACTACCGATAGAAATTTGACATAACTTCCATACAAATAGTGTCAAATATCTAACTCTAGTAAGGTAAACCGGCGATACATAGATTATTGGGACCGGCCGTAAGCCATTTGTAAAGTAAACTTACTGCTTGAAGTGAGTCATATTTGTTTTTGAACGATCAGAGAATACAATTAACGTCACAGGAAACTCTTGCCAAAAAGTCACTGTAAGCCACGCTTTAACTGTGAAAAAAACAGTGCATTTGTTACTAATTAATCTTGTGGTAATAATGAACGAGGAATGAGGAAGAAAAAACTAAAACTTCTTTCTTTATTTTGTACATTATACCTACATACATACATGTAGTGCACTGTCACTAACCCACTATTATCACATGTTAAAGCTCAACGAATCAAAAAACTGAAAAACAATACCTACTCAACAAACGGTAGCCATTTTAAAACATTTCTTGTCAGCCCTGTTTCATTACGCATAACATATTTTCCGGGCTTAGCTCAAAAAGTCTCTACAATATTGCGGCACACAGAAAACATGAGGGGTTCAAGGAACAAACATTACAGTTCCAACTTTTTCTTGGTTAATACAAGAAGTAAGATGTAACGGAACTTTCGCTATATCCTTAGGAATTGAACTCCATCCAAATGTTGGCGGTATTTTTTTTTTTTGTTATGAAGTGAAAAGATGCGAAAGTTTATGTGATAGACATGTATGTAATAATCTCTGCGAATTTTTAATAACGAAGCGGCAAACTATGAAGCGCAAGCAGAGAAGCTTGACTTAGCGAACTCAATTGATCAACAATATTATCGGTCAGGAGTAGGGTGGGTGACCGCTAGTGGTATTCAACTGAGTGTTTCCGTGCTTCAGAGGGCATGTTAAGCCGTCGATCTCGGTTGTTTGTCTTAGGACATTAGTCATTAGGCTATAAGATAAGACTTTCGAGCGGTCTGAAAACTTCGACATGGGTTGGCTCGAGTCCCAGCTGTAGGAACTTAATGGACTGATTATGAATTCTCATTTTCAAAAAAAGCATTTATTAATGGTTCTATTCGACTAACTACCGGTTCTACTACATATACTCTAACGACAGATACCATATTTGAGTTATCCTTATTGTATAGATCTAACTCACCTTCAATTTGCCGACGAATTTGTAGTCATGGCAGAATCCATGGAAAACCTCAGTAGAATGCTCGAAAGCCTCAATCTAGTTTCCCAACGGGTAGGTCTTAAGATGAACATGGATAAGACGAACATTATGTCTAATGCCCACGTTGTACCTTTTTTTTTTTTAGGGGGGAAATGCTGTGCACTTCCCTTCCGCCACGGGGGTGACGGAAGGGGGCGTGTGGGGCTCAGACCCACTAAAACCCCCCCGTGAGCAGTCCTCCGCCAAGGTGAGGCGAGACAGGGTCGCGCTGGCAGTCACCATCTCGCCCCAGCGGTATTCCCGGATTGATCTTAACCGGGCCTCAGCGCCTGTGAAGGGATGACCTTGCTCACCAAGGTCACCCCCTAGACGTGTAGGGCCGTGCAAACCGGCGAAGAGTCCCCCGCCTATTCGCCAGTAACCCCACTACGGAGGAGGGAGGAGACGTGCAAACCGTCTTCTCAGTTCCCCCGGTCGTCTGCGCCGGAGCGGGTCAGCTCGGACATCGTTCTCCCTGATCCGCTCCGCGGCCTCCTTCTGCGTCATCACCGTTTCGCAGAAGGTGGCCACCGCCTGCCACGTTCTCTCGCTGCTGAGCATGGAGAGCCCACGTTGTACCTACCCCAATATCAGTTGGGAACTCAGTTCTCGAAGTAGTTGACGAATACATCTACCTAGGACAGACAGTCAAACTAGGCAGGTCTTACTAGCTAGCTTCGAGAAAGAGGTCAATCGTCAAATCCGACTCGGCTGGGCAGCATTCAGGGAACTTCAAGAAGTCTTCTCGTCAAAAATACCTCAGTGCCTCAAGTGGATATGAAAATATAAACTAGTAATTCCTTATATCTAAAAATTTCCTGAGATTTACATCCGATTTCAATATCCTATCTATGGACCGATGTACGTTATTAAAATTAGATATTTGACATTAGGTCTATCACCATCTTAGCCGTAGGAAATACACTGCTGAACATAGCCTACCCCACAAATTTCCAAAGGGACCAATTGGAAGCGGCTTGCATCCAAGGTCGTCCTGCGACCTTTATCATGTCGTCTGTCCACATTGTCGGTGGACGACCTACGCTGCGCTTGCCGGTCCGTGGTCTTCGCTCCAGAAATCTTTTACAAACAAATACTCAAATTTTCATTATTTGCTTAGATATATTCGTGGTTTTATTTGTGTCTCGGAGAAGAATAAAAATGCTAGTTTCCTGTATAGTATATGTAGTTTCCTATATGCTGGTTTGAGATATGAATGCAGATCTCGGATGAGAGTTTATTTATGTTCAGCAAACGAAATTGCTGCGTAAACTTAACACTTGAGGTGATGAGTGCATTGCAGTGCCACACAGATCATCGGGTGGTTCTCTAACAGGCGTTATACTCACAATTTGTAAAATTACTTGAAGGTCTTGTACTCCAATTTCATAAAAATGTAACAATTTCCTTGCACCATGAAATCAGTTAGTGTTGTATCATTAATATTTGTAAGTTGATTAAAGAAAATCACACTTAGTATTATAAAGGTGAAAGTTTGTGAGTGTGATTATATGTTTGTTACTTCTTCACGCTCAAATGGCTAGACCAACTTGGATGAAGTTTGGTATGGAGGTAGATAAGGCGCTGGATTAACACAGGATAGTTTTCATCAATATCCTTTACCACGCGGGTGTAACCACGGAACGTAGCTAGTTATTCATAATATCTTGGTTTTTTTTTGTGGTAGTACCACGCTTTAACTCCACAGCCGAATGGGCTGGCACGACCGGGGAAGTACCACACTCCCATACAACACTGAGGTGAAGTTAAACAGCTTGCTATTGCGTTTCAGTCGCTTTGTGGGTTTTTCTGGAGGCCCGATTTCCCCCTACCCCATCCCATATCCTTTCCCCTACCCCTCCACCCTCACTCCGTCTATCTCTTCCTTCCTATCTTCCTTCCTCAAAGGTCATCAATGCATTCTCGAGACCTCTGGTATTGCGGATGTCCGTGGGCGACGGCATCACTTACCATCAGGTGAGCCGCTTGCTCGTTTGCCGACCTATTCCATTACTAAAAAAAATTAAATAAAAGGTATAATTTTGAATGAAGTACGTTAAAAGCATCTTACCTAATCTCTGATGTTAAAATATGTTTTAACAAAAAACAAAACTTTTCTTCGAAAACCTTCGAGCCTTGAAAAATTTCCAAAGAAATGTCTAAAATATAATAATACCCTCCCGATATTAAACTCAAATAGTATTTTGCATAAAGTTGTGTGAAAAAGAGAACCACCTGTGTATAAGTGTTGGTCTTGGTAGATCCCGAAATCAAACGGGGGTTCCAAACTTTCCCTGCGATTCTGCAGGAATGAAAAAAGTTTATTTCGCCCGAGACTTTGAGAACCTGCGACATTCGATGAAAAGGGAAGGCCCCGATTTCGTTATTTTAAGCTTCTTATATTCTTAACACAAACGAAACGCGGAAATATTCTCGCTCCGTTTTTTCGGGCAACGTAATTTTGAATCTAACTTTTCACTTAGGTAACTTGTGAACTCAGTAAATATAGTGCAGGAGTATGTGCTTTTAAGTTTGCGTTTTTCCCAAGTTTTTTGGACTGTATCCAAATAAACTGGGGCAGTGACCCCTATGCCAAAACTCTCCCCTAGTTAGGGTAGTATAAGAAAATGCTTGCACAATATTGTGGGAATATTTACGACATGACTTTCAAGGATTTTGCACTAAACATTTTAATGAAATATTTAATATCGTTAAGTTTTGTATTTTTTGCAAGGAATTTGATGCCTTTTAGCCAAAGTATTTTAATAAATTATTTCCATATTAAACCTGCGCAAAAATTCAAAATGACGGCAACATTAGAAGAACATCTGATTATTACAGTGTTATTTACACAGTCCAAAAAAGGGATACAATATGCTATTACTCGAGATAATAATTCTGTTAGTAGACGAAAAACACGAATGGCAAGGTGTGTGTGTATTGTGTATACCTCAATATACCCTTCGGGGATAAATAATATAATTTAACACTAGTATTATAATTCAAAAGTTTGAGTGTAATTGATGTGCATGGAAGTGGAAGAGATGAGTATTTTTTTTCTACTTGACGCTGAACCGGCTCACTATTGTAATATTTTGACCACAATTTGGAAAACGTTGAGAAAACATATATATACGGGTAGTTCCTAAGAGATCGTGAAACCAAGCTATCCGTACATGTAACGCGTCTCCACAGAATAAGTCATTCTCTTATTAGACAATGTATACGATTCTATAATAAAGTACCCAATGTTATCCGAGATTTGCCTACTAATAAGTTTAAAATTACTATTAAAACTAAACTTTGTCAAAAAGGTTATTTCAAAATTTTGGATTACTTGGAGGATAAAAGAGCTTGGGACTGATCATTCAATGATCTACCTACTCGTGTATTAAGATGTCAAAGTGTAGCGTGTCTAGCGTATTCTGTATGGGCCTACGGAGGCACTTACAAATTGTCATTTTACATTTTTTTTATATCTACAACCGTATCGAAACGCGACCACTACTGAGAAGATCCAGCGAAACTCAGCGGGCTTCTCATTTAACATTTTTTTATCGCCAATTTCTTACTTGACATAACAAATGTTCGCTTATTTTTAGCTTCAGTGTGTTGCCTTACAAAAGAGACCATAATAATTGGTCGGGCAAGTACTGCTACTACTAAATTTACAACTTTGCCAAACATTAATATGTATTGTGGGCTTATATTCTGCCTATTAAGCTTGAATTGGATCCTTTCATTGTACAATATTATTTGAAATATACCCTAACCATTGTTAAATTATATTAGAAGGCAAAAAACAAAATAAAAAGAAGTTGCGCAGAATATTAAAAGCAATAATTTTCCTCTCAAACGTCTGATCTGATCAGAGTCTAACTAAATCTTTCGCCGTTTCGCAATAAAGTTGCAGCTTGCAATTGCAATCCTGGGGGATCGGGGCCAACAATCAATCGCCAAGCTTGCGCGTAATTTAGTTTTCTCGCCTTGTAAATAACGATCAAACATGGACGTCTGAACGAACGACGCGATCCCTGAGGAAGTGAGCGTTGTGAGCACGCCGCAAGAAAAACAGCGAGCTGCTTTGAAATGCGTCATTGCAAATACGCGGTTAGTAATATTTATATTTGGATTTAAAATTGTAAAAAGAGAGAGATAAATATGCTTTTATCATGCATAGTTTTAAACTATGCTCCCTATACTACCTATGTCATTTCAAAACGTTATTTACAAAATAAATAATTTGTACGCTGATCAGAATATAGTTAAATAAGACTAGGTCATGTTTTTTGGTTAAGAACTTCCTGTAGCAACTTTCCTGCTTCTCATTCGACAATGGTACAATGATTCTTTTGTTATCGATTTTACAAATATTGATAACAATGTTTGAGGCGGAAAGATAAACAAACGAATATAATAATTGAAATTTAAAGTTGTATTTCATATATATTTTATAAAAGTAAAAAAAAGATTCCCTGTGACGCGTTGGGCTTAGACACACAAATTAACAAATCAAAGTCAAAGTCAAAATCATTTACTCAATTTAGGCATCAAAGACGCACTTATGAACGTCAACTTTTCATTATAATGTACTTTAAAGACTCTACCGCCGCGTTCCAAAATATATAGAGCCCACCGAGAAGAGGCGGCAAGAAACTCGGGGCCATTCTTTTTATATAGATGTTTACAATGTTTCTACTTAGATACTACAAATATTACATTTTATATGTGGCAGAGAGACAGCTTGCCAGAAGTGGAGTATTCCAAGCATCTTTATCTTCTATATAATGTCGAACTTTATAGGAAGCTTTTTTTATTAAAACGTTTTTTACAGTCAACTTGAATTTGCCCTCTGTGAGCTCAGTTATGTGCTTTGGGATTTTATTGTAAAAACGCACACAATTTCCTAGGAATGACTTAAAACTAGGTACAGCTATCCTATTTGTATTTCTGGTATTAAAAGTGTGGTGATCACTATTTAACTTATATTTATGTAATTTTTTACGAACATACATTTTTTTTCAAATACATATAAGGAAGGCAACGTTAATATATTGATTTCTTTAAATAAATCTCTCAAAGATTCACGGGGACCCATTTTGTATATAGCTCTAATAGCACGTTTCTGAAGGATAAATATGGTCTCTATATCAGCCGCTGAACCCCATAGCAATATCATAGATATACAATCATATCATAGATATATATATCATAGATATACAAGAGCTGAGAACAAACATTTCAGCTCATCGCACAAACATGTGCCCTGGCTGGGTATCTAACCTGGGATCCCTTGCTTCGAAGGAAGGGTCACTACCTACTAGGCTAACGGGCTTACGTTTATTGATATTTATCATTCTTCATTTATTATACGAGTCTGCCTAAAACCAGTCTCTTTTGGCTAAGTACGAACTTACTATATTTTTTTTCTTCATTTTCTTTCACCTTGTGACGTTGTTTTTAATATTTATTTTTCTCTAAATGTATTAGTATTTTGATTAATAATTTAAGAACTAATAAATAATGTAACTATTGTGTAAACTTGACATGGCCAATAGAACCACCACAGTTATAAGGTCAATAAATCATCTTATCATTCTCATACATTATCATAACATACAGTCATATTTCACTAAAACTGGAGGTCAATATTATAGAAATCGTGGACCCTGATTCTCCCTGGGGCTAAATAAGACCCTGACCCCCGGCTTGCCTTAATTGACCGTCAGGTGGTGGAGACGCAAGATCAGGTAACAAAAAGCTTCAAGGGTGGAAGTGTTAAAGGGCATAACGCCGGTAGTAGCGCTCTAGTGAAACCGCAGCACACCTCTCGACACCCTGTAGCTAACCACACCAACGTTGCCCGTTTTGTCACCATAGGTGGTGGCCCTTATGAGGGGCCCGTTTAGTGGGTGGCAAGTCACCACCTGCATAAACCTTGCCTTGTACGCAAATATTACTTATATATGTATATAAGCTTTTACCATCTATATCTTTACTAATAATATGAAGTGAACAGATTTGTATATTTATGTGTAACGAATTAACTTAAAAACTACTCGAACGATATAAAAAACTCTTTCTACATTAGAATGCTACAGTATCTTTGAGTAACATAGACTTTAACATTAAAATATCGTCTATGTTACTCAAAAATACTGTTGATGCTCATAAATTGTAAATATTTTTAAGTCTGTAATTCCTATTTTGCAGACATTCCATCCAGTTAAGGTTCAGTCCATTCTCGTCTAAAAGTTAAAGAATTTATCGCTTTTTACATCTATCAATTCGTTCTGCACCTTTTTAGATGTTGCCATTATAAAAGTCGTGTCAACAAATTAGCAATTATGTAGGGTAGAGCTAGATTGCATTGCCGGCAGCCTAGCACTGCAAAGGTTTCTAGCTCTAACAGCCTGCAGTACGGCTTCAGGGACTTAGTAATAAATTTAACACCACATATTATTATACAGGCGGCTTCCTCTAGCGTTTTCACCCGCGTGGTGATTGATAATGATGATGAATCATAATATATAGTCATTGTTACTAAGGGATACCTAATGTGGCGTTCTTAGTGAAGGTTTTTTTTTATAAATTGGACAAGTATTTTATTAATTTTACAAAAATACACATATTTACACTTTATACTCGTAATTTATTATATACACTTTATTATTCATTTACACAGTCTATTTTAATGCTGTGATATTAGTATATAGGAAAACGCTAGGTCTGGTAGGCGAGTCAGACATATTATGTGTAGGTAGTTCTGTATGAGGTTGAGATGAAATGAGGTTTGTGCATTGTGTCTATTGTTTAGCCGACCGCCTGTCTGACGCTTACCCTCTTCGGGAATTCTCGCTGGTATACCCGTTACCTTTGAAGTCTGGAGAGCACTAAGTTCATTATTAATGATCTTTTATATGTGTATCTCACCTGAGTTTTGTAACCTCCATATTCATGATAGTTAATTCTTAACATACTATTGTTTGTAAACTTGTATTTTGATTATTGTTATTATTGCGTATATATTATATTTGGAATCAATAGAATTGTTGGTCACTGCAAAGACTCGACAGCTTTACAATCGCCGTACTAATATTAAGTAACGTAATCAAAGCAAGTATCAAAACGATAGACTTCATTAGACCATTACAGAAAAATATATTCACACACTAATGCCCCCCCCCCCCCACTAAGATCGCCGTGTCGTGTCATGGACACATACAGTAACACATCTTTAAGAATAAAGCCCCGTAGGGCTATTACTACTAACAAATGTTGATTGAAATTGAAAAAAATGGCGGCTCTATGTCACTTTTGTCAGCTCCAGTCATCAAGTTACTAACATTTTTCTCACTGGAGTTGTCAAAACTGACAAAAAGCTGCCATTTTTCAAGATTTCAATCAACGTTAGTTAGCAACTGAGATACATAATAGCCGTGCTGGTCAGGGATCGAACCTATGAACCTGGGGGCAGTCAATACCTCGCGAGCTAACTGTTTGAATCCTTCCTAGGCCTCTCTCATCATTCTCATCATTCGTAATTAAAGTCAGTGTTTTTTGCGCTTTGGTACATACCAAAGCGCAAAAAACACTGACTATACAATAACAAGGATATACCAAAGCGTATATATAGCATACATAGGATATATGAGTACGGAAAACTCTATTCATATTTAAACCAAGCCCACTTCTGAGCAATTCGCTAAGTAAACTCACATTACACTTACAGCTTAATGAGCTAGAATACTTTAGTTTACTTTAAAGTGATTTGTAGTGTTTTATTAAGACAGGTCAAAACAAGTACAGAAGTTAACGATTTATATATTTGTAAGTTCAGCCTTCAGCATATCTTGTACTTTCGTGTATTGTTTAACCGAATTATACTTCAAAATAAATTCAAATAATTAACTAATTCTTCTATAATTTACTAATTTCAGAGATGTGTTATCTAGTTTTGTGTTATGCTGCAATTGTAAGGCATATACTTTTATCCGCAACACAGCTTAGGTTTAAATATTAACGAATCATTTTAACGCCTCATCTATATAAACACCTGCAAAAGATACTACATCAATCATGTAATAAAGCTTCGTCCCATTTATAACACTTCAATTTTCAACAACAAAATATATGACGATCATTTACAATGCCATAAGTAAATAGCAGTAACTCAATTTAATAACTTGTACAAAGATTGCTAAGAAAATTAATGTTATGCTCATATCTCTTCCGGACAAACGTAGCTTGAGTTGGATATCTTCTACATTGGTGACCGTGCTCTTCATTATTCCTGTTATCAAACGTATCGTATTGTAATAAAAAAAGTTTCTAATCAAATAATCAAGACATAAAAATAATAGAGCTGTGATTGCGTGCAGGTAATAGTTTAAGGACTTTAATGTTCGTAATATTGATTTTATGCGTTTGTCACAAAGTAACTGAACGCGCAAACTGACAGACGAAACATCAGATTTTTCAGTTTTTTTTGTGCATTATGCATTTTCTGTTCAATCAAATAGATCATCAGAAAATCACTACTACACTTAGAATAAAAAATAATTAGGCTATACAAGTTGTTCTATATGCATTAATTAGAATATAAAATACAGAAATCACTGCGGTTACAAGCTAAATGGGTTACCGCATAGTAGTTGCATTTTCAACAGTGGGCCTAGCACGAATAACTGCGTAAGTGGAACGTAACGTGTCGTTAACGTGAAATAGTACAAACTGTCATATTTTTTTTTGGTTATTGCTTTTGTTCACAGACTCAATGGGTCCGTGGCATTGTTTACATTTATATTTTAAACTTATATTTTTTATTTTTTATAATTAGTAACGGAATACAGGAGGGCATTTTTTTTTTCTTAACTAAACTTACATAATACATTTTTTTTTGTACACAAATAGACTTTTAACTAATTTCTAAATATCGTACATACTAAGAACATACCGGCTCCCGCAAGCAGCGCCTGTTCACGAGCTTGACACGTGTGTCAGCCATCGCCCTCCTCAACCATATTTGAGGGAAGAGGACGACCCGCCACACGACGCCGCAGCGAGAAGAAGCCTTTTAGTGAGCGTGAATGCTCAAGGTAACCTGCGTAGTGGATTATGACCCGAACCCGACCCGGAAGAGAGGTCTTTGAAAGGAAAACCCGTCGCACAGCTATGGGATGGGAGCTAATAGCTATTTTGTTAATACACAACGTCTTCTAGAAAATATATGGAAAACAAAATGCTCAAATTAACATTTTTTATCTATCTATCGACTATCTTAGCTTTATAAAAAGTCCATTGTTTTTATGTTCTAATGGCCCTTAGAAGTTTGGTGATCATTTTATTATTTTCATCTTAATAGATGTTACACGTGAAAATGTCTGCAATCATTTCTTTTTTATATGTTATAAAAGTACTCGAATAATCATAAAACAAACATATTCTTAAAAACATTTTAATTTATAAATTATACATTGTTTTTAATTCAGCCTCTTTCCGTCATGTGACGCTAGTGCAGTTTGCTGGAAATCGCAATGTACGTTTCCAGTGTAATTCTTTTGAAAATGTATTCCACTATTCTTTGCTATGTTTATATTTATTTGAAATACTTTTAGTATTTCGCTATTATAATCAGATCGTTTTGTCAAATTTATGATTTCCTGTATAAATTTAAAATTTTAAACTATCACGGTGATATATTTAGTAGTTAGTTTAAAATTATACATGTTCACATTATATACGGCATAGTTACATGTGGGTCTAGCACGAATAACTGCGTAAGTGTAACATAACGTGTCGTTCACGGAAAACAGTTCAAACTATAATTTATCTAGGGCTACTCTGACACATGTAACTTATAGGTTATACGGCGATGCGTGACGCGTTAATGTTAGCCATAAGAATACTTTTTCATATATTATTTGTGGTACGGCTCCAGTACTGAAATATCGGAAACTCAAATACATGGTCAACCCGTACGGCATACAACCCGCAAATAATGTGAAGTTTCCTGTATAAGTTTGCAATACCTTTAGATAATTCACAAAATTGTATTACTGCTTCAATCTTTACGTTTGGTCCAGCTATGGGAGCTATCAATTTCAATGAAATAAACATAGGAGACAAAAACGGTCGCGTAATCAATCATACGCCGTCATTTTGACGTTGCCGTCGCTGTGAAGCGTGGCCAGGCAATACCAGCAGTGAGTTTCGGTTTTCGTGTTTATTGTGTTTACTTTTAAGGGTTTTTTCGGGAAGGGGAGGAAATTGTTTAAGTGACGTTGTTTACCTACGTTTCGTGTCAGAGAGGGTATTTTGTTGTGGGTTTTTTGGAGTTGATCTTCAGTTGGAAAATTTGTGAGGAATTATTTTTATTTTGTTAATAATAATGTTATTAACGTCTGATCTCGAGTCAACCTATGCCTAAGTGACCACACCTGTCATGATGAATATGATGAGAAACACGAGCTTTTTTAATTCAGTATTATTGATTCATTATTATATATAAAAAACTACACATGTATCTCAGAGATGTAATTATTATCTATACTAATAGACGAAGTAAAGTTTGAAAGTTTCTGAATTTGTTTGCAGGAAGTAATATCTTGACGTACAGAACCGACTTTGATAAAATTTGACAACAAGATAGAATATAGATAGACATGAGACAAGCTGGTGAAACCGCGGGTTGCAGCTAGTCTATTATAATTCTATTGACATTTTAATTTTAGAAAATATCAACTCGGGAAGAGAATCCGGGCTTTAGCAAAATTTAAATGACAGATAGCCGTACAAAATTATAAAAATAAGGTGATATAATATGGGTGATATATTGAAATAAGTAATAGTAAGAATGACTATTATTTCAACGATTTAATTATTTGTTTCTAGCATCATATGAATTACAATAGGTCTTACAAATGTCATATGACCCTGGAAGGGTATAGCAATGTAGAGAAGAGCTGACCGATCTATTATATTTCTGTCTATATGTAAATTAACGTTGAAAGAATTCGTCTAAGTCATAAAAAAAAATTCAATTAAGAACGTTTTAAATTTTTTTAAGAATATAATATCATTTTGAATGGATTTTATGTCATCTGGAATTTTATTATAAATATTTATCGACATATGAAAAGGCCCCGTTTTGTACATTGCCAGTTTCCACTGACTTGACTGATTGACGTCATCTTGTACAAAGTTCTTACATATTGATGTTGATTTCAATGTTCACTACTGTTTTATTACACATGTATATATGATTCCTGTTATTAAAGTTCCTAACGTTTCGAGGACTAATTAACAGTACCCACACTGTCCACTGTAATAAAATACTTATAGATATACTGTGTCACGTTCTATACATTCGAATATAAATCGATATTGTAACAATGTAGCAGCAATACAGTGAATGAGCTTCTCACGCATTTAGTATTGACAATGTACTTATATAGTACAATTTGAAGAAACATTTGAAACCGACTTCCATTCTATTCAGTTATTGGAGTGTTACTCTAAAACTACTTGACTGAATTTGATAAAATTTACATAGGAACGAAGCACCAGCTTTCAAACAAAAGAGTTTTGAAAATCGGTTCACCCAGTCAAAAGTTATGAGGTAACAAAACAAACAAAAACTAGTCTATTGAGTACCTCCTCCTTTTTGGAAGTCGATAGGAACGAAATATATGTGTTGAAAAAGACCACTGATAAATATTACGTGAATAATTCCGTATTTTTAAATATAAATGGACAATGTAGTGTACAAACGAAGCTGCGTTACATGATCCTTTGATCTTGGTGATATTGTTATATTCTTGGATATCAGTATGATTATGATAACGTATATGTATGTGTTAACGATTTAGAATTGATTTATTGATTGTTGATTTAGTGATGTGTTGATTTATTTGTGTGCTCGGTGGCAGAATTTAAACAATCAATGTTACTGTTACTGTACTGATGGTACTGTTAAACTGTCCAATAGATGTCGCTCCGTCCCCGCAAGACGGTTAGTCAAATAGAGAGTTAAAATTCGATGCTCGGACCAGATTCTCGGTGGCCTAGTTGGTCAATGGCGTCTGACACGGAGAGTCAGAAGACGCGGGTTCGAATCCCGTCCGATGATGGAATTTTTCTCTCCATAAATTTCAATGTTTGAGATCGCTTAAGCAGGCGTTAGTGCTTTAAAAAGTAATACTATAAAAATCAATGTTATTTCAATTGTGTTATATGAATAAGACGACATAAAGTAGATAGTTTTTTAGATATATAAATATAAATAATATTAATATTAACATGCTTACTTACGCTATAGCATTAGGAGAGTCCTGTAATAATAGTAGTAATTTGATTGTAGTAAATTAATAAATAAATAAATAAGAAGTATCTAGCAATGATTCACAGAAAATTATTTACTTCTAAATTTAGAAATAGAAATATTTTGTGTATGTCTACATACACAAAATATTTCTATTAAGCCAACTTTATATCAACATAACATTACATCACATCATTTTTGTCCTCATAAAAAACATTTAAACAGCATTTAAATTTTCATATATAGGGTTATGCATTAAGTCGACCTATTCCCGTTAAAGGTATACATAGTTTACATAGTTTCTAGCTGATTTGACTATGACACACCTTATCCTAAATCTAACCGTTTACGAAATATATAAATGTATTATTATAAAATTAATATATATTTACTAAACACAATCATAACATTTATATATATATATAGTCCTAGGAAACTGTATGCGTTTAAAAAAAAACTAAAACGTGTGTTCAACAAGTACAATTTCAAAAATTTAATATAGACTTCCATTCTATTCAGTTATTGGAGTGTAACTCAAAAACTACTGAACGAAATTAAATGAAATTTGACCAAACGGAAAACTTTCACACCAGGTTTCAATCATAAATTTTGAGAATCGGTTCAGTTGAGAATCGGAGAGTCGTTTTTCGACCAGTCGAACCAAGGAGGAGGTACTCAAACCTCCTCCTTTTTGGAAGTCGGTAGAAAAAGTAAGTGTTATTCAATAAATGATTTAGAAGATTGTGATTTGTAAATGTGTTTGATATTGGTAACGATCCCTTTCGCCAAGTTGCCATCTGTCACCCATGCAATTAAATATTGTTAATACGTACATAATACACTATAAAAACATAGATAACCTACAAGATTTTATTATAAAAACCCACAGTATTTGTTCAAAACAGAAAGACAACTTTTGTCCAAGTCTGACTGGTACTACGCCTATTGGACTGGTGATCAAAGCCTTCCCCTAACGTAAACCCACATACTCAACGGGGAGATGAATCCCTCTGTAGTCAGCAATATTGACCCGTTAGCATCTTGTCTCTTTTTCTTGCTAATAGCTCTATTTAACTACACATTATCATCTGTATTAAGGATCGCGGCAGTTATAAAAGTAGGTATATTCATTGAATATACTACGAAAATTTTAAATTTTCGTAATTTTACTTTGAAGGGTCAATAATTGAAATCATGACTACGTAATTATTTAAGATACTAATTGAAAGAATGATTATAATTGAATTAAATTGTCAGTTCTTAACACAATATTTTCTCTCGTCTTCACGCATCTGTGCTTTAGTAGATTGTTTTATTCTTTATTTACCTCTTTTATACACTGTGAAAAGTGACAATAAACAACTGTCACCCTAAGTACAATTGATTAAGTAGAATTGTTGTATATATTTTCACGGCTAATGTTTCAATTAACATTTTGTACAAAGGCTTTTCTATAAACAGTACTGCCACTTAAATAATGGGTATTTGTTTACTGGTAACATTATTTTCGAAACATCCAATTTCTTCGTGAAATTTCAGTAATTAATATTGAAATACCTGCATATTTCCTACCATGTCTCACAAATGTACATATTTGGGTGTCAGGTTGTATGAATCTTGGACACTGTCTTCAAATTATATGGAGATACAATTCTGACCGGTGCTGAACCGTTATTATACGACGAACAGACATATTAGACAGGGGGATATAATTGAAGTGATGCATTTGTAACATATAGTTTCAATAATGATCGGGTTTGAATAGGGTTCGATATGAGGGATGTATCTATATATAATAGGTTTGTTTTTACTTCAAAGTGTATTGAACTTATGAACGTGTAAGTAATGGTTAGGTAAAAAAACTGGGGGTAACTGAATGTAGAACAGAACTCTGGTATCCTGACAATATGCAGACAAGTGCACGAATTTCTTCCATTTCCTTTTCACAATCGGTCAACCGGACGGAAACGCGGTATCCGTATAGTAACTGCACCAAGAATGTTGCTTTAACTTCTATTATACGAACGTCAAAGGAATAGAGTACTCAGCATCCTTGTTTCTTGATTTAATGGGAGTGTTCAAGTCGATGTTACTCTCATGTTTAGGTCGATGTAGTCTTTTCTAGTCAGTAAATTATAGAATTTTAAATTACAAAACATTTTATATAATGTTAAACTCTGTTAAAGACGAACTGCCGTGCGATTCTCTAATGATTCGTCGTTGCGCTCGTCGACGAACTCACCGATGTCAAATATTTTGAGATATCGCCCTTGTTCACAAGGTTGTTTTTGCAACGTTTATTGTCATCTCGTCATTTGTTTTACGGATGTTGTCAAAGATGCAACGATGTTTGCTTTTAGAGAATCGGACGGGTGTCAATAACGACAAATTAGTTATTTAATTAAAATGAAAGAATAGGAAGATTATATTGTATGGATGTGTGCGCTCGTTTGTGTGTTTTGTATAAGTTTTTGTTTTACCCTTGATATTTTAGTTTTTGACCAGTATTACATTATAATGGTCTGTAATGCTGCGATCTTATTTATTGAGATCATAGTACCGAAATAAAACTATGGGAAATTTTGTATCCCGACAAACTATCCCTGTGATATAGCCTTTTTTGACGCGGATGGAGTCCAAGGTAAGTGTATTAGGAGTATAAGTAATTATGTCTTCGAGTAGGTACCATTACCTTCACAACCTTTCCCGAGCGTCTCTTAAAAAGTAGTATAGTTTCATGATATGAATATATCTGCAACATCAATAATTTCAATTTATCGTAAACAAGGACATATCTGTTATTGAAATAGTTTTGTAATATTGGCAGTTCTGACATTCCGACTGAAAACTTACAGAATGAAATATGTTTCACAAACAACGAATGGACAAAGGCTGGGAACAGAAACAAATATTCTGTAATTATCCCGGAGTTATTCGACGTTCGTTGTACAAACTCATTTCGAAGAATTTAAGATTTTTAAAAATAAAAATAACCGGTGTGATGATTTATAAAATAATACAAATAATAATAATAATATCAAATAAAATAATTATAATAATATTTAATACAAATAATAATATTTTGAAATTAGACTGAAATTGGCAGGTGCCGTAGTCTCATCCATACCCATCTATTTTCCTTAGATATAGTATAAGTTCATATCAATAGCTTTGTTATTTGAAGCATTTTTGTAATAGATAATCCATGTCACCTTCATCCCGAATTCTGTTTTTTTATACTACTTTGTATTTTTTTTATACCAAACAGTCCTCTAATGGGGGATCCCAATAATCTATCTATCCACAGTTTTCCTTACTACCGATAGAAATTTGACATAACTTCCATACAAATAATGTCAAATATCTAACTCTAGTAAGGTAAACCGGCGATAGGTAGATTATTGGGACGGGCCGTAAGTGTTGGCTACAGCCCCACTTATGCCTTTGTAAAGGACCGGATAAAGTCCGAGATAAAAATTAAATAGTATCAAAAATTTTAAATAAAGCAACCGTTTATAGAAGATTAGATCTAAAATTAAAGGAAATCAAAGTTTTAGAAACGTAAACAAATACATTGATCAACAATTTTAGTAAAGTACCACCAAATCCTAACAGCCAAATTAACGTACTATTGCCACATAAATAAACTTTTTCGGAGTATCTGTCTGAGCAAAGACGTGTTTAGTTTAGGTGCAAGGACCAGCGGAGCTAGCATATTATGTGCTAGTTCACTAGTGACTACAACAACATGCGATACGAGGATTTTTAGATTGGTGTTTTAAAATTCCTAATAATATAAAATTTTTGTGAATTTTTATTCTATTATCAACGTTATATTTTACAATATTATTAAAACGTTGCTTTATTTGGTAATAAGTTGCTATATTTGGTGATGCGTTTCTATATTTGGTAATACGTTGCTATATTTGGTGAAAAGTTGCTATATTTGATGATGAGCTATAAGAAACTTACGCTAGTCGTTTGGCTGCTAAACATATTTTATAATTATACTAAGAGTAATTTATAACTAAATTAAATTATAACTTAATTTTATATTAAAACAAATTGTAACAAATATAACACATTTTTTAGTCGATTTGTTTTTAAATTAGATTTGTATTCATAATTTACAATATTAAATACATAAATTTTCTACCGATTTCCAAAAAAGGAGGAGGTACTCAATTAGATTGTATGTTTTTTTAAATGTTTTTATCTCATACTGGTAGCTTTCGACTGGGTAAACCGATTCTCAAAATTATTTTTTGTTTGAATGTTGGTGCTTCCCGTATGGTCCCATTCATCAAATTCGGTCTAGTCGTTTTTGAGATACACTCCAATAAGTCAATAGAACAGAAGTCGGTATTACATTTTTCAAATTGTACTTGTTCTAGTAACAGTATAAAAGTAATGTTTGAATCCACCAAGAGATGGCGCTTAACGTTTTTGATTTGGTTTGTTTTGAACCACCACCAAGTTACATTATTGGGCAACTGAAACTCAGAAGTTAATGATAAATGCAGATCAAAGCCTCGTAACCTTCAGCTATTCGATTTATTTGAGGATTTATTTTCTTTCGGCGGCGGTTTATTTGAGAAGCACGGGCAAGCGTGATGTTGACCATACTAGCTGGTGTATTGTTTAAGCTAAAAAATCTAGTATTCATCAGAATATTCAGTCAATTACTCATCAGCTAAAATTATCATCATATAGAAAAAAAAACCCTTTCTGACAAATATTGTATTTAAAACTAAATATAATTATGTGGTTCTAAACTTATCTAGCACACTAGAATCATTAAAGTAAATTCAACTAAGTATGATATAAGTAAAAACGTATTTAACTTTTACAGTTTTTCAGTTTGTGTGGCAATATTAATCAACCTATGAAAGTGCTACAAATTACGAATCCAATTAAATTTTGTTAGGTTTCTATGACTAATATGATATTTTATTTTACTACTTCTAAGAATTTCAACATTATTTTTTTATTTTACTACTTCTAAAAATCACAGACATTTACGTACATGTTCTACTCATAATAAAATCTACGCAATGGTACTTATATTTCGATAAACAAATGAACGTATTTAATCAAAAAATATGGGTATAAGTTCTCAAATGTAAATATTAATCAACGTTTTTTTCTCTTAACGAGATGCCTCCAAGCACATCTAATTAGAAAGATAAATACAATTAGAGAACAAATAAATACTTATTTACTTCAGCTGAGTTGTTTGTTTTCTTTTTCTATTTTCGCTTTAGTGAGCAAACATAATGAGATGATCAAGTGTATCAAATACTTTACTTTGCTTACTTTTCACTTTAATTGCTATTTAGTTTCGTTCAAATTTTTAATTAATTCGTTGCATTCTATAAAGGAAACTTTGTTTTACTTGGTAGGTATACATCTTCAAAGGAATAATTGATGTTTTTTTTTCATTACTTCCATACGTACATATCGGTAACGTTTACGGCCGTACTTATAAGCACTGCTTAACTTTGTATGACGGTATGTAGCACTGCGCACAGCAGTGGTGCACAATGCTAATTGATATTTATTTAGATTCAGGCATCGCTTGAAACTCATGCCTAATTACTAATTGACGTGACACACCATTTGGCGTGAATAGTATAAATATATCGCTACACTTTTACAAACACAATTTCACAATGTTACAAACTGAAAAATCGTATGTCGAGTTTGTTAGTAAATTAAAAACTTTTGTTGATTATACAGATAATGTGTTCTAATAGAACAAGATTTGTATTACATGTCAAACATTATGCCCATTCATATATAAACAACATGTGCTATGGACGTCGCGCTTTGAAGGCTGCGCTAACGTGACTGCTATTTTTGATTCAAATTAAAGTAATCGCTATCCTTCGGAAACACATCGTTGAATCGGGATAAAAAAGTAGCCTATATGTTAATCCTGTGTATCTATATTCTACCTTCATTCTTAATTTTATCCAAATCCGTTGAGCAATTTGAGTTTCTATAAGTAAGAATCATACACACGCAATGACTCACAACGTCACTCCGACAAACGTGTGATTAGTGTGATTTGACATAGCACATTATGTTATGCATTTTCGACATAATGCTAAATGTAACAAGCACTGCTCGGACGCGCGAATGTGAGCGTTATCTCAATAGAGCTTCGAACGACATTTGCATAGGCTTACACAAATATCGGTTGACGATTGCCTTACTAAATCTCAAGTCCATAATATAAAATGACGAGTTGCACGTCCCATTGTCTCACCCCTTGGTGGTATCATAAAGTGTTACGCACGAGTGGACCGCCCCGTGGACCAAATACGTGAACTCGAGCGGGAAATTGATTCAAAAATATCCCGTCAAATTGAATAGCCGTAAGTGAGTTACGCCCCTGATATGGTAGTGCAGACAAAACACAGAAGGTCATATCGAAACTTCAGTAAGTAGGTACACGGAGCTGGATATATATTCGAGTATGGATTCATCATCATCATCTCAGCCGTAGGACGTCCACTGCTGAACATAAGCCTCCCCCATGATTTACCAAAAGGACCGGTTGGATGCGGCCTGCATCCAACGTCGTCCTGCGGCCTTCATCAGGTCGTCTGTCCTACCTACGCTGCGCTTGCCGGTCCGTGGTCCAGAATAAAGAAGAAAGAAAAAAAAAGAAGAAAAACTCCAGAACCTTTCGGCCCCATCGGCCATCTGATCTGCGTGCTATGTGCCCTGCCCACTGCCATTCAACTGGCTAATCTTTTGAGCTATGTCGGTGACTTTCATTCTTCTACGGATCTCCTCATTTCTGATTCGATCACGTAGAGAAACCCCGAGCATAGCCCTCTCCATAGCTCGTTGTGCGACTTTGAGCTTATCTATAAGGCCCATGGTAAGAGACCACGTTTCAGTGCCATAAGTCATCACTGGTAACACACATTGGTCGAAGACTCTTGTCTTGAGGCACTGAGGTATTTTTGACGAGAAGACTTCGCAAAGTTTCTGGAACGCTGCCGATGTATGGATGAGGATGGATTATACCATAACAATTGGTTGGAATTTAAACCATTTACAATACAAATAGAAATAGTTTTATTGACATAAAAGGTAGGTACATTAAATATTTGAATCCATAGACTCCCGGGCTAGTGTGAACAGTGTTTAAGGAGCCACTCCCATAAATATTTCGCATGTGTTTATTTTTTATATTCAAACCGCATACAATTTGAGCGTGATGTTGTTGTTAGGTGTATGGTCTTTGTGTATGTGTATGTGAAAATAAAATATATAAGTAAAATTAATATGTTGTTGGTGATGGTGTATGTGTATTTAATATACATGTTTATGATGTGATAATGGTTAATATTTATTTAGTACTAGCGACTGCCCGCGACTTCGTTCGCGTAGTAGGCTTGGCCTTCAGCTTCGCCATAACCTCCCATCTTTTCTTGGTTTTTCTTTCATAAGAACCTTCTTATGAAAATAATTAACACAACAAAAAAAAATTAGCGAGATTGTTCCATCCGTTCTCAAGTTATAGCATGACCTGGAGAAATATGAGTTTATTATAGTCAAATGTGTTTAAGCAGGTAATTAACAATAACATATGTTTAAAAAACAATACAATTGACGTTTACTCAATTCACTGAACTCACACATTAACATCATCACAAACAACCAATACCTCAATACAAATGTTTGTCAATCAGGATCGAACTGAAGACCTCTTACTTCGAAGGCAGAGTTACTGTATAATTGAACTATGGGTAATATAATTTAAAGTTTCAGTTTCGTGATAGCTTCCTTTATTCTCTGACCAACTATGATTTGTAATGATGGACAATAAAGGGCTATAACAGTAAAGTGTGAAATAGCAAAATATTCCACATGAATTAACTCATTCGCTTCCATTGCACCTAGATTTGTTCCCTGGTTTGTTGTGATGAGTCTGAGCATGCCCAAGAGAAGATTTTTTTGTAATTGAAAGTTTTAAGAAGAATAAAGCTATAAGTTTGTTATCAAATCGTTTTTTTTTTTAATTTGATTTAGCAAAATTCGATCGTACATTCATAACTAGATTTGATTTCACTGTGCCAAACCGTTTAGATTTGGATATGAACTGTATGGGCTTATATTGTTTTACAAAAAGGATTTAGAGTGTATTTTAAATTGTAACGGTTCATTGGAAGCTCTGAGCTATATTACCGTGTAGTATCAAAAAAGTGATTGTAACATTACTACCTGACCCGCCAGCGGCTTTGCTTATTACATCCCCTTAAGGGTGAAATCACCAAAAATCTGCCTTAGTGGATACTCAGTGAATTATTAGTGCCTGCAACATACATAATCGGCCCATTATATTCTCACAACTGGGGCTCGGTTCTTCCTCTCAGGGAGAGGAATTCGGCCATAATGCAACACGTAGGCCTAGTGCGGCTTGGTGGGTAGGCTAGTGGCCAATCCATGTCGAAATTTTCAGGCCGCCCGAAGGCCTTAGACATTGCCTAACGACAGTTGTCCTAACCGAGACCGACGGCTTATCGTGCCCTCAGAAGCACGAAAGCGCTGAGTTGAACAATCCGACTATATATACTTTACTATACGGTTAATACGGTCACCCATTAAAGTAAAGACTGTGATAAGCTTTGCTCATCGAACAAATACAACAGACGCTCCGCACCGATTACTAAGTGATTTTGATTAGAACAAAATTTGATAACGCTACTAAACTTTATTTGTTATATTTAATTCTAAATCTAACAGTTGGGGAATCGTTACTTTAAGATTATATAGCCAATTCAACATTATAAACTAAAAATTTTTGGATTCTGAATCTGACACTTTGGGAGTTGTTAGTTCAACATATAGAAAATGTAACTTTTTGAGACTCAACATTTAAGGCATTAAAAATGTTGTACACCAAAATTTTGGGACTCAACATTTTGAAAATTTAAACTTGTGTACCTGAAAGATCTTTTCATTGTTCGAAATGCAGGTTTTAAAATCTGAATGACTCAGCTCTCGTATAGAAAATATAAATACACAATTTAATAGCACTATCCACAATATAAAATAGTTGGGTCTCATAACAGCATATTGAGTGTCAAAGACGCACCCCAAAGCGCCCTCACGCGACTGCATTGAGGGGACACGAAATCAATATACCTTTGGAAATTTTAACGACCGGTTACCATGGAATTTTAGAGGGTAGATGGGAAGAATGCAGAGACTCTATACACTATTTGAAATTAAACTCTATAGATACGATCTCTAGGATCACTATTGTATATTACTACACTTATTAACTAAGGTTGAAAGTATACTGTTAGAATTTGTATGAAACTATCGGAACTATTTTGTAAGTATACTTGCTCTTATGTTGTATATAAATGCGATCGTTTACGATACGCAAACGCGCTGGCAGAAAAATCACGCTAAACACGTGGGTAACACACTATTAAACTATTAAGTCAGACGATGCTTACAAATGGTAACACCTACATTATATACTAACTGTCCCGTCCGCAGTTTCGCTTGCATGGCCTCGCAAGATACGGCGCCTTTTAGAGCCACATTACTTAAAACAGTTGAACAGAAAACAATGAGGTTTAATTTATTTTAGCTAAACTCTTATTTTTTATAATTATAGCGTAAGTAGTTTCATAACATCAGCTGTGTACCAGTGAAAGACCCACAGAAATCAGTCCAGCCATTTTGAGGATCAGCTGGAGCAAACAGAGAGACTGATTTTGATATAATTATCGGATATGCATGCACATGCATTAGACAAAAACTATTACTTTGAAATTACCAGACACTTTTTAGTTGGACATACCTATATATATTGTACTAGATGCGTGAGTATGTGAGTATGTTTTTCTGTTGAATGAATGCTTGTTTCTTATTCACACTAAAGCGGCTTTTTAGAATGGTGATAGCTTACCTATCATTTTCCAAAGACATATTTATTAGAATAGTTATATTCCAATGAAACCGCGATAAACTGCTAGTCATTTGTAATCGTTGGACGCAAATTAATTAATGAACATAAATATAGTTTTGGTTAGTTACCTTCTCTTTTTTCTACACTTACAATAGAAAAATACGAATATATATCTAGTTAGATAAATGCTTTTACTTTTTCATGCGTTGAGTACGAATTATTTGACAGCTTTTTAAGCAAAGGCCGTCTGCCTTTGCTCGTGGAATTAATCATAGGTCTATGATTCATTCATTCGTTTATCCCGGAACTGTTCCTGTGGTTTCTTCAGTAGCGCAGCGCCTTGGAGCGCAACTATTAATGTAAATTTAACTAGTTACACATTCATAATAGAGATAATATACGAATATTGGTATAAGAATATACCAAAATACAAAGTTAGTAAAACTTAAATATATAGATACATTTTACGTAAATTAATTCATTGAAACTTGACTTTGACTTTAATAGGCTTATTGAATGCATTTTGTTGGCTTCTATGAGATTAATTTAAGTAAAATTTCCTATTAATAAAAGAGTCTTCATTGGACACAAAATTAATAAATCATCTTTTCAAAGGCTTCACAAAGCTACGGGTCAGATTTTTTACTCGAGGTACAGTTAGCGGCAAAAGTCTTACCGCCAGCGAAAGGAAAATATTTTTCAATTTGTCAGTTTTGAACACGACAAAAGTTTGCAATTAGTCAGAACAGCATTTCTGTGCATGAGTAGGATCTGTTTTTTTCTGTCTGGGCGCAATTGGACTGAGACTTTGACGTATATTAAGGAAGCACCTAAGTACAATCTAGAATCGGATAGTTTGTTTTTCTTTTTTTTTTAGTTTCTAAGTACGGTATAGTGAACATTGTTGAGTATCAGTAGCTCTACCATGAGTTGGCAACATACATGTCATCTATAGTCGACACTCGATCTCGCATACCTATTAATCTTGTGATTGGTGTACTCGTTGTCAACTTTAGTTCTACAATTGACCGCGAGGTGACATTGTTCTTTTTTTTATATGCGATTAGGCTGTCAAGAGACGACTTTGGTACGCGTGACAATCCGGACGCTGTTAGCTGTAGGTTGCTTTATGGATGTAGACATAAAGTGAACAACTTGAAATTATAGTGTTATTATTATTACCTGCAGTAACCTTACAGTATGTAAGTATGACATAAATTCTTTTTTTTTAATATAATGCTCTAATGTAAAATCCGTTTCATTTATTTATTTTCACATACCCCCTATAACTTCTCTCATAACCGCACACACTCATAGATAGATAGATAACACTTTATTGCACACGAGCACCATTTCAACATTAAAGATTACAGTATAAGTTATAAAAATAAATAAAAAATATACTACAATGGGCTGTCTTATCGGTATAAGCAATCTCTTCAAGATAACCTTTGGATGGAGATAAATTCTTAAACTGCAATAGAGAATATTCTTCTCTATTGCAGTTTAAGAATTTATCTCCAATCAAAGGTCTAAATATGATTTAGTATAATATGAAAGTACCGAAATATACACATACATACAACAAAACGATTAATATAAATTATATAAATGAATAATAAAATAAATATATATATATATATATATATATATATATATATATATATATATATATAAATACTTAATGTAAACTTAAATATTATCAATAACAAGTAATCAGTTGAGAAAACTAGAAAGGTGTAGTCTGTGACAAATACAATTTTTTAAGGATCAGGTCCTCGAAGACAAGAAGTGACTGCATTCCACAAGCGGACAGCTTGTACGGAAAAAGGTAGACTCATACACCCTATAATTTTCTATATCGCGGAAGATATAAACACACACATAGTTTCATAAACATACACGTCATCACGACACTCAAAATCCGACAGCAAATATTACTGCTCAATATTTGCATTATGGCAAGGGATACTCGTATAAACAAGGACGACGCGCTTCGTGGTCAAAATCACTATCAAAATATGAGCTAAAAGGGCCGACATCAAATTTCAATGAACTAGGCCAACTATTTTAATAAGTCTACTTACATGGATCATATACCATTTTTATTATGAACTAGCGACTGTCCGCGACTTCGTTCGCGTAGTAGGCTCGGTCTTCGGCCTCGCTATAACCTCCTCTATTTCTTAGTTTTTTTTTATTTTATAAGTACCTTCTCCTGACAATAATTAATACAACGTTTACAGTAGTATAACACAGTTATAGCGTGACCAGGAGAAATAGCTTACGGGTTCATTTTTATATACATACTAGCGATTGCCCGCAACTTCGCGTAGTAGGCTCTGCCTTCGGCCTCGCCATAACCTCTCATCTTTTCTTAGTTTTTTTAAAGTAAGATCCTTCTACGAAGTATTAGAAAACATTTACAAATGATATGAATGTAATCAGTGAAGCCGTTCTCAAAATATAGCGTGACCAGGAATAACAGGGGTTCATTTTTATATTAAGGTGCGCTCGTACCTTGATTAAAGAAAATGTAGAATTTTTAAACACCTAGTGTAACGAAACAGATCAATAGTATATTATGAAAAAAATGTAATGGTTAGAAAAGGAATAGGAAAAGAGTAATAACCGAATAGAATTCATAAATATAACTCTTTTTCAGCAGAAAAAAATCCTGAATAAGTACACAAAAATAAACTTTCACGTCCAAACTCTCAGAATTTTCAGCGATAACACTTTTTTTTTTAGGTAAGACTTAGTCAACGTATAGTACTAAAGTAATAACCAGCAGTTTTTTCAATTGTGTTAGTATATATCGAAAAATATAAAGAAAACGTACAAAATTAACGCATTTTCGCATTACATCGTCCAATCTAACAAGCGATTTTCAACCTTACGTAAAGCATCGTAAATTATTTTATAATTAGGATTGGACCGCGTCTTAAAGATAGGTTACTGTATATGTATACATGAAGCTATTTGTCAGATGTATTGAAGCTAAGTGTAAAAAAAGTACCATTTTTAACAAATCATTTATAGAAACCACGAATAAGCAACAATTATATGAACACAAATTGAAACATTCAAATGTGATTACATCAAAATTAATTTTGCAGTTATTTAATTTGAAACGCAGCACACCGAAGTGTACAACATACACATTACACAGCCACAAAAATCTCATCATCAGTCAGGTTATAAGGCACTCATAAATTCAATTAACATTTTGTTCGATTTATATATCGACATGCATTATAATACATTATTTTTATGTATAACATCTTCATAATGCAAGTCGATCCAACGAATTGCATTATAAAGATCGCATAAATTATTCTTCGATGCAAAACAATTTCATTAAAACTTTTCCAACCCTCTGTACGCTACCGTTACATGAATAGGCTACGCTCCATAGACTCAAATTCTATACCTTCGTACGATATTGGAATTTCATGACAAAGGACTGGTCAAACCTTTCAGAGGTGGGTACCATAGTTATAGATCCCTATCGGTACTACCCTAACTATTGTGTTTTAGATCAATGTTATAAGGGTTGAAAGGTTTTTTATACATATGAAATTGATTTTTCGAAGCGATTGTATTTAACGATTTTGTGGTTATTGGACGAAATGATTTCGTGTGCAGTCATATTACTTGAGTATTCGATGTCAAATTTTTGTAAGAAACTACTGCGAAGCAATAATTATTAATGATGATTCATTGCATTATTGATTCAATCAACAACCCATGATTCAATCACAAAAATCGCCTCAAGCTCACCACAGTTGAGCATCAGCCTGCTATCTTTTCACACATGAAGAGTGGTCTGACAAATTGGTAACATCTTAAGACCAGCTTCAAAAAAACCAACTTCGACTTGTTTTATAGTCGAAACTTTGCGAATGAGTTCCTCCGCTGAACAACTGCCACCATGCCTACCTATGTCTACCGCGAAGCAGTAATGTTGGCAATACTGTGTTCTGGTTTGAAAGGTATGGGTATCTAGGAAATTATAGGCACATGAGAGAGATTTAACAACTTAATGTCTTCTGCAGGGCTATTATGTAAAAAAGCTGCCTTATGTCATTTTTGTCAGCTCCAGTTGTCAACTTACAAACATTTCTGATCACTGTAGTCGTGAAAACTGATATAGAGCCGCCATATTTTTAGATTTCAGTCATATTTCTTAGCAGCTGATAGACATAATAGCCCTGTGAGTTACGGGCGCAGTGCATTTCGTAACTTGTGTTGACAAGCATCTGTTCTAGGCAGAGGTTGGTAACCTCTGCTACTGGTAACCTCTCAACCTGAACATCACGTGGGTCTCGTGCTTGTACCGTCTCAATATAAAATTTATGGAGCAAGCAATGCTTGGAGTTTCTCTAAAGGATCGATTCAAAACGAGGTGATCCGGAAGAGAACTAAAGTAACCGATATAGCTCAAATAATTAGTAAACTGAAGTGGCAATGGGCTGGTGACATCAGTCGTAGAACCGATAACCGATGGAATAGACGGGTTCCTGAATGGAGACCACGTGGCGGCAAGCGTAGCGTGGGACGACCTTCAGCCAGATGGAGCGACGATCTGCGCAAGGCAGTCACTGGATGAGCAGAGCCGAAGATCGGGCGCAGTGGCGCGCTTTGGGAGAGGCCTTTGTCTAACAGTGGACTGTAACAGGCTGATGATGATGATGATGATGAAGGATATGGAATACATTTCATCATCATCATCTATCAGCACGCAGGTGAATCCGCGTGGAACAGCCAGTATAACATAATCGTGATTCACGCAGATCGTTATTAATTGATCTAATCATAATTATGGTATATATATAGGTTGATCACCTAAAATCATCACATTTAATTTCTTAATAAAGCTTTGTAACTAAATAACTAACATTAAAATCGACGAAGATACAAATCTATCTAAAACTATCCATTTGTAAACATTCGAAACACATATATGGAATTGTTGGTTTCCAATGACGTAACCAATTAGGGCCTTATTTATTGAGGCTTTGTTCTAAGGCTTCGAAATAGCAATTATGTGACAGACGGGAATTCGAATACAATTTATGTTAGGAACGAGATGCTTGATGCCTTCTAAGTTAACTGTGGAGCTAATTGCTTTTGTTCTATGTATGAATATAATACCCGTTTAGTTACAATATAATAGAGTTCTGTACTGTCAATATAATACTCTACTTGAACGGGGATATTCAAAGTCAAATTTTATTTACTAATATGTGTATGTTTGTAGTCTTACCATGAATCTTATATTTTCAGTTGAAAGTCCGTAGGTCATCACAACCCGTATCATTATACGTATCTACTAAGTTTAATATTATTGAAAGCGGTTTTAATGTGTGTTTTAACCGATTTCTAAAATATAGAGTAGGTTTTCTATGTGGCTGTTAATTTTTTGTGTTTTTTTACGCGATGACTTCGACAATTGTAAATTGAGTTTTATTGACAGGCTGGTTGGCGCAGTTGATAGCACACCTACCTTCTGATCCGTTGGTCCCGGATTCGATCCCCGGACAGGTCAAACATTTGTGTACATGAACATGTCTGTTTGATCTGTGTCTGGGTGTGTATATATAATTTCTAAGTATGTAATATCAGTCATCAGGTTACCATAGTACAGGCTTTGCCTAGTTTGGGACCTTAAGACCTTTGTGTGGATGTTGTCCAATATATATATTATACCTGTATTGGATGCGTTATATCTTTAGGTTAGGTTCGTTTAAATTTTATTGACATAATAACTCTGTCGATATTATGGTTGTAGGTTATATTAAATCAATTTAAAAAATGGCATAGCGTGAAATACAGATACAAATATTGAAATTGGCACACATGGACACACTCCCTCGCCCATAAGTCTGGATACTACATCTAATACATCTGGAAGTTCTGCCATCATTGTTTGACCATGGGCTATTTGTACTGAATCCGACACCCTACGGATGAAAGTGACTGATGATAGTCACAGGATTCACGGTATAGATTAAATTATGTATTTAAAACATATAGGTGACTTGCAACAATTATACGTCTATCAGGGTTTACGCACTCAAATCAATCCAGTACCGTATCAGCATCGCCTCAACCCGACCCGTTCAGTATTTTATGGAACTTCATACTACAACGCACACTAGTCAATTCCGTACCGACACCACCTCGGAGTTGACGGCGGGTGGACGACGAGACGAAGCGGTGAGGACACGGTGCCGGCTTGATTGGTGTGTGGTAACCCTTATGGATAAAACAACACTCCACAGGTTTCGTAAGCGCGAAGCGTTTTTATCGCTATAATAATAGTATTTTATCAGTCCGTTTCTTATTTCTTCTGTCTCACGCAGTAACTTTTCTGTCGAAAATGTTTTTTTTCATCCCTACTACTACCTATTGTTTAAAATCCGTGGAGAGGAGTAAATTTTTTTTAACCCTTTAATCACATAATTGCCAAGTGTATATTGACTCTATTAATTTAAGACGTAGATAAAATCCGGTCAGAATATCTGTGCACAGATAAAAACATTGACCAATCAAAAGGAAAAGAAAATAGAACAACTTACAAAAGATGCGATTAAGTCAATTACGCCAGCTGACTGGAAAAAAGAAGTGAATCACGTGGAGAGACTACAGCGAGAATACTGGGAAAAGGATCATCTAGCAGATGACATCATCACACAACTTTTAATATCACTAGGGGAAGACAGTTCGGAGAGTTCAGAAAGTGAGAGTGAGGAAGATATAATGTCAGGCATAGAGTCAATAATTTATAGTGACTGAGTTTAATGTTTTTGTAATCAAAATTATTGTTTTTAAATAACAAACCCTTCATCAATAATAAATTAATTTGAATAGGTTAGTAATTTTTTTTTACCTCCACATTTCTCGTAAAAACTTTTTTCACACCGTACCCAGACCGCCGATATGACGTCACGAGGTCAGGTGCACAGATATTGTGACCGGGTTGTACATCAAACAGTTTGCGATCACTTTGTAAAATCGAAATCTTTTTTGTTACGATAGATTTTATTATGATTTCTTCGTCTTTTTAGTTGCTATTGATGGAATTTTCAGACCATTCCGAGTAAACCATGGGTACCTATTAGTACTGGTCGACTACAAAGCGCCCGCCCATCGAGCTCAACGAATCATTGTTGTTCTCCGAGAATACAACATCACAAGGTTAGACTGGCCTGCCAGCTCGCCTGACTTAAGCCCTATAGAGCACGCGTGGGATGCTCTTAACGTTCCAGAGCTCAGGGAAGGAAGCCGCTATTCAAGAATGGAGGTTACCCCAAGAAATGCTCGATAACTTGATTCTCAGCATGCCCAGGTAGATCACCGCATGTGTTCGAGCCAGGCGAGGAGTTATATTATATTGAATATTAACCTATTATTAATAGATTGTTGATTAGGTTCAATTTAAAGAATTAAATCAGCTTATGCTAGTGAACACAAACTTTTTTTGATGTGTGTATGTTGGTTTCATACCAATAAACACCCAGTTTTCAATTAATTATAATTACAATTATTTTAATACCCAAGCCGCATCGGCATCGGTGTGGAAAAGTAAATATATACACTGAAAATGTATTATGATTCATCCACGCAAACTTACTTTTTTATCATCCGCTGAAATGTAGGTATTAAAAAAGAAATACGGCACTGCGACGGAATCTGAATAAGTAAAATACGACGTTCCAAAGGCAAATGCGAGGTGGCCACGAACTTTCTTAATGACGCGACCGCTTTGTGTTTTGACTTTTCTTAAGCCTACGTCACACACATGTTAACTAAGTATTCGCAAAGATCACTTTACTAGAGAATTTAAAATTTCACACTTTTGCTTTACTGTCAAGTGGTGACGAAGCTGAAAAGATCTGACGGTAAGAAGCATTGTACATGGTAGTCCCACATAGAAGAAGACCCGAAGTTTTCGTGAGTCGGTTCTGGGCTTGTCACCCCGACACATTTTGGATTTACTCGCCTTTAAAGATTCGCATCGGGAGAAAAAAAAACTCACAGTTGAATTTGCATGTGAAGTAACTGGACAAATGAGACTAAAGTGCAATGCTCTGGGTGAGAGGCGTGGTTCATAGTCACGTAGAACTTTTAGGGTTATATCAGACAGAGAGCGCTTACGCGTTCAAGCGTTAACGCTGTCAGTTTTGTATTACGTTATATAGATATACCCACAGTCTACCCACAGTTGAGCGGCGCGCGCGACCTATTTGGGTATATCTATGTAACGTAATACAACACAATGACCGCAAAACTGACCGCGTGAACGCTTGAACGCGTGAGCGCTCTCCGTCTGATAGAACCCTAAAGCGACTGATCTGGTTCGCACTCCAGCTGTGCCTGGTGCTTGATAACAAACAAACTACTGTCACTCATTATTACTACACCATAAAAATGTAGTTCAAAAGACATCCGAATAAATGTAAGACCCTGTGGGGTATCCCAGTAATTAGTATTTTTTAGGTTTCCCCAAATTACTTTCCTATGTATGTAACATTAATCATGTTAGATATGCGAGTTGTTAACATCAAGATTGACAGTTGTTTGTCTTAGTTACATTAATGCGACGATGAAAGCACTCAGAATACTGAAGAGGGCTTCCGGACAAAGTCGAAACAATAGTTCGAACGTGATATCGACAACTCGTAAACCTCGAGTCAATCCTGTTTTATTCATGTTAAATTAAATAATCGTAAGTTTTAATAGCTTTATTAAAGTGTTTATAAGATTTGAATGTAGTATAATATTTAGTTATGATAAGTACAATGGCAAAACATTAAGCCGTCCTTGAATGGTCCCTGTCAGCATAGGTGACCTCCAGATTTCGACAGTTATATTTTGATAAATTAAGGGGAAATCGTATCGTTATTTATTCTCTAAGTAACTGTTTGACATATCCGTATGAGAACATATGGAATATTTATTTCTTATTAGCTGGTGCCCGCGACTACGTCTGCGCAGGATGAGTACTTTGAGTAGCTTATTATTTCTCCAAGAGCATATCTATCTATATACCAAAATGTCATAAAATATGTACATAGTCAAAAACAATTGCTATAATAGTATTATATGAGTACATTTAAATACGTAGTATATCAATCAGTAAACATTAATATAAAATACAGGACAGTACCTACATACAAATATAAAATTAATCACCATGAAAAAAACTGTCATTACATTTCATCACCCTTTACGGTCGCTGAGCACGTCTAGTGCATCGAGCTGACAAATTGACTTGGCTTTTGACTAACCTATCTGAGAAACTGACACAAACTTTGACAGAACTGTCATCATTACGATATTGACGTAGACGGAGATCTTAATAATATGTCTATGCTGTGCCCGAGCATATTACGCTTTTTTATCCGCTTGGTGATGGATGATGATGATGATGAGAAGTATCCTATGTGTTAATACAGCGCCTCATCTATCTCCATACAAAGTTTCATCAAAATTGCCCCCGCCGTTTGTGCGTGAACACAACAAAGACCCACACATCTATACATCCATACTCACAAACTTTCGCGTTTATAATATTAGTAGGATTCCTATTGACATGGTTCATACTGGGTCTTAGAGTGCCAAACGCTTACGCTAGTTGCATAAGTAATTATCTCTTCCCATTTTTATAAGTTCCAAGGACAGAATATTAGTTTACATAAAAGCCAAAACGAGCCTAACTTCATTTCCTTTGAGACCTTCGGCCAACGAGGTATTTTTGTTTCGAACGTTTTTTAATCAGTATTTCTAACTATACAAGTCTCTTTCTAACGTATTACCAGTCGCTTACGAGCTTTTAGTTGAGTTTGTTTTTTCCTTTTGTCTAGAATATTATGAGCAACAATTTCATTACTAAAAATATTTTGATTGATGTTTATGGTTAGCTATGTACCTTGATTGAATCGATACCTTCTAGAAGTGATAGAATTAAATTGAGTTTTTACCATTACTAAGTATCAATATTCCGAGCGTACCTATAATAACTTGAGTTTTCCTTCGATATCCGTGTTTTGTAGACCCACCACAAGCCATCAGTATTCAACCCGCATTGTGGCCGCGCAATGATTACAGTTCAACCGCGTCTTTATGTTAATGCCGGTTGAAATTCACTTGCGCGTTGATTTTTTTCTTCTTCTCGCCCTGACTCGACTGAAATTGTGTGACGGACGTGCGACGATGCTTAAATCGTTGTGTGTATATTGCGGTGCGGTTGTAGAATAAGCTTTAGGTTTTGTTTTTTCAATAACATTTAACAAAACTTAATCTCTGGCACAGGTGAATTAGCTCCGGCTTTGTGCCCATCTGGTTTACAGACTACATTCTGTGTTTTCTTTTTTGCCAGAGAGAATGATTCAAGGGTTATAATTCTATTATTATACATAGTATTATAATAAAAAAGACTGGTCACCAAGAATCACTACAAAACATATTCTGTGTCATGAGTCATGAAACAAATTAGAGCGACTCTCAGCAGTAGACTTTTCCATTAGTTTTTTATCCTTAGGCGTTTAATCACGTCTCTACCTTTCTCTGTCATTCGCACGTGACTGACAGACACCGAGATGAAACGTGACGTCAGAACTTTTTATTTATCCACCCATCGTCACAAAGTTTATTGAAGCAGGACTTGTCGTAATTCTTATAAATTTCCTTGGGATATATGTGTTCCCAAACTGTTTTATTATGTTGGCGCCGTACATTTCAGTTTAGTTCCATATCTTCCAACGTTGATTTTTTAACCACACACGTTGCAGTTCCGGGAAAAATAGGTTGATTTCTGTGAAATCTATTGTATTGTTAGCCAAATATGGCGAATCGCGAGTTAATGAGTTAAAACAGATTAATCCTTCCTATACCGTGATAATTAAAACAAAAGATTTATGAATCTAACTTACAACGCGGTCACATTAACTCGACGCATCGCTGGAATGCGGGTTCCCACCCGCTTCCCCCCGCATTCCCTTTTCTCGCCCGGCAAGTGTCATTACGGTCAGCATCTTTGTTACCGATACACGCGTCGATAATTTGGCTTATTAATAACGGTAACAGGTAGACACCTTAAATTTTCTCAAAATATGTAGTTGTATATTACGTTTCAAAATAAGTATGTAAATATTTTTTATTTATTTAACAAACTTAATTTTTAATCAATTTTTACTCGATCTTAATAAAGGTCACTTGGCCGTTGTTTTTTGCACACCGTATTTGAGAGCCAAAATTACGTCACATGGTCAAGCGTCTAGCTAGTTAAAGTGACCGCGTTGTACGTATATTTACGTCTCTTGGACGCAAAAGGTTAATGGAGAGTATGGCATAAAGCTTTTTGAACCCCTATTACATGAGATAGTTATACTCATATTCTGGCAACCAGCATTGAGTGTGACCACATGAGTAAAACCAAAGTAACAGCTTTGTGCGTAACCCACTGCTAGGGCTCAATTAATCCTTTCATTGTATGGACCATAACCTACGACGTAGGCACAGTGCACTTGGTGTATAGTTAAAGTTTTCAGGCCACCGACTATGCCTCTGATATAGCCTAATGACTCTTGACTGTTGTCTTAAGATACATAACCAGGATCAACAGCTTAACGTGCTCTTTAAATACCGGCAACGATCAGTTATAAATCACACGACCGATCACCCATCCACGTCGTAATCGTAATAAGCGTTGCTTAGCGTTGTTGGTCTGTTGAGTGTGACAAGGCACGCTCTAATGTGAGCGGTTCAGAAGATTATGACATGCGAAATGTGAGTTGTAATACATCTTTGAGAATCTTTCAGCAACGTAAACGTGTAATGCTATGTTTGTTTCTTTTTTTAAATAATATCGACAATTCGTAAATTTGGTTTTAACCAAATTTTTTTAACATCCATTCAAGGTCTTTAGTACCCAAACTAGGTAGAATCTGACCTATGGTAACCTGATGATAAATATACATACTTATGTAATATACATACTTAGACACACAGGCAATCAGACATGTTCGTACACACAAATGTTTGACCTGTTCTGACGGCTCAGAAGGTAGGTATGCTACCAACTGCGCCAACGAGCCAGTTAATAATAAAATAATTAGAAGACATGCATAAAAATAAACATGATAAACTTTCATAATTTTTAGACCAGTCATAATTACTATCACGGTTTATTTATTTAAGTTACTAAAACTCGTGATATATTTAAACAGTTAATATAACTCGGAAAGAACGGTTACTTTTACTCAGTAACAGGAGCGTAACGGTCCGTGTTATCATGCACCGTGGTAAACCACATTCAGAGGTCTACATTCAAAATGATATCCCTTAATCTACATCCATTTCAGCAAACAAAAGCTACGCGGCGATCTATCACTGCACTAAATCATTCGCGGTACCTAAATCTGCGGCTCACCTAAAGTACGTTAAGGCAACGGGGTCCTAAAATAATGCAGTCGACGTAAAAAGATTAACAGCTCACCCCACTTTTGTGCCCGCGACAGGGATCAAGAAATATAGTCGGAGCTTGAGGAAATACGGTGGAGGTGGGCTAAGAACGGTTCACATTGTTCGTAGTTTATGGTTTGGTCACATAGGAAAGATGGCGTGAATAATCTAGATCACTATCGGGTTCCCAGTTTAGGAACGTATCGAAGTTGTGGTAGCTAGTTTGCCGCCTTACAATCGTCGCTATCAGGAATGCGATTTAGTAAAAATTTACAGTGAAGCATTTTAAAGTTGAAGATAGTAATATTAATATTAAACAACATCCACACATGGTCTTCAGTTTCTAAAATAGGCAAACCCTGTGCTATGGTAACTTGACGACTGATGATGGTGCATGTATATGTGTATAAGTATATATTGATACACAAATATTTGAACTCTCCAGGGTTTGAACCCAGGACCGGCAGCTCACAAGGTAGGGTTGTTGCCAATCGGTCAGTCAACGGTCACAAGTGCTTGAAAATATAAAAGTGTCGAACGGCTTTTTTGTGTGTCATTAAATCGCTGTCTCGTATGTATAAACATTTATTTATTTATTAATATGAACGCTCTTGCAATTATACATATTATTAGTTCTTAAATGAAAAGCTAAGTAAGTAAAGTAGCTAATGAAGTAATTAAAAATAATAATAATAATTAAAATACAAACAGTCCTTTCATGTACAAACAGTATGTTCATTATAAGTTTTGCAACAATATTTAATAATTTCCTAATAAGCTACAGACCTGAAACTTAATAATAACTTTGAGCTGGATGGCAATGGCATATTAAAAAGTTTCTTGTCACTATTTAAAAATGAAAAGTAGGTATGTGTTTTCATCTCAGCCGTAGGACATCCACTGCTGAACATAGTCCTTCCACATAATTTTCCAAAAGAACCGGTTGGAAGCGGCCTGCATCCAACGTCGTCCTCGGAGCTTTATCAGGCCGGCTGTCCACCGTGTCGGTAGACGACCTACGCTGCGCTTGCCGGTCCGTGGACTCGACTCCCGAACCTTCCAGCCCCATTGGCCACCTGTTCAGCGTGCTATGTGCCATCTTCTGGGCTATGTCGGTGACATTCGTTCTTCTACGGATCTCCTCATTTCTGATACGATCACATAGAGAAACCCCGAGCATAGCCCTCTCCATAGCTCGTTAGTATTTGTTTTGAATAAATAAAAAGCATATAATACGTTTTTAAAGCAGTATTTGGTAAATTGTTTTAAACTTTGTTCGTATTAAAAACTAAGTATAGACTTTGATTAGGCAAATAATTTTGCATTATCATTATATTGTTGAATTCGTATAGTTTGTACGATTGGATTGGTCTAATATGAAATTCTTTGACAGGAAACTTTTACATGAATTACCTACTTACTACACCCGTACCAAGCTATGAAGTCGCACAAGTTCAGCTCTACGCTCTCGGTGGCACTGAGCAGTGCTTACCATCCATACAACTCGCCAGTCTCATTACTGGAATGCATACAAAATTAAATTTTAGGACTTTGGGTGGTAGCTATTCCAAGTCATTACGGACTCGAAAACCAAAATTTTTCGATTCAAATGGTAAATCTATCATTTAGATTTTTATGTTGATAAAATTGTCGTATTAGGTACGGAGGATTTTTTAATTATGGTGAGACAAAAATAAAGTAAAATCGTGTAGCAGTTAATTAAGAATCAAATTTAACAACTACGCGATTTTACCTTACCGATAATCCAGAACCATAATGTCTGAAACGCATTATCAAAAAAGCGGGTTCGAATCCCATCCAAAATGTATTATTTTTCTCTCTAAAATTTCATAGTTTGGTTTTTCTCAGCAGACGTTTTGTGTTTCTGTAAAAATCTATATATGTAAAAATGAACCCCTATTTCTACAGGTCATTGCATCACGCGTGAACGGATGGAACAATTTTGCTTTTTCTTTTTTTGTAGTGTTAATTATTGTCAGGGGAAGAGTTTTATGAATTATGGTTATGGCGAGACCGGAGACCGAGCCTACTACGCGAATGAAGTTGCGAGCAGTCGCTAGTATTATAATAAAATTTAAGGCAAAGGTTTCATATGCAGTGTCATAAAATAATTTAGGCATCACTTATGACATATGACATAATGGCCGAATAAGACTGTAAGTATGAGCCCATGATTTATGTCACTTTTTGGAACAAAAAGAGAATGCAAAGAAGCAAAGGTCCAAATAAATCATCGCACAACAGAAAAGTGACTGTCCTGATTCGAAAGAGTTTGATAGAAAGGGTGTTTTGTTGCCAACAACGTTCCTTCATCCATTTGGGTCAGTGCCCATTCACAAAAGAACATCAGTTATGATTGTTAATGTACAAGGATTTTCTTTAGGGAATACTTGACGCGTTGACAGTTAGTTAGTATGATTCAATTGAATTGAGGAAATCATTGAGGAAAACTTGTGTGACATACTTTCCTAGTAAATGCGTACTACGTTAAAATTTATGACAATTAATATTAGACACGTTGTATGTATCATCATCAGTATTAGTCGTAGGACGGCCACTGCTGAACATAGTCGTCCCCATATACATTTCCAAATGGACCGGTTGGAAGCGGCCTGCATTCAACGTACCGACACTGACCTTTACCAGGGGCTCAATCTCTTAGTTAATGACAAACGTTACGCTACAGCGATGCTTCTGTGATTAAACTACCTTTAATGTCAAATCGCTGTAGCAAAGTAAGTAAATATCTATAATTAGAACGTCTTCTGCGTTGCGTTGATTCATGCCGGTTTGGCGCGAGACGCGTGTAGGGATGTCAATATCGCTACATAACAAGTACACATCGCATCTACGTTTTGTTGGTAGCGTACTTACGCAACAGAAAACAACGACATTAAAAAACTGCCAACCCCAACAGTTCATTATAATCCTGCCGGCATTCACGTAATAATTGCCGGCAAGCGTCCTCCGCCCCCTACCCACCGCCTCTTCTCACTTTTATCGCCTATTTATCGCAATGATGTTCTACTTACTCGGGACCGCGCAATCTAAGTACATTGCCCGTGGTCTGTTAGATCTAGCTCTCAATCGAATTTTATTCAAAAATATGAGTCTAAATTATAACTTCAAGATAGGGTGTCTTGAGAGTGATAATATTTAATATATTCTTTATTTTATATTTATTTATAATTACATCAAGAATGCGTTGTTTTTCGGAAGTTCAAAAATAATACAAGGTTTCACAGAGATATCGTTTTTAATGCCCTTAACAATTTTTACTTACTTGCACTACCACAGTCACACCTGTGACTATGGTAAAAACAAGTATAGGTGAACTTTAAAAATAGGGTTAATATTCAAAACTAAATGTTGCCGCCGCGGCTCAATAGAGGTATAATCTGAATATGAATATTAAATTCCATTAAGCAAGGATTGTCCTCAACAAAGCTTTTACATTTCGAGAAAAAAGCCAATATAATATATTATCCGATATTTATTTATAGTTTCTTTTAGCGAAAAATATGTTTCACTAGAAAGCATTTACACCCTGCAAACAGTTTTGTTTTTACAGATGTATTTATGCATTATTGCTACAAGTGCATTTAACATTTTAGGTAGAAGATTTATAAGAAATATTTTGTTTGTGCATTTTTGCGATACGACATGGTGGCTATATATCCATGCGCAGTAGTGGATATGTTGAGCGCGCATGATTTAAAATAAAAAATCCGCCATTTTACTAATTTCTTGTTTAGTTTTAGAGTTCAAGTCGAATCAATTATTTTTATTTAATGTTAAAACCTCGTATTTCGCATTTCAAAATCTAAATCTATTAATAACGGCACTCAATGCAAGAAAATATACAATTGTAATTTACTACCTAATTTGTAAAAAAATCTCAAGAAATAAACACTTTTCGATTCGGGCTGACGACAGAGTAAAAAACATAAAACTCAAAATCATTAGTGCGGAAAAATAGCACTTTTCGCACGATTTGGCACATACATTGTAAAAAAATATTAAGATAGAGGATAGAAGAGATATCAAACACAAAAGTATCTTAAATATGTTCTAGATTTGCTCTATCAGTACGCACAATTTTCCACAAACCACGGTTATGATAATAACTTCTCTCTGAAAAAGTCATTTTATGGACAATCTAAGTATACATGTCGGATGTTTGTGCATATTTTATTTACGTAATTTATTTAACTAAGAGAAAAAACATAATTCCGCTGATGAATTGGTAAAAGTGAAAAGATATTCGAAGCCTACAATTGTACATCTTAATCTGTCTTAACAGTAAAAAAAAACTACCGAGGGTTCCGTTCAAAATTGTAGGTAAGATAACTACAAGTTAATAGTACAAGTTCAATTGTTATTTTTTTTTTTTACTTTTTCCGCCAAACTTAACTGTGCGGTTCGATCCCTCTAGACACGGTTAAAATCAAGATGGCTGACGACGAAACGGATCGAGTACCACGCAAAACAAAATTTAGACTACCAGTGACGCCCCCAACGAATTCCGAAGGAAATGGCTCCTAATTTTTTTCCGGATTTGCTCTTTTTTGATCTTATTCATAGGGCTTCACTGGGCTAATATAGGTTTTGATTATCTTGCCATATGCGATATAAACCACCATATTTTTTAATTGCGTTGACTTACAAGTTTGATCTTTCAAACGTGAAGAAGACCGTAAACCCGAGTATATGATTTATATTTTAACCGGATTTCTTTACGCGTTTTTTAGATAAGGGTCTTGCAAGATAGACAGATGAACAGACGGACAACAAAGTGATACTTTATAGGTTTCTTTTTCCATTTAGGGTACGGAATCCTAAAAAGAATAAAATCTATTTTCCATGATATCACTGACTCAATACAATTTACCAGGCGGAAGCTCATAAGATAAGATTATAAATTTATTTTAAAAAAACGTGTTCCTCTCCTCTATACGTTTATATAAAGTTACGAATACTTAAATAACGATGGCATCAGATTCTTAAAAATATATCATTGTAATATTTCTCATACTGTGCTGCAAGGGCGATCATCTCAAACTTTTAACGAGATGATTTGTATGTTCGACAAAACATATTCTTTCCACGAACCCTATGATAATATCAATCAAAACCTGCGTCCCATCCCAAAAGATCGCGATCGTCGAACACGTCTCATTCTAAACTGCATCAAACTTGACAATTGCCAATTTTTCCGCTTGATATTTAAATTATCGCGACATCATCGCGACGTAATTTATAAAGGGGAGCGCTTATTTCGAAGTGCGAGGGAAAAAAAAAACAATTTCGCAAGGGAATTCGAAAAGTTTCACAGGTAGGGCACCGTTGGCAATTTACCACGTACGCCAGTAAAGTGAAGTCTGGAGAAAGCGATTTGATAATTCCGTTTCTCGAAGTTCTAATAGGGATTCTAAGCCTGTCTACGATTTGGGGCGAAAAAGTGTTCGGTGAAACTTTTTTTACGAAGACAGAGAATATTGATATACACCGCTTATAGTGTTGGATATGTAGATTTGTTTAAATATTTTCCTTATAACATTTAGACATTACAAAGTTTGATCTCGCTAAGCAGGCGTTAGAGCCTTAAAAATCATAGAATAAAAAAAAATTAAGCGTTACAACATCGATACGAAAGTAAGGTGTTTCAAAAAACAGCTCTTTTTTTTGTTGGATAAAACTTGTCAAGCTATTTAATAAAATCAGATGTCTCTTCGCCCCCATACGACGGCTAAAATCAGATAGAGAGTTAAAATTCGATGCTCGCTTCATGGCCTAGTGATCATGGCGTCGGACATGGATGGAGGATGTGTATTATTCTCTCCAAAATTGCAAAGCTTGGTCTTGATAAGCAAGCCTTTAAATATCATAAAACAAAACAAGGTGCATGTATATAAAAAATAGCTACTGTTAAATGAGTTGACTTTAGCCGCTGCCTGTGCAGTATAATCTTGCTGTCAAAAGCTGACCGCGAGAAATAAATGTTCGATATATAATTATTCATCAACTTGGAGTATTATGTTGCTAAAATAGATGGCGGCCATTAAATATTCGTTAGGGAATGTCACAGGTCGGAAGAGCGCGTTCAGTAAATTATTTTTGAAAGTTTGACTGGTCTATACTTTTTGTATTTAATACTTCACTCGCTGGAGACTAGACAGTAAAAAGAGCCACATTTAAATGTATTTTTAATTAATGTATTGAGTTTTTGTTTTCTGATCCATTCATGCCTACAGCTCAATAATCATTTTATAAATAAATATATATATATATATGTATAACCCGACTATGCACTAAAACATGTACGTACTATATATTTGAAAATGCATCATTTACTTAGACGACATTATGCCTAGTATAAAGTTTTTTACTTATAACTCGAGGCGTTATATCTCATCTCTGACTGCATATATTAAAAAATCGTTTATACGATAATTTTTGTGTAAATTTTTCCCAACTCACCCCAAAGTTTCATCGATGGCTGTGGAAAAAAATAAATGCGCCATTTCCCATAGTGATTTGGATGTATATATATACAACCAAAAACTATGTGTGGGAGGGTGTCATTGTGTGTGTAGTTCGTGTGCGCGTATCTGTGTTTGAACGTATGTTTAAAGTAAGAACTTACCGTTAAAAGTGAGAGCACCATAAGCTTCACTACAAACGGTTCCCATCTTCATGATGAAATACACGATAACGCAAAAAATCTGACATTTAAACATCTTTCAGAAAATTAAAAACATCTAGCAATATCCTTACGTTAAACAGAAAATATCCAACGTGACCTTTCACGTTATATCATCATAAAAGGTCGACAAAAATCAAAGCTCAAAAAATGTCACATTTTTGCCAACTCTTAATTAATTTGAAAGTCCTCTCTTTGTATTACTTACATTAACATACTTTTTCCTCAACTTTGTGTATATTTTTTTATTCAGCACTGAAATTTACTGGAACTTAACGTTTACGTAACTGTTGTGGTGACTGTCAACGGGGTTATTAGTCATAGAAATATGCAATCATTTCTGGGGCCCCTTTTTAATTATGCAAAATCTTCGCCGCTCATTAAGCCCCCTGACGCCGACCACCCTCCATTTTCTTCGTGGGATGGGCAAAATTATTTACTTGAAAATTATGAAAAATATAGAAGACAGATGACGCTATCTGTTTCAATTCCAGTTGAATGGGAATCCTCGGTTTTCTCCCCCTCTAGTAAAAGGGAGGCTATTGTATTTTAAATTGAACAGGTGAGTTTTGACGGAAACGTCTTAGATTACACGTTTTGTTATTTATGAGAGAGATACAGAATTTGTGACTGGTCTGTAAGATTGTCTGTATATTACCGGTTCTAGGATCGAGGCATGTGTGCGTTTCACGTGATCCTAGATAGTTTTTGATAATAGCAAGTACATTATCATGCCCATCATAGCACGTTTTTATACTCGACTATCCCGACTAGTTTTTTAACCTTCCGGGCCACTTCGAGATACTCAACCATAAATATAGCCCAGTCGAATAAGCTCAAAAAAAGGCAAAGCCTTAAAAATATAAGTGGCAATTAAGTTTCGGAATAATGGTAATTTTCCACGCAATTTTTACTATACATTACAATTTTAGAGAGATATACTCGTAATATATTTTGAGTGAAACGTGTGACATGCGTCCTCTCACATGCATGCCGCAAAACAAAGGAATAATATGGCAATAAGCTCACTTATTATAATTTAAGACTTAACACATAACCCACATAATCGGCCTGCCTATAATTTTCTGGTAAACATGTACGATTAATAAAGTTGTTTGATCTTTCGAATTGTTTTAATTTAAAAATTACATTCGTCGTAAACAATCACAAACTATTTAGTTCTACTTATGCTATAGTCGTATTTTTTTATTTTCATTCGCTCCAGTAATGATTATAAACGATATTAAAATTCCATAAATATACTAAAAGGTATCGAATCAGAATTCGACTCCTTGCTTAGTATTCGATTCACGCCATCTCCCTCCCACATTGCGGACGGCACGTGGCGAGAGCACGACAAATCACGCGCGAAGTGCCGACCACTGGCTAAATGAATATTGACATCGGTCGCGGATACCAGACTGAATTGGTAATCCTCTGTGATTATTGAGGGCTTGATGGTTTCCAAGTGATTTTCTTGCTAAAACTTCTTTATTAATCAGGCGCGTTTTGAATGTTAACGTTTTTGTTCAAAATGGCAAAAACAACTCTATTGTTGCGGCGGTTATGTCCACGGTATTCTCAAATTGTCCACATCCAACATGATTATCAGACGTTTTGATATACTGCAAGTGTAACTAGGTTCGGTGTGGGTCTTGTATTAGTGATAAAAGAAAAATGCCTTTTTAATTACGTTATTACATTCCAATCGGGTTATTTCAGCAATAAGAAAAAAGATATACACATTCATTCACTCACATGCTTTTCATCACACTATATTATATATCATATCATCACGCTAATATTATAAAGGCGAAAGTTTATGAGTGTGTTTGTATGTTTGTTACTTTTTCACGCTTAAACGGCTAGGTAAATTTTGATAAAATTTGGTATGAGGTATATTAGGTGCTGAATTAACACAAATAATACTTTTCATCATCAACCATCACCACGTGGGTGTAACCATGAGGCGCAGCTAATTTATAATATTTCCACTGATTAATATATACGCCTATAGGCAAGCGTGTTACTCAAGCTGGGAGTCGGAACGTGCTATGGGTTTGTGTACATAATAATTACTAGACATATGTGCTATTTTTACGGTACGGTATAGACAAATGTAACTTACATTTTAAGACAGTACTATTAAAATTAAATTAAAATTAAAAATTCTTTATTTCGGGCATTATGGCCCATATTAATATGGGTCATAATGCATTACACATAAGACATAGACGAGATAGAGAGAAAAACATAAAATAATATTTATTCATAAAAATAATTATTTGATTTGGAAATATTAAAAACTTAAAGTGAATTGAATAGAAGCAATAATTTAGAAAATAAAATAATATACAATTAGATAATGTCAAAACATACAAAAAAAAACACCATGCTAGATACAAAATAATTGTATACAATAATTAGGCCTTCACATAACTATTAACTTATGTTTTATATTTTTATATTCCAAATGTTAATAAAAAGTGTGATATACTAACTTATAGTATAAAAAATTAACGTATTTTATCCGCAATACATACATTTACTATAAGTAAACAAAATTACTCAAGTTCTAACAAGTACCTATCGCTGTAAAGCAACACGAACGTTCAATACCCAAATCACGTCCCGCTATCCAGGGGGATTGCGATCGAAGTCGAAAATCGTTTCGTTATTAATAATTCGCAATCTGTCTGAAGAGTACACGAAATTGCGGATGTCTTTGATGTTGCCTCTCGATTTTACTCCCCCACCTCATTAGAATAACGTCAAATTATGTTTGGGCTTGTGATTGCTCGTTTATAGAGTAATGGGGAAGTTGTGCGTAGTTTGCGAACATCAATTGACTGGGGTGTTTGAAACACACATGTGACGCACAGATATGGTAATAGTTTGGGAACTTTAGATTTTGACGTGATCTTTAGAATATTATATGATAATTTAACATGCCAGTAGTTTTCTTTAAACATCAACATGCAGTAATAGATATCTTACGGCCGGTGGCAATAATCTATCTATCGCCGGTTTACCTTACTAGTGATAGATATTTGACACTATTAGTATGGACGTTATGTCAAATTTCTATCGGTAGTAAGGAAAATTGTCGATAGATAGATTATTGGGATCCCCATTAGTCACATTATAATATGCGTATGAAGTATCATCATACTATCATATGTAAAGGTGTCGGTAGCTTCTAGAAGTTGCTAAAACAAGAGTGAAACACTTTTGTTGCTCCACACTGTTTTAGACTTTCGCGGTTGTGAACTACATTAAAATAAGTACTCACGGATTTTGCACCACGATTAGGCAGGTTTTGGAGTTCCCGATATTTCGGCGCAGTTACATGCACCATGTCCATGTTGTCGAGACTTACAATCGAGTTCGAGGGCCAATGGTATCCGTAGTAAAAGAGTGAGAAAGAGGGTACACCGTTTTGTCTGCTCTTAATAACTTCTAACTTTTTTCACATCCACCCGCATATTCAGTCTACCCGTGAACATGGTGCATGTAACTGCGCCGAAATATCGGGAACTCCAAAACCTGCCTAATCGTGGTGTACATCCCGTGAGTACTAATTATACTGTACTTTTGTTGCTGTTTATACATTTTGTTTGCAAAATCCGTCTTGCATGATATTTATATAAATAATACAAAATCCCACAGTTGGTAACACCATTTAGAAATCAGGAACTGCTAAACGGCAGGGCAACTGAATGTTCCTAAAACACATAATAATAAGTCTTATTTGCAATCAAATGTTAATTGAAATCCAAAAACTGGCGGTTTTATGCCACTTTTGTCTGCTCCAGTCAGCTACTTACTAACAGTTTTGCTTACTGGAGCTGTCCAAACTGACATAAAGGTGTCATTTTTTAAGATTTCAATCAAAATTGAATTCAGCTAAGATACGTCATTAACCAGCAAATGTAAATGAAATGTAGGTCGGTAAATAGATGAGGCACTGAATTAATACACAAAACATTTATAATCATCATCATTATCATCAGCATTAACCCGTGGATCACCACGCGGGTGAATCATGGCGGTGCAGGTAGTTTACAAAAATAATTTAACACTAATTCAAAAACATCATTATGTCTGAAAATATTATTGATGTTTATAGTATTACTTTTTAAAGCACTTACGCCTGCTTAAGCGATCTCAAACATTGGAATTTACAGAGAGAAAAATTCCATCCTCGGACGGGATTCAAACCCGCGTCTTCTGACTCTCCGTGTCAGACGCCATTGACCAACTAGGCCACCGAGAATCTGGTTTTATTTTTTTTATTTTATTTTACGAATCCCGTCCGAGGATGGAATTTTTCTCTCTATAAATTTCAATATTATTGATGCTAAAAATCTAACTTTATGTTATTTATTTTTGCAGATTTCACACAGTTCATGGGCGACATGGATATACAGGAGTATAAAACGATGACAGGCGCAACTGACAGGTAAGCTACAGTAGCATGTAAGAATTACTAGCTTTGTATTTATAATTCGCGAAGTCGCTTTTTCAATTTCACCTTCGACCTAGCACGAAAACTTGCGTAAGTGTAAGATACCGTTGACATATACAGCACAAAAAGTTATTTGAGCCACAGTTGTACTAGAGAAATGACAGTTTTTACTGTATACGTCAACGATATGATTATGGTTATGCCCACTGAAGCCTTAATTAGAACCTACGTTACGTCAATGCGAGTTTTATCTCGAAAAGATATTTTAGCTTGACTTTTGTGGATATTGCTAAATAAGAACCGTGTTATTATTTAATTATAAGAAAGTTCTATATTAAATATGAGGCTTATCAAATATAACAATGAACCAATAATCTTAACCTTGTACATGATACACGCATCAACACACGATAATGAAACGTTTAGACTTTCACTAATATTTAATCTTAGAAACAGATTTTCAGTGATGACAATTATCGGTATTAACTACTCTCAGGGGACCTAACAACATATAAAAAAATCGTTGATACATGCGCATTTGCAATTTTTGATGTAGATTTAAACATATCTATAACAATATACAATGCATTTTTTATCTATAACAATATACAATGCATTTTTAAGGTTCTGTAAAATAAACAAAACTAGGTTATGCTGCATCACATCAAAATTGAGTAAATCAACCTCTTCTCATCACGTCCGCTTCCTTAGTACATACACAATGCCAGAAATAAAACTTTAATCAAGAGGAGAGCCTCGTAATACGGTTCATGCGAAATGAAAAACTTCACCTAAACATTGGTCAGAAATACTTAACCCTTACCTACAAAAGGAAAAGCGCTTGAACCCTCAATTATGCTGTCCGTACTCATGATTTTATGCTGTCTTATTGTCAAGACACACAAGTCACATGACTTCTGCGTCTTGTGTACCCGATGTGTGTACTACGCTTGCCCTGTGGCAGTTACACTGAAAACCAAAGCTTTTTAGTTTTGCGTGGTATTGCATTACGTTAGTCACTCCGAGATATCAGTTTTTGAGTCACTTTCGCCCATTCATGTCACTTGCCACAGTGCCCTTCGCTTACACAGTTATGCTTGAGGTTTATGGCTTCACAGTCCCATCCATAACGGCCTCTTGCACAAGAGGCATATGATGTCGGATTTCCTCGCCTCTCACGATTTGCATACTCAGGTGGAAGAACTATTTTTTAACTCTGATTATGAATATAGATTATTATGTCTTCCATATTTACGGCCCCGTTAGCTTAGTTAGTAGCGACCCTGCCTTCGAAGCGCGAGGTTTCAGGTTTGATGCCCCACTCTGCCGATGTTCAGGCATAAACTGCAAAAAATGTTTGTAATTTTATTTGGAATAGAGGCTAGTTTAGAGATCGGGAGGACGGCCGAGAGCCCCTCTGGTGATATCCAAAGGGCTCTCACGTTTGGTTGCCGACTGGCACTAAGGCCTTTTCTGTATGGCCCAACTATCTGTGGTGCCTCAGATTCCGTTACTTTCCAAGTCAGTCGCTCGATGTGATAATACCAGAGTGCGTCGAGTTGGTCTGCCAATTGTGGCACAAAAGTGCCACATTAGATAATCCAACGCGTATCCCGAGCTAGCTTCACTAACGTACGTGAACATAGCTATTCTGCTTGGTTGTACCATTTTAGTAGTCAGTAATATAACTAATAAGCTATCGGCAGGTTCTTACCGCTAGTTACAGACGGGAACAGCTGTAGCTATATTTATAATGAGCTGTAAAGTAGAGGGTGTAATTTTTACAGATTTTAGTCGGTTCGATTCCCGGGAGTGGTACGCGAATGTTCGAAACACTTTGAATGCGGTTTTCTTTCTTTTCAAAAACAAAGGAAACATACCTTTATGTTTGAAAAAAAAATCTGGGTAAAATTGTATATATACGAGTATGGTCTTTAGAGTACTGTCCCTTCAGGTGGCATTACAAAATTCCAACCTGTGTAGTTTTGATCCTTTAGCTAACGTCTACGGTATCAACAGGAATATAGGTAGTTTATTTTTATAACAGTAAAAAAATCCATTATAAAGCTTATTACGTTCAGTATCTGTGATCAGATCGTTATGTTAGATTAATCTGAGACCATGGAAACATTTCAGCGTCCGTACGCGTCCATTTTTTATTTTTTTACTGTGACCGCACGGTATTATTTTCCTCAAGTTCGTCAAAGTGCAACATCATCAAATCAGCGGAAAAGAAGTTACCTACATGATTTCGATCGATCTCCAGGGGTGGAAGATAAAATATTGCAACGAGCGAGTTTCGTTAGAGAGTTGGGATTGTGTGCCATTGCGAGATTATAAACTATCATATTACTTCAAATTCTCAAGGTGTAAATATATACTTTATATTTTAATTTTATACATCTTATTAATATTATTATAGCGTAAATTTGTGAGTATGGACGTATGCATGTATGGATGTTTGTTACTCTTTTACGCTCAAACGGCTGGGCCAATTTCGATGAATTTTGGTATGAAAGTAGATGAGGAGCTAGATTAACGCATGACATATAATACTTTTCATCATCATCATCCATCACTGCGTAGGTTAATTTGCGGGGGGTAATACTACTATATATGAAGATTTTAATAATTAGGGAGTAAGTATATAGGTACAAAAGCCATCTAATAAAAGGACATTTGAAAACTTGTATGATCAATACAAAATCTTAATATACAATAACCAGCAACAAAAAAGAAAAACAAGCAACTGTCTGATAAAAGGTTTTAGATATTTAAAGGCTTTCAAGCAGTCCTTACTATTATACAGGATGTTTTAAATAGCATAAATGGGAAGTTGAAGCTCTCGCAGCGGAGCTGATCTTAACCGATCAACCAGTTAAGCTACGCAATTTGGATGAGTGACCGTTACTGGCTTTATTCAACTGAGCGCTTCCGTGCTTTGGAGGGCACTATCCACCAAGCCGCACTGAAACCACGTGGTAGATTTTTTTTATTTATAAAGCTACACTCCACAGACTCCAGGGTCCGTGCCTTTTTTTAACTTGCAGATTTTTGACAAGTTACTTATAAATTTATAACATACAACGAAATACATACATGAGGAACATATATATATATATATATTTTAGTTTATATTTAACTCATACAACATACATATAACATAATACACTTAAAGTTATTGATACATTTTATTCTGAGTTGGTGCAAACATTCACAGCAGACCAGTGCCCGCAAACAGCACCCATTCACGAGCTGACGCATGTGCCAGCCATCGCCTTCCTCAACCATTTCTGAGGGAAGATGGCGATCCGCCACACACGCCACCGCTTGCCAACACATTTCCGTGAGCATGTCTGTTCTGGATGCCCGCACCATCTCTTTGTCTGTTATAATTTCTTAACGCTAGCTTACATACAATTCGAAAAACTACATATATTACAGCAAATGGATTAGTACATTTATTGTGAGCCCACGTTGCCCACTTTGCGCTGAAGCAGGGCCTCCATCACCACGCTGTTTCGATCCCTGATTGCCATCTTCAGGTTATAGCCGTAGATGGTTTGCTCGCTCGCAACCGTCGCTTGCCTCACAAACCGTCCGATGGCATCATCCTCGTCGTCGGCGTAGTAGACAAAGGTCCTCGTGTGCCGGGAAACCGCAACGACTGCGTGCGGGACGCTCTCGTGCAGCTTCATTATGCCTTTAGTTTTAATCACCGCGACTGACTCGTACGTCAGTCCATGCGCCTCGTGAATGGTAAGCGGATCCTTCGCACTTACCATAGCCCTGGCTGGTCAGGGTCTCTTTTTCCTCTTGAGTGTCGACCAGGAAGAGGGTGTTTGGAAGGTATTTGGGGATTTTCGCTCCCGTGTAACTCTCGAGGCGCAGGGACCTTATACTGGGAGCCGAGGAATATATACCGGAGTATATTTCCCTCAGCGCATACGCAACATCCATTGGTATCCACGTGGTAGATTATGGCTTAACTCCTCTTTCTGAGAGGACGGCTGGAGTCCCAGCCATGGAACATAATGGGCTAATTATGTGAAGAGGTAGCTGCAAGAGGCTGCTTAGCTGCTCTATGTGTCAAAATCTAAATTGAGTTTATATTTCAACAGAATATTAATTTTATTTCGTATCGTTACATATTATATTATACAGTACGCTACAGTCCTACTTACTAAGGAGCGCGGCGTCTTGTGTCGAGTCACTCTAGACGTATTTCATGGTACGTCGACTCACGGAATGATATTGTCGGGGAATGAGATTTGAGAGTGTAACAAATATGTTATGTAGTGCGATTATAGAGTATATCGATTTAGTGGTTCCGCTTAGGCAGGTTGAATAATAGATAAGTTTAGACGTATTGTTTTCTGATCGAATACGGCGCACACATTATTTGAACATCTTGGCTGGTGGCCAAGATTGGCTTAAGGTAAGAGATATTACACGTTAGAGCAGATGTTCCCTATTTCTAGTGTATAGTTTTTTTTATATATTATACTATCTGATAACGTTACGCAGTAGCAAGTAAAGTAAAAAGTCTAGTTTTTTTGCCTATCTCTAGTAAAAAATCACTAATGGCAGCTGTTTCTCACATCTTACGAAGGAATCTATTACTAAAAGTTATTTTTTCTAATATCGGTTTGGTGACACGTGTATCAATCATACGCACATAATGTGCTTGCAATATTTCAGCACATGTTTCTTCATTCATGTCGTTTCATGTTAAATAGAAAGTAATGACCTTTCCATCTAAACAGTTTTGTGTTAACTATATAAATTACATATTTTATTTAATTAGAGGTATAGTTAAGATATGTACTTTGTGATCTGAACTGAATAAACATATACGAAAACGTTTTTATGTTCAAAATAACATGATACTAAAATTATGTAACATTGTTAAAGTAAACTCCCCTTCTCTTGTTATAGGAAACAGCTGCAGGAAACTGTAGGCATCGTAGCGTCGTAGACATTAACGCCTTCTGAGTGCTACGCCGTAGTCTACCGTTTATTCTGGCTACGAGCTACGTAAATATCTCTACGAATTTCCATAAGGGTATATGACCCACTAATTTCGCTAACGTTTACCTATGACCAACATTGATTATAAATAATATAGCTATTATCAATCGCACTAATATTAAAAAGGCCAAAGTATGTCATTGAAAAGGTGGATTTTTGCTACTATTTTACGCCGAAACAAGCGAACTGATTATAATCTAAGTAGATTAGGTCTGAAATAATATATCTGTACTTAACCTTAATTCCTGAACACAATAATCATAAAGGGCGCTATAAAAGTGTGGGCGACTACGTGAGTCGTAACTAATATTATTAAAACGATATATGTGACAAAATCTATGTAACACGCCTATTAGTATAAATCTAGTGTACACTCGTTGTTTATCAGTTTATCTAATATGGTTATCTACAATAAAAATCAGTTTATGTGTTTCAGAATTTATTACTCTGCTCATGGTGCTGTCAATTCCTGATGAAGATAAAAAGAAGGGTTTTGAAGCAGTTTATCTCATAAACAGTAATTTAATTAAAATTACAAAAATATATGATTTTTCTAAGACTTTTAAGTAACACCTTAACAGAATTAAAAACATATTTTAACATACTTGAGTACATTATAGAAAGAAAAATTCACATCCTCGGACGGGATTCGAACTCGCGTCTTCTGACTATCCGTGACGCGTGTGATCCAGACGCCATGACCATCTAGGCTAGGCCACCGAAGGCTCGAGGACCGAGCATTAAATTTTAACTCTGATTTAACTGTCTTACGGGGACGGAGCGATATCTATTGAACAGCTTTGACAGCACTATCCAACCGAAAGAAATATTTTTAGAAATACTTACTTTCATATTGACGTCTTGATTTTTCTCTCTATAAATTTCAATGTTAAAGATCTTTAAATAAGTAATACTATACTTGAGTACAGTAAAAAAAAATATCAATCATACCGCTTATTTCACAACTTTAATTTGATGAGTACAAGAATTAACTTTAGAAACGAGATACTTACCATGTATTGTATTTATTGTGAGCTCTCGATATTTCGGCACACTAGCATGCGCCATGTTCACAATTTAACTCAGTTTACTCGTAAACTGTAAACGTACAAGTACTCATACGTACTCATCAAGTTGTATAATATAATCAATCAATATTTCACACCTATAGACCTTTTTGTTCTCTTTTTATAATAATAAAAAAAAAGATCACGAACAATATATGAGGGGCGGCTTAGGTAATAGCTTAGGTACTTCATAATGACCTACCATCTCATCACGGGTGACACTAATTGCTGGACTCAATGTCAGTATATATACAACCTTTTTTTGAGTCGATACTAATGAATCTGTACAGTCCCTAAGTAGGTATTAGTATACTTGTATATTATTTATCTAATACTTTCTCCGTAATAATTAGCCACTACAGAGATAGACGCTCGCGTAATAGTTTATTAATAAGCAATAATCGCAATATTGCTTGACAATAGCCTTTCAAATCATACGGACGGATTGCGGACGTGAATGGGTCGAGCTTTGTTTCATGTATTAGTAGTTAGTACTATAAATCCTATGGGCATACCTTTGTGGTCTTCGTATGCTTATTATCAATTTGATTACAACTTTCGTACGTTGGACACATTTTTAAGTTTACCGACATAATAATACATAATAGTTTACCGACTTTAACTTTATAAGCCGAGTATGCAGGACTCGACTGGTTTCGCGATGTTCAGAGTCGCTTCTTCAAGGAACTCGTGAGCTACTGAGCGCGTATGCGCATGCACACATTTTTATTTATTGTTATTATAGAGACTACATAATCATTAAATTGAGTTGAGTTAAGACAAATTAGTATATACTACGCGAAATATTTGCTAACATAAATGTATATTGTTCATTGTATAAAATTCAAACAAATGTTTTTTATTTTACAGTAGAACGATTGAATAATATACATAAAGTACCATACCTTTATACATGTTAACCCCTTTGTTTATTATTTGTATCTAATAAACACCTGTTCACGCGAGCATAGAATGTTCACAGTACAAACAGTATGGATATATGCAGTATTCAGAGCTCATTTGAGCAAAGCATATGAAATGCTCACTGCTCACACACTCCATACGTGTAAGATTTAAATATAATAACATATTGATTTTGTCTGGCTGGTTGGCGCAGTTGGTAGCGACCTCGTTTCCAAACCGCTCGTTCCTAGTTCGATTCCCGGACAAGTCAAACATTTATGTGCAAGTGAACATGTTTGTTTGATCTGTGTCTGGGTGTAATTAAGTATAAATATCAATCATCAGGTTACCATAGTACAGGCTCTGCATAGTTTGAGACCTGCAGACCTTGCGTGAATACTGTCCTACTCGTATATTAATAAGATCAAATTTTGGATTGCATTACCGTTACAAGATGGATTTATCCTACGATTACAGATATTAGTGTTCAGCTCCGTTAGCATAGTTGGTAGTGCCTTGCCTTCGAAGCGCGGAGTCCCAAGTTCGAACCCTGGCTGGGAAATATATTTGTGTTATGAGCAAAAATATTTGCTCTCGGGTCGATTAGGTAATACTAGTGCGGGGTATGAGCGTGGTAACGTATTTTTAATACCGTTCTGTCACTTCACCAAGTAAACTTTATAGAAGGTAGTGCCAATAGTAATTCCCTAATTTTACTTCCCTCGTTTTTTTTATTTGGGGTTGCTAATCGTTAATTTACTAGACAATGTAATAGAACGGTATTTTGAATATCGGACATTATAGGTGCATCTCGCTGGTAACCGAATATTTTAATATTATTATGTAAAATGTGAACTTATAAATGTTTGATTTATAGTAGGCCCTGTTAATGATATGTATCTTATGCCCGCTTGATAACTTAAGTGACACGTTAGTATGTGTGTGACTCAAACCCGGCATTAACACGATAGTGATGTTACTGCACGGCATTCAGGTAGCTAATGTCGGACAAAGCGTGCATTTAACGCCTCAGATGTGACCCGTCCGAGCGTCGCACCTGTCCCGTGCTATTATCGGGAGTGCCTTGTACTGTGATTTAATCGTGTTGGCGCATCGTGTCGTGCTTAATTAAGTACATAACACAATATATTACTGTACATTTTTATTATTTTTCTGAGCAACCAGGGTTTCATCCGAATTCAAATAGTCACAACTCTTTCATACGAGAGCTAATATGATAGATTCCTGAGAAATATTGTACGCTCAGTCGGACTAGCGCGTAACTAAAATTCGCGTAAGTGGAACGTAATCTTATCGTTGACGTAAACAGTCAAACTATTATTTATCTAGTTCAACACAGCACATCACAGGTAACTCATAGTTTGAATGTCAACGTCAACATACCATTACGGAACACTGACGCTCTTTTGTGCTAGGTCCACTGTTCCGCTTTCATTCATTGTCGTTCTGTAACAACAAGAGATACTTCTAAAAGTTTCCGTTTACTAGCCCCGTCCTAGTCTACATGTACGTTTGTTTGGTTCAGCTTCCAAACCTAAAGTGTAAAGTCTCGTCAAAGACATGAATCAATTTATAGTATATTCTATTGACTCCGAGTACAATGACACTACGTTGTTATCAATGTTTCGTTTGACTTCTGCAAGTACATAAAGTCACTGTTTCCTCTACAGACATTCGCCAAAGTTTCCAACATGTTGCCAATGTTTATAATCACACTTTCTGATCCATATTCAACCTGACGGCACGAAATCTCCAATTACACTATACAGTCAAAGTTGGCTAACAAATCTTTTAAAAAAACATCAGTGAATTAATGTCATGTAAGCTTCACGAAATCATAATTCAAACAATGTTCTATTGCTTCTAATGGTAGCAATTGCCGCTTTTATATACTTACCGAAAATATACTGCGACATAGATCACTGTTAGCGTTCAATTATTGCTTGAATAAATGCTCGTATAGAAGTAACTTTAAAAGCTGATCAACAGTACAGGCAGGATCAACGATATGATTGTTATTTGCACGATTCCCCTTAAGAAGACCTAGATGTCCTAAGTTTAATTTACACTTAGTGTTAACCGTTCTATATTAATTTTGAATTTCCTGTACACTTAAATTTTTTTTTCACCTAGTACTTCAGTTCTAAGCTCTGATGTAGGATCACAACTTGCTCGTTTCTTCACTTGATAATATAAACAAAAGTTAACTTTTCTATACATTACATTCGTGCGTGTTACGATGTTCATGCGTGTTGATACGATTATGAGTTTACTACTGCATAAAATGCGTGATATTTATTTATATTTACGACTGAAAAATGTGTCTGGATGAAAACATTGACATTACAAGCACATACTTCTATCTGTTGATTCTCACTGTTTTTACTACGAGTTGGAACTCAACTGCATTATCTTCTGCTTTGCTCTCTTTTACATTTTTTTTTTTTTGCCGCACTCTAGTAAAATGTGGAATGAGCTTTCTCCTTCGGTATTTCAGGTGAGCTACAGTATGGGGCTCTTTAAAAGGCGAATCATCAGAGTCTTCAAAGGTCGGCAACGTACTTGTGATGCCTCGAGTGATACAGATGGCCTGTTTGTTTGTTCGCCACTTAAGGCTTAAAAAAATAATGATCACTTACCATTAACTCAGAAAACAAAATACTAAAAATAAACAATCCCATCAATATAAATAAACGCATCCATGTGGACATTATACCTCGCTAAGCGTCTCAAATCTAATAACTCATTGTAATGAGGAATGCTACAGTTTATCGACTGTCTCAAGCTAGCAGTACTTCTCCTCACGGCACCTAATCAGTGGCCAGGTAGGTAATTCTGCTGGGCAAGGCTCGCGCGCTGATTGGTTATCGATCCGGCTGCAGTTTTCACCCGGCTGAAGATAGTTTCTGTTATTGATAGACACCCGTATAAGAAGCCAAATTTGATAATGTTGTTTGCGTTTCAGAAGGTGCCTTATTTAAAGTCATATTAGGATGCAGGATTGACCTTTCTTCCTTACCTACCTTTTCATACTGTGTTTAGGGTGATACGAGTATGATCATTTTATAATATTGGTATTAGTGTAAAAATATGATTGTTGATAATGTTTTAGATATATATAAGTGTACAGCTCTCCAAATTCCGGCACTGATGGCATCGCAAAACAATAGTTCATTGCAGTTACGGGAAATACCTAGATCAGATCACAAGATTATGGGGTTACTCTAATAGCCTGCTATCTGTTATTGGTGGAAATTTGGAACACTCTCCAGTGGTTAGCATGGCGACACAAGTACACACGTTTAGAAGGTGGCCTTGGTGAGTAAGGTCACCCTTTCCCAGGCCCTTAGGCCCGGTTAAGATCAATCCGGGCTTAACGCAAACGCAAGATGGCGAATGCTAGTGTTACCTTATCTGGGTCGACCCTAATGCAGACTACTTACGGAAAGATCTTAGTGAGTTTCGAGCTCCACTCGCCTTCGTCAGTCTTCGTAGGAGGAATGGGGATGCCATAACATTTTCTCCCCTCCAAAAATAAAACAAAAATGGACCATGTGCTCCGTGTAGTGTAGAGGTTGCCGAGTAGGAGTTGCACTTGGACATACTCTGCTCACCTGCATTAGCAGATAGCTGGCACAAACATAATACAGAACCTAATGGAGATTCTAGTTTTACGAATACATTGAAACCCATAACCATTAATAGCATCGACGTCAAATAGATATATCCGAGAGAGGTGATTCTGCACGGATAGTCTATAAAATCTCATCTTGGACGTTCACGTCATTTATCTCAGCTATATTACATGTTTATGGACTCGCTATGTCCTATTAAGGTGCTACAATAGACAGAAAAATATCAATCAACTTGTAGGTATTAAAACGATGTTTTATAAAGCACTAAGATTGCAATGCGACAAAAAAGCTAAATATGGTATGTGTGTATCTGGCAGCCCCGTTAACTCAGTTGGTAGTACCCTACCTTCAAAGTTGGGCGTCCCAGATTCGACCATTGGCAGGCACAAATATTTGTATGATAAGTAGATATGTTTTTTTTTTTTTTATTAATAAAACTACGCTCCACAGACTCCAGGGTCCGTGCCTTTTTTTAACTTACAGATTTTTGACAACTTACTTATAAATTTATAACATACAACAAAATACATACATGAGGAACATATAATTTTTTTTTTTCATACAACATACATATAACATAATACACTTAAAGTTATTGATACATTTTATTCTGAGTTGGTGCAAGCATTCACAGCAGACCAGTGCCCGCAAACAGCACCCGTTCACGAGTTGACGCATGTGCCAGCCATCGCCTTCCTCAACCATTTCTGAGGGAAGATGGCGACCCGCCACACACGCCACCGCTTGCCAACACATTTCCGTGAGCATGTCTGCTCTGGATGCCCGCACCATCTCTTTGTCAGTTATGATTTCTTAACGCTAGCTTACATACAATTCGAAAAACTACATATATTACAGCAAATGGATTATAGTATATTTATTGTGAGCCCACGTTGCCCACTTTGCGCTGAAGAAGGGCCTCCATCACCACGCTGTTACGATCCCTGATTGCCATCTTCAGGTTATAGCCGTAGATTGTTTGCTCGCTCGCAACCGTCGCTTGCCTCACAAACCGTCCGATGGCATCATCCTCGTCGTCGGCGTAGTAGACAAAGGTCCTAGTGTGCCGGGAAACCGCAACGACTGCGTGCGGGACGCTCTCGTGCAGCTTCATTTTGCCTTTAGATTTAATCACCGCGACTGACTCGTACGTCAGTCACTGCGCCTCGTGAATGGTAAGGGTGCATGATCCTTCGCCCTTACCATAGCCCTGGCTAGTCAGGGTCTCCTTTTCCTCCTGAGTGTGGACCAGGAAGAGGAAGTTTTGAAGGGATTTGGGGATTTTCGCTCCCGTGTAGCTCTCGAGGCGCAGGGACCTTATACTGGGAGCCGAGGAATATATACCGGAGTATATTTCCCTCAGCGCATACGCAACATCCATTGGGTTCCGGTGCGTGCACAACAACTCCTGGCTGATGTTCGTAACCAGGTTAGGGCGGTTATACCTTAGATCGAACAGGTTCTCCCTGTCTATGTAAGGTAATTGGTTGACGTCTCCGATGAGGACAAGTTCGCTAGCTCCAGACAGCCTAGAAGCCATTACTATGGCCCCGAAATGGTTCATGAGAGCCTCGTCCACCATCAGGCGGACGTAGCTCTCATTCATTTTAAAACCATTTACTAAAACCGAGGCCATAGTGCGCACCTTGGTTTTCACCAGGTCTCCGATTCGGTGCGCCAACTTCTCTCTCAGGTCTTTTGCTGCCTCTGTAGTTGTTGTTGCGATAACGTCCTTGTCAACATCGAAGTGTCTTACCACCCAAGTTGTTTTTCCGCATCCGGGAACTCCATTGACCCACTGTATTTTGGGTACCTCCCAGTGTTTCCAGAATGTCTCGATCTCAGAGTCTCTCGAAATGGCTTTCGCCATTTGCAAGACTCTGTCATCCAGCATTATCTTGGTGCACCGGGCGGTGACAACAATAGGGTCGTGTGGTGGTGTTGCGTATTTTGGCCTACCAGTCCGTTCGGTATCTTCCTCATCCAGAAACACAAAGCCACTTGTCGCGTTGTAGGCAGCCATATACTGACCAGACATTGCCCCCATGATGATCGAGGATGTGTCGTTGTTGTATATGGCTGCTTCAGCCTCTTTGAGTCTCTTCTGTAGCAGCCGAGATTCGATGATGCTGCCCTCGTTTGCTCGCCTGTAGGACTGCAGGATGTTCTTGCAGTTCCTGAGATTGACATCTCTTGTCGCTCTCGTTATAGCGAGAAACTCATAGAAGGAGTTAGAAGGTTCCTGTGCTGGTACATACTTTGGCGGACTGCCTTGTCCCATGTCAGCTCTGGTCCGAGGTCGTTTTTGGCGTATGGAAATGGGAGCAGTCTTTTTTGCGGGCATGGGCAATTTTGGCTCGCACGGTTGCAGGAATAGGCTTTGTGCTGCTGCTTTGAAGGATGCCAGGAACGTTGTGACTCGGCCCTTGCTCTTGGTAGGGCTGCGCTCCTGGTTTCTTCCTGCTTCTGCTTTTTCCTGGAGACGTTCCGAACCGCTTTTGGTGGTTGAAGCGGGGATTGGGTGCCCCCAACAGTCGGTTGAATTGTTGTGTATCGGCTTTCTGAGGTAACTGAGGTTTTCGCCTCTGTCTTCGTACACAACTACCTCATGATGTTCCGAGGCTCTAATACAACCTAGTTGGTCCGCTACCTCACCCTTGGAGTCTTCGATCACCATAGCGTCCACGCTTATCACTCGGGCTTGTTCCGCATTTTCTGCCAGTTTCGAAAGTAGCATGCTCGCTTTAGCGAAAGGAGTCTCGTCCGCCCACTCGATTAGTGCAACTGTTTTGTTTTTCAGTCGCACCAGCCGACAGGGGCAGCCCATGACGTCCAAAACTGGCATCGTGTCAAATGCTTTTCGCTTCTTGGTGGTTTTGAAGTTACTTCCGTTTAGCAGGCATGCTAGCCCGGGTGATAACCGTACTCGGCTTTTGTCTTTTTAGATCTTGTTTTTTTAGATATGCAAAAACTTATTCCTAGCCTCTCCCTGCTGTTGTCCATGAAGAGAGCGACGCCTCGAATATGAATTCCAGGCTCCCCTAGCTCTCCATATGACAACAGCTGGGAAAGTTCCGTGTTTTTGGCTTGCTGTTTGTGCGGTTGTTGGGGTTGTGGGGTTTGTAGTGGGAATGGGTTGCTTGGGGGGGGGAAGATTTGAGTTCCTAGCTATTGCCGTCTGGAATGATCTCTCCACAAAGGACAGGAAATGTACTCTGTTTTCCGTATCTGCCATGATGGTCGGCAGTTCAGGTTCCAGTAATTTCCTGCACACTTTTGTTTCGAGATCATGCCGTGCGGCAATGAAGCGGGGGCAATCTAGGAATATGTGTTTGACTGTTTCGGGAATTTCGGAGTCACACTCACAACCTAGGCTGTCCTTGAGCTTGAACCTGTGGAGATATTCGGAGATTCCACCGTGTCCTGTCATTGCTTGCACGAGTATTGGCGACAGTTTTGCGGTTCTCGTTAGCCGGAATGCCAATTTGACATCCGGTAGGAACTTTCGCGTGACTGCGCCTGTGCTAGAGGTCTCATACCTGTCTTGCCAAATTTGTATGGTTTCCTCTCTTATTCTTTTTCTGACGTAGGACAGGGGAATTTTGTCGTAGTCTTGAGTCGTGCATCTGAGTGCCGCTGACTTCGCGAGCTCATCGGCTCTTTCGTTTCCAGTGGTTCCCACGTGCGCTCTCAGCCATAACATCCAAACATCTCTGCCTTCAGACTTGATCTTACCAATGTTTTCCTTTATGCTCCTCGCAAGGGGGTGACTGGTTAGTGGTCTTTTGAGTAAATCGAGTGAAGATCTTGAGTCACTCAGGATTGTTACTATTTGATCCTTACTCATTTTTACCAATTCAGTCGCCTTGTGGAGAGCATAAAGTTCCGATTGGAAGACTGTGCATTCAGGATGCAGCTTGAAGGTTGCGAACCTAATCTCTCTTCCTTCCTCCCACCAGGTCAATGCAGCACCTACTTTGCCCTCTATCTTGCTGCCATCTGTGTAGATTAGTTTATTTTAGTTAGAAGTAGATATGTTTGGTCTCAAGTCACAGGGACTCCTAGTAGTTACATTATTACCAAAAAATATAAATTACTTGCAGATTAAATAGCTTTCATGTAAAATATGTTCAGAGTTATTTTGAAGTAGATTGTGCGTACCAAAATTTGACCTTTATACCAACTCAATTATTCCATTTAAATAATAAGTTTATCATAATAATAATAATAAGTATTTATAATAATAATAGTAATATAATCTACCTATCTCCACACTATAAATTGATTAAATGTAAAACCATTAATTATTAAATATTTATTCATGATCAAAAATATATCAAACGCACGAGAATATTCGAACAACAATAATTTTATTATGAATGTACAGTGTGTGAAAACTGATATACTCGTATTTGTTGACTAGACCACACTTTGTAGCCATTTTGACATGATGCGATTGAAATATTCTGCGTCGGTAATGCATCTAAAAAATTGATTCCCCTATATGCTGATGACAAATTAAAAAATAATGTTTTCTACTAAAGTTTTCTCTAAATCTGTGTCAATGATTATTATTAAAAGTACTTAAGAAGTAGTATTTTAAAACATTTCAGGTTTGTGTGACATTATAAAATATTGAAAAGCGTGTTTCTTTTTTCTTTGCTACTTAAAATATATATATAGTATTTGTATTGACGTTGGTAACAGTTGGAACAGCAACTGTTAATGAATCAATTCGGGCCTACTGCTGGGGCAAGATGGTGAACGCTAACGCGAGTCGCGTTACGCGACGCCATCTGTCCTATCTTGGCGGAGGACTGCTTACGGGGGGGTTTTAGTGGGTCTGAGCCCCACACGCCCCCTTCCATCACCCTTGTGGCGGCAGGGAAGTGCACAGCATTATGCTCAGAAAATGTTTTCTGTGATTGTCCAGCCTGAAAGCTTACGAACTGTATGACTGTATTTTTACAGTGTGTTACAACAATTTCTTCGCCAATTGTGAACAAATTGGTTCTAATCCTATTTTTTCTATGAGATATGCTTTCCACTTGGTTCCATTTATGTCTGGCACAAAAACCTTAAATCAGTCTGGGATTGTTCTATCTTGGCTTACTTCAAACACAGTCGCCGTACCAAGTTCACTCATAAATAAGTTGTCGAGGGCTCTCGGCTTCGCTCGAATGCGACAGGTCAGGACAAGATGTCTTTGACAAGTTCCGCCGAGACGCCCCCTTCGCCCCTTCTAGTTCGCGATTTATTTCGCTGCTCTATGGAGTTATGAGAGTGGCGGTGGAGAGGCTAAGTTATAGTCGAGACTGGGCTTGACGATACTTACTTTGAAATGCTTCCTGCTATGATTTGAATGGACTGTTTTTATACTATCAAATGACGCCAAGGGTAAGCCATGCTTATTCGCCCATTAATTCACTACACAGCTACAAGAGTCCTTCACACGCTTACTTAATAATGCTTGCACAATTTCGTGGCAGAATTTCTGTGCTGCACTGTGGTGGTACCTACCAAAATGGTTTTTTTGACGGCTATATGTTTGATTTCATACTAAAAATCACACGTCAAACACGAAACATTTAAGCATTGGTAAATCTATCTATATATATTCAAATGAATCCCTATTTCCCCTGGTCACGCTATAACTTGAGAACGGGTGGAACAATCTCGATAATTATTTTTTTGTTGTGTTAAATATTGCCAGGAAAAGGTTCCTATGAAAGAAAAACCAAGAAAAAATGGGAGGCTATGGCGAGGTCGAAGACCGAATCTACTACGTGAACGATGTCGCGGGCATTCGCTAGTTTAAATATATAAAAATGAATCTTTATTTCTCCTTGTGCTATTGCCTCTCCTGTGACCAAAACATGTTATAAATGATAATTCTGGATGGAAAAGTTTTGTTAAATTGACATCTAAATTGAGAGTAAACAATTTTATACGGCATAAATCGTCTATTATTTTATATTATTTAAAAGTCTACCCGTGACCATGTTCACTGAGAAGTGTTCGCAATATCCCGAATAAAATAAAATAAATTTTGTCCTAATACCTATTGTATACTAGTTGCGCCTGCGGTTTCACGCGCGTAGTCAAGATAGCCGTTTAGTTTTGTTATTTTTTTTATTTTCTGTGTAACTTTCTAATATTTTTCTGTAAGAACCTTCTACAGAGTTAAATATTATAAAAAGGTTGATAAAATGGGGCAAAGTCGTTCTTAAGTTAAGTGTATGTATGTGTGACCAGGAGAAATGGGGGATTTAATTACATTTATATATAGATACGACCGAGATACTGTGCATAACAGTCAGTTTGTAACGTACAAGATTATGAACGTTATTTAAAAGAAGAACTTCGTTCTATATGTTAGTCGGCGTAAAGCTGTATGGTTGCGAAATGTATAGGCATTTATAAATTTTCACTTTTTAGACATAATATTTGAACATAACTGGGATTGCGGAAAACCCCCAATCATAGCTATCATTAACTTTCTGCAATTTTCTTGATCCATAAAGTTTTTATGTTCGATTGTAATGGAAATGATGCTCATTTTATTTACTATACTAGTTGGCAAAAATTTGCAAATGGAAACGTTATTCTTCTGTTTTCCTCGTGATGGTTTTGTGTTTTTCTCGTCAATTGTGTTAGAAACTTTTAGTACCTAATGCATCCACTGTTTTACTATAAAATAACTTAGACAGTTAATGCATCCACCGTTTAACTATACAGTATTGTGACTTTATGTCAGAATTATTTTTGCGACTGTGAATCGAATTTGACTATGAAGAAAACTCACTTGATGCATCACACAACTTTTAGAATGGCAAATGTACAAACTTACGAGTATACTTTTAAAATAATGTAAATAATAGAAAAAAAAGATTTTTTTCACACACATTATTATATTGAAAGTGTATGCAAAATAACCTTATGTTATTATTCTGCCTACCACAATAGAACCGTGGCTTCATCCGTAATGCCGAGCTTGGAAAGTTTCAATTGAAATGTCACAGATAAGGAATAACGAGGGTGTCCGACGAAACCCACAGTTCTGTGTAAGACTGAAAGATATTGTTGGCTAAAAATGTTGGAAAATAATGAATGATTGTCAGAAGAAGGGAAATAAGAACTGTGAAGATGAATATTGTTTCGCATATTTTGTAATAGTTCAGAGGGGAATGGCATTGTCAACAAAGAGGTTATAAACGAAGTAAGTACTTATGCTTTGCAGGTTTCGAATATTAACAAAGGATCTGATGAGTATCTATCTACTATCATTACTTAATATAAGGTTTATAACTTGAATGTGGATAAGTCTAAAAGGAGTGTTTTCTATTTAAGGCGCGCTCGTACCCTGATTAAAGAAAAAGCAGAATTTTTAAACACCTAGTGTAACGAAACAGATCGATAGTATATTATGAAAAAAAATGCAAAGGTTAGAAAAGGAATAGGAAAAGAGTAATAACCGAATAGAATTCATAAATTTAACTCTCTTTCAGCAGAAAAAAATCCTAAATAGGTCCACAAAAATAAACTTTCACGTCCAAACTCTCGGAATTTTCAGTGATAACACTATATTTTTTTTCAGGTAATACTTAGCTAACGTATAGTACTAAAGTAATAACCAGCAGTTTTCAATTGTGTTAGTATATATCGAAAAATATAAAGAAAACGTACAAAAGAACGCATTTTCGCGTTACATCGTCCAATCTAACAAGCGATTTTCAACCTTACGTAAAGCATCGTAAATTATTTTAAAATTGGGGTTGGACCGCGTCTTAACCTATGTGTATGTATATCTACTCGTAACTACTCAATTTACTTATCAAAGTCTTGATTTTGATAATTGATACGTCAAATTAAAACACGAATAAATAAAATTTCATCACCAGGAATATGTTGACGAACCCGCCGGTGTGGTTATTCAACACTAAAAATTATTACTAAATATTTTGTAGGTTTAAATAAATGCGTATATATGTACGCCCATTAAAAAGTGTTTAATAAATTAATGCTAGAGTAACAAATTATAGCTTAATAGCCAGCGAGAATATACGAGCGTGTAGGTACAGGCACCATTAGACCTTATTCGACCAAAAGAAGAATTTTCACAAATACCGGTGTCAGGTTAGTGGCTTATAGTTAACGGACTTTTATAACCCGTCCAATTTAAGATGCTAAAAGCAGTTAAAAGGCATTGCCTGGGTTGGCAATGGTCACATAGAAGTGAAAACCACTTCTATGTGGCTCATGACTTTCGCATTGATGTCACTGATCTTCTTAATTTTTACGATTTATTTTAAAAGCACTAAACTCCTACTTTGAAAAATATAATCATATCATGATCAGAATCATGTAGTGTACTTGTGTCACATAGGAATATAATTTGTAATTCATCTGGGCTCTATAAATCTGACACGACTGAGTCTGTTTAATCAGCAGAGTCACACTTCCGGGAATTGTATTTTTTCATAGGCAGTGCATTCCAAGATAAGGGGAATTCTGGAATTGAAGGATAAATATATAATATTTATAACATTTCGTCAGTCAGGAGTATTTTTAAATGGCGATAAAACGGTAGTCATATGATTTCTCAGAGGTTAATAATTACGAGTTCATTTTAAATCAGTACAACCGTTGTGGCGTCAAAGTTGGATACGTTATTACTACATACGTTACACACATATATATATATATTTATATATATATATATATATATATATATATATATATATTTCTCAGAGGTTAAAAATTACGAGTTCATTTTAAATCAGTACAACCGTTGTGGCGTCAAAGTAGGATACGTTATTACTACATACGTTACACACACATATATATATATTTCTCAGAGGTTAACAATTACGAGTTCATTTTAAATCAGTACAACCGTTGTGGCGTCAAAGTAGGATACGTTATTACTACATACGTTACACACATATATATATATATTTTTTACCCTCAAACCTTTGATTCTTGATATTTGTGATATCGGGTCTGTAGTGCATTTCTAATTAAACACAATTTTCTGGCGTTACAATGTTCTGCAAGTTCTAATAAGTTCTAACACAGAAATAACCGATTTTTACTAAGACATTTAAACATAAAATGTTCCGATACGTGCTAATCTATAGCGATTAGAATGTCATTTGTTTTTACAACTTATTTTTTGTTCAAATGTCGTTGTCTCAAACACAACCCTGACACCGCTATCGATAGCAGTTATCTTTAGCTGTACTTAGCACTATAATGAATATGAATTTAATCCATGCAGAATTTTGGGCTAAATGAAGAGGTCACCGAAAACTTAGCGGCTTTGACGACGAAACGACACAGTTTAGTCGTTATCTGTTATTAAATCTTAGCCAAACCCGAAAGCCGTTGACAGTTTTCAATTATGTACACTCGCTAACACGGCTCTTGATTATAGCGTCAACATATCCCACGCAATTCTCGTCTTTACATGCGAAGCTTTTAAGATGAAAGTTGCTTGATTAGTATTAGCAATGGATGTACTTGACATCGTTGTTTACTGTACATTGATTGTGTAGTAAAGGAAACTTGACACGCTCGAGACTTGCAGAAGTTGTTGATAATTGTAGTTGAGACTGCTAGTTGTTTTAAAATTTTAGCGAGTATAAAGAATTTAATGGAGTCATTATAAACTTTATTCCTCTCTCAAAACTCATAAAAAAAATAAGTAATTAAGTACTCCAAAGCAGCATTCAAAGATAACAATGCAGATAACATGAAACGTAATACAGTATTACTTTTTAAAGCACTAACGCCTGCTTTAGCGATCTCAAACATTGAAATTTATAGAGAGAAAAATTCCATCCTCGGGTGGGATTCGAACCCGCGTCTTTTGACTCTCCTTGTCAGACGCCATTGACCAACTAGGCCACCGAGGTTCAGGTCCGAGCATCGAATTTCAAATAGACAGTTAAAATTCGATGCTCTTGGGAATGAACCCCATCGATATATCTCCCTCCCTCTTTCTCGTTCATTGGAGTGTGGAGGAAGATTTCGCAATGTGATTTCACTAAGTAATTACATATTTCCTGATTAGCAAAGTACCGTAATCTCATTTAAAGTCCCATACCCTGCGCGAATTGTGGTAGGTGCATGGACGTACATAGTTAGGTTGAACGATCAACTAGAAGATATTTCGTATAACGACATTATATCTTGGTTTTACTTGCATAGTCTTCGCAATTTTTTTATTAATTTCGCAACAAAATAAAATCTCCTGTTTACATTATTATATTAATTATAATATTATATTAAGTTAGGTTACTAAATAAGGAACGGAGTTCAAGCACGGAATAAAAATGTTTTCTGAAATATCGGCATGTGAACTACATATTCAAATAAAAAATAATATCGTATAAACTGATTAAAAACGAATACCAGGAAGTCCTATAGACTATAACTAATATGAATTAATTTATATTATCATGTGTATGTATGTATAACTAGTTTTAATCTATACTATAATCTTTATTTTTTTTATTTTTATTTTTACTTTATTAGGAAAAGCAAACAGCTACATTATAAAGTACATATAAAATAATAGTAATATAATTCACATTTTGACTATAATGTAGCCCACAACGCTATTCACAGATTAACAAAAAATATATATCTCTATTAACTATTAACTACCGCCAGAAGTACCACATAAGATTGAAAATAACAAAATTAATTATGATATAATAGTTGCGGACTGAGCGAGAGAGTTGTAAAACAAAGTCATAAACATTATGAAGTAAAGCGTAGAACAAAGAGTATGTGCTTACTAAGTTAAAATATATATATATATATAACTAAGTATAAAGTATGAAATAATTGAATGATTATATAACACAAGGTAACGTTTATATATATAAATATATTTTAATTATTTTTTGGAAGGATATATCGAGGCATAAGGCCGGGCCTTATACGCGGGCGGTCGCTAGTATTTTAATAATAACAGATAACTGATACCACAGATTTAATTATAGTAAGTAACTAAGTATTGCTACTATGTAAATTTGTGCGTGACGGCCTTACTTATAAACGCTGATTAAAAAATAACGTCACTTTGCACTGTGAAGAACATTTTTCCTTTGCGCAATACTTAACGTCATTTAAAGTTAAGCAGCGTTTATAGGTATAAGCATAGAGAAAACCAGCCCTGAGAAATGCAATCAAATATTTTTGGTTGAAATCTATTTCACCAATTTTCGTCATGACCTAGCGCGCTCTAATTGGTCAAACCACACACACAACACGTGTTGACTCCGAAAGGTCAATGTGACGGGACGCGATACATGTGCATAAATCTATCGATATCGATATTTTGTTTATTTATCTATATATTCTATACATAATATAAAATTGTAACTATGAGCTCTCACAAACGAGCGGCATGTTGCCGACGGCAGAGATAACTGCAGCTATCGACACGGGTCGACGGTAGCCGCCGACACGCATCGACAGCAGTTGTTGACGCTTCGGCGGCAGCCGTCTTCAGCATCAGCAGTTATCTCTGCCGTTGGCATCATGCTGTCCGTGTGTAAAAACCCTAAGGTCGTGTATGTACATTTGAGATACTTAGAAATAATAACTTATTAAACAGCTAGTCTGTCCATCTGTTTGTTCGCGCATTACGTAAAAAATACTCGACATATTTTGATACATTTCTTCTTATTCATATTTACTGGAGTTTTGGAATTCTATAGGTTTTTGTGTTATCAAAATCTGCTAACCCAAAAATAAGTTATGAGCAATGAACCGAAGTATAAAATGCTGCGAAGAAAAATTGTGAGACAGATTAGTTTATAGTTACCGTAGAGATAATATTTGTAGACGCTGATTACGTAATAGTTTGTACGTGTTCAAAATTATAGTTACACACATACACAACATATAGCTCTAATAAAAAAAAATATCTCAGGCTGATGGGCACAGTGCAGTTCGTATTACACTTGTGACGAAATTCATTTTAATATTGTCAGAAGTTACTTCCTTACAATGCTTTGTGCTTGTTACGTATCATTATGACACAAATAAATAGAACAAAGTAAAAAACAAAGGCTCCATACTAGAAGAGGGAGGTGTTTTGTAGGAATTGCAGTATCAAATAAACGCCGGCGGCCGCTTTTCATTATATTGAATATTCGGTGGGGTGACGAGAGCTAACCTTACTCTTGTTTGATGGAAACTAGTTTTCACTTTTTGTGAGATTAATCTATTTTTGATTTAGGTCTGGACCTTTAGATAATCTATAAAAACACAACTTTTGTAACAAGTACAACTAATGTCAACACAAAAAGAACAATATTTTTTAAGGTAGTTTTTTTTGTAATCGATAATCCTAAAAAAAAGTTGACTTCTAACCAAACAAGTCGATTTTTTTCACCATTTATCGATATTTGACTTATATTTTTGAATACAGCACTGAAATGGGTGGAGTCTAACAAAAGACTAGAAAGTGATTAGTAAAATACAGAAACTGGGCGTGAGATCCATATTAAATCACTAATGTCATTTTAGAGTGGTTTAATATGCATCTCAGTTGTCCACTTTATCTTGATCTGTAAAGAGTATCAATAAATGGATAATTGTACTTACTGGTAGAAGCTTGTTCCATCTGTTTTGTAATTGTGGCTCCTGCTATTTTTCCCTCACCACTTGATATAGCAGGAACACATTATTATTGAACTGAAAGTATAGTATATTCTTGCTCTAGTTCTAGCTCTGGTTGTATGGTTTCAAAATTATAACATACTTTCGGGATGGTTTGAACCAGCAATACATGTCTCGGGGCTGGTTTTCTCTATGTAAGTAAGGCCCTAAAAGTTTATGTATGTATACACCACACCTATCTATAGAAGTTGCCGTTTGGAGAAGAGTAAAAACAATTGACAACCATATTTAGAAATTTGCAGCGAATTGCGCGGCCTTGAGAAGGACTATTTTGTACGGAGTACTCTATTAATAATGCCGTGTCCACAAATTTAAATTTTGCGTAACTTTGCGCTGCATTTACATAAATAAATCATGTCCCGTGAAGGCAGTGAAAGGATCGTAATTAAATAAATTAATTTCTTTGTCCAATACAATACTAGTGTGCAGTAACTGGCAAGAAATGGACACGTCATTTGAAAAATTGTTTAAATACTTTAGCATTTCTAGTGTCTTTGTTTTAAATTTCCAATACGTTTTCAAACCTAGCTTTGAAGTGGATCACTAATCCAGAATTATATTGACTCATATCGCCTGAATATAAAACGTTGACTAAAGATAGTCCCGAAGTTAAACCATGGTATAAGCAAATTAAATAAATGAAATCCCTTATTTTTTCTTAGATTTGTAATTGTAGATTAACAGAAATAATTTTTGATCATCGGTACATATTATAATATTAGTAAGTAACCATTCAAATCATTCCTGAGGCCACAATATTAAGAAAAACTTAATTTAGTGGCCGGACCCAGGGATGCTATCGCTATTTGATTTTTAACTTTATCTTTACGTAGCTGTAGTTTAAGGCCATTTTTGCACCATACAATGTACCGTTATTTGTATAATCCGAGGACAAATTGAAAGTTTGAAAAGTACAGACTTTGTGAACGTGAGTAATTTACTAATGCATCCCGACGTCGCGTACTTTTGCGTTGGAAAATGAAACTCTTAAGCGCTTATTAATAACCGGAGCGAACAGCGGGGTTGCTATTATATTACTGAAATACTTTAAGCGTGCTTTATTGCGTATATTATTGCTTACTATAGTATTGACATTTCCAGTTATAATTTTAATGTATAAAGATCATGAAAACGTTATAAATCGTATGGTGATGCGAAACATGCCCGTGGTCCTATTAGCATCATGAGAGCAGCTACACTATACGACATTAAAATTACTAATCGATTTTTTTTCGGTTTAAATATGTGATATTTCAAATGTGTATAAGATAAAATATTATGCCATAAAACCAATAAAAAGTTGACTAGTCAATCGATCATCAATTAACAATTAACGATTTAAACATTACAAGACTTTATATAATATTACAACATTTATATAACAACACTTTATTTTTTTTTAACATTACGAGAATTTACAAATATTACGACTTATATAAGAAATTGCTTCACACATTGCTTTCAGAACACAATGCTCGAATGCCTCCTTCGAGTTTCCTAGCGGATAGGCCTTAAGATGAACATGAACAACACAAAAAATATATCCAATGTCCATGTGCTTCTGCTTACCCCAGTATCAGTTGAGAACTAAGTTCTCTGTTCTCTAATTTGTTGACGAATACATCTACCTCTACCATCTAGGACAGACAGTCCAACTAAGGTACCACAACCAGGTCCAACTTCGAGAAAGAGGTAAATCGTCGAATCCAACTCGGTTGGGCAGCGTTCCAGAGGCTTAGCGAAGTCTTCTCGTCCAAAATACCTCAGTGCCTCAAGACCTAAGTCTTTGACCAGTGTGTATTACCAGTGATGACTTATGATACTCATCATAAGTCATCTCATGTCAAAGTCGCACAACGAGCTATGGTGAGGGCTATGCTCGGGTTTTCTCTACGTGTCGAATCAGAAATTAGGAGATTTTTAGAAGAGCGAAAGTCACCGACATAGCCCAGAAGATTAGTCATTTGAAATGGTAGTGGGCACATAGAACGCAAAACAGACATCCGATGGGGCCGAAAGGTTTTGGAATGGAGACCACGGATCAGCAAGCGCAGCGTAGGTCGTCCACCGACGAGGTGGATAGACTTGATAAAGGTCGCAGGACGATGTTGGATGCAGGCAGCTTCCAACCGGTCCTTATGAACAATTATAGGGGAGGCTATGTATAGCAGTGGACGTCCTACGCCAAAGATGATGATGATCGTTGTCAGAAAGCTGCACTTTTGTACATGATACTGATAATATTATTCTAGCAGTTAAATAAAGGTGAATATTGGTTACACATTGGTTGTACGAGTTAGGCTAGTGAATGTCTTAACACACTCTAAAAACGCTCTTCAAAAATAAATCTCTCTGATCTCAAACACGAAGTCCGCGCCATGAAGCATTCGCGCCTCACCCGCCGGCGGCATGGACCCTCGCATCATATTTGCAGCTTTCATTACAGATATTAAAAACTATGTAGCGGAGATCTGATTCATTAATGTCGGAATGAAGGAATTGAAGCGTGCTCAGGAGTTTATCCGACAGGGGGAGATATTTTGCGAGCTTACTTTGTTGTGATCCTTACACTTAAATTGGTTTTCGACATGCAGGCAGTTAATAAAACCAAGCAATGCATTTTATTTGACGGGAGGTTTCGCCATTCTCTGTCTTGATAGTTATCACAGTAGTCTCTAAAGTTCTGCCTCCAAAAGTGAGCCATTAATGATACGAGGTGAGAACCTAGCATTGCTAGGCAGAACATTGTAAATAAGAAACAGAGATAGGCTGACAACAAAGTGGACAACTGTCCTTATCTTTCCATGTTAAATATGAAAGAAACTTTATGAGATATAATGTAATTAAAACACAACTCTACACTGTTATATTTCGTCAATTAAAATCTCCTACCATTTTAACGTTCCTACTAATAATTTATTTACTTTATTTATATAATGTGGTATCCTACTAATATTGTAAAAACGCGAAAGTTTGTGAGTATGGATGTGTGGATCTTTGTTAGTCATTAACGCACATACAGCTAAGGCAATTTTGATGATATTTGGTATGGAGGTAGATGAGGCACTTGTTTCACACAAATGATACTTTTCACCATCATCATCATCCATCACCAAGCCGGTAAAAAAGCATAATATGCTTGAGCACAGAATAGACAAAATAATAAAATCTCCGCCTACGTTAAGGTCGTAGGTAATGATGACAGTTCTGTCAAAGTTTGTGTCAGTTTCTGATAGCTTAGTTAAAAGCCAAGTATGACGCTGGCAAATGCCCATGACGTGCGACGCCATATTCCTCAACGGAGTCGAGTTGAGGACAAAAGAAAAAAAAAAGCCAAGTCAATTTGAGAGCTCGATACACTAGACGTGTTCGGCACCGTCAAGGGTGATGAAATGTAACACAAATACCACCAAAGGTGATGAATTGTAATGACAGTTTTTATCCATGTGATTAATTTTATTTTATTATTATTATATATACTGATTGATATACTAAAAATTTTACTGTACTTAAATAATACTATTATAGCAATAAAATTGCGTTTGACCGTGTACATATTTTTTGACATTTTGGTTTAAAGATAAAGTATGCCATTGGAGAAATAATAAGCTACTCGAAGAACTAGTCCTGCGCAGACATAGTCGCGGGCACCAGCTAGTGTTATAATAGAGGCTAATTTTGATATATTTTTTAAAAGAATAGTTTCTAGAGAATAATAATAATAACATTAACACTAAGCAAGTTAGGTACTTTTCATTTTTGTTTTGTTCATGTTTGTTCATAGAATGCAATTCATATGTTAACTTGGACATTGTATGCTCCTCTTTAATTAATAATTACACGATTGCCATAAAAACAAAATGTCTTCCCTTTCAGAACCATCAATATGTAATTTACATCAGCCGCAGCTGACACAATCTGCCATACGGTTAAAATCCATCGAAATTTTCCAATACGTTAATTAATGTAGGTAAAACATAACCTGCCACCGTCCAACATAATGTGACTAAACCAGCTTTTGAAAAGGTACCTTTTCAAAAGCTGCTTTATACACACACGTTTTAATTAATATGTCAATAGTTATAATATTTTATGTGCGTAGTATGACAAAATTATAAATTACTATAGTCACCGCGTTACCAACTGAGTCGTAGGGCCATAAACGTCAATAGGGATAGGAATGTGCAACGCGTCCTAACATGTTAGCGATAATCCGCTACCTGCATTCGACCCTCATTAGCGCTCCTTATCGCTATCTCCTGATTGGTCGTAACATCATGCCGCCGCGCTGCCGTCGTCGATACAGAGGACGAAGATTCCGATGAGGAAGAGTAAACGTTATTTATTTAACATTCATTACAAACGGCCCTTTTCAGGGCCACAATACTATTTACTATTATGTTTTTATCTGATTTTATTCTCATCGATATGCGCCTATAACCATCTTACGCACATCACTTTGCGGCTCCATAAGACCCACAAGTGCGAGCGAGATAGACATAGTGAAATTATTTATGGCCTCACGACTCAGTTGGTAACGCGGTGACTATAGTTGATCTGCCAGCGGCTTCGCTCGCTTCACGCCGGTAGAGGTGAAATTCTCTAAAACCAAATATCATCAACTGCCAAAAGTTTTCAGTTTGTAGCGTCCAGTGGTTTAAGGCTGTGCGTTAACGAGTCAATCAAGCAGTCAACAAGTACTTAATAACACTATCACGCTAATATCACATATTATTTAAATGATCATTGGGAGAGACAGTTTATCCTAGCTCGTGAGCCTATGGATTAAAATCTTACTAATGGTACTCTTACTAATGATCAGCATGTCAGTAATGAATAGTTAATATTGAAAATGTAATTTTTTTTGGATGTATGTTACTCAATCACGCCATAACGGCTGGAAGGATTTGAATGAAATTTAGATGTATACAGATGAGGTGATGGAATAACACATAGGATACTTTTCATCATCATCATCGTCATCCATTACCTCGCAGATGAAATCACGTGATGCAGGACATTTAATAATATTCTTCATAATGAACTTTTGTGTAAATAGAAGTAACTTCTTTATATAAATGGTGTGTTAATAGTGGTTTGGCGGCCAAAAGATCAAACCTGACACGAAAAATGGAAAGTGTGTAAGTACAACTATCAATTAGCCCATTTTTTTTATTATCAAGTTGCAAGGGATATGATTTAACTAAGAATTCACGATATCAAAATTTTACCTACACACAAGTAGCACAAAATAAAAAGAACTAAATTCACTATCCATGTTCCTCTTCACCAAAATCTATGATGCTAACGAATTACCCAGTGATCTACATACGGTACTTGAAAAAGGTTTCTAATACAGAATAGGTTTTAAAAAAACACGAATACAGCTTTAGGGTCGTATTCGCAAAAGTTCCTACTTTACGGCCTTGAAAGCCCTCTAAACGGTGGTTAAGGGGCCACTAGGTAAGATGACTTTTCACTGAGGTCTTTTTTCAGTTAAACAAAGGACCGTTCTAATATTTCAAGAGCTTTTGGCGTATCAAACCGTGGTTTGAGTGCTAAACTGTCGAGGCAGATAAGGTTGGTAGCTCAGTGAATTATATTTGTGTCACTTGGAATTCTATAAGAGAGATACAGTGATTAGGTAAGTGCTGATTGAAGTGAAATTATAATGATGATATGTTTTTAAAGTTACACAGTACAAAGGTAACAGATAATATATAAAATATAATATATATAAAAAGTAACAGATTTACTTAACTTTTGTTTTAAAAACTGTGTAACAAATGGCAGACTCTTCCAGTTAATTTAAAGTTAAATCTACACTAATATTATATAGAGGAAAGATTTGTTTGTTTCTATTGAATAGGCTCCAAAACTCAGTACCGATTACAAAAATTCTTTCACCATTAGAATCCAACATTTTCCCTGATGAACGTAGCCTATAGAATATATTCAAAAAAATTAGGGTTCCGTAAGAAAACTTCGATGATGTAACCCAAGGTGTGGAAAATATCCCCAAAATAAATCTTTATATCGCGTACGCAGCGGAAACTAATTGCTCATTTAGTCTATGCTATTGACAATAAAGCCATGTGACGTCATACAGTTTTCTAAAATATGTCAATACAATATCTACAAAGAAGTCCACATTACCATAATGTGTAACTATTACAGTTTATGTCGCAATAAATACTTTTTCATTTTGAAACATGGAGTAGTAACGCTGGTACAATCCATTCCGCATTATTCATATCTTGTTTTTTTTTTCCCTTATCTACTCTAATAATAAACAGGAAAGATATATGATTGTTTGTTTGTTTGTCATGGATTCACGTAAAACTACTTAACCGATTCAAACAATTCTTTCACGAGTTTAGAGCTACATTATGCCTGAGTAACAAACGCTATATTTGATTCATCATCCATCACAATGTGGGTGAAACCGCGATGAGTGAGTGAAACCGAATGATGATGATGATGATGATTAATAAAAATAATATAGCCTATGCTACTCAGAGATGATGTAGCATTCTAATGGTGAATGAATTTTTGAAATCAGTGCAGTCTTATTTGAGTTTATTCTTACAAATATACAAAAATACATATCTTTCTTCTTTATAATATTAGTATATAGACAATAAGTATAATCAAATAAAAACTGTATATATATTTGTAAGTCTTCGTAATCTTACTTATATTATAAATACGAATTAAACTTTTATTATTTTCCGGCAAAACACTCACTTTACGGATCGAATACGTCTTGCCGGGTTTCGAGCATAATCGATGCTCATCTTCAGGGCGAGTGCGCAGCGGCGTCCGCGAACTCCCAGCGGGCATTAATATTAATCATATTAACTTATATTAATAATATTCACATACATTTATCAACATAGATATTGATATTAATTTACTTGCATTAATATGTGTCAATACTCACGAGTATTTCAATACAAAAATTAATGCGAATGTTTGGATTGATTAAGGTTTGTTACACAATCACGCCAGAATGGTTGAACGGATTTGGAAACAATTTGGTACGTTAGATAAGGCGAATAAAAAATAACTTAGATATTAGCATCAGCATCATTAATTATACTTTAAGACTGGCTAGGACTCGCGTGAAATTTACGGTCTTATAGTATAATTATGAACATAACTTACGATAGTTTTTCAAGCATCAATTATTTACCACGTGGATAATCCTGCGACGTGCAAATATTAATAGTTAATATGGCTATATTTTTTGTTTGAAGTAAACTTGAGACCAAAGTGTAACCCAATAAAATTTCAACAAATTTGGTAAAACGGCCTTTGCAATAACTGAATAGCTTTTTGCCTATTTTCATGATATCGTAATTGACGGTGAATAGCAATCGATCCCGTAAGTAACCAGGGTCACTAACAGCCGGTCCCAATAATCTATCTATCGTGGATTTACCTTACTAGAGATAGATATGGCACTACTTGTATGGACTTTATGTCAAATTTCTATCCGTAGTAAGGAAAACTGTGGATAGATAGATTATTGGTATCCCCCATAAAAAGGGTGAAAAGTTTTGTTACCCAAAAACTATTTTCAATACTACGAGTAAAAAGTGTGAAATAACTTGTCGAAGTCGGTACCATGCGCATATATTGTGATAATAGGAACTTTTGAACTAGCATAGTACCGAGTTCAACAAGTTATTTCAAACTTTTTTAGTATTGAAGTCGGTTCCATATTTTTTTGATTTATACAGTCATGTCCTAAATGTGGTGCTTTATTATAATATAAAAAGCTGTATAAAGTATTATAAGTATGTATGCGATCATTCAACGCTGAAAAAGCTGGATGGATTAAGATAAAATTCTAAATTTAGGGTTCCGTACCCAAAGGGTAAAATGGGACGCTATCACTAATGCTCGTATTTATAAACGTTACTTACTAAAGTAAATGCATGACATGACCCTACAAAATTGAACGTATCTTTTCTACCGACTTCCAAAAAAGGAGGAGGTACTTAATTCGACGTGTTTTTGTGTTTTTATTGTTTGAAAGCTGGTGCTTCTCGTGTGGTCTCATTTAAATTTCATCAAATTTGGTCGAGTAGTTTTTGAGATACACTCCAATAACTGAATAGAATGGAAGTCGGTATTAAATTTTTCAAATTGTACTTGTTGCACTTGTATTAGGTTGTTGTAATGGGATTTTAATTTGACAGCATAATAGATTCGTCACAGTTCAGACTTGTACATTCATTACTTGTTCATTTTTATACAACTTCACTGCTACAAAGAAAGAAAAAATTACGTGTTCTCATTGCTTAAGCTAAGGAAATGGTGACTATTATTCGGCTTAGAATTCTAACCTTTGCTAGTTCTATCTTCAGGCAAATGCTAGTCTATAGAATTAAAATTGTTGCTTAAGTAGGTTATTTCTTTTCCTTAAGTAATTACTTTTGCTTGTTGATTAATACCGCTGTTAGATTTCGCTGTCTGTCTGTCACCAGGCTGTATCTCATGAACCGTTAGGCAGTTGGAATTTTCACAAATGATGTATTTCTCTTGCCACTATAACAAGAAATACTAAAAAAACAGGGCAAGTGCGACTTGGACTAGATATAAAACTAAATCTATAAAAACGTCTAATCTCGTCTGTTGCCTGCGTTCTTGGGTCCTGCAGGGCTATTGTGTATCTCAGTTGCTAACAAATGTGTATTGAAATCTGAAAAAATGGCCGCTCTATGTCAGTTTTGCCAGCTTCAGTGATCAAATTACTAACATTTTTGCTTACTGGAGTTGCCAAAACTGACATAGGGCCGCCATTTTTCAAGATTTCAACCAACATTTGTTAGCAACTGAGATACATAATAGCCCTGCAGGACCCAAGAACGCGTGTTTTGTATAGTTGTTTGTGATGTGTCAATGTGACATACTCGTACATGCACACATCCATGATTATCTGATTATATTATATACGGCAAATGTGACACAGACAACTCATAGTTAATACGCGTGCCGTGTTGACGCTTACAATACGAATACTTTTTCTCAAATAGTTTGTGCTACGGCCTCTGAACTTTCTTTGTCAATTAATATTTATGAACAAAAACTATTAAGAAGTTATTTCGATCTTAGCTACTGTTACTATAAATATTCCATGCTCTCGTCTCGTATAATTTTCTTTATGTTTTTATTCCATTACGCGGCGGTGTGCGCACCGCTTTACGCCTCTCGAGTCGGCTGTCGTTAAACTAACTTATTGCCTCAGGTGATGCCCTTAAGGCACACCACACACTTTATCCGCGTGAATAGGACTAAAAAGTTGTCTATATACCGAAGAGTGTAAGCTTGATTTCGCATTTGTACTAAAAATATCAAAACATCTAATTTATTATTTCTTTTAAAGGGTATTTAGTTTATAGATGAAAAACAATACATGTGATCTAAAGGTGCCATGTTATGTCATGTCATTAATTCTAATCACTAGATTGCTCATCAACTAAATTACGAAAGAGGCAAAAAAATAATGTAAAATTGTAAATGTGAACGAATAAAATCGTAATCTTTGCAGCTGAAATGGTTTCATGTTAAATTTTTGATTACACTGAAATTATATATTAATAGAATGCTGACTATGTGGAGTAGGTATTTTTTTAAAAGAATTGATGAAAATAACTGCCGTACTTAAGCATAATGTTACTAATATTATTGACCGGCAAAACATTCACGTTAAATATCGAATACGTCGACCCGGATTTCGAGCATGTCCGATGCTCATCTTCATGGCGAGTGCGCAGGGGCGTCTGCGAGCTCCCGGCGGGCACTGGTGAATGAAGAACATCGGACATGCTCGAAACTCCGGTCGACGTATTTGATATTTAATGTGAGTGTTTTGCCGGTTACTAATAATAGTTTAATATGTGTCAAACTCACGAGAATTTCAATACAAAAAAAATAAGCTTAATATAACATTACAAAAAAATAATGTAAACAATATTGCAATAGTGCTCAAGCATTATTGTGTTGTGGTGTGAAGGCAAGACAAAGCAAGTGAAATGTCTTGGCGAAAAATACTCAAAACCCAATGTCTCAGGGTGATGTGCCCAGTGCTTAACAAAACTACGTTCTGAGCTCTGGGTGGCATTGTAACTGACATGGGAAAGCGAAAGGTCAAAAAGTAATAAACAGACTTTGAATTCGTAATACTATTGTTTATTCTGTGCTTGAAGTCTATGAAGTCACCGGTGGTAAAAATATTGATATTAAAATACCATTTGACTCAAACGTTTAACAAATAGCTCCCAACATTTTACCTGTAATTTATTATACCAAAAAAACATTGGATTAGGTACTGAAAATACATTAATCATTTTTTCATCAATTTGTCAATACCAAGGTAAGGTCGAAGTATAATTTTAATATCTTTAATAGGTATACATTAAACAAAACACCTGAGACTTCACGTGATTGGTGAATTAGGACATATTTTCATGGTTTCGTATACATTGCTTGCATATTTTTTATTTTTTACTAACAATGAAGAGTTAAGATTTGACTTGTCAATATTAGAAAAAAGAAATGCACGTCCTCAGACAGGGTTTGAACCCGCCTCTTCCGACAAACCGTGTCAAACGCTATAACCGTTAGACCACCTAGGCATACCGTCCGAGCATCGACTTTAAACTTTCTATTTCATTTTAACCGTGGTATGGGTATGGAGAAGATTTGATTGTTTGTTTTGTAGTAGTTTTTGAGTTTATCTATTAATAAATGGATAATCTCAATAAATGCTTAACTGGTTAAAGAAAATTTTCACCGACAGAAGCTACGTTATTGCTTATTTCCGGTGTAACCACGGGGCGCAGCTAGTGAAATAAAATTTGTGTAATACAATTTACTCTCGACAAAAGGTATTATGATTAATACATATATAAAAGCCTTATGACTTGAGTTTTAAGGAACTAGAAGTTGACGGCGACCAGCACGGTTTCACAAGCAGACTGTTTACTTAAAAGGCATCTAAAGGTTGCTCCCTCACCTGGAGCATTTACTTGTAATGTAACATTTTAAATTTGATTTAGGGCATTGCATTACAATACTGTCTCCTTGACTTGACGAGCATTCGCTTGTAATGTTGTAAGATGTGTTACAAGTTGTATCAAAATATTAAACATTGTATCATGAATTTGCGCACTGTAGTGATCGGTTCCTCACTGGTGTTTTGCTTGGCTCTGTAACGTTACATTACAGGCGAATGCTCGAAGTGAGGGACCACCTTAAGTAGTACATTGTAATTATTGTTTAGAGCAAATATATGACGTAAGAGCATGGGCTCTATGGAAGTAATTTTAAGTTCAACATTATAATAACGTGACAACTCGAACGTCAGAAATATATTTTTTATAGTTAGCACGTTTTTAGAGCTAAATATGTAAAAGCGTGGAGTTTGAACTAGCATAGTTCGTTACCAAAACAATAGTGAAATAATGAAGTAACTATTATTAATTTATTAATTAACGGTATTTTAAGTCTTTGTATGCGACCGCAAGTCACCCTATAGCGCGTCGACTATAACAAAATTCGACACGTATCGGCTCATAAGTCAATGTCTATGTTCACTGCAATTATTGTTAAGCATGATTCTGCAAGATGTAAATAAACAAGTAAAATTTGAATGTTTTGATACCGACTTTCATTCTATTCAGTTATTGGAGAGTATCTCAAAAACTACTAGACCGAATTGAATGGATTTAAATGGGACTACACGAAAAGTATCTACTTTCAAACAAAAAGAATTTTGAAAATCGGTTTACACAGTCGAAAGTTATGAGGTAACAAACATAAAAAACAGTCCGACTGACCTCCTCCTTATTCGGTAGAAAATAAATAAATAATATAATAAAAATACTAATAGTATTTTTCATTTTATCTACCTACTCAAAATCGTTATAGTTTGAGTTTTAAAACACAAGTATAACATTTTATGTAATACCTTTAAACGAGCAATTCTTGTATATATGTATGTATTACATATATGAATCTCGGAAATGGCTCCAATGATTTTCTTAAAATTTAGCATGCAAGGTGTTTTGGGGGCGATAAATCGATCTAGGAAAAATTGCTACAACATACTGTTTTACCGACACAGCAAAACTAAAGCTATACTTGAAAATAGATGGCGTTGTTAAGCAACACTAAGTCAAAAACCGGTCAGGTTTTTAAAAATTCAAAGCTCGGTCATCCAGGTACTGAAAATCCAAACCTAAAGGCCAAACTAAAAACACTAGAAAATAATTTTCAAATCCTTGAAATGCACGACACTCTCTAAGAACACTCAGTAAAACTTCGTATATGTTCGATAACGAAGTCTTGTTCGACTCAGCACAATATGCAGGTAAATGCAGACGTTCTATTTACTTTTACAACTACAAGTTGATACCTACTTCACCAGCAATGGTGAGCATCCCACCATAAATTCTCACTCAATATAATTGAAATATGAAGCCATGTCGCAGCTGCTCTCCTTTACATTAATTTGTTCGTCTAATCGACATCTTTCAAAGGTATCCCGCGGGGTGTACTTAACTGACAATTGTTTAACTACGTTTAAATTTTTGAAAATGATTATGAAGTACATTTCGTAGAGGCAGAAGTGTATTTGACGTAGTTAAGATTCCTCATTACAAGACTGTCTAGTATGAGGGTCATGTTTTATATGTGTGTGTATGTAAGTTCTTGTTGTATTTTAATAAATGAGTTTGTTGATTTCACCATCAGACAGACAGTGACAGAAGAAATATTCATCCAATATCGGCCTTACTTATAAACGCTACTTAAATTTAAATAATGTTTTTTAGTACTGCGCGCTACTGTTACTGTGCTACAATACTAAATAACGTCATTTAAAGTTAAGCAGCATTTTAAAGAAAGGCACTATATTTATGATTGGGATGCTTCCCATAGACATTATATTGTGTAACCGACTTTTTAAGAATAATACGATAATAACACTAAAACAAATTATGGTTATGCTAGCTTCTGCTCGCGAATTCGTCTGAGTAGAATATGGTTATCCTAAACCCTGTGGAATTACCCGTTGAGTCAGAACGAAATCAAAGCCTATGTTAGCTGTTAAGCTAATCTTGTGTATGAGCTAAGTTTATTCTAAATTTCAATCACATCTGTGGAGCCGTTTCAGTGTGCAGAAGTAGCAAACTAACTCACTCACAACTCACCTTCACATAGCTATTATTAGTGTGATTGTGATTAAAAAGTAAAATAGTATAATTGTTAAAGGTTTGACTAAAAAATCATATTTTAATAATAGATGTGTAATTATTAAACATCTACGTTTTATATGATTAAATTTTTACGAGGTTTTAAGTGATATGAGGGTTTGTAATTAATGTATATTTTACGCAGACATTTTGCCCCCCGCTGGTTTCCTTAAATATAACTAAAATATTTTTAGAACTGAATTAAATAAAAACCACCTATTCTTAGATTAAGTGTACAAAATTATCTGTTCATACCTTCCTTAATTCAGCCGGTAATAACGATAAAATACGATGTAATATTTCTGCATGAATTTCTAGAGCGAAAGTACTGTCGTTTGATCCGATACTTTTAACTCTCAATAGTCCTTCTACTAAGGAAAGCTATTAGCTAGATTACCCTCTGCGTTGCTAACCTCCTAATAGAATAATCTACGTGGTACCTTCCCAATCAAACTGTCAAAAACCAGACTCCGATAGCATAAATTTTGATTACATCCTGGCTCGCCGAGAATACGAAATTACCTAAAGTCAGGATCAAAGAGGTTCTCTTTTCTTATTAAAAATGTGTATGCCTTGTACATTATCAATATTCTTTTGGAGTTTTATCATAATAAGATTTGCGAAATTTTGAAGTAGGGAAAAGTGTCTTTTTTATGGTTTAATCAATGTACCTGGTATGGGTGTTAATGTCGCCCATGCTAACAGCTATCATGTTGCTTTCTATTTTTGTTGCCTAGCAACTTTTTATAACCAATTTTCTGCTCTGTTTATGTATGTTTTACTAACCTACTAAGGCCCACTTGCCCGATTTAGAGTTAGCTTCAATTATTCAGAGTCAACTGCTAAAGCGGGGTTTTATAATTAATTTACCTTGCACCATTAAAGGTTAGGAGTAAATCTAAGGTAATTTATTGATATTTAACCCAGCAATGTGGGAGGGTTAAGGCTTTAACTAAGGTTAGTGAAGTTTTGTGTCAATAGAAATTGAGGTTATATTCTGCTGTTTAATGTACTCTTTGGACGAAATGGCACGAGACAATACGTAAAGAATAAAAAGTCGTCAAATTTCATACAACAAAGGATAAACAAGAAAGTCTATATACATTTTACTGTAGTGCCAAAGAGATAGATATAAGTTTCACTTTTTTTCGATTCCTTCATTATTGGTCAGGTTACAATATAAGCGCATAGACAATTCAATGTTCCCATCTAAAGATTACAAATGTCAGTTTAGCAAAATCGGTGATCTTTTATTGTCTTGATATGACTAACGCAAGCTTACAAACTCGTAGGCTTATTTATTTAAACCGAGCAAACGTGCAAGTGGTAGTTGGTTTTACTTTAAAGCTGCCATTAGGGCTCGATTGCTATTGCTGTGACTAAACTTTTGGAAGTGTTTATAGACCCAGGTTACTATAAATCGCACATGTTTGTAAATACTACCTTTGGCTTCAGCTTCCCGTAAAGGTAAGTAATGAACATGTTGAGGAAATGTACATAATAGTGATAGGGCATATTTCAGTGCTTGCCAGGCTGGCTACAAACCTCTAGGTTAAAGATCTGTCGTAAATCGCCTAACGCGATACGCAACAGCTTCGATGTTTATCTTAAGTCGCGTATCAATGGCGAACAAGTAAGGTGATCGAATAAAATAAATGCACCATATTTACAGGAACAATTAAATTATAATTTTAATCCTTTGAGTACCATTGACGTAAATGTACGTGCCTTTCATTCCTAAACCTTTTGTTTTAATTATCACGATATATGAAGTTTAGTGTTAAAGAAAAAAAATCACATCCTTAGATGTGAAGTATTTTTTCAATCGGATTCGAACCTGCATCTTACGACAATCCGTGTCAGACGCTATGACCATTAGTTCACTGAGGCACGACGTCCAAGCATCGAATTTTAACTATATATTTGCTTTTAATAGTCGTATGGGGACGGAGCGACATCTATTGAATAGTTTCTCAGCATTGTCCAACCCCAAGAAGATTTTTTCATATACATAAGTTTCGTCTCGTTGTTTGCGTCATCAATATGACGCAACCCTTCATACATTTTTTATAATATGATTTTTAAAGCACTAACGACTGCTTGGCGATAGCAAACAATGAAACGTTATGCACTACAATACTTTAAGATTGTATGTGCTATAATTTGCATGAATGGTCTTGTGATGTGTACATTTTGTTGCTCTTCATTCAAATATTTCCCCTTGGCTAGAGATCGAACCTCGGGCCGGTCATGACTAACGAGGTCAGATACTAGCCTATCATTTATATATAAAAATAAATATACGTATTATCTATTTCTGCAATACAAGGATCTTTGTAGCCATATGTTACTTGTAGGTATTTATATAGTCTGCCAAACACAAACCATTTCTGAGTAAGTTCTAGTAAATTACTAAATGTTCTGAATTTTTTTTTTCGGAATAACTAACAGCTACATTATAGACTATAAGATAAAGGTACATGGTTAAAAACAGTGAGTGATAATGCAGCTAACGGCGTTTTTCACATATTGATATTATGAGACTTAATTGTGAAAATGCAGCTAGAGAACATAGTATATAAGTTGTATACAAACAGCTAATGTATGCAGATTAGTTACGTATAAAGAGCTGAAGATTTAATAAAGAGTATTAAAATTGAAGTGACTCAAGTTAATGCGAATATAGGTCTGCGTTTGAAGAATCTTCTTTAGAACATAATAAAATTTGGCAAACAAACTATCACTTATCTATATATATATATTTCTTATGGTCACGCTATAACTTGAGAACTGCTGGGCTATTATGTATCTCAGTTGCTAACAAATGTGGATTGAAATCTGAAAAAATGGCCGCTCTATGTCAGTTTTGCCAGCTTCAGTAGGGCTATTATGTATCTAAGTTGCTAACAAATGTTGATTGAAATCTTAAAAATGGCCGCTCTATGTCACTTTTTTGCCAGGTCCAGTCATCAACTTAATATCATTTTTCCTTACTGGATTTGTCAAAACTGATATTGTTAGCATTGATTTGTTAGCAACTGAGATACATAATAGCCCTGCAGGGCTATTATGTATCTCAGTTGCTAACAAAATGTTGATTGAAATCTGGAAAAATGGCGGCGTTATGTCAGTTTTGGCAACTCCAGTAAGCAAAAATGTTAGTAATTTGATTACTGAAGCTGACAAAAGTGACATAGAGCGGCCATTTTTTCAGATTTCAATCCACATTTGTTAGCAACTGAGATACATAATAGCCCAGCTGCTGTTATCAAATTACTAACATGTTTGCTTACTGGAGTTGCCAAAACTGACATAGGGCCGCCATTTTTCAAGATTTCAATCAACATTTGTTAGCAACTGATATACATAATAGCCGTGCGGATGTAACGATCTCGCTAATTCTTATATTGTTTTGTTAATTATTGTCGGGAGAAGGTTCTCATCTAAGAAAAACCAAGAAAAGTTGGGAGGTTATGGTGAGCCCGAAGGCCGAGCCTACTACGCGAGTGAAGTCGCGGGTAGTCGGTAGTCTAAGATAAGTTAAAACATTTTAGTTTTTTAAATAAGATAACTTTACATTTTACTGAGTTATTCCAGCCGTATGTACAATTGTTTCTTCAGATGGTGTTGAATTTTATACTTTTTTACAAATAATTTAATTAGAGATATTATAAAGGTTGTTAAAAGATTCCGTTGTGACTATGTGTTGTATAACTTCTACATTATTGTTTGACTAACTCTACATTGCCAAAGCAAAACACTATTTAATTAGGTGTAGCAGAATAATTATGTTTTGTATGTAATATTAACCAAACAAGTGCGGTCGTACTTTGATGTTTAATTGACTGCTTCAATAAACTGTTGCTTACCCCAAAATTAGATTAATATTTATTTATTTAGTTATTATCATAAAATATTCTTCAGATTTTCTAACGATGAACATAAACATAAATTTCTAAAAACATTATATACCTATGTTTAATGCTTACACCATCATCATCAGCCCACATTCGTCCACTGCTGGACATATGCCTCTTCTAAAGTACGCCACAGAGCTCGGTCTTCAGTTCTCTGCATCCAGTTTCTTCCTATTTTATTTTTATTCTATAACCATGGTACATACATGGTGATACATACATATAATAACTTACATCTACGAAAAGCTTAAGGAATCATTCATAGATATTATGTCTTAATTTATGTTCATCTTCAGAAAATCTTAAGACTATTTTATGGTAATTACTGAACTAAGGAATTAATCTAATGTTGGCGTAAGCCTGCAGAAGGTGGCTGGAAGAAACTGGATGCAGAGAACTGAAGACCGAGCTCTGTGGCGTACTTTAGAAGAGGCATATGTTCAGCAGTGGACGCTCTGAGCGATAAGACCGCCCATTGTGACTTTTAATTTTAAGGTTTTCAGCTTTTTTCTTATTGATTATATTTTGTACTGTGGTGTTGCAATAAGGAGTTTATCTATCTATCTATTATATTATTAATAAAAATAAAATGGCAAGCTTGCGAATACCTAGTACTATTTAATTGTCGCTCCAGAATTTCCTTCAAACGTTTACCATAATGAAACCACCGCTGGCTCCGAATCTAGTATTCGACCGTGCCACGGGCGACTGACTCAATTTGATCAGTATAACTGCGTTCCAACTGTCGCCCAGTAACCGCGCGACCGGTCTACATCCAAGTCACGGACTTGCGTGGGTTGCTAGTGAAAGCGGAATCTAGCATTTTAAAGGATAGCGGGAAAAATCCAAACAATGTCTATTGCTGATTTCGTTTAACTAGATATGTTTTTTTAAAGTTTAAACGTGTTTTAGTTGTGTATTATTAACCGATAAGGGTTCCTGATGATGCACGAGTGTAGGTGTACAAAATCAATAAACGTAATTTTTGGAATTTTCTCGCCAATCACAAAGTTTAATGATGCATTCAACGCTCTACTAAAACGTGACTTAGACAAGACAATGTTTTAATCCTACTTCCTACTAATATTAAAAACGCGAAAGTTTGTGAGTATGGATGTGTGGATCTTTGTTACTCTTTAACGCACAAACGGCTGGGGCAAATTTGATGAAATTTGGTATGTAGTTAGATGAGGCAATGGGTTAACGCATAGGATACTTTCATCATTATCATCCATCACCAAGCGGGTAAAAAAGCGTAATATGCTTGAGCACAGCATAGACAAAATAATTAGATCTCCGCCTACGTCAAGATCGTAATGATGACAAGCCAAGTCAATTTGTCAGCTCGATACACTAGACGTGCTCGCCGACCGTCAAGGGTGATGAAATGTAATGACAGTTTTTTTTCCATTTTACTATGAAAAAGTTTGTACAGATTTTTAATATGAAAAACGGGATTGACTCACGTAAAAAAGTCAGATCTTTCCGACTATAGTTCTTTCCATGGTAATTAATTTTATATTTGTATGTACGTAAGTCCTGTATTATATTGTATTATATTATTAATATTTACTGATTGATATTTATATTATATGATATGATATTATATGATACTAAGTATTCAAATGTACTCATATAATACTTATAAAGCAATTGTGATTGACCATGTACGAGTTCCGATGATACTCGTACATATTTTATGACATTTTGTTATAAAGATAGATATGCCCTTAGATAAATAATAAGCTACTCGAAGCACTAATCCTGCGCAGATTTAGTCGCGGGCACCAGCTAGTGACTAATAATTTTCTCAAAAAGTCTTGTTTCTTGCAAGACTGAAACTAACTCGGTGACAATAATAATACTAAATACTAAGTTTTTTTTAGATAAGATGAGTGTATATTTATGCATGATGTGTTCACGACAAGTTGGTTCTGTACATTCATGTTATGTAATTTGTATGTTTTATAAGTAATGTAACGCATAAGAGCCAGTTTTGTGAACTAAATTTAAACAAAAAAATAGCTAATTTATGTGACTCTGATTTAAATCTGACTACTTGAACAAAAACTATATGAACATTTGCTTTATTTTCGATGCGGATTATGTAATAAGTGAAATTCCTTTAGCACCCAAGAGTTGTTCTAGCTGTTACTCGAACCGAACCCTGCCGAAGACTGCGGACAGAGTTCACTAAGAGGTGTTTGTATTGAAATTGATTTATGGAAATTCAGTGGTGAAGACGCGTTCTGTTCAGGCTCGACTCTGATTCGATCGCCTTAAAACTAAGATTCTATCAAATGTTAAACAGATTCACGCTAATAAAAAGTGTATACTGTTATTAATTCCTTATGTTCTGACATAACCCCGAGGCGCATTGGGTGATGTCAAGGTTAGCGTGCCTACGATGATTATTCTGTTTACATTTTGAGCATTAGATAAGTTCAATATACAGATCACGCCTTGGTTTTATTAATTAATTAATTTATTATGGTAATTATATATTGGTTTTTATGATTTAAATAGTCAATTCATAGTATCTGCTGAGTTGTCTTCGATCAAACTATTCAAATGAAACATTTAGACATTTATATTTGAAATCCTAACAGGTTTAGTATGTGTTTTGTTAAACTTAGTGGATGGTTCGGTTGTTCATCTTATGACCATCATCACTCCTGCCCAAACCAGGTTATTAGTTGCATTGCTATGTCGAGCTCAGAGATGTAAGACTGTTAGCTGTCACTGTTATTTGGACTGTTTTTAGCAGCAATACAGGTGTACCTTATCTGTTGAGTAACGAATACTAAAACGTCATATCCTAAGTTTCAATCGTCCAGTCATTTTATGCCTTTCAAATGTAAACACAGTAGTACTTGCACATCTTGGACGCAGATTACCTGACACTGTAGTGATACCCATTAGAAATTGAAAGGCATATTGAAGCCGAGAATACAATACGATGGTATACCTAAAACAATATGATAACAAAGTTTGTTACCTGTTTAGTGTAAGCCTCTATACAACAAAATAAGGCCCAGGGCACGACTAAATCCCAAACAAAACCTTACCGGGGATCCAATCGCAAACTTTACCAAATTCCGAAATAAATTTTGGTTTTCGCATGGAGTTTAATGGACAGGGGCTCTATTGTTTTATATTTATATCTTGCAAGACTAAAGGGCCGCGTAATTTACCCCTCCCTTGAGGGATGAACAGAACATGCGGGGTTTTGTGAAGGGATGAAATTTACCTGGCCACTCTTTTAATGCGGGTACAATCGGAGACAAATCTGAGTGGAAAAGCTGTGTTTACTTGCGGACCAGTTTTTACTATTTCGAACCACAGTTTGAAAAACACAAGCTTTTGCTAATTCAAGGATATTTTGTTCCAAATACTGTGTGATTTTTCATAACTAGATAACTCTAATATAGAACAATGTATGCAGGTTAGTTATTCTGGCAGTTTTTAACCAACCTTAAAATGATCGGTAAAACTAGCTTAGTTTAATTACTAACTATGATGCTGCAAAAAGAAGCCCCTTCCTCCAGCGGTAAATTAGTATAGCGGCGATATTAGTGTTACCTTTTCTGTAATCTTTTTTTTAAAACCAACTCTCCAATCCTTAAGAAAACTTAACCAATTATATAAAAAAAGTATTTAAACATCTATAAATAAATCAATTTATTCAATTATAGCTTGAAAGTTTAAAAGATTAAATATACCTCCCACACAAGTAAGAAAAAACACGTTTCAAACAAAAACATCCATTTAAGAGAAACCTTTGATATTAGATTTCTAATTATTAATTTAGATTAGCAATTTTATACAAATAATTTTCAGCTGATGAAAGCAATTTGAAAATCCCAAACAATCTAAATCACTTTGAGAATTTCAGTAATGACTTTCTACTCAAATTTAAACGATACTAAATTTAATTTTGTTTGTCCGCGTGTCACTGAAGAAGAGACTGACTGATCAAGATGAATCTAATGTTTACAAATCACAAACTTAGGGATAAATTTAATTACTCACTGAGACAATATTGGAGCTTCCTTAATTTCATAAAAGTTTAATTTGTATTAGAATTTGTTGTTATTTTGAAATTTATCGTTTCAAGATAAATATGGGTAGGTAAACTGACGTAATAGTGACAAGAAAGATTATTCCTGTAGTCAAATCTACTTCTCAGTGTGAAACATTGAAATAAATAAAAACGAAAAGGTTCTCTTTCAGTTCCATAATTCAAGCACATAAGTAAAGAAACGAAATATCTTTACGGATGGAATTCAAGTGTTCGTCTAGATATACTTTCTTTCTGAGCTTTGTCATGATACCGTCGTAATTCATCTAACTCAGATTCAGTTATTTTAGATCTAATATATTTGGCTTTAAATTACTACAAATGAAACAATTCAAAATGCCTTAAAAATTTGGAAAATGTTGAATAAAAATTCAGCATCGATAAACACTGAAAAACAAAGGGTGAAACAATGTGTTTGTTCAAAAGAAATCTCTAGAAATCAATAAGTTTTGCGTGTAATTGAACATAAGCAAGCCCATTTAGGAGACACGAAGTGATGTCTATATTTCCATACACGCACGTAACATTCGATATTCTACCCGGAGCTACGAAGTAGTCCGGTACCATCTACAAGCTTCTACGAGTGCCTACCTAGAGGCGCTCGTAGAAGCTTGAAGAGTGCTAGTTCGGAGTCTTGAAAGATCACTTAGTTTCTTTATGAAAATGTACTTATTAGATATTATCCATGAACTGATTCAGTAAAGTCAATAAAAAAACTTATATGAAAGAAATTATTTTAATGTGTATATGACATGTAATTATTTGTCTTATAACATGTTTAAAAAGGAAATAAAAAATAAGTCCTTAAATGAATATTAAATTTGTTAAATATAAGATTACTTTTTGTACTTTGTAATCACTGAAGAAATCATATATTAATTTTGTTTGAAGGTATAATTGTAACAATTATTTTATTATCACTATTTTCAATTACGAACTCATCAACAAGGCCAGTAATTCAAGGCAAATATCACTGGACATAAAAATATGTGATTTGACCAGTTGGCCGAATATTTATCATATCATATATGCCACAAAAGTAAAAAAATAGATTTACTAATAACCTTCTAGAGCAACTTTGATAACAGTTTTAAAAAACAAAGAAACATTATCCCATATTTCTTAAAACCAGCAGATAAACACAACGTTAAAAATGATATATGTATTAAAACAACTTGTAAGAATAAACAGTAAATAAATTGGATGTCGCCTCAACTCGTGTAGGTAAATTGATCGATCGCTAAAGAACCGATTGTATCTAAATACGCATTTTATGCCACTTACAGCCTTTCAGGAAACGAACAGACATTTACAGGTATCTGTAAATATCTGTTTCTGTATCACAGTAGAAAACTATACAAAATAGTGTACTTTAATAGTACTTTGATCGGATAATATGATTTTGGCATAAATCTGTCTAAGAGTGTGGATTTGAGTTTTAATCATACTTGTTATATTAATGGAAATTTTCATAAAGTGTTTTGTGGCTGGATCACCTACATATTATATACCGTACATAGAAGAGTACCGTTACATAAATCTCTGAGGTGCTCCCTATATAACATCGGTATCAGCATCGATGCCGGACCAAGTGCTTCCTGTAGGGCTATTGGGTATCTCATTTGACAATTATTGTCAAATGAGATGTCAAATGAGAAAGTGATGATGAAGATTGTCAAATGTGATATTAACTATAAATTATTTATAGTAAAAATTACCTTGCAGTTAGCTCTCAAAAGTAATTTAACTGTTGGGCATTGTTGAACGCAATTACAATGCTACTAAAATCTCGGTAGACAACAAATTTCGTTGACGACCGCACCTTGTTAGTAATGTCAAAGTTAGCCAATAGCCCTACTGATCTCTTCAGCCAATCAACAGTGCAGTCCCACGTACTCTTTGCACTGAACTTCACTCTTAGACATTGGTTTTTGAGTATCTTACTTCAATTCTTACAGTGCCCTTCATGTCTGTACGTAGTACTGTTTGCACACGATTACTTCGCGGCATAACATTCGGCTATGCGTTGGTACCAATTCGTTATTTTTTTATGATTAATAATTAAGAATAATTAAGTTTATAATAAATACTGTCACGTCTTACTGTTAACCTTATTTTTGTATTCAACAAGGATCTGGAATGATTAACTTAAGATGAAGACAAAAATAACCTGTTTTGTTAAATTTATCATATTGCTTGTGGTGTTTCCCTTTCACAAATAGTGCATTAAGCAACTTAGTTAAGAACATGTATAAGACACAAGAAGTTATGTAACTATTCATGGGAAACCAAATACATAAATAAATAAAGATAGCATTTTTGCACAAGAGCCCACCTAGTAAGTCGTCTCACTCACCTATTTTGTAGGAGCTTCATCCTATTTACACTTAATAAAGCGTACAGACATATCCATCATAATCATCAGTCGGAAGACGTCCACTGCTGAACATATGCCTCCCCCAAAGAGCACCACTTGGAACGGCTTCTTGCCTTTTGCATCCGGTTCCCCGCGGTTTTGATGAAGTTGTCAGTCCACCTAGCAGCGGGCCAGCCTACTCTACGTTTTTCAGTGCATGGTCGCCACTCTAGAATCTTTCTTCTCCATCGAATGTCGGTTTTGCGATCGATTTGGCCTGCCCATTAGTACTTCAACTTGCTTATTTTGAGAGCTACGTCGGCAACAATAGTTTTTCTACGGATCTCCTCAGTTCGGATCCTCAACAATAGTTCACTCCATTACTCAATGACCAACTTTGAGATTATATTATTGAGGCCAACTTTTAGGCATCACGTGTCAGTGCCATAAGTAATCACTGGCAATACACACTTGTTGAAAACTTTGGGTTTTAAGGTTTTGAGGTGTACTGAAAGAAAAGATGTATCGAAGCTTTCCGAACGCTGCCACACATATGATTTGTGCTCAATCAAAAGCTGCATAATAAGGGCCCGTATTTCCATCAAACTTTCTTCTTAGTCTAAATCACTATAATAATATTGTAAATCTTGACTTCGTGCTCGGACATTTTTTAAATAGAAAACCAATATTATAATCAAGTTGATCCACCCGATAAATTAGTTTGCCTTGGGTTCTTTTAACGTGGTGGTGCACTTTTTACCCTCCACCCTATTACGTTAGCGGAAAATGAGATACTACTATTTCCCTATTCATTTATAGAAGAGCTGTCTAGGAGCAGGTTGAAATATTAAGAAGTGAACTTAACTGAATATTTAACAGACAACTTTTGAATTACAATTACTTTTAAAACATATATATTTTTTAATTAATCGAAATTCTTTGGTTTTTAATGTAACTTATGATTAATGTTCAGGATGAAAAATTATTTCTTTTGTAAAAACTAAGTTACTTTCTTGGGAAAATAATTGGACTTAAAACGCTGTGCGAGCGCTTATACATCATCGCCATAATGAAAAATGCCATTAAACGGCAGTAATTATGAATACGCTCACTTAGACCTTTAAAAGATTGATTTATCTGCGATTGGGCGCATCTGTTAAATCTCGTTTATATATAAACATGATATACCAATTAGTTATTCACTGATTAAACACAATATTTTAAATTGTAAAATTAAGATTTTAGAAAATACCTATCAAGTAGTTTGCTCATTTGATCAGTATGTTACTCAGATTAAGTACAAATAACTTTTACATAATACACAGACACACTCATTACACACATAAACAGTCATACACACTACATAAGATTACCAGTGTTACGGGAGGCTACATACATTAACATATCACAACATATTTGAACCTGTGAACCCGTTTTTTAAAAACAGAACAACTGATAACCGAGATTACGGGCCTTTGATATGAAAAGTAGGCAAGGTAACTGAGGAAACCGGCCATCAATTAAGCTAATGGGACAACAATTAAGTACTTCCTAACTTTCAATTTAAATTTTAAAAACATTTTTGAGATATCATACGATTTTTATTCGTTTGAAAGGCCCATCGATACCATCGTGTGTGGAATGTAGCGTCGTCCAAATGTCCACTGCGGCTAATCACGGTGGCGCGCATCCGAAATGTCTAATGTTCCATGACACTAGCGTATCAATATTCACGGGCCGCTGTGGTTTGTGGCTTATTCGCATAGACATGCGACTTAAAAAAAACCTCAAAAAAGTCTCCAGACATCACCTCTATGTGAGATGACCATACTCTTAAATTGCTCGGGCAGAATGTCCAATATGGCATGAGCTATGTAGAACGTAGTACCGTTCTGTTGAAACAAGATGTTATTGGTGTCCATATAATCCAATTCAGGCCAAAAGAAGTTGATAATCATCGACTTATAGCGCTCGCCGTTGACGGTGATAGCCAGGCCATAATCGTTCTCAAAGAAATATAGATTGATGACGCCGCCAGCCTAAAATCCACACCAAACAGTGACGTTTACGAGATAAACTGGACGTTTTAGATCTCATGTAGATTAGAGTCGTCTCAAGTGCACTCAAATTTATCCACCACATGGTGAATAGTTCTCTCGGTGGGACGATTATGGCGAGCGTAAATTGGCGAAACGCGCGGAACTTTGCCCGAACAGAACACCTACTTTATTAAAAAAACTTTCTTATTTGCACGTGTTGGTGAACGCTATATCCATCCATGACGATTTAGTAAAACAGACTGAATAAACGACAGACAATGTGACAGATGTAACAACAAGATGGCCGCTATCAACTGTCAAAGTTTTGAAGTACCTATTGGAGGACCCGTTATTTTTAAATATACTCTGAAATCAACTTTGGCGTATGCATTTGAAAAACACTTTTGATCTAAACATTATAATACCACTCTACCAGCTAGCATTCTACAAACGATTTCAATGGAACACGTCGAACAAAGCTATCGAACCCACAGCTGGGCGTACATTACCTACTGTCATCGAGAGGTTATTTACGGTTGTGTCGGCGCACTCTTGACATTCCCCGCTTCCTTTGTGCCTACAAATTATTCCCATCATTGGAGTAATACTCGATGTCTGGATGTTCGGTACAATAAGCCGATTTCGTAGCGGTTTGATTATGGACGCTTTTTCAGACACGACATTTTCAGCGTGCTCTTTTACGTTACACTCATAAAATCCAGTTCCATTCAGAATCTTAAGCTACAATAGTTCAACACCAGCGTGACACTACAATTCACGCGTCACCCTGTGATACAAAATATTAAGCCTCTAGCCCTGTAATTTCGCAGAAAACATTGTCCTTCAACGGAACACAGTAATGCTTAGATACTAGTGCTTCATGGTTGAATAAGTTGGCAAATGTGTGGTATTTTCACAGATGGACTCTGCAAAAGTCCTTCCAATATGTGTGCGTTTTACTCTATGATTTTTCTACGTAATTAAGAAACATGGCAGTTGAGCGCCTGATAGTAAGCAATACGCTTGCCCATGACATTTGCAGTGCCACTTGGAGGTTTTAGCCGTAGTTTTTTGTAGCACTGTTCTGTGCTCGTCACATGGAGTCATTGGTTTTGAGCCTGTTTCGCCCATTTATTTCACTTTCTACAGTGACCATCACACCCTAACCAAAATACTTAGACCGCACGACCCCGAGTAAGTAGAACATCATTGCGATAAATAGGCGATAAAAGTTGGAAGAGGTGGTGGGTCGGGGCTGAAGACGCTTGCCGGTGAAGACAATTGCGCGGTTGGCAATGATGATTGAACGCGGATGATTTTTTATGGGACCAGGAAGGTACCAACGTATACCAATACGAGTAGGCGGCTCACCTGGTGGTAAGTGATCACCGTCGCTCACAGACATCCACAATACCAGAGGTCTCGAAGATGAGTTGCCGGCCTTTGAGGAAGGAATAGACTCTTTTCTTGCAGGCTCCCAAGTCGTATCTGTTCGGAAATACCTCAAGTGGCAGCTTGTTCCACATAGTGGTAGTGTAAGGTAAAAAGTAACGTCGGAATCGCACGGTTGTGGACTCCCAGACGACAACGTGATCTCATGATGATATTCATGACTAATGGTTTAACTTTAAATAGTGTTAGTTAAAATTAAGTGGACACTAATAGTAAGCGTCGTGGGACTAATGAGCAGGAACATCCTGCTAATCTTTTCTCTCTTCGACTTTTGCATTATTATTTGCAGAGGACATGGAACAGATTCATGCAAAAGTCATTCAAACTGAGGCTTGGTATAAGATTAAAATACATAAACTGTATATTACCTGTTTACGCTTAGAACAAAAGAGTTTTTTTATAAAACTATCATCTACGGATGCGTATAATTTAATGTAAATGTAGTACTATTGATATCACGGACACTCCCCGCCCCGCCTATTCCGCGTCTCCAGAGAGTGGTACGATTTCAGTTTCTTTGCGTAGGTACGCGATAATACTGTTTCAGCGTAATGGATTGTGAGTTACGCTTACATTACGCCTATAAATAAATAGCGAACTCACGTACATCACTCACACGGAACACAGCCTCACATGAGCCGTGTCACGATCTAAGCCTCCAAAGCCTAGTTACGTTCACACGAACGGATCACTTAATTCAAGCTGTTCGGAAAACGCTACGAACAGGTAACGTGTAAGGGTTGAGTTTTATACTTGTTAGCATTGGTTTGCACTTATTCCATAGGTAAGTATATATATTTTGCAATTTTTAGAGAGAAAATTCACTTTCTCGGAAGAGAATTGAACCCGTTTGTGCTTTAAAAAGTAATATAATATAAAATTATGAAAGGTTGTGACATCAATACGAAAGTTAAGTATTTGTAAAAATACTTCTTTCGGTTTGATAATGCCGTCAAAGCTGATCAATAGATGTCGCTCCGTCCCCTTACGACGGTTAAAATCAGATAGAGACTTAAAAATCAAGGCTCGGACCTCGAGCCTCGGTGGCCTAGTTGGTCATGGCGTCTGACACGGATTGTCCGATTACGCGGATTCGAATCCCGTCCGAGGATGTGAATTTTTCTCGCTAAAAATTGCAATGTTTGGTATTGTTAAGCAGGCGTTAGTGCTTTAAAAAAGTAATACTACGAGTATAAAAATATATATATTTTGTATGGAATTATGTGACGACACGGGCGCATTACGCTTGCCCATGGCAGATGCATTGAGTTTGTAGTTTTGGGTAGCACTGTACTATGCTCTTCACCTCCGAGACATTGGTTTTTGAGTCGCTTTCATCCATGCAGCCACTTGCTATTGTTTTCCCTTCATACTCTAACACAATAATGCTTACGGACCATGGGTGGTACCACCCAAGACGGCCTTTTCCACTGGAGGCCTATCTACATAGTAAGCCGGGTTTCTTAGCTTTATACGATTTGCATTTCGACGAATTCCGAATCCATTTAGATTTTCTTATGTAAAATGTTTAAAATCGCATAAGCCTAAGGAAGCATTATATTTCAAAACATTGTATGGTACGGGTTTGTCACTTTAGTCTCGTACTTTCTCAAACTCATTAGCTGTATATATTTTCTTCTAGATGATCTTTATGCGAGGAATTTATGACCTTCTGCGAGACATTTTCTCAAAATACACCTGTGACTGAACTTTATTCTGATCCAAGTCGTAAACAAAGGATGCTATCAACACCTAATGAAGTGCTGGCGTAAAGTTTTTGATTATTTTAGATTGTTTTGGTCCATATCATTTAGATTATGATAGTTTTTGAAGCGAAGACAGCCCAGGGTAAGAAGAGTCCACCGTCAACTGGATGCTAACGGGATCGATCCCCACCTCGGGCTTGAGCTTTCAGTAAAGTAACATCATAATAATAATAATAATAAGGCGACGCAAGAGCAAGTAACAAAAAGCTCATGGGTGGAAGTGTTAAAGCGCATAACGCCGGTATTAGCGCTCTAGTGAAACCGCAGCACACCTCTCGACACCCTTTAGCTTCCACATCAACGTTGCCCCTTTTGTCACCATTGATTAGCAAACCTGCAAGCGACCTACCTTCGCTGGCCCTGCGCTCCCGCTCAATATCGGCATCGTCTCGAAGTCGTTCCGTCATTGGATGGCCTGCTGAGTACTTGCAAATACAAAATTTTAAGTACTCTGCCATTAAAATATGCTACAGGTAACCTATTCAGACTACGATTTGACGTACTATCATTTTCATCAAAACGTTGAATTCAATTTGTGGGTTAGCACAATGCTCACAAATCTCGGAACTGAACAAAAGAAATGAAAATATTTAACCTGCTGTTGTTGAGATATAACGAGATGTCAATCGGCGACGAGACGAGTGAGTCGCTTGGTCATGCATGTCCAGAGCAGTAAAGAGACAGAACAGAAAAAGAAGGAATATATGTTAATTAATTTTATTTGTATTATTATTATTATTTATCCGTGGTTATTTCTATAAACGTTTAAAATACTAACATCATTTGCTCTTTATATGTAAGAATTAAATGTCTTAATTAAGATAATCTAAGAGAGTAAACTAGCTCTCACAAACACAGGGAATCCTACTGTGAGAGCTAGGGCTGCATGTATATCTTACATTATTTTTATTTTATGTTGTTAAATTATATTCGTATAAGATGATGATTGTATAAGATGAACAGTCCAGTTCTATTCAAATTATACATGTTTGAAATATTTTTGAACAAAAAGTGTTCCAAACCCTGCATGGCAATGCAATTGTAACCATGAGACATAAGATCTCTTAGGCTTCTTTAAGGTTAAATCTCTTGCAATTACTCGGGTTGAGACTACATTTATACTATAAATTGCTAATACAGTCTCAACCCGAGTAATTTATTTTGTTCTGATAACTCTTCAATTTAACTTCATCGATTAAGACCCGTCAGCGCTCGATGGCCCAGTATTGCCGTTCTACATAAAACATCCCAAAACAGTAGTTAGAGTGAATAATTAACGCTCACAAATAAAAAAACACACTGGGGCAAGCACTACTCTAATCAGCTCCCAAGTTTTATCGCCAATAACGACACTTTGTGGAATACGGTCGTAAATTACCGGAGGGACTATCCCCTAAGTACTAAGTCACACACCACTGGGATGTCCGTGCACTGATTCTGAATTGTCAAATATAATATAGGTGCATGATTTGGAGTTGTACCATCGAACCTCAGATGGTTTCTGTGACGCAGTCGTACTGATATCACGCGTCATCACATATATGGAGTGGTAGGACTTTTGCAGAGTCTGCCAGAGAATGTACCACAGCTTTGCCAGTTATTCAACCTTGAAGCAATACTATGTTTCGTGGAAAGGCAACGTTTGTAGCGAAATTACATGGCAAGAGATTTAACATCTTATACCTCATGGTGACAGTTGCATTGCCATGCAGGGTTTTGGACACTTTTAATTCAAATTTATTTTAAACATGTATATTTTGAATGGAACTGAGCTGTTCTGGGCATGCGTGACAACTGACAAAGCGACTCACTCTTCTCGCCGCCGATTGACATCTCGATATATATCGACAACAGCAGGTTGAATATTTTCATTTATTTTTGTTCAGTTCCAAGATTTGTGAGCATTGTGCTAACCCACAAATTGAAATATATCGTTATGATGACGAAAATGATGGTACGCAAGGACGTGGTCCAAATAGGTTGCCTGTAGTAAAGTTGAATAGCGGAGTAGTCACAATTTGTTTTTGCAAGTACTCAGCAGGCCATCTACTGACGGAACCTACTATCTACGGACTTGAAGACGATGTTGATATTGAGCGGGAGCGATGGGCCAGCGAAGGTCGGTCGCTCGCAGGTTTGCTAACTGCGGCTGAATCGATCAGTAGGACTACCATAAGCCCCTTATAGCAGCACAGTTAAGCGTTTTATTGAGCTGTCCTGCAAATTCGTACTATGGCGGACTCTAGCAGGCCAGCCAACTATTGCCCACGTGACCTAGCCGCAAAAGCAAGCCAGCAAAGGGCGGCCTGCAATTGACCTGCTGTAAGCGTATCATGACGTGTTTTTTGAATTTAGATTTCCACCAAAGTAACCTGCATATCTGTCACATTAAGCAGGCGAGCTAAATCAACTTTTTGTGACCTATTAAACGTAAAAACTGTAAATTTCTATCAACTTGTGAAAAAATAGTTTCTTTTACTATCGTAGAAGAATGGAACGCATACGAATTATTTGAGTTACTAGAAGAAGTATATAAAAAAAAGTCTTCTCATATTTCACGCACTTGAACTTTTTTATTATAGCTTAGAGCTATGTCGCTATGGGTATTTAGAACTCCCATAGTACTTCTAATTGAGCATATCTAACACGACGGCGAGGTGTAGACGCAGCCATAATTCCAAGTTGAATAAATAACAATTCACACATGGAGCACCGCCTTGATATTTTAGGCAAATAATAATCACTCTGGTCATTTCTCTGAGAATCCACTTCAACTGTTCACTGTTGTTTACTAGGTTGGGTGTGCTCTAATATCATTACAAAATATGTGTACTTTGTGTAACTAATGTAACTTGAAATTAATTCACTAAATCAAGGTCACAAACTCTGCTGAATCCCTCAATTTTAATATCAAACCGTATTTTACAGTGTCTGTGAATAATATTGGAATATATATAATCCAATACTTTATAAATTCAACTAATTTATGAATCGGATCATTACCAATATAAGGCTAATCTTAGTTTCAGAACATAACATAAGCCAACATAAACGAAAGAGTAAGAGCGTTATACAAAGTGGTAGAGCTTCATCTCTTTCATGCAAACTGTCAGAGACAATAATTTAGGGCCCTTCTTAGCCCTAGCAGTTCAAACGCATGCCAGTCAAATGAGGTTCATGGTACGATTTTTGGCAGGTCATTTTGAGATCCTTATATTGTACTGCTAGGATCTTGACAAGTAATCTGAAAGTTTATGCGGTAGGCCTGCAGGTCACTCTCTTTAATCTATCCGCATCAGGACAAAAAATAACAATAGATTTATGAATGAAACTTGCCTCGAATGAGGCTTGCTGATTCGGACAGATTAAAACGCATTTCCTTTGCATGTACGCATGTCAACTTTCGATAGCGTTCACACTGTGAGTAATAAACACCATAATAGTACAGTATGACGCATTCCGAGCACTTGTGATGTTACCATAGTCCTGCATGCGTCAAGCTAATCGCTGAGGTACGGATTTATTACTTTTTGTACTTACAAGATCGAGGGTGGCGTCTAGCTGCCATATCTTGCACATTACATATTCCAGCAGCAGAAATCTCCTAGCCCTTTCTGACAATGTTTGTAGAAGACTACAAACATTGTCAGAAAGGGCTAGGATATATGGACTTTTGTCCTGGGCCTTGTACGTAAGAACGTACAAGGCCCAGGACAAAAGTCCATATAGGCTAGGCATGTGCCTATATGATATATGAGGCTCTGTGAAATGCGTACGTTTTATTTATATTTCGTTTATTGTTGTAATTGTAACCCTCAACAGTATTGTGGGTGCTATTAGCTCGGGTAACGTGATAAATATCTGTATTAGAAACAAAGCATGTCAAGAGCGTATCAGGCCATGCTTAAAATACGGTTCTGTAGCTGTAATTAAAACTAGTTAGCGTTGAAGGCCACTATAAAGTTGTTCATTTGCCATGAGAATTATTTTACAGGATATCATTGTATGTTTTTACACAAAACTTTAATTTGAAAACACACCTCAAAAATGTTGCAGTTTAAATACATCCATGCATGTAGTTTACTTACGTTTTTTATTCCAATGCATAATGCTTTGTCTAAATGCCTTGATAATCCAGAAACAAAAATAAGCTTAATAAACTTAGGAACCAATAAGTTGAAACTAGAAACCTTGTTTCGCAGTACTGTGCATAATCTGTCTAGCGACACGTTTTGAATAATTTATAGGAGTCGCCCACTCGAATGTCATTTGTACAATTATAAACGGACCGGGAAAATTTTAGGGTGCGGACAAGACGGCATATGTGGCTGTTTTTTTTTTAATTGGTATAAGTTAATAATGCTTTGATTTGAGACTGTTGTCTTACGTAATGAGAATTATATCGCCTAATTTTAGAACAAAACATCAAAAGATTTTAATTACAATCATGAAGTCATGAAAGTAACATTGTAGTCAACGACTAATATAATCTGTGATTATACTTAAACTATTTAAATGAAAAAAGTGGTTCGCTTACCAAAGAAAGTCATAGTCTTAAAAGGCAAAATTTATATACATAAATATTATATGTTGAGGAAATATTGGTAAAAACTATAATTTCAATCATTCAAATTTTTAACCTAGAAATACTTTCATGAAATACGTTAAAATATTTTAATCAACGAATTATTTGAATGTCATAATTTTATCAAATAAAACTATGTTCTTTTTGTATCAGAGTAACCGTATAACCCAAATCAATTAGCTACCCGTCTAACGCAAGCAACATTTTCTTGTCGGTTCATAAACACTAGATTTAAAGGTTTAAAAGTTTTGGTCGGTAGATTTCTTTCATGGAGATTTATAAGTATACTGTAACATTTCCTGCTAATTGACCTCTTTTGTTTCGAGATTAAAAACATTATTTTTATCATATCACACTTTTTTTCATAACCATAATACAAATGTATAAAAATGAGACGAAAATAGTTTTTATCTCAGGCAAACTAAGTAGTGATCACAAGTAGGTGACATAAACTGATGAATACTTTTAAACAGAACGAACATGCTTCATCTTCTTTCAATAAGGTGAGATTTTGAACAAAAGCTTGCATATTTAAAAAACACATTTAAATTTGTGTCAATCTCGACACATCGCCAAACAGAAGCAGGAAGTGTCTTAAGCTTGGAATCTGTTCTTATGATTTATGCCATATCCGTCCCACGGAAGTTCGGCCCACACAATACAATCTGCTTTCATCCCAGATTGTATGTCCTATTTGCCCCAATTTATATTTGATCTTAACATTCTTATTTCGTCCCAGTTTTCAGGTCCACCTTCGGCCCAAGTTTTTCTATGGGTAAATTATAATCATTTAAGTACGCTTCTCATTACTTGGCTATATGACTTTCTTTAAAAACGTAGTAAATTATATACAAGACTACAGCTACTACAACGAAAGCATTTAGGCAACCGAAAGGCCATTATATTTATAGGCTACTTCAAGGTCTCAGAGGTTTATAGGTAGAGTGTCAGTATTAGTATCAGATATTTTGCCTCTAAAGTATTGCTTTTAGCTTTTTATGTCTAGGTTCGTATGACGCTGTAGCGAGTGAAATTACTGAGTGTGCGAGATTTATAGTCGAACTCCTGTTTCAGAATAACGAACATTGTACAGTTTCCTATCTGAGTTTTACAGCTTTGAATTTACATGCAACTGCCATAGGTATTCTACAGTTATAGCATATAATGCTATATAGAGCAATAAATATATAGTTAGAAAAAAAACTAACAACGTTGTTGTTATGGATATTCTATCTATATATAAAAATTAACCTCTATAACTTGAGAACGTATGGAACAATCTAGCTAATTATTATTTTTTGCTGTGTTAATTATTCCGCTCCGCTACTAATACAGTCCGCTCGTGACCACGATCAATGCAACTTGATCGAAACGTCGAGGTTAATAAATACTATTACTAACGCGATTAAGCCCCGTTAATATAATATAACTATGTGTGAATTATTGTAAGAAAAACCAAAAAAATATGGAAGGTTATGGCGAGGCCTAATGCGTGAACGAAGTCACGGGCTTTCGCTAGTAAATATATAACTCCTTGGCCTAACTGACGGATTCAACGCAGAGCCTAAACCACTGGGGCTTGAAACTTGAAAATTTGTTTTGAACCAAAGAAGGATTTATGGAAATTTCTTTTAATCTATGTTTAGGTATTACATAGTTCAAGCAAGCAAAGCAGCTGGCGGGTGAGCTTAATTAAATGAAAAGAAAACCTTGAAAAAATACTCTGGTACTTTTATGTGTATAGTATAACTAACTTTAATCTTGCACAAGATATCCACCTCCCTTTTTTATTAAGATAGATTCAAATGTCCTCGATGTTTGAATCTATCTGAATTAAATTCCAATGCTCTTCAGCACACACACGCAGGGTGTGACAAGGGCGCGTCATCGACATTGGACGCTGGGTCCGTATTCCGTAATCGATATGGTATCATCAATCACTCTTGTCGCCGAGCACTGTTGCCGGCCGTTTTGTCCGTTTTATTGGCAACTGTCCTCTGTCCGTTTTTGAAGAGGGGTAATTAGGAGTCGGAATGTGTGATTGCTAAATGGTACAAAATCAATAGGTACAATGTGTAATATAGCATGTAAAACAAAAAAAATAGGTATGTGTAAAAAAATATTTTTTTAATATTTTATAGCCCTCTTCTGGATCTTCTGAAGCGGTTTTTTTTTCATTTCCATATATCTGTCTTACTAAGTGTTACACGGGACCTACTGAGCTAGTTTCAATGAATCTTAGTATAGTTATAGGAACATATGTGTATGATTATATAAGAGATCAATGTTTAGGATATTTTTTTACCGGATAAAGATGATTTTGATGAAGACGGCATTGCTTTGAATTCTTTTAATTTTTTTTTTAAATTCGTTTATTTTTTTAATTATGTATTTAAAAGTTTGAAACTCTAATTTATATAATAAATAAATCTAAAAATAAAATAAAAGCCTCAAAACGTTTGATGAATGAATCACGCAAAATACGCTGTATAGATTTGGATGAAATTTGGTGAAATACGAGTAGATGAGGCACTGAATTAGCACATGGGATACTTTTTATCATCAACCATCACCACGCAGGCGATACAGCAGGGCACAGCTAGCAGTGTTGCCGTTTTATATTTTAGAAAAATGCTAACTTTTCGCCCGAATAATGCTAGAAAATGCTAAATACAATTTAAAAAGTGCTAAATAAAATGCCAATCTGATTTAAAGTATTTATTCATCAAAAAACAATATTTGACTCTTCTATTTTGAACAATACCTGAAGGTAAAGTATTAATAAGTCAAATATCTAAATCTTAGTCATCTATTTCGAAAAATATCTGAAGGTCATCAACTTGTTCGTCTTTTTCTTGTTGTGACGTTGACGGGCCACTATCATCAGTCGCTGCATGTTCTTTAATACCCTTAATGTGTTTTAGTACGTCATCAGGAATATTATAAGAATTGCAACATTTTCCTGATCTTCGGAGTCCATATCTGACATACAGTATTGAGTTTAGTGTCGTCAACGACATCCGATTCCTCAGTTTAGTTTTCACCACATTCATTTGACTAAACACTCTCTCCACTTCTGCATTGGAGTGTGGAAGACAAAGGATAGACATCACTAAAGATGCCAACTCGTGAAATGGATTGTTATCGGCACAGTCTTTGTACTCACATACCTCTGACCAGAACTCTATCGTCGAATTTTTGTTTTTCCAGTTAATGTGACTAATGTTTCTCCATTGTACCACAATACGCTCTATATCGACTGCGTTACAACCAAACTCTTGAGCAATGTCAACAATTTCTGGTTTAATTGCTTTCAAAGTTTCCCGTACAGAAAACATATTCATTTTTCTCAATGTTTGAATATTTACTGGCAACCTTGATCGCATTTCCTGGACGAGCTTCAATGTAAATTGTTTACAGCGATGTCGTAGATTCTGAACTGATTCTGATGAAAGTTGGTATTCCGTAATTCGACTTTCTACACTGAAACCCATGTATGGAGATGGATCCAGGTAACTGGTGATGTTATCTGTCAAAATATTTACTATGGCTGATGCTGTTGGCATCAAAATTCGCCTTGCCACCGACTCAACCAATTCAACCAAGTCATTTAGAAGTTTGGTCGGGTCTCTGTCATTGCTTTCGAAATTCTTATTCACTTTTTGTACTTCATCTAAAATTGGTAACAAATATAGTAGATGCAGATGATTGATGGGATCATTATACATAGAGTAAAGCATTTCTGCCATGTAACAGTTTTCTTTTTGTTTCATAATTTCAAAATGGGTTTTCAGTTCTAACCATTGATCTACTATTCTACGGACAGCAGGTTCAATGGACAACCACCTGGTATTACACATTTGAGTAATTTTTAGAGGTTCTTTGCCACAGTTTATAGTTTTATAAAGTTCCTTGTAGAACAATTGTCTATTAGAAGAATGGCTAAACCAATTGTGGGTTTCTCGGATCAGGAACTCGATGTTTCGTGGTAGAGTTTCTTCAGATGCATGAGTAATAGCCAACTGTAAAGAATGACATAGGCACCGCACTAATACTAGATTATTATTGCCAGTTTCAGATTTCAGAAGGCTGTGCACGCCGTTGTTGACACCAGTCATAGAAGAAGCATTGTCTGTTCCAATCCCTATTAAATTGTTTATATTTAAATTTAATAGTGTAAATAGGGTCCCAACCAGCAAAAAGTGGTTCTTTAACTATCCTAGAACCATGATTTCTTGAGGATTATATGAGACTTATATCTGCATATAAACCCGGAAAAGGGCCCATTTTATAAGTCTATCTTTGCTTACAGCGCGATTATATCAGGCCCCAGCCATCCCACTTTTGATTATATGGCTCGTATATTGGGATTACGCAAGTGTACTATTACCTGGGAATGCCAATATAAATGCACTATAGTAAAAAGTGAGATTAACTCGATGTGTGGTTTTGTGCAGTGTAGAAAAATATTAAATAGTTTGTGCAAAGGTAAGTGGTATTTATTAATATGATAACTAGAAAATATTGTCAACCATAGTAGAAAAATATATCCTATTGTTCATAGTATTTGTGATGACTGTTTGCTGGGGAAGGTGAATTTTCTGTGAACCTTATCTTGGTTTCGATTGAAATTTTAAAGCGCCATTTTAAAATGGCTTATTAACACTTTGTGTATTCATTTATTTATCAACAAAATGTTAGGAAACGTCACCATTTTTGGGTGACATTATCCAAGTATGCTATAGATTTGATAAAAGTTAATTTAGTTCTACAATGGTAAGTGTCAAAACCAAAACAAATTCGCCATGTTGTTACCAATTAGGGTTCCACAATTAGGGTTCTGCAATTCTTACCTATATACTGTCGTATCAGGGGACTGAAAATCGTAGATTCTGTTATGATAAATATTTAGTAGGTAGTGAGGATGTAGTGAGGATATTTTCATAGCTAAAAATTATGAATAAAGTTGTTCATGTAAATGAAAGTTGTTCAGTTTTAAGGGTACAGCGGACCAAGGCGTTAGCTGACCCGCCTTAACCGCGCGTTTTTAGAGAAACAAGCGGTTTAGGTGGCTCAGCTAACGCCTTGGCCAACTGTACAAAAATTAGAAAATTATTAATTACAAACGGGTACTTACAATAATATTTAGATTAAAGATTAGATTAGGAAAGTTTTCAAAGAAAAATCATATCAGTTTACTGTGGGTACTGTATTAATAAGTTAAGCATTAGTTTGAAAATGATTTTGTTGGACGAATAGTGTGTAAGTAATTGATTTTTTTTATTCAGGTTACCAGCAATCCAAATAATAGTATGGTATGTTCCTGGATATAGACCGAATTTTAACAAAAAATGATTTCCGAAGTCTAAGGGACTTGCCATTGCAAGTCCCTTAGACTTCGGAAATCATTTTTGTTTATTAGCCTTGGAGTATTACACATTTCTTACTATCAGAAACATGTCCCGGGTGTCACACCATTGTGTCACTTAACACTAGAGATTTACATATTATTAAGATTTACGAAGACATCAGATCATTGCTATATCAAGATTGGTTTTGGTGTGAGAATTGTAACTACGCAGTTTATGATCACTTTCCAAGAGACGAGTGTGAAATTTGTAGCTAGTACTAGTATGTAACTAAATACGTACCTACTTACTACTTAAGTACCTAGCACCACACAATATTTATTAACATAGTTTCATGTGAGTAAAATGAGGTCTTACGTAATATACACGCATACGACTATGTAACGTAATGTATTGAATAAGTACCCTGGCATATGTTTACTAAATTTTATTTATTTACTTAGGTATAATAAAACTTTATTATTAGGTAGGTATCGGATATAAAGGGACTTAGATTTACAACTTGAATGAATGAGAAATTATGTGTTTGACTCAAAGCGTTATACCTACACCACACGCGCAAGTTCATTTACTTTCAAAGAAATTCAGTAGAACTGTGTATTTTTGTTTACTAATCTAACTAAGAATAATTATGTTATACTAATATTAACATTGTCATACTTTGTGAGTATGCATGTATAGATGTTTGTTACTCTTTCACGCAAAAGCTACTGAACTGAACCGATTACTATGAAATTTGGTATGTAGGTAGCTACTTTTTATCCCGTAATTCCCGCGGGATCTGTTTTTACGCAGACGAAGTCGCAGGTGGCCTCTAGTTACTCATATAAGCGGCGGCGTCAGCGTTTCGGCACTTCGCTCCCGTCGTACCTACTCCGTGTCCGGCGCTCCCCCGCGCGTCTCTTCAAGCCCCGACTGGACTCGCGCGATAACACAAGCGAGCGAACAGTTCGAATGAATTAGTTGTACACGGATAACGTTATCTCGCGCTTAGTTAAATTATATTATTAGTTTTTTAATGTGAAAGTTTCAAGGTATACATATATAATATATATATATATATATATTAGGCTGAGAGTGTAGTAGTAGAATATTTGTATTGTATGTTTGAGTAATTTTGAATAATCTTAAGTCAAAGCGTACCTACTAGACTAGACTAACACTATCTTAACCTACTTGCAGGTTTATGAACAAACACGATGCCATTCAAAGTGATTCAAACTATGGAACGAGGCTGTCTGCGATTGACGACTGTCCCAGAGCAGTGGGAAAAAAATGGTACCTACTTTGTTCTGGCCCAAAACTAACGCGGAAAAACTTAGAAGGCGCGAGAATTGTTATACAGATCCTACTTGGAGAACTTTTAATTGTATTTTGAAAAGAAGCCATTTACCATCATTTAAAGACGCAGAAAATCAAATAGATGCAATGAGTGATAGGTCCGATACCGAGACGGAGAATGAGTATCGGAACAAATCGCTATCTGTAACCACCCAAAGAGAATCGTTGGCTCATTCTTTTAATAAAATGGCGCAGGAGTTGGTAGAGGTAAGTTTAATGGAAGAAAATTATTTACAGTTTGTTTAGATATTCGATTCCGTATCATAGGTTCGCCCGCACACAAAGGCAGCAACTTTCCAGCTTAATAAAAATTAGTTGTTCTTTATTCATTAATCGGTCTCGCTCGGAACTCGGGTCCGCTCATGCGTTTGCTTATTATCCTATGCGCTCCGATATAATGTAGTGTGGTTCAAGTGTATAAGCGATGGCGGGGAACTTGTTAGTAAATGAGTTCCTTGTCTTTGTTCAAAATAAAGTGGATATCTTAGATGAGTTGGTCATTATACAGATCTGTGCGACTAACTTCACAGAAGCTGAAATTGAAGAAGGCAAAAATTATTATTTTATATGTACCTACTTTTATATTATTATTTGTATACTTGTGTTTTGATGGGTCTGTACCTAAATAAAGAAAGTTATTATTATTATTGATCCTGTTGACTATTGAAAATTACTATGGATCAGCTGTTTCTTTTATTTGCTCCAATAGATGATTTTTACCAACTTTTTAAAGTTATTTTAGATAGGTACTACTTATGCGATAGTAATGCACAAAATATTGTAGTTTTTAGTGGTGCAGCCTATTTTTTTAAAGTCTTATAAATAGTATGTTTATTTACTTACATATTGTTATAGAAGTAGGTATATATACAAGCCGGTCATCGCATAATAATAATAACATATTCTTCAATACAACAAAATTTATATTCTGTGCATATATCATTAGATTAGGTTATTGTAAAATATCGTACTAGGTAATTACAATTTTATCTTACGACGAAAAAAGCCGATTTAAATTGAGTATTTTTGATTTGTCAACATAACTTTTCATCAAATTAAACCTTATAATGTGTTTGTTGTAATGGACACAATGAAAGGAATATGCGTATTTGTGATGACGTGCACCTGAGTTGTATCTTGGGTTTCTGAAATTTTTAATAAAGAGTTAAATTTTACAGAATCATCAAGAAAATATTGCTGCTGCTATGCTAGAAAAGGAAAACATACCACCGGGTGAAAACTATGATGCTGCCGTTAATATTGTTGAAACTCTGGAACCAAACTCTTTTCCAGAAACAATTAACCTAGGCTGTGAAAACACAGACAACCAAAGTCAAAACATTTTGATATTAAATCAAGATGTACCACTACAGCAAATTCAAGAGGATATACAGGCTCTTAAACATGATCTCAAAACAATTCTTACTAATCAAAATGCTTTGTTTGAACTTCAAAACAAATTACTTTTAAAACATTCAGAATTTCAGACCCAATTCGAGGAATACATAAAGCTGTCTTCTAAGCTACCAGCTCAGGATCGGGATGATGGTATAAATACCATGTTAGATGCAGTATTTAAAGAAGATCATAAAAAAAAATTACGTGGGTTATGTAGCAGAGGATCTGGAAAGGGTACTTCAAATGCATACTACCTCATTGATCATTTATTTGATAGTGAGTTTTTAAAAAGTTGTACATGGACTGGTTCATCAAAGAAAGACCCGGTAAAGATTTGTTTCAAAGCCCGAGAAAGAACAATTAATTTTTTCCATGATATTGTGAAGGAAACAGACGAAACATTTAGCAAAGCAGATTGCGAAAAATTTTTGAAAATTATACTCAAAAATGCTCACCAGCGCTGTGAGAGCAATAAGAGAGCATCTTCAGCAAGACAACATACTAAGGGGAAAAAAACTAAAAATGATACTGCTACAACATTTTCTGTGTGCGCTATAGAACAGCCAGCTCAAGAAGATAATGTTCGTCCTCCACCCGAACCTTTGCTAGATCAGCCAGTTCCAGCAATACCTGAATCCTCAGAACAAAATCAACTTGAGAATGTAGAGGTGATAAACCTGCCCAGTGCTGCTGCTGTGCTGCCGGAAAATTAATTACATAAGTAACAAAAAAATGCGTTAACTGTCTAGAGTTGCTGTAACTATGAAACTGAAATAGTTCTCCAGTTAAAAAAGAAAAAACAGTTAGGTATTCTACATAAAAATTTCTACTACACTCTAGAAACTTGAGAAATTTAATGTCAACAGCTACTGAAAGTTCATGCAATAATTTTATTTGCTGTTTGGATAACATATCTTTGTAGTTCTTTTTTATTTATGTAGTGTTTATTTTTTTATTTGAATTTTTGGCTCTTACGAAGCCCTAAAAATTGTGTTCTTGAAGAAGAAGAAATTATGTTGAAATTATTATTCGTTTTTTCAAGTACGCACGAGTATTGATTATCTACGTTGTGGTTTATTTGACAACAAGTTTTAAATCTAGGTACCTACCTACTATAGGTAAGTATATAAGTTGATTTGTTTTTATAGTAAGGCTCATGCTACACTGGATCAGGAATGGGGACCGCTCCGGGCTCACACACAGTCCGTGTGGTAACTGTCTATGTCTCGCCCCGGAACGGACCTACATGGTAACTATCCTGCATTCCCGCTCCTGTGTATCATAGGCTTTAGGCTACAAATACCTGAATAAGTTAAGTATGTTATTGTGCCGTAATTTTTTTGACCTTAATATTACCTACCTAATAATGTTTATGTATTTTTTAAGTATTATTCCGAGTGAAGATGCATGTGAATTTAAAGATTGGTTAAATAGTATGTAGCTAAAGAGTTTATTATACCTCTAACATAGTTTTATATAAAGTTTTTACTTTTAGTGTTAGATAAAGATAATAAATACCTCATAAACCCAGACTGATTAAAGTAACTATTCTGTTAATGTAATTTAAAGTACAAATTAGTTACTCCCGTTTTTTGAATGTTATTGTACTAAACTTTGATAAATTGTTGATTGAATGATAAATAAAAATACCTGTTAAATTTTTGTAAATTTGTCTTATTTATTAAAACCATAAACTACAGAGTATGAAGTAATGGCACTAAATATATACAATTATTGAATAACACACTTACAAACTTACACTTTATGTCTGCAACTTTATACACAGTTTTTATTTTAATCATTTCTCTGCAATCACATTTACAAATGTTAAAAAACGATGAGCTTAAGGGTTCTTCAAAGGCATTTTGGGTGTTTATTATATGATAGCCATGTATTTCTATTTCCTGCTCTTGATTCCCATTATTTTTAAAATTAACCGATACAAACTCCACCACGTGGTTTGATTTACTTAGAAACCATTTATCTTGTTTCTTTGCTGACAATATAAACGTCCCTAATTCTAATATTAAGCCAGATTTTCTGCATTTTCTTTTCTTTAGTGCCGGATATTTCTTGTTTTCATTTAGTTTTTCTATATCCATTAACGACATTTCATTAATTCGGTTTGCGACTTGTTGAAGTGCTTTATTTCCTTGCCTTACCATTTTTTTTATGGAGTAAAGTTTATTTTCAAAGCAATATGCATTGAAATTTTGGAGAATCTCAAATTTTTTTACTTCATCAACCAAATGTAAGAGATTATGTATGTTGCTTGTTATATAGTCTTTCCCATAAATGGTTTTGAATTGTTCAACAAAGTGTTTTAACATTTCTTCAGCGATAGGAAGTAAATGGAAATAACTATCATTGGAGCAAATAGTGATTGCACAAAATAAATGCATGAAATGATTATAAGGTTCCGCTCTTTGGACTTCTTGAAGTATTATAAAACTGAGATAGTAAAAAAAACAACGGTACTCAGACCCTTTCCAGTGAGCTAAAACATCGACGGTTCTTACTGACCGGTGTATCTCTTTAGGCATAATACAACTTTTTAAACTCGAAGACGGTACACAATATGGGCCAAAATTGGTATCGCGAACTATTGAAAACTGGTAGTCCATCAATATTTATGTTTAGAGAAATTTCATTTGGTAGACACGAAACATTTTCGAAAATTCTTTTCAAACATTTGATCAGGCCATTGTGCCAGTAGTGTCCTGGGGCTGAAATGGTAATTTGTAGGTTTTCTCTGTTTGTGCCTAGAAGTGTTCGCGCATCTCGAGGTAAAACGTCGTTTAATCTGATATTTACAATTTGAAGTAAAGAGTTCAAAGCAGCATGAGAAATATTGTAATTTAAAGCCCAGTTTTTCATAGAATAACGCAATTCGATATTTTTATTGTAATCAGAAAGATTTTCCTCCTTTTCATCGCTTTCATAATCGCTTGATGATTTTTCATTATTGCTTTAATAGTCCGAACCCCTTCCATCCGAAGTACTACTAAAGTTATTTTGTCCGGAACCCTCAGAAGGTTTCTAAGACGATAACACTACTATGAAATACCCATTTAAATCTACCCAGGCTTATATCAGCATATGACAAACCCCTATTAAGTACATTAAGTGCCTAACGAGTCCTGATATAAGCTTTTCTGGATTCGTAATACCGTTTAAAGCTCGTTTTTTCTTATATTGGTGATTTAAAGCAAATCTGGCCTTATTAGGGTTCTAACCAGGATTTTTTTAGATTATAATGCTACTGTGGAATGCCCCTATAAATCGACCTTGGCTTATATCGGCATATGATAAACCCATATAAAGTGTGTTTTTGCCTACAGAGTCGTGATATAAGTTTTTCCGGATTTGTGAAACCGTCATAAGCTCGCTTTTGCTTATAAAGGTTATTTCGATCAAAAGTAGCCTTTAAAGATTTCCGACGAGGGTTTTTTAGATTTATTCGATTATATCTTTTCTATGGAATAAAATCCATTTGATATTAATATGAATTACAATCTTTAAACCTAAGTGCTCTTTAGTAGTCTAAATTAAATTGACTTATATTGGTCACAGAAAAAATGCTTATATGAGACTATAAGTAAGACTAAAAAGAGTGATTGTTCCTCAGTGCACATTTTCCTCGAATATGCTCATATAGGAGCCTGGAGATTAAAATGCGCTTAAAGCGATATCCTATATGCGCATATAAGTCTGGGTTGTCGGAGTAGTTCCTCTTGAGAGTAATTAATCTTAATACATGCTCTTATAGGAGGTTAAGTCCAGTAGTGGCCATGAATTGTGATCCTATATACCGATATAAGTCCAAATTGTAAGAGTAAGCGTACTTGAGTAAAAACAAGATTAATATATGCTGATATAAGTGCGGTGGCATATTCTAAAACCATTATAGTAGCCATATAAGTCCAAACAGGACTATAAAATCACATGCCAGGATTATTTTGCTTGTTGGGGTCTTTATGCCATTGACTATAGCAATGGCTGTCCCGTTCTCAATTTCAACCAATCCTAAGAATGTTGTTATAATCTGTTTTTTGGTCTGGCTATAGTATCGGATTGACATACCGAGAACTTTTGTGACTGATATGTCTGTAGATTCATCTATTAATATGCTGAACTTTGCATATCCCACATCTTTTATCAATTCAGATACAAAGTGCGGTGCCAAGACTTTATTTATAATATTGCTACATTTTGTTCTATGTAACTTCATGTTTTCTGTACTTCTACTGTCAGAAAATGTCTTTTTGCACAAATCCGATAGGTGATCCACCGTTAAAATTGCAGTATGCTCGCAAATAAAAAGTGCAAGATTGCCTTCTGCTTTCTGGGTATCAAGGCGGGTTTGAATTTTCGAAAAGTTAATTTTTGTTTGACTTTTCATGGGCTCAGCACACTTCACATGTTTACTTGTAGAAATATGTTGTTTTAAACAATACAGTTTTGCAATAATATTACACTTACAATATTTGCAGTAGGCTTTAGTGGCATCATCTTTGACCGGTGATAGCCAATCCTTAAACTCCCTCATCTGTTCCCATTCTTCACGATAATGTTGTGAATATTTGGGGGGCATTGTTCTCACCAAACTTGTATTTTAAAAAGGTTTTTGCGCGCAATCACTTTAGTTTTCCGCAAGCGTAACGTATTACCTATATAACTTGTGATGTGTCTGTCACTGACCGAACGAATGTTTGAGCAAAACATAAACAATCGACTAATCGGGAAAACCAGAACCATAACAAACAGAACCATCACCGAACCTCGAACGTACGAAATGATATCTCTTAACGATGAATGGGATTTCCCCTTAAGTATTTCTGAACGATGGTTAAAGTGTTGCCCCAGCAAAGTTGAAAAAATGCTAAAATAATGCAATATGCTAAGTTCCAAATTAACATGCTAAATTAGGTGAAAATATGCCAAATTTAGCATTAAAAATGCCAAAACGGCAACAGTGACAGCTAGTATCATCATAATAATGAAATATTTGCCCATTAATCTTATCGTGTATGAGTGTTTTTTCCTATAGCACTTTTCAACTGCCCTTTTTTCCTTTTGAAGGGGTTATTCTAAATTTGAATAATTGTTGGTAAATGCTATACTCGATTGCCTGCAAGCTGAGCCTACTAGCTGCCTATAATTCCTAACGGTGCTGTATTAGATTTTTATATTTTTGGTGGATGATACAGATAGCGAGAGGAGGTGGCGAACATCACATTCACACAATGGGTTTGTCTGTTTTTATCGCAATCACACCCCTGCACTAGGATTCCCTCCCGGTACTATCAATAACTTAACGTTAGCATTTGCAGGAAAAGATTGTTTTGCAGATAGACGGATAATAATGTAATAATATGATTCATAGATCATCATAGTTATCTATAGACCAATTGTGTCTCACAACAACCAATTATTTTTATTTTGAATACGTCACCATACATACAGCGTACATGCCTATTTTAGATTTAAGTACATAGACAAAAGCTGTTTATAAAATCTTAACTTATTTAACGTCTGCTTTAGGTATATATAAAAACGTTAAATACTTGAACATAGAAGCTGTATATCTTAAATCAAAATACTAAAATAAATCTATTATTTTTAGTTCCTTCAGGTGGGTTTTCAGTAGCTGAGGTTTCCAGGGAAAATATATATATCATCTCTAGTTACTAGATTTCTCATAACACATAGAGCAAGAAGAGGCGGATTAAAGTCTTCATCAATCTTCAGTTTATCATAACGTGATCTACATTACTACAATGTACTGTTGAAACAATCAACCATTTTCCGTATAGTCACCAGGGGCTCATAAATCTATAGGAAGGCGTTAACCGCGGCTGTTTAATAACCCATTATATTAACTTGTAGGTGCCAAACGAAAAGCGTAATTAAACTAGCTGAGCTGCACGCTTGACATGCAACCGACTATGTCAGTGCGAACAAACAGAAGGACAACTCTGCAAGTTTACACTTGAATTTGTTTATGTATTTGCGGTACGTTAAAAAAACATACAGAGTGCTAATATTTATTTTATGCACAAACACAGTGAGTCCTAAAAGTTTTTATTACTACTATACACAGAGAACGAATATCTGGTACTGTGATGGTACCATATAATCTTGGTCAAGAGACTACACGTAATATTAGGTACCTACATATCTATTATATTTTAGTCTTTGTCGTCAGACATATGAGAAAAGTTTCTAGTTCCTTTTTTAACATTGCTTTTAGGTTGCTTTGGGTCAGTCCTTCTCGTATGAGTGTACTGTAAGCATTAGAACTGAATGTGATGAATAGGGAGAGCATTCATTATGCTCGCGTACTATCAGTTAATCATGTTCATCTTAGTTATGGTCTTCTATGGTTCATAATTATCGTAAGGTTGCTTAGTTGGATGTTTTTTTATTAATCTTGGTTCACTGAAGACCCTAGATCACTTTCAGAGAAACTTTGCATTGTGTGATATGGCGGTATATAGCTAAAAAAGTGTGAACATCGTCTACTGTTTTGCAAACCGCTCTGACGAGGTGGCGGTTGCAGCCGGTTCGTTGCTACGCAACCAGACGCTATTCCCGCCTACAACTACCCCTCCAGCCTCCCTTTTGTATCCTCTCGATAGTCCTGGATTACATTTCAAACATATTCACGTAAGTTACCAATTTTTGTTACCAATATGGTAACAAAATTTTACGCCGTTAAATATTGTATTGACTTAGTTTTATACAGGTAAGATACTATTTTTTTTTAAATCCTAATGGGAGCTATTTAACAGAGAAGGAAGCTAAAATTATAGGTAATTATTATGTTTATCTGCAAGTAGGTTTTAGCGTAATATTGTGAATAATAATAAATTGTCAGCAATGATTCTCATGAATGACAAGAGCGATTGATAACAACTTTGTCTGTTCTTAGATGAACAAATGAATACATCTGGGCTCTTAGTCCACCAAACTGCCCGGGTATATCAAACTACTAATGTTATGTGTAACATGTGTAACAGCTATGTATTTAATAATAATAGATATAAGTAAAACTGGCCAAAACAAACAAGAGTAAATAAAGAAGACACTCTGTGGAAGTCAACTCGTATTCCCGAGGTAACTATTAACTTCTAACTATTAACGATACAAAGAAAGAAGTCGAAAAGTTTCCGGTAGCTCTGCTATTCGTGACGACGGTGGCAAGTAATGGAAAGGCACGCAGGGGCCTAGTGCTAGCGTAGACCATCACATTTGTTCAACCTAATTTAAAACATAAGAAAGCTAAAATCCTTATGTCCCGAATAACTGATAACCACTGTATTATACAAGCTCTATTATGTAGACTATAATATAATACGAGTATATACATTAAAATAATGCAGGTAGGTACACCCTGTGGCCAGGTGATGATATGACGTACGTGGGTACAAAGAGGTACAATAGTAATATGTATACAAAAGTTAAACTGTAGAAGCCAAAAATATGTACATAGATAAACACTTACAGCCTTATTAATAAACTTGTAATAAACCCGGAGTAGTTAAAACATCTATCTGTCAATTTTTCGCTTGCTGTAAATGTCACGCATGAAAGCAAGACTAAGCATGTTACGCCTCATCTATGTTTACGCAACGTTTATTAATAAAGGCCTTAAATAATATTATTATAGCATCGTTTAGTCTTTGACAGTTTTAATCATAGGTTAGTCTATGGTAAGTATTGGTTTTAGCTTGTTTTGACACCAATATTTGATGTGGGAAGACGATAATATAGACGTTCCTTATGTATTTCGCATCGTCGAAACAGTGACATAATTTTAGAAAGAACTTTCAGGGTCCATTGCTATTATGTATAGTTGGTAGAGTATAGGTATAGTTGGTTAGACGCTGATTTGCTGACTGTTATAGCGTCTCATATATTTAGAAAAAGGTGTTGTAAGGATTGTCAAAGTCAAAGTCAAAGTATAAATAATTTATTCAATTTAGGCATCAAAGACGCACTTATGAACGTAATTTTTTTCATTATAATGTACTTTAAAGACTACCGCCGCGTTCCAAAATATATAGAGCCTACCAAGAAGAAGCGGCAAGAAACTCGGGGCCATTCTTTTTATATAGATGCTTTTACAATGTTTTTACTTAAGTACTACAAATATTAGCTCCAGTGTGTTGCCTTACAAAAGAGAACTCGTAATAATGGTATCAGTAGGGCAAGGCACGCTTTGACATCTTAGTACACGAGTAGATAGATGCTGGAGTGATCAGTCCCAAGCTGTTTTATCCTCCAAGTAATCCGAAATTTAGTAATAACCTTTTTGACAGAGTTTAGTTTTAATAGTAATTTTAAACTTATTAATAGGCAAATCTCGGATAACATTGGGAACTTTATTAAAGAATCTTATACATTGTCCCATAAAAGAATGACTTATACTGTGGAGACGCGTTACATGTTTACTTCTGTAAAAGTGGATACGTCTGTTGACGATACGATGTGAGTGATAACATAATCTTTCAACTTTTCGAATGCACAGTTTTCTGTTATAGTTTCTATGAAAGATTTTAAGAGGGATTTAAAGAGTCTCTTACGTTGCTATACGTGGTAAACGATATTTTATTTTTGCCTGAATGCTTTGTTTGAGATTTTTTAGTCAACGTAGCAGAGAATAATAAAATAAATTAGTTCGTATTAAAAAAGGTTCTGACATTTTCATTCGTAACATCTTTGCTAATTACTTATTTGTTTACAAACGCGTTCCTATCGTTCAAGGTTGTGAAAAAATTTACCGAAGAGTCACAGGTACTGTAAATAGTGTTGTTATGTCATAGCAATAATTAAATATATTAATTTAGAAAACCACTAAAATACAAATTTCTCCGATATCATTTGAAAATAAAAGTTAGTTTCAGATAAAGTATCCACAGACGCAAAATGGTTAAATGGTAATTCTCCATCGTTTGTTGTCCTCCCCCCCCCCCCCGAACTGTTATTAGCAAAATTGTGGTTACACCGCACAAGCCATACAAACAAGAAGAAGAAGAATTGTAGTGTCAAAATCACTAACGATTTAAACATTTCCGTATGCATTTAATTTCGAAAGCAAATACTTGTACAATTTGATTTTGATTGTAGGTATACTATTTATCCCACATTTTTTCCTTTAATCAAAAATTGTTAATCTAAACACTCAACTAATTGCATAAAACATTGCACTATGGATAATTCAAACTACTGTAGCTGCGTCTAGGCATACATTATTCATAGACGCATCGAACCCGTTTCCACGGCAGCTGGGACCCAATGCACCTGATACTTGACGGGAACTAAAGTACAGTGAGTGGCATGAAATTTCACTAACAATACTGATAATAATTAACTTACACTTGTCGAACATGGCAGTCGGCAAAATCTCTTATCATGGTTCACGAAAGACCTATCAAATTGCCCGTTGTTTGTACGCCTCGACGATGTTGCAGTCAGATTGAATGATAAAAAAGAATTGTACCTACTTTTTGATTTGGATCACGGTGGCGAATATAATATTAATAATATAAATTAAGTTGAATCTGTTGGTTGTATACAAATGGTCAAAGCAACACGTGACCGAAATGCTAGCCTGTATCTTGCTCAAAGATTAAGTATAGCATCATCATCATCATCTCAGCCGTAGGACGTCCACTGCTGAACATAAGCCTCCCCCAACATGTGCATAGCACGCAACGTGGCTATGCTGCCAGTATTTTAGAAACATTGCCAACAGGTAGGTAGATTTATTAGACTAGGTTATTTCATTTTTGGTTAAGGTTACTTATATTATCCGTTTTGTTTGTTATTGTAAATGGCTCTTAAATGTTAATAAAATCAGTATAACAAACGTTATACATTAATAATAAAATTATTAAGTATTTATATTCATTTCCATAGATTAATTAATTGGCTAAAAAACAAGCCAGCACTCTTAATTCGCACTTCCAAGCATGTAACAGATTTAAGATTTTAACATTTAAAGTAACGAGACCAATAATACGAAATTATATTATAAATATACTCGTAGTAAATAAATATTCTGTTTTTATTATACAAGAAGATTTGTGAGTAAGATAGCAACAACCAGCTAGTGTTGATCTCTCTCCATATGTGGTTTTTAGCAGAGAAAGCGTGCCAAATGTGCGTTCAGACTGGCGCTGAACATCTCTTAAGTAGTTATCATCTTATTATACTATGTCCCTTCATAGCATAATAACAGGTATTTAGTCAAATGTATGCGCACGGATTTTCACTGTATTGTCATAACAATAAAATATGCCCAAAGTATATAATTCTAACGTATCTTTCGCCTTGACTAACTCGATCTTACTTGGCATTTTTGCTAATATTGTGTTTATGTGCCCTATACATAGTCTTTTGGCAGACCGTATGTTTTTATTATTAACAATTTAATTGTTAACCTAACTAGATAACCTACCTAAGCTTTAAGTGCTGTCCTATACAACTAGCAGTTTAGTTTTTGTCCCATCATATTATATATCAATTTAATTGTTAACCTAACTACCTAACCTACCTAAGCTTTAACTGCTATCCTATACAACTCGCAGTTTAGTTTTTGTCCCATCATTTTATGTCTTAGTAGCGTGTATCAAAAATGCTAAGCTTACGCTCAAATGCGTTCTAACGTGATATATTACGTTCTTACTAGATCAATCGTGACCACGCGACAAGCGCAAATATTTATTGATAGCTCTTTACCAATATATTTTATTCTCACGCATCCTACACATTCATAATATTTATGGTACACGTCTAGACCCTAAGCAAATGGGGCCATAAAACAATTACTATCTATAGTTTGAGTGCGTTCACTAAGAAGTCACGTAGGTACGTGATTTCAATTTATTTTTTTTACTTAACTTATAGATTTTTATTAAGACCCATCTTAACGATAAAGCTATTATTTTAATAATAATTGTAAGTGGCATTAAACATTATGCTCCTTAAAATCACCACTCATAGGCTCTGAATTAGAATAACTTAAAAATGGCACATTAGCTTTACTTTCGATAATTATGATTCGGATCACTTCATTTGCATTAATACAATTTTAATAATGATAATGTTAAACGGTCATCTATACTAATATTATAAAGTGGAAAGATTTGTATTTTTGTGTTGTTGTATGTAAAACTTAAAAACAACTGGACCGTTTTAAAAAACATAAGGAATTCGTATGAAAACTTCTATAATGTAACTCAAAGTGTGAAAAAAAAAACATCTTTACATCACGTACGCTGCGGAAACTATTGACAATAGAGCAAAGCAATGTACCGAAGTTTTAGAGTAAATTTTAATTTCTACAATAAAGTCTCATGTACTTATAGGAATGTCTTTCTATTTCAGTTATGTTACAATAATTACTTATTTATTTTAAAAGGTAATCATAACGCTGAAAATCCATATATGGCTTACACTGCGGAAACTATTGACAATAGAGCAAAGTGATGTAATGTATAGGTTTATAGAGGACATCAATGTGTGCGATACTGTATGTCTAACTATTACAGTTATGTCACAATAAATACTTTTCCGTGTTAAAATATGCAATATTAACTCCGGTACAAACTATAAGCCACATTATCTACTCTAATAATAAAGAGGAAAGATTTGATAGTTTGTTTGTAACGAATAAACGCAAAAACTACATTACCGGTCCAAAATATTATTTCACCAGTATAGTAGTAACTCAGGCATAGTGTATACACTATGCCTGACTTAACATACTATATACATGCTATATTTGATTCATCATCATCATCATCCGTCACCGCGCGGATGACACCGCGGGGCGCAGCTAGTTCATTATAGAAGAAAAAAAATGCAGTAAGGTTTTATGAAGCACTTTTATATTGTTTTTTACAAACTGGTTATTGCTTGTTAACGTTGCGTGGTACGTTTTTATGACCCGTGGTGTATTGCGGCGGGAGGTAAGTAGGTACGCAGGAGGAACGATTGTCGATACAATCTGATGTGGTGAGAAAAGGAAAATCCTAACCAGTTGCAGGTTTTATGTTAGACTAGCTCTAAGCCGCTCGTCCTACCTCTTAGAGTGACTGTGTCACCCGTGTAACTGACCTCACGGTTTACCATAGCTGGACGAGAATGACGGTGAAACGTCAAATGCCTCGTAATTCACGTTTTTAATGCACTAGTCAGGCTCGGGAGCTATAATTTAGTTGTTAATATAAAACTCGAACATACTTTATACACATCAAAAAACTATATTTAGGTATTAGGTTTAAGTCAGGCGAGCCAGTCTAAGCTGGTGATGTCATATTCTCGGAGAGCAGCATTGACTCATTGATGGGCGGGCGTATTATCATCGACCAGTACAAATTGTTTCCCATGGTTTACTCGGAATGGTCTGATAATTCCCTCAATAGCAACTAAAAAAACGAAGAAATCAAAAATAATCTACCGTGACAAAAAAGTTCTATTTTCCAAAGTGATCGCAAACTTTTTTTACAACAATTTTTTGTAACAATTTATTTCCGTCAATATCATCGAACCAATATGAAACAGAGATATTAAATGATGCAGAACCTAATTTGAGACGGCACGAGTAAGGCCGAGCGTGTTCGTTGGGGTGTGTACCAAATGTCGCTGGTCTCCAACGCAACTGCCCACGTTAATCACTGCACTAAGAGGTTGGGTCCATCTCTATCGGTACATTAAGATCTGATTGGTTCTTATGGTGCACCCATGTGATGAGTATGGGAGCATCGCCGCGCACGTCGCACGAGCGTGGCCATTACTACTAATATGCCAAATTCATTACCTCTGTCCTAGAGGCTGAGCGTAGCAACCATCTTGTAGATCTTGCAATTATGAAAGTAGTTCCTAGTTAGTTAAACTTTCGATATTTGCGCCAGCCCGTATAAAGTAGTTTGAATGGCGAACACGTTTGCCTCAAAGATTTTTGTGTCTTTATTTTTATCGCTGGTCCCTAAAGTGCAGCAACTTTCCTCTACCATGGTTGTCTGGAAGAAATTGATCTGAGCGATAATACTACGCATCGTGACACCTTTAATTTTTAAATTTTGTGAAATATTTTTTATGCAATATTTTCTTGTTTACTTATTTTTAATGTACTTTAACTAAGGTGTTTCAATAAAAAGTTAATATATAATAATTATGTCAATCAACTACCAATTGATAGGAATAGTGGCATTGTACTCATTTTATGCGTTTTTTCCTTTGATCGCCTTTAACGATCATGCATGGGAAGGATATGAAACAGCCCTGAATTTTGCAGTTTGTACTACAGATTGTATATTATACTCGTAACACGTATGCCACCGTATTATTTATAAATTATACGAATTCATTTGTACATTTCAATGACGTCCAGTTTATTAATCCATCCGCAACAAATATGTAAAATATTTCTACTGTACCACAGTCCGTAACCAAACATGGATTAAACCGTACGCATGAGCTCCCTGTTAAAATACTTATTATTTAAATTAATTGACACAATACAAGCAGATGCTTTCATTCCCATCCGATGTTGATATTTAAATTTCAACCTGTGTACTCAATGCTGCAAATATATAACTCTATTTGTCGTTTCTTTTAAATGTCCAACGGACAAGCGGGATGTATAGGTATCTCTTAGTGAAATGGTTCTAATAGCTATGTTTAATAATATCGCAAGGTTATGTATAACCATATCGGTTATATACATAAATGAATGTATATGACAAAGAAAGTTCTGTCTTTTCCTTTTTTGGTTAATATAAAATACGTCAAGCCCTATTAGGTATCTATTTTGGTTTAGCTCTAATCATATTCTTATTCAGATTGTGGGAAATAAGTCCTACAATTAAGTCTCGCTTGGGATGTATTGTGCGTTTCCCCCGTCATCCTTTAACCAAGCCATTTGAACTTTATAATTATATGAACACTTATCAAAATTAAAACATTCTTAATCCTAACCGCTTGGTGCTGATAGACGCGGAATTACATAAGTACGTACACACATAAAAAAAAGTTTGTGCTCATTAGCATGTTGATATAACTGTGCACAAGTTGATATCATTGTTTAAAATTAACTTAGTCAACAATTTATTAAAAAAAGGTTTCATTATCATCATCATCAGCCCACATTCGTCCACTGCTGGACCTCTCCTAAAGTACGCCACAGAGCTCGGTCTTTAGCTCTTTGTATCCAGTTACTGCCAGCCGCCTTCCGCAGGTCGTCTCTCCACCTGGCTGCAGGGCGTCCTACACTCCGTTTGCCTAAACGTGTCTCCACTCAAGAACTCGAAAAAAAGTTTTTATTCAATATAATAAAATAATAATAACTCCACCGCTGGCTCGAAAACATGCGGTGATTTTTCTGAGTATGCTGAGAATCAAGTTATCCAGCATTTCTTGGGGTAACTTGTCCCATTCTAGAATAGCGGCTACCCTGAGCTCTGGCGCTGTCTGGGGACGTGGCTGACGGTTCCAAACTACTCGCTTAAGAGCATCCCACGCGTGCTCTATTGCAATATTATATGTATAATATAATTATATAAGTATAGTTTGTATATTTATGTATTGTATAAGTAATTTTTTCTAGCTATATTCTTGAGTTTTGCTATATGTAGTGTTTATTACACTAGTTTTATACACCACCGCCTTTATACGTTTATGCCTATTTCTTTCCGTGCATGGAAGAGATAAGACCGATACTCTGAGCGATAAGACCGCCCATTGCGACACTTTTAATTTTAAGTATTTAATTGTGAAATATTTTTAATTTTATTTTTATTTTATTCTTATTTCTTTATTTGTAACATATATTTGTATTGTGGTGTTTCAATAAAGATTTAATGACTGTATCAAAATAGATGATGATGATGATGATGATAATGGTGCAAAATATATCATTTCGTATTTTAATTTATAAGATAATTTGTTTTATTTTCCCCCAATATTAGTTATAGGGAACAAAACATTTTGGGAAAAATCTTTTCTTTTTTATTTAAAACTTCTATTTTTATTTAAATCGTTTTCGTGTAAACTAACCATAATTTGGCAGCCATCTTGTCTAAACATTCGCTAGTTATGGCTAATTTTATCAAAAATTCGAAACTTTAGCAATTTATTTCTGGCTGATGGTTTTGAATATTACTTTGAAACTTAACTTTTATTAAAGTTGATCATTACTCTGATTTATCTATGTAAAAACATCTATATTTTATATCAATATTAGTATACTGTTGACCCGACAAAGTCACCATGTCTAATCCTAGAAAATGGGCTCCCAATGTTGAAAATAAATCATTCTAGCCTGAATTTTTAAAGAATCTCTTTATTTTCTTATAAATATCAATAACCTAAGCTTAGGCTTCAAGGTAAAAATCATATTTTTGTTCTAGGCATTCAAAATATTGATAAATATTAATTCGTAGTTCTGGCTTGGTAAGCGTCATATTTTGTGAAATCCTAATTTTTGTAGTCTGTTTGCAAATTATTTTTCGGATATTTTTTCTTCCATAGATTAAAGTATTTGAATGTAATTAGTTAGACACGTGTCTTTGCTATTTAATTAAAGCTAAAAACCTATAAGTTGACGCATTAAATGTTAAATTAAACATTATTTTCCATTTCAACTACGATTATTTCGGCTAGGTCAAGTTCGTCCTGGTGTGGCATAATATTTTACTATTACAGTTAATACAAATGTTTAGGTAACGAATTCCTTGGTTATTCAACTATCTCTGACAAAAATTTCATCCCTTAACTCGCTATAGGTATGGTACAATAGCCGTTTGTTACCAACTCGGCGCAAACATACTGACGTGGGCGGGGGACGTCGCGCTGCGGCGCCCTCTGCGCAACTCGAACGGCGCGCGAGTCGCTATCTAATCTATCTAATAGAGCACGCATGGGTTTAAGTCAGGCGAACCGACAGGCCAGTCTTACCTTGTGATGTCGTATTCTCGGAAAGCAGCATTGACTCGTTGAGCTCGATGGGCGAGCGCGTAATCATCGACCAGTACAAATTGGTGCCCATTGTTTACTTGGAATGATCTCGACAGTTCCATCAATAGCAACTAAATAGACGAAGAAATGTTAATATAATCTACTTTAACAAAAAAGATTTCGATTTTTCAAACTGATCGCAAACTTTTTTTTAATGTGTACGTACGTTTCACATAAACGTAAACTTGTTCAGTGAATGTCGTGCAAGGCGTACTTTGTGGCTCTGTACGTCATACCTTATAGCTATGTATTGAACTGTTAATATTGAAACAAACTATGACCTATTTACAAAATACGTTAACTACGTCCAAAAATACCCAAAAATTCGACATTACGCTTGGATGACATCGTCAATCAATTAACCTACAGGGAATTTATTAAAATATTCGTCCAAATATGTTGAAAATTTTGCCAAAATTTTGAGCGTCACGGTTCACGTAGCGTAGTTAATAAAATTAGGCAATTATGTTGACAAGTGATGCGGTGCCGATCATTCATTATGTACATAAAATAATTTAATTAAAATGTCATCTACGCACAGGTAAAATTACCTATAATAGTGGTTTTCATACGTATTCTTTAATGAGATAAATTGCGATGGCTTCCCGCACATTACTTATAAATTTGAGATTTATATTTCTGATCGCTAAGCACCAAACAGTGTGTTTAGGCAGCTGTTCTGGAGAATCAGTTGCTATTATAGGATATATATATATCTATTGTGATACCATCTTCGAGTGCATCGTCACTGACTATCAAGTGATATGGTGGTGAAACACCAATAGCTTATTAAGTGTAAAGAAATGTTTATGACGTGAAAATATTATTATATAATTATAAGAATTAATTAACCGTGTTAAAAAGAGAAAATGAAGGATAAATATCATCATAATATCAAAAGCTTTGAATAATCTGCAGATGTATATAATACAGCTGGGCTCCACAGTTTCACCTGCGTAGTGAGATTATGATGATGATGATCCAAAACTTATAGCCTATGTTCATTAGAGATAATGGACGATTCTAATGGTGAAATAATTTTTCAAATCAGTTTAGTAGTTTCGGAGTCTAATTACTAATTCAAACAAACAAATAAATCTTTCCTCTTTATAACCTCTATATATATATATATATATATATATGTCAGAGGAAGCTACAAGTCGGGTTGATTGTTGTTCGCATTTAAAACGCACAATATTATTTGTTTACATTCTTAATAACTTTTAAAATTCTTAATTTAATTTAATTTGTTTTGTTCCATTTTTCTATAGCTTAAAAACCTTACATGTAATAAAAGTTAGGAATATTGTAATTTACGTAACGACCAATCAGAGCAGAGCACGTGCCTCGAGTGGGATCGAGGCGCCATCTTTACTTTAGGAAGGCTGACAGTTTTTGCGACACATTTGAAAGATAGCGACAGATCGAGTTGGATCGTTGAAAAGTATATTCGTTGGTTAAAGTAAGATCGGTGCCCTGAACCCGCTGCTTGGTCTTAACTGTGATTTTTCTTTCGATATTACTGTGGAGTGACAAAATATTATTTAACCTAAATTAAAATATTGTGAAATTGTGATCATTGTGTTTTGTGCCCGCATTTTGCCCTGATGACGCCCACTAAGCCCGCGACCACTAATGACGATGTCGACGAAAATAATGCTTCTCCGACATATATATATAGATTGATATTGATATTGGTATATATATATATATATATGAACCCCTTTTTCTCCTAATCACGGTTAGGCCTTATCCTGAGCCGAAGGCCGAGCCTACGATGCGGACGAAGTCGCGGGCAGTCGCTAGTATTATATAAATATAATCACGCAAGCATCCATACACGCATATCCGTTTTAAATTTTAAATTTTTCTAACAATCTTTGTCATAGTAAATATGAATAACATAAAGTATCTTGATAAATGATTAATTATAAATATTATATTTGAGTTTAATTAATACATAAAGTAACGCACATGGCAATTCATATGTCCGAAGTTTTGATGCTTTTGATATTGTGTACTGTTTTCTGATGTTTAGATTTTACAATTTAAGGAACCAATTATAATTATTTCGGTTTTATTACGTTATTTTAGTTTTGAGTTCTCTTTTTTTTAATTTATTTGAAGGGCTTTGTCGCTGATTTTGAGTTCTCCGTCCAGCATCCGTAAAATTCGGCTCCCAATAGGTGCAGAGTCTATTAGGTACCTATATGATAGACTTCTGAAATATCATTAAAATCATTAAGTAAATGTGGATCATTTAATTTACTATTGACTTGTTTGTGATACACCACATACTTTTTTAAGATACCTTATGGACTTTTCTCTCAAAGTGTTTTATTCTGAGTTGAGAGTTTTCCCGCTTAGCATTTACATTTGTTAGTCGGCATCTGATTCAATATGTTTAGATTTGCAGAAAACAAACTAAAGAGGAATTTAACGCCTTAACATCAGGTGGGGCTCGCGCTTGTACCGTTTTCTAATATAATAAAAAATACTGGATGATTGTTAGGTTAAGATTTTTTTACACCCTTACAGTTTAAAAGAATATGAATAAGAAGAAGATGAAAGTATCATCACAAAAACGAAAGGGTACGACTTTCCATTGACTGCCGCCGAATTAAGGGGGGATGGGGGAGGGGGAGGGGGGGAGGGGTTTCCCTCCCCCCTCTTCTAATAATAAGCACGGGAACCCCCCCTTTTTTACTTTTTTTTTAATTTTCCTAATTTTATGGATTAAAATTAAGATAATATTTTTTAATAGATTGGCATGAAATAGGGGGTTGAAGGGGGGAAGGATAGGGTCCTCCCCTCCCTTTTTCACCATTTTTATTACAAGGTAATGCATAGTTTTTGAGTTATGCTTATTTTTGTAAAATCATGACCTCACGTTATTTAACACTTCGCTGATCTAATTTATTGTTTTGTTGGATGTGTAACTGACTTTTTAGCGCTTCGCCGGCCTTTGCCGCGGCACGCTCGCTTCGCTCGCTCGGCTCGCGCGTTGGTTGTCGCAGTTTCAACCTAACCTAATTTTTTTTCGTGTGGTGTTCTTATTTATAATGTCGTTAGATTTCTGTATATTGTTTTCTTGTAAAATATGCATAAGAGGGTTATTGTTACCATCAGAGACCAAACCCTTACCCATCCCCACAACATTTAATATCAATCTTGTGCCAGTCAATTCATAATTACACATGAACAGGAGTGACAGGAGTACGAAAACGCGCTCAACTGCAAGGAACACAAAAGATGACTGACTGAAGATGACAATGACAATACGAAATGGCGTCAATTTTACGTTTCGTTTCACAAACCGGCAAGAGACGGTAAATACTACCCATTTTAATAGCTAGTAATGAAAAACAGCTGAAATAAGTACGAAATATAATTATTTACGTAAAAGTAATGAAAAACAGTTGAAATAACTTCAAAATATAATTATTTACGTAAATTTATATAAAATAAAATGTTACCGAATGTACCACAACTTAACTGTAGTTAAAACGAAACGTTCAATTGCGAGAATTCTACATAATCTGTGGTATGGATTCACGTAAATATTGCAAAAATAATTGATTTTCAATAATTTTTTTCTCAAAAACTACGCGTTTTCTGGTATTGAAACTTGGCGTGTGTTCATATAATAACGTGACCTTTCTGTGAAAAAAATATCAACCCTCAAACCGACGTCAGGCAATGGAAAACTGAGCCAACGAAAGCATTAATTCTAAAATTATCACTTCCTCGGTATTGAATCAATTGATAAAGCGGTGTTCGCACGGGAGATTTGTTTAACACGAACCCCGTGGGGTTCGACAGGGAAACAAAGAAACGCCGGTAAGGGCGGGCGGGGGCAAGCTCAGGGCGGACGCCAGTACCAGCCGAGCTTTCGGTGAAAGCGGACGGAACCGACCGCTCTCGCCATCCGCGCGCGAATATCCCGACACCGTCTTTGTGAATTAGTGTAATTCTCTCATAATATAAAACTAGTAAGTCGTAATTTACATGTCTATATGTGTTGAACGTTGCGATGTTGAGCGTTTTCGTTTAGCACCACAAATAGTGGTTTGCGTTTGTGTGTAACGTTACCATGGCCGGCTTGATAGTAATTTTTAACGGTGAGTACAGAGGGTTTTGTTTTTGAATGTAATCTCACTAATGGTGTACGGGTTGGTTTGGGAAATCAAATGTTATACGTCGTCAAAAGTGTCGACAAGGTTAACAAATACCTAGATTTACTAAAAAGTGTTTTAATCTATGAGTAACAAACAGCTTATCCTGCTTGAATCTTTTAAAACATTATTATTCATATGTAGTTGTAAATTTGTGGCTATTGATAGTTCCAAAATAATAATACATTTATTATTATTATGTCCGAAACGTCTACGAAATCTACGAAAGTCTAAGTAATGGTCTCCAATTCTCTGATAATTCTCAGGTTAAGTTTTTATCTCAGGGAAGTGTTTCATGAATTAATGATAAACTCTCTGTTCTCTGTTTCAAATACTGAAACGGATCACTGTAAACCTAAATAAATTAAACTTAAATGTAAACGTCCTATTTTAAGAACCTGAATGAACGTGAAATTAAACAGGCGTTTATTTTGGAAATAATTGCCGCTATTGTATACCCAGTGTAATAGATTATGTAGAGTGTATCCCAAACATGTCCAATAAACTTTTTGGCTAGGTGTATTATTGTATTTTACAATAATTCCCGGTATTACGTTAATTTGTCATTCGCCTTAATGCACTGAAATGGGATGCAATATATGGTCAGTTTCGCATGGAAACGTTATTCTAAGAAATGTAAAATAACATGTATTATTTCAGTAATTAAGGTATTTATAAACTATTGACAAATAAAAGTTATTTATATCTAGTGTAAAATAGATTCAAAATGATAACGTTAAAATAAAAATTTAAAATCAAACGATAAGTAAACCAATGTAACCATACAAAAAACGTGCCAACGAAGAGTCGAATGCATTGTAGAGCTGGTATCAGACGGTATTCGCAAACAAACTCTTGTCTAAATTAAAATCAGTCCAGAATACCGTGACATAAAAATATGTTCATTTTTAAACCGATTGCACAGATAAGTGTAACTGAACCAGGTGAGATAGATATATTACAATTATTTTAAAACACCGCAAAAGACTGCAGGAAAGTAAAACTTTGCTGTGCTCGGAGTCTGAGACAGATACATATCTGCATATCTGTAGTCGTACCAGAGGCGGAAGTGCTTTGTTTTGCTGTGTTGTCTTCTTAATGTCATAAGAACTTTACTGATTTCATAAAAGTTTCAAAATTGTTCGAATTTATGCTAGTTTTGGTATAATGAGCAGCATTGGCTACCACAGAAGAATTACATTTATTACAAGCTGTCCTTCGCGTTTTAAAACCCAACAGAAACTATAAATTTTTCGAAAATAATTTATATTTAATGTAATTCCACGATCATTACATCTAAATATCTGTATGTCTACATTATTATATGTTTAACAGTACTGCACCCACAGCTCTGTTTGAGCACATAGTAACTATGGCATAAGGTTCTTTTTTTTCGTTTTAAAAGTATTATATATGCATTTTCCAGGCTACAGACGATTGACTTGCTGAATGTTATCAAAATCAGTTTAATAATACAAGCATGAAATAAAGTTAAATGATGAATCGGCATAACCTACTTTCCTAATTCATAGACATAATCATCATTGGGCGTAGGACGTCTACTGCTGAAAAATGGCATCTCTTAAGGATTGCCAAAAGGACTGGTTGGAAGCAGCCTGCATTCAACGTCATTCTGCGATGTTGATCAGGTTGTATTGACGCTGCTCTTGCCGATCCATAATCTCTACTGCAAAATCTTCCGGTCCGGACATCAGTTGTACGTGCTATGTTCCCTGCCTACTGTAATTTCAACTAGCTGATCCTCGAGGACGTGTCTACGAGTTTCGTTCGTCTATGAATCTCCTCATTGATTTAATCTCTTCAACTAATAATGGCATTACATGATTAGCTATTGGCTATTTTAGCTCAGAGTGGTATTACACGCACATGTCCTATATATACATTCTGTAGCAAAAGAGTACTCCTGCGAGATCGGAAAGCATATGGATTAAAATATTTTTATAAGAACATCTTAAGTAACACATATTATACGAAATTCATACTTCAGTCGCGTAAGTAAGTTTCATTTTTTTTTTTAATAATATTGTGTAATACGTAATCTTAGAAATTTCGCGAGTATTCACTTTTATTTCGTACTAGCTGCTCTTTGTGGTTTCAACAGCGCAGTGATGATTGAGGATGATGATGTTTCTCAGGGTGAATGTAGCTTTCCAATGGTGAAAGAATTTTTGAAATCGGCACATTTGAGTTTATTCATTGCGAACATACACACACACACACGCGCACACGCACACACACACACACACACACACACACACACACACAAATAAATGTTTTCATAATTTTTTTTCATAAAAGTTAATTCACTTTTCCTAGACAAGTCTATTTGTATTATGTAGATCAATTTTAATGTACGAGTAAACTAAAAAACCCATTATTTAATTTAAAATTCTTACAAATTGTCATGTTTTATATTATGTATGTAATCCCTAAAAACTTAGCGACCTTACTTATAAACGTTGATAACATTCAAATAACATAATTTAGTACAGCGTACAACAATTTTATTATGTGCGGTTCTATATAAACTCACTTAAATTTAGCCACGTTTAGACGTACACAATTGCCGTTTGTATACAATTTCGGCATTACCTAGGATCAGTGAAACCAGGCATGATTCTAATCATCAGCCCTTTACAAATCTATCTGAATAGAAAGCAAAGTAATAAGTAAGTTCCTCACAAATACAAAATATCCCAACATCTCCGTCGTCAACTAAATTGAAAAAATACCTCCGTGAAAAACTTCAAGTCAGCCTTACGTTCCCGATGTGATCCGCCAGTAAAATTATGAAAATATTCATCGGGGCTTATCCGTAAGAAATCGAATTCACCCAAGCTGAGGTCCCCAGTACAAATCCCTTAGGACCGACCTTGTTAAGTCATTGTCTGGTTGGGTCTCGTGTTACAGTACACAAAATTTAACCAGTATCTCGTTTCATAGTGCTAAAGTACTTCCATAATAAGGCCAGAAGGTTCCAACTACAGCGTTTTAAGAAAACTACCACTACCTAGTGAGGGCTATAATCCTTAATAGGGACCATGTCTAGCCGATATCAATTCTGTTGGTCTGGAAGTGACAAAATGATATCGAATATATCGTCATCTCATTGTTTTATTTTTCTTCTCGTGCGGTAATTTGCTACAGAACGCAAAGATTTTTTTTTGCGCGGTAGGTGTTTAGGAATTACTATAGACGCTAAATTGCAATGGGGTCCCCACATTAAAAAATTGTCTAGTAGGCTCAGTTCAGCAGCTTATGCTGTTAAAAAAAATAGACTATTAACTGATGTAGACACAGCTAGAATAGTTTATTTTAGTTATTTCCATAGCGTTATGACTTATGGCATACTGCTCTGGGGATGTTCTGCAGATATTAACTCTATTTTTATACTGCAAAAAAGGGCTATACGAGCGATCTACAGTTTGGCTCCTAGAGTTTCCCTTAGACAGAAATTTAAAGACATAAACATTCTAACTGTTGTCTCTCAGTTTATCTATGAAAATCTAATGTATGTAAAGAAAAACATTAACAGTTTTGATAAAAGGAGTGATGCTCATTCCATCAACATGCGAAATAAGCACAAGCTATCCGTACATGTAACGCGTCTCCACAGAATAAGTCATTCTTTTATGGGACAATGTATACGATTCTATAATAAAGTTCCCAATGTTATCCGAGATTTGCCTATTAATAAGTTTAAAATTACTATTAAAACTAAACTCTGTCAAAAAGGTTATTACAAAATTTCGGATTACTTGGAGGATAAAACAGCTTGGGACTGATCACTCCAGGATCTATCTACTCGTGTACTAAGATGTCAAAGTGTAGCGTGTCTTGCCCTACTGATACCATTATTATGTTCTCTTTTGTAAGGCAACACACTGGAGCTAATATTTGTAGTACCTAAGTAAAAACATCTATATAAAAAGAATGGCCCCGAGTTTCTTGCCGCTTCTTCTCGGTTGGCTCTATGTATTTTGGAACGCGGCGGTAGGCTTTAAAGTACATTATAATGAAAAATTGACGTTCATAAGTGCTTCTTTGATGCCTAAATTGAATAAATGATTTTGACTTTGACTTTGACTTTGACTTTGTAGGGTACTTTAATCGTTTTTCTTAAATACCACCTTAGTTACAAAGTCAAAGTCAAAATCATTTATTCAATTTAGGCATCAAAGACGCACTTATGAACGTCTATTTTTCATTATAATGTACTTTAAAGACTACCGCCGCGTTCCAAAATATAAAGAGCTATAGATACAATTAATTGCATCATCTATCGGTCACTAAACGTCCCTATTAAAATTTTTAATTATTTATATTAATATTTATATTAATATAAATAATTAATTTATATTAATAAACAAACATTATTATTCTTAGTAATGATAATTATTTATTTAATATAAAAAGGCAAAGTTACTGGCCTAGATTCAGACATATTCGACGCCCATCCTCAGGATGGCTGCGCTGGAAGTTCGCACCAGCTTAAATTTAGTGTCCGTGGTTGAGAACGCCTTTTATGTAATAAGATAATTATTGTGCGAGGGGTGTTTTCGCTGTTCACTATATTTATATGTAAAGATAAGCTTAGCGTTTTATATTTATCTTAGTTTATCTAAAATGGTATCTGGTTCACAAGTTCAGCCCCTGGAATATACCGCCACGTACATCATGTAGGTAAAATAATGTTATCATTTTTATGGATGATAGTACTAAAGAGTACTTTCCAAGGTTAACGGTGTGTTCCGGATGATGTCCATTAGAACTATTCGCAATTCTAGATCTATTATGATACCACTTCAGCCAAATCATCACTGACCATGTGTGATAGTAGTCAAACACTAGATTAAAAATAAACAACCATGCTTTTGTTTTCCTCAAGATGTTGTCTTCGCCAGAATCTCAAGCACGCGGTAGTATTCAAAACTATAACCGCCATGATTCGGCGGCTTACTTCACTAGTCCTGAGTTTTATCGCTAAAATAAATCAAGTGGTATGCCACTTCTGTAAATTTCCGTCTTCGTAAGTTTATATTTTCTTGTCGAATTCTACGCGGCTGGGCAGCGTTCCGGAAGCTTCGTGAAGTCTTCTCGTCCAAAATACCTCAGTGTTTCAAGACTTAAGTCTTTGACCAATGTGTGTTACCAGTGATGATTTATGGCACTGAAACGTGGTCTCTAACGGGCCTCATAAGTAAGCTCAAAGTCGCGCAACGAGCTATGGAGAGGGCTATGCTTGGGGTTTCTCTACGTGATCGAATCAGAAATGACGAGATCCGTATAAGAAGGAAAGTCACCGACATACCCCAGAAGATAAGCCAGTTAAAGTGGCAGTGGGCAGGGCACATAGCACTCAGAATAGATGACCGATGGGGCCGGAAGGTTCTAGTTTGGAAACCGCGGACCAGCAAGCTCAGCATAGTTCGTCCACGGACCCGGTGGACAGACAACTTAATAAAGGTCGACGAAAAGGAAAAATAAATGCAGGAGACAGGCAGGCTGCTTCCAACCGGTTCTTTTGGAAAATACGGCTACGATGATGATGATGATGATGATGATATTTTCTTGCTCTGCAGCTCTACAGTTTAAGAGCTATTTTTCCCTCATGGTACGCTGGTTACAATTGTTTGTACCTCTCTGCGTATTTTTTTTTATTTATACCATTATTTAATAAAAAGATCCTTTCTACTATAAATGTCTTTAAGATAATACAATTTAACTGGCACAAAGGTTAAGTATACATTTATAATACTGTTTGTTTTTATATTGCGTAGGCTACTCGGGCGACGGACAGAAATTACCATTGGAACCAATCGGTGCCGATGCTATACAATATTCAGGGGCCGAAAGTGTTATGTTTATATTCATTCGGGTACAAAATGGAGAGAAAGGGGTTGAGGTATAAGTCTCTATAGTTATAGAGGCTTGTAGTTCTGATGAAAAAGTTGTTCCTTTTAAGTTATAACTAATGTTATTTATTGTCAGTCTAAGTAGAGATTCGTGTGAGAGTATCTACAATTACAATGTCAATGTCGCAATTTGGCGGCTGCAATCGTCTGCTGTGACCCGTTGCTGCTGCGCTGCATTCGGATAACAACTAAAATGACAGCCAACGATTTCAATAATGGCTAAACCATATACAACAACATATATAACATATATATATATATAACAAGTTTATCGTTAAAATATTTTATTTACAACTAAAATCTAACATAAATAATCCAGCATAATCTGACATTACTACCGAAACTAAAATAAAATCTTCTGTCTTGATACTATCAGCTCATAGGAACGTCGCCCATATTGTGTAAAAAGCTCTTCAAGTACCATTTGTAAAACGTAAAACTAAAATAATTACAAAAAAAAAGCATAAAACTCGTACTTGTTCTTATTATTAAATTAAAAGCATTTGGTAAAATTATTGTTATCACTCGCTATTGTTTCTAGACTCTAATAACGTAAAATGATTAAGGTTTTCGTAGTCCACAAAGGAAGACTTATAGGGTCGTTCTGTCTCTACATCAGTCCTTCCTAATGCTTCATGACTTATAAAGTCTACAGTTATAACTGTAAGCGCATGCAGTTTCTCATCATGATAGTTTAGCTGAAGGTAGCAATTTTTGTTTGCAAGATACAATCAAAAAAGGTTTTTTGCTGTTCATTTAGCCCACTGCAGTTTTGAAGAAACTCAAAGTGGAGAGCCTGAAAGCAAATGAGAAACTTTTTTCTTTTATAAACTACTTTTCTATAAAATAAAATGTCTAGGCTACCGGGCTCTAAGTTGTATGAAATTCCAATGAATAAACTATGACGAAAAAACTCTCAACTTGTATTATTGTCACCTACAAATGACATTAAGGGTTCGGAACAAACAGCCTTTAATATTCTACCCTTCAATATTCTGGTCATTAATAGTTCACCAAACTGGGCATTCTTCCAAAAAAGTGCACCAGTTATGTTGATATTTGTATTCGTAAATGTCGCTCTATATAATATATTATTGTCGGTATGATTACTTGGTGATTTGGATGTGTTTTAGGGTTTTGCATTACACTGCGCGACATTATAAATAGTAAAAAGACTATTCCATCGATCTTAAAGCTCTGTATTTTATGAACAGATTATAATAGTTTTGAATGTGTCAACAAATAGTAAAAGTATGTTTTTGACGAAATGGGCAAGACATTGTTCTGATATTAATCGTTACATCTATTTCAGACAGTAGTAACGCGATACAGATCTTTAAGCTTTAATTTTCTGTGTGGAACTGTACTGCACATGTCACTTCGAAACGTGCCTCTTTAGTCCCGTTGATTTCATTTAAGACAGTGCCTTACAAACTCAAAAGTAGTTCTTTCAAATTTTCGATTAAAGGAAAAATTTCAGGTACATCACCTACCAAGACAGGTACTTGCCAAAGAGTTTTACCACTTATTATACAATAACATGTTGAATGCTCAAAATATTGAATTCACAAAATGAATACATTTTGTGATCGTTTTTCTACCGCATTGAACTCCCAAAACGTTTGTCATGTCAGCCTTTTTTCCTATTGCACAACATTGACTTTCTAAAACGTTAAACTAATTAAAATATCTTTAATAAACGCGAAGCACCCTCACGAATTCAAACCTTCATATACTTATCTGATTTTGTTGTATTTACGGACCTAAAAAATACATGAAAGGCATCGGTATGATTAAAACTAATTTCTCATGTGACCAAAAGAGGGTATGAGCAAGTTGTTTCCGTTGATTACCAGCCAGAAACGTCTGCAACTGCAGCCGATGACGTAATTTTCGATCTATAAATCACAGGTGTGTATCAACTATGTACTCGTACTGTTATTTTTGCACAAAATATATCTTTATCACAAGAAGCAAACACTAACAACTTAAAAACCACTATAAAACACTATAAAAAAACAACTTTAACTAAAACACTTAAAAACCCCGAAAATCTATTTATTTTAATATTTTATATGACAGCGCGCCAAAATTTTTCTCTTCTCTGCGATACAATAAACTAAAAAGTATCTGTTTTCTTTTACAGTAGCCTTTAATTTGCTTCTAAAAGTTGCAAAATATCAAACACAAACGATATAGGGCAAAAAAGGCCAATAATACCAGTTCTTTTAAATAGTTTCCAACATTAAAACCAGTACAAAAAGAGCCGTAATACGGCTCCAAGACCTATGCGCGGAAAATAGCACGGAGCCGTACTACGGCGCGGCGACAGCAGAGTGGTCAACATTCCAAATATTTTTGTTATAGGACGCAAACATATAATTTAAGCTTGTCATAATTAAAAACTTATGAAACTGACTTCACTAGTGCCGTGTTACCCTACTTCTAACTAAATTATCATCTTCATACGTGTAATTATAATAAATAAAAAAGGAGAATATCATTACAAGGTCTGCAGGTCGAAAACTAGGCTGTCCCTGTACTATGGTAGTCATAAACTCTTCAACAAAAAATAGATTGCTAAAAATAAATTAAGAACTGATAAAGTCCACCTTTTTTGATGTTAGTTAAAATATACCTAGTGCTCAATTTATAATGCAGGTATTTTCCAAAAAATCTTATTTGTAAGTATTAGGTATTAATAAATTGTAATTTATTATCAAAATATTATTTTTTACATATATACATTTGATAACAATAAATGCGTGTCAACTTTCATGAAACGCATGACTACATTAATTAGGGGTGGGGGTAGGTATTTTGTTTCACCCCTCTCATTAATTGTTCTTTAATGAGAACCTTTGTAGTAGCGTCCCACAGGCGCGGTGGTTGTATAACAGTGTACTAATGGGGCAGTAGTAGAGCTTGTGTGAAAAATTCTTAAAGCACTCACGCACTAAAAGTTCTTTATAATTTTGTGTCTTGTTTCTATTTTGTGTTATTTTTGTATTTGAATATTTATTTGTTTATCTTTAGTATCTGCGGCTTGTATACCGGCAGATAAGGTTAAATCAGGTATTGAAATAATATATTTAAGTTTACACACTCATATCCATTTTCCATACCAGCGGAGTTTCACGAGAGGCACTGACACACACATTGTCAATGTTACACACATTGCGAATACTGAAAACTGTTAACAAACCTTTTTGAGCATCACACAAAAAAAATCCCCGGGCAGGGTTCGAACCGGGGTCCCCGCATTTGAAGGCAATGTGACTACTAACTAAACAAACAGGGTGTAAATTGCAGGATGGAGATAAACCAGCTAGAACAGAGGAAGATTTTTTTTTTTTTTTTTTATAGGTTTAGTAGTTTTGTAGCTTTATATAGGTAGCTCCATTCGTTACAATGGTCGCAGTCGTAAGAGAGACCCTCGACATTCACAGATAGTTTTATGTTGATCGTGGCGCCTTCGTCGCAGCGGATTCGATCGTAACAATTGATAAAGTTAAGTTATTTATTATACATATAATATACATTAAATTAGTTCTGTTGTTACATCAGAGATACCGTATTTATTTAAATTTTGAAATGTTTTACTATTATGTGCTATTCTTCATATTTTATTTTAGCCTGTCGTATTCTTTACTTTTCAAAGCATAATAGAATTTGCTATTACCTATTATGTTACAAACATCTTTCACAACACATACTACGACTATACATACATACTACTTACGGGGCTTGATGGGCATCGGACATGATTACAAGAAGCAACTTCCCAACTTCCAATAAACTACAAAAGAAACCAACTATCCGTCATAACCTTTGTAACTGCTTTACAGTGAGTGCAGGAGCGACCGCTGTTTCACGGTACACAGTGATATCGGTGTAGAGATATAAATTATGTTTAATGGAGTCTAGGGACAGATTGACTGGATAAAGGCTTTAAAGATTCTTGTTGTGTGATATTGTATCGATGGATTCATGTTTTATATTACATTATAACGAGTTATTAGCACTTGTTTGCATGGAAAGTTGTCTGTAAGCTTTGTTGTTGCCTTTGGCCACTTTACATCAGTGATCTAATATCATAACGATATTATTGTAAAGATATTATAGAAAGTTTAATAGTATTGTTTATATATTTATGTATGAATGTATACTTTGAGTTATTTTTATATTCTTATCTACTCCATAGTATCTCAACAAAGAGGAGAATTCATTATGGGATCACTATTATGCCAATTATCTAATTAGGTAGGTCCAACTTCGACAAAGAAGTCACACGAAGAATCCAGGTCGGATGGGCAGCGTTCAGTAGGCACATCTACATAGTTACCTTACGTTCGTTTGTTACGTTACGAGTACATTCGGTAGTACATTTTTACGTCCACAAAACCTCAGAGGCTGAAAACTAAGGTTTCAACCAGTGTGTGTTGCCAGTGATAACTTATGGCACGGAGACGTAGTCCCTTACTGTGGACCTCATTAAGAAGCTTAAAGTCGCTCAACGAGCAATGGAGAGGGCTATGCTTAGGGATTCCCTACGCGATAAGTTCCAAAATGAGGAGATCACTGGGAGAATTATCGTCACCATAGTTCTCAAAATTAGTAAGTTGAAGTGGCAATGGGCAGGCCACATCGCTCGCAGAGCTGACAACCGTAGGGAAGAAAGGTCCTCGAGTGTCGACCACGCACCGGAAAACGTAGTGTAGGCCGGCCTCCCGCTAGGTGGACCGACAATCTCGACAATAGCGCTGGAATAGCTGGATGCAGGAAGCAAGTAGCTGTTCCAAGTGGCGTTCTATGGGGAAGGCTTATATTCAGCAGTGGTCGTCTTCCGGCTGATAATGATTACGATGAATGAAATGGAATCCAGGAACTTTTTTCGTGGTTGGCTACGATTCCTATGGCCCCAATTGAGTGAGCGAAAAACTTAACTATATATAGAGCAAATTAGTTTAATATCGTTACGTGTTAATCTGGGACAGGTTAAATCTAAAATTTTAAGTGAAATTATTGTATATTTTTTATTTTGATTTGTAATCAGAATAAAAAAAAATTGTAAACATTATTGTGAGATCGACATAGGTATATTTATTTATTTTTAAGAATGCCGAACCCAATTTATAAAAAAAAAGAAGCCCGTATCGTAATTACATGATATCGCAGCGTAAACTATCTGTGGATGAGCATACGACATGACCTGGATGAAAAAACGTCGGCTTAAAGCTAAGCGTCCACATTTCGGTGTCGTACGCATCGGACGCATGTATTCTTTGTAAAGAAAGTCACACAAGTGCGTCCACTGATTGAGCGCATTGTACGGATCACACATCGGCAATGCCGACACTGATGCTTCGAGAGTGAACTTTTGCGATGCATGCCGATGACGTGTTGTTTGTTTGTTACTTCTTCACGCTCAAACGGCTGGACCAATTTTGATAAAATTTGGTATCGAGGAAGATGATGCACTTATCACATTGGATACTTTTATGATGATCATCATCATGAAAGTATCATATATATGATATGTATCGGAGACTCTGCAGCACTGCAGTCATAAGCAGCAGTGAGTTTGACAGACAAGCGTAGTCATTAAATAAAGGTTAGTTTTTTTACGAAGTACAACGGTATGCTACGAGTATTTGTTTTTCTCCGCACATTAATTATTTTGCAAAATTCATGCAGTTCATGCATTACGTGTTGTAAACAACTTGGATATAAAGTTAATTTACACGAAAAACAAAAGAGAAGAATTAATAGAATGCCGATACACTTGCACAAACGAATGCTTTTGACTAAGCTTACTTACGGGTATAATTAAATTCTTTCTAAAAAAGAAAATTTCTGGTTGAACATGTTAAAGCGTTGATTTCAATTGAGCTGAACTGTTCAACAGAAAATCCACTTGATGGCAATCCTGAAAACGTTTGTAATCGCTGGCTTCAAAGCTGTTCGTGGATTCGCTGAATTAAGTTGGATTAATTTATGGGTATTATGTGTTTACACGATTTTCCGATATACCGAATTGGATTAGAACTACAAAATTAGTTTTAACGAACATAATCATGATATTTTTAGACATCATCCTGCCAACCGATCATATCATATCCTATAGTATTACTGGTATAAAAAATATATACGAGTTCGTCTCAATTATATTTCCACATTGGAAAAATATTCTACATTTATACTAGTGAATTTAATGTAGGTTTGAAGAGGAAACAGTACACAAATAATACAAATCTCATACTTTTACTATTCAAAATCGTACGGATCAAGGTTTCGACCGTGAAGGAAGAATTGCGTAATAAACACAGTTTTTTTCATGATTTTGTAGGCTTTCGCGATTCTTATACATTGAAATTCGTCATCGCAGCCGTAGGACGTACACTGCTGAACATAGGCCACCCCCCATATTGAAATTAAACAACATTAAAATAACTTCTAAGTGAACATGGTCACGAGTAGTGTACCAGTGACCAAGTTCACTGAACTATGTTCGAATAAATTCAGACGTTTTGAAAACTTTTCAATATAAAATTATACGCGATTTAATCCGTTTAAATTTGTTTAATTTCAACTGTTTACTTGAAAGTACGAGCTAGTGGCTTTGGCATTGTGTATAAGCTACTAATATTATAAACGCAAAAGTTTGTGAGTATGGATGTGTGGACGTTTGTTACTCTTTCACGCTCAAACCTCGTGGTCAATTTTGATGAAATTTGTTATGGAGGTAGATGAGTCACTGGATTAACACTTATAATACTTCTTATCATCATCATCATCAGCCATCACCACGCGAGTGATAAAGCGTAATATTCTTGGACACAGCATAGACAAAATAACAAGATCTTGGCCTACGTTAAGATCGTAATAATGACGGTTCTGTCAAATTTTGTGTCAGTTTCTGACAGCTTAGTCAAAATTACGCTATCATTTTGATAGCTCGATACACTAGACGTGCTCGGCGACCGTCAACGGTGATGAAATGTAACTCAAATACCGTTAAGGGTGATGAAATGGAATGACATATTTTTTTTCTATACTGATTATTTTTATATATGTATTAACGTAGGTACTGTATTTTATCATTAGTGATTGATATAATAAGTACTTAACTCATAACATAATCATGTAAATATGTTGTGGTATTTTGGTATAAAGATAGATACTTATGGCTTTGGAGAAGATAATAAGCTACTCGAAGTACTAATCCTGCGCAGACGACGTCGCGGGCACCAATTAGTACGTTTATATTAGGAGACGAACAATCCGAAAACTTTGTGTTTAAACTACTAATGTGAAGAAAGATTTGTGTATATTTGTACGTTTGTAACGAATAACCTCAAAATCTACTGGACCGATAAAATGGAACAAAGCATGCCCTATTAAAAGAAGATTATGTTATACAATAGGTACTTTATTATAGTTAGTCAACTGAAAACAAAATGATTCTAACTTTATTTATTTTCAGAAGTTCATTACATAAACATAATTTAAAATAAAATCAAAATTTAAGAAAATTTTCCTAGTAGTTACTCAGAATACATTTATACTGTAGAGTATCGAATATAATTTTAATGTACCATAATCTATGCGGAACTTATCCGTCATGATCAAGACTTGATGCTATCAGAGCAAACACGTCTCTATTTGGTCACAATAAAAAAATAACAATTAATTGTTATTTTTTTATATGATTTATATGATTAATTATACTATTTTTCAACATTTTCAAAAACAAAAGCGAGTGAAGAAAGTCATATAACTAGTAGTTTATTCACGGAAGCGTCTAACTTTAAATTTAAACTTACACTCCAGCTTATCTCTTAGTTTCTCAGCGGTCGGCTGTATATTTAACTGTCATTGCCGTGTGACACGGAACAGTGCTGTAGAAAAAAAAAGAATGGAAACTTGTCAAGTTCAAATGTAGTTTGCACAGTAGGGGTTCATGTTATCATTTTGTATTTATATTCTTGCACGGTTTGTTATGATTGAAGCTCATAATGATATAAACAATTGTTGTTGAAATTGTAATGTAATCAAGTTTATTACTTTCACTAAATTATTAATAACACATTATGTTCCTACTGCTGGGACTCGAGCCTTCCTCTAAAAGAGAGAAATTGGGTTGTAATCTACCACGCGACTCGACGCGGCTTGGTGGAGACTCAGCAAAATCAAGCCAAGTTCCACTCGGGCCGAAGAATAATGTCAAATACTCCACTACCGATTTAGTACAATTTGTACAGTCAAAATAAGCTTGTTCATAATATCATAGCTGACGGATTTTCAAAAAGTCAGTCGCAGTTTGCAGGCAGGTTTCAATGTAGGTAGCTCCGTGATACTACAATTGAAAGAGGACTTATGGACAAAGGCGAAATAATTATATTATAGGCTAGTTGACAACCATGTAAATTTTCAGGCCGCACAAAGGCCCTTGACATAGCCTAACGACTGTTGTACTAAGACGAAAAACCGGGGCTAACGGCTTAACGTGTCCTCCAAAGCACTGAAGCGCTCAGTTGAATAATACGGTCACTAACGGTCACCCATTCAACTCCTAACTGCAGCAAGCGTTGCTTAATTTGTTGTTCAGTTAAGATCGTCAAGCTCCGCTGCGAGCTCTTCACGGTTAAAACTTTACTTACTAGTATTTTAGAGAAAAAGCATTATTTGGGTCAATGCTTGAACCTTCCTCTTTCATCGGTCACGTAATTCGATGCCCAAATGATTAAAACGTCTAACACGGTAAGTTAGAATAAACTGGCTGGAGTGCCATCTTTGTTATTGTGAGTTACTTAAAAGTACCCAAACTGGCTGTGGATTACATCACGATGTTAACTTCACCGAAAGATTAAGCCAGAGGTAGCGAACGATCCAGCAACCGTCAGATTGGCTCCCGACCATCATTCTTATAGGGCAAATATCGCTTCAAACCCTGATGTCAAGTAATGGTGTAGTATATAATGGATTACACCTGCCTAGAAGGTACCTCGGTACCTAAGGTTCGTGCCTTAAAGACACCCAGATTGTATAAATGGGAGATCGCAGGCGTAGGTAAAAAAACACTCTTTGGCTGTACGTTTTAAAAGACCGATAGACTAGCAAGATGTTTTTCAATTGAAGGATCACTACCATAGAGTTGATATAAATAATCTATAGAGCGAGCGTATCGCTCTGGCCCATTTGTGGCGATCGAAAGCAAATGTTACATACATTTTGTCTATTGTGTAGCGCTTTATTAAATGATTATACTACTTACCGATGAAAATAAGTTACAATTCTTTTGTGTTGCTTTCAGGTATCGTTTTTACACCTTCACGCCGCACATTTCACCGTCACATCTCAATATTACTCGTATTGTTGAGCGGCTGTGTTCATACTTACTAAGGCGCGCTCTATAGTTATGTAAGAGCTCTTGGCCTGTCTCTCAATCGTATTAAGAGCATGAAGCTGGTACTTCGTTACAGATGGGAATATTTCAAACATGACTGAGTAGTTGATAGGAGGTAGTGAGGAGCTGTCCCGTTGTACTTATTAGGTATTAAACATACGGGACCCTAAAAAAGCTTTCAGCAAAACGGCGCCGTACTGCGCTATTACGAGAATAAATGGAATGGCTCGCATAACACCGCAGCCGGTATTTATATCTCGATAACATAATTCTACCAGTAAACAATTTTAATAATTTGACGTTTTGCGCAAACACTGGAAACAGGGTTGGTCGAAATTGAGTTTTGGTTTAAAATTTATTGTTGGTGTAATCTTATTTTATAATCAGCTTTGAAAATCGATATTTTTGTTACTATGAGATAGTCGTATATATACCTATTAGATATAAACAAACAAATATATATAAAAAAGTTGATCCATACCAGGTACCAAGGTACAAGTGTACCAAGGTACTTATTTATATAACGGCAACGAAATGCCGGCCTTTGAATTATTAAATACGTATATAGAAATATTAGAGAGATAAATACACATCCTCGGACGGGATTCGAACCCGCGTCTTCCAATAATCCGTGTCAGACGCCATGACCGCTAGGCCACTGAGGTCGTCATCCATCACCACACCGGTAAAACCGCGGGGCAAAACTAGTAAGAATAGAAAAATGTTTGTAATGGTCCCGTGTGAAATAACTCTCTCTGTGGTGGTAGCTCTATTTCATTTGGTACATATATTTTTTACAGCCAACTTTGATTTTACTGCCATACTAGTATTTATTAACCAAGAAGCACTTATTGCACTTCCCTTACCAACTCTTATTACACTTCAGTGACGCTATAATCCAATATTTATTTCATACAAACAAATACTCCTTTACTTAACTTAAAGAAACTTTTATGACTACGAATACATACAAAGTCTGCCACAAGTCAGAGAAACCCATTCACATCGCAATATAAAACAAAACTCAGTTCCGCCAGCCCTTACTTGCGGTCGACTGGCGCGACCACGGCGCAATAACACCGCAAAATAATAACACCATTACGCGCTAGCCTCGACATGACCGCGAGCGATTTCAAGGAAATTCGGCGATGTAATCTGTGTAGTTCGATACTTTTGTGCGGACGTGTGAACACACCCAGCCTAATAACAGGGTATACGGTTCATATATATAATGAATGTATGGACCGTAGTCTGCAATGGAAGGGCAGCGAGTTCGTATATTTTGTATTAAGGTTGATTTTTGTATGTACTTGTTGAGACTTTATCATACTAACGTTTTGTGTTCTATGAACTCTATGAATTAATTATAGATCCGAGTAATACATTTTTTTATTTGATAATGTTTTCCAAATACGTTTTGATATTAACATCATTTGACAGAGCATATCTGTGCGTCTAGCACGAATAACTGCGTAAGTATAACGGAACGTGTCGTTCACTTGAAACAGTACAAACTCACCATTTATCTAGGGCAGCTATAACATAGATAACTAATAGTTTGTACGCCGAAGGTTGTCACGTTGACGCTTATGTTACGAATTCGCAATTTGTTTTTGCTACCGCTTCTGATCTTGAAAGGAATCTAATTCGTACAAGCAAGTAGACGTAGTGTTCACATTAGTGAGCTTTTATTTTACCTTGCGTCTTGATTTATTTTATTCATATAGTATCGATCTAAATATTTATGCATTCATTGAATGCCCTATACGCACAGGTACAGCATACAGGCTTATACCGTACAGTCTTGTGATGCGCAAACTGCATGAAAGTAGTACTCGTTGGGTGATGCTGTGTGAGCAACCTTTGCTTGTACATCATTTATTTTTACAGAGCAAGCCTGGTGTGCACTACATGTGTGGATTAGATGCGCGTGCTAGCGCTCAACTCATTTTGATATTTGCGTTATTTCACTGAACACATACGTCATTGTCAAGATGTAAAAACAGTAAAGTTATAATAAAATAATTGAATTGAGTTCCCGTTCCAATTTTCGGTGATCATAATCATTTTCAATTTTGATTTTCAACGATCGATTTTGAACGATCACCAATCTCGGTGATCGTTCAAACATGCAGCATTACTATATGCTATATAATATATAAAAAACAAAATATAGTAAACTCACTATGCTGCATGAAGTTCTGTCAAAGCTAAACATTTTATTCATCACATATTTATTAGCTAAAGCTTTGTAGACATTCTCACTGCGACACAGTCCAACACTGGAAACCGTGTACTATAATCACGCTTTGAATTCTCATTACTATTGATTAGAATGCCCCTAACCGAGCGCACAGTTTGGTCACATGAATAATTTAAAACGTAGGATTACATTTTGGTGGTCTTCGTGATTTCTACTAATAGATGAGCTGTAATGGTATTGGGTTTTGTGATAGGTGTTGGGTACAGAAAATCTATTTCAAATTAATGTTACAAATTGTTTTTGTTTTCAATTGAGTTTCATAGGAGGTGGAGGTTCGTTACTTTTATTCGGGTTCTTTTCCAAGTTGCTCCAATTTATATATTGTCAACGCGGGTTGAAAAGTTTTGAGTTATGGCTCAATATAAAAATGTATTTGAATATTTAGAAGATATAATGTAATCAAGCTCAGTTGTATTGTTAAAATTAATAGTCGTTAAGTTAAAGCATTTTTATATGTACAATTTGCTGTGTATTTACAGATTGTTGTTTTTCTCTGTACTAGAAATATGTTTTTTTTTGATGAACATTTTTTCAAATAAAACGGGATAAACATGAGATTTACCCGTTGTCGATATATCGATAGTAGATAGCATTATCGACAATTAATTGTTTCGGCTTCATCATTGCGAATGCGCAACGAAGAACACAAGTTCGTATTTTTAATGGTATTAAATTACACAATGTTGAATACTAGAAATTCGCACCTTTCTCATGTTTTAGAGAAACAAGTTTATGTGGACAGTTTTTTCGACTAACCAAACTATAAATTGCGATGGCGTTATTGAGTTTATTCATATTTAAACACAAATTCAAGTTACAATGTATATGATTGTTGAACATTTGTCATACTTTTATTATATTAAATATTTATTAATATAGTAAATATTATAAGTTAAATATTTTTTCATTATAACCCTTAACCCGTCCTATACCGTGATAATTAAAACAAAAAGATTTATTAATGAAACGCACTTAAATTTACGTCAATGGTACGCAAAGTGTTAATCTGTGTTTTTATATCGATGTTCGATAACATATAGACAGCGGCAGCAGAGAAAATTGTGCCTATGTGCTCGGTAATGTCACTCGTTACATTATACTTCAACTTTTTACATAGTAGTGCTTTCTACTAAAAACTATTAGACAAATAATTTGGCAATGTAAGTGGTAACAATCGGGGTACCACGGGTTACCAGATTTGCTAAAGGATATCCTCCCATACAGCGGGTAACTCGGCCCCCTTGGTTATATACAAGGAGTTTAGAGTTTCCTAAACCGCTAACTAATAAAAAGCCGCATGTGCTCAAATCGGAACGTTATAGCAACAAACTATACTCATAAACACCAAAATCCCTATCCATTTCGCCAGAGCTAATCCCATATTGTAAAATATTCCCAATCATTAATTTCCAAAAGTTTCCAGCAAACATACGCCCTAAAACTTTTTTTTATTTGCTTATTCTACCGGGGCGATTCAACTTTTTTAATTTGGCTCCCGCAGACTGGGAATTTTGAAAGTACAATTGTAAACATCGCATGTCCGATTCGGAAACTATTTCCGAAGTTCATTCTTTATGGCCAACCTCTTTTTAGGATTCCGTGATCAACTGTCGATAGTTTGAGAGAGTATTTGTTTTTTCGTTGCATAAATGTTTTCGATCCTCTTTTTTGTAATGATCATAACAAAGCTTTCACCAAGCTACTTCTTTTTCAAGCTATTCTAACAGATAATTGCTTACAGAATTATTAAAATTACTAGCTGACCCGCCAGCGGTTTCGCTCGCTTAGTCTTGGTGTAGTGGTAGAAGTGCGGTTTTTGAACCTCGAGGTCAGGAGTTCGATCCCCGGGTTGGATAAAAAATATTCTCAATAACGGACCGGAGACTGGAACAGTGCTCCGAAGATGGCAATAGGCTCGCCCCCTATTACATGATCACATGACCAAAAACATATAAGGCGAAACGTAGGCGTTGAAAACACAGCTGCTTACCCCTTCGAGGATATATAGGCTGTTTCACCCGCGTGGTGATAAATGATAACCATTAACTACTCCAGACTATAATCTATCTCTGTGCCAAATTTCAACCAGACCTGTTCTGCCGTTATTGAGTAACAAACATCCATTCATCCATCTATCCATCCATCCGTCCATCCATCCATCCATCCATCCATCCATCCATCCATCCATCCATCCATCATCTTCTAACTGATTACTTACTAACCACACCCTATGGCTCCACCGGCAAAATGTTTATACGATGAAACATTTCCCTGTGAATTAAAAACTAATTTTTACCTACAACTAAGTCAACGTGATTATAGTGATTCCTCAGAAACTACCTGTTAAATGTCTATTCCAAATTTCATCCAAATCTATAAGAATCGTTTAAACATTTTTATCGTGAAGGGGTAACTATAAGATGCACAATACTCATATCCTCATTGTACTGAATAAAAAACCTAAACAATTTACGTCTTCGGAACCTTATGGAGATAATACCTGGAACTGCCTTTGCAGAAAGTATTTGTATAAATTTTAATCTCATTACGCGATAAGGTAAGCCAACAAAAGGGTAGCAATGGTGATATTGCGGAATAAATTTTGTTGAAGAAAGATAAATTGAAGGTTTGGAATGTCGGTGATTTGTTACATGCAAGGGTTTGGTGAAGCTACCAACTGAAAGTAATTGGTTTATAGTTAGTGTGATTGCACTGCTTGGTAAACTTACCCAGTGGTAAGTACCGCACTTATATCAATAACAGTTGTAGATTCAGTCAAATGTTTAAGTGAACAAGGATCATCGTAGAAGAAATGTCATGTTGAATAAGTGTACTCATGGGAAGACACGGTCGTTTATTAAGCTACCAGTTTATCGATTATAATATCAGTGTACCTGTATATCGGTTCTTAAATATATTTAACGTGCGTTATTGTTTTACGTATCATTCTAATAAACACACTCCAAAATAATTTTGCGATCACTTTGAATAGTCGAAATAATTTTTGTTACGGTAGATTATATTACGATTTCTTAATTTTTTTAGATTCTTTATTTATAAAAGCAGAACTTCGGGCCGACTCTGGGCTTGAAGTAAGCACTCAGACAATTCGGAATTGCCTGCACCGGGCTGGATTGCTGCTCTTCGAGAATACGACATCACAAGGTTAGACTAGCCTGCCGGCTCGCCTGACTTAAACCCTCAAACTCAAACTCAAATGATTATTGCTTATGTGCCAAGTTAGCATACAATGCAGGTGTTGTTGCATAAGGGTTACAATAAGTACATGTCACATGTTACCCTCTGGGGGTGTTGCAATTGTGCAGAGAGGACCTATTTATTTTAACGTATTATCATTGAAAAATTCGTCAATATTATAATAACACTTCTGCAAAAGCAATTTTTAAGTGTGAATTTGAATACGTTCATTTTATTTTCGTCTTTTATTTTGTTAGGTAGTGTATTATAAATTTTAACTGCCATTGCTTTGGTACCGGAACTGTGCATTTTCAGTCTAGAAGTAGGTATTAAAAGTGTATGTTTCCGTGTTGGTCTAAGGGGATAATTTCTGGTCTTTTAAAAAGTATTGAGGATATTTTCGAACAAACATGCACATTTCCAAGATGTAGATGGAGGTAAAGGTCAGCATTTGATATTTGATAAAATATGGTTTATGGAAATGATGTATTGTTAAATCTGGAAATTCTATGTTTGCAAGTATTCGTAGGCATTTCTTTTGTGCGATGAAAAGGTTATCTAAGTTTACACTATTTCCCCATAGTATGATGCCATATCTTAACCATGAGTATGCATATGCGTAATAAGTGGTCATAGCGGCATCAAGTCCAGCTGCTCGCCGCAGTTCCCTTAGTCCATACATAAAACTTGATAATTTTAATTTTTTTTTTCCAATTGCGAGTCTTGTTCTAAACCTAGCAATAAAGCAGTGTTCACACATTCAATTTTTGTATTATTATAACAAAAACCTAATAGGGCACGCGTGGGATGCTCTTAAGCGAGCTGTTTGGAACCGTCAGCCACATCCCCAAACAATGCCAGAGCTCAGGTTAGCCGCTATTCAAGAATTGGACAGGTTACCCCAAGAAATGCTGGATAACTTGATTCTCAGCATGCCGAGGAGGATCCCCGCATGTGTTCTCGCCAGGGGAGGGGTTGTATTATATTGAATATAAACCTTTTATAATATGTTGTTAAGTTCAATTTGAAATAATATATCAGCATATTCTAGTGATCACAAACTTTTATGATGTGTGTATGTTCATGATCTAATCGTAATATCCTAATTTAGATCCCTAAAAAGGGTATTCAGTCCGAATAGTATATTATTCCGCCAGCAACTGTCTATTCGATGGTCACTTAAAACTTCCAGAGTGCTACCTGATTTAACACGTAGAGTTCGGTACCGGCCTGTACCACACTGGACACATCATGATTTCTTTTTTTTTCATATTACATTTTACATAAAAAACTATTTTTATTATTAAAATTTTAGGTTTGTTTCCATCATTAGGGCATGGCAATACTTTTCTAAGAACTAAATTACTTATCATTTTAGTATAGTTAGCTATGTCATCATCACAAGACAAGAGTCTTCGGCCAATGTGTGTTACCAGTGATGACTTATGGCACTGAAACGTGGTCTCTTACTATGGGCCTCATAACTAAGCTCGAAGTCGCACAACGAGCTATAGAGAGGGCTATGCTCGAGGTTTCTCTACGTGATCGAATCAGAAATGAGGAGATCCGTAGAAGAACGAAAGTCACCGACATAGCCCAGAAGATTAGCCAGTTGAAGTGGTAGTGGGCATGGCACATAACACGTAGAACAGATGGCCGATGGGGCCGAAAGGTTCTGGAGTGGAGACCACGGACCGGCAAGCGCAGCGTAGGTCGTCCAGCGACTCGGTGGACAGACGACCTGATAAAGGTCGCAGGACGACGTTGGATGCAGGCCGCTTCCAACCGGTCCTTTTGGAAAATCATGGGGGAGGCCTATGTTTAGCAGTGGACGTCCTACGGCTGAGATGATGATGATGATGATATGTCATCATACATACACACTTTGGCAACTTGAATATTAGTGTACATTTAACCGTAACGCATTTTGTCTACATTTGCTACGAAAGTCGTAGGCGTTTACTATTTCCGTAGCTTTAAGATTTGCTACAAAACTCGTAGACATTTACTACGTTTATACTACTAATGGTACGGCGAGACGTAAACAATATTAGTTTTAAAACAATTTTCACACAATGATGACCTGGTATCATAACTGTTTCAAATACCTTGCCATGAGCATGACAATGCATTCATGGTATAGGATCGTTTTCCGTAGTTGATAGCTTATATCCATCATAAACATAGCAGTAACATTTTCAGGGCGTGATTAAATAAAAAGCACTAAAGGACTATTGTTTGTAAAGGTCACATTATAATTGATTTTAACGTCGATGAACCTTGAACAATTCTGACTTTTTCTCTATTACTTGAAATGTTATAATCATATTATGGTCTATCCAGCTTTCTTATTATAATTAAGTTTTATTCACTATGGTTTAATGAGGTAATCTAAGTTTTTATAATAAGTTTAAGTTTGACATAGTTTAGAAATGTTAGTGACATGGCGCAAGCGACTTTGGTGGGCCATTTTGTGCAAACGGCACACCTGACAAATATGTAATACCTACATTGAAATTTATAGAGAGAAAAATTCCATTCTCGGACGGGATTCGAACCCGCATCTTCTGACTAAAGCAGGCGTTAGTGCTTTAAAAAGTAATACTATAAAAATGTAGTACCTATATAGTGTACCGACCAAGGTAACGAACTTTCGGTAGCTACCTATTTAATCAAGATCAAAACTGTATAAATCATGAGTATAACACATTTCTATTCGAAATTTTACAAATTTGATAAATATCTAAACTATTCTTCTACAAATTTGAATTTGTACTTATGTTTATAGCCGTAGTACTCAATAGGGTGCAAATGATTTGGACAGAAATAAGTAGAAACGAATGGACAGAACAATCTTGTTCTAACAAATCCTACAAATATGTTTCTGTTTATACACGCCACCTCATGAACATCTGTATTTGAGAGGGAAAAGAATCGTAATCGTAGATTATGTATGTATTACAAATATTATATGAAGCTACAAAGGAATACTAAACTATTGAGGCATTTAACGCCATCTGTTCCCGCTTATTGTACTTCATCGCCTAGAAGCATCTATTCTTAAAGTGCAACGTCCACCCCCCGTCCTTTATGGGCCATTAGTTGCGTCCGCGGGAAATCGCGATTTGCATAAGCGGCTTCGCTCTCTACACATAGTAATTGGGATCACATGGACAGCACCATTATTATTTGACACCTTGCCCCGCTCTCATCACTTTCACAATAAGGTATTTGAGACGAAGCGGTAACGAAACAGCAGGTCAGGTTAAATTGGACATTGACAGTCCGGTGTAGGTTTAAGTTAGCTGGTACCGATGTTTGCTCTGCACTTAGGGTCGTTGCTTCTGGAGCTTTTAATCGAAGTGCAAAATTTGAATGTGATTTAAATTCGAATTGTTCTAATGGAACTAAATGGCTGTAGTCGAGTATCTACTTGCCAGTAGTAGGAATAATTTGCATTAACTTAGTCGGGTGTGTTAGAAGGCGTCATATTGTTCTCGAATCAACAGAGCACCGTCTGGAAATAGGAATATTGTTGAAAATGTTGAAAGCGATGCTGGTTTTAAGTTCCGTTTACTTACCGTTCATGAATATTGAGTTATAAAGTGACGTAGCTCGCTTAGTAGATTTGCGTGAATGATGGAAAACAAACTTCTTAGATATTTTGTCAATATATATAAACTTTTGGCTTTTAAATAATATTACCAGTAAAATCGACGATACAGAGATTTGGTACGAATAAATATAATACATGTTCAAGATTCTTAATAGAAAACTATAAACTGTAAAATAGATAGTCCCCATATAATATCGTAAGAACGTGTAGAAATTCGTTATCAACAGTTTACGGGAGTAACATTTTACTAGTACTTAAGGTTAATTAGATTTTGCTTTGGTATTTACGATCAGGTCACGAATTTCCGGGTCGTCGTTTGATGTCAAGTAATGTTTGCATTCTACTCCTTGTACGCAGAACATTTGGCTAATTGTCCAGGGACTACCAATACCAGCTTGTTCAAAATATCACTTGGCCGTAATCAGGCTATCCGTCTAATTACGAATGCAGTCGGGTGCGTGATTGCTTTAAAAGACAGAAGAAGTGACTAGGTAGATAATAAAAACATCCGAGTTACTTGGCTGTACCTCGCAAGTTGAACCGTGTGTGAAACCTCGATTACTTGTGATCGATGCTTTTAAAATGCTTTTGAAATGTGGTGTTGGCGGCGGATGTTGCGAATTCCGTGGACCGCGCGCCGCACTAACGTATCCATTCTGAAGGAGCTCGAAATAACCACAAGGCTATCCGCTATCTGTTCCCAGCGGATACTTAAATATTTTGGACATGTTGTTCTTAGAAACCCTGACAGCCTAGAGAAGCTCATAGTAGTTGGCCAAGACGACGGAAATAGACCACGCGGTCGCTCACCTACCCGATGGTCAGACGTAGTAAAAAGCTTATTGGCCTGCCAATCACGAAAGCTATTAAGACCGCCAAAGACAGAACCACGTGGAAAATCATAGTACATCGAGCGGTCAACCATTCAGAGTAGACACGACCTTCAGCAATGAAGATGCTGAATATGATGATGATGATGATTGTATGAAAATGTGTAATAGTTAAATAGGTGATATTTCAATAAAAACCAATAACATCCACGGAACCACAATTATCATTTTGTTTAAGTTGGTTTCGTAGCCAATATACCAGTATTCACTAATGAGGCGAAACATTTATTATGCGCAAACATCATTCTCTAATAGTTCACGTACGGTTAATTTTAAATTTTAATTAACGCTTCGCCGTAATGAGGTTTTGTTATTACATGAAATGACATGCTATAAAATTATGCAGCATATAATTTTTTATGCTTGTGTAAATTTACTCACTGTGTATGTATATATGCACTTATTCTACATTAACTTTTTACTTATGTGTGCTATGCAACTTATTTGTTAATCCAGGTCGTTACCCATCTATTTTTCGCATAAAAGTGAAAACATCTGCCTATCCATCAATTCGTAGTCATACTTCCGTATTAATAATGATAGTGTAATTTATTTGTCGGTCCCGTTAATGTAGTTGGTAATGACCCTACCTTCGAAGTGAGGGGTTTCAGTTTCGATCCCTGGCTGGAGCAGATATGTTTTTGTATTGAGCGTAATTTATTGTATTTAAGCCTTGGATGTTTGTGTTATCTTAATATATGTGTCTATAGACATAGAGGTATACCTCCCGCGACACACAGACTACTGCGGGAGTATGTGTGTTTGACGTTTGTTATTATAATAACTGAACCTTATAATAAAATAAAATACACAAGTACAATTTTAAAAATTTAATACCGATTTCCATTATATTCAGTTATTGGAGTGTAACTCAAAAACTACTGTACTGAATTTGATGAAATTTGAATGGGACGACACAGGAAGCACCAGCTTTCAAACAATTTTTTTTGAGAATTATGAGAATCGGTTCACCCTATCGAAAGTTATGAGGTAACATACATAAAAAATAACAGTCGAATTGAGTACCTCCTCCTTTTTGGAAGTCAATAGATAAATAGAAAAAAATATAAAATAAATAGCCTTTAATTTATTATCTTTAGTAATTTAACTTGAACTTCGAGCATAATAAGATGATACGCATGAAGTTTTACATACCTATAATTTTTAAATTTGCCTAACAGACATAATTTGTTCTATCAATTTAAAACTGAGTATGTTATTATTCCTCTTTTGCAATGTCCATAAGTAAGTATCGTTAAAGTTATATGTTTATTAACGGGATATTTACCGTGGTAAGGTTGTGGCATGAGCTCCCGATATTTCGGCGCAGTTACACGCACCATGTTCACGGGAAGTCTTCCCGTGAACATGGTGCGTGTAACTGCGCCGAAATATCGGGAGCTCATGCCACAACCTTACCACGGTAAATATCCCGTTAATAAACATATAACTTTAGAGAACAACCGTGATAGTTTAAAACAGTGTTTTAAGTATCGTTACTTTTCCTAATCATATTTTTTTTCTATTTAATAGAAATTCTCTAATATCGATTGAAACGCCCAATCTACGTAGGTTCAATTTTCTTAGACTATGCAAATACGAATTTTCAAAAACTACAGTTACATTATCTGAAACCAGAACTTTTTAGAGGGTCTAGTGGTTGGCCCAATGGCCCAGTAGAAGGAAAGGGGTTGATCACGTTTGCAGGCAAAGGCTACAAAACAAAGCTAAAGAAGTGAAAAGTGCTGCAGAAACAATTGAACATTGGTACAATTTCTGGTTACGCAGTCCCATAATGTGTGTATCAAAAAGTAGGATTACTTAAGTAAAACTAAATTTTAGCTTTATTCAACAGTGTATATATTTTTTACTTTTTGCATTGCCTTGCGCAAGCACGTAGATCCTAAATCTATGTTCAAAATTTAATAAAGCTATGTCATAACGGGGATGCGGGGGGCGTGTGTCGTCATTTACATTTAAAGCACCAATTATTTGACGTCATTAGCGCCCTCTGGCGGCTATAAAACGCACCCAACACGCGCGACTCCCCCCCCCCCCTCCCATTTCTCCCGACTTTACGATTATAAATTAGAAATAAACTGGCGATTTTTAATCTCAACCTAACCTTGGTCGTATTTTAGTGAGGATGTTGGTGTTTAATATAATATAAAAATTATGTTTTTAATGAAAACTGCTTTGAAAAGTAATTGCTTTTTATTTTGTTAGGGATATAATCTTCCCGTGTTTCTTGTACGGAAATTTTGTAAAATTGTCGACAACCTAGGTGGAATGAGGTTTATTAGCTCTGAAGGTAGAAGGAAATGAACGAGAAAGTCGAATCAGATGGCAATTTTATAAACGGAATGTTATGAAAAGTTGGGCAACGTGGTTTTCAGTGTAACAATGTTTAAAAATGCATTTCATTTAGAAGAAAATTAATATTGAATGTATATTCATCATTTTGTGTCTATACTACAGTCCCACCATCTTATCTGTTCAGGTGACAGCGTCGCTAGTGTAGAATTTTGGTATTGCAACCTAAGAAATTCACCAAGAAAAAAGAGAAACAAAACATAGGGCAGTCTTTCAAGCCACTCATTAATTTGCAAATTCTACAAAGAATCCTACTAATATTATAAACGCCAAAGTTAGTTGGTATGTACACTGTAGTTCCAATTTTGCCCACCTGAACAGATAAGTTGGTGGCACTATACTTAATTTTACTAAAACAGTAATATAACAATCCTACGCATATTAGCATGCGAGGCTGTTAGGACAATTTAGTTAATAAGTAAGCGAGCATAATTTACCTACTTTTTATTTTTTCTACCAATGATTATTATAATCAATACAGTAAGTAGCCGGACTAGCTAATCAAGAACAACAGCTTAATTTTTGAGTTTTGTGTTTGGGCCGAGTGAAACAGCTACCGATTAATCAGGATCAACTTTCACATTCTCATACCATATTTTAAAATAATACACCGGTATTTTTAACTTCAAAAACGTATAATTGACAATCTATGTCTAGTCTAGTAGTATCTAGTCAGTGATTCAAAAACAGCCGTGCGATTTTCTAATGATTCGTCGATGCGCTCGTCGACGAGCCTCACCGATGTCAAATACTTTGAGATATCGCCCTTGTACATAAGGTTGTTTTCCAACGTTTCTTGTCATCTCGTCTTTTGTTTCACGGATGCTGTCAAAGTTGCAACGATGTTTGCTCATAGAGAATCGCACGGCTGAGAGTGGAAATAGTGTGATATAAATGTAAAAAATATTTAATATGAAAATTATAATAATGATAAATGAATCTAAAATGCACAGGTGTATGATATTGTGGGTTTGTTGAGTGAATTCAAATACCGAAATAAAAAGTTGTGCTATTGGGAAAATTTGCTTATACTTCTCATTAAATTAGAATAGGCCTGAATAGAACTTCCACGAAATTGAAGCCCACATCAATACTACCCCAATAAAATTAGTAATAACATTGGAAACTCATCAGATAGTTATGATATAATCAGAAACTAGTTTTAATTTACATCGTAGACGGTTAACAGCTGAAGTTTGCTGTTTCCATTTTCAAGATGGATGTTTTCATTCTTATATCCCTGTAATCTATGTACATAGTATATATAGTCAGTAGTATTATACTATACTGACTGACTTATTATTCAACGTAGAGACTAAAAGACAATAATCTTGCTCTGATAAAGGTAAAACATAATAGTTATTTTTTTTGGTTGAATTGTTTACGCTTTGTTCAGTTGTTACATGCATGGAACATTTTGATTGTTTGCAACGGTTAATAATTGACTCTTTAGAAATAAGCAGTACATAAGTCAATAACATGCTTCTGAAATAAAAAACGTGTAATTATTCAATGTAGTTCTTAATGTTCTCATTTCCCGACCTTCGACAAAGCACCCGTAAGAGTAAGCACTGTTTTTAGCACGGCCTGGTCATTTGGTCCAATGTTTTTCGTCTGAATATTGTTCAACAGTCGCATTTAGTCACATTTATCATTCATCATTTCCAAATTCAAGACGACAACGGCGCGCTCATTTCTATAATACAATAAAACATTTCTGAATTAGACTTTGACAAGTGCAATTTGAATAATTTAATACAGTTTAATCAGTTAAAAATTACTCAAAAACTACAGAACCGAATTTGATAAAATTTATATGGCACCACACGGGAGGTACCAGCTTTCTTACAAAAAAATATTTTTGGAAATCTGTTTACCCAGTCCAGGTTTGAGGTAACAAACATAAAAAAAAATACAGTCGAATTGAGTACCTCCTACTTTTTTGGAAGTCGGTAGAAAACTATCGTCAGTATCACACATTATTATACTGATAGAAAGACACTGGCTGCACTCTCTTGGTATTATGTCGGTTTAAGTCCAACGACGTTTCGAACGTATAAGACGTTCTTCTTCAGGAAGTGTTCACGCTTGGAGATCGCGTCGCGCGTGCGCGTGCGCTTTGTTTCGGGTGATTTCGGCAGAGATTGTCTGCGCACGCTCAACAGCGCAGACAGAACAAAAGTATCCGAAACACTATCGTCATCACTGCCACTCGCGATAAGGTCTAAGCACTCCAGTTATTGTGTCAGTCTCACGGTTACACCCACCCCCAAAACCAGACTTAAACCGACATAATACCAAGTGAGTGTAGCCGGTATGTTTATATTAGTATAAAACAATTCCTATTAATATTACATAACTTAACACTTCTCCTAGCTTCGCTCGTCACATTTATAATTACTAAAATTACACCTACCTGAGTAAGTATGATGATACCTGATGTAAACTACATGAGTTAAATAAATAAAAACATGCTATTCACTTACCCAGACCGCATTGGGGGTATACGCTGAATTTAAATTTATTTATTCATATTATATTGCAAAATTTGGTATTGATTAGTACTTAAAGATAACTTAGATTAACGCCTGGTAACGATATGTTTACTTTAATAATAATACATATTATTCGTAGCACTTAAGGCGCGGTCGTATCCTGATAATAGTAAAAAGCATAATCTTTAAACATCTAGTGTAACGAAACAGATCGATAATAATCTATGAAAAAAATACTTAGTTTAGAAAAGGAACACGCAAAGAGTAATAACCGAACAGAATTCATAAATATTACTCGCTCTCTGCAGAAAAAAAACCTAAATATAATATCCAAGTATATATAATCCATAAAAATAAACTTTCACGTCCAAACTCTCAGAATTTTCAGCGATAACACTATATTATTTTTTAGGTAATACATAGCTAACATATAGTACTAAAGTAGTAACCAGCAGTTTTTTCAATTGTGTAAGTATATATAGAAAAATATAAAGAAAACGTACAAAATTAACGCATTTTCGCATTACATCGTCCAATCTAACAAGCTATTTTCAACCTTACGTAAAGCATCGTTAATTATTTTAAAATTGGGGTTGGACCGCGTCTTAACACAAGTGTAATTATTGTAATGTTATATATATTCTATGTATATGAGTCGTAGCTATACCCACCCAACAGTATAGTTCCAACAATGGCTTTCCCGTGTAACAGCTCAGTGATTGTCCTAATCACCTCCCAATCCATCAGGGGATGCAATTACACGCGATGGATTATATCTGGTCAGGCGTTTAGCGTTGATTAGAATAAATCATTATTGAGCCAAATATGCACCGCTAAGCATGATGATTGGATCTTGCGGTAGGTTGAGATCATACAAGGAATATACGAGTATAACTATAACCTGGTAGGTACTGAAAGATACCGTCTTGGTAGGTGCTACCGCAATACTGTTTCGCTAATTGTTTATATCGTCAATATAAACAATTTAATAACGCGCCACCCTTTTTTTAATCTCAATTATTAGTAACATAATCTTCTCTGTGTCTCTCTTATGTTCAGCAGTGGGCGCCCACTGCTGAACATATGCCTCACCTATACATTTTTAAAGGCAACGGTTGAAATCAGCCTGGACCTAACGTAATCGTATAAATTAATATAATCGTTATAATATAATTCACGTCCAAAATACCTCAGTGCCTCAAGACAACGGTCTTTGACCAATGTGTGTTACCAGTGATGACACAATGACGTGGCACTGAAACGTGGTCTCTTACTATGGGCCTCATAAGTAAGTCGCACAACGAGCTATGGAGTGGGCTAAGCTCGGGGTTTCTCTACGTGATCGAATCAGGAATGAGGAGATCCGTAGAACTAAAATCACCGACATAGCCCAGAAGATAAACTGTAAGTGGCAGTGGGCAGACATAACACGAAGAACAGATGGTCGATGGGGTCGGAAGGTCCTGGAGTAGAGACCACGGATCAGCAAGCGCAGCGTAGGTCGTCTACTGTCAAGGTGGACAGATGACTTGATAAAGGTCACAGGACGACGTTGGATGCAGGCCGCTTCCAACCGGTCCTTTTGGAAAACTATGGGAGAGGCATATGTTCAGCAATGGACTTGAATTCCATAACCCTAAAATCTTGTCCACCAAACGCCATTACATACCAAGGCTAGTAAAGGAAACTATTGAGATCTCGAAATGCCAGAATTTCAATCGAGGTGATGGTTTTCAACTCGCCAGTGCGTGGAATCCAGTATTAGGTTGTTTTAAAATAAAAGTCCGCGTTCAAAATGTGTTCAAAATACTATACGCAGTGATACAGTGAGTGTGTTTTGTCGGGACTTAGGATCGAGTTCGAGTTCCAGTGATAACCGTAGCAAAAGACTAAGAAAGAGGGTAGATCGTTATGTCTGCACCTAACTTTTAAACTTTTTGACCAACCACCCGCATTCTTCAGTCTTTCCGTGAACATGGTGCATGTAACTGCGCCGAAATATCGGGAGCTCATTCCACAACCTTACCACGGTAAATATCCCGTTAATAATCATATAACTTTAGAGAACAACCGTGATAGTTTAACAGTGTTTCAGTAATGGACGTCTTACGGCTGAGATGATGATGATGATAATTATAATATAATTATTTAATTTTTGGTCAACTGTTCTTGCTACACTAGATATTCTGCACAAAGCAGTATGATGTAGTTTTGAATTTAAAACGTAACTGATCCTTATGCAGACAGCCGTAGCATGAATAGTTTGTAAAAAAATCCAATGTAATATTTGTAACGTTATGATCTAACAAGTACAATTTGAAAAATTTAATACCGACCTCCATTCTATTCAGTTATTGGAGTGTAACTCAAAAACTACTGTTGTGTACAAACCGAGTTTGATGAAATTTCAATGGGACCACAAGGGAAGTACCAGAATTTTAAGAATCGGTCTATCTAAAGTTATGAGGTAACAAACATGAAAAAAAAATACAGTCGATTTGAGTACCTCCTCCTTTTTGGAAGTCGGTAGAAAACGCGCCGCGCCTTGTCACGTAAGTTTCGAGCTACCTGGGCTATACTTGTACTAGATAATTATAGTTTTATATCAACGATACTGTTATGTTACGTATAATATATACATTTTCATGCTACACCTACTGATGTGATGTGTATGACATTATCACACTCATTAGGCGAATATTTTTGAGTTTGATTTGTATGTTTACTACTTCATGCTCAAACGGCTTTGCCAATTTTTATGAAACGGTATGAAGTTAGATGAGGCACTGAATTAACACATAGGATACTTTTCATAATTATCATCATCATCATCATCATCCATCACCATGCGGGTGTAACCGCGGAACGCAGTAAGTTATTCATAGACCGACTCTGAACTTAAACAATAGCTTTATCGTATCATACGGTAAATTTCAGTTCAACCTTTCTTCATAAAGTGCACTACAATACAAAACACTCATTTCCTTATATTCAAAGCCCAAAATATACCACAGAGCATTTCTTGCTACAGTAACAGCTACTCAATACTCAATACTCTATTGCAACATATATATGTTTACATGCAGGTCTTGTTTACATGTTACAGAATGACAATATATGACCCTGTAAGAGTATGGCAATAGTTTGTTTGTGCGGAACGAGTTATTTCATATGAACAAAATTTTCGTTGAAAAATTCATCTAATGAATAGTAAACATTTTTCTCAACTTTTTAGATTTGCAACAAAGATAATGTAATTTTCTTACTACGTCTTCTTTTAGGACATTAGGCAATTTATTATAAATTTTTACAGACATTGAGTAAGGGCTGGTGCTATGCATCACGAGGTTTGATCGTGGTTCTATTAATTTATGTCTATATTGAGATCGTATTTTATATTTTTAAACAAGTCAGGATAATTTTTTACAAATTTACATATTTCGAGTATATATATATAGACACTACTGACAGGATTTTAAATTTAATAAAAAAAGGCTTATGAAAGTTTGGTATTGAAATGTCAGGTGCTTTAATATTGTCTAAGATACGGAAGCATGTTTTCTGGTACTGGCTACTAAAGCTTAACGGTGGTGACATTGACTTATTACACATTAGCACATCATAGTAAAGTATTACTTACTGACACAATATTACACAAATGTACTGTATGAACTCAACGTAAAATATCTAATATCATCTTGAATAATAGGAAAAATCCAAAGGATAGCGAACATTGCAAGACATTACAAAGAAAACATATGAAACCTCAGAATATTTGGTAAATCATACAAAACCTTATCACTTCATTGTCTGTCAAACAAAAACCCGAAATTGCCTTCGAGCTATAAGTAACCCTAGCAGAAAATAAAATACACCACATCTGCCCTTCATATACGCCACCCCCGATTTGGGGTGACGCACGCGTGACGCGCCACTCTCGTCCAACCGTAAAAAAGGGAAATCAATTATAACGAAATGGCAACCCGTAGCAGTGACACCCGTCCAAAATAAAGTGACCTACCTCATCCCTATACACCGCGGAAAAGAGCAAACATAAATATCCGCGACATATATGCAAGACGGGTCTCGCGAAATTGGATCCGCGTTCGAAAGCCCTTTCAAAGAACACAATGCGATGTCTGGTCTCTTTTCAAATTGATTCCTAATTAGTTTGATAAGCATATAATTGGTTATCAACATGAAGACGAGGAATGTTGGAAAAATTTTCGATTGTTAACAAATTATTTTGGTTAGGGGAAACAAGAGCTTCCACTGTTTTAATGAAATTGATGTAAGTTAAAACAATAATAACAAGAAAGTGTATAAAATTATCTTTATAGACTTTTTAGGCTCCCAAGTTATCTAGGTACTAAGTTTATCGTAAATCACAATATATGGGTTATGTTAGAAAATCAGAAAGTCTCGTGTATATGTTATGTGTGTTCTGTTTTTTCAAAATGTCTACAAAATGTGATGTGATATTGTGTGTATTTAATAAATCTCATTTCACTAAATACTAATATTATAAAAGCGGAAAAGTATATCTATTAATGATGATGTTTAGAATATGTATTGTGGATTAGTCATTTTCAAATCAGGCGTGCCTGATGGGTGTGATAGTCACTATATCATAAACGCCAAAGTTTGAGTATAAACAGGTTTATCTTCGCTTGGACAATGGCCGATGGAATACAGATGAAAGTTTGAATTGAAAATAGCTTATTACCAGGACATGTACTCCACTATTGGAAAATGTTCTTATCACACAGTCAGACCACGTGGGCGGGAGTTCTTTTTTCGTAGATGGTTCAAAACACAAAACATAAAACAGAGAAATATCCATATAAAAACTCGCTCTTGCACGAAATTGAAAAGTGTAAACCCACATTACAAGTAATTTTTTTCGCTAAGTCATTATTAATATATTTGATACATTTTGAGAGCGTTCTTTTTGACAAGGATCAAATTTGCATATAAGAAAACGTATTGTTGTCCAAGAGAGTGTTTGTGTAATATAAATCAATTTTTGCCCGATTTTTTGTAGAAAAACTTAAATTGATACGAACGCGAGTAATTGGTATCACTTTCACTATCGTTTCGGTGAAAATATATGAACATTCCAAATACACGATGTTATGAATCTATATTTGTAGACGCTATGTTTTCACACAAACTTTGACGCCGCTTACAGAAACGGTGCAGTGACACAAACACTGGCGCGGTACCGTGTATATATCTCGTACACTTTTTCTCGACATGATGTGTACAAACAGTGTTTAGTGCTGGTATATATCTTGTTTTGCTTGTTTTGTAGCCGGCGGGTGCGAGGGGTGCGGGACGATAGCACCTGTTGCCCCGAGTTTCGATGCGGGAAGCCTAATCCTCCCGGAGATGAAATAAATACAACATTGGCTCTAGCCGGAGACTCGCGATATGTTTTTCGAACGGCGACGTTCCGCAGCAATACCACCTCTTTGGGCATTTGGAGAGATTGCCGTTTTTATTTCGCAGTTTGCAGTATCGTGTTTTCTATGGGCAAACATGGTGATGTTTGCTCAGTCGATGTTCTTATTTGAGTGTAGCAATAGGTAGTAGGGAACGTGTTTGGCTGAGCATTTTGTTAGTTTCGTTCTATTGTAGGCATCCTGTAAATACAGAGCATAGAAGCCGTGCTATGAGGATTTTAACGCTTTTGCTTTGACCTCCAATTTTTTACGTCGACCATTGTCCGAGTTTTTTTTTATAGCCGACGTATACTGTTATCGTTGTATGATTTATAATATCAATTTAATATTAAATTTTAATGTCTTTGTTCCAGGTATGTATTTGCCACAAATCTGGAGAAAGTATAATGAACCCGTAAGTGTATTCATTGTCACAATATGACATTTAAAATTTTTACTTTAAGTAAAAGAAGTAACGAAGTGAATTGACTCCTTATTATTGAAGTAAACGAAAATGGTAATAATGGCGACAATAACAAGTAATAAGTACAAAAGTTAAGATACTCAAGATTGTTTGGATCTTAAAAGCATTTATGTAAAAAAACGCTTCGCTTGTTAATAGGTGTGTGGTCGAATACGTCGACCCGGGTTTTATCTTCAGGGCGAGTGCGCAACAAAAATATGGGTTTGGTCTGCCAATCCCATATAGTCCATTTATGACGGAGTACTCCAAGCATCTTTTTCTTTAGGATTTACAAAAAATCTTCGGTAATAAAAGTCGGTTTTATTTAAAGTTACTCTAGATATTACATTTATATCAAGAATACGCAAATACTTAGTGTTTCCATTATTTTCTCACTAGACTTAAGATGTCAATGAAGTCGAAGTTCTTACCCAAAATATTATTTATTTATTTATTCATTTATTTGTAATCACCAACATAACGTACAGCATAACGATTCAAAGTAGTAATACATTTATATCCACACAGAGCTAAATACCATCATAATTATAGGTGATGACTGCATTCAATAAAAATAACAGTGAAATTCTAAAATCCTAGTTGTATACAATCAGCAATAATAATATTTAACTTGATAATTATTTTTTATTACTTTTTTTTTCACGGATTTCATCCGGTCCTTTACAAAAGCATAAGTGGTCAGAGGTTGACCTGTTTGATATAAAACATAGTATAAACTAGTATACACACAGAAAACATTTGAATGATGGATAGTGACACACAGATATCGTAGAGCAAAACGTACATTCGTTTTTAAACGTCTAAATAAATTAAAAAACTAATTGATGCTTGGCAACCAACACGATAAAGTTTGTGCAAAATACTTTAGATCAGTAATTATCGTTCCTGCATTTTCTAGGTTACCTCATTCCTTAATTAATTAACGCGACGTCTATAAATCTAACTGAAAGATTGCTTATCTAATTTTGACACCGCTCCAGGATAGAAAATAGAAATAGACTACGTCAAAGATTCTGAACGCGTAGATACATGAGTACAAGTGTTTTAATCTTTATTTTTTTATTCACCTATTATATACCCTAGATGTTGTTTATAGGCTCCTCTCGTTTCCACACCAACGTATTTTATGATGATATCTTATCAGCGGGCTGGCGGTATAAGTCTCGTAGTATTAGGTTACTATATCACATTACCATTTGAGATTTAACCACTTTTAAAACTTTAGCGGTAGCGGCCGGCCGGCAAAGCACCAGATTTAGGCTAACCTAAACCTCTATTAGGTTATAACGCAACACTCTAGAAAAAAAATCTTGTCGAATTATGTCGAAGCAATGACTTGTCGAACTATGTATTTTCGAAGTAAGCGACTTGTATAAGTATTGAACTATCGAAATTCAGTATGCCCCTGTGGGTCCTGCTATGTCTATAATTTGAGCCAACTGTATCTCTTATGAAATGAATATCACTGTTTGTCCAAACATTAACTTAATTACAATTTTAGTGTGCAGTGTAACTGCTCTGAGATATGGGAGACGACTTTTGCTAACATAATAAATTGCGCTCACGTTGCATGTATCGTGCCCCTAAACCCTTAAAAAATATATTTATAATGAAATAACCTAAGATTGCTGAACAAATATGTTATACTCGACTAATCACTTTAATTAGTTATAAGTTTTAGTGTTAAATCTCATTTTAAGTGAACCTTGTTCTTTATGAGAAATAAATTCTTTAAACCCAAACCCCCTTTCCCGCTTTTGTTATTACGAGTACACACATTAACGGCTGCGCACTCAGTTATAGAATACCTTTTTTTTTTTTTTATTACCAAGATAGGCGGACAGGCAGGCGGCCCACCTGATGGAAAGTGGTCACCGTCGCCTATAGACTTTTGCAACACCAATGGCGTTGCCAACGCGCTACCAACCTCTAAAAGGAATAGGAGTGAGAGTGGAAGGGGTAAGGGAGGGGAGAAGGAGAGGGGAAGGGGGGATTGGGCCTCCGGAACCTCCCACAAACCGACTGAAACGCAATAGCAATAGCTATATTACTTTACGTCGGTGTTATGTGGGAGTCTGGAACTTCCCTGGTCGTGCCGACCCATTTGGCTATGATGTCACAGCGTAATATTACCACGATAAAACCTAGATAAAGTTTAAAATAAATAATATTTATACATTACTGTGTTATATATTTTATACACTGCCTAGGTATTGTATTTAACACCAGATTACACAGATTGCCGGTAACATAAACCCGTTACAAATACAGTACCGTAGCGTGTGATAATTTCCGTTCTGATAGTAGTGTGCATAATCATAAATGTATTATATACTCGTATCATAATCAGCCCATTACGTTCCCGCTGGTGGGACAAGGTGCATCCTTCTACAGAGCATATGGAGGAGAGATATGAGCATATCTACCAAGTAAATGTGGACACTCGGTATTCTAGTTTTGGATCCTACAACTTGTACGAAGGCCTAACGACAATAATCCTAAGAATACATCCAGGATCGACAGCATGTACCCTCTAAAGCACTACAGCGCTAAGCCGAAATGTTACTAGTGATCGCACACCCATATAGTGATAGTAGCAAGATATATCATTTTTATAAAACTTTTGGAATCACAGAACAGTATGCTTCACTATATGCACTTATGTGTAAGCATTAAGGAACTGTTTTTAAATTTTAAACCTATCAAAACTAGAAACGCAGAAGTCTCCAACATTTACAGCTAAAGATTTTGGAGTGACATGACTCTGGTTTGGGATTAATATTACGAGTTATTAATAATAATATATTATTGTCATAAATATTTGTTACAATTATGCTTTGTCAAATTATTCTTATCTTTTATATATGCTGGTTAATGCTATAAAGCAGAACCAAAATTAATCAATAAACATGTCGAAAATAAACTAATTTTGTGATCAATAAATGGATGATTTTTTAAAGTAATTACTTTTAATTTAATGTCAGTAAAAGATTTCGTGCTTTAGATTATTTTCAATAATTTGAAAATGTTGAATTTGGAATAAGTAAATATTGTGTCCTAACATATGTATGGCTCGTTCACTACCTATCCAGTGCGCTGCGACATCTATCAAGTCCGTTCCAGTCCACAACATACTGAAAATGAATTCATGTCAATGTCTAAAAGCGGAAATAGAATCTGGAACGGCGCAACTGGAAATAGTCGACATAACTAAAAATAACCGTTAGTAGAGTTCATAGCATTGCATATTGGCAGACGCTTACCTGATAATTTTGTGTAGCTGAAGATGAACTTTGATGTTTGCAAGTGACTGGACATTTCAAACAAGTCATATTTGAGTTTCAGTGTGATGTATATTATTTATGTGGGCTTTGCGAGAAATAGAAAAGAAAAAAATAGACGCTCTGGAGATGTGGTGTTGGAGACAAATGCTAGGAGTATCATGGACCGAGCTTAGAACTAATGTCTCAATACTGGAAGTACTCAGCATCAAGGAGCGTCTATCAGCAATCGTACAGAAACTAATTTTGACATTCTTTGGCCACGTGTCGCGAAGAGATGAAGCATCTATCGAACGGCTGGTTGTGCAAGTCAGGGTTGACGGTACAAGACCTCGCGGTCGGTCACCAATGCGATGGACTGGCCAAATCAAGAACGCAGTGGGTGGACCCATAAGTGAGTGTACCAGGATAACAGCCAACAGAGAGAGATGGCGGGACGTCGTGAGACGAATAACATCTGCCCCCAATACCACTATACACTATACACACACTACGGCCACGACCGCTCTGCCAAGAGATAATCGGCTGAGAAAAGTGATGTATATGCATTTGCAATATACAAGTCTACGATTTTAATTATTTGTGATAAAGATAATATTAAGATTCCTTTTTGTACATTAGTAAGTGAAAAATCCGTTCGTATTTTATTCAGTATTTTATGAATGTTAATGTTATAATACAACGTTATATGTATAGCGAATGTGTCCACGAAGAATGTTAGGTCGGTATTATATATTTTTTTTTAATTTTAAACATATCTGTGAGTTGTCATCACAATAATATAATAAACGCCAAAGCTTGTGAGTGAGCGAGAGAGTGTGTATATTTATAACTTCTTCGCGCTGAATGAGTTGCACGGTATGTTTGCATAAAATTGGAGCGATTTACTTTAATAAATACAAATTGGATCCGGTAAAAAATACACATTGGTTATTTCTCGTCGACCTGCACTCTGTTATAAAACGAACGAAATCAGAACCTGATTCAAAACCTGCATGTTTTCACTGTATAACATCAAATTGAGATTGAAACTGTAACAGTATTAACCACTGCATTAATTTTATTGATGTCCATCCAAAATTTTCCATATCTAAATTCTTTGCATTTTGTACGTGCAACAATGACTTCCGGTTTCATTGCTAGAACACGCGCAGAACGTCCGATGGTGAAATCGCCGGCTTGCGAGTGTAAAATTCCGTAATTCAGCACGTTTGGTGCCAGGGCGCGAAACGAGCGAGCAGAACGGGTGAGAGCGGAATGAACGAAAGCGGAAATATCGCTGGTGGTGCTTCAGAACACTGCGCGAGCGCTCGCGAGCCGCTTCCGGCACGGCCTCGTTACGTGGGCTTTGTATGAACGGAACGTGCGACGTTATATGCAGGGCTGTCGCTTAGGGTTAGATATCAAATGTAAAATTGCAGTTAAAGTTATTCTATATGTTTTTTTATTTCTAATAATAAAAGTTTAATGCATTATGGTTCCTTTCGTTCATAATATGCACCTTTGACTACAAAGCATAATCAGTCTTTTATTTTCCTACTAATGGGACTCAATCCTACTTCTTGTAGAGAGAAACATGTGCCATTAACCACTACGTAGGCCTAGTGCGGCTATATTTACATAGCCTAACGACTGTTGTACTAAGACGAACATCTTATACTGACGACTTGTTGGCTCCACGAAATACGAAAGTACTCAATCGAAAATGCTACTAACCATCTCGAATAACGCCATCTATTAAATCTAATTGTAAAAAAAACATTTATTTCTTTATCAGTTCTAGAAGGTTTTGTTCTAAATGAAATCCATAACAGCTATTGTTGTTTTTTTTATCTGGCACAATTTCTAAAAGGTTATGCTGTATGCAGAATGGCTAGTTACTTTTGCTTAAATAGGGTTTCCTATGTCTTGACAAGCTGTTTTTATCTTTAAGACTATTTTTTGCCTAAATTAATTTAAGTAAAAAAATATAGATAAGAATAAGATTTTAAAAAAGGAAGTATAATCTGTTTAAAGTAATCTGTAACACTTCGCATATTTGTAAGGAAGGGAAGCTTAAATATTTATCGTGATAACCCTACTACTGAATGATACCATATTGAATAGAATGACCCATTGTCCTCTGATATTACCTCACTCTGATTTATGCGCTGTTCAGTACCTAATAGCGATTTTATAGTTTATTGACCATCCCTAGCATGAAGCGAGATTTTAAAGAATATTTTATTGCAGATTATTTTTCTTCTTAGTTTAATTATTAGTGACCCTAAGCGCCTGTTCTCAGGTTTGATCGTTGGCCAGTGAAAATATTTGTTGATGATGAGAAATGATTATTAATTAATTTAATATGTGATGAGCCCATGAAATGTTTAAATATCTTGCGGGGCATCTTATCTAAGCGACACGGAAGCTAAATTCTCGCTTTTATCTTTTTCAAAGCATTGCGAATAAACATGGCAATACTTTGAACATTTTAAGTACACTGGTAGCGGCGAAGGTAATTCGTTTTTGGTTTAGGCTTATTTTTAGTTAAATATGAGTGTTCATTTTTGTTAGTGTTCGTTGAAATAAATGATGTAATTTCATAACATGTTTATATGATAGATGGTATGGATTGAAATATTACGATATTTTTCAGCACTATTAATTTAAGGGTGCTTAGTTTAAAATGCTATTAGCAGTACTCGTTCAAGTAGTAGACGCAAAAAGCAATAATTAATTATTATCTTCATTCTTAACTTAATAAATTGCTAAAGGAGCTTGACTAGTTAGAGAACTTCCTGAAGTCATGACATTTTAGCAATTTTTTTATTAAATCATACTTAAGAAAATAATAATATTTTCCAATTTTTAAATGGCATGATTATTCCCATTTCTCTCGTTACATTTTAGCAGCTCTCATTTGATACGGGGTGACCCTTTCACCCATCCCGTCCGCCTGGTACGCTGTTTCGTCCACCGCTACTGAGGTTTACTATGAAACATAGGAAATCCAATCACATCCCACACGAGGACGGTCACATTAAACCTATACAAACAACTTTACCCGTTTAACTAACTATTAAACCTATCACCTGCAGCTTAGAAATGTTGATTTTATAGTTTCATTGGGCTTCTTGTAAAGTATACGCTATAAATTCACAAGCTATGCAAAGCTCGTTACGTATATTTATTGCCTGAAGAAAACAGTTTGCATTTGGAAACTAAAATATCGCAGTGTCGACTAAACAATTTGGTTGGAATGTTTTAGTTGGCTGCTGTTTCGGTCTTCACTTATTTTGTTTACTTTTCCGTTTTGTTATGCAAATTGAAAGACGGTTGTTTATTTTAAAGAACTATTCTACTAAGTACTAAATAGTTAAATTTCAAAAATACGTCGGTATAAGATAAGTATTATTTTTCCCCTTTGACTAAGGTTACTTAGGAATTAATAAAATAGCAGTATTTTTCACCGACTTCAAAAAAGGATGTTTCTTAATTCATCAATCAGTATTTTTTATGTGTGAAGGATAACTTCGTCGTATATCAACCGATTTTAATCATTTTATTTGTTTGGTAGAGTATACTTCCGTGGTGATTGCTTTTAATTTTATCAAATTCGGTCGAGTGGTTTTTGAGTTACGCTCCAATAACTAAAAAGCGTTTCGCCTATTTTTATTCTTTGATGATATCAACTTTGTCAGTGAATGACAATCTATCCCGTAACAAGCAATGGGTCAAAAAGGGTGATAACAAAATATTTACTTACCAAAAAACGGAACCACCTTCAAAAACAAAAAGTTTGAAAAAACTTGTCGAAGTCGGTACCATGCACACAATATTGTGGGGTACGTATTTAAATGTCTAAAATTAAAAAACCTCACGTTAAAACACCTCCGTTCAAAATACCTAAAATCAAAATGCCTCATGTTTTAAAATACCTAAGCAAATAACACCTACATAGGAAATACCTCAGTTCAAAATACCGCTCGGACTAAATGTCTAATGTTTAAAATGTTTATAGCTATAACACCAAAGTTAGATTCACACACATTTTAAATACCAAATGGTCAATATACTTAAAGTTGTGCATCACTTGCTAGCTATTTGTTTGAAATAATAGATCTAGCGTAAAAGAGGGTAGATTGGTAAAATTGTCTATGCTTACAAATTTTATGTCAATTGTTAGTCACACATTTATATTGCAATACGTGAAACGTTACGGAAAATGACTGACCACAGTATTACTTTATTTAAAACGCAAAAAGGTGGATACAAAATCAACGTGAATGGTTTTTCGTACACTAAATGTCGCGAATACAAGGCCAACGTATATTGGGAGTGTGAATATAAACGAAAGGATTTATATAAGTGCAATGCGCGGTTAACGACTAATGTATTCTCAGAAGTCGAATATGCATCTGTAATATCGGCTAATGGGGAACACAATCACGAAGGTAATCCTCTGAGAGTGAGCGTAGCAAAAAGTGTGCAGGATTTAAAAATAAAAACAAAAGATCAACCTTCGGTGAAAACGTGTCAAATACTTCAAAATCATATTGCATCTACCAGTAGTGACGTTGCGACAAGTTTGCCATCTAAGGATTCATTACGACAAATGATCAATAGAGAAAAAAAGAAGATTATAAATGTACCAAAAGAGCCCACTGAATTTGATTTTGTTATTGACCACCAATCATTGTTCTTACATGATGAAAATTTTGACATTAAAGAAAGAATATTTGCCCAAAATAAAAGAGTCATCATATTTAGTACAAAAGAATGTGTGACATATTTAAGCCAAGCAAATTATTGGTTAATGGATGGAACGTTCAAGATCGTCCCAACAATATTCCAACAACTATATACGATACATGGTTCAGTGCATAATACCGATAAAACATTTCCCTTATTGTTCGCCCTATGTACGCACAAAGATAAGGCGTCATATGACGTCATGTTTGATCTTGTAATAGAATACTGTTCAGAAAAGGGCATTGCATTAAACCCATCATTTGTAATTATGGATTTGAAAAGGCCGCAGCTTTAAGTATTCGTCAAAACTTTGAGACAATAACCTTGAAAGGTTGTTTTTTTCATCTGCGACAAATTTTATATCGGAAAATTCAAAAAGAAGGATTATCTACTGAATACAACAGTGATAAACAATTTAATAAAGAAGTCAAATGTTTGCTGGCTTTATGCTACGTTCATCCGGACAACGTATTTATGTATTTCAATGATTTATTGGAAACGTTGTCTTATAACAGTCGTAAAATTGCTGACTGGTTTGGAGAAAATTACATCCGAGGAAAAAATAATCAGCCACCAAAATATAATCCACACTTTTGGTGTCTCAATTATCTAGCTACAATTCCACGCACGCAGAACAATGCAGAATCATTTCACCACCACATAAATCAAATTTGTTCTCAAATACATGTCGGATTTTATCGTCTGGTATCAGAATTGATCAAGGAAACAAAGGTGAATTTAATTGCAATTCAAAAAATAATCAATGGTGAACCAGTACCTAAAAAACGGATGAAAAAAGGGCATTACAAGTTAAATAACATCAACAACATATTACAAAATATTCCTGAATACAGTAATGTCGATCTTTTGAAAGCTATTGCAGCAAATCTTTAATAAATAACATAATTATAAAAACAACAAAATTGTTGTTATTTGATTACTTTTGCTGTACTTTTTATGTACTGTTTGTCTTATTTAAGAAACTTATTTCTATTATTTGTAATTAACAACAAATTATGTCCCACGCATATTGTATGTATTTATGATTAAAAATTTAAAATAAGCAATAATTGTGGTTTTATTTGGATTTTTTATTTACATACCTTCATCGACGTCGGTTTGGTATTTTTCATTTTGGTCAAATAACTGTTAGGTAAACCAACTTTAGGAATTTTGTTCATAGGTATTTCAAGTATTAGCTTTATGAACTGGAGTAATATAACCATATGGCATTTTAAACTTGAGGTGTTTTGAATTTAAGTGAAACAACCATGAGGTATTTTGATTTTAGGTATTTTGAACGGAGGTGTTTTAACGTGAGGTTTTTTAATTTTAGACATTTAAATACGTACCCAATATTGTGATAATAAGTACTTTTGAACACCGACTTCAACAAGTTATTTCACACTTTTTGGTGTTCGGTTCGGTTTCATTTTTTGGTATTTATTTTTATGAGAAGATGTTTCAATTGCCACAATTCTCCAATATGACTTAACTCGTGTATCCTAAAAACGAACAGGACAGAAAACAAAGATTTTATTTCAAACAAGCTGCGCCTCGCGGTTTCGCCAACTTGGTTTTAAAAGATGCTGGTGATGATTTTTTTGATTCTGAAATATGCCCTGTATTATAGAGTTATCGAGACAAAAAAAAAACATTTTTAAGTTTGAGCGATACTAACGAACAGTAATTGGTTTTTATTATATAAAGAAGAAGAACATTATTTATCTTTTCGTAGACTTGATTTCCTCACACGTTACAATGTTTTGGAAGTTATATTGATGTTAAATTAATTGCAGAAACGAATGGTTGCTTTCGTATTTATTCGGAAAAGTAAACACATTTACTTTTGATTGCCTGTTTTGCATGTTACGTTAAAAAAGTATGTGTACCTAGTACTCGTATCAAAGCATTTTTTACTCCAGTTACATGAAGCTCCCAATTAATTCGCCTTTATGAAATTTGTGTCTGTTTCAATATCAAATGTGATTTTCCTTGTAAGCGTTAGGTATGTATGATTGGTGAAAGAAGATGAAGTTTATATATAAGTTATGCTTTGTGCTTTAGTTGGTTTATTAACAGGAACATATCTCGAGTATGTAAACTAATAACATTACAAAATTATTATACTCTTATACTGTTTATATTAACAAGTTTATGCAATATGTAAGATTTTCTATAATAATTTTGATAGTCAAGTATGTTTCGATTTCGTTAAATACATTTTTTCTTCTGATTACACTTAAACATAAGGCTGAGATAAACCTCAAGAGGAAAATAAAACCCTTTAGTTTTCCCTTTTGATGAATGTCAAAATTAATCCTTTTACTCAAGAACGCGTACCTAAATAAAATTTACGAAATTACATTTTAAATTCTACCATTCCCGGGTCTTTTAATTCCTTATTTGTTGACTTATTTCTATGGCAATGCAATAACATTGACTTAGAAATAAGTCAACAAATAAGGAATTAAAATACCCGGGAATGGTAGAATTTAAAATGGATATGTAATAGGATTATATTATAATGCCTAGTATTAAATATGTGGCATAAATAGCCATAATTTTTCATTGTGTTTACTTATTTCTAAATCAATATTATTGCGTTGACTTATTTCTATGTCAATGCAATATCATTGACTTAGAAATAAGTCAACACAATGAAAAATTATGGCTATTTATGCCACATATTTAATACTAGGCATTATAATATAATCTTATTAGGTATTTCGTTGACCTAGAATCCTAGAAATATCAAATTTGGAAAGAAGCATCTGAAAATCATGATTTTGTAGTTATATCAAACATAAAACAAAAGTGTTTTTGAGATTACAAACAGTTGAACAACTAACCATGACGTATATCAAAGCATGGTAAAACATTCTTAAACTTCACAATTGAGTTTCTACGGAGCTTTAGGTACGACTTCGATCGCTTGGGCTGGGTGTAGTGGCGAGAGAGTTATTCTTTCAATTTCGATAGCTTGTTTATTTATGAACCGATTAATATGAAACAAACACTAAATGTTGAGTGAAGCTTACCACAATATATCAATGAAAACCACATCTAAGTCGGCTAAGCTGTTTCTGAGATTAACGAGCAAAAACGCACGACAAACAGATAACCAGACAAAAATTCTAACAATATTTTTTCCATTCTATTTTTGTTTATAAAGTCCAAATATATTTTTTTACATATATTTTCCATGTACAGACAGCGATCCATTACATTTTTATTATACCTATGTGTGGATGTTATCTCTTAAAATGTTACTTAACCACATATATCCAGAAATAACAAGAATTAGATGTAATGTTATAAAAAATCAATTTAGTTATCTAGTAATTACTACATAATACTTACAAAACACATATTACAATCATGTAAAATGATAATTCTAGGGTTTAATTTAAACTTTTTTTTATATAAACCCTTTAATTCCACCATTTTTTATTGTATGAATTTACCCGCGACTTCCGACGATCTGCTTAAGACGCCGTAGACCACTGACGCATACCGTCCCAGAATCGAATTTCAATATTCTCAACTCTATATTGGATTTTATCATCCACGCAGCGACATCTATTGAAAAGCTTGTCTAACATTATATTATTAATCATTAATCCTACCAAAACTCAACATTTAAACTGTAACACATACTAGCTTTTAAATGGAAAAAATCAAGTTGTGATTGTTGTAGCTGATGAAAACAACAGTCTCCAACGCATAACAATTTATATCCGACCCTGCAATGTACTGCATCTAACATTTTTGATTTCATTTTTGTTTTTTTTTATTATGCACGTATCGACGCCAGCTAACCCGAGCTAGTCAATTCGTTCCAGCATACGCGCTCGAAACGAATTTGTGACGACCGCTGGCTTTTCGTGTTGAGAAAAATCAAAAAATCTAATTTGTTGTTGGCTGCAGCGGATATGGGTTTGGTGTTTTGTCTTTTTATTTGGCGGCAGTTCGTAGATTTTTAAGTTTCCGTTTAGATAAGATTGTTTATTCATAATTATATAACAAGATCAAATGGATAATATTGTGTGCAATGTATTTATTAACAAATAATTCTGAAAATGTTCTTAGCCACGTTAGCTGTTTTGTATTAAAGAAACTCTTATCATATAATAACCTCCGTTATCTATAATTATTATAATCTATAATTTACCTCGGGCAGACATTGCAGTTGGGAAAAAACAACTTTGAGAATGAGGTGAATAGAAGAATTCGGCTGGGCTGGGCAGCGTTTGGGAAGCTACGTCGAGTCCTTACTTCGCCGATTCCACAGTGCCTGAAGACGAAAGTCTTCAATCAGTGCGTCCTACCCGTCATGACATACGGAGCCGAAACGTGGACACTGACGGCACGAATGGTCCACAAGCTCAAGGTCGCTCAGCGGGCTATGGAAAGGGCTATGCTCGGTGTTTCTCTGAGGGATCGCATCAGAAATGAAGTGATCCGTCAGAGAACCAAGGTCATCGACATAGCCCACCGGATCAGTAAGCTGAAGTGGCAGTGGGCTGGCCATATTAGCCGTAGAACCGACAACCGTTGGGGTAAACGAGTTCTAGAGTGGAGACCGCGTCTCGGCAAACGTAGTGTAGGACGTCCTGAGGCACGGTGGAGTGACGATCTGCGCAAGACGGCTGGCAAAAACTGGATGCGAGAAGCCCAAGATAGACCTAAGTGGCGTGCAATTGGAGAGGCCTATGTCCAGCAGTGGACTGCTACAGGCTGATGATGATGATGATGATGATCTATAATCTGTCCACTGAAAAGAGCTACCAAAGCGCTTTTTATGCTCAACAGTGACAATCACAATTTATTAGTAGGTAGGTATACTATTAGGTTTCTTGATCATTTGAATGGCAACAAGGACAAGCATACTAACATACACATACATACACATGTCGTATACACCTACTTTCGATTTTACAGTAAGAGTGAAAATAAAAATACGAATAATACAGTTTAATATGTATAAGGAGTATATTTAATTTTACTGTATGGTGTAAAAACCTTAAACCTTTAGCTAGTTGCTGCTAGTCTAGCTAGTGCTGCAGCACATCTGAGTTTCGTGATGAACGAATTCATAATCTTTGGGTTGTTGTAACGTTTATGCCTACTTTTGCAGCATATATGTATGAAACAGAACTTGCGTAGCCAAGCGGCATTGATCAATTGATCTGTCCGCATCAGGACAAAAAATAACAATAGATTTATGAATGAAACTTGCCTCGAATGAGGCTTGCTGATTCGGACAGATTAATCTCCAAGCTCAGCAACGAGAGATGGCAACATTAATAGTAACGTCATTAGTTATCGTGCTACGAGTATATCTGGACAACTTAAACTACTCCTATGAGTTTTAAAATTCGAGACCCATGAGCCTTTTTTCTCTAAATCTTATGAATTGATTGCTACGTGAACATCATAGAATGCTACGAGGAAATCGCTACGAGGTTTGACTTTCGCTCTTCTTAAATATTAGAAAATATTTTTTTTTCAAGTATATAGTATATAGTAATATTGAATCTCATGAATTGGTCTGCTATTCATATTAAGACTACTAAATACTACAAAATTGAATGGTATACGTTAAAGGCAAGGTACTTAAATAAATTAAACTTTCTCTTTGTTCCTTCGAAATCAACGAACCTTAGAATCTAAATCATTTGCAAAGAGACCACCAGGTGTTGTGATTCATGCGATGAAACCACTACGCCGTCTCAGGCTAATGTGTTTACCCCATTACATCTAGAGGCTTTACCACCAACAATTACAGACCTACCCTACCTTTCTCCAGGCAAATAAATAAACACAAGGAAGAGGGATTTGCGAGAGCTCAAGAGACCAGCTTATCTGGTTATGTTCAGCACCTCCGGTTGGATTTCTCCAAACATCGTCAACTCGACGCGTTTGCGTTAAGTTTTATTGCTTTTCTCTCTTCTAAAATATAGGTGTAATATACGAGTGAAGGATGTGGATACAAGTGTTATATTCTCTTTTGTAGAAACGATAAAAATGTAAAATAAGCAAAGGCGGTTGCCGTGTAACGGGGGCGAGAGAATCTAAATGGTGTGTGATTTATCAAGATTATGGGAGCATGCTAATGTAAGATGCGCTTCTATATAACAGTAGAAAATAGTATAAGATTTGTTTATGAAGCTATGGCAGCTCAGAGCTGTTGTGGATCGAACGCTCAAGCAGACACCCGGTGAAATGATGTAGTGTGAAATTTTACAGCATGGTGTTACGTGCATCACAGCATATCTTTAGACTAGTGCTGTTCATGATCTTAACACTCTTATAGCAGCAAAGTTTAGATCAAGATTTTGCAATTAGACATTCGTATCTTTAAATTTATAACATGGAGAAAAAAGCACGTTTATAAACTAATATTAATAAGGCACATTGGAAATTGAAATATAAAGGCTACCAGAATATACCAGAAATACGCTCAGCAGTCAATCCGGACTCAAGTCGAATCTGAGTAAATTTTATATGATATTTACAGTAAAGTCTTCGCTTAAATCGAGATTTAGAACTCAGCGCCTCATTCTAGAATACCAGTCTAAGGATAGTACACCATAAGTACGTTCTGCAGAGAATCCGGGCTTGGTGGCTGGTATTTGAAAAAGATGTTCAAGTGTAAATCTTCATTAAGTAAATATTTAAAAGTACCTAAATGTCGAACAAAAAATAATCAGATCTGTACTCGAACTACTGGATTCACTGTTAAACGTGCTTCTGCAATATTCCGTTCAGTGTGATAAAATAGACAAATAGATTATACTATATTAAACAACTTAAAATAACAGCATATAATAGTGTAACAGAAGGTGATCTTATCGATCAAAGTGATTTCTTCCGAACAACCTTTGAATGTAGTTGAATAACAATAGAAAAAAAAGATGGTGGACAGCTAGTATAAAAATTAATTACAAAAGAAAATAATATTAAAGAAATGTGTTGATACTTTTATTATACTTAGTGCAATACTAATGAACAAGTATTAATAATAAGTTCTGGTAAAAGTATTGGAGTAGTCGAGGAGTTTGTTTTTGCATTTTATACTATTTGCATGACGTTATTATGTCCCGTTCTTATGCAACTTTATATTAACCGTGGCAACCCTAACGAGATAAGTATGTTTAATAATAAAAAAAATACTGTAGAAGCAGACGAAATACAGCAATGCAAATGAAACCAGTCCGAATCATGGTACAGCAACACACTGTTGCTGTATTTTTCTATATTACATAAACTTTATTTCGGTTTGCATGCGTTTGTGTAATCAAAATCAATGTAATGAAAAAGTAATATAAAATAATACCCGTCGACTTGTCAATCACGCAATTCACGGACATTAAAAAATATATCGTAGCGCCAATTCAAAGCCGACAGAACCCTTTGCTGATATCGTGTAGATATTATGTAAGCCCTTGCAATATGTGCCGAGTGAAAAATAATTGTTTCCTGTATTACCGATGCCTGTGGATAAGGGTCCTTTGGCAACCAATACGTCACAGTATACAGAATACAGATGACATAGTTATGACGTCATATAAACGGTACTGTATTTTTCTAACTACTTACTTTAAGACGTATTTTTGTTGTTTTAAACTAAACCAATAATACGTACTTATATTTTAGAAAGGTATAATACTTAATCCAGGTAACCAAAAATATACTATAATGTTGTATCATCAATCCAACTTAAATTATTAAAAAGATATCAACATCCCGGCTTCAAGCATACTCTTATAAGACAATTATACCTCAGGAAGTTCACGCAACATGGTCAGAGGTTTGATTATATAAAATGTGTTAAGCTGACGTGTACTTTCTAACAAAAAAAAAGTTATAACCAGAAGACGATACGGAAAACGTCTTGATAATTTATTTAGACTTTTATAATATGTAAACAGAAGTACCAATGCGATGCTACAAGTTAGATAATCTTAACGTAACCACAATAATTATTGTAAGCCCCAACCCCAATACTTGCTACTTGCATTCAAGCTGCTCAGGCACTGCAATGCAGTACGTTTACCTCAAGATGGAAGAGTTTTTATGTTATTACTTAAGAATTACGCAAATAAAACGAACGTAATTGGCATACTGCGTATTATTATGGCACTCTTTAAATTATATAAACATGTTTATTTTATTATTTAGCATTGCGTTTCGGACGCTGTTTTTGCTAGGACAGACAGTCAAACTAGGCAGGTCCAACTTCGAGAAAGTGGGCAGGGCACATAGCACGCAGAACAGATGGCCGATGGGGCCGAAAGGTTCTGGAGTGGAGACCACGGACCAGCAAGCGCAGCGTAGGTCGTCCACCGACACGGTGGACAGACGACCTGATAAAGGTCGCAGGACGACGTTGGATGCAGGCCGCTTCCAACTGGTCCTTTTGGATAATGATGGGGGAGGCATAATGTTCAGCAGTGGACGTCCTACGGCTGAGATGATGATGATTGCGTTTCGAGCACAGTCATTTATTACGTTTGAGTCGTATGACTTATACTATTTTTATAATTTATTATTCTATTAAAGTTTCCAGTATGATCTTTTTATAAAAACTTTTTTCTCGATATGGCACAGTTAAGGCATATTTTACATTTTATTACTAATGGCTTACTAAAAAAATGGTATGCAATTGACATACTTATATATTTTTCTCTATACGATAGGCTGTAAAATAAATTTTATCCCGTGGTCAAACGGAGATTTGTGCGTATGTGTGCAGTATAATCCCTTATAAATCTCGGACTGTGGTTGGGTAAAAACAAAATTTTAGGATAAAATTCAATTTAGGTAGACGCAATGAAATTTAGGTTATTATTTATTTTTGCGTTTCAAAAATAAATGTCATTTATTCGTTTTCATTCGTATAGCATTGTTTCCCATACACTAGTCTAGTTTTCCAGATACTTTGTTTTACAAGTAGCCGCGCAGTTATTTAAATCTATAACTTTACCTCTATTCATAATGTTATGGATTATATTTGTAAAATGAACGTAAAATGATACTTCATCTTTGTATATTTGGTCATTGTATGAATGTTAATTTAACGAAGCGCTCGTAGCGGAGCTTGACGTGGCGATCTTACCGATCTACAAGTTAAGCAACACTTGCTGCGGTCAGGACTTTGATGGGTGACCGCTAGTGGCATTATTCAACTGAGCGCTTCCGTTCTTCGGAGGGTACGTTAAACCGTCGGTCCCGGTTGTTTATCTTAGGATTACAATCGTTAGGCTATGGCAAAAGCCTTCGGGCGGCCTGAAAACTTCAACATGGGTCACTAGTCTATCCAACAAGCTGCACTGGGCCCACGTGGTGGATTATGGCCCAACTCCGCTCTCTAAGAGGAAGGCTTGAGTCCCAGGAGTGGGAACATAATGGGCTGATTATGATTATGAAAATGTAATTCATTTGATTTCCTACTCAGATCTGCTTCTATGATATAAACTGATCTCCCTATCTATATCGTACCACAAAAGCCTTCCAGTTGAGTACATTTAACAAGCCCATTACAGAGCTTCCACTAAATACCATTATGGTTGTTCATTTCACAAGCAAGTCAGTTCTTTTTATGCGTCGCCACGCGTCGCAACCACCCCCTCAGGGCAGTATTTTCATTTGCATTTCTGGTTATAAATCCTCACACTATACAAGAGGGTATTCTTATTTATCCTTATATGAAAGGAAAATGTCGCTTGTACTTCAATCCTACATATGTATGTTGGGTAATTTATAGTGACTCTGATTTATTATGACTTTCCTTTAAGTATTATTATGAAAACAATGTATTCATACATTGAACAAATAGTACTGTTTATAAATATTGTTTATAACAAATTTACTACGAGTATTTTTATGGTATCATCATCATCATCATAATAATTAATAGTTGGAAGACGTCCACTGCTGAACATAGCCATAGAACGTCACTTGGAAAGGGTACTTGCGCCCTGCATCCTGCGATTGCCCGCGGCGACGAAGTCATCGGTCCACATGCATAGCCTTGGATATATCCTCTCTTGGATACATACTTTCTACTTCATAGTCTAAATGCGCCGAGGTAGGTGCGTATACCAGTATGACCTTCAGCGAATACCGTTTGGTTATTCTGGGTATAAGGAACGCTACTTTAGCCGACACACTATCGACTTTGATGACGTTTTTCACGAGAGACTTGCGGATGAGGAGTCCGAGACCACACAGCGACAGTACACGCGGAGGGGTTCTTATAAAAAATATTAAGAAGTATCGTACCTTATCATTTGAACTACGAATATATTAAACTAATATTATTAACCGGCAAAACACTCACGTTAGGGATCGAATACGTCGATCCGATATATTCACAAGAAAGAGTATCGTCAAGCTCTGATTTTGATAATGTATTATAAATCCTAAGGTTCTGTATATTCATATAAATTATGTTTTCATTTGATGACTGTAAAAGTGGTTATGCAATTATAATACGGACTACATGAAATCTTTTAATTTACACAAAATTTTGGCAACGCAAAAAGTAACAAAACAATACTAAAAAGTGAGATTATTTCATGTTACTTTTTAGATATTACATTTAGCAGCATAATATTTGATGAAAACGTAACGTATAAGTAAATTTTTGTCATGAAATAAATGTATTGTTCTTTGTTTACTCTTAAACATACGAGTACAATATATTTAATTCTTTCTTAACTGTTGTATACCTATTGCAAGCACAGACATATTTTGTTTGAAAAGAATCAATATCTGAGCCGACAAACGACATAGGTTCATAAATATAGAAGAACGTTCTCATTATACAAATCTTCTATGCTTGTTATCATTCAACTGCATACCTACTAAAAGTATATTCAACTGTTATGTTGCATAACTTTGTGCCACAATTTCGGAACATGCAACTCACTAGAACTCCCCATTACAACTTAATAGCCCTGTATTTACAAGTCCTCAACATAACGAGATGCGTCCATTCATCACAAGCATTTCGCTTCAAGCATTTTGCTTGAAGCGAGCGAAACGGGTGACAAGCAAGCGGAGCGAGCAATAAACAGTACCTACTGTTCTTAGTTTCCGTAGCATCACAGTTTCGTGGCTCTGCTATTGTTCAAAGTTAGATTGCTTTTCCCTTCTTGTCCTCAAAACCAGACACAATAGATTTAAATAACGGACGTGTGTAATGCCACTTTTTACGCGATAGTAAGTCTTAATGCTAACTTAGAAGGCGGAAAATCCCATGTGTATTATTTCGGAATATTCCGGACATGCCACGCACAAGTTTTAAATGGACACACTTGTGCCGGTGACGAGGTGTCGCTGCTGTGTGACGGATTCATTATGTTCGCAACAGTTTGTGACGTGTGAATTTGTGGTATGGGTGGAGAAATTCTCTTAACTGGTTCATCATCATCATCATCATCAGCCTGTAGCAGTCCACTGCTGGACATAGGCCTCTCCAATGGCACGCCACTTAGGTCTATCTTAACTGGTTACCGCTATATATTTAATAACAGTGGGAGTTTGTTTTATATATTCCCTGATCGATAAGCAGCGTAGGTCGTCCACCGACAAGATGGACAGACGACATGATAAAGGTCGCAAGACGACACTGGATGCAGGCCGCTTCCAACCGGTCCTATTGGAAAATTATCGGGGAGGCATATGTTCAGCAGTGGACGTCCTACGGCTGAAATAATGATGACGATGATGATGATATCCGACTCGTAATGACGCAAAAAGGAAGGATAGGATAGCAATAGAATCGCCGCATTACATGATACATAGTTGTTTTAATTCTTGAAATGTGTTTATTTACATTTTCTGACATGATTGTTTCTTACGTATGCGTTAGGAATACCTACATTAATAAAAACCAGGACAGAAGTTTTGTTTAGCACTTAGTTACTAGCATTGATCTCTCAAATTAGTTAATTAATAAAAACAATCATTATCAGTTAATTGATTGCAAGAAATAAAAATGCCGAGTACTGTAAACGTCGTTGCGGTAAATATAAGTGCTCCAAAAGATTTCTTCGGTTAGTGTTATGATTTTACTTTGAAAATTGACAAGGATTCAATTCCCTGTGAGGATGTAAAGATGTGATTATTATTTATTTATTTATTAATATGAACGCACTTGCAATTATTCATATTATTAGTTCTTAAATGAAACAAAACAAATATAATGTCTGATATGGTTCTAGATTGACTACTGTATGTAAATATAGTCTTCAAATGACAAAAAGCTTTAAAATGTCTAATTAGGATGGTAAAGTGATAGGTTTTCTGTTTCAAATGTCAAATTAAAAATAATTAACCAAACATTCTAATTACAGACAAAAAATCTCCAATTGTCAATTGGAGATTTTTTGAGAAACAAGATCAAATTGCAAATTGTCTCGCAAAATTTGCACACGACAACAGTTTTTGAAGGAAAAAAGCGGGAGCTCACTGATTGCCTTCATTTTCTTGGGGCACGATCTTGCCCCAGGCTGGGAGTCCCATGTCCCCCGCGTGAATTTATTCCTCCTCATCAAAACGTCAACACGTTGACGTGTATTTTAGGGATTTTAATCGGGGTGTCCCCTGCCCCAGGCGTAGAGGGGAGGGCCACCATCCCCTATGTAAATCGGGCGACCCGTTTGTTCGCGTAATTGTTTTCGTTTCGAATTGACACGTACCCGGTTTTAGTTTTGACACCAGCATAAGTGTTGTTTAGTTTAACTATATTATGAGAAAATTATTATACGTTAGATTTAAATAGATATCGTATGCGTAAAATAAGATGAAAAACATTTCGGAAACATTTTTCATATTTTTAGCAAAAATATGTTTTATTGGGTGACGACTCAGTGTTACATATTTAGTTTTTGTATTTTGAAACATAAGCATTATGATTCTCTTCATATACCGTACTGCAAGTAATGAAAACTCACGTACGAAACTTTAAAGGTTTAACTTTTGGCTTATATTGTAAAGGTGATGGTCAATCATGTGTTCGCCTTGCCGGTCATAAATTGTAAATAGAAAATGTGGTTTGTAACGACTGTTGTCATAAGACAAAGACTAGGACCAACCCCTTAACGTGTTCTCCAAAGCAAGGAACCGCTGAGTTTTTGTGTATTAAAAAAAACATGTATAGTAACCGAGTAAGGTTTGCTAAACCAAATTGAATAGTTCAGAGCAACTAATCTAGCACTACTACGAGCGATTTACAAGAAAATAGCAGCTTACATAATCCCAACTAAATCAGAAGACCCTCATTGCTTATTTACACGTTACTCCCCAATCCACTCAGCCTGTGGCCTATACTCTGGCCTAAGCTCTGGCCTACTTAAAAACAGCAAAAGCCAGGGATAATTATCCGCGCGCGCGGCTGTTACATCAATTATTCATAATATTTAGTGGTCGGGACGAAGCTAACGAGCAACAAATGGCTGGGGCTACGGACTACAGCACAAGGCGGTAGTATACTAATCCAGCAGTACACTGGTTTGAGGATTTTTTTTATATTTTTATTTGGATACTATCTTCTATTTTATTTGGTCGTCAGGGTATCACACTAGATCTGAAATGGTGAATGGGTATCAAAGACAGCTGTAGAAGCACACGTTTAGATGTTTAGGGTTAAGTTTTCAATATTTAGGGAGTAGCTAAATTTCAACAAGTAACAAATCTCCACTCCAACAGTTTCTGTGTGAGGATACGAAATTAAAGAATATTCCCTCTGCCTTCGGGATATGAGTTGTAGGCAAGGGAACCGAACTAACCATTGCAGTTTTGCCACGAAGTAATCTAATACTGTGTTAGGGTCTGAAGGGCACTGTAGTAAAGTAAATTATTGGGCTCTCCCCTCAATGAGATCGCGTAGTTGATCAATGCACTCTGAGATGAAGGCTTTAGTCTCGGCAGTGGTATAAGATCGTAATGGTGCGCGAGTGTAGGGAAGTGTACAAAATCTTGAAATGTCGTTTTGCGATGTCCTCGTCAATCACCTTAGAAAGTTTTACCATCTACTGCTTTACTAGAATGTGACTTAAACAGGACAGTGACTTACTGATATACTTATTTATGTGACTGTCACTTGACTCTGTTTGAATAAAAATGTCACTTTACGCAACTATCGGTATCAACAACGAGGAATGGCTAATGTACGAGGCCATATTTAAAAAAGTACATTTGTGACATTTAAACGGCACAAGCTAAGGTTCTGCATTTACATTGTCACAGTCGTTCTTGTCCCATTGGGATTGTGTGACCATCTTCGAATTAGGACAGCGGTCGTGCGGGGGTGTCTTTGCTTTAGTCACGGACTGTGGTTCTATTACGGGATGTTTTGAAGATATTGTGTTGCTTTCTTTGTATGAGATGTCCTACTTTTCTATATTATGAAATCATTTAAACGTACTAAATTATTTGCCTAAAGAACTTAAATAAAATTTATAATTCAAATTATTATATTAATAATTATAATTGTGAACGTTTGTGAGTTAGTGGGTGAAGATTTGAGTGAGTGAATATGCTGTAACATTTTACCCTGAAACATTGACGGGTAATCACAAAAAAAGGGATTTGGGATGATTTTTATTTATTTATAATGGTTCATCAAAGTGACCCCCTCTCGCCTGCTGGAAAGCGAAGATGGAATCAAGAAACAATGACCATTAGTGCAGCCGTGAGCTGTACTAATCGCCGCCCCTACCCCCCCTACTACCTGAGAGATGCTTTTTCACGCCCCGCTTGAAAGTCCCGGAACAGAACTGCAAGGAAATACGTACGTATTTAATTTACTTGAATCACACTAATGCTAACTTAATATTATATATTCGAAAGTGAGAAACTTTGGATGGATGTTTGTTACGCAATCACGCCAGATCGGCTGAACAGATTTGGATGCAATGTGGAATGTAGAAGTATCTCTAAGTACAAGTAGGTTCTGGAATAACACATACAATTTGCTTAATCGAATACTTTTCATCATCGCCATCTTCATTCATAACCACACCGGTAAAAGCGTGGATTACAGCAATTACATATATAATTACTTGTGTTTACTAACTAACTGATTCATCAATGACAAGCCTTAGCCAATGGTGTACCAAATTTCATAACTTGGCGGTAAACTATAGATGTAGGCAGTTAATACCTTTTTATTAACCGACTTCTTAAGAACTTAGACTTACTTAAGTCAAGATATTGTAAGTATTCACTAAGGAAGGATTTTAAGAAGTTTAACCCTAAGACGGTGAGTTTAACTAAGTCTGTGGTATCTCATAGACCAAGCCAGCGAAGTCACTGGCTGGTTATCGAGTTATGAATAAAATCGCTTTTCTGCAATGGTACCTCGTAGAGGTGAGTCGTATTTACTAGAACAGATCAAAGGAACAGGTATTTTACGAGACTAGGTGGCACCTATTCCAATCTTCGTAATACTAAGTCTAACTTAACTAGTCTTCCTTCAAGATAAACATTCATTCAGTACATCACCTGTACTATATCTCTCTTTCTCTCATACGCTGAAGCCGAAGCTGAAGTCCCGTTGAAGTGAGACGATGCAATACAACATACATCGTCTTGTTACATGGAGAATTGAGTATCAGACTAGTATTCATGTGAAAGTAAAAAGTAATTGTATACTTATTTAAAGTGCAGTTTGTGCAGTGCTTGTTATATTTTCCTATGTAGGTATTAGAACAAACTTTTCTTTTGTTTATATGATTACATTTTAATAAAAGTAGATTAAGTGGTTTCAAATCTCATAAATACGCTATCTTCCAAAGCTTACGCTTTGTATAAATTGAAAGTATAATATGTTGACAGTCCTCATCCTGTAAAATTATAAAGGGAAGATATCAGTTGAACATAAATAGCAAATAATAGTAGTAATAAATATAAGTAGTGGGTACCTATACTCTATTTGTCTAGTCTAGTCTACTACTATAATTAAAAAATCTCTCATGAATCGAATCGAAGTATCAAGTCATTCTTTAAAGTATTAGGTATGTGAAGACTAAAGTACAATATACGCTACGCTACGATCCATCTCTAGTACCTAGCAACTTTCGAATAAGAAGTTCTCTCTCGTTTATTGGACGACAAGCGTAAAATATCTTGCTTGTGGTTATAGCATGAAATATTCATAATTTAGTGGTCGAGACAAGGCTAACGAGGAACAAATGGTTTGGACTTCATTCTTGTCTCTCTGGGATTGCGCCGCCATCTCCAAATTAGGGCAACAGCGCCCGCAAGGGGTGTCTTTGGCTTGTTTCGAACGTTTGTTGTGGTTTTAAACATTTTGAACAGGGATAAGAATGAGGTTAGATGAATATTTTAATATTACTGTGTACATTTTTTGATCCTACAATAACCGCATTATCTGTTCTGCGTGCTATGTGCCCTGCCCACTGCCACTTTAACTGGCTATCTTCTGGGCTATGTCGATGACTTTCGTTCTTCTATGGATCTCCTCATTTCTGATTATCAGTTGAAACTGACTAATTCAATGCTGATAAATAAATCATTATACATAGCGATTGTAGTATTTTATTTCTTCAAAGTTCTGTAACTTTTACCTTTATAAAGACTTTAAGTAAGTATTTTGTTACATCATTAACGCAAACCGAATTTACTGAGGAACCTTTTGCAGATATCTTGTATCTTGAATAATTATTAAAAGGTTGAGTAAGAATAAGGTTTAAATTATAGAACAAAAAGACAGCCGTTGGAGAGACGGTACTATATTCTCCTTGAAAAAGACCACCGGATGTGGTTAAAACTATAGTTGGAAAGATCTGACTTAACTACGTGAGTGATTCCCGTTTTTCATATTAAAATGTGTATTAACCACGTTACTTTTCATAATAAAACTACTATATCTATACCACTTGAATTCAACGGTATCTAATAATAATAATAATAATCTTTATTTCAGGCAATAGCACAGTTACACATTGTAAAAATACCAGCGGCCCATATCGAAACACATACCTTACAGACTAACATAATATATATATATATTTTAAAGGGTTGAATGATATTACAAAACTGTATCGTACAGTTACGGATTCATGTTCAGTCTCGGCTCCCTGTACCGTCGGAAAACAATCCCTGCAGGCCAAAAGTCTGGTGCCAGGAATGTTTCTCTCAACTTGGCTGGAAATCTGACCACACATATGACTTGAAGTACGTCTCGCGTTTTGATTCCAGCCGCGTTATCTTTACCTCCGGTAGGGCCTGAACCGGGATTCTTCCTTCGTCACATTTGTCGCGTATATACCGCACGATCACGTCTCCTGACGTGCTCTTCTCAAAACGGGAGAGGTATAAAGCTGATATAGGCTCTGCAGCACGGATAGCCGTCGCTGCAGCCGGAGCGGTGCCGCGGAAATAATGCCAATACATTTGTCGCTATTTGCCGCTAATGTCAATACATTTTATACAAACTTTAGCCCCAGATACACGCAGCTTGAATCAGTCAGCATGGACTGCTTTAAGCGGCACAGTGAATTATAGTCTTCTACAGTGTAGTACAGTCGCTTAAAAAAGAACTTCGTAATGTGATTGTTACATATTATGCGCATTCATATAAAATATCTTAACTGTTATAAATAGTATAGAAATTTACAATACAACTTGTGTATTCCTGTTAAATTTAACTAGACATATATATATTACAGTTTAACTTACGTTACGTAAAAATAAACATCATGATTCGATTCACAAAACCATTTGTGAACTTCGGACTCACTCCTGCGTATGACAGATGCAATTTCAAAACTTTGAAGTTTTATGTATGCAAATCTTTACATTCGGCACCTCTTTCGCCTAGTAATATGACCTTAATTGACTTAACAAACACACCTTTCAAATACGTTATTACTTGAAGATAGGTCATATTTAATAAAAATCACGTTGTTTTATCTCCACATCAAAAGCCGTTCGAATACGTCTATCTTTATTATTCTCTCATCACTGAGCACAGACTTTACTTCAATCTTTTCACTTTGACTCGAGTAAGCCTATCACGTCACGTATTAGATCCTATGCTGAAGCAAAAAGTCATTTCGTAAGGTTTATAGGTCGACTCATGCGAGGAAGACTTTAGGAAATTTTTCAGGCTCTCGCGATAAGTTATTTACAGTACAAGATTCTAGTCACGATATATTAAACGGATACCGTGCAAACGTTTATCGTGCAAGAGTCCATGTGACCTCATAAGTACCTACCGGCACAGAGTCAGTTCTTTTTTATTAGATTATCAAGTGACGGAATAGGCAAGTTTTATCCCAGATGATAATGAATACACTTGCCCATGGTAGTTGCAGTGCCAGGCAGGAATTTAAGCTGAAGTTTTTGGTTGCACTGCATTACCTTTACCGAGAATTTAGTTTCTGTGTCTCATTCGGCTAGTAGGTAATTGATTTTATTGTACTCGCTACATTGGTCGCTATTCGATGTGTCTCACACATAAATGTTTGCACACATTCACACACGCTCACACATAGCAAAAATTTCATTTTGTGGCGAAATCTTTGCGCCCATGTGGAGGTGTTACACCTGCAATAAGATGTATTTTATATCATTATCGAACGATTCGATGAATTTTCAAAGCTGTCTTAGTATTAATAGTTGTAGTATTATTATTAGTAGTAGTTGTATTCGTAAAGATGTACGCCAGAATTTCTCAAAAATTATAGTGTATATATTATTTTATTCCATAAATAATTTTAATGTACCCAACTATACAAATACAATATATGAATGAGATGAGTTTGATATCGCTAAAGTAGGCGTTAGTGCTTTAAAAAGTAATACTATAAAAAAATATGAATGGTTATTAATAAACACTATTAAATCTAGCAATATAATTAAAAACAAAAGTAACACGCACAATATTTATGCAAATAAATTGATCTGATTTGATTTGATTTGAAAGACACTATTGATAATGGCAGTATTGCTGTTTAGTCAGTTAATAAACGATTTCAAAACTAGTGATGATATAAATACATTAAAATAAAACTTATAAAACTAAAGCTACATATTGCAACAAGTACCAGAGAATAATTGTTACAGTAATAATTTACTGTATCGTGTATCTCATTGTAAGAGAAATAAAGTAAGTAAGAACTCAGTTCTCATACGAAATACATATCGTATGAGAACTGAGTTCTTAAAATCGAATGTAGTAAAATAATATGTATTCAAATAACAAATGGTACTGTATCGTTGTTGTGAAAATAATTAAATGTATAACATCTTCTTGAAGACGACTGTACTACCTATGATTGTATGTTACACAAGAAACCTACACAGTTAAGCTAGTAGTAGTTAGAAGCGCCGCTGTCCCTATCCCCTGCGGCCGAAGTAGCAGACGGTGGGGCTACTCACCTGACCCATCGTAGGGGGACTTAGGGCGGCTAGACTCGGGGGAGTCCGGCGTCCATTTGCGGGTTTGGTCCCCCTAGGCGGTTGCGGCACGCCAAGTGTTCTGGCATGCTGCAAGAGAGAAGGGTCCGGCAACGGGCAGCCGCGGCGGGTTCGCGCTCGTGTGCGAAATCTGTCCCGCGTTCCCGCCAAAAGCGGCAGTGACGGAACACCGCAGAGGTTTGGTGGGTATGCTGCCCTTCTGGCAGAGACTCCCACATAACCACCGTGCTCCCCCCGGGGCCAGTGGTATCTATAAAATATTACTCTACGATAAAAAAAAATAAAAAAAGGTTATCCTTATAATGTAAAAGCTTTAGCTTGTTTTGAATTGGAAGTTGTTCAGAAGTGAAGTAACTGATGTTTAACCGAATTCCAAAAAAGGAGGAGGTATCTCAATTAGACATATATTTATTTTTATGTGTGTTCGCAGATAACTTCGTCGTTTATGATTTTGATGATTCTATTATGTTTGAAAGAGTATACTTTTGACATGCTGCCCATTTTAATTTAATAAAATTCGATTTTAGAGTTACACTCCAATAACTGAAAAGTGTTTCGTCTATTTTGATGATTTCATGATGTCATCATTGATGGTGAATGACATCGATCCCGTAATTAGCAAGAGTCACTAAAACGAGATTTATTTGAGAACTATCTTCAACGCCAAAAAGTGTGAAATAACTTGTCGAAGTCGGTACCATGCACACAATATTGTGATAATAGGTAAATTTGAACTATCATAATACCGACTTCAACAAGTTATTTCAACACTTTTTGGTGTATCACCAAAGTCGTTAGTGTTAACAAAAAAGTCAGTTCCAATCGTTTGGTAAAAATTGTTTTGCTCATACTAACGTATAGTGAATTTAATCCCATTAAAAAAACTACCTCTGTGTTATTTTATGCTCCGCTTTGTGGAAAGCGCTTTATAAATATATTAGAAAAAAAAACTACATTTCAACAAAAAAGACAACAACAAACTGGAAGCAGTAAAGCGTACTTTTCCCTTTTGACGTCATACGGCGCAAACCTTTATTTGCGTCGAGTTCATATTTTCCTCTTTAAAGACGTACGGTTGGTGCCCTTTGATGTATGGAATCAGGTGCCCTTAAGGAAAAAACGCCGTGGAATGCGAGAGCAATTTGAGTGAATAGTATAGTACAAAGTATATTCAGACATCTATGCCGCATTGTGTAGGGTGTGACACGGTTGGAGGATGTATTTTTTATATTTTTTACTTAATATATTTATAATTCTGGACTTATAAATAAGATTTAAGTTATATCGTTCACTTGTTTTCTTGTTATTTAGGTTTAGTGAATTTGCTTAGAACAGGAACTTTAAATTCAGAAATATTTATACATTTAGACGATAAGTTGAATATTTATTTCCTGATAAAGCTATCGCGATAAAAATAAAAATACACTAGAATTTACAGGGTGCGTTAACCGTCGGTCAAACTTGGTGTCATGACTTGGTGAATTTATTTACTTGTTAGCACAACAAACAGCAAGCTTTTGAAATATAATGTCCTAGTTGTGGCAACATAATAGCTAGGCTGATTTTGCTTTGATTATGCATATAATAAGCATATTAGCTCAAAAGATTAAAGCTTATATAGTTATATAGCGCATAACGAAGCCCGTTCACTTCATTGCCTTTGCTCTTCTTATCTATGTTTATGACGCTAAGCACCTTATTCTAGAAGTACCTACGCTCAGTAGTCAAGCTTGAGTACAGATCTGAAAAAATGTTGTATGTCAAAACTCCACTCAAGTCGAGACTCACAATTGAGCTTATTTCGGGAACACCGACTTGAGAACGTGACTGGCGAAATGTGGGTGTTTATTTACCTCTGACAACCCCTTCCAGAATGAAAAGGTCTCATTGTTTGTATTATGTCATACTTATCTTTATAAAACTCTTGAAACTCTTGATTCTAAAGAATCGTACATTTCAAAACATCTATACAAACCCTTCGTACCATACAATAGTCTATTTTTTCACAAATCAACCCTCCACGAAATCATAGAGTAGGAACTCTGTCGTACTCTGTCTAGAGTGGTAGTGTAATGAGGGCGCCAGCAATCATCACAATGAATGGTAAGTAGAGTCTCTTGGATGAATGCGAAGTCCTTGCTGCAACCACAACTCTACACGGTGACTATGGCTCTGGAGAAAAAAAATGGGTCAATGGACAGCTCAGAACTATTAATAATTATTCAAAAATAAGATAAGATACAATAAAAATAAACTTTTAAAGCAGATGCTTGAATCAGGAAAACTCATTTAGAGTGAAAAATTAATTAGCTTTTTCTACTCTACCTTCAAGTTACAATTCAAAAGTCTATATGGTACATACATACATACATAAAATCACGCCTCTTTCCCGTAGGGGTAGGCAGAGACCACGGATTTCCACTTACTACGATCCTGACATATCTCTTTCGCTTCATCTATACTCATCAATCCTTTCATACATAAGCGTCGGTTTAGGGTACTCTTGACCTGGTCTTTTTTCAGAACGTTCGCCTAGGTCTTCCCCTTCCAACACTTCCGTTTACTTGTCCCATGTATACCTGTTTAGTCATTCTCATTTCATTCATTCTCTCCACATGTCCAAAACCATCTTAACATACCTTTCTCGATTTTTGTCAAACATTGTGTATATATATTGTCTTTGATTATTATAAAAAATGATATTATGATAAAAAAACGCACGCCTTATATTATCAACTAATATACGATTTTGATGGATCATATAAAATTTCTGAGTAAATCATATTATATTTCAGTAGGATACAATTTGCTAAACATTTTTGGGTAATTTTTAAAATTGTCGTACAATCCTTTTGAAAACATAGAGCATTGAAATGTCACGAAAATATAATATTGAGACATATTATGTCTCTATACATACCTATATGTCTTTGAAATAAGTCAGATTATATAATCTGACTTATTTCAGACATATATAATTTTATACAGCTGGGAAGTATAAAAATCAATCACACCATACTGACATTAGAATGTTTTAAACGACGTCCGCATAAAAATCTGCTCATTAGAGAAAATGTATTTAATAAACTAATTTCTGTGTAATTTGAAGTAAGAACATATTTCAACCGTTTAAACTTTAAACCTTTTCTCTGCAAATATTGAAAACAACGTTGTTTGTTTTTCATTAAAAAAATATCGCGTGTTCAAACTTTTTAAGAATTACCAAACTATACATATAATTTCATTTGACATTCGTCAGAGTTCAGGCCAACATTTAACTTTACTAATTCGTCTTGACCATTTAATTTCACGAATTACATACAAATTTATAAGTTCATGATTTTTTGTACATTTTGGACATGGATTGGAGGAAATCAGCTGAATTGTTTCTTTGGTTACGTTTAACCATCATCACGCTTCCATGATAAGGTTGAGAGTTTAAAAAATCTGATAACTAAAATATTTGTTTACTTACTAAAGGCCGGTGCCAATAACCTATCTATCGTCGGTTTACCTTAGTAGAGATAGACATTTGACAGAATTTGTATGGACGTTATGTCAAATTTCTATCTGTAGTAAGGAAAACTGTGGATAGATAGATTATTGAGATCGGCCTTAAGGTTTTTAAGATGCGTAGAGTGTTCCATAGAAGAGATCTAAGCAATAACATGCACGCTGTTATATAACATGCAATCTTGTAGTAAATGTTCAATATTTTGTCCGAATTTGTGGTCACTGTACAAAAGGACTCCGCTTTAATTTGTCCTGCTCTCGCCAGACTTTGAAGCGTTATGACCCGACGACTTCAAGAAGGCAGTGGCAGTATTTTCATGTATACATTTGATGAAAAAACCCTCTTTGTGCTCTTTTTTCCCTTTTACTGAAGTTTCCTATTTCGAATGTAAGAATGCTATCGTGTTTAGAATACATATGTTTATTTGTATAGCTTCAAGTGACAAGACTGGCAAGTATTTCTAAAGTTCAAGTCGGCTTATGATAGTTGCAGTGCGTGACCAAGATCTTTTAACTTTAAGTCTGTGCGACTTTGTGCGTAACTGCAATCGAAAAAGTTGTTTCACCATTTATTTCACTTTGTTTTTTTTTGGACACTGGAGATGCAGATAGTCTGACTTGAAGGGTAATGAAGCACTACTGTTTAAAAGGTTGAAGGTTTGTAGCCAGTGAAATTACTAAGCGTTTGAGATACGAAAGCTAATGCTAATGCTAATACTAATGCTAAGCCTCAGGGTGAGCAAATTACTGTTTCGCAAAACTGAGAGTGGCACTGCAAGAGTAGGCAGGCGTGGTAGAGAATCAGCCACAGCGCTTGGCCATCTCGTCACTTTATGGCAAGGGGCCACTGATCGGCTAAGCAATACAAGCTGTCGTTCCAATGCGATATAGCGCGGGGGATTATTCCGTAAGGATATTTAATAAATGAATGGCTTCTTCCTGAACACTTCAGTCCAATCTTGAAAATCAGCGGTGCGTTATAAGCGCGGCACGGTTCATACTTTTTTATATTTTTGGTATACGCGGGCGTCCAATACGACGGTTGGTAACAGCTTTTCTCACAAATTTAGCAGGCGTGTGCGGTGTGGCGAAGAAGTTACTATGTGGAAATGCGGATAAATTAAAATTAGTTAGCTATTGATTGTATTGCCATAATCAGCGCGAACATATGGTATCAAATGAAATCAAATCTGTAGATACTTCATAGAAACAGGCGTGACTTTGTACTTACTAATTAAAACAATAGATAATTGAAATCTCGTCACGTACAAAAGGCTCCAATATGAATACTAAAACGTTAAATAAAAATGTGTGTTTATTATCGTCATAAAAAGTCCACCTTCCTGTCTTTAATAAAGAATATCTTTCTAAAAATGGAAGCAAAACAACGTGGGTGCTCTCGTACATAACACTCCTCGAGCAGAATTTCTGAATGAGTAGACACAGTAAATTAACAGTAGGAATATAAGTCGTGACGTCACTCGATGTTAAGCACACATTCGCTGTGAAAAGTCACGCAACTGACGGGAACTACCAATATTCGGTATGCCTAAAAATAGATCTTCAAATTAAAACACCGTCCAAGAACACCTTCTTTCAATAAACTAGACTAAGCGATATCGATGGATATCTAAGTTTCCAAAATATATTTTATTTCAAGTCATTTGTTAATAAAAGTCAGATGTCAATCTCAATAGTAAATTTATTTCCGATCCATCATAAATAATACAGTTTCATTTCTAAAATAAAAATTAAGATGTTCATCAGAATGCCTGAGTTTTGCTTATACTGTCTGAGTATTGCTGTACTGTATAGTGTAAGCGACACAAATAGATGCCTTTTATAAATAATTTTTATATTATGATTTATTTTGGCATAACATATTTGATATATTTCAAGAGAGTATATGTATCGAGGGCCACATATAGTGCACACTGTCTATGGCAATTGCTATTTTTGTATAAGAGCCACTCAAATTTCAATCATACTTTTTAACTTAGTTTGTTTTACTGTGACTACACTTTTCCTCACCGGAAATGTAAATAATTCACGCAACTTTGCTTTGAGCAATTCCCGAGCTATTAAATTTTCATCTGTTTGTTACCTTAATTATGTGTATAAAACTTAGGCCATGTTAACAGTGCAAAGAAAAATGGATAATTATAATTTTGTCCGTAGGTGTGAATTATTTTAAGCACGCAAACTTATTAAAATACCTAAGCTTGGAAGCCGGGAGGGTATTTAGGAATTCCGTAAAAAATCTTCATACAATTTTAATTCCACTGTTAGAATTTTATGTAAAATTATAGGTACCGATTATGCGGAAAATTACTCGTTCAGAGTTTTGATTTCGAATTAAGAAGCTATTTTTGAAAAAGGTTTTTTGTGAAAAATAGATGGCAGAATATCGATTACAAGCGGGATTTGTATCTACGGATACCATAAGCAAGCCACGTTGACGCTCTGCCAACTACGTATATTAAGCATCAACCAAATAAATATCTATAGAGTGTATGGTACCTATCAAATATAACGGTCTACATATAACTCGTTCATATGTCTAGTTTGGATGGTTTGGACATGTGGAGAGAATGAATGAAATGATAATGACTAAACAGGTATACACGGGACAAGTATACGGAAGTGTTGGAAGGGGAAGACCTAGGCGAACGTTCCGAAATCAGATTGAAGACGTTCTGAAAAAAGGCCAGGTCAAAAGTACCCTAAGCCGACGCTTATGTATGAAAGGATTGATGAGTATAGATGAAGCGAAAGAGATATGTCAGGATCGTAGTAAGTGGAAATCCGTGGTCTCTGCCTACCCCTACGGGAAAGAGGCGTGATTTTATGTATGTATGTATGTATATGTCTAGTTTATACGTATATGTACAAATACTTTAATATACTCGAATTCACAAATAGTTATTCTTACTGTGTATTTCGATAACACGAGTGAAGTGATTGAATGTGAAGATTATTTTTAACTTATGAAATCATAAAATGTAATACAAAAACTATTAAATGGGGTTCGAACCTTTTGGCATAGTTTACTGTTGGCGGACTGTCTACCGTTCGCAGTTTAGGATGTAAGGCAGTGTTTACTAATAAAATTATTAACCACCGACTCAAAAAGAGGGGTGTTATAACTTTGACGTATCTATGTGTCTGTCTGTGGCATCGTAGGTTCTAAACGAATGGATCAATTCTGGACCGGTTTTTTTATTTGAATTTTGACGTGATCGAGATGGTCATTAGTTATGTATGAAGATCAAGCGTTTCAAAGTCATCTGCTCCTTTGTTATCTGCGGTCGGGATCTTAGACTATAAAAGATTATAAAATCATGTTAGGTATTTTTTTATTCTATCACTTGCTTCAATGTTAAATTAGTACTTCTCAAGTATTGAGTGTCTCACTTAAGTCAGTAACAGCCTCATCAATATTTATGATAATATAACGTGCGTTACAATTTTGAAAACAATAGATTAGCTTCGTGGGATACAGCTGAAAAGTTTGATTTCCCAATAATTACATAATTCCATCATGTTTTATTTAGCATGCCTTGAACATCGACAAATATAGACGTCAAAAATGACATAGCACCATAGTAGAGCTTCAGTTTAGGCGTCGTAAAGTCTGTCAGTTTAGTATTCTGTTGGTGCGCGGTCAGTCAAATGCCGGCTTTTAAATACGACCTCTGGTGGCATCCGTTTCATACATACGGAATTAGCGGAGAGTTGGTTGCTCGGTTTCTGACCCACTTCTGTAGCGGGATGTTGAGACAGTTGTCCTTCTAGTGCGAATTCTCCGCGACGTTATATATATTCGGAAGTTTTGTCACTGCTCCTGAAATATGTAACGGCATTTACATACTCGTAAATATGTTATGTTAAGTTTAAGTGTTTAACCAGATAAAACAAACATTTTATTGGGCTAAGTACGTAATTTAATTTGATGACAGTTGTAGATAAGTACAAGAACCAATTTAAATGTTCTATTTGTACTAAGTGATATTTCTCAGACATAATAATAATAACCTTATCTAAACATGTGGTTATCACAAGTACACAGTTTTGGTCATTTGTACTAAGTGCTACGAACAATAAAGCGTAAATAACTTCCTTAATTATAATGTCTGCTTTAACTAGCCAAATTGACTTTCATCTATCCGTATGTTTGTTAGGTTGTATGTTGCTCCTCGTGTACAGCTCGCATTTTTCAACTAATCTTAAAGAAACTTGGCATGTATATTCAACAATACAACATTTATTTTACGGATAATTAGTGGGGGGTACTTTTCTTTAAAAAAGGGGGACGTTTACTCCGACACTATATTTACGGACCGATTTTGATAAAATTAGGAACACAAATTAGGTACCTACCTGACTTGAAAGAGGAATTTCGAATATTAGCGTTATTGGTTGGTGATAATAGGTTGTCAAGATTAAAAACTGGAATGTTGTGTCGCTCAGACTGCGAAAAATTGCCGCTGGTAAGACTGTGCTCGTGAAGTCTAATGTTCGCAGAACTACTAGTTTTACCATTTATTGCGTCACAAGTACATATCAGATCACAACCTTCCCACTGCCGAGAAATGATCTACGACACGACAGATTGGCGGATATAGCCAAGGCAAATGACAAAACTGCCAAACAAAACAAATTTATTGTTGGGTGTCATATCTGTACACACTACACACGTACATGATTGAAATAAACGCAGTCGTTGATACCAAACAAAACTTGCATAGCCAGCATGCCTAAACAAAACGTAAACAAACGCTAGTATACGCAACTCCAACCTCGCTCTATACAAATAACAATCAAGTTCTGCAACTAACTGTATCAGGGTACTTCTGTACTGAATGTCAGGCATTTTGGTCGGGTGAATACCTTCCGAATGCTGCGACGATTGTTCTCATATTCCCTTTGTTTGCAGTTGTCCTGTAGAGCTGAGTTAGAGTTTTACATATTTTACGCTGTGTGGAGAAACGGTTCTCCAATGACACACGCATGACACGAATATGTCATGTAGGTATCTACCCCTGATATTTAACAATTGTGTACCTAATAGAAAAAGTTAAGGCAGTAGAGTGATACTTATTTATTCGATTTCCGTTCGTGTATAGTAAAAAAATGTAAATTGTAACAAGGTAAGGGTGGATCAACGGTGGCTAGGAGTGGTGGGGGATGGCTCAGTACCTATCGATTTAACCTCCTGTATGTTCTACAATATTCAGTGGCTCAAAAGTTATTTGAACTTAGGTACTGGAAATTTTTTGACAGAATCAGGTTTCTGCCATAACATCGCAATTGCAGCCAAAATATAACGCCTGTGACTCTCCCTTTTAAACAAGATCAATAGTGGGCCTTTTGTACCCCTGCATCTGTTAGTCTTAGATTAATAAAGTTTCAAATAAAAAAAATTGTGAAAGTTTTTTTTTCTAAATCGAATGTATAGCTTTGTATGCTTCTGAAAAAAATATACGTCACATACATTTTTTTCTACAACCTATCTTTAAAACTACTGGCTTTTATGAAGAATAAACTCCGAAAATTTCATTTGGCTAGTGCCAAATGTGCCGTCATGTTGAAAAATGTACTTGAATGGCCTTAGTACCAATAATCCGTGACTTTTGAAGCCAAAAACTACTTAGCTTACGTCTCAAACTTTACATAATAAACAACCGGCCAAGTGTAAGTGGGCCTCGCGCACGGAGAGTTCCGTACCATTACCTATAAAAACAGCAAAAAATTACGTGTGTCGTATGGTAGCCCCCTTAAATATTTATTTTTCTGTTATTTTGTATATGTTGTTACATCGGCAACAGAAATACGTCATCTATGAAAATTCCAACTACATATATCATCTCTAACTATCTTCATCGCATAAGTCTCACGTTAATCCCTGTTTATTATTACAAAACTTTAATGTTCTCTGGAAAATAATACTAAAACTCAAGCTGAACATACGATCCAAATTTCAATGTTAATGTTAAACCATATAAACCATCAACTCCGGGAAATTATTTGTTAAAATTCTAGTGACAGGCTTCAATTCCAATGCACTTCGCTTGCAGTATTTTAGGCTTTGTTTTCTGAAAATATGGTTAAGCCCACATTTCGTACCCGCAAGCAAACTGTTAACCGGTGGAAGTATTTCAAAATTCTACGAGACACATCACTCGGACCACAGTCAACTATGAATACCTGGAAGCAGAATCGTCCACTGACAAGGTACGAACCTTACTAAGGCTGCTAATTCTATCGTGTAATATAATTTCATACAAAGTTTCTGGACGATTCCGTATAAGCGGCGCTAGTAGCCTGAGGTGAAACTAAAATTACGTAAGAGGTTCTTACAAAATTGTTGAAATCTTTTTGTTTTAAGTTTTTTAGCAAAATAAAAGCAGAATCCGTAGCTAGTGTTTCATTCACAACCGCACATAGTCGTAAAGTGGCTCGTTAGCGGTGTTTTGAAAAAGTCGAATGGATGCCGCGCGCGCTACACTCAAAGACCTTTCCGACCGTTATAAGGAGTGCTGAAGTTAGTTGATTGCTCTCCATAGTCAGTACACAGTATACTCCTCAGGAAATTACTGCCCGGGGGTCTTGGGGATGCTACGGATTTTTACTCGGCTAGATTAAGTTTCGATTAGATCGTTGCAGGATGTTTGTTTTGTTTCTGTTTGCGAGAGCATCTTCGTCTGATTTTCTAGATTGCTTTTATCATATAAATACAGTTTTATCGGGTTTAATCCCAGAAATAGCTAGATTTAGCATATTCATGCTAATAAATATGTTAGCGTCAGAATATAAACTGGCATATTTGTTATGAAAATTGGCACCAATTTGTTTGCGGTATGGTTTAACTGACCACCAGACAAAGTAAAAAATAACATACAAATATATTTTTTACTGTATAAATTACTGAACTAATGCAAACACTCTAAAGTTTTATTATTTCGTTAGTTTTTATTTCATACTTGGGTTACAACTTCTACGTTAGTTTGTTGTGTTTTTCAATTGAGTAATCGGAAAGCTAAACGGTTTTCTTACCTTAAGATACAAACTATGATTTTATGAAAAGAAGAATGTTAATTTCTTCTATATTTTTTTTCTTACAAAGCTAATACGTTCGAAGTTTTGATGATTTGTTGAAGCGCGCCCACAAATGGCAAGAAAATAAAAATTATTTATGTAACAACCCTGCATAATTTTTACTGTATAATTTTTACAGTGGTCATAGCGTCTAACATGGATTCGAATATAGTATAGTTCACAATTAATATCATAATAGATCCAAATTAAGACATTTATAACTTAACAATTAGAAATAATTTGAAATATCTTTAGCTATTATTCCCAAAGTGCTCTTTTCACCATTACAATAACTATCTCAAAAACTATCCTCAAACATTTTTGACGATAATTTTCCCAGATATTTTAACCTTTTAAATTTTCAACTACCCTTGAATATTTTTCTCCATTTAGCCACATGACGTATGAAAACGTTTTAATTTTCAGCTAACAGTTTATTTAACACCTTTTTCAGTCGTAGATGAGTTTTAAAGAGCTCTCGTGGTTTGGAATGGATATTATTGCAGACAGTTTTATGTGTGCCTATCTCATTTTGTGGTAGAATAATTTAAATTTTATTGAGTTAAGTGACACCAGTGGATGTGACTAATTTCAGGTTGATTGCTTGATTATATTTATCATGGATCACAATAAAAAGATAATATTAGTGGCTGACTATTACTCTAAGGGAAAATATATGGGGACCACAGATTCATATCTTGTTAGTATTTGGCGTCTTCTCCGTATAAACATTTTCTCGGTTTGACTACTACCATGTAGCATCAGTTTGGTTTTATTAGGAGGTATGAACCTCCATAAGTTCTTAACACGGTCTGGTTTCCTAATAAGTACCAAACATATTTTAAAAAAATATATGATAATAACCTTAAAGAAATAGCAGTGGATAAAGTAGCTATGTTACAAATAATTGAAGTACAATAAGTTTAGTTATAAGCTATTTGACAAGCATGCATATTTAAATTTAAATTTAATTTTAATTTGAAATCTGACTGTATATAAATATGTTCAATTATAATTTTTATATTACTTGTAAGTGACCGCCATCTCACTGATTATATTTATACGCCTACGCGGGCAAAACATGTTGAAACTTATTTAAATTTAAGACCTACATGCACATCCGTGTATGTTGCTACTCACATGTTTTGTCAAATAAAAAATCTTTATCTTTATCTTTAATTTCAAAATGCTAATATAGAAATCTAGGAACACGTTTGTATGGTAAAGACATCAAAAACGTACTAATATATACTCGTACTTATTTATGTTCTGATATTCTGTATGTAGATATAATCTGATATTTCTTCTCAAAAGAAGCCTGCAAATGTTTTAGTCCAAAGATGCATCAGTACTAAAAACATTCTGAGCAAAATGGCCAAGTTTTTGACGTAGCCGTAGAAGATAGCCTTATATCGTCAATGGATGGAAGATTGTATTTTCATTAAATGACCAATAGGCGCGAACTACAGTGATTGTAGGTAGTTCTAGATCTCAATTATATTTACTGTTTTTTTTTCATTCTCGTGGATGTGGGGGTATCCACGCACTAGGAGTCCCTGTATCGTGTTTAGTACGGTCACATACAATATCACATCACAACGTATTATAGGACTCGAGAACAAACAAATTGTTCATATTTGACTCGGCTAGGAATTGAACCTAGAACCCCGCACTTTGACGGCAGGTTCACTACTAATTATGGCCCTTTACGGGGCACCAGTCTGGGTAGACACCCTCGGTCGCAATAATCGGAGCTTGCTGCGACGTCCGCAGCGAGTCATTGCGACTAGGGCGATTCGCGGATACCGGACGGTGTCATGGACGGCGGCATGCGTGCTGGCCAGTGATCCCCCCTGGGAGCTGCAGGCGGAAATCCTTGCCGAAGTCTACCACTTCGTGGCGGCGAGGAGATTCCAAGGAGCAGCCCCAAACTGGGAGGAGGTCACACGCATGCGACGGCAGGCGCGAGCCACTCTATTGCGGCGGTGGGAGGAGGACCTGGCTCCGCCGGTTCCTGGGCAGTGGACGGTGGAGGCCATCCGTCCGGTCCTTCAGAGGTGGGTGAAACGACGTTTCGGGTCGCTGACCTTCCGATTGGTGCAGGTACTCTCCGGACATGGATGCTTCGGAAAGTACGTGCACCAAATCGCAAGACGGGAGGCGACTCCAGCCTGCCACGCGTGCGGTGCGCCGGAGGATACGGCGCACCACACACTGGAAGTGTGTGCTGCATGGGGCCCGCAGCGGCACACGCTTTCAGCGGAAATAGGGGGAGATCTCTCCCTGCCGAGCGTGGTGTTCTCCATGCTCAGCAGCGAGAGATCGTGGCAGGCGGTGGCCACTTTCTGCGAAACGGTGATGACGCAGAAGGAGGCCGCGGAGCGGATCAGGGAGAACGATGTCCGAGCTGACCCGCTCCGGCGCAGACGACCGGGGGAACGGAGAAGACGGTTTGCACGTCTCCTCCCTCCTCCGTAGTGGGGTTACTGGCGAATAGTCGGGGGACTCTTCGCCGGTTTGCACGGCCCTACACGTCTAGGGGGTGACCTTGGTGAGCAAGGTCATCTCTTCACAGGCGCTGAGGCCCGGTTAAGATCAATCCGGGCCTACCGCTGGGGCGAGATGGTGACTGCCAGCGCGACCCTGTCTCGCCCCACCTTGGCGGAGGACTGCTCACGGGGGGGTTTTAGTGGGTCTGAGCCCCACACGCCGGGGGGCTGCCGGGTCACCCCCGTGGCGGAAGGGAAGTGCACAGCATTTCCCCCCTCAAAAAAAAAAGAAAAAGGTTCACTACTATCTGAGCTAACGGAGCCGTCAAAGTAGAAATATTGCTTGGTAATATACTGTGCTTGTCACCTTAAGACAAACCTTCTTTTTTTTTTGTCCCGGTGAAATCCTTTATGGATACCACCCACCACGGGGAGGTAGGTGGTTATATGGGAGTCCGTATACCCACCAAAACCCCGGGGTGTTCCGTCAGTGCCGCTTTTGGCGGGAACGCGGAACAAATTATGCACACGAACGCGAACCCGCCGCGGCTGTCCGTTGCCGGACCCTTCTCTTCGCGGCACGCCAGACAAACAAACAAACAAAAGAAACAAACCTAACCTAAGGTGTTGATTCTTTCTTTTTATTTTTTAATTTTATTAGGATACGGTGCAAGCACGAGGCTCACCTGATTTGAAGTGGTAGTTTCTGCCTAAAACAGATGCATTTCCTCATAAGGACCAACATTCTTCAGCACTGAACCCTGAGATATTAAGTTGTTAAGTTTCATGTGCCCGTAATTTCGCCGGAAACCGCAAACCAAAACACAGTATTGCGAACATGAAAAAGGTATTGGTGGCAGTACAACCCTGGACGAACTCATTTAGTAAGAGTTTTACTGCTTTTAACACTCTTCTGCTCTTAAAACATAACATCGTAGTTCTTTAACAATGATTCGGAGATTATTCTAGAGTGACTAAGACGTTTCCTTGTGCACGAAACCATCTACAATAAGAATCATATCCGATCACCACACCTTTTACTGAAATTCTTTAACCCCGTAGAATTATAGTGGTCACCTGAAGCCTGTTTAGATTATGTGATTATTTAGGTTTATCATTGGAATCAATGATCTTACATTTAAAAGAAGTAGATATTGGTACTGATCCGCTTGTGCGTGCACTAAACTAAAATTATCTAAACTATGTTAGCTCTTATTATGTTAAAACTAAAATCCACATTCGTGTAACACTTAGAATTATAATTCTAAACATATGATTATTCTATTCAATTGTGGGTAGTTTTACATCAGTTTAGACAGCACGAACTTACATGACTATTAAATTTGCACTAAACATGCCCACAATTAAACAGAAACGGCAAATTTAAGAATTGTCATTTGCAAGCATTATACTAATTTGAACTTAAGCATGAACATAATAAGAACTATCACATATTTACTAAAAATAGATTTTAGTTCGCTAGTTTAGTTTGGTGTTCCGAACAAGCGAATTACTACCATTGTACAGTAGATATTGGGCAGTGTTCCAGAAACTTCGCGAAGTCTTTTCGTCAAAAATACCTCAGTGCCTTAAGACAAGAGTCTTCGACCAATGTGTGTTACCAGTGATGACTTATGGCACTGAAACATGGTCTCTTACTATGGGCCTCATAAGTAAGCTCAAAGTCGCTCATCGAGCTATGGACAGGGCTATGCTCGGGATTTCTCTACGTGATCGAATCAGAAATGAGGAGATCCGTAGAAGAACGAAAGTCACCGACATAGAAGATTAGCCAGTTAAAGTGGCAGTGGCCAGAGCACATAGCACGCAGAGCAGATGGCCAATTGGGCCGGAAGGTTCTGGAGTGAAGACCATGGACCCAACCCAAGCAAGCGCAGCGTAGGTCGTCCACCGACATGGTGGACAGATGACCTGATAAAGATCGCAGGACGACGTTGGATGCAGGCCGCTTCCAAGCGGTCCTTTTGGAAGAACCTCAGCAAAATACGTTCATGTATACGCAAGAGCTGGGACAACATTGAGTTCGCATCAGTTCTAACATAAAGAATTTACCTCATTTTAATATAAGATCATTGATTGGAATACTGTCCAATGATAAAATCTAAACGAATTACTTGCCACCAATGTCGAAGTTTTCCTGAAACCAATTAGATGCAGCACACCTTACACTTTAAAGCCAATTAACGAGATTGTGAGTTATTGTGCTACACCAATTTGCATGCTAACAAGTACTTGAGATTACCGGGTCCCCACCGTGCAGTCTGGAAACTTGCGCAGAACAAGTAATCGGTATTCATGTAACCTGTCCTTTATATTCATAGACAGAGAATAGATAGGTAAATTGCCCTAGAGAAACATCGAAAGAGTAACAAATGAAAACCTAAGTAGAAAATAAAATTTTGACGGCTTCTCTAGTTTAATCCATAGCGACCTTGTCTTCATAGCGTGGGGCCCAGGATCAATCACTGTACGGGCCAATTTTTGTGTGATGAGCAGAAATGTTTATTCTCGGATCTTGAATGTTGTTTCAGTTATTTTGTGTCAATGATTCCCGCAACATAGAGAAGTCTTAGTGCAGGGTATGAGTGTATGAAAAATATATTGAAGTATAGGTAAGGATAGTATACAAACTCGGAACTGAATGGTATAATGGAATTCTAGATCTTACGGCTGGTAGTAGTAGTGTAGTTCCACGCCAGGCGAATTGCATCACTCTGGCATTCGATAGAACGGACACCTAATTAGAAATTGATGACGAAACACAAACCTAAGACGGTGAGACATTATTATCATATACCTACATACCTACGTAAAGATGCGAACGAGTAAATTTAATAATGTAAGTCGATTGATAGCACACTCACGCTAAGCCCTGACTGTGGTGTGGGATGCGGGATTGAGAATTGCGCTGGAAGGAGAATAGCCACTTTGTATATAGGTACTCTATATTCCGTCCGTAATTTAAACATTTTATAGTAAAATGGGCATATACTAATACTTCTAACTAGCAAAAAAACTGCCCAATAATTATTTTCGGTGCGAGTACATTTGATTGTGGAAGTCTATCAATGAATACATTTTTGTAAAGTATATGGTTATATTAATATAGGATTTACTAGTAAAACCCAAAGGCAACAATGCGGACATTTTAACAAAAAAGAACTAAAAAATCCGCCCTTTAAAGTTCCTATTATATTAGCAGCATAACCGCTTTGTATGGCAATGGCCACCAAGAACGCGTTCGTAACTATATACACTATTGATAAAAAACTGCGCGGCCCGCGGTTTCACCCGCGTAGTGATTGATGTTGGACGATGATGAAAAGTATTGTTTGTTCTTCCCCGGAATTAAATCTATCTCCTTGCCAAATTTCATCAAATTCGGTGTAGTCGTGTGACTGTGTATGATGTGTTCAAAGGAAATTGGAACTTATTTTTATATTTACGTAGATTTATATAACTATTAGCTGCAATCCGCGGTTTCACCCGCGTGGTGATGGATGATGATGATGAAAAGTATCCTTTGTGTCAATCCAAAGCCTCATCTACCTTCATAATAACTTTGCGTGAAAGAGCAACAAACATCCATGCATCCATCCATCTATCTAAACTTAAACATTTATAATATTAGTAAGATTATTTGTTTATTTATAGCTAAATAACTAATAAAGCTATAATTAGAAAGTCACTACAGCGTATTAATTTAATTGTCATATCAATGCATGGATACAACTATAATTAGTGGGTATTTCATTATTCATGCCAAACAAAATGTTTGAGCTCAAATTAAATCTGTTCAACTGAATCACAATCAAAAACATCGCTTTGATAGCTAATTATGTTTCGAGCAAGCGAGTGTGTTGTTTGTATGTTATTCACTTCGTAGAAATGAAATATTTACAAATACAAATAGTTTTATCAACCAATAAAAGACTGTACTTAAAATATATACTTCAATTATAGGCTTTCGAAATGTCAGTGGCTGTTCCGGGCATCATGTTACTAGTAATTATGTACTTAATTTAAAATAGCTTTCTTAAAAAAAAAATACACACACTTAAAAACTTGTTTTTGTCCTCCTTTTTGATACGTCCTCGGAACTAATAAACTCAACGTTAAACACGGTCTCGACCATAAATTCAAATTGATTGAAACTTCAGCCTAGACTTATTACCGTTTATTCAATATTCAATTTCTACCTCCATTGCATATTCATTCACTCCGGTTACTTTCCTGGACTTTATCAATATTCCTTTTAGTGTCAATTACAATAAATTTCTAATTGAATTACCCTGAGATCCGTCGTTAAGCCCGGATCGCATGATATGATTTCATTGATGACTCTTTTTTGGTTAAATGGTTGTTGACGGCGTTTTTCCGTACTTACTGTATTCCTACATTTTGTTTTATTGGTAGTGACAAGCAAACGCTCATACCGAACAGAAATATTATTAGTGATTTCAATTTTTTTAATATACCTATTAAAAAGTAGGCCTAGGCGCCCTACACATCGTGTTCCTTTTTAATAAGGTTGATATAAAGAAAGATTATTGCATTTTATTTTAAAATTTTGATATAATAAGTCCTCTCATTCATCGGTCATTAAGCGAAGTCTAAAGACGAAAATATGTAAAGAAGTCGAACCTGTCATGAATTATGGAGTGAAGCCTGTAGATACTATTACAGTAGAGCTGGTCCAAAAAATAGTTTGTTTAGCGAGCAATGGAAATATACTTGGAGTCATTTTGAGAGATCGTTTCAAGAAAACCAAAACAATAGTGGTGATTACATGCTAAACCTAGGCTATAATAATCGTAGAACTAGTAACCCCGTTCAGGAAGAAGTTTTCTGGTCATCACGACAATTAATCAGTGAACAAATTGTAAGGACGTTCACAGATTAGATAGAAAACAGTCTTCACAAGATAGCTTGTAGATACCAAACCCTTACAATTTTGATTGTTGAGACCTTTCGAGTATCGGTTCACGAAGCCGCCTAGACCCGGGTGGTAAGTTATGACCCGTACCCGTCTTTACGAGGAATGTTCGAGTATCAGCAGTAAAATCATAATGGGTTGATTATGCTATATTCAGCAATGATGTACTATGGATATGATGGCTTATAATGATACTTGTAACACAAAAAGTTTAGAAATATATATTTTTACTCCCTTCATTTGTCTAGACAATGAAATAATGTTTTTCAAGTTTTTTATACTTTCGAAGTAAGTCGTTCAAATTCATTTTACTATTTTTATTCAATAACAGCCTCGTGTAAACCAAGCATAAGACTTAATTGAGCGTTGAAAGGAAACTTTTCAGTCGTTTGTCAATTGTCTCCTGAAAAAGTTTAGGATCGATCTATATTAATTTGCAAGTTTTCCCTTCGGGAAAAACAGGGTTTCTGCCAACTGGCCTTCGGGGAAGTAATATTTTAGAGGTATTAGGACCCATAAAAGTTTTGCTGAGTTATTGCTTAATGAGTTAGAATTTTGTTCATGATCAACGTCGTCGAGTAACTCTGATGATATTGGAAAAATATACTTTATACAATAATATCTAAAATCACGCTTGAAAATGTCAGTAGTAGAAGAAGTAGGCAGAATATATATTTTTGCTGTGGACATATGTATAATATTCAACGTCAAAGTTACTACGTTATTTTTGCTTATATCCTCGCTGCTGGGTTCAACTACATTACGCAAATCATAATTTTGTTGTCAATAATGTCACTTATTATAGATATTTACGACGTTGCTTTAGAAGGATACGAAACCATCCCATTCTAAGTTATATACCTAATTTACCTTGACCTTGTAGATCTTATTGGCACTTACCATAATTGTCCACCATGCTGTATGACTTAAATAAAAGGCATGCTTTATTCATCTTACATCGTATGTGTTTTTTTAATAAGGCTGTAAAATAATTGAGCTAAAAAAAAGAAACTCTCAAGCACTCATAACTCTGTCAACTCAAAAATCCGGGTGGCTTCCGTGGATCCCCTTATATCACATAATAGTAATGTACTATTATTTTTAGTGTCTGACCCGAGTTAGGGATCCGCTATAATAAATTTATTGTACACTAAGTTATCTCTAGAGCCCTATTAGATAGTTAAGATAAGTTCTGGAAGAGCTCACGAGGGGTTGAGTAGTTTATCAACTTTCAGATTTTATTAACGCCGATATATATTTAAATATTAGATACATATATGAAAAATAGCACATTAAAGCCATGCCTGCATATTACATTACAGTGCCATCGAGAGACTTAAAGCTCAAGCATGTGACGCTGGACTGTTCCAGTCATTGATTTTAAGCCAAGTGATTTGACTTGCTGTAGTATCTTTCAAAGACGTTTTAGCGGACAGAATATCGGATAGTGCAGTGCTAACAATATGGGCCCTTTCATAAGAGGTCTATCTTTCTTCTTAATTCTCGGTTCCTCCGATTCGCATTCAGGCGAGAGGTCATTTTTACTAGCAGCGTTTCTGTACAATTTCGATAGGACCTTCGTTTTTGTTAATTAATTTAATTGCATTGGTACGATGTCAAATTTTATTATTTCCATATCACACGACTGTGAACTACTTTAATATAAATCATATATCTGGGTATAATTTCGAAATATGACTAGATTTAGTATAGCTCTCGGAACGCAATGACAATCATGCATTATTACGCGATGCTTATTTAACATCACGTGTTCACATAGATAAGCTTTGATCTAGTATTCTGAAAATAAAAGGTTTAATATTACGACACCTTTACCTATGCTCATTCCTCTGGCTTTATATTTCACGCTAGCGTAAATCGAGAACCCGTCGCCCAACGCACAGCGTATTTGTACTAAGTAGATTGTGCAGTTGAAGCTATAGGAGTACAGGATCCCAGACCATTTAATACAGCATCAATTCACAATTTTCAATATTATGTGTTGAACGCACTTACATGTTACATACAAATACTAAAAAAGGTAATTGTTAATTAGCGCACAATATCGAATGGGGTGGTTTAGAATCGATAACTGGTCATTATAGTGAAAGAAAAAAACATCATGTTTTTTTGTTATTATGAACCCCATATTCATTGCTCCGCAGCTAATAACCGACTGAAAGCACGCGGATACATCACAGAATAGATAACAGCGACTACGCGAGACATACCTACCCACTAAGAATAGGTACAACGACGTAAGAACCTACTCGCGAATATTTACGCAGCTGACGTCTATGCCTAAAAGATGACTGGCCCGGGCGGGTCATTGTCCACACGTTCTTCACTATTTACTATTCTAAGCGGGTAGGTATGTCTAGCTTATTTACTGTTATCTATTCTGCGATGTAGAGGTGCGTAGGGTCGTGCGTTCTGTCGCACTATGGCTCTTAGACGTGGAACGGCGATTATGGATTCATAATAATAAAAATATATGTAATATTTTTCTTTTACTTTCATGACCAGTTATCGACTCCAAATCACCCCGTTCAATATTGTGCACTAATTAACAAATACTTTATATATACGAAAGTTTGCAATCCATATGTTATTTCTTCACGTGGTTCAACTCGAAATGCATTTGTTTGGTATGCTATTTATACCGAAGAAACGTCAACGGCCATGTACGGAACCCTATGGATCACTGCTAGTAATGTCTTAATAGATATTGTAGAACTTTTCAACTAACGTCACATCTACGCTTCACAATTCTAGTGCCACATATATTATTAACTTTATTTAAAGCAAAATTATGTACTTCTAGATCTTAGGCTAACTGATTTTCGTTCAGTATTCGATTCGATTAACCGACAAACGTCACTGCCTGAGTGACACGTCACACAGTATCGTAACGTAATTTATTTGTGCACGGTTACGTAAACAGTTTCGGTTACGGTACCATACTATATAGTTGAAGAGCAAAGGAGTAATTTGATTTAGGGCCAACCTCGTTGTTTAAGGTGTGTCTACGAATTTTGATTTGCGAAATATTGTTTAGCTGTATCACAAAATTCTATAAGAATCATCTTAGATTGCTGCTACATGTATTAACGTTTTCGTAGCTTCATGGTTATTTATTACATACTAGCTAATCCGTTCACGGCTTCGTACGCGTGACTTCAAGGATTATAGCGTCTCTGAAATAAAATCCCAAGTTTCGCCTTATGTATTTCAGTGATAATCAAATCTTTCAAAAATGGCGGTTTTATGTCACTTTTATCAGTTCAACTGCAATCAGGATTTGATTGTAACTGAGTACCATAATTGCCTTGCTGGCCTCCACGATCGTGTGAAGCTACACGTTTAGATTGCTTTATTTTATTTATATTCAGCAGTGGACGTTCTACGGCTGAGATGATGATGATTATGATGATGAAGTCGCTAGTTTATACTGATAAACCAGAAACGTTAAACCTTCTTGAAGTAAACTTTAACTTTTTATTATTTATATTCATAATGTTTGTCGTGTTATTACTGATATACGGCACCAGTTGCTCGATAAAGTTGTCGAAATTTGACATCACGATTTCGGATCGTTCGAGCTAACCGTGGCGCCCATACTCGTATGCCAGAAATCATATTTAAATACTTATGACATGAAATTTTCTATTAAACCAATACCACAGACATCGACATTATTGTATTGTGTTTGTTTTCATTTTGAATTTGTATACCTCTAAAAAAGTTATATCCTGTACAAAGATCGATTCAATTTAAAGGTCTTCGTAGTTAATAATCAACACGTATCAAACTAAATTTGTGTAGCAAATACCTTTGAACGTAATTCTACTTTAATTAACAGTGACACGTCACACTGTAACGGAAGGTAGTTTATTTATATACCCCTACGTAAACAAGTTTCGGTTTGCTGTTCTATTGAGATGCAAAGGAGAAATTGGATTTGACATAACCTAGTGAGTCTGGGTTGTGGTGTCTTTTCGCGTTCTGTGTTTGTAAACCTGTATTTGTATATATATTTTAACCCAATTTGATTCGAATTCCATAGTCGAGGTATCTAGTTAGCCAGTTTATTGACTATAGACATGTGTTGCCACTGTAGTATTGTTAAACGGTTTTGTTACAGTCTATTTGTTGTTGTTTTTATAGAAGTGAATTATGAATACAAAACGTTTATTTGTAACCTAACTTTATACACTTGTTAGTCAATATACCGTACCATACATAAATTTATTATATGTTTTAAAGCACAATCATTTACTTAGCGACACCAAACTTTCTCATTTTAGAGATGGGACGGATGGGATTTGAACCGGGGCGTCTTCCGACTATCTATGTCAGATGTTATGACCGCTTGGGCATCGAGGCGATCCGTCCAAGCATAGACACAAACTTGCTATATTAGGTGCTCACACCACACTACAATATGGACCTCTTTTTTTCTCGGGTACTCATTTTACTGTAAATTTTCTATGACTATAAGATGAAGTATTGAACCAGTCACCTTTTTGATTTTGCTTGTTAGTTTTACCCTTCCCCTACTGTAATTAAATAAAACAAAAGATTTCATTCATAAAATGACGAATGCCTACGTCCTTGGTAGGAAAAGAGTTAATCTTTCTTTCAGTAGATATTGGACCCAGTATATGCAAGTCTTAGAAGAATATTAATAGATAATAATAGAAGAATAATCTTAGAAGAAGACTAACACGATATTACAAGTCTAATATTGTGTTAGTCTTTTTCTAAGTCAAAGTCAAAGTCAAAATCATTTATTCACTTTAGGCATCAAAGACGCACTTATGAACGTCAATTTTTCATTATAATGTACTTTAAAGACTACCGCCGCGTTCCAAAATATATAGAGCCTACCGAGAAGAAGCGGCAAGAAACTCGGGGCCATTCTTTTTATAAACATGTTTTTACAATGGTTTTACTTAGGTACTACAAATATTAGCTCCAGTGTGTTGCCTTACAAAAGAGAACATAATAATGGTATCAGTAGGGCAAGACACGCTACACTTTGACATCTTAGTACACGAGTAGATAGATCCTGGAGTGATCAGTCCCAAGCTGTTTTATCCTCCAAGTAATCCGAAATGTTGTAATAACCTTTTTGACAGAGTTTAGTTTTAATAGTAATTTTAAATTTATTAATATGCAAATCTCAAAGCAAATAACATTGGGAACTTTATTATAGAATCGTATACATTGTCCCATAAAAGAATGACTTATTCTTTGCAGACGCGTTACATGTACGGATAGCTTGTGCTTATTTCGCGTGTTGATGGAATGAGCATCACTCCTTTTATCAAAACTGCTAATGTTTTTCTTTACACACATTAGATTTTCATAGATAAACTGAGAGACAACAATTAGAATGTTTATGTCTTTAAACTTCTGTCTAAGGGAAACTCTGGGAGCTAAACTGTAGATTGCTCGTATAGCTCTTTTTTGCAGTATAAAAATAGAGTTAATATCTGCAGAACATCCCCAGAGCAGTATGCCATAAGTGATAACGCTATGGAAATAACTAAAATAAACTATTCGAGCTGTGTCTACATCAATTAATAGTCTAATTTTTTGAACAACATAAGCCGCTGAACCGAGCCTACTAGACATTTTTTTTAATGTGGGGACCCCATTGCAATTTAGCGTCTATAGTAATTCCTAAAAAGACCGCTGACTCCACAAGGTCCAACCCTGTTCCATTCAATTGTATATTGGATTCTATTTGTCTCACGTTTGGTATCGAGAACTTTATATAATTAGTTTTCTTCTCATTGAGGAGAAGATTATTTGTATTGAACCAATTCACAACTTTAGCTAATGCATTGTTAACATCGTCATAGTTTAATAACTGCCTTTTAATTTTAAATAACAGTGAAGTGTCATCTGCAAACAATATAATCTCGTGGTTCTTCTCTACATAATAGGGTAAGTCATTAATATAGATTATACTAACTTAATTCTATAGATAAACAATATAAATATCCTCCCCATAAATCACACCTGCCACCACCATTAATAGACATTGCACTAAGAATACCAAAAACTGTACCAGTTACCAACAAATTGTAGATGATAATTCAAGAAAATCTGTCAAAGAAAACAAAAATTAATACCATATTGCCTTGGGCAATCAAACTTGATCAATTAGCTCTTTATTAATGCAGAATAAAGTCTGTAGAGACTCTTCAGGGTACCCATTGCTACGATATACGCAATATCAGTGTCATAACTCAGAGTCCCAGAATAACCCTGGTGCTGTCCTGCAATAAGAGTATGTGGATTGTCGATAGGTTAACATTTTACAGTAGTTATCGATAAAAGATAGCCTGTGATATAGCTGTCGCGGCTAGGTCCGTGCTATAGACGATATACAATATGCTAGAGACGATATAGATATAGAAAAATCAGTTTCGTGACACGTGTATCGTGGATCCGTACTCGAATTGGTGGTTTGATAACAAGTGAAGGCTTTTACGTCAATTTATGATATAACGGCATTGATATTTGAGTAGTTCTGAAATCGAGACATGCTAGCGCTCCTGTGAATGTTCTTGCAAAACTTTTCCTTTGTCAATGTTATAGAAAACAATTGATCTGATTTGAAATATGATAGATTTGATACCAGACACAACAGCTTACGCGGTATCATCAGGTGAATTAGACTTAAGCGGATCCCTATAAAAATCGTATATTAGGAATTATTTTGGTTACTTTGCTGTAGATTTTTTACGTTTTTCTCAAAAAAATTCATCAACATTATCAATAAAAAAATATTATGAACCTAAACTTAATAGTTTCTTTTTTCATATGAAACTGTCATGACTTCCTTGAATTATGTATGACATATTCATAAAAAAACTGATTTTATGTAACATGTTGTGACACAATTGTGACGTAAATTCACGTCTCATAATTCATAGCTATAGACTTACGATTAGGAAACCTCATTGTCTTTCATTTACGCAAAAATGTAAGGTATGCACTTCTGTGATCAGGTTTAATGGGTATCTACGAAATCTAAAGTATCTAAGATCCCTATTTTTTTGAAAATTATATATATAACGTATGTTCATCAGGGATAATGTAGGATTCTAATGGCGAATGATTATTTTCTGATCGGACCAGTACTTTCGGAGCCTATTCAATTCAAACAAACAAACACTTCTTTCCTATTTATAATGTTAGTGTCGATTTAGTTCTTTATTAATTTAGTCTGTTTCGTCGTATTTGAACTGTCCTTTTGTTTGATTCTCAATCGCTGTCACCGACTATATATTTCGCTGCGTTATGCGAAGTTAAACGCGCGATTTGCATAGAAATTATACAGCCGGCCCGCGTTGTTCATAGGAAATTTTCCTAATTAAAACGCCTTCGGTGGCCGGATTTCGTTCCAATTAAAAGTTTTCCACCGCCTGGCGCCTGTGTTTCTGGATCGGCGAGTTACTGTGTAGTCTCTATTGATGGATTTATTAGGTTACTCAGTGGACGAATCGTAAAATCGGAGAAAATGAAACCTGGGAAAAGTTTTTGATGTCGCATAATTCGTGTTTAAATGTTTTATAAATAATGGCTATATGTGGCAATCCTACTTCCTACTAATATTATAAACGCGAAAGTTTGTGAGTATGGATGTATGGATGTGTGGATGTGATGATCTTTGTTACTTATTAACGTACAAACGGTTAGCGCAATTTTGATAAAATTTGGTATGGAGATAGTTGAGGCACTGGTTTAACACATAGGATACTTTTCATCATCATCATCATCCATCACCAAGCGAGTGAAAAAGCGTAATATGCTTGGGCACAGCATAAACAAAATAATAATATCTCCACCTACGTCAAGATCGTAATGTTGACAGTTCTGTCTAAGTTTGTGTCCGTTTCTGATAGCTTAGTCAAAAGCCAAGTGTTAACACTGAAATTGGCACAATACGCAAGCCGCGTCATGGCCATTCGAAAAAAGAAAAAAAAAACCAAGTCAATTTGACAGCTCGATACACTAGATGTGTTCGGCGACCGTCAAGGGTGATGAAATGTAACACAAATACCACCAAGAGTGATGAAATGTAATGACAGTTTTTTTTCCATGGTGGTTAATTTTATTTTAATATTATTGTTTAGTAATTGATATACTAAGTATTTAAATGTACTCAAATAATACTATTATAGCAATTGCGTTTCCCCATGTAAATTTTGGTATAAAGATAGATATGCTCTTGAAGAAATATTTATACTCGAAGTACTAATCCTGCGCAGACGTAGTCGCGGGCACCAGCTAGTGCTTTATAAATAAGAAATAAATATTAATACGTGAGATCCTTGTTTTGCTTACGTGATGACAATGCAACTTTTTTTACGTGTTGGGAACGCAGTTACACTTCCCCGCCAACCCGGGGGGATTCGACGGGGTATGTCGGACTTGCCCTTTACGCGCCAACTGCACACATAGCAGCAAGCAGACCAGACCGACTAAACCACCACACGGAGTTTCTCCGGGCGCCTTAATGTCGGGACAACGGGAACGCTATGAAAATGCAACCTGTGTTATCCCTCATTCACATCTTAACGTACTCAGCAGTAACACTGACACGCACACATTACAAGAAAATATATTATATTAAGCATTCCATAAATTAAAACTTCAACGACTCGTGTACGTAAAGCGGAAACTATGCATTTCTATTATAAATATAGTATTGTGAAAGTTGTTTCTGCACTCATTCGAATGCAGGAACAACATGCAGGATGCATTACACTCACAGATAAAATGTAATAGTTAGTACCTGGATGGGGGTCCAAACGGACCGCGTCTATAACAATATTGTCATTAAGATTACCTATTAAGTATTGTTTAAGCGTTTAATGTGTTGCAATCAGTATTTCAAAATAAATGCCTTCATAAAATTACGACTCCGATAGCTCAGTTGCTAGCAACCCTGCCTTCAAACACGGGGATCCCAAGTTCGATCCCTGGCCGGGGGGAAAATATGTGATGAGCAAAAATATATATTCTCGGATATTAGATGTTGTTATGACTGTGTGCGTGTCCATTCCCGCGACACCAGAAGTCATATTGTGGCGATATGAGTGTGTGAAATTGTCAATACTAGTTTAATTTCTTGATTAACTCATTCACTCTTTTTTTATCATTATCCACCGTTGAGCAAGGTTTCCCCTAATGAGGGGTTTGGCATAATCTCCACGCTTGGCAGGCGTCTTGGGAATCGCAGCATGTTAAAAAGCGTTTGTGCCCACCTTTCGGGTATTTTCCTTAAGTCGCCTCTTACGACACCAACGTGAAGAAATGGGGGGTAACACTCTAACCCGGTCCCGTGAGCAAGGTTTTGTAATAAACATAATATTGTTTTAATACACTAATATTTATATTGTAACGAATTCCATTATGTTCTTATTTGTTTGTTACATTGACTCTTCGAAAGCATTGACGCTAAATCCAAACATTTCAAGCGTCAGTGACAGACGCACATGAGCTTCTCTCTACTTGTTAACTTTGATACGAGACAAGAGTGGCAATCACTGTAATTGAACGGGCCACTAAACTAGAGAGTAACGTAATACATAGTTTTGTAATTGAGCCATTGAAGCAGCGGGTAGTTTTTTTTAAGTTGTTAATAACTAGCAACTTCGTATGCGTTGTAGGCCTCGGCCTTCGGCTTTGCCATAATAACCTCCAAATCTAATCATAAAGTATTTTTGTGGTGTAGGTGTTAAGTGACACTAAAATTATGGACCACAAACATTCTTTTTGGTATTTATTATTGTCAGCGAGATTATGCCATCTGTTCTCATGTTAGCGTGACAAGGAGAAATAATGTTTCATTATTATATAAATAGAGGTAGATATAAAAATATTTAGTAACAAGCAGTAATATCTTGGATTACTTAACAAGTATTAACAGGGCTGCACTATTCAGCAAGAATCTGTATTGGTAGGTACTGTTTTAGCGTTGGATACTGTACCACTAATTGAGTTTATATATATATACACCAATACTTTACTATACTATACTATACTATACTATACTATACTATACTATACTATACTATACTATACTATACTATACTATACTATACTATACTATACTATACTATACTATACTATACTATACTATACTATACTATACTATACTATACTTTAATAAATTGAATTGAAGAGTCATAGTTTGGTATATAAAAACAATTAAAAAGTTTAAATGTTTGTCTATCTACCTATCTATGTGTTCCGACAAATCTCCGAAACGGCTGAACAGATTCTGGTGGGACTTTCACTAGCAAATAGCTGATGAATTACAGTTTCACGCACATGACCCCATTATCCAGCGAGGCCACGGGAACGAACCACGTACGGTGCACCTATTTTGAAATATATTCCTTTATCGTGCCCTAAAACAATATTCAAATGTAGGAAATAGATAGTTTGAGTTAGCTGTGAGCGTGACAAACACGCATTCTCGCTCCAAAGGCACGACATGTTTGCATCTAACGTGTTCCATATACAAAGTGCGTTACGTGACACGATGCACGCCCGAGTTTAGATTACCCTATCACTATAATAGGTTGTGCCATATCAAAGTCGAAATCATTTATTCAATTTAGGCATCAAAGACGCACTTATGAACGGCAATTTTTCATTAAAATGAACTTTAAAGAATCTACCGCCGCGTTCCAAAATATAGAGCCTACCGAGAAGAAGCGTCAAGAAACTCGGGGCCATTCTTATTATATGGATGTTTACAATGTTTCTACTTAGGTACTACAAATATTACATTTATGGGTGGCAGTGTGACAGCTTGCCAGAAGTGGAGTATTCCAAGCATCTTTGTTTTCTATATAATGTCGGACTTTATAATAAGCTTTGTTTATTAAAACGTTTTTACAGTCAACTTGAATTTGCCCCTGTGAGCTCAGTTATGTGTTTTGGGATTTTATTGTAATTTCCTAGGAATGACTTATTAGTCTTCGCAAGTCTAAAACTAGGTACAGCTATCCTATTTGTATTTCTAGTATTAAAAGTGTGGTGATCACTATTTAACTTATATTTACGTAAATTTTTACGAACATACATTATATTTTCAAATACATACATATGAAAAACATAGGTGGGTTATTTCATATTATTTTGTTAAATATTGATATTCAATCATTGACAATGCGGTGTACTAAAAAAGATATTTGCAATAGAGTCCTACCACTTTGTATCTCGGCTGATTGGCCGAGTATTGGGTATTTGTATTGCTTATACTAACTGCACCCCACGGTTTCACCCGCGTGATGATGGATGATGATTATGAAAAATTATATGTGTTATTCCAGCGCCACATCTATCTACTTACCAAAAATCATCAAGAAATCTATTCAGCCGTTCTGTCGTGATTGAGTAACAATATAACGTAGAGCTAAGCAACCATCACGAACTTTCTTTGGACCCGCACCTTCTGACTTATCGTGTCATATGCCATGACCGCTACGCTACCGAGCCACCATTCGGATCAAACCCTATGGATATGAAAGCAATTTTCTACAGACTTCTAAAAAAGGGAGGAGGTACTAAATTCGACTGTATATTTTTGTTTGTTTGTTACCTCCTATAGTAGATCCAACCGTTTATCCTCTTTTTGACAGATCTAATTTGTCAGTTAAAGTGTTGTGACCAAGTGATTATAGTGGACACGATTTCGATTCATTTTTCTATCGAGTCTGTGCGGAAAGAGAATAGTCCTAGGAATGGCGCCATGACCATGGCTATTGGCCATCTAGAAATACGTCAGCCAATGGGGAATGTTGAAAGGGCGTGGACAGGCCGTCATGGCATGGCCATCTAGAAACGCATCAGCCAATGGGAAATGCTGACGCATTTCTAGATGGCCATGCCCAGATGGCGAGGCCACGCCGTCCGGTTACACCCGTGTAGTTTCCAAGGTAAGCTATCAAATTCTGAGTTATAAGTTTTCACTTCTATCGGCAATTCCTATGACTGCCAATTTTTTTGTCTATGGGTAAGCAGTAGTATTTTATCAAGGTAGTAAAACTCAATGGTCCACCGCCGTTTTGTATTTGTCACTGTCACTCGCAACAAGACGCCCGTGCTAGTAATTATTTGCTGAGTTTTATATTGGAACTATAAAATGCCGAAAGGATCAGTGCTGAAAGGACAGACGAGAGAAATGGTGATCAAGCTTCGTAATTACTTTGAAGCAGAGTATCAAAATGGCGGCCCGCTTTTACCATTGTCGCAAGTGAGAGAGCGCGTTGCGGCCGCGTTAGGTATTAGTGCATCTACGATTACAAAAATTACTACCGAAGCCTACGGAACAAGCGGCATGCAGGAGAATAAGCTTCGTACGCCGAAGAAAAAACGCCAACCACGTCGTGTGACTTCGGTTGACAACTTTGACGCAGACGCTATACGCCGTCATATATATAACTATTACTTACGTAAAGAAGTTCCAACACTTAAAAAACTTGTTGCTTCTTTGCGTGAATGTGATTTGTTCCGAGGTCAAAAATCGTCATTGGTAAAGGTCTTGAATGAAATTGGATTTACTTATAAAAAATCGGACAAACGCAAAATATTGATGGAGCGTCGCGACGTAGCTTTTGCTCGTTGCGAATTTTTGAGCGAAGCCAAAAAAATTACAGATTGGTCAAATGTTGTTTTCACTGACGAAACTTGGCTGAATGCGAACCACACAGTGTCTAAGAGCTGGACTGATGACACCGCTGCTTCCACTACCTCAGTACCGATGGGAAAAGGAGAACGTCTAATCATTTGCCATGCAGGGTCTGTGAAAGGATTCATGCCAGATGCTTTGTTGGCCTTTAAATCCAAAAAAACAGTTGAGTACCACGAAGAAATGAATTCTGAGGTTTACGAAAGTTGGTTTAAGGAAATGGTACAATCATTGGAAGAACCGTCAGTTATTATTATGGATAACGCATCCTATCACTCACGCCAAATTGATAAAATGCCGACAAAAAACAAGTAATCATTGACTGGCTTCAACGACATGGTGAAAATGTTGATAACTCCTTACTAAAAGTACAATTACTAAATATATTACGAACAAAAAAACACTTCCCAAAACGATATGTGATCGACGAAATAGCTGCAGAACATGGTCATTGGGTTCTTAGACTTCCACCCTATCATTGTCAATACAATGCCATTGAATTAATATGGGCTCAAGTTAAAGGACACGCTGCTAGAAATAACACAAAACCCCCATTCACGGCAAACAAAATGGTAAATTTATTAAAAAATGCATGTGTGAAAGTAACTGCGGAAAGCTGGCAAAATGTAATTCAAAAAACACAAGAAACTATAATGGCAGATTGGGATAAACACGTGGCGATAGATTATATGAGTCAACAATTAATTATAAATGTCGGCAATAGCTCGAGTGACAGCAACGATGAATCTGATTTTGATTAATAAATAAATAAAAATAAAAGATTAGATTTCGTTTGCTTAAATTGGAATTGGGGTTGCTCAAACTTTACTATTTTCTGGTACCAAACGGCAGACTTTAATGTCTGCCATCCCCAGCGAGCAACACGGAAGGGAGTAGCCTTAGCTAAAAAATATTGTTCAAATCTTTCTGTCATTTCTTGCGGGAGGGGAAGTTGCACACTAGCGCAAAGCCGCACTATTACATACAAAACATACCTGTACCGATCCATTGCCGATCATACTCACACAACCAAATCACTAACACATAAAAAATAAAGCACCATTCACAAATCTAGCCCCGCCCTCACCCCACAGTATATTATCAAACTCCATGGTCCATGCGGACTTGTACTTTGACAGAGGGGAAACGCTGTGTATGCCTACTCCCTTCCGTGTTGCTCGCTGGCCATCCCAGATTTAACCGGTAACAGCTTCGTCAAGTATGACTTGTACTTGTAATCATCATAGTCATCATAACCTTGTTCTTTTTTGGATATACACCAGGAGATAAACACGTCTTCAAATAATGCTGTATGTTTTCCTGAGGCGCATCAATATAACGGTTTTACATAAAAATAAATCCGATATTATGTGCCGAGAACGGAAAACACCCGTGTAAAAATAGTTCATAAACAATATCGATATCTCAATCGTAACTTCGTAACATCACTATGTTGATAGCCATAGAACGTAATTTTTTAAAAACGTTTGTTATTTTATGGAATTTATAAAAAAACTACTGCACTTATGGACTCATTTTGTGAAAGATGATTATTATACGGGATCAAGGAGCAAATTTAAGCAGTTGTCATATTTTTAAAACCTCGCATTTATAAGTTAACTTTTGCGTAACATCGTCATGTTACGTTCTATTGGTGCTGTCAAAAAGAGGATAAACGGTTGGATCTACTATAACTGTCGACTGGGTGAACCGGTTCTCAAAATTATTATTTTTGTTTGAAAGCTGGTGCTACCCGTATGGTCCCATTTAAATTTCATCAAATTCAGTATAGTAGTTTTTGAGATACTCTAATAACTGATTCTTACCAAAGTAATAGAATGGAAGTCGGTATTAAATTTTTCAAATTGTACTTATTACTACCCGTGTGACGATGCAACGTATCGCTCTAAATTTACAAAGCTTATTATTTTTAAGAAAGCATAGCATTAATACTTTGAAAATCATAAATACAAATTGAGAAGGTTTCAGGGAGTATCGATACAAAAGTTAAGTACCTGTTTGTAAAGCTATTATACAAGTACAATTAGAAAAATTTTATACCAACTTCCATTCTATTCAGTTATAGGAGTGTAACTTAAAAACTACTGGATATAATTTGATGAAATTGTATTGCCTAAGTGTATCTATAAATTTTTGTTTAGTTTTGTAACAAGGCTGTTAGAAATCCTTGTAATATATAAAAAAAACAAAAAAACAGTCGAATTCAGTACCTCCTTCTTTTTCGGAAGTCGGTAGACAAGGCAAAGCTTCAAGCAATTCGATAGACGGTGCTCATGTGCTGAGAGATAAATTTAACTCTCGAATAGGTGCCTGGGTGACCTACTAATTGTAGAGCCTAAAAAAGCTATTCAGATGACATGGATTCATCTCCCGTCACAGGTATCATATTATGTCACTCTAAAATTTCTAAACTATGTTATGTTTTATTGTCAGCAGAATCAACCGTTATAAGAATATACACACATCAACATGGACTAGGGATATTTCAATTAAACCTAAATAACTAAAACTCTATAAACTTTTTGTTAGGATACCTACACATTAAAATAAACCTTGTTTAATAGCCTATCTAATCTGATAATAAACTTTTAGATAAAGTTAAATTTTAAAAAACTTAGAAGAAGAGGAAAAGCTCAGACAAAATTTCAATTTTAACTTTATTTTTGAAACATTAAAACCTAAACAAATCAACTATTTTTTTCTATAAAAGTTGTTGAAAACTAATTAATCCGTGCATCCACCTAAGACTCTCCTGACACATCTGCAGCGGTTCTGCATACTCAAAACAAGGGTATTATTGTCTGTATTTATGTCTTTGATCAAATAATTTTCAGTATATAACTCACTGTACATAATAAATAATTTTGTATTTAAATGATTGTGAGAAAAACATTACACATCCATGTACGAGACACAAAACACCGTATGTGAGTATACAGCTTTATAGAGAAGGCAATACGCGCTAGGGCCGCTTACTTATTACTTTAATTGGTTGGGCCATTAAATTAGCGGGAGCGCTCTACAAGACGACGACTACGACGTTTGTTGTAATTTATGCACGTGCGGAAATATTTAATGCTAAATGAATTACGGTAGCTGTTTGCAGTTCGCTTTTATGTTGCATGATTTTATTATACTGTTGCTTTGAAGATGGAAGGTGGATGCGAATTAGATACCTTAAGCGCTAATGCACTGTGCATGAAGACACTGTTGGGAGTTTCATTTTAGGGTAGAATTACATTCAAACACAAATATAATTTATATCGTTTAATGTTTACACCACAGGTCCCAGAAACAAGGGAGATATGAAAAGAGATCGGGGCCGGTGTCGCAGCAATATGCCCAAAAACAGAAAACATTGCTCGCGGCGGTTCGCACCTTTTGTATTGTGTCGCGATATTGCATGTAAACAGTTGACAATGCTTGCTCTGTGCTTACGAATGTTCAAACGTTAAGTTTTAATACCGCAGTGGATAATGAACTTATTGAAGCTAACAATACGGTGAATCGCGAATTACGGTCGGTGCTTGCGACACCACTGGGCCTAGCACGAATAACTGCGTAAGTGTAATATAAAGTGTCGATCACGTGCAACAGTACAAACTGTCATGTATCTAGGGCAACGGTGACACAGATAACTCATAGTTTGTACGCCGAAGTGTGACGTATTAACGTTTACAGTACGAATACTTTTTCGGAAATTGTTTGTACTATGGCCTCAGGTTTTGTACTCAGCGCACGGATTGGCATCTTTCTACATCTCTATGTTTTACACTACACAAACTAAAATCCGGAAATAAAATTTGCTGAAGCGTGGAAACACACATCACACATCACAACATCAAACATTTGTCCAGGAATCGAACCAGTCTGTACTTCGAAGGCACAGGGTGGATACTATCTGATCTATTACGGCCGATTAAAGTATATTCAACGTCAGACGTAAGGTGTAAGTTGCGATACGTAAGTACTAATTTGTCATCATTCAACTCATTTTAAATTTCATTTAAAACGCCACATTTTAAAAGGTCATGTCAAAATAATTTAATGTATTATTTATACTCGAGTATACTGTAATGTGAACGCGCCTTTATAAAACCAGCATTGCAATCGTCTCATGCTGTAATAGTCATGACCGCGCTAACTAGTTTAGTTTTGTTTATATTTGTAAATACCCTCTTTTGTTCGCTACAAACACTTAGTTTATTTAATTTATACTATGTAAGTTATTATTATAAGTATATTTTCTTGTAAGTGATTTGTAATTTTGAGAGAAAATAATAAAGATCTTTAACCATAATCATTTATAGACCATGGCGGTTACATTTGCAAGGACTAAATTATCCACACCTGCAATCAGTCAGATCACCACGTTTACAGAGCTCCATTACAAGACGGAAGAGTCCATTGTAATATAATATATATTTTCGATACAGTAAATATAAAACAACGCCTTCACGACGCCCCACTCAATGATATTTATAAACTGCGAAAACGCAAATTATAAAATATTAAATGAATTACTTATAAAATGAGTGAAGACAAATTGATAGATTGAATCCCTAATAGATTCCATGAAACCGATAATAATTTCTAAAAAGAAATTTCTAAGAAAACTGACAGTGAACAAGACCTGCCGAACAATCTCCTGCCAAGTTGTTAGCCGAAGCACTTCGTAATATTCATAGAGTTGGTTCTTTTTAAAAGGGGAACGTCGAGAGGTTCAGTTGAGATCAGTTAACTGCGGTGAAGATCGAATACACAGCGATATCAAGAATTAATTGAATAAAAGTATGGGGGGAGGTTGGCTTGCAGCCGCCGCTTCTTCATGAATATGGATTCATGTTAAAGTGTTCTTCCGGCTTTTGTAAAAAGTTGAAGTTATTAAGTCGGCCATTACAGGGCGATGCTCGTTCGAGTGGTGGGAGGATTATTGATTTTCGTAATGGCTCTTTATGGCTGTACGATAAATTAGAAGTGTCAAAAGAATGCTATTGAAGTAGAGGTCATAGTATAGGCAATGAAATTGATGGCATTGTAAATCTTGTCAGTTCGTTTGGTTAACTAATTCTTCACAGAAAAATAATCCCATTGCTTTATATAAGGAATTTGTGGGCTATAAATCTGTATGATAATTATATTAGTATTCTATAGTTATAGTAAAAAAAGGGAAATTCATTGTTTATGTATCCATAAAACAACTATATTGGTTAGCAAATATTTTAATGGATGTTTTACGGTTGACATTTTTAGTAGTTTTTGTTTGGAACTTTCATGGTATACTTAATATTTTTAGTGTTTTTGAATCATGTTATAGTTTTTCAGGTAAAGACATTACTTTAATTCCAATTGCTTGATTAAATGACAATAAACACTAAATTAAATTGTGATTAATTGTATCGAACTAACATATTATAAAATATGATATGAATAAATCACTTTCAAGCACGTGGTTCTGGTAAGGTAGGCTCTAAATAGTTATTGGAAATTTTAGATTCTTCTGAACGTGGCTTTCTTGATATAGAAATGTTATATACATGTTGCAGTTTGATGAAGAGTGTTATCTACTAGCAAGAAAACAAATACAAATACAAACTCTCATGGAAACAACATGATGCAGTAGACTACATAATAAAGTAAATACTGCTTACTTAGTAATAACTAGCTACGCCCACGGCTTCAACGGCATTGAAAATTACTATAACACAAAGAAAACTTATTTGTGCGATGCCCTAATGATTCTCTTAATATAAACGGAGCCTAAATTATGCCTCATTACATGCCATCTGTCAGTGAAAGTCCCATCAAAATTTGTCTAGCAGTTTTGAAGATTGACCGGGACAAACAATTACAGACAAAAAAATATATGTTGTTTATTTTTATGTAAGATGATTAGAAAAAAACGATATCAAAAATAATTATCATTTCTTTTAGTTAAAAAGTGTTTTGACATCACAGTCACTTAAATTTTATGAATTTGTATAGATATTGAACGTTTCATGGGAAAATCTGCGAAAATTTCTATAAAACTGGCAAAGTTTCGCAAATATCGAAGAATAAGCCAACGGATACGATCGGCACGCTTACATAATACGAATCAGACAGGTTTACGAGACAGAAACAAAGGCTCGATGCAACCCCAGAATAGGAAACGAGGGAAACACTCCGAAGCAAACCCAAGAACACTAAAGCACAGTGCTGGAGCAGCGCCAGGCGTTATCGAATTCATGTAAAAGATGGAAATTGAGGTGAGAAATGGCAAGCAAAATGTGTCTGCTTCAATATAAGAAAATGAAACTGCAAAGTTTCTCGATAACTTCTATTGTATCGTCCGTGTTATGAAAAGTAAAGTTAGCGCACTGCTGAGACATTAACACTGGAATTCATAGTCGGGGGATGAACAGTCCCCCAAAAACTATCATTCAGCATTCACCTAGAGACTGAATGTTAATAATTCTTCTTTGTTTTTCATAAACACCACCAGCTGAACAAAATTTCACACTTGTTTTCTATGATCATTCACTCACTTTGTGTCACTACTGTAACATCGACAGATCAGATTTGACAATACGTACTTTTATGCTGCCTATTTTACTGCACTGTAAAAATAAAAATAAATTGTGAAGTTAACCAAAGAGAATATAAACACTACGTTAAGGAAACTTTATGTATTGACCCAGCAGACTGCAATAAATTTTTGACCTATAGTAGATCCAACCGTTTATCCTCTTTTTGACAGATCTAATTTGTCAGTTAAAGTGTTGTGACCAAGTGATTATAGTGGACACGATTTCGATTCATTTTTCTATCGAGTCTGTGCGGAAAGAGAATAGTCCTAGGAATGGCGCCATGACCATGGCTATTGGCCATCTAGAAATACGTCAGCCAATGGGGAATGTTGAAAGGGCGTGGACAGGCCGTCATGGCATGGCCATCTAGAAACGCATCAGCCAATGGGAAATGCTGACGCATTTCTAGATGGCCATGCCCAGATGGCGAGGCCACGCCGTCCGGTTACACCCGTGTAGTTTCCAAGGTAAGCTATCAAATTCTGAGTTATAAGTTTTCACTTCTATCGGCAATTCCTATGACTGCCAATTTTTTTGTCTATGGGTAAGCAGTAGTATTTTATCAAGGTAGTAAAACTCAATGGTCCACCGCCGTTTTGTATTTGTCACTGTCACTCGCAACAAGACGCCCGTGCTAGTAATTATTTGCTGAGTTTTATATTGGAACTATAAAATGCCGAAAGGATCAGTGCTGAAAGGACAGACGAGAGAAATGGTGATCAAGCTTCGTAATTACTTTGAAGCAGAGTATCAAAATGGCGGCCCGCTTTTACCATTGTCGCAAGTGAGAGAGCGCGTTGCGGCCGCGTTAGGTATTAGTGCATCTACGATTACAAAAATTACTACCGAAGCCTACGGAACAAGCGGCATGCAGGAGAATAAGCTTCGTACGCCGAAGAAAAAACGCCAACCACGTCGTGTGACTTCGGTTGACAACTTTGACGCAGACGCTATACGCCGTCATATATATAACTATTACTTACGTAAAGAAGTTCCAACACTTAAAAAACTTGTTGCTTCTTTGCGTGAATGTGATTTGTTCCGAGGTCAAAAATCGTCATTGGTAAAGGTCTTGAATGAAATTGGATTTACTTATAAAAAATCGGACAAACGCAAAATATTGATGGAGCGTCGCGACGTAGCTTTTGCTCGTTGCGAATTTTTGAGCGAAGCCAAAAAAATTACAGATTGGTCAAATGTTGTTTTCACTGACGAAACTTGGCTGAATGCGAACCACACAGTGTCTAAGAGCTGGACTGATGACACCGCTGCTTCCACTACCTCAGTACCGATGGGAAAAGGAGAACGTCTAATCATTTGCCATGCAGGGTCTGTGAAAGGATTCATGCCAGATGCTTTGTTGGCCTTTAAATCCAAAAAAACAGTTGAGTACCACGAAGAAATGAATTCTGAGGTTTACGAAAGTTGGTTTAAGGAAATGGTACAATCATTGGAAGAACCGTCAGTTATTATTATGGATAACGCATCCTATCACTCACGCCAAATTGATAAAATGCCGACAAAAAACAAGTAATCATTGACTGGCTTCAACGACATGGTGAAAATGTTGATAACTCCTTACTAAAAGTACAATTACTAAATATATTACGAACAAAAAAACACTTCCCAAAACGATATGTGATCGACGAAATAGCTGCAGAACATGGTCATTGGGTTCTTAGACTTCCACCCTATCATTGTCAATACAATGCCATTGAATTAATATGGGCTCAAGTTAAAGGACACGCTGCTAGAAATAACACAAAACCCCCATTCACGGCAAACAAAATGGTAAATTTATTAAAAAATGCATGTGTGAAAGTAACTGCGGAAAGCTGGCAAAATGTAATTCAAAAAACACAAGAAACTATAATGGCAGATTGGGATAAACACGTGGCGATAGATTATATGAGTCAACAATTAATTATAAATGTCGGCAATAGCTCGAGTGACAGCAACGATGAATCTGATTTTGATTAATAAATAAATAAAAATAAAAGATTAGATTTCGTTTGCTTAAATTGGAATTGGGGTTGCTCAAACTTTACTATTTTCTGGTACCAAACGGCAGACTTTAATGTCTGCCATCCCCAGCGAGCAACACGGAAGGGAGTAGCCTTAGCTAAAAAATATTGTTCAAATCTTTCTGTCATTTCTTGCGGGAGGGGAAGTTGCACACTAGCGCAAAGCCGCACTATTACATACAAAACATACCTGTACCGATCCATTGCCGATCATACTCACACAACCAAATCACTAACACATAAAAAATAAAGCACCATTCACAAATCTAGCCCCGCCCTCACCCCACAGTATATTATCAAACTCCATGGTCCATGCGGACTTGTACTTTGACAGAGGGGAAACGCTGTGTATGCCTACTCCCTTCCGTGTTGCTCGCTGGCCATCCCAGATTTAACCGGTAACAGCTTCGTCAAGTATGACTTGTACTTGTAATCATCATAGTCATCATAACCTTGTTCTTTTTTGGATATACACCAGGAGATAAACACGTCTTCAAATAATGCTGTATGTTTTCCTGAGGCGCATCAATATAACGGTTTTACATAAAAATAAATCCGATATTATGTGCCGAGAACGGAAAACACCCGTGTAAAAATAGTTCATAAACAATATCGATATCTCAATCGTAACTTCGTAACATCACTATGTTGATAGCCATAGAACGTAATTTTTTAAAAACGTTTGTTATTTTATGGAATTTATAAAAAAACTACTGCACTTATGGACTCATTTTGTGAAAGATGATTATTATACGGGATCAAGGAGCAAATTTAAGCAGTTGTCATATTTTTAAAACCTCGCATTTATAAGTTAACTTTTGCGTAACATCGTCATGTTACGTTCTATTGGTGCTGTCAAAAAGAGGATAAACGGTTGGATCTACTATAGTAAGATCATTTCAGGCGAATACCTAGAATGGTACAAAATATATATAAATCGCTTGAGCACTGATATTATCCGCATATTCTGTAGTGATTCATCGGCTATTAGATCGCCTTGAACCCTGAAATCATTCTACACTACAAAACTTTGGACTAGGGGATTGTTTGGAGATCGAAAATCGGTCATCCAGCATGCAGCCCTGACATCTATCAAAGTGGGCGTGATTTTTGTCTATGAAATGCTTAGAGTTTGAATCCGTCACATAGCGCTTGAACTGTCCCCCAGGGGAGCCCCTATCTTGACTATGAATTCCAGTGTATAAGTACCATGACATAAATGCTCATATTTGACTTTATGAAAGGGGTATAGTTATACTAAAAGCTATTATGGAGGAAAATGTTGTGTATATCTACTCGTATTTCGGTCAAATATAGAAAATTCGGCATATTGTTAATAAGTAACTGACTATTCGCAGTATTAGTAGTAATGTAGAATAAATATTTAGAAAGAAAAATTAATCTATTTACGCATTATACTTTCAATCTTAAGTATTTAATTATGAAATATTTTTATTGTATTTTTATTTTATTCTTATTTCTTTATTTGTAACATATATTTGTATTGTGGTGTTTATATATAGCTAATCTATCTATCTATTATAACTAACGACTTTTTTATTATACTGGATTATAATCTTTCTTAATTAGTACCTGCTTACGTAAACTATTCGTTGTGTTCCTAATTACCTACGGAAAGTTTGTAAAATTACTTACAACTAATTAATTTTATGTACTAGTGCCTACTGCATATATATATACATCACGCTATAACTCTTGCGTCCACCCTCAAAAAATCCCATAGTAATACTGCGTCCACCGACTTACTGCGTCCGGTATACGGACGCAAGATTATTTTCACCTTAATAACCAACTCAATTAAATAAACAACTCAACAATAAAGCTACGATTCTGAATTTTCCCCCTGCTACTGCTCAAACACAAGACTAATTAGTCATTTATTTTATTTACAAATATTATGGTACTTGTTAGGTTTTAATAAGTCGTATTCATTATTTATTTTATTATTTGTTGTTTTAAAATATGCTGTAAATTTTTTTATGAAAGAGAAGAAATATAACTTAATATCTTCCTTTCAAATAATGTTAATATTTCCATATACTTCTTTTAACATTCCCTTGTACGTTTATATAAACCTTTTTATTATTACAGGTTACTAAACTCTCCTAAGCACATTTTGTTCACGAGAGTAAAAAAATAGAATCGTCTGAGTTTTCACATTCTCGAAGCCGTTAGCACAACTTTTAAACTGACTTAATGTTCCTGTTAATCCATTTTAGTGGCCCCAAGATGGGGAGGGTCGGATAATGTCCCCGTTCTTGTCTTGAATGTTTTGATATTTAGAAGGCTTATTAAAATTTTACCCGTAACTTGGGAAATTAAATTAAATCAGTGTAGCGGAACGAGTGAGGGTGTCTAGGTGAGTAGGTACTTTGAAATTTGTCTTCAATTAGTCATGCTGTTCTGAATGACGCTTACATTGGTCTGTTAATCGTGCTGAGTCTGTGATATGATATTATAAGTGGGGTGAGAAATCGCAAGATATGCAATACCCATATTCACAAGCAAAAGATATTTTGAGTGAGGCGAATCCGTGTGAGAATTAAATGTTGTTTTAATATATATAATTTTGGGATATGGCTTCAAGCATATAAAAATGAACTGTGTAGACTTACGCGGTCGTACTAATAAACTAGTAACTACAAGTAAATATTACGAGTAATTAGTATTCACGGAATGTAAAGTCAGCCAGATTAGTCTACCCGTGAACATGCTGCATGTAACTATGCCGAAATATTGGTAACTCCAAAACCTTGTAAATCTTGGTGTACATCCCGTGAGTACTAATTATAATTTCATAAAAATGCGATCTTTATTTTTTGTTATGAGACACATTTAGCATAATCTTTATCGTTTTGTACCATTAAACCAGACATAGTTTGTATTGGTATTTAGATTCGCAACGTACACTGTTTAATATTAAACTTATTTTTATGGTATCATATACAAAATAGGGTGTGCCTTATAATTTTGTTTCTTAACTACTTACTAATTATGCGGTAGGCAAACACTCATTCAATGATCAGTGCCGCCATATTGTGTTCGTGGAATACGAATATTGATACTATTGACAAGCTGAGTTTAATATAAAAAAATGGTATTTGTTTTATAGTTGTATTGTATATGTTATTAGTAATGATATGAAGTACAAGTACAGTAAGTTGGGTAAAATAAATTTATGTTGTACAGGGTTTTATCGTTTATATCATAGCACGGGAATTGACGTACGTTTAGTATACTTAATCATAATGGCGTGAAACAATTGAATTCAGTACACACTTTTTTTATCTAGTACAACTGCGGCACAGATAACTAATTCTGGTTTGTACGTAGAAACGCGCCACGCTTTTCATTTGTTTTAAAGTCTACGAATACTTTTTACCAAATTATTCCAGTTACGACCTCTTGACTAACCAAAAAATTACTTCGCTAGTACGTCGTAACTATTACGTAATCTGTGCCTCGGTCCAGGTCACGTCTGCCCTGCATTACCAAGGTCGGTGGCGTAATCCTCGCAAAAGTGGAGTAATTTCGCATAATTTCGCTAATTTGTCATAGCTCTGGGGCTACAATACGAGGACGCTCATTCAAGATCTTTTTAATTAACTCTTAGAGGTAGCATATGTTTTCGGACATTCAGCATCTTATGGAACAGCAGCTACAGATCTAGCTAAAAATATACAAGAGTCTTTGATTATGAACTCATAAAAACTGCAATATTATTATTAGATTATTATTTTATTTTGTTACTAGATTAAATAGTTTATATTATTATTTAATTGAATTGTTCTAGCTTATATAAGCTTTTATGCTTCGGTTTGCTTAAGAGAAGATATCATGGAATGCAGATTTATCTCTTGAACAAACGTATTCCACGATTTACTCTCTTTATATTGATACTAGGTGCACCCCGCGGTTCACCTGCGTGGTGATAGCTGATGATGAGGGAATTTTTCAATAGTTTCGGCGCCTATTCCACTTAAACAGAAGAATTAACTATGTTTTATATTTTTATCGTGAAATGTTTTTATCATTTCTAACATACCATATTTTATTTCCTGAACAAAGTTATGTTTACGAAAACTTAAAGTCAAAGTCAAAGTCAAAATCATTTATTCAATTTAGGCATCATAGACGCACTTATGAACGTCAACTTTTCATTATAATGTACTTTAAAGACTCTACCGCCGCGTTCCAAAATATATAGAACCCACCGAGAAGAAGCGGCAAGAAACTCGGGGCCATTCTTTTTATATGGATGTTTACAATTTTTCTACTTAGGTACTACAAATATTACATTTTATGGGTGGCAGAGAGACAGCTTGCCAGAAATGGAGTATTCCAAGCATCTTTATCTTCTATAAAATGTCGAACTTTATAGTAAGCTTTTTTTATTAAAACGTATTTTACAGTCAACTTGAATTTGCCCTCTGTGAGCTCAGTTATGTGCTTTGGGATTTTATTGTAAAAACGCACACAATTTCCTAGGAATGACTTATTAGTCTTCGCAAGTCTAAAACTAGGTACAGCTATCCTATTTGTATTTCTGGTATTAAAAAGTGTGGTGATCACTATTTAACTTATATTTATGTAAATTTTTACGAACATACATTATATTTTCAAATACATATAAGGAAGGCAACGTTAATTATATTCTTAGTTTCGCATAAAAGTATGGTCACTTCACTATGTTTTATGTAGCTATGTGTTATGTATCTTATATACGAGTATATAGGATTGATTTCTTATAACACGTTACTCCATACTAATACCCTTTCTTTTTATCTTTCATTGTATCAGTAAATTCTTTTAATTTTAAATAATCTATGATTAAACATGGTAGCGGAATATTGCAAAAAAAAATTACATGTAGGCAGTCTCCACATGACAATACTTGCAAAGAAAATAACTGTTTGGCATGTAGGGTATGTTTATAATATTATATCTATCTTTGTCTTTTACACACTACTTATTGAAAATGTGCGACAACACCACTATAATTCAAAATCAAATCAGCATATTATTATGTATATCTATCGTTGTCTTTTACACACTACTTATTGAAAATGTGCGACAACACCACTATAATTCAAAATCAAATCAGCATATTATTATGTATATCTATCTTTGTCTTTTACACTCTACTTATTGAAAATGTGAGACAACACCACTATAATTCAAAATCAAATCAGCATATGTATATCTATCTTTGTCTTTTACACACTACTTATTGAAAATGTGCGACAACACCACTATAATTCAAAATCAAATCAGCATATGTATATCTATCTTTGTCTTTTACACTCTACTTATTGAAAATGTGAGACAACACCACTATAATTCAAAATCAAATCAGCATATGTATATCTATATTTGTCTTTTACACACTACTTATTGAAAATGTGCGACAACACCACTATAATTCAAAATCAAATCAGCATATGTATATCTATCTTTGTCTTTTACACTCTACTTATTGAAAATGTGAGACAACACCACTATAATTCAAAATCAAATCAGCATATGTATATCTATATTTGTCTTTTACACACTACTTATTGAAAATGTGCGACAACACCACTTTAATTCAAAATCAAATCAGCATATGTATATCTATATTTGTCTTTTACACTCTACTTATTGAAAATGTGAGACAACACTATAGTGCAAAAACAAAGCACTTGACCACGAGGTCAGATCTCTCCGGATGATTTTTACCTATATGATTTCATAGACGATAGATCTATTCACATATTGCCCTCAACTAACGGTTTTTTTCAATACCTAAACTTTAATATCTACTCTTACTCTCTACAACGTGCACCAGTCACCAAATCCTAACCTATACTGCAATCATTACAAATACCTTCCTACTGCAAGCAAGGTATTAGAGACTAATTTCCCTCAAGAAGAAAGACTAAAGACTTCGCAAAGTTCGTTTCCAGGAGATAAAAGGCTCTCGAAGTAATTAATCCTTTGTATTCCCCATTACGTACCATCGAGTGAAGTTAAATCGTAATTTTAATCTACGGAACGTAAAGCAAGAAATTTCGTGTAGATTAACATTTTACAGATATTATTAAGCTTTGGCCCAACAAGATACTTTCGTTCTCGGAATTTGGATTTAGGTTTTAGAAATTTAACTGCGCAATCCTTTATTCTTACTGTTGTGTTAGATAAACTTTTATTGTTTAATTTACGGATGGTAATTTTGATTTATGGATATTTAAAATTAAAAGCCGTCAAGTTATACCTTACTTGAGGTACTTTTCTTAGTAGGCCAGTAAAAATAGGCGTTTTTTTGGATCAACTTTGCATTAAATTTCCGATCCAATTTTTTTTTTAGGTTTTGGATCTCTTACTGAGCATAAAATCACAAAATGCTGACAGATCCAGGTGACGCCCCTTCTTCTTGAAAAAACGTTTTCGCCCAATATCTCAGAAACTATGCACTTGAGGGCAAAATTCATAGACACTATTATTATAGAGAATAAAATTTAGCATCTTTTGTTTCCAGTAAACTTTTTTGTAAAACTTACCGTTTACGATTTATAGCCCATTTAATGAACCGGTTTTCCTAACGCGGCCAATAACTCTTAAAATATTAGATTTATGAATAAAATGCATTAATCCATTATTAAAGATCAGTTTATTCTCTACAACTTTTTTTCTAATGTCTATACTTTTTGAGTTATAGGACATTTAATGTTGGACTGCCGGGCGTAAAGTTGACAATTTAAGGTCCTTTAACATGCTTTCGAGATATCGGCCGAAAATGTTTTTTCAAGATGGCGATTGTGGCGTCACCTGGATCTGTCAGCATTTTGTGATTTAATGCTCAGTAAGTGATCCTAAACCTTGTAAAAAGAGTTTTGGATCGGAAATTTAGTGCAAAGTTAAATTCTATTTACTAGCCTATAGTGACCGCTACTGATGAAAAAAAAAGTGATGCGTGAAAAAAGTTTCTTATATCCCTTGGGAGATGCTTGTAGTCAGGATGAAATGTAGTGTACGGTAATTGTAGGTAAAAGCTACCCTTATTCTAAAGTAGCTGCTCCCCGCGGTATCACTGGCATGATGATGGGATAAGACTATAAACGTATATTACACACGTTCTTCCTCAAGATAATCTATTTCTTGCCAAATTGCATTACGATTCGTTCAACCGTTTAGTAGTAAAAAGGTAACAAACTAAACTACCATCGCATTCATAATATTAGAATGAATTACAATCTAAATAATTGATGTGTGAAATAACGATCATAATATATATTTTTAAGTTTTTTATACATGTGCGATAGTATGATTGCTGATGGTTATCTCTTGAAAAACTGTTTATATGTCACCACTCACCAGGCATACTCAAATGTTTCACGGTAGCGTAGACTCATACTGCGTCATTATATATTTTAGTGTTGTCCCACGTTCGAACGTAGCGCGGGATTTTCACGGACTCCGTCCCGACGTGTCGCATTCAATACTAATTAGACACCTCACCCTCTCATTTTATGACCCGGGAATTATAGCGGTAATAAGTTCGGATCCCGCATTCCCGCAGTTTCGGCGCAAGCAATTTTGATGTCAATCTAACTTTTGATCTGTCCCAGTTCGCGAGTTGTTTTTATTAGATTGTAACGATAGTTCGGTTTATCCGCTCGTAGATGACATCGATGAAGTCTGTTCGCGGAACTTTGTTTATTTGCAGTTAGGCTGATGAAGATAGAGTGGAAGTGTGCATGGTAATAATGATATATGGCTTATTACACATCTTATATGGCATCTGTGCTTGCGGTTATAAATAAAATAGGCAATCATTTATAAAATACTACGTACACACACGATTGTAGTCCCAGCCACGGTGCGGGTGGGAGTATACACCGCGGCCCCGGTCGCGATGTATCCTCCGGCCCAGCAAATGGCTGTGGACGAGGTAACACTGGTTTTCTATGTAGTCCCAGCCACCATGGCTGTGGGCGAGGTACTATTCATTCTTATTGTAGCCCCACCCAAAGTACAGTCATGAGTGCACAACGCGACGATCCTGGTCGCGGTGTGGACCCATGTCGCGGAAATGAGGGGAGGCGAGGTACACAAGGTTATGATTTAGTGGTAAACACAGTCAAACACCGAGCTCGCCGGCGAGCTCGAGGCAAAAGTTATGTCTTGGTTAGATTCTCTCCAAATAGTCGTAGAGTTAAAATTCATAGGGCCCACTTTCAACGGTACACTTATGTACCGGGGCGATTCTCTCCTACTCCCCTCTCTCCTGGCGACGGCCCAAGCCGAGGTCCGTACCCTAGTGGTGCCCTTGAGCAAGTCGCCTACTCATCTCCTTGCGGCGAAGCGTCTTCAACGCTCGCCTTAGGCAGTGCGCCCTCTGCGCCCGCATCTGGCTGAGTGCCATCTGCGCTCGCCAACCGTCCGGTGACGCTGTAAATGCCGGTAGAGGAAAACAGCATTAGTCCGTTCTAAAAAAAAAAAAAAAAAAAAATTATAAAATACATACAGCAAAAAACATATTTATACATCAGTAAGGACCGGAGGCTTAACGTGCAACGAAACAGGAAAACTTTCAATAGAAAATGATACTAGCTGTCAAACAATATAAGAAACAAAATGAGCCATAAGTCTCAAGTGCCAACATTTCAAAAATAAAATATTGTCACCTGACAACACACTCATCATAAACATAATAAAAATGTATCTAGTTGTAATTACGTGTGCCCTTAGGTCAAATCTGTCTTCTGATATATTTTCGGTAGATAAGTGTGTGACCTTATAAGACATTCTATACGTCTGGAGAATATTATTTGGTCTGACAATCTTATTTTATTAGATGTAGTGTAGTGTAGATGATTTTGATTTACTGAGTTTAATATTTTACTATTTGACATAAATACTGATTATTTTTCTATAATTTAGAAAATATATTTTGTTATTAAATGAAATTCTCTGTACCTAGAACAAATAGTAGACTTCATAATAAGAGAACATTCAGCTTGCTACTCTGTCGAACAAATTATGGTCATCATTCACCAGTCTACCGCATGTGCTTGGCTTGTAACAAAATTAGCAATGAATTAGATATCTTTGGCGCATCGATTTATATTATCAAGAAAAGATTTAATTTACAGCTGGAACTGCCCTAACTGTCGTATACGAGTAACAGAAAACAAACTTTATCTAGTTTAATTTATGTATCAAATAACTTCATGCTTTTTCACTCGTACCTACATATTGTTTTTATGCTTTAATTCTGTTTTTATATAATACTTCATCAGTCGAACGACCCAGACACAATAGAAATTTCATTATTATATTGACAATCGACTGGTGAGGGGTTAAAAAGAAGTGCTAATTTATTTAGGTATGTTGTGTTTACATCTAGTAGGTTGGTCGCTTATGACGATAATAAGAATACTTTGTCAAATATTTTAAGAAAGTGACGCAATACAGCCAGTTATGTAAACCTATCAACCAAAAAAAAACATTTTCATAAATATCTAAAACTTTTTACCAATAGTCCGACTTCATGGGTATCTCCGCTGCAGTACCGGTTATTTTGCTTTCAAGGCAAATTATTACATAATTAATTTAAAATAGTTAACTTACAGTTTGATTAGATAAACGAGACCTTGTTCCTTAAAATTGTTACAGTACTTACCTATAGAAAACACGAGTATTTCATCAGTAGACCAGTGTAACATTATTTTTTTAGACCTACTCTTTATCTCAAGAGACCGCAGCACAAACAATTAAAAAAAAAGTATTCGTATCGTAAGCGTCAACGCGTCACGCTTCGGCGTACAAACTTTCTGTTATCTGTGTTACTTTTGCCCTAGATAAATGTCAGTTTGTATTGTTCTGTTTCACGTGAACGACACGTTAGGTTACACCACAGTTATTCGTGATAGGCCGACAACAACAAAAAAACCTGGTATGTAATAAAAAAGTTTTGTTTAAAAACACACAAAATGAAAGGGAAGAGGAATAAGAAAATCCATCCTTTCTAATTACACGCCGCAAGATTACAATGAAGCTTATTTCCTGAATAAATTGAAGTTTCAAGCCGTACGACAACATCAACAACATAGATTAACAAATACAGTTGCCAAATTCCACACCATAATATGTATTAACATACCAAATTGATTAGTTGGTGTAAATACATATAACCATAACATGAAACGCTCGCAACGGAGCCTGACTTGGCGTTCTTAATCGATTAACAAATTAAGCAACGCTTGCTGCGGTCATGAGTTGGATGGATGACCGTTAGTGGCATTACTCAACTGAGCGCTTTCACGCTTCGGAGGGCACGCCGTTGTTGGTCCCGGTTTGTTTTAGAACAACATTCGTTAGGCTATTTCGAAGGCCTTCAAGTGGCTTGAAAACTTCGACATGGGTTAGCCACTATCCTACCCACAAAGCCGCACTGGTCCCGCATGGTGGATTATGTCCTAACTCCTCTCCCTGAGAGGAAGTCTCGAGTCCCAGCTGTCGGAACATAATGGGCTAATTATGATACACTAGCTGCTCTCCGCGGTTTCACCCGCGCAGTTATGGATGATGATGATGAATCTTATATAACCTATGTTACTCAGGAAGCATGTAGCTTTCCATTGGTGAAAGAATTTTTGAAATCGGTCCAGTACTTCTTGAGCCAATTCGTTACAAACATACTTACATACAAATATTTCTTCTTTATAATATTATATTAAGTATAGATAGTTCAGATAACCAACGAGCCCGTTGTCAGTCTAGATTTAGTATGATACCGCCTTCGACCGCATCATCACTGACAAAGGCGATTAAGGAGTGTAGACAAAATAGTGTATATTAAAATCATAAAACGTTGTTTTTGGGTTTTCCTCATCAACCACCTTAGAAAGTTTTAGTTGTGTATCAAACGATGTACTAGAACGTGACTTACGGCCGTTTTCAATATTCACAGTTTTTCTTACTACCGATAGAAATTTGACATAACGTGCATACAAATAGTGTCAAATATCTATCTCTAGTAAGGTAAACTGGCGATAGATAGAATTTTGAAAACGGCCATTAGACAGGACTTTGACTTAACCCTGAGTATTTGAGTAAAAATCTAACTTTATTAACTTTTCAAGTTTCCGTTAGTAAGTAATTATAAAAAAATATATATATAAGTTTAAAATATAAATGTGAGCAATGCCACGGACCCATTGAGTTTGTGAACAAAAGCAATAATAATAAAAAGAAAAAAAAACCTGAATGACTTGCCGAATGGTAAATGTACTAACGCAAGAGTCCGCTTCTGGCTTAAAAAGAAAAAAGAACATTGTCGTATATTCTGTAGCCAATCATATTAGTTTAAAAGTGACGTTAGCAAATTTCACAAGATCTACGCCTGTTCCCTTGTCGTGGTATTCGTAATAAGCCAGCCCATAAATTTCATTAATCTTTAACACTGTCTGTTCATTATACGAACGCCATGGAAAACTGTTCTGACAACAATGCAAGCGAAAAGAACGGCCACTTACCGCGGCATTGTTCACAAAGATTAATTTGTACCTCGGACTTGGCTCATTTTATCCCGCGGCATTGAGACTACAATGGGAAGTATCTGGGCAGAAGATTGGCTCTTATATTCTTTAACGAATAGATTTCTAAAGATACATAATGAATTAAGGTTTTTGCTGTAAATTATTATCGGGACAATGTTTTCAATTACTTGTTATTAGCTTTACATCCAAGAGCTCTACCTGGGTAGTTCTCATTGCACGCGTCTTATTATAAGGGTAAAATTATATTATCACGAATCATTAGAAACCATATATTTATTTGATCCTATCGGTGAAGGCACATCGTATTTTCACTTAGATCTTATTTCTCTTCTCTTTTTCAAGTTTTTCACATAACGGCAAATACTTTCCCAAAATGTTGTCATTTTACAAGGAGGTATAGAGAAAACCGCATCATTAGAAACAAAATACAGTTTTATAGAAAATTTAGTTCTGTTCGAAATTACACTCAGACGAATGTTATAAATGTGAATATTTGTGAGTGAGTGAAAGGAGATTGTGAATTAGTGTGAATGTTTATTATACTTTTTTTGCGCTGAAACGGTTGAACGGAATAACAATAATATAGGGCAACATCCACACAGGATCTTCAGGTCCCAAACTAGAAAGAGCTTGTACTATGATAACCAGCAGGGCTATTATGTATCTCAGATGCTAACAAATGTTGATTGAAATCATGAAAAATGGCGGCTCTATGTCAGTTTTGGCAACTCCAGTAAGCAAAAATGTTACTGTGACTAAAGTGACATAAAGCCGCCATTGTTTTCGATTTCAATATACATTTGTTAGCAACTGACATACATAATAGCCCTAACTGATTACTGATTTACGTACATATATTATATATACATTTACACACCCAGACACAGTTATAACAGACATGTTCTTGCACACACGCGTCTGACTTGTCCGGGAATCGAAACCGAAACCAGCCACTCTTATCGGAATTAAATAAAGTTTTTAATGAAGATAGCTTTCACTTAACATTGATTTTATTTTATAATGATCTAATGGAGTGCCTGTGGTGATAACCTTATTCCTCGCGGACGAAGTTGCAGGCAGAGTGTATTATTAAAAAGTTTTAAATACATTGCCACGCAGTATCTAAAAAAAACGTTAAGCATTGCAATTGTTATGCGCAAGGTATAAAGAAAATCTTTAATTAATGAAATACATCTAAAAACGATGTCTAAATTACAGTAAATTTGTAGTAGTCCCTCTCTAATAAAGTGTAATAAATTGTATTAGTAAACTGTCTAATAACCATTACTGTTTGGTAACAGGCAATGAGTCACAAAATTACTCGTACTAGCTGCATGCAGTCTAGGGTGTACTTTAAAAGTCCTAAATTTTTGGTTTCGAATATGTATGACGTGATTTAAGTTTATTGTAGTTGGGATTTTTTATGTGAATGGTATTCTTATGAACGTTAGATACTGTCTCGTCCTTATATTTATAAGGACGAGACAGTATCAGTATACAGGAAAAAGAAAGAAAGTGGGTAGTATTGAGCCCCGCAAGGAGGCCAGAACAAGGAAGGGGAGACAGGGGGATATATGTCATCTTGGTAATAGAACGAGTATGTCCGTTAGGGATTAGGAATTTACGTTAATAATAATTTTAATAAATGTATTTGAACACTTTGACTTAACTTACAAACGTTGTAGTTCCTGGAAAAGTGGGTTGATTTCTGCGAAATCTATTGTATTGTCAAACATGGCAAATCGCGAGTCAATGGGCTGCTGATTTTATATTACATGGATTTAACACCAAATAAATCAATTTATTAAATCGCTTCGACACACCTTAAATAAAATTATTTTAACTCGGATGCAAATATATGTGGTATGTATGGTACTTAATTGTACATAGGTTGGAGCGAACATACATATATAATGACATAAAATATACCTCTTTTGTTTAGTTCATACACGCTTGTCGTATATAACGCACGAATAACTTCAGCTTCTAACTCGGCCCAAATACGTCCACCTAGGTTCACTTCCTAAGGTTGCTTTTATGCTCTTAAACCAACAGAACACTGTAACGAAATGTTTCATGATTTCTTGTAATTTTGAAAACGACGACCCAAAATCCTGTTTGTGACGACCGCAGTTCAGCACTGTGCAAAAGTTCAGCTCTTTACTCAAGATGGCACCGCAGCTGACATTCGCTGGTGTAGTGCTTACCAGTATACGCACGCATTGCATCTCTCGATACTTGATAGGGCACACCTAATTATAAACTTAGGCTCATAACTAAATATGGAGGCTTACCATGGTCTCTGCGTTTGCTATGTATTTTCAAGACCATAAGGTTAGTCGTTTTTGTAATTTTTTACGAAATATACACAAAGGTTCTCAACAATAAGTAGTCATATTACCACGTCCAGTCCACACGAGAATATTTACAAGATGATCATCACCACGCAGCACACAATAAAAATAAAGCTATTACCTATACTATCGTAAAATTTCTTTCGATTGATCGAAAAACTACGAAACAGTAGATCGTTTATTTAAAAATCCATTGCCAAGCTTAAAAACCGTAATGCAGTATTTGTTGTTTAAAGTTTTAACAACATTATAGGGTTCATCTCATTTTAATAGAGCTTTACAGAGATTAATGCTTTTATTTCATTCATTTTATTCACCGACAATTACACAATAACCGAGAGAGGTTCAACAAACTCAACGCTACATTTACAAACAAATAGGTGAAGTTTAAATCTGGCTTAGCTAGCATTAACTTCAAAACAAGTATCATTATGAGAGTTCAGAATACTTAGCGGAAAAACTAATGATCATAATCCCTAAATCTCGTCATGTGGTTGCAATGCGGGAGTTTGGATCGAGCTTTTGTGCGCGGGATAACCGACGAACCAATAATTGTATATGGCAATGGCAGTATGGAATCTAATATAAATTATTATTATCCTCAACTAGCTAAATTGTTAGGAAAGTTAAGTTGTTCTAGTAACTTTATAAAATTAGTAGCTGCTCTCCGTGGTTTCACCCGTGCGGTAATGGATGATGATGATGATGATGATGATGATGATCATGGTGATAAATCTTATATAGCCTATGTTACTTAGGGTAAATTAGCTTTCCAATGGTGAAAGAATTTTTGAAATCGGTCCAGTACTTTTTGAGCTAATTCGTTACAAACATACTTACATACAAATCTTTCCTCTTTATAATATTAGTACCTATAGAAGTATAGATTTCTGCTTCCTGCTTAATATTATGTCAAATTATTATAAATTGTACACATAGACATGAAAGTAAGTAACAAAATGCTTCTTTCAAACGAACGAGAGTATAGCTATCAGACAATTTGGAGCAGATTCAATCGGCGATACTTCAACCTAAAAATTGTGTAAAGGAAAATACACTTACGAGCACTTATTCAACGTGTTGTTGTATTGAAATGAAATTTATAATATTATGTTCTCAATGTGTTTGCCAAGCTGAATGAAGAAGTTACTTTAAACCCTAATCTATATATTTTAAGAACCTACTTCATTAATTAATTAACTTGTATACAAAAGACTTACTAAATAATATAAAAAGACGTATATTTCTATACATTTCATGAGCTACACATATCTATTCTGTCATTATAAAACATATATTCTAAATTTGTAAGTACTCTTACTGGCTTTGCTATGTATAGTGTTTGGTATTAAATTCCTACAATCGTGTCGGATCCGTCACGTACGTGCATCGTGTCCTGTAGAGTTAATAACGAACCTGACAGGATTCATGTTTCGCGAGTCTTAAGGGAGGCTCTTATACGAGTGTAGTGAGCGCGTATTATGCTCATTATCTTCTTAGCCTGATCATAATCTATGTAAAGTCAATACAACAGGTCGTGTACCTATTCTATTTTGTATATTTGACTTTAGTTATTACCGGCCGCGTTCTTGATACTAATAAGGAGTTATCGTAATAGGTGCATCCGTCACCAGTCGGCTGATAGGGTGCACGATTGTATATACGCCTTTATACGCCTTATATGAAGCAGCGTCTTACTGTCTCACTGTTATGTCAGAAGTATATGTCTTTCGCACTTTCTAACCATTTTTCAGTTTTTACGGTTATAGTAGCAACATTAACAGCACGTCAGCTTGCAGGGCCCTTATTCGCTATGACCATTCCAACACGTAACGCAACGCGCTAAGATATCTTCATGAATGACCATGAAATCAATACATGCACGCAACTTGCGATAACTCCTTACAATATCATAACGAGCCGCGTAGCTTGATTGAAGGCCCCTGTTCACCTATCTACTTCCCGCACTGGACCGGCATGGTAGACTATTATGCATTCTTCTCTCTAGGAGAAGAAGAGCCAAGTTTAAGAACGTAATATTACAAGAAGCCTAGCACCTAGTAAATTGGGGTTTTGCACCTTTTACAGTCCGAGGAACTGTTCGGTCTAATACCTGCAGCTGAATATCGCCTTCGGACATCACGACGGAAATTTCAAAGATATCATGTTGACTACTGGGAGTCCACAACCGCGCGATTCCGACGATACTTTCTGCCTAACACTACTATGGAACCAGCTGCCACTTGAGGTGTTTCCGAACAGATACGACGTGGGAGCCTTCAAGAAAAGAGCCTCTTCCTTCCTCAAAGGCCGGCAACGCATCCTTGAGACCTCTGGTATAGTGGATGTCTGTGGGCGACGGTATCACTTACCATTAAGTGAGCTGCTTGCTCGTTTGCCAGTCTATACCATAAAAAAACCCCGACGGCGAAGGGGATTTTCTGTAACTCGATTATTTATTAATAGAGTTAAAGAAGGTGGTAAGGCCAAGACAACTGTGAAGTTTTTACACCCTGGTCAACCTCTGATGTTATTTACGAGTACGTATCTATGTAGGAGATCTAGTATGTAGGAGATAGTTATCGTGCAGCGCGCACGATAAATATTGAAGGCCTAGCAAAAATGACTGCGTGAGTGGAACGGAACGTGTCGTTCTCGTGAAACAATACAAACTGTCATTTATCTAGGACATCTGTGAGACAGATGAGCGTGACGCGTTGACGCTTACGATACAAATACTTTTTACTCTAATCTCAAAATGGCGATAAAAGACCGAAAGGAAGAGATCGTGAAGGCTATATTAGAAAGGATACGGCAAAGGCGTGAACCTGAGGCCAGTACTTCTGGCCAATAGCGTTACACAGCCAATAAGTATAAAATTAGGAAATAGTGTTCACTAGCAATAGAATTATGTATTTACAAAAGAAAAAAAATGGACTCACTTTAGTTTTTAAGCAATTTCCACCATAGCTTAAGAATGTTTATTGTGATGTTTGGAGAACGAATCTCCAAGAAAAATGTAATATATAAAAAAAAACAAATCTAAAAAAGGTACGGACCAAAGAGTCTGTAGTGTGGAAGAACAATTAAATAAAAAAAATACTTTTTTGCAATTATTTGTGCTATGGCCTCGGGCCTTATAATAATATGAGCGTCAGTTAATAAATTAAACAGATGTTTTTTTGTAAAAATACGAGTAATATTGAGAATAACAAAGTTGCCAATCAATTTAGCCATCAGACGCAAAAGTATTAAATGGCAGACAAACTTTGTGCTTATAGAACAATAATATTGCTTCGATCTGAAACTGTTGTGTTTGAAAAACTTTAAAAATTGCTGTTTGAAAACTTTGGTAGCACCTGCTGCAAATTGATTTCCAGTTGTTGGTAAATAGTTTTGGTAATTTTATTTGTTTATTGTTTAAAAGAAATGCTAGCTTAAATTTTAGTTTACTTATATATATTCTGGTTAATTGAAGGTAGGTATAAAATTGTGAGTAAAGTATTTACTTGTATATGCGAGTTTTCCGGAGTTTGAATGTTTTGTGGAAAGCGTGGCCCACAGAACAAAGTATTTTCTTGTCATCAGAGAGTTAAAAAAAATTAAATGTTTAGTCATTCTGTACTTGGATGAAGATTTGACAAAAAAAAACATACCATAAATATTCAGATCTGCACTTAAATGATGCACTACTAAGCATTCTTATGGAATACGCTTTATGTATTTCGATAATAACTAAGGTTAACTTTAATTTATGTATGAACGTATCGTACATATTTGAATCTTCAGGTTTACACTATAGTTTGAACTTTGTGCTTAATAAAACCTAATAAATATTAGTTCAACTTCATAAGCTTATTATATCATTATTAGTACCTTCAAATATAAATGATCTAAATTTCTGTGCCTACTAAGTAAAAGTTCCCCTAAATTGGATTTACTCGGATAGTTAGCCTTTCACTTAGATCGCTTAGCCATTTTACGGCAAACATGTGAGAGAGTCGCTCGCAGCGGAGCTTAAGTTAAGCAACGCTTGCTGCGTAGAGTGTTGGATGAGTGACCGCTAGTGACATTATTCAACTGAGCGCTTCCGTGCTTCAGAGAGCACGTTAAGCCGTCGGTCCCGGTTGTTTGGCTCTGGACAACAGTCGTAAACCTAGATGTCGAAGGCCTTTGGGGCAGCCTGAAAACGTCGACATGGGTTGGCCAATCCTACCCACCAAGCCGTACTGGGTCCGCGTGGTGGATTATGACCCAACTTCTCTCTGTGAGAGAAAAGCTCGAGTCGCAGCAGTGGCAACATTATTATTTATTATTTATGTATAATAGAAAATAAAAAACTCGCAGACACTGCCATAAAGCATATCAAAGCTAGCCTAAGATATTTTCACTGCTAACAACATGTACAAAAGTGGGCTCAAATTTTGGTATTTCATTTCGTGCTTCGCCTGACAGGATTGGTTCACACGAAACGACAGTGTAGCACTGTACAGTGTACAGATCCAATCAACTGGGATGATCCGTGCATTCCTCAACGCGATCCGTGGATAACGATTGGACATTGTTTGTACTGTACAGAACCCATTGGTACGAGTACACAATTTTTAATCTACCATTTTTAAATTATATAGCACTAGATGTAGGAGTCGCCTACAACATTTCTGAAAAAAAATTTCGCTATTTCGCTCACTTGACGACTGACACCTGATGATAAAAGTAGTCTGAGATATTCTTTATAATATTATTTATATATATAACCAGTAAATGTTATATTACCAGTGAAAGTTTTGTCAAAATCGGTCGAGCCGTTTGGTTGATAAGCCCGAACAAAAAGAGAGACTGACGAACAAAAATTTCAAAAGTTTTTGTTACAAATACCGTATATACTTTCATATGGATTCAGCTAACACCTGTTTTAAAATTACAAACACGTCAACTTTATTTATTTGTATCACTTTACTAATCAACAAATCGCAACGTAATTACTTTATATACGTAAGCACTTTATATACGATTTCACAGTATTTCAATATTCACTTGATCGCTCAGCCGGACTTCCTAAAATCAGAATCTTAGGTACTGATGAATCGACCGAGAAGAGCCTGAAATGAACTGCAAAGTAATTTCAAACGCTTGAACCAACGTATATGTAAATATATGTGCCTATACATACAAGGCGAAAAATCTTCCCCTAAAACGTGCTGTTACGACTTACATTTTGCCGTATCAGTCTGCTAAAATGTGTTTAATTCATGAAAAATAATGAAAGAACCCAGCAGGCGTATGGTGCAACAATATCTACTGAACAACTATATATCCAGCCAAAACTAGTCTGCAGGCAAACCAAAATTCAAAGTTATTTAATCCTTAAACGGCACGATTTTATCCTCGAGTTGCTTGCAATATATTAGGTGAAGAATTTACAAAAGTTCCTTTTCTTGCGCAGTATAAAAACTGCCGCAGCGAAGTAAACAAGCCACCGTTTGACTCTATTTACGCCACAAGGTACGTGCGTAAGTAGTTGGCAGTGTACAGAAAGGCTTTCTCGGCAGTTTCTTAATTTAACTTGAAAGTGAACACCCGCTCCGCGGATTACACAGAGCACACACCGCTTGAGAATTCCCTAGGGCGGCGCGATCTTACCCTTTGTATGCTATGTTCAAGTGACAAGCTTTTTTCTTATATCGAATGTGAACATTTTCGCCTGTTCGACACTATAAAAAAGGTTCCCTTTTTGAGTGCAATTGAGTGAATGATATGGGCTTAGAACTGTACTTTTGCTTGGCACTGTACTGTCCTCGTTACCCTATGACATTGGTTTTTGAGTCTCTTAATAACTTCACATGCTACAGTGCCCTTCATACAGTAGTACTTGCGTAATAAAGCTTCGCGGCTTAATATCCGCCACTACAGTGGTACTAATCAAGGTGGCAAATTAAGTAGTAATTCGTGTTTCCTCACCTCTTACGAGTCACGTCCCGACAGCGTATATAGGAAGTATTCTGCAATTCCGTTCCCTCACGGATGGAAGCACGGCAAGGTACTGGATGAACGTGGTCTATAAGCTTACTATTTCACCTTACTAGCAAACTCGTAGTGCATAAGTGATAAAGGAATCTAAACAAAATATGACATGCGTCGTCAAAGTATCGAAAGTAATCTGAATAATAAGCAAATTATTAACATAGTACTGTATCATCATTGCCCATCAAATGAAAAAGTGGTCAAAGTGATCAACAGTCAAACCTAAGGCGTAGTCCTGCTTGGCTAGCGATCGTACGAGTGCACGATGCGATTGCATCCTGTAGTCACGTGATCACATGTCTTGTGATCTACAGTTTGGACGCTATAAGTAGTTTGATCATTAGTGTGTACTTCACACATGTACAATTGAGTCGAGAAATTCTTAGGCGATGCGAGATGTGAAACAAACCCATTTTCACGCATATTTCGCCGCCTCCATTTCAACTTCTGATGGGCGTTAAGTAGAAGCTATAAATATTATGATCGTTAGTTTGTATACGTCTTGCGACGATAACCAATAAGGACTATGCCTAAACAAATAAAAAGCTTTCCTGTTTTTTTTATGTTACTACAAGACGGTATAAACACGAGGCCCATCTGGTTTTAAGTGGAACTTCTGCCTATAACAGATGTATTTCGTCACTAGCGACTTACTGCCCCCGTAACCCTGAGACATTAAATTGTTAAGTCTAATGTCTCTGAACTCTAATGTTTCTATAATTTGCCGGCTTATTTATCCTTCAAACCAGAACACACTATTACGAATATAACTTCGGGGTAGACACAAGCATGGTGCCAGTACTTCTCCGGAGTTCAACTACTACTAAATGTATTCCTAGTTCTCGTCAAACGCTTACAGCATGCACCGTACATTCCCCATTTTCTTATCACCCGACAGTGCTCGCTCGAGACCCGTATCTGAGCGTATTGGAGCGCCCGCTAATTGAGTCGAGAACTTCTTAGGTGATGCGAGACGTGAAACAAACCCAATTTCACGCATATTTCGCCGCCTCCATTTCAACTCCGAATGGGCGTTAAGTTGTATGCTAATGACGTTTCTTTTGAAACGTTCGCCTCAGTGGTTTTGATGTTTTCATTGGGTGAATGAGTTTCGAGTTCTATATTATTTTATTAATATGTAGTAGGGATGGTAGGCTGGTTCGTAACCATGAGAATAGCAGTTTTGTAATTATAATAAAGTTTTTATTTTTAAAATATGATTAAAATTTTAATTTTAGAGAGAACAATTTGATCCTCGGACGGGATTCGAACCCACGTCTTCCGAAAATCCGTGTCAGACACCACCACTAGGCCACCGAGGCACAAGGTCCAAGCATCAAACTTTAGCTCTCTGTCTAATTGTAACCGTCTTATGGGGACGGAGCGACATCTATTGGATAGCTTGACATCATTATCCAAACGAAATAAGGATTTTTCAAATACTTAACTTTCGTATTGATATCACAACCCTTCATAATTTTTATAATATGATTTTTAAAGCACTAACGCCTGCTTAGCGATACGATACACAAAATGTATGTGCAATGTATTTATTTGGTGAACAGTTGTTTAGACATATTAAGTAAAATTATTGCAGTGATATTGATACTCCGAAGGTGGTTTACTAAATATACGTTTTCAAACTATCACGTTCTCACAGCAGTTTACAATAAAAAGTAAAACGTCGTTTTAAATGTTAACTGGAAGTTTAACGACCGGCATTGCCGGGAATAATCTTTTAATATGTCCTTATATATCGCTCTTCCTCTCAATGATGGCATTTGAAGCAAAACTTTCCATTGAAAGGCGTATAGAACTTTGGGACCCGAAACGCAAAAACTTAAATGGGAATCGCTCAGAGAAATCAGTTTATTGTGATGCATTCACGTCACTGTCCATTCCTTTGACGAAGGGTAAACGGATAAGATGTTCTTCAAATAGCGATAAATATGTGGGAAATATAAGAAGAAAAAATGTTTTGTATTTATGTACATATATCTGTTATATGTTATATGTTTAGAATATCACCTTATACAGAAACTCTTAAATCTAATTATGAATATATTTTACTTAAGAGCTAAACTTATTTAATTCCTCGGAAATTTAAGTACTTTCATAACGCAAGTCATAATAAAGTAAGCATGTTGGTAAAAAAGCTATAGTTAAACTGGCAAGATAATAAAAAATAAAGTCAATATTTGTTATTAAGTACAGTTTGCCGCAATATTGGCGTAATATATGGACCTTAAAATAGAACCATACCCAGAGCTGCTACTTGGTACTGGTTCAGTCTAGAGAAATGATTTTTGTGTTTACCAGTATTACAGGTACTCATAACCGCTCTCTAATTCATTACGAAATGCAAGGTTTCTAGTGAAAAAGTTATTTTTTCTTCGGAGAAGATGAGAAGAAAAGATTACATTTTTGATGTGAATCACAGGAACACTCACGTAACTTGCGGTTGTGTCTTGCTTTCCACTGATGGCAACACTCTATATGCAACCGCGAGCGTACTGCACTCTCCTTGAAAAAATCCACCTGATCTGGTTAAAGTTAAAGTCGGAACTATCCTGCTTATTTACATGGATGTTACTGTTTTTTTATCGTAAGAATGATTACAAACCACGTCAGTTTTCAAAACAAGAAAACAAACTAATAGCTTAAAAACCTGACTACACGGAAATAATTAGTACATTAAAACGCATAAAATTCGTTTTTTTTTATGAACGGATATACATCGTGATGTGGTCAAACACATAACCTCTTCGCCAAAGCCCGAAAAAGAGGTTGGGAGTTGGGTGAAAAAGAGGATATATATTTACGAATAAAACACTGGAAGTTCATTGTCGAGTATTGAACCTCAAAAATACTACTGTAGTTTATTATGACCATGTTTGTTGGTTGTTTAAATAGTCTGGATTTAAATTAATTACTTTTTTGTCTGTGTAATCGATATATGTATTAAACTAGGCTGAATCACTGATTGATTTGGTTATGGATTCAATAAGTATTAACGAGGCATGCTTCTACAAATTGTATTATTTTGTGGGCTACGCATAACATGGAAGTAGAGATTAAATATTGTTTTATATTATATATATACATTTTACTTTCGCCTGTACAGCCCACATTTCAATATGCTAAAGCTTTCTATCCGGCTATATCATTATTATAAGAGAGTCAAGGTTCTGCACGCTTTTATACTAAATGTGTTGAACAAAACGATACAATGCGTAGTAATTAATACAAGTGCTTTGTTCATACTCATAGAAAAAAAAACAGATTACATAGAAAATAATCTTACAACTAGGTACAATGAGCGGTCTTATCACTTATCTTTGCTTCAAGTTTCTTGTATATAGCGTATTTTGCAAACAACCATAAGATTGAATACAAATTGTAGTTTTATAAGTGAAAGAGCGGTGTGGTGTGTAGAACAAAAAATGAATAACTAGGTTTTGTTGTTTTCAGTTATCTACCTATCTATATAAATAAAAATGAATCGGCGAAGTATATGTAAGCGCATAACATTCGAATGAGTTTACCGAATTGAATAATATTTTTTTTAATATTGGTCGCTCTGATACAGGGATGGTTTAAAAATTAATATAAAATCTTCACAACGCAGCTGAAATGGGGAGGCGCAGTTAGTTTTTAATAAAGCTTTGAAAAACAACCAGTGTGTTATGCAAGTTCCTTTTCACGTTACGTCCTGTGCCCACTTTATAGAGGGCGGGTGCTGGGAAGGGACGAGCTTTAAATCGTGGTAAACACATTGGAAGCCCACCCTTTACGGTGACAGATTGGTAAAGTGAAGTTTGGGACAGATAACTAACTTTGCAAATCGTCTTTATAATGTCATACCCTTAAAAAAATCGGATTAGAAAATAAAATTTGCCTAGAGCGATATTATGTTTTCACATGTGAAAGCTTTTTTACTCATTTTATTATTTTTACACGGAAGTAAACTCGTGTCTTATTCAAACTTTTTTGGCGTTATTTGTGAAAATCATTTGTGTTAGTATCACCACAGTATCTAATAATAAGCTAATAAAACAAATGAGTTTCACACAATATAATGACCAAAAAGTTTTAATAGGAGGTGAGTTTTCATCCGTGTAAAAATAATAAAATGGATAATTCCTGTTTAGTAATACATTTATTTGCAAAAATTGATCTTATCAGCAACATAATCCCATTGGTTCAGTTATTACTGAACCAATGGGATTCTGTTAGAAGATTTTGAACAAAATACTCTGTATTCAGAGTATTTTGTTCAAAATCTTCGGGTCAATTTCCGTCAAAAATAAAGGATTAAAAAAACTAAATATTATTGTTTTCTTATGAACCAAGGAATGACTCCAAATCAAATCTAATCATTTAATCTGTATAGGCCTACGGGGCACTTACAAATTGTCATTTTACATGTATTTTTCTTACATCTACAACCGGATCGGCGACGCGACCACGACTGAGAAGATCCGGCAAGAAACTCAGCGGCCTTGTCTTTTCATATTTTTTTATTGCCAATTTCTTAATTGAGATAACAAATGTTCGTTTATTTTTAGCTTGAATATGTTGCCTTACAAAAGATACCTTAATAATGGTATCAGTAAGGCAAGACACACTACACTTTCATATCGTAATACACGAGTAGGTAGATCCTGGAATGTTCCCCAAGTTGTTTTATCCTCCAAGTAATCCGAAATTTTGTAATAACGTTTTTAACAGAGTTTAATTTTAATCATCATCATCATTATCATCTCAGCTATAGGACGTCTACTACTGAACATGTGCCTCCCCCAGAAATTTCCAAAAGGACCGGTTGGAAGCGGCCTGCATTCAACGTCGTCCTGCGACCTTTATCAGGTCGTCTGTCTTTATCAGGACGACCTACGCTGCGCTTGCCGCTCCGTGGTCTCCACTCCAGAACCTTCCGGTCCCATCGGCCATCTGTTCTGCGTGCTATGTGCCCTGCCCATTGCCACTTGAGCTGGCTAATCTTATATCTAGTTTTAATAGTAATTTTAAACTTATTGATAGGCGAATCTCGGATAACATTGGGAAGTTTGTTATAGAATCGTATACATTGTCCTATAAAAGAATGACTTATTATGTGAAGACGCGTTACATGTACGGATAGCTTGTGCTTATTCCGCGTGTTGATGAAATGCACTTTTTATCAAAACTGTTAATATTTTTCTTGACATACATTAGATTTTCATAGATGAACAAAGGGATAACAGTCAGAATGTTTATGTCTTTAAACTTCTGTCTATGGGAAACTATGGGAGCTAAACTGTAGATAGCTCGTATAGCTCTTTTTTGCAGTATGAAGGTATAATTAAGATCTGCAGAACATCCCCAGAGCATCCTTCACGATTATTGTCTAACTCTCGTAGTTTTAGAGTTGGTCCTCAAAAAACCCACCTATATATGATAATTATACATACTACTAACACTCAACTGGTGTTAAGTGGTAACCTCTGCCTATAATTGAAGCAATCGTCACAATTGAGTAGATAACACAGTATATTATATTATGGTTTCTAATAAGAGCTATAATTTGAATATGAAAAGCGGGATTCACTCACGTAAAAAAGTCGGTCGAGACGCAACCTGACTGACTTTTTTACGTGAGTGAATCCCGTTTTTCATATTAAAAATGTGTACAAACCACGTTAGTTTTCATAATAAAATATTAAGCTATAGTTTATCATTTAGATTTGTAACTATTATTATTTTGTAGGCACCTTCTCTGCTGTCAAATTTATTGTACTGTGCTAAGATTCATCTCAGTTTCTATTTGATGGGACCACTATAAAATGTCGGACTTGACCACCATATGCAATACAATTGAAATAGTTAGATAACGTTATATATAAGATAAAATATTAAAAAAAAACACTAACTCTACATAATACAAGTAAACTGATCAGATTTCTATGAATTCTTGAATGACACGCTAATATAAAGCTTACCTAGTTGTGAAGCGCGGGTAGTAGAGATAGCGCAGTCAGTTAAATATTGCTGCAATCACTAGACTGTCTTGGTTATATTGTTTTTGGGTACAGTTGATATATTCTTACACTAACGTGGTAAAACGTCGAGAGCTAACCAAGTCTTGGTTTAAATAAATCATTTATTGTTCACATCGCCTTCGGGGGTTCAGACGAATGTAATATATAATTTGTCGAAATCAATAAAACCGTTAGGCTGAATCTTATATATATACTATAAAAACATAACCATGCTTTGAGCAGTCGCAGTTTAAATAAGTTGTAGAGAATTGTTGAAAAAATATTAAGAAAAAAGTTGAGATTGTCGTGAATTAAAACCATGGAGATCTAGAGAGGTGCCGATCCGCGCGCTGATTACAAAATTTGGTGTCGCAAGCAGCGGTCGTATTCCGCGATTCAACGGTATTCTCTTAGCTTTAATAAGTAAGCCACTACGGTATTAAAACTTAACGTTTCAATATTCTTAAGTATAGAGCAAGCATTGTACACTGTTTATATGCAATATCACGACCGGCGTTCAGATGCCTTAATATATAACAAAAGTTATATATAAAGGTATCTGAATCACATATAACAAAAGTTGCGAACCGCCGCGAGCAATGTGTTTTGTTTTTGGGCATATTGCTGTGACACCGGCTCCGATCTCTTTTCATATATCCCTTATTTCTGTGACCTGTGGCTAAAATAGTGAGTTACGTTACAATTTTAATAATTTGTAATTAAATTTCTGTGTGTAATGTATTCACAAGTGATGCGAAAATTTACGCCACAATTCGGAGGTACTGTTTAAAACTCACTAAAAACTTATTTTAACTGCGGGTGATGGAACGGTTATAATAAAGTGTGAAATCGCTTCGAAAAGTTTTTATTACCACTCGTAAGATTTGCTCGTTTCATAACAGCAACGATTTAACGTCATAAACCTTAAAAAATAAAAAAAGTTTGCAGACTACGTTAAAACTAAAACAAATAAAGTTATTTTATTTAACAGCATTTAACTTATCAAGTTAGCAAAGTCAAACGATTATGATGTAAATGCGGAGCGCTTTGATGCCAGTGCAAAAGTTTGCGTTTTTAATTATATCAACGCAAACACTGTCTTTGCCAACTTTAGGTCGCACCAATAAAAATATGACGTCTTAATTTAAAAATAAATAAGACCTAGATAATCAGTGGAGTTACAACTCGCGCAAACAAAGCAAACGTTAAGCTGAGTACACACTGAGGCTAATCCTTGACGGTTGTAAGTTGTAATGCGCCCGGGCCCGCGTTGAAAAGTTGCGCTGCGCTAGGTGAGCCGCCCCTTCTTGATATTAAACCGGTTTAGTGCGGTTTATACCGACTTTATTATATTAGCGCGTCGACGCTTCTCTTCAAATTCGGCGGTTTAATTAGTCGGATGCCGTAGCGATATGAATGGTAGAGGTGAGAGTCTGTGTTTGTTCTGCGTAGCGGTTATTAAAGTGGCGGATTCGAGCCAGACGGATTAACTATATCGTGCGTCATTAGACAGTGTATACGGGTTGAGAAAAGCTGATTTGAGCGGAGTATATAGTCAGCATTATCGTGAAGTTTATTTTGTGAGTAAGCACTAGTCTAGAGTTGCGTCTGGTTTGACGTCACGTTTACATTTCTGCAATTTTGACTTGTGCTTTATTTTGTACTGTGTTTTAAATGTCATTCTGTGAAAACCATATAATAAATAACACAATTTGTAGTTAGTTTCTATCATGTTTATTAAAAATGATTTTGGTTTTTATAACTTTGAGTAATATATATATATATTGTAAAAGTGATCGAGTGTGTATGTCAATGTATATTACTTCTTAAGGCTGAAATGGCTCAAGGGATTTGGATATACACAATTTTAAAAAGAGACATCTTATACATGCGGGATTAACACATAGGCTGTAGATATTGTTAGTCGCATCATTGGCTGCAAAAAAGCCATTAGCCCCGATGTCAGATCTTGAATAACATCTTGTTACCGCTTTATTAATTTATATATCATTTGCATATAAAATTAGCATTTGCTAATTCTATATTATGTGTATAATACACACCTAAATAAATATATATCTAAATAAATACAAATTATTCATCGAGGATATGAAATGTTCCGGTAACTATGCAGCGTAAATACATCTTATATCTTGATCTAAAGAAGATACCAAATTTTACCCGTGTAGTGTTGGTGGTGATTTTTATTTATTTAATCGTATGGCATTCTTACAATTGTTCACAATAAATTAAAATTAAAATTAAATCAAAATTATAAAGTTATTCTATCCTTTAATTGCTGAATCCATGGGATAGCGTCGTTTTCGAGAGAGAACAGGTCTGTTGGGCAGCCGTTGTACCTTGTGAGTGGGCAGTCTCTAGCTATATGCTCAACATCCTGGACAGCAGCTCCACACGCACACTCCGGAGATTCCCTCCACCCACACATTGACATGAAGGCATTGCATCGCCCGCATCTAGTTCGTACCCTATTCAGTTGGCACCATTCCCTTCTTGGGAGCGCAAAACCAGCAGGTTTAAGTGTAGGGTTGATGGTAACTCCCATGCTATCAGGGGGTTTTGCGTTCCATTCCTGCAACCACTCAGCAGATGTGTTAAATCCGCCGGACACGAGTTCACATGCGGTCCGGTATGGTGGGTGACGTGACTTCAAACGGTGGGGTGGCGGATCAGTAAACTCCTAATAAATCAATAAACTTGGTGGTGATTGTGATGGTGATTAAATGTATCATATGTCCTTCGCCGGGATATAATCTATCACCTTGTCAAACTTTATCACGATCCGTTCAGCCGTTTACACGTGTTATGGTAACAAACAGACAGAGAGACAGAATTACAGAAATTAAAAACCTTTTCATAATAAACTAGCTACCCTCCGCGGTTTCACCCGCGCGGTGATGGATGAAGATGATGATGAGTTTTATATAACCTATGTTAGTCAGGGTGAATGTATATCTCCAATGGTGAAAGCATTTTTGAAATCGGTCGAGTACTTTTGCAGCCAATTCGTTACAAACATACATACAAATCTTTCCTCTTTATAATATTATATAGTAATAGTATGATATGGATGTTCTTTTCTATTGATATCAATTATGACATCACTAAAATAATATTTAGAGCACATGCAACAGACAAATATGGTAATCAGGTTCAAATTCATAGAAAATGTAATGCGAAATTTCTACATTGATGGTGATGTTTATTTTATCCCATCGCGCAGTTTCACAGAGACAGGTGAAGCAATTCACATGGAACCTTTTAATATAATTTACAACTTTGCCCTCAAAAGGTTTAAGTGCCTTGAAAGCTGCCGATGTTTCTTCGCTACTTCTTGAAAAGGTTTTTTTTTGGATAGCATCTCGAGTATTAACTTCAACATTGACTTTCAAAGCGTTTTATCGTGAAATTATGAAAGATTAGCTGAGTTGTTATACGAAGTTGGTTTAATCAATTTTCAAGGCGAAAATATTTTTGAATAGGTCGTATGAAATGAAATAGATTATATTCATTGGTCAGACTAGTTTTCTCGATTATCGTCCAATTTGGTAGATATTGCAAAGACACAGGATAATTTAACAACGATTATGCGTTTGAATAGCAAAGTGACTACCATATTTATTCTTCTTGCTCTTTCTTACCTTTAATATAATTGAAAAAGTGGATAAGTTTGTGTGTGTGTGTGTGTATGTTTATCACAGCTCTATCGTGAAGCGGCTGCACAGATTGAGATGAAATTTAAGATGGACATAACTTATACCCAGAATTAAAATATAAGCAGGCTATTTTTACTCATAATTAATTGGGCTGTCCATTAAAAGTAAAAAAGCAAATGCCTAGACCAGAAACGCGTCTGTTTTAAACGTCTTTTTATTTGCTCTATTATAAAGCATTGATAAGTACAAGCGTCCAACCAGGTGTGGTTCAATGCAAACTTTAAAGTAAAACAAAAAAATCAAAAACCCGCGAAATGACAGACTTGCACGAAGGGTCTCGATCTATTGTGTTTAGTAATTATTTTATATAAATCAAACATTGTATCTATTGCGTGGAACCCTCACTGCTGAAGTCTGTCTCGCATTGACTGGTTATTTATTTAGGCTTTGAAGCAGGTACGCAAATGACGTTTCCTTTCAGCAAAAGTACTATATAGCTGTTACCTGTCCGCAATCATTTTCCATGTAACAGTGTATACTAACATATAAAATTGATGTGTTTCCGTTTAACTCGCAGGCATTAATTTTATTGCCCGGGGGATTCAGCACACATTTAACGACCATGTTTTCTTGTTCCAGGTACCGGCATAAATATCTCCAGCTTCAATAAACGACTAGTTTTATTATCTTACTAAATTAGTGAGGCTTTATTATGGCAATATAGACTCGAGTGAGTCTTTTACGCAGAAAGTTTGTAGTAATGATACTCGTGGGAAGCAATCTTTATGCGTATCTCTTTGAGTTTTTTCCTCGCCTTTATAATTGGATTCGTACGTATGTACATTTGCATACCTAAACTTTTTTAATTAAATACTTGTAGTTACATTAAGTGACATTTTTGTTAAAGTAGTCAGAATCAAGTCACAGTCACTTATATAGGTCTGTCATTAAGTCCTACCTGTATCACCCTTAAACCGTTGAATGTCTAGCTCTCCAGCCACGAAAGTAATGATAGAGAAAGTCACCGGGCGATGTTACATCATCACTGTTATAAGGTTATCCATGTCGATGACATGAATCATACATAATTTTCTTCGTATTGAAATAACCTAAAGTAATTAAAATTTTATTTACAAATAAATATGTACATCTCATTATAAAGGAATTATAAAGTTGTTTTCTTATTCATTCTTCATTAATTTATATTACTATATAACATTTCATTAACATTAAAGAAATAATAAAAGAAATAGTATAGAATTTACATAATAACATTATAGAAAAACGCACCTGTTTGTCAACTAGTTGCATTAGGTAATCACTAAACAAAACATAATGCTTACGCAATCGATTACAATGCGACCATTGCTGCGCGGTGCACATTTTTCAATTTGCCTTAATTTCGCTTTCTTCCTGAATTACGCATAAAATTTCTGACACAAAATACTCTTCCTGAATAATTTCACCAACTAAAAGCAAGTTTATGATTGTGTTGTGTATTGGAACGGTAAGTGTTAATCACAAACAAGAGTTAGCACACGACACGGTTTGGCGTTTTTATGCTTGTACACATGCTTTACTTAACCTTATTACTGGCGCGCTTGACGAGGAATACACTAAAACAACTATGCATTATTTCGAACACTTTGCCTAGACTCGTGCAGAATATAATTTATTATTAACATTATAACGAACGTTTTAAGGTTAATAATGCACCTTTTTTATACGAAATAACTTGAAGCCCAAATTTAGGAGCTAAAGAGTTAAGTTTTTTTACAAGAGCCGCTGAACCGTTTGACGTTTCTTTATCAAGATTGCAAGTGCCAAAGTTATTAGATTTTGATAATTTAGTACTTATAGGTACCGTCAAAATACACGACTTTATCACATAACTTACACTGTAAAAATAATATCAAAATGTCTATAGCTTACGAAAGTTTTACTTAAAACCATTGTTGACACAAACTTTCCTTAGCCTCTTACCGAAACATGTAAAGTTCATTATATTGCGACAGAAGTTACTTTACATTATTAGACGTGTGTAGGCAGGTGTTTACGCCGGAATTATCTGGTCTGACAATTTCTCGATGAAACTTCTCTAGTTATTGAGTTCACAATTACGGAGTAAAGGACGGCGATGTTTATCAGATTCATCAACAGATCATTATCCGAAAACAAACAAGAAGTCCAGTTTTTTAAAACTTCCATAATCTAAAATCCCATGATCAAAACATTCCGCTTTTATTATGTCTTAAGTAGATATTTTCCTTCTGAATTCGTTGCGCGGTATCACTGGCACTCTAAATTTTGTTTTGCGTGGAACTTGATCGTATGCATCATCTGCCATCTTGAATTTAAAGGTTTTTTTGTTTATAGAATAACTCGTTTATTATCAATTTTACAGAAAAAAAATAACAATACTTAAGTTGATAAGAACTACATTTTCTACAATTTTGGTTCTCATCAAGATTTTCCTAGTATCGATATTTTCCGATTTATACCCGAAAAGATATGGCGGAAAACGGAACGGATCAAGTACTACGCAAAACAAAATCTAAATTGCCAGTGATCCACCCTAACGAGTTCCGACAGAAAATTCTTACTTAATTTTTTTCCGGGTCAAATACTGATTCGACTGCGCTACTATAGTCTAGTTTAGTGTTCAGCTTACTAGTCAGTAAGAAACTCTCAACTTTAAAAAAAAAGAGTCTGATGAGGAGAAATTTTTGCTCTCGTGTTTTGGATGTTTGTGATGTGTCAATATCCATGTCTCATACAATACAAGAAACCCTAGACCTAGAACAAGGGGATGAGTATGTGAATGCTTTACGTATATACTCTAGCCGTCTCGTTCTCTAGAAGATACATGTACTGGACGCGCTGGTTAATACTGCAAAGGCGGCAAGCCATTGAAATTTTAAATTATTACTGTTAACATATAAAACGACGTTAATCGTCCAAACTGAATTCATACTCTCCTCATTATGCTAGCTCTACGTACCTGTGCGTAATGTGTGTAGTGTATAGAAACAGTTGTGATAAATCAATAAAAATATAGAAATAAAAATATAGAGTATAAAGTAACGCTACGATTTGCCGCCCGTAGTGTTAAGCGAGACGTCATCGACGCGGGCGTCCCGAATACTCCTTGAAAAATACCACTGCCTGTGTTCGAACCTATAGTCGGACCAATCCGATAAATATTACGTGAGTAACCCCGTATTTCTAAATAAAATTAATGAAAACCACGTTAGTTTTTATAACAAAAAAGATTAAAAAGTATATTTTATGACAAAAAGTAAAAGTATACGATAACTTTCGTAAAAAAGCTCGTAAATCGTATTGAAAAAATTCAAAAGCGACTGATACCTTATAGTCAACACAAGTGCACATTTTCAACTTGGTACTGATAGCGAACTAAGCTGGTAGAGATATGTGTTAACATTTATTAATTTATTTACGAGCGCACTCTATTCCGGCCTCATTTAAACTATCCGGACTAAAGTCTGAATGCCGCACTATGCTGAATATAATAGCTTGGTCGAGCACAACTGGGAGGAAGCGTTTTAGTTAATTAAAACCGGACACCCATTACACGTACGAACAGTTTCCTACAAAGACTATACCTGTTAGAAGACAAGCAATTTGCAATTTAATACTTAAGCACATAGTTATAAATTGCATGCAGAATACATAATTATGTAACTTCACAAATCTATACTAATATTGTAAAGAGGAAAGATTTGTATATAAGTATGTTTGTAACGAATTGGCTCAAAAATTACTAGACTGATTACAAAAATTCTTTTACCATTGCAAAGCTACATTCACCCTGAGTAACATAGGTTATATGTATAAGATTAATAATCATCATCATCCAACACCGCGCGGGTGAAACCGCGGAGAGCAGCTTGTAATTTATATGAAGGTATTGTATATCGGATGTCGTGGTGACTTTGCTTGCAAGTTGCAACCAATTATGGTCCATCTGGTAAACCTTTGTGGCTTATTTTTGGTTACGTTTAAAAACATTACTTGTAAATATGGAAGTCTGTAGCAGCACTAGAATGAAAAATAAATTTGTCCCAGTTTATTTAAAATATCAGGCCAACAGGAAATCATTAGGAGCTGTTAATTAATCTACGTTTTGCCTCATTTACTGTTCATTTTAGACACTCTTATGAAAGATAAAATTACTTTTAAATTGTTACGTACTGCTATATATATAAACTTATTTACCAATCTGTATGTCTCCACAGTGATAGTAGACGCAATTTATTAAAATCCATAAGTCCATAAAATCCATAGACGCATTGAAAACTGGTACTTATACTAACTACACCCGGAAAACACATAATAATCGGTTATTTATATGAATGTGTTCAAAAAATAAAACTTTAAAACATATATAACAATAAAACGAAAAAACAATTCAATTGCAATTATCGTGAGTTTGACACATATTAAACTATTATTATTAACCGGCAAAATACTCACGTTAGGGATCGAATACGTCGACCTGGGTTTCGAGCATGTCCGATGCTCATCTTCAGGGCGAGTGCGCAGCAGCGTCTGCGAGCCCAGTGCCCGCCGGGAGCTCGCAGAATAGATTTATAAATAAAAAGTTCATAAAACAAATCTATCGCACTGCGAAAACTGACAAGTTATGTGTTAACGTTATGATGAACGTGACCTTCGTTGTAGACACTTGGTTCAGCTTCATTTGAAAGCCGTTATCAGGATAATGAAAACAATATAATTGTTAATACCTTTTCACAACAAAATCACATCGACAACACGTAAGAATTCATTATTATATAATCTCTTAGAAGGCGTATTTAATTAAACAAAACACAAGACACAAGATAAGACTTGTAAAATCATCAGAAGCTACTAGCTCTTAAAGCTGAAACTGTATTTCGTTTAAACTTCTTTTCAATAACGACCACTGAAGTCGTGGTACATACTGAAATGTCAAAACTCTGGCAGCAATGCCTGGCACTCATATTCATCCCCGAGAGCAGCCGTGCGATTCTCTAATAATTCGTCGATGCGCTCGTCGACGAGCTCACGGATGTCAAATGCTTTATGAGATATCGCCCGTGTACACAAGGTTATTTTTCCAACGTTTCTTGTCATCTCGTCATTTGTTTCACGGATGTTGTCATAGACGCAACGATGTTTGCTCTTACAGAATCGCACGGCTGGCCATTACAATTTTCAAATCATATAAATTCCCTTCAAATTTAACACAATAAGTAAGTTCTTTCACACTACAGCTTTAAAGCTGAATATATAGCAATGTGGTTTACACCAAGACGGAAATTTTTGTTATGTAAACTAACGTGGTTTTCACTCATTTTTAATTAGAAATACGGGATTACTCACGTAATATTTATCGGATAGGTCCGACTAAAGTTTCGACCACATTCGGTGGCCTTTTTCAAGGAGTGTTCGGGACGCCCGCGCCGATGTCGTCTCGCTTAGCACTGTATAACAATGTGGTCGAAACTATAGTCGGACCTATCCGATAAATATTACGTGAGTAATCCCGTAGGTATTTGTAATTAAAAAAACGGACATTTCCAGATAAATCTTATGTCATGTGATTAGCTCTACCCCGGGACCATGATTTCGCAAAATGATGCCCTCTTCGAAAGTGAATGATTTGGCCACTAAAAGTTATTGACTACAATCTATTACAATTTATATACTATTACAGCGAATAAAAAGCGCAGAAAGCGAACACGCGTGATGAGACAATGGTCGTAACGCCCGCAAAACTGCCTTAGCTCCAACAAATGGCTACACATTTAGTGTAGTTCCATTAATTGACCGTATTCGTAGTTAGGTACCTTAAAGATGCTCTCGACAGGTTTCAACACCACACTGTTCGTATTATTTGAGACACTGAAATCGCTCCACACCTAGAGCTCCTACAAATGCATAGAAATTGTTTCTCTAAGCGTTATTTACCGTTTGTTTCATGGTGACTCAAAGGTGTTCTGAAGAGCTCTTCAATCTTAACCTTTCCTGACTATTCCTATACCGCACAACAAGTTCTGGCATACCATCCATATACTGTTTAGAGTTTCTTATCACGAACCAACAAGTTTGGTGTAGATGTGTGATTTATTTATTAGTGAGATACTTCTGTCGTGTAATTAAATTGTGGAATGCTATGCCGGTGTACGTTTTTTCTTGCAGCTATTATCAATATATTTCAAGAGGAGCGTGAAAAGACATCTCTCTAATCATCATAGTGCTTCACGTGCTTCCATGAAACAGTAAAATCCAAGAGTACTACTTGGACATGACGAATAAATCGAGCGCTTCATACATATATTATTAACGTACATTAATTTATTCAAGCACAAGTAAACACAATCAGTTTTGTTTTGTACCTTTGAACCAGTGATGGTTAGTATTGGCATTTAGATTTGCATTAAACACTTTTTTATATCATACAAAATATGTGTACTGCATCTCTTACCTATTTACTAAATTAAGCGATAGGCAAGCACTCAAGCACTCAATACTCCTTACCGTCATAATATTGTGTTTGTATATTAACTGGATGTGCTGGACGACGTGAACAGTTATTTCCTATATATATATATAGGTTGTTTTACTTTAAAATGTAGTGAGAGTGTTAATCACTAACGAAGTGAGATATTATTATGTTAAATCACTCTTTGAAGCGCTCGTAGCGGAGCTCGACTTTGCGAACTTAACCGATCAACAAATTAAGCAACTCTTGCTGCGGTCAGGACTTGGATGGGTGACCGCTAGTAGCACTATTCATCTGAGCGCTTCCGTCCTGCGGAGGGCACGCTAAGCCGTCGGTCCCGGTTGTTTGTCTTAGGACAGCAGTCTATGTCGAGGGTCTTCGGGTGGCTTGAAAACATCGATATGGGTTGGTCACTAACCTATCCACCAATCCGCACTGGGCCCGCGTGGTGAATTATGGGCCAACTACTCTCTTTGAGAGGAAGGCTCGAGTCCCAGCAGTGGGAACAAAATGAGCTTATTATGATTATGACTCTTCGATAAATTTCCGACATACCTACCTACTTTTTTATTTAGACTAAATTGCTCTATAATTTCTATTAAACGAAATTGCTTCACAATAACACTGTAATAGCATAATACCAAAATTCTGCACTCCTACTTTATTTATTTGTAATAGATAATATCGACGTAATATAGCCGCTGGCTGTATCCAATAACACAATGTCCTTGTTTGGCAATTAAATTTAAGTGGAATGCCGTGTAAATGCTGTTGAAATTCCCGGACGTACCTCTCCGATATTATAAGGTCGCCCTAACAGGAAACGTAACTTAATATTTTGAGTGGGTATGTTAGTTGCTAAATTAAGTAACTCAACTCTATTCAGAACATAGTAAATTTTCCACTATACAAAACTGTTCAACTGGAAATTATAGTTGACTTAGTTAAGTTTTGTTCATCATCATCATCTCAGCCGTAGGACGTCCACTGCTGAACATAGGCCTCCCCCATGATTTTCCAAAAGGATCGGTTGGAAGCGGCCTGCATCCAACGTCGTCCTGCGACCTTCATCAGGTCGTCTGTCCACCGTGTCGGTGGACGACCTACGCTGCGCTTGCCGGTCCGTGGTCTCCACTCCAGAACCTTTCGGCCCCATCGGCGGCAGTGCGGCTTGGTGCATAGGTTAGTGGCCAACCCATTTCGAAGTTTTCAGATTGATCAAAGGCCTTCGGCATAGTCTTACGACTGTTGTCCTAATACAAACAACCGGGACCGATGGCTTAACGTGCCCTCCGAAGCACGGAAGCGCTCAGTTGAATAATACCACTAGACACCATTCAGGTCCTGACCGCAGAAAGTGTTGCTTAACTTGTTGATCGATTACGATCACCAAGTCAAGCTCCGCTACGAGCGCTTCAGCTCCCCTACGAGCGCTTCGCGATTAGTCAAAATTACGCAAATTTTTATGTTAGAGGTAGAAGTTGGTAGAAATTTGAATGCTGGGATGATTAAGGACAGGTAAATAGGTAAAACATAGTTTGGCCTTAGATCCTTCAAATATTCCAATTACTCAAAAACGTCTTCGCAGGATGTCTTCAACCGATACTTGCCGTCAGGGAATGAGTATGTGTATTATGAATGTGTGTATAACCGTGAACGGTAATTTTGGTACAACAAAAGCTGACTTGACATTACAATTTTATACTAGAAGGTTAAACAAAGTTACTCGCGCAAACAACTTTGATTTGTAAACTGGATTGCCTCACGACTTATCATAAATCTTACCACATCCGTCGCCACTAGATCTAGCGATAACAGCAAACTATTCGTGAACTTATCAACACCCGAGGTGAGACCGCGATAGCGTATACGGGGGCAATTAGAACCCCGGCTGTACTACGTGTGCCAACATTACACCTCGTTTATGTAAATTAATGTTGGCTTGTGTATGCTTAGCTACAAACAGGTTGTTAAGTAGATTTACGCTCCTTAAAAGGTCTTGATGGATCATGTGATACTATTTTTTTTCTATTAAAATGTTTTACGGGCTCTGTATGCTGTACACATCGCAAGTTTGTCTTTGCATAAAATAAACTGAATAAAAATTCACCGCGCATTCATTTTAGGATAAAACCAATGAAAATAATTATATGTTGAAAAAATCAAATAATAGAACTGATAAAAAAATATGTATCCTGGTCACGAAACTTCACGAGAATTGGTTGAGAAATGCGACCTGTATGAGAACAGCCATAACATCTTCACCAGAAAAGTTGCCACTGCCTGTTCTCTCGCATGAGACTAAGATAAATAATTTGAAGACGTCCAAACTACAACTAAAATTTCTAATTGGTACACTACGGAGTAGGTTTACGAACAAAAGTGTTTTAAAACGTAGCGACTGCGTAACTGCCATAAAATAACTCCCCAGTTCCATAAAACGATAGGCACGATGCGCGACCGCAACAACATCCGGAATTTATTAACAATGTTGGCTTAACGTACGTTCCGTGTTGCTAAGCGATGTGTAAAACCTGATCCTTTTGTCTAACATTTTCTGGGGAAGAGTTGTATCGACAGCGTCCAACTTTTAACAGTGAAATATTGAACTGTAACTGGGTAACTGCTATCAAATAACGAGTGAAATAAAACATATGTCACGCAACGCAACCACAACTGCACACGGAGTTTATTAAAACGACGCGCTTAAAGAATGTTACACAGACTAAACTAAACAAGTTATTTTTTATATTTGTATATACTATTTTATTAATTAACTTTTAATGTTATATTTATCAATAGAAACTTCAATCACAGTTATAGCTATATATATATTATTTCAAAGTTAAAAGCCTAAATTTTAAACAATATGATAATCAATACATATCTACTATATAAAAATAAGTCGGGTTTTCCTTCCTGACGCTATAACTCCAGAACGCACAAACCGATTTCCACGGTTTTGCATTCGTTGGAAAGGTCTCGGGCTCCGTGAGGTTTATAGTAAAGAAAATTCAGGAAAAATTTAAAAAGAAAAGCGGGAAAATCTTTTTTCACATACAGCGCCATCTCTGATACATAGCATGTACTACAAACCAATATTTTAAGTAGATGGCGCCAAACAAAATGTCACATAAAACGAAGCCATCTGGTGGCGAAACGGAGTTCGCAGGGTTTGCTAGTATATTATATATATGTATTGATTGTATTATGATAATCAATACATATATATTATATATATGTATTGATTATCAGATTGTTTAAAATTTAGGCTTTTAACTTTATATACATTTTAACTTTATATATATATATATAAAGTATTATATACTTTATATATATATAAGTTTATATATATATAATTTCTCCTGGTTACGCTATAACTTGAGAAAGGATGGGACAATATCCCTAATTATTTTATTGTTGTGTTAACAATTGTCAGTAAAGGGTTATTAATGAAAGAAAAACCAAGAAAAGATGGGAGTTTATGGCGAGGCAGAAGGCCGAGCCTACTACGCGAACGAAGTCGCGGGCACTCGCTAGTTTTTTATACAATTTATATGGTTTGCTTTATTTAATAGTTTGAATGTATTTATTGCATAGGTATAAGATCTCAGTGCATTGCTACTATATTACCTACTTACGGGTATCTAAGTAATTAGTATCTGTTATATTATCAGCTAAACTTAGCCTCACTAAACAACCAAAATATAAATTTGCTAGCATTTTAACATATTTGTTAGGAATTCTACACAATACAGACAGTCTTAGTGTGGACACCGGGGATAGTAATTAAAAAGAAACGTTAAGTGTAATATAAATTATTAACTTAATAATTACTAGCTTAAGAATGTTAATTTATGTGTGGTTTAAATAACTTATTATATCATTCTCAGTATTGAATTTCAACCCTTAAAACTACATATCTTACAATATTTCTATAATTATATAAAATCATTATAAAACACCATACCAACATTAATAAAACCAATATATCAACATAATTAAGACATATAATCAATAAACATATAAATAAGACCTCTTGTTCGAGTGTATATCTTTACTTATGTGTCTTGAAATATATCACGCTATGACCGCTATATTTTATGGTGATTATTTTACAATATAGGTCGGTTCATATACTTACACACATATACACACACACCCACATATGCACCCACACACACATACACATACACATCATGCGTATCTAGCTAGTATACAGATACTAGCTGCACCCTGCGGCCCCACCCGCTTCGCACAATCACATACTAACACTTGTGAATTAGACTGTTCTATATCCTCTCACACACATCACAGATACAGATGTAAAACCTGGCAAATACTTAAAATGGTTGTACACTTATGCATAAGTACCTAGTGCATGTAACGAAAAATATAACATGTACTAATTGAAATAGTTCATCGCAACTCTGCTAACAGTCAACCTAACACTACACAGGAACATAATCACATTACTTTTTGTAATAAATGTCTGTAAAATTTAATGTACCGAGACGTTTTAAGACTACGGCAATCGTCGAACATATTCGTAAAACGAGAAACGGAATTTACACCACAGCTTGGCGGTTTACGCTATGACGTAGTATCAAATCTTAAAGTAGAACAAGTTGCAATATTGTTTTTATCGGTTTTAATGGGTTTTTTAGCATACAACAGAAAGTGAAAAACTTTCATCTGAATTTGGAATTCAAAACACAAGAAATCTTAGTTTGTTTTTATGTTTCCAGCACATGATTTACACACTCGTAGCACCTGTTTGCTACGTTTATACTAGCTACGAAGCGGCCGTAGCAGTAGTATAGCCAACGGGTGTTCGATTCAACGCTATACATTTTTATCATAATGCAAGATACCTTTTTAAATATTGCTCACGCGGCCTGTGTTTTCGTAATATCTTTTGTCACTTGAAATCCGTCACTGAATGGACTAGACAACGCCTAAACAGTAACCGTATAGTCCAGAGGTTCAATTTGTAAACTTTCCGTGACTCTTTACTACGAGTACACTATACTGGCCTACACTTCCCTCTTTAAGATTTTTATCTATACTTTATACCCATACTTCAAATCGCCCAGTGATTCACATGCTCAATAATCGGTAACAATAATAATTAATGCAAAAATGTGTTAAACTTACTCGCTACAGTTTAGATACTTAGTAAAATGTCATAGCATCAGTACCTATCAGGAAAATAATATTAACTGTTGACAGTTTTTGTGTACATCTTAATGCTTAAATTAAATCAATTATATTCGTATTGTTCTTTTACGGTCCTTTACTGTATTCTATTTATCAAAGTCTTACCTTACTAAAAACAACACAAACTAACACTGACACAAACTCCATATAAATATTATCAATAACTTCCTATTTCTATTATATTCTATTGGTATAGGAAATTCCAACACACCTTGTGGACGCGGGTGGCATGAACCCCCCGCCTGAGATAGAGAGCATTAACAGAAATGTCATAATATTGAGATTTTTTGATAAATTATATAACTTATATACCGGAAGTTATCCCACTGAGTGTTACGTAACACACCCGCCATAAATTTCAGGTTGGGCTGCCGTTTCACCGACGATAAATCTAACCATTCACTAATACACCACATTCAAATGTACCGAAAGGGTGCGGGGGTGTGCGGGGTTAATCTCGTATGCGCCTCGAGATTTCAACCACCCACCTGCCCCCCTTTTCACCTTAAAAGCAGTGCGTAACTTATGAGTGTACGTCTCACAGTGTACGAATGTATAAATTCGTATACAAAAGTATGTTCACATATAAAAGGTCTGGTTTAGACGATGCTCAGTAGCTTGCGTCAATACTACTGTCCATATATTTAATTGTGTGATCAATAAGTATTGGTTGTGTTTATAATATGATTTTCGAAGCACTAAGGTCTAATTATATCATATTAATAACGTCATATTTTTATCGATATCACGATCGACAATTGTTTCGGCTTCGTCTGGAAGCTTTCTTCTTGAGTGCTTTGCGCTCGTTGTTGCGTCCCGCCTCGCTCTAAGGGCAGAATGCCGCTGTTCTCGGGAGGACGGTGCGGGCGGTGGTGGAGCGTGATGCAGTGAATGTTGCGTCATCGAGTCTGCAGGCTGCAAAGTACCCTCTACGTTGCTACTGCTTCCTTCAAGTGGAAGACAACGCGTAGTCTCACGTTAATCCCGCATTATTATTACAAAATTATAATGAACGTAAGTTTCAATAACATTGACCAAAACCAGTGTAAAAGTGCTGTTGACTTCTAGTAGACAGATAGATAGATGAATGTTTTGTTTCAGAAATAGTCAGATATTGCGAGAATAGTGTTGGTAAAACATATTATTTTGTTATGTAACAAAAATGGATCTAATATCTTACAGGGTACGGGTAATATATCAAAATTAAACCCTTCAGCGAACTCTATGTTACTGATTTTAAACTATTTCGAAGTAGAAAATACTGAATTTGAACACGTTACAAATATATTTTCACTCTTATAGGTCAGACTTAAAGTTACAATTTTCCGGTACAGCTACATTTGCCCTGAATCCAAAGCTCTCAAAAACAATCAATCTTTCTCAACTTCGCAAGGTAAGGCAGCGAGTTTCGACCACAACTTTGAGGGCGTTAAAATTTGACAAGCAAAATGGTAACTTTTTATTGAGGCTCTCATCTCACGAAGTTTGCAAACTCTCCCATAATATTTAAGAGGCAAGTTTCAGACCTTGCAAATATGAAAAAGGCTGTAACTTAACTTATCAAGTTCTTTTTAGGGTACCGAATCGGCAAGTTAAGAAAAAAATTCTCACGAGTTTTCTACCGACTTCCAAAAAGGAGGTACTAAATACGACTGTTTTTTTGTTATGTTTGCTACCTCATAACTTTTGATTAGGTGAACCGATTCTCACAAAATTATTTTGTTTAAAGCTGGTACTTCGCGTGTAGTCCCATTTAAATTTCATCAAATTTAGTCCAGTAATTTATGCATTATACTCGAGTAACTGAATAGAATTGAACACGGTATTAAATTTTTCAAATTGTACTTGTTTATGACTATTTACCTAAACACTTATTATCAAAAAGCAATAGTAACTATTAGATATGATGTACTATGTACGAAGCACGAATAACTGCGTAAGTGTAACAACATGTAATTCACGTGTGAAACTGTAAAACTGTCATTTATCTAGGGCATCCGTGACACAGATTACTCATAGTTTGAACACCAAAGCGTGACGCGTTGACGCTTACGATACGAATACTTTTTCACAAACTATTTGAGCTACGGCCTCTGCAGGATGATCTCGATATTAACAGCCGTATTTATAAACAAGCAAAAGTAATTACTTCAGGAAAGTAATTACTTTAGCAGCGATTTCAATTCTATAGACTAGAATTTTCCTGAAGTTAGAACTATCAAAGCCTACAATTCTTGGCCGAGTAATAGCCACCATTTCCTCTGCGTAAGCAATGAAGAACACGTCAATTTTTAGTTCTTATTCCAACAGTGTAGTTGTATAAACATGACATTCGCACACAAGTCTGAACTGTGAACGATATATTATGCTGTTAATTAAAATCCCATGACAACAACCTAATACAAGTGTAAAAAGATACATCCAATTTTGATAGGGTTACGTCATGCATTTACTTTAGTAAGTAACGTTGATTGCTCGACTATAGAATAATATTTCATGTTAAAGTATTCCATCGTCAAGTGCTTATTTCATTGAGAAATTACTTTGCAACAAGTAATTTCTTTTTTTTTTTTATATGGCTGTAAGTCGTGAGTAAATAAGTTTTGGATGATACATTGTAGATCGTCTCATCACGTAACCCACTGTAAGATAGTATTTAAACGCCCACACCTCTCTGGCATGGAAAACGCAAAGAACAGAGAGTTACTTTTGATCTATCGTGATAGTTCAAAGGTACCTATTACGGGATCGGTTTTCATTCACCGTCAATGATGATAATCATGAAATAATTAAAATTGGTGAAACACTTTCCAGTCATTGGAGTGTAACTCAACAAGTGCTAGACCGAATTTGATGAAGTTTAAATGGGACTACACGGGATCCACCAGCTTTCAAATAAAATCATCAAAATCGGTTCATCCCGTCGAAAGTTATGAGGTAACACACATTAAAACAAAAACAGCCGAATAGATATTCTCCTCCATTTTTTGAAAGTCGGTTGAAAATAATCTCTTCAGATAACCTTTAGCTAGGTTTACCTTAAATTATGAATAAATGGAGGTATTTATCTTAATCATTACTAAATACATACAAGTAAAATAAAATAGTCTGAACTCAGCATGATGCTGCAGGAAAGCTTACAGCGTTGATAATTTACGTTAGCAAAATACTACCAAATATATTGATTAGATGGAATAACTTACAATAAGATTTCATCTGAATAAACTAAACCCGAACACTTCAGTGTGCGTTGTGACTCTCATTTGACTCCTTTTTTTCTCAGAAACTTTGTTTCTTGTTGGGGATAAACAAAAGTTGTATAGCTTAAGTTACCTTTAGAATGGAAAGAAGTTTTTAGCCGATAAAACTGGGGAATTTTGGCAGTGTAAAGCCGGGAAAGTTGTTAAAGGTTTTATACTAGACTTAGAGCTGTGTTGGCAGTTGTAATACTAGTATGAAAAAAGACACGTCTCGAGATAAAAGGCACTTTTGTTACACTTGAGTTCGACAATAGAATCACAAATAGTTTTTCAAACGTTTATGTATATCGTGTTGCGTACTATTTCATAGGAAGGAATATTTTTGTCAGTTGAAATTGTTTAATGTTTTATCCCAAGTTATTAATAATTTTACAAAACAAAGTTCACTGTTAAAGAGATAATATTATCACCTAAGATAGGAATCCGCGTCATCTGCCTACCAATTTCTGAATTAATTTAGTCAGCCATATATTATGTCCCCATATTTTTAATTTGCAACTTTTGTTGACCTCTTAGCGTGCAAGTTCATCCTTGCAGACATTTATAATATTTTTCGTACCTACTATCTTATCGGAATGTTTGTTATTATAATAAAAATATCATTATTGTTCGGTTTCTATAGTACTAAGATTATTTTGGGATGGCTATTTCTAATTTTACTTCTTCTATATCTAAAATCACTCAGAACAGAGCTTATAAAGCCACAAATTTCCGAGTCTCTGTTACATCGACGAAATAAAATGATGTTATTTTACCATTTTCCTTCTTTTAAACGTCTAAATACACGTTATTTTCATTAGATACAATATGAAAGAATTCAGGCACATAATTATGCACATAACTTTGTTCTAAATATTGATTGTAAATTACTTTTTTCCTTAAAGTTATGTAGCCAAATATTCTTATATTTATATTTTACTGAGACAGTAACCGTGATTTTAGAAATACTTTCTGATTTTATTATATTTATTAAAGATTAAAAAAAAATGTAATGAGGCCATTTAACACATATTTTTACTGTTTAAAATCAGCAAATGTAAGCAATGTAATTTGTTACAAAGTTACATTTTTCTTTCACTCAGATATTCAAGACCCTTAAAACATTTATTATAATACGACATCAGAATGAAAATCTTGTCAAAATTTCGTTTATAAAATTTCACAAGATCCCCTATTAGTTCTGCTTTTGTGTTATTGTTCATTATATATTTATTTTAAAGTATCAGAAAATACATTTTATAAGTTATACGAATACGATGTTCAAAACTTTGTGCATAATAAAATGTTTGTGACAGGATTCAAAGTAATTTTAGCGTATTGGAATTTTTTAGATGAATCATTCATACACAATTTTTGTAATAAGTACTAACCTCATTTAATTGAGTATAGGGAGTTCGCCGAAAAATTATGAACGAGTAAGTCTTTCTCTTGCGGTTGATGAGCTAGTGACCCATCGGGATATCTCAGTGGAGGTAGAGAAGGCTGCCAGATGTTTCCTTGGACCGTTTTGTCCAGTTGCCAGTAATTGCGGATACCTGTGGGGTGCGAAAGCAGGTTTTGGCCAAAACGAGAAACTAGTTGGGCACCCGCTCTTACGTATGCTCTCTTGCAATTGGCCTCAGAGCCCCAATAACCCATGGTCAGTGGTTACTACGACAATGGGCACGAAATGATACCTTAATCTATTCTCAGTTATAATTCAGCAGTGGGTTATTTTCCGGAAAGTTTATAACTTGCACTTCGAAGCGCGTTCTTCGAAATGATTTTAGAAGAACGCGCTATGAAGGACTTGCAAGAGTTATTTAATATGAATTATTTCTTTATACTACCAAGTGACGAGATGGGCTACTCATGTGCACAAAGTAAGTACAACAGCACATAATATGATAGTTGCAATGCTACCAAGAATATTAAGCTAACAATTTACGTGGCACTTTACTTTGCTCGCTGTCCCAATATATATGCTTATGAATCGCATACATAAAGTAGTTTCACTTGATTATTAGAAATAAATCAAAGTAGAAACTGTAAGCAGCTGATCCCAGCATCAAATTTATCAAATTGGTGGATAATTTACAGATCAACCAAGTTCGAGTCTCGTATAGATCATCTAAACATAATTTGAATATACAAGATGGAGCAGCGGTCAAAAACCATAGATTATATTTTATGTTAGATTAATAATTTGATTCACATGAAATCGTTTTTATATTTTTTTTCCAACTTCAAATGAAAATTGAATACTAATCGAAATATATTAATATTTCATCATAAATAGAAATATATCTTTTTGTCGTTTTTTTAACTATTTCTTCAAACTTAGAAACTAATTAGGTACACGGTTTTTTTATGAAACTGCCTAAAATTATAACATACGAGTAAATTATGGATTTTTATTCCCTGAAAAATAAAAAATGGTTCTACGTTACAGAGGATCGTTTATTGTGAATGAACATCGTTACCAAATATAAGTAATAATATTTTAAAAACGAATTCTATTCGATAAATTAGTTCGTACATGACAATACCTAATATCGAATCTAAATACCTAGTCATTTGTAAATCATATTGTTTTACGTTATTCCTCCAAGATAAAAAAACATTCCGAATTTAAAACAGAAAACAAAAGAATAACTTCACCGCAAATGTTTGGCGTCCCACAACTCAACCTCAACTCTAATGAACCTCAGTAAGAGTTTAGTAATTAAATTTATATTCGACAGCTGCAAGCGATCCCTTTGTTTCATTATACGTATATTGTGGGATTTGAAATATAATCCCAGTACAAAATATCAGTGCTTACAAATATATTAAGCTAACTCACGCACACACCGACTCTCTTTTACATGTTTGCTGACTGTTCTATGTATAGACAAAGTGTTTTGCTTTGAATTAATAGTATTGAGTTTGTTACTCGTATATACACAAGGTATTTACAGCCGTATTTATAAACAAGTAAAAGTAACTACTTAAGGCAATTACTTATGCAGCAATTTTAATTCTATAGACTAGTATTTGATTGAAGTTAGAACTATCAAAGGCTAGAATTCTTAGCTGAGTAATAGTCACTAGTTCCTTTATACAATCTATTTCAAACGCCTACGGTCTATTTCTTCGTAGGAGAACACGTCATATTTTCGTTCGTATTGCAAAAGTGAAGTTGTGTAAAAATTACATTCGCACACAAGTCTGCACTGTGAAGGACCTATTATGATGTAAAAAATAAAATCCCAGGACAACAACAAGTGTAAAAAGATACATTCAATCTTGATAGGGTTATGTCAAAGCAATTACTTTAGTAATAACGTTCATTGCTCGACTATAGAAAAAGATTTTATTTTGAAGTATTATATCGTGAAGTAATTACTTCATTGAGAAATTACTTTGCAACAAGTAATTACTTGTTTATAAATATGAGTGTTAGAATTCGCGAGTAAAGTACAAGTCTACCCATGGCCATGCTCTCTGAATAGTTATCGAAACGCCAGGATAAAAACTCTTTGTTAAAGATATACAATGTATATCGAAAAACCTTTTATTTGTTGATTAAAATCAAAATCTAAAATGATATACCTCGTTTAATGACGTAGTTTGACTTTTCTACCGACTTCAAAAAAAAGAGGAGGTACTCAATTCTACTGTATTTTTTTATGTTTGTTTGAAACCGATTCTCAAAATTCTTATTTTGTTTGAAAGCTGGTGCTTCCCGTGTGGTCCCATTTAAATTTCATCAAATTTGATCCAGTACTTTTTGGAGATATACTCCAATAACTGAATAGAATGGAAGTCAGTATTATATTTTTCAAATTGTACTTATTCTAATTGTACTTTGTATTTGTAAAAATATGCAAACAATAAAAAATATTTGGTTCGAGTTGACGACGGAGGAAAAATTATTTGGCTAGAAGGAATTCAGAACGTAAGCTGTTAAATTGCGAACTGTGTTTCATCTAATACTATTACAATCTGCATACCGTGGTTTCATTTGCATTTTTTATATTCATAAACCACCCTTGTATTAGAGCGAACAAAACAACATATAATGAAATCAATCAAGACGTTTTTAAGTTTAACGTGACAAACGAACAGCAATCTATTAGTTTATAACAATTTTGACAGAGTAAGAACTACCACTATTAAAAAACAAACCAAAACAAAAGATGTTACAGTAACAATTAAGAAACTTAAGTAGAAATGGACAGTACACTGCCAGAAATAGGCCTCAGTAAGATATAATTAGCGTAGTATTTAGATTTAAGTCGCGCTCATACCCTGATAATAGTGAAAAGCAGAATTTTTAAACACCTTGTGTAACGAAACAGATCGATAGTAATTTTGAAAAAAATACAACAAAGGTTAGAAAAGGAATAGCAAAAGAATAATAACCGAATAGAATTCATAAATATAACTCTCTTTCAGCAGAAAAAATCCTGATTAGGTCCAGAAAAATAAACATTCACGTCCAAACTCTCAGAATTTTCAGCGATAACACTATATTTTTTTTAGGTAATACTTAGCCAACGTATAGTACTAAAGTAATAACCAGCAGTTTTTTCAATTGAGTTAGTATATATCGAAAAATATAAAGAAAAAGTATAACATTAACGCTTTTTCGCATTACATCGTCCAATCTAACAAGCGATTTTCGACCTTACGTAAAGCATCGTAAATTATTTTAAAATTAGGGTTGGACCGCGTCTTATATTGTTGCTGTTGATCACCTTTTGACAATTCTACGAAGTAACGCAATTAACGGCACAGCGCCCGTCCGTTGTTCACCGGCAGCAAATGGGAAGAAACGACAATATGCATTTAGAAACAATTACAGCAAGTGTATAAAGAGGTTTTATGCGTGAGAGATCTATGACGCATGGCAACATATGTATTACATCCAGAACTCGTCTCAGTTTTTTAAAACCTATCAGGCACCGAGCGCCACCGAGAGTTGTCACATCTTGGGGACGATCATTAAGGATGCATCGATAATATTTTCATTGTTATCTTAAATTTGTTTCACAAAGAGACTAATAATTTTTCGTTTCCATTTTTCCATCAAGTCATAATATGTATGTTATCAACTTTTGAAGTTTAGGAAATTAATTAAGAAATCGTATTAACGTTGGCGTTCTCACGTGATTAATGCACCACGATAAAACAAACACAAATGTATACGCATATATTTAAAATGCTTATTTTTCTATACATCCATTATATCTAAAATGGTATGATTGTCTGTGACATTCAAAATATCGAGACGGTTAAGTTAAATTGGATAAGGGTTTTTGTCGCTACGAGGGTATCTTGTTTAACCTCTCGTACACAATTTATTATGTGATATATTTGCTACACAATTTAGTAACATACTCTGACAAGAAGTTCTATTAGTGCTGGATAAGACACAATATACAAGTAATATTATACGTTATTCAAATGTAATAAGATAATTAATAACTAATGCTATTAATACTGAAGTTGCAATGGATTCTTTCACATGTAGGCATAAGGGGTAATGAGGAGGTTGATATGTTAGCAAAACAAGCTGGTACTATAGGTGTAGAAACTTATATCATACCGGAATACACTGAGATCCTAATTAAATACAGGTACAAAATGTATGAGAAATGGAAACAAACATTTAATGAAACATCACTGATAAAAGGCATTTGGTATAGAACTATACAATATGAACCTCCTCGTATACCCTGGTTTGCAAGTAGCAAGCTACGAAGATGTTATATTGTAATGGCTCATAGGTTGCGGTTCGGGCATGTCCCACTAAATAAATTTGAACACCTTATGAGAGCGGCAGATTCACCTAATTGTGAGATATGCGGAACCATTGAAGACGTCCATCACCTTCTAGTGGAATGTGTACGGACTCAACCGATGAGATCAAGAATGATAGATACATCAATACGGGCTTAATCCAGTTGATGTGGGGGTGCTGCAGAGTGTCTTAGCCGATCCATTGAGTGGAACGGCTGGGGCGCTCTGTGGCATGATCTATCAAATAATTAAAAGTTAGCGTGATAAAATGATAGTCATCACGGGGCTGACATGGTCGCAAAGCGACAAAAGTCCCTAATAAATAAAGATTTAAAAAAAACAACTAATGCTATTAATACTGGTTCATTCTACTTTAGTATGTTATTATGTAGTCTTATTAGTTAGTCTAGTTTCTCCTTCAAAAACAGTACAATAAATGCTGTATTAACCGTTGCCTTAAACAACAATTTTAAATAGCTTAGTCTTAATCTTTAAACAATAATAAATAAACTAATCATTTATACATATACATACACGTGAAACAAACGTCCATTATTTCACCTTTGACATTTGCTCACAAAATATACAGAACCTACCTACCTACATTATATTTTCGAAGAGAACCTTTTATATTTCAGTATTAATGACTCACGCAACGTTCCGAGGACGGAAAATACGGAAGAACAATAAAAAATACCTTAAAAGGCCTAATTTTTCATTTATTGGCATGAACGAACATTGTAAATGTTCTGAACTGAAATTTCATCGGTAACTTAAACATGTGCATTGTATTAATGATATACAAAAGATATAATCCAATGACCTCTACTGAAATTCGTCTTCTTGGAGTGATATCTCTTACAGAAGGTCAGTGATACTAAAGGCTAATATTATGGTTTTGGAAGCGCGCGGGTATTCATTTTTTCCTGTAATGGGGCTAATATACGAGTTTGTATCCCTATACAGATACGAAATTGGGCGTATAGGTATATCCCCTATACTGCAATATTCTACTAGAGTATCCTATATACAGCCATACGTGTGGACAGTTTCACCTCAGCTGCCCGTAAATAATACAGCGGCACCGTCGGATTTGCCCACGTCACAGTGACAAAGGAAAATGCGCCTCGAGTTATGACACTCTCGACTCCCTTTTGTTTGGCTAATGTACCCGTTTTTATGAGTCTTTTTATGTGTCTCCTTTTTTTCGTGTCAGAGTAAAGGACCAGGTGTCGAGTTTTGTGACGCTCCCGTTTTGTTTACGAGTTCAAGGTGTTCTTCTTCATTTACGTGAAATAATATATGTGTATGGTTGTGTTTCTGGCGTTTAAAGTGCATATGAAAGATTGAAAAATAGATGGATTGGATTAATAAGTGCATTATTAATACAATACGTTTAAAATTAACACATAAGATCTTTCATATAAACGAAGGGTATTATCTAAAGCAACTTATCTTGATTCCCCTATTCTTTCCATATAAGAACGCCTAGCATTATGGCAATGCGAGTTCGCTACATTCTATTATTACTAAATATACTTGAAATTTCACCAAAGCGTACGAAACGATTCAATTTTACATTAATAATAATGTACTAACTTTACAACTTTTTTCTTAATATGTTGACACAGTAGATGTCTCAGAAATAACATCAAAATAATAAATCATTTTCTTCACTGCTATTTACGAGCGTATAGGATACTAATATTTATAATTTACTAATAATAGTTACAGAAAAATAATATTAACAAAACACACATTTTTAAAGATTTTCTATTTACATCTTCATTTAGTTGCCAGTTTTATTTCCCTTGAAGATGTAGCCAGGTTTATTGCAGTCATTGAAAATTCTAAGGATGCATCGGACTTCCCCCCCGGGCCGGGCAGAGCGTCCGATACGTTCTGTTGTTAGCGTATCTGTTCTGAGATTAACTTCTCGTTTTAATTGCACTGTAAAGAGTAAGTTCTCTATTTTACTAGAGAAACGCTAACAGGGGTTTTCTGATTTCTTCCTATTATTTAGTTTCTTTAAATAGGGTATTATTTTCATGTATTGTGGCATTTCACTTTAGTTTCTAAAGTGGCATTTACCCAACAATCAATATACTTGGGAATATTATATGATAACGTTGCCCAATTATCTTAAAGTTATTCGATAATACTAGCGAATTTCCGTAACTTTTGAATCTCTGGTAAATGTATTACGTAAGATAACCAATTATCTATGCTTATAAACCCATTCCTACTACGGAGATTCAAGCCTTCTTCTCAGAGAGAGGAGTTAGGCCTTAACCCACGAGGGCCCAGTGTGGCTTAGTGAATATGCTAGTGACCATGTCAAAGTTTTTTCAGGCCACCCGAAGGCCTTTGACATAGCCTAACGTTGGCGTAACGTGCCCTCCGAAGCACGGAAGCACCCAGTTGATTAATGTCACTAGCAGTCACCCATCCAACTCCTGACCGCAGCAAGTGTTGCTTAACTTGTTGATCGGTTAAGGTCGATAAGGAAAGCACACTTGCTAGCGCTTCAATTGTTATATATTCTTTTACAACAGCGACTCAGAAGGCAGGGATCTACCAACTGCGTCAACCGTCCTGTCAATGATAACCTGAGACTGATATGCATACTAATATACACTTATACACTCAGACACCGGTCAAACAGCATGCAGTCATAATATGTATGTCTATGAAGCTATCATAAGATTTTCCAGAATGTAATTTTTTTTCTGAGTTCGATTAGCATTGCAATAGTTCTATAGTTCCAAGTATATTTATTTTGAATAGATTTATAGAATTTTTAAGTAGGAAAATCGATTTTGAAAAAATGAGATGTTAACTTCGCATGCAGACACCTAGCATCTCAACAAATTTCAATTATTAGACCCCAAATACGATGGAAAATACAGAGTTCTATCGACTGCCGACATTCCAACAATAATTCTAGCGAAAAAACAACAAAAAGCAAAGAAAAAATACACGGTAACTTCACATACCTATGATTACAACACAAATAAGTGTGCTTGAAAGATAAATATGATTTGTGAAAGATTTAAATAAACAAGTTAAGTGTGACAAGTCATTTTATTTAATTTAATCTTAATATGTACTTGACCGTGCCTTGTGTATTCTAACATTTATATGATGTATAAGAAATAATTATTTATACCTACCAATATAGCTAAATAAAACACAAATCCAACCTATTTGTGACAATAAAAACGACTCTCGATCAATAATATTCTTACTAAACTTATTATGAAATTAATCAAGGACCTAGAATCATTCTTTATACTTGCTTTGCAAAACACACAAACTTTACACTATTTTCTATCGTAAGTACTTTATTGAATAGCTTATTTCAGTTCATTGCTAAACTAATAGTGAATCTAAGATTTTATAGCGGGCTAAAACGGTTAGTACCACAAGATAGTTAGATAGATCTGAATGGTACATATTGAGTCAGCATTGGAGAAAGTCCGAGAAATTGCTCGAACATTGGATTTTATCGCGTAATTGAATTGAACAAGAGGTAAAATTCGCAAGCTGACGCGAACTCTGAACAGAAACATTTTTATTACGAGTATAAGATAGTACCTATTTCATAATTGAGATAAATTAAAGATTGTTGTTTTCTACTCGAGTATTACGGCCAAGACCATAGCCCGAGCTTAGCGATAGACTAAAAAACAGCGATAAACACATCATGTGACCACGACATATCTAATCTACCCCTTTTTACTCTAAGCCTTTTTTACATTACTTTCTAAGTGCCTTTTTTGTTATTAAGAGACGGTTCAAGCGCAGAACCTACATGGTGAGAAATGCAATGGTGACGTCTACCTAGTACTACGGGTGCATTTCATCACAAGTGAAGAATTGCAATTCTTTTCCTGGGACATTTAGTTGCTTAATCTCATATGCCTTTAATTTCACCGGCATCCATACCATTCAAACTAGAAGACAGTATTGTGAACATTACTGCTTCACGACAAAGAAATACGTCATCGGTACTTTCTCGGACGAACTCATTCACAATTAGTTCTCATCATCATTATCACCACCACCATCTCAGCCGTAGGACATCCACTGCTGAACATATGCCTCCTCCATAATTTTCGACCTAATTTGACGACCTAAGTTGCGCTTGCCGGTCCGTGGTCTCTTCCATAACCTTCCGGCCCCATCGACCATCTGTTCTGCGTGCTATGTGCCCTGCCCACTGCCACTTTAACTGGCTAATCTTCTGGGCTATGTCGGTGACTTTCGTTCTTCTACGGATCTCCTCATTTCTGATTCGATCACGTAGAGAAACCCCAAACATAGCTCTCTCCATAGCTTGGTGTGCGACTTTGAGCTTGCTTATGAGGCCCATAGTAAGAGACTACGTTTCAGTGCCATAAGTCATCACTGGTAACACACATTGGTCGAAGATTCTTGTCTTGAGGCATGAGGCACAAATAGTTCTACTGCTATAAAATAAGTTATCATACTTAAGTAAAAGGCTTTTTAGATATATATCATACTACGACCAATACCTGAAAATATTGTATACAATAGTGTGCGTCTTAAAAATATGATATTTGAGATCACAGTACATATTTTGTTCACAAAAATAAAAAAGGCTACTCGTACAAATGTGTTTCCAACATCGTGTAAAGTTTAGGTTATCCGGAAGCAATTTAAAATATTTGCTATAGCGCAAACAACAACCCAGTGTTGCTAGTATTAAAAATATTCTCAGTATTCAGACACGGGGGCTTGCAACAAAAATTTTCATAAAAAACAACGTTATACGAACCGCAGTACAAGTACACAATACATCATTATAAGCAGTATATCAACTTCCAAAAAATAAAGTGAATCCAACTAAGAAAATCACAATTTTAGATCACAAAGCATAATTCATCTATTTCAGATATTTTTTCACGACCTATCTTTGATTTCTCTATTTTCAATACTTAGCTAAAATAATTGCCATGACATAAAACCAGGTCTACTGAGAAAAGCAACTTACTGTAACTTGTACTCAATACAAAAAAGATGAATTTTATTGATAACAATACGAGTAGATGGCTGTTAGCTGTGTGCACAGTTTCAGAGAATGAAATAAAAACAATATTATCATATGTCTAATTGATACGGTTTCTTAATTGATTACTTCCCCTGGTGTTGTTAATTAAATATCGTATATAAATAAAAGTAAGTATAAAAAATATCCAATTCATTAGACATTAGGATCCTTACTTATAAACGCTGCTTAACTTTAAATGACGTTATATAGTAGTGCACACAGAAAAAATGTTCTGCGCCGTACTAAGTGACGTTATGTAAAATTAAGCACTGTTTATATATATAGCCGTTAAAATTTAATTTCTTATAGTTTCACAATCGAATTAAGTGTTGTGTAGTGCCCTAAAAATCCTTACTGTTCATAAAATGTATAATGCTACTGCGTCGCAATGTTGCCTGAGGGAGGTAGTACCAATAAATGATCATAAAGGAATGCAACGGCAACGGAATTTAATTATTTTCAACAACTCGGCAAGTGGTGAGATTGAGATAAATAAATATTTGCAAGTCCCAAACACTACGCGGAGTAATTTTCTATAAGCGCCGTTGAACAATGGGCGATCAACAAGCACTGGAGAAGCGCATCAGTACCGTGTCGTTGTTGTTCAATGAATGATTTAACCATTTGAGTGATGTATAATCTAAGTTTCTTCTAAAAGACATAAATGTTTGTATATACCATCAGCAGTCTCCTAGGTCATATCATAAAATGATATGCGTTGCAGTGACAAAGAATTTTTTTAAGCACTGTGTAGAATGCGTAGCACTATACTACACTGCTATATGTTTTGTTTCATATATGCCCAGTAATATTACAGTTTACAGTGCCCTAATGCTATTGATATATACAGCAGATATGTATCGTCACAAATGTATTAACCGTGTATTGTTAGTTATTGATCTTAACGATTGTAATGCTAATCGGATGCCAAGGCACTTGAAGAAAATACTAGTATTAATTTACCTAAATAATTCTAATAATAAGTCATAAATGTGGTATTCACCAAAATGTTTTCTATCTATCTACGCGTACATACACCACAATTTGAAACATATCCTTTCTGACACCTGGCAGTCGGGTAAACATTACCTTTACAACCAACATAAATAAAAACTTCCAAACAAACATTACCACCCTATTCTCTTTTCCATTATAATATAACAAGAAAATATCGTCGTATCTCATTAAATCCCTCCCCTTAAAAAAGTTAAGCCATTATTAACAATAATACTTCAGGTGGATAAATATAAATGGCAAGCTCTCGAGATTTATTACGTATTTATTGATTTTTCTCTGATTTCCTCTTCATAAGACGCGCATCTTACTGCTAGCGATAATATATTGTAATATAATATGTTATATACAAGATGGCGTAATTTTATAAAGCGGTGGGATAACTATTACTATGTGGGATTTTTCCCAAAATACAAGTTATCCCACCGCTTTGATCGATTCTCAAAACATTTATGGTCAATAGCATCTGATATAATATAAAATAAATAAAAAACACATAAATGTTACCACCATAGAGATAGTTAAATTTTTCACTATCGTCTCTCTGCGCTAGATAAGCATGCATATATTAAATGCACCCTTTGAGGTGAAATGTTTACCAATTTCATGGTGTATAAAGTAGTACTTTAAATTGGATTAAAAATATTTTTAGCATTCGTTTCAACCGCTTTTTTGACGCAGAGTAATTCTTCATGGGAGTCTCTACCAGAAGGGCAGCATACCCTCCAAATCTCTGCAGGTGTTCCGTCACTGCCGCTTTTGGCGGGAACGCTTTCGCACACCGCCGAGAACCCAGCGTGGCTGTCCGTTGCCGGACATACACCACCGCAACCTACAGTGACCGCTCCCATGTGGAATTGTAAAGACAAAGCCCATAGGAGCGGCCTCACCTTGGACCTGCCAGCTATCTCCTATCACTGGCAGGCCCATTGGTTTCTCTTAGATTCACCGTGGTGACCCAAGCCACGGTTACGGAGCCCCCCGCCACGGCAAGGCGGAAATCCTCGGGGGCGATTCGTTTCAACCCCTATACTATCCTGGAACAGGGTGGTGTTGCTTACAATGATTAGTCTAAAGTCATTACCTACTAGATTTAAGTAACATGAAAGGGAAAATCGCTAGAATAACGTCTTCCTCAGATTTATAAATCTTTGCTTTCTCCTGGTCCTAAAGCGACACTACATCTGCTATGGGAAACCGTCGTGTAATACTTAGTATTAGTTTCTTTTTAATTATAGTTCATCTTATTCTCTCTTTTTCTTCTCTCATTTCGTTCTTAGTTCTCTATTTAGTATTTCACAACACTGCTTGTCCATTTGTGGACTAACAAGAATCATAACAATTGACTGGCCTATTAATAGCAGATATATAGATATAGAATACCATCAATATTATAGTTTGCTATAGCCAGCTTGCATCTCGTAACAGTGCATTGCACACCTAAATACCCTGCATTGAATTATTCCGGCAACTTCCGGCAGATCCCTCGAAATTATGTCGCAAGTTTCCGCCCTCCATATAAAAGTTATTTTACTACTCCACTAAGACCTTGAGTACGGAATGGAGATGAGGGATTATAATAAAAAGAGTCCGTCGAATAAATGTTATGATCGGTTTGGTTTATTGCGGGATAATAGTAAAATGCAGAGGCTCGGTGTTTGTTGGAGATATCGTTTGTATGTTTGGTCAAGCCGTGGTATATTGAAGGCTGAGCTGGCATGTTATTGAGTTATTGATAACGATTTGTAGTGAATATCATGAAAAATGGGCCAAATATTGAATTGAAATTCTACAAATAAGAATATAAATCTATACTATAATATTATAAAGAGGAAAGATTTGTATGTATGTTTGTAACGAATTGGCTTAAAAAGTACTGGACCGATTTCAAAAATTCTTTCACCATTTAAAAACTACATTCACCCTGAGTAACATAGGCTATATAAGATTCATCATCATCATCATCATTCATCACCGCGTGGGTGAAACCGCGGCGAGCAGCTAGTTACATATAACTTATTATAAGATACTCTACCTACTAGTAGTCATTTGTAGACATGGCTCTATCTACTTTTACCACTAACTTTATACAAATAATTTATTATTATATCTTCTTGCAGGTAAACCCTTAAACTATATTCCACATGCATATTTTATAAATTATATTAAGATACTTACTACTGGAAGTAATTTGCAGTCATTACTGTAATATAGTACTTTATAGCCTCATAAACTTTACCTTTAGAAGATGTAGCTCTAATAGTTATGAGTTAAGGTCACAGCCAACTCATCAACCAGGTTTCACCTACACATAACCAAATAGACATACCTTACCTCGAGTGTAATAGGTGTACCGTAAGGTGCAAATTACTATTACTGCTTGAGCGGGCAACATCGCCTCAGTAACGATTTGGTGACATAAATTTATATTATGAGACATCGTATAATGGAATAAAATATAAAATTGTGAGTCCATTCTTGTTGGATCAGGTAAATAAGTTGTCAATGTGTTATTCCTGGGATTAAAATCATCCACAGTTCAAATTTTATTGCAAAACTAGCAGCAGTCCGCGGTTTCACCCCCGTGATGATAGATGATGATCACCTACCTTATGAGACCTTGCGTGCTTTCTATTTTTGTCAAACCTAAGCTTGACAGTTTGTTGATCCCTATCAATCTTTTCTTAAGCAGCAGACCTCGGCTGTATCAAGTCATTCCCTCTTACCAACAGATTCGTTTCAGTTATTACGTGAAAGATTTTTCAAATCGGTCCGGTAGTTTTGGAGCATTTTCAACAATTTTTTTCCAATACCAGGCGCTCTTACAATGCGCAATTACAACTCACCAATGTTTCAGCGTAATATATAACGGTATAGGAACGCATAGAAGACGAACAATTGAATTTTATCGTTAATTGTAATATATAAAATTTGATTTTGAAAACTATCGCGAGTTGTGTTTTTAAGGCGATGGGTTGGGAAGACTTGCGTGATTTTTAACGTAAATTGTCTTCGACAAGTTTTGCTTTTATTTGAAGTTCTACGTCTGGTAGTAACTATCGTTCACAGCGGTGAGCGCGGGCTTCAGCACGTAACTGGCACTAAATAATAATTATAACTCAATTATTTATATTTATACAACTTTTATAGACATCGTGTTTTTCGTCAGTCTCACGATTTACCTGGTAGGATTGTATTGGTGCGCCTTTCTTGGCTATGCGTCCTTATATGGGGCACTACTCCTTAAATGTTAGAGCTATTACATAAAAGAAATATTCTCTGGACACGTCTGTACATCTCTCCGGATCTCTAAATGATTACTGTTTGTACAAGCAAGTAGGTACAGTCTTAAAAATACTACTAGACGACATGAATATTCAAAAAATATCGCAAATAACATGATGAAGTCGGCTCATCATAGAATAAATAAGTTTATTTTTGAATTGCCCACTAAAAGCGCAGGCAATTTTACTGTAAAGATCAGACATACCGTCCATATTTTTCTAAGCTCCAGCTTGGAGCCCCGTATACTTTACACAAACGCGTATGCACCTTTACGCTTATACATAAAACATAAGTAGGTATGTTTACGTTAACTCGTAAACCGTAAGGAGAATACGCGGTGGCCATAAGAGATATTTTGCACTGGCAAATTTTGTGCGCTACCCAAACATAGAGCCATGATAGAGCTTTCTAGCTTGGTAAATATTTATATTAATATACAAGAAGCTTCATGTAAAGTTTTAACGTTAGATATTACGTGTGTTAACATCTAGTACCTAGTTCGTGTTGCCTTGGAGTTTTACGAGAACATTAATAGTGATTGTGTACGCTTTATTCGTGGTTGAGAAAATGTACATATTATTAAAGTGCGCTTTTGTTTCAGCCAGGTGTTTTTACTACGGTGTTGTTTTCACGTGGATCTGTTATTCTAGAAATATTCAACGTAACTTTGAGGGCTAAACAAAAAATACCGCCATAATATTATTAAGGTGAATGCAAATTTTCTCCGTAACATCCCTGTAAGATTTTGTTATAAATATCAAGGAAATCTTGTAAGGGAAATGCCGTCGTGACAAACGCGGGCATTTTGCGAATAAATTTAAATTCATCGACCTTACGCCCATAATGCTTGCCACATATCTTCGTGATAGTGAGTTATCATCCCCTCCTCGCCCCTTGACTGTCCGTATTTTTACCCCTTCTTACATTTTCCTTTGGGAATTAAAGTAGTAACGAAATTAATTGTGTTTAGCCGGATAACATCATCAGTTTAGGAGGAGTCGATACTGTTAATACAAGCCAGTTAAGTGATTTGTAACCATTACGAAAAAATATTTTTATTGGATCTGAGAGTCCGGCTTAAATCCTTTTTTGAGGGGGGAAAATGCTGTAGGCTAAGGGTATGTATCAAACCCACTGATGGCATTCATCCGATTAAATCTTACGTTAAGTTTGGGGTATCGGTGAAAAATACTATGTGATGAAATAGTGCATAATAAACAAAACAGTAATAGTGCATAATAGCAGACTCTGAAGTGACATTACAAGATGAAATATATCTGACTTGGTCAATCATGACCTACCTATTGGTCCAGGTTCTTATGGTTCTTTTTTTTATAGGATGGTTGACTTTTTGTTATAACGATTTAATAATTAATTAAATAGTATTTCACAAATACATCGCACTGATTTACACAAATATTAGAAATGTGAATGTACGAGTGAGTGTGTGTTTGTTAATTCTCTACACTGAAACGGCTTGGATGAAATATAGAATGGAGTAACCCATAGGAATAACACAAAAGCTACTTTTGCACCGACTCAGCGAGTAGTTTCTTTAAGATCGCTTTATTCAACACTGACGAAATCGCATAAGTAGAATTATATTTGTTAATACGAGTACTAATGTAGCCGTGTTATAGGTAGCAGTTAAAACAAGTTTTGAGTACTTCAAAATAACATATCTGCGGTAATTATGTGGTAATATAGTATACGAAAAATAATTAGTTATGCGCATAATTGGCCGAGTAAGCGACACGATTTGCAAGAACTCGCCAACTTTGCTTTCAGTTGTCCGGATATTGATACTCGTTTGCAGGTCGTATTTTTTATTTAATGTTGCCTAATTTAGTATACAGGTTCTACGATGCTGCTGCGTTTAGGAGGGTTATTTCCCGTAAAATGAGGAAAATGGGCCGCGGTGCCATCTAATGGTTGATTTTGGTAATATCAGAATAAAGGTTAACATTGCAAGGGGTTGACAATATGCAAATCACAAGTATTATAATTAATATTTAGATAAGTATACAAAATAGTTTATCGGTAAGATTTTTACATTCACATCCCTACGCTTCGGGGTGAAGGGGGTAACAGGTGGGGGAGATGGTCGGCTAGCCAGTTGAATTATATTGTTATTTCGATGCGATTGGGAATCGATCGCTTGTCCCGTAGGTACATCTTGCGGTTACACTGTTGCTACCATTATGGGTTAATGGTAATGGTTCAGCTATAATGATATAGGCAAACGGCCAAGAGTAATAAATGGAGATGAACGTAAGTCGTTTTAGTTTAACTTACGATCTTTATGTTGTGGGCCTAGCACAAATAACTGCGTAAGTGTAACGTAACGTGTCATTCACGTGAAATAACGCAAACTGACATTTATCTAGGGCAACTGTGACACAGACAACTCATAGTTTGTACGCCGAAGCGTGATACGTTGACGTTTGCGATACGAATACTTTTCTCAAATTGTTTGTGCTACGGCCTCTGGTTGGAGAAGCATTTGTTTTTTTATTCATTTTTGGCAGCCCTGTAAATCTAGTTGGTAGAGTAGAGATCCTGCCTTCAAAGCTTAAACATCCTCCTGAGCAGTTGCTGTTTCAATTTCACCTAAACACTACTCTTGAGCTATAATTACGACTTCTGTTTCTTATTCAGATTAGGAGCGATAAGTTCTACACTAATGTCTCGGTGTAATGTGTATATCCCCTTCACTCAAGCCATTCCAAATCATTCATGTAACGGAGTATTACCCTGGGTCGCTGGCACAACTGCTTCAGCGATGTTGGTAGTATGTAGGCCGATTAAGATCTAGAACTATAATGATCTTTTTTATTTTTCTACTGACTTCCAAAAAGGGAGGAGGTACTCAATTCGACTGTTTTTTTTAGTTTTTTTTTTATGTTACCTCATAACTTTCGATTGGGTAAACCGAAAAACATCTTTTTTCTGTTCTGTTTTTCTTTTTTGTTTTAAATTTCGTCAAATTCGGTCCAGTACTTTTTGAGTTACACTCCAATATCTGAATAGAATGGAAGTCGGTTATATATTATTTTATCAAATTGTACTTGTTTATTTAATGGTTCACAAACGGGACACTACAACGTTCATATACTCGTACTATATTAAATTGTAACAATATGATCAATACTTTGTTGAACGCCGTTCTAGGTCCGAACACAACATGCACACAAATTATTAGTTTACATTCGGTAAATTATTTAAATATAAAAATACAAAGTTAAGAACTATACATAGTTGTAGGCAGTGTTATTAGGAAAACAAGAAAAATAAATGAATAACCAAATTAGGAAATATTACGATAGAAGAATGATTAAAGGTGCTGTCATATCATGATGTCGATAAAAATGAGTTTTTTATAGCAGTTTATCTCTTAAGCAGCGATTTAATTAAACTTCAAAAATAATATGACATTTATTAGACTTCTATTAGAAGTTCACATTGACGGAATTAAAAACATATTTTAATATACAGTACATTAAATAAATTCCAAACACACCTCCTAATTTCACCTTCAAAACAGTTTTTCTTTTTATTCAGTATTATATTTGTCATGAAATACATATCATAAAATAGCAATTTTATACACATATATTGACGGATAACTTTTTTATGAATTTTGTATGTTTTTACGAGATGCGATTGTTTGATTTTAAGTAAAAGAAAATGAACGTAGCCAAGCGCTGAGCTGACAGCGCCTTAATACTACTAACCTAGCTCCTTCAAGTATGTAGTCCGGTTTTGTTCCGTATATTTTCTGCAACTGCAACAGTATGTGCATCGCGGTCTCGTCCTCGTCAAATAATCACGTCATAATAATATATAATCATCATCATCATCATCTCAGCCGTAGGACGTCCACTGCTGAACATAGGTCTCCCCCATTATTTTCCAAAAGGACCGGTTGGAAGCGGCCTGCATCAAGCTCATGCTGCGTCCTGTGACCTTCATCAAGTCGTCTGTCCACCGTGTCGGTGGACGACCTACGCTGCGCTTGCTGGTCCGTGGTTTCCACTCCAGAACCTTTCAGTTCCATCGGCCATCTGTTATGCGTGCTATGTGCCCTGCCACTTGCCACTTCAACTAGCAAATCTTCTGGGATATGTCGGTGATTTTCGATCTTCTACGGATCTCCTCATTTCTGATTCGATCACGTAGAGAAACCCCGAGCATAGCCCTCTCCATAGCTCGTTGTGCGACTTTGAGCTTATTTATGAGGCCCATAGTAAGAGACCACGTTTCAGTGCCATAAGTCATCATTGGTCGAAGACTCTTGTCTTGAGGCACTGAGGTATTTTTGACGAGAAGACTTGGTGAAGTTTTCGGAACGCTGCCCAGCCGAGTTGGATTCGACGATTGACCTTTTTCTCGAAGTTGGACCTGCCTAGTTGGACTGTCTATCCCAGGTAGATGTACTCGACAACAACTTCAAGAACTGAGTTCCCAACTGATATTGGGGTAGGTACATCATGGGCATTAGACATAATTTTCGTCTTGTCCATGTTCATCTTAAGACCTACCCGTTGGGAAACTCGATGGAGGCCTTCGATATATAACATGGTAATATAAAGACTTCAATTTCAAAATCAAGATTTTCATTGAACCCAAGTCTTGAAGTTAAACAAAATTATTATTAACTATTTTATCCGCCAGCGGCTTCGCACGCTTGGTCTTGGTGTAGTGGCGAGAGAGTTATTCTTTAAATTTCAATTACTTTTTATTTACGAACCGATTGACATAAAACAACTAATGAAAATAAAGGAACAAAATTAACAAAAATTCTAAAAAAATTTTTATTTAATTCAACTTTCTTGAAACATTCTTTGCTAATTAAGTTCACATTTTACTCGAACAAAACATTTGTTTATTTTGAAAATAAAATCAACTGCATTCAATGATTGTTTTAATGTCAGAGTTAGGAATCGAACCGCGATATGTAAAAATTAAACATCTTGTACTTTTATGGTAGAGATTAAAACGTTCGCTCTTAATAAGGAACAAATTTCTTTCAAAAAAGTGCATCGAAGAAAACCATGAAATCCAGTTGCAACGAAAACCTTGTCGAGTTTATTTACTTCTACTAGTTGGCACTTTAATTAGCTCTATAATTTTTTGTCTTTTAATTTTGGTAAAATAGATACATACACATCAATATGGTCTAGGGATATTTCAATTAAACCTATATAACTAAAATTTCTGTTCTAAAAAAACTTTTTTTTCAGACACCTACAGATTAAACCTTGTTTAATAGCCTATCTAATCAGATAATAAACTTTTAGATAAAGTTAAATTTTAAAAAAAACTTAGAAGAAGAGGAAAAACTCAGACAAAATTACAATTTTAATATTTTTGAAACATTAGAACCTAAGCAAAACAACTATTTTTTTCTATAAAAGTTATTGAAAACTTAAAATTACTAATCCGTGGATCCACCTAAGTCTCTCCTGACACATCTGCAGCGGTTCTGCATACTCAAAACAAGGGTGTCAATATCCTGTTGTGGAATACTGTCCCAAGTCCTCCTAAGATGCAAGAAAAGCTAGTTTTCATGCAAAATATCTTCAGGGAAATTCCTAAGAGCTCTTCTCTGAAGCATATCCCAGGCATGCTCAATAGGATTTAAGTCAGGGGATTGTGCAGGCTAGTGTAAAGCTTGGATATCATGCTGTTGTAACCAACTTGTTACGATACGCGCCGTATGTGGACGGGCATTGTCGTGCATTAGCTGGAAATTTTGTCCCATTTGCTGTCTGTGGGGCAAGATTACCATATGCACCTCATCTCGGTATTTTAGAGCAGTCATATTGCCTTGTATCCAAACAATGTCCGTTCTACCGCCGAGACGAATTCCTGCCCAAACCATAACCGTGCCACCTTGATATGCATGAACTTGTTGTGGGTGCTGCAGTCGATTCCAACGTCCAGGTTCTCTCCAAACGCGTACTTTTCGCGAATCAGGATGAAATCTAAACCTGGATTTATCAGTGAAAAGCACAAGTGACCATTGAAAATGGTTCGAGTTTTCGTGTGCAATAGCCCATTGTAATCTTTTTACTCGATTGCCTCTCGTTAGCGCTGGTACCCGAAGTGGCCTACGAGCACGTAGGTTGACTTCATGCAGTCGTCTTCTCAAAGTTTGACCTCTTACCAGCAAACCATACTCTCTCTGTAGCCTTTGAACCAATTGCATCGCCGTTACATTTGGTTCACTTCGTGCAGCATTTACTATGAATCGGTCCTGTACACGTGTTATAATGCGTTGAACCATGAAATCCAGTTGCAACGAAAACCTTGTCGAGTTTATTTACTTCTACTAGTTGGCACTTTAATTAGCTCTATACATTTTTGTCTTTTAATTTTGGTTAACTAGATACATACACATCAACATGGTCTAGGGATATTTCAATTAAACCTAAATAACTAAAATTCTATTAACTTTTTGTTCAGACACCTAAAGATTAAAATAAACCTTGTTTAATAGCCTATCTAATCTGATAATAAACTTTTAGATAAAGTTAAATTTAAGAAAAACGTAGAAGAAGAAGAAAAACTCAGACAAAATTACAATTTAATTAACTTTATTTTTGAAACATTAAAACCTAAACAAAACAACTATTTTTTTCTATAAAAGTTGTTGAAAACTTAAAATTACTAATCCGTGGATCCATCTAAGACTCTCCTGACACATCTGCAGCGGTTCTGCATACTCAAAACAAGGGTGTCAATATCCTGTTGTGGAATACTGTCCCAAGTCCTCCTAAGATGCAAGAAAAGCTAGTTTTCATGCAAAATATCTTCAGGGAAATTCCTAAGAGCTCTTCTCTGAAGCATATCCCAGGCATGCTCAATAGGATTTAAGTCAGGGGATTGTGCAGGCCAGTGTAAAGCTTGGATATCATGCTGTTGTAACCAACTTGTTACGATACGCGCCGTATGTGGACGGGCATTGTCGTGCATTAGCTGGAAATTTTGTCCCATTTGCTGTCTGTGGGGCAAGATTACAGGCTTTAGCACCTCGTCTCGGTATTTTAGAGCAGTCATATTGCCTTGTATCCTAACGATGTCCGTTCTACCGCCGAGACGAATTCCTGCCCAAACCATAACCGTGCCACCTTGATATGCATGAACTTGTTGTGGGTGCTGCAGTCGATTCCAACGTCCAGGTTCTCTCCAAACGCGTACTTTTCACGAATCAGGATGAAATCCAAACCTGGATTTATCAGTGAAAAGCACAAGTGACCATTGAAAATGGTTCCAGTTTTCGTGTCCAATAGCCCATTGTAATCTTTTTCCTCGATTGCCTCTCGTTAGCGCTGGTACCCGAAGTGGCCTACGAGCACGTAGGTTGACTTCATGCAGTCGTCTTCTCAAAGTTTGACCTCTTACCAGCAAACCATACTCTCTCTGTAGCCTTTGAACCAATTGCATCGCCGTTACATTTGGTTGACTTCGTGCAGCATTTACTATGAATCGGTCCTATACACGTGTTGTAATGCGTTGAGGTCCTCTGTGCCGTCCCACCACTTCCCCCGTGACACGATAACGTGACCAAAGCCTGGTTATAACGCTCTAACTGGTCCTCATGGCTTCAGAAACCGCAATTTGGGTAGCGCCAGCTTGAATCATGCCCACTGCTCTTAACATTTCGTTCCTGGTCAAGTGTCTACGTGGCATGATTAAATGAACACCGGAGATGCGTTTGACAAAGATTTATAGATATTTATGGAAAATTATGGAGTTTTAATTATGTTAGAAGTTCGTGAAGATTTACTTCTTTGGAAGAAATTCAATGAATTCGAATTTCATCTTAAAACAAAACCTTTTATATACAAATTTGAATTTAAAAAAGGAACTTAATGTTTTTATAATCTGTCATCAATAGTTTTTTTGTAAGGCCAGTACTTTTTAAGTTATTTAAAAAAGTTTTATATATCCCTAGACCATGTTGATGTGTGTATATGAGGTATTTTATTCGGTTCACATGACCTTATATTGCTGCCCAATTTTAATAAATGAAGTAACGTATCAAGTATAATGCAACGAAAATGATGTACCAAGTTTAATAGTTAAGGTGACTGCTGTCGATTTTTGAGTGAGGCCCCATTGGTACGTTACGTTGCGTTGCGTCACAAACTATGGATGTAAAACGTCGCAGCGGTGACGCCGTATATACGTTTTACTACTATGTGCACAATATTGTAATAATAGGTACTTTTGAAAGATGATCCCGACTTCGACAAGTTATTTCGCACGTTTTGGTGCGGTTGCATTTTTGGTATATTTTTTTTACATTTAATCCTCATTTTATGGCAACTGAGAACATGCAATCTCTCATACAAATCCTCCGTGCAATTACTCATCCATTTATCCATAGATACCGTTACTAAAGCCAAGTCCATTGACACACTACCTACTATTACAGGTATACTGTGGACCATTTCAATGTATCAAATGCATCTATCTGGCATCAATGCAACTTAACACAAAAGCTTAGGAATTGAACGGATGCTCCGACACATATATAAGGTATTTGTTAATTAGTGCACACGGTTGAACGAGGTGGTTTTGAATCGATAACTGGTCACTATAATATGAAAGAAACAAACGACATATATTTTTATTATTATGAACCCATATGTGCCGCTCAGCAAAATGCTCTTGCTAATATCATATTGGCGCTTTACAAGGTACAATTTAAGAAGCTGATTACCAACCTTCAGTAATATAATAATATAATATAGGAAAACATCCACACAAAGGTCTTCAGGTCCCAATTTAGGCAGAGCCTGTACTATGGTAACCTGATGACTGATATACATACATATATATGCTATTAGATACTTATATACATATAAACACCCAGACACAGATCAAACAGACATATTCATGCACACAAATGTTTGAGCTGTCCGGGGATCGAACCCGGGACCAGCGGCTCAAAGGCAGGGTGCTACCAACTGCGCCAACCAGCCTGTCAACCTTCAGTAATGGAGAGGCATTTAAAAAAAAAAGAAGAAGATATTTGCAGCTTTACGTCTAAAAACCACAGTCCGACTGAACGCACGACCCGACGCACCGCTACATCGCAGAATACCTACCCACTTAGTTACTCGTAGAATAGGTACAACGTGCGGACGATGACCCGTCCGGGACACAGTCGCTTAGGCATAGACATCAGCTGCGTAAGCATTCGCGAGTAGGTAGGTTCTTACGTCGTTGTACCTATTCTAAGTGGGTAGGTATGTCTCGCGTAGTCACTGTTGTCTTTTCTATAGTATATATCTAGCGGCGTGCGTTCAGTTGCAAAATAGTTATTAGCTGCGGAGCAATAAATATGGGTTCATAATTATAAAAAAAAAGATTTTTTCCTTCACTTTAATGACTTGTTATCCAAACCACTCCATTCAATATTGTGCACTTATTAACAATGACCTTATATATTTGTGGTTTATAATTCTTTCGTCACATTAATATTATAAATGCGGACGTATATAAACGTTTATAATTTGAATGAATGGTCAGATAATTGTTTTAATCACAAACTGTAATTCATCTATATGTTCAAACATCTATATATATATATAAAAAAAAACTCTTTTTCCCTTAATCATCGCATCACGAGTGAATGGATAAAACAATTTAGCTAATTATTTTTTTGTTGTATGAACTATTGTCAGGAGATGAAATGAATGAAAAATCAAGAAAATATGAGAGGCTATGGCTAACTGAAAGCCGAGCCTACTGTGTGAACGAAGTCGTGGGTAGTATCTAGTGAATAGTATTATGTATCTATATTTTATACAGGTTGGACCAAAATCACATCTCCCAGAGGAAGTCCAAATTTAACTCAAAAGAAACCATTCTTTATTTTTTGAAATAAAAAATAATTAACGAAAAATGAAACCGACTTCAACACTAAAAGTTAATGTGAAATAAGTTGTTGAAGCTGGTACCATGATAGTTCAAAAGTACCTTATATCGTGATATTGTGCGCATGGCACCAACTTCGACAAGTTATTTCACACTTTTTAGTGTTGAAGTCGGTTCCATTTTTTGGTAAAAATTTTTTCACCCAGTTTTGTGAATCTTGCTAAGTCCATCTTTTTGGTATTTTTTAAAGAACATTAATTAGTCATTGACGTGAAAAAGTGTCTCTGTGATATCAAAATTGAAATATGTTTACATACATTTGTTTGAAAAACGTAAAACTTCTTAGTTTTTCCATACCATCGCCATTGTATGCAGATTTATATTAGTTATCTTCAGATTTTTCTCGTATTTGTATCAGCACGTTATTGCGTGAAATTTAATCACCATCAAAATACGGTTTTGTTTACGCTATACTCCGAAACCGCGACGTAGATTTCATCAAACGTCGCTCTACGGTGACCAAAGTTTATGAATTTGCTAAACAGAATATAGGATTTAATTTTTATTTATGATAAAAATTAGCTTTTAGTTTACATATTTATTGTAAAATGTACATGTAATAAATAAATAAATTTACATGTATATTTTATTACAGTTTAGATTAGTGATCTTCATATATTTCACTTTTCATAACACCCAACCATAAATAAATTTAATATAAGTACAAAGTACTGATATAAAATAAATCTACCTATTCCAATAAAACTAATTCACTAAAATATTTCTAAATTACAGATATTTTATAGATAAAAACAGCATTTAAGTCCCTGTCTACGGGTAGAGTGCCCGAAAAGCTGGCAACGTTACCTCGTTGAATAGCCAGACTGATACGTTGCCCGGGTACATACCAGCTCTGTGTTCACCTGTAATTTATTTGAGGCGTCTGGACAGCTTCTTTACTAAACGCTGTGCGTCTGGACCCCGCGTATTGTTGAATCCATAGTTTCAACAATTCACTTACCATTTATAATATTAATTCATCATTTATAGTTATAACTAGCTAAGCCCGCTAGCGGTTTCGTTCACTTCACCACTATAAAGATAAAATTTCGAAAACCCCTTTCTCGATGAAATAAAAGGCAACTGCCAAAACAGTTACTTACCAAAATAGTCAGTCAGGCGAGTGATAAGTGCCAACATTGAAATACTGGCACTATGCTCAGGTTACAGTTCATTATTGAATTAAAAGAATAAGGTATTTCTTTCTTATTCTGATTTATAAACTGCGAATCCTGATGTTTATTGTCACCCTACAGGGAAGCACAATCAAATGAAAATTAAACAGTAGGTATCCGGCTCCAACACGGTGACTTATCATTAATTATTCATTAATCCGAACAGTGCCGACTTGATGATGGCAAAACAAGCGCGATTCGAATGGTAATGATTTTCAAGTTAGATAGTAATGGAATTGTTGAGATATTTTGACTCGTCATGAAGAAATAGAGCGGTATTAAAATATTCTGTGAACGTTATATTACAATTGTTCTATGATAATTATTATTTTACATGATGCTTCGACGATGTTTGCTAAGAAACGGGTAGGGCAGGGTTAAGGAAGCCCAACTCCGAGAATCGTGCTGAGTATCGGGAATTAGGAAAGGGATATATACACTAAGGGACTGCAATAGGCCAATAATGTGTGTACATTGACTGGTCTCGTGACTTTCCACCCGGAAGGTCTTGACATTTTCGTGTAGCACTTACGCACTTGGCTGCGTCCGCACTTGCACTTAATGAAGATGCGAAATAGAAGGTCAAAACGGGTCGAGATACTCTCGCGTCATTTATATCGTCAAAATTATATTAAAACTGTCTATTACGAAAGATTCAATTTGAGTGACCAATTGAACAGCGTTATCATCCTAGCAGTAGGGGTATTATGTACGCGAATGTGATAGATGTCCACAGGCATCACGCATGTACTCGTATAGTGCCAGCAGCACACGTAATGCAGCTCCTATAATGCAGACATACTCTAGTGTATGAAGACAAATTTTAATCGAAACAAATGATAAAAAGTAATATGGGGTGTACTGCCTTTCGTAAATCATCTGGCGATTATTATTCATGAGTTTTTTTTTTCCACATCCATACAAAGGTCTTCAGGTGCCAAACTAGGCAGAGCCTGTACTATGGTAACCTGATGACTGATATACATACTTATATACATATACACACCCAGACACAGGCCAAACAGACATGTTCATGCACACAAATGTTTGACCTGTCTGGGGATCGAACCCGGGACCGGCGGCTCAGAAGGCAGGGGTGCTACCAACTGCGCCAACCGGCCTGTCACTCGGTCCCGCTAGTTTATAATAATTTTACCACCGCGAGGACTAGTTGCAAGTGCCATGCATATGAATACATCTACGACTAATATTATTAACGCTAAAGTTTGTGTGTATGAATGTATGGATGTACGGATATTTGTTACTTGCTCAAACCGTGGGGCCAATTTTAATGAAAATGTATGGAGGTAGATGAGAGGCTGAATTAACACATAGGATACTTTTCATCATCATCATCCATCACCACGCGGGTGAAAAAGCGTAATATTCTAGGCACAACATAGACCAAATAACAAGATCTCCGCCTACGTCAAGATCGTAATGATGACAGTTCTGTTAAAGTTTGTGTCAGTTTCTGATAGTTTAGTCAAAAGCACGCTTTAATTTTGATAGCTAGACGGGCTCGGCGACCGTCAAGGGAGATTAAATATAATGACAGTATTTCCATGGTGATTAATTGTACATAAAAATATATAGGTACGTAGGTACTGTATTTATTATTAGCTATAGTTTACTCACTGATTTACTAAGTATTTAAATTTACTTATATAATACTAATATAGCAATTGCGTTGCAATGTTAATAATTTTAAGACATTTTGGTATAAAGATAGATGGCTTTGGAGAAGATACTCGTAATAAGCTACTCGAAGTACTATTCCTGCGCAGACGAAATCGCGGGCGCCAGCTTTTTACTAATAAATGTGTATGACCAGGTATCGCAAATGTAAAATTTTGGAATGTTTTTCCTGCGCATGCTGCAAATCAATCCAGTACAATAAAAAAAATAGATTCACGGTTGGAAATCTTATTTATTACATAACTATTAAGCTGCATCCAACAAAAAACATAGTCTATAACATATTATATACATATTATTTACTAGTAATAATATACTTCAATTGTCTATATACTATTATTGTTTCTTGTTGCCTTTTCCTAACCAATTGTTATCTTTTGTTACAGGTGGATTTCAAATACAATACAGCACTTCGATATAAACCACGATAAGTATGCAAAATTGAATCGTTTATCATATCACACCAAACTCTTTAAAAAGCTCATAAACGATTTATTAACATTACGACACACAACATATCAAGTCACAACTTTGTAAACAAGTCAAATTCGACTCTGTCACTTAGGGATTGAGTTTGAATTCAAAAAGATGCTGTAGTATGAGTATAGGTGTATATATTTGTCGCTATATGGTCGAGTAATGGGTCCCATTATAGCTAAATTAGTTTTATAGCAGCTGTAAACAAGATCTAGATAATGTGAGTACAGGAGTGGTGGCCTGTGAAAGTTGGACGTGTAATAATTTTGAAGTTACTCGCTCGATTTGCTCCAGGAGCTTGCATCGTGTTGGTGCTATTGTTTTGTAAGCTGAGTTTGTGAACTCAGTTTGGGTAGATTTATTAACATCTAGTCTTTAAACTGAACTAGCTGTGTAGAAGTGTGAAACAAATAGAATTAAACCTTTGAGAAAAATAAATGTTATATTTTTGTTAAAATGTAGGGCATACACTATACAATAACGGAAACGATACTGGTCAGTCATTTAGAGTTTTAGTATTTGCTGTAGTAAAAACAACGAAACTGTTGAATGGTGCAACTGATTTAACAGATTTTAACTGTTCGCTCAATGATAGAAACTTTTACCATAAAAGAACATACACTTAATTGACGCCAGAAAATAATACGTATTAATAAGCAGTTTTATCGACAACTGATTTTGAAGGGAGAGTTAAACAAGGTTGAAGAAAAAATAAAATACTTACGTAAAAATATAATTATACCAGAACATATGCTTATCCATGAGATTTATTGACAAAACTAGAACTTAAGCTAAGCTAATTCTCATTTATTGTATAATCCTTCATCTAACCCACATTAACTCAATGTCCTACCGACTTTATAGCACCTGTTCTAATATACCTTTAATGGTTACCATTACCCTACGAGCTATAACTTCGCCCTTAGTCCCTACTAAGTCAACTCTACTAAATCCACAAGACCTAACATGATAATGATTTATGAACCCTTCTGATGCTCGCCATTTTGGCTCCGCACTAAATATAGAGTCAGTATGATAACTTACATAAAACTAAAAAGTATGATTATACAGATATGTTTGAAAAATAATTATCGAGGTGTTTTCAACCTCTAGTAAAGTTTGCAGTAATGTGAAACAACGTTTAAATTCCTACCTATTTTTCTAACCACATTCTTATCTCCTTATCGGGTTTCCTCTCCTTTACTATTCTCTAACTTCGTCCCATCATGCTGTATCATCACCATATTTATTTTGCAGTATATTTTAATCAGATATGTCTCTTTAAAGTTATAATAATTGATTCCCACCTTTAAGAACAAATAGCATTTTAAGTTAGTAATGTTGATAAAATATGACTACTTCTTTTTTACTTGCATATTAGTATAAACTTTATTTGAATTAGTGAAGTAAGAAACATAAGTTTATTTTCATTACATATATTTACTATACAATTTTTATTTTATATATGTATAAGCTTCATGTGTGAATGAATGACCACGGGAGGCAAGATTTTTTTCAATTTATGCAAAGCAAAAATAATGTTATTTTAACTCACGTTCATTATAATTTTGTAATAATAAAACGGGATTAACGTGAGACTTGTCGATTATCGATATCACGATCGACATAAAAATGGTTTCGGCTTCGTCCGGAAGCCTTCTTCAGGATCTTTAGCGCGTTGCGCTCATCGTTGCGTCCCGCCTTGCACTCTATAATATAATAATAATATAAGCAATAATATTTAACTCTGATATAATAAATGGCAGTTCTTATTTATAGTTAATGACATAACTCAGAGCACAGCTAACATGCTCATGCGCAGTGTTGACAACGGAAATTAGTGTGCGCGGGTAGGATTCAGTCGTTTCTTCGGTACTGACACCGTTTGTATATTGCAGTGTTGGTACGAAACTAATCATTTACTCGAGATTAATTAATTTAGCCCTGACCAGGGGTGGGCCTGGGCTGGACGTGCTTGCGCTTTTTATACGTTAACGGATTGCGTCGTTAATGAAGCTGGTCTGGAGACGTTATTCGAATAAACAAGTTCTATAAAATATATTATTTTTAAACTACGCTGTAAAACCCGTAAAGCCGCCTTGGCATACAGGTATGCCAAGGCCAAATCAAATAAGGATCCAATTAAAAATGTTATATATTCAAATATACAATAGATTTCAGCTAATATTTTGTTTTTTTGATGCTGTAAAGGACCTGGAAAAAAATTTTACATAACAAATTATCATTTGAAATATACCAGATCGGTAATATCAACGAAAAAGCGACAGTCACTTCTTTTTTTGCGGGGTTTTTGCAACTCTGGTTTGCAAATTTGATGATAGTCGGGAGCTCACTAGGTTAAAGTCAATCTTTTAATTCTAAAGGTTTAAAATAGTCAATTAATTAAAACATTAGACATAGTACTTAATTTAGCTCAATTTCAGCACGCAGTATACTCGTAAGCTGAAATACATAGAGTCTATGACTGAGTAGATCAATCGATTTTTTAGGCTTTTTCGTTAGTTTAGTTAGATATTTCGTTTCTAGTTGCTAGATAAATGGTTATATATAATTTACGCAAATGAATTAAAAACTTGTATTTATAAATTTTGCCAATTTTCTTTAAGCTTCATGTAAGCGACATGGAGTTTTGTTTATTTATAATTGATTAATATTAATATTGTAAAAAGAAGATTGGAAATTTTATTTTAATAAGGTATAGTGGGTTATTTGGTAAAATAGCTTTGCTTGTGTACAAGTAAAACTGTACCATATTATGTTTTAGACCTCGTAGTGTATTGAGTTTGAATTGAACATAAAATATAAAAATTATTTAAATTATTTTGATTGGAAATTACGAACTTTAATATTAAAAAAAAATGATTTTCTTCAAATCGCATCTACACTATCCACCCCAATTCGATATCGCCCCAACCCCTCCGCCCCCTGGCGGTATTACATTTCGCGAGGGTCCGAAACCGACAAATTATTCCCTGCGGCCCGGCGAACATAATTACTGTAATTCGTGAGCACAGTTTACTTACACCGAATCGCCGCACATAGAATGGTCTTAGAACCCGCAATTGCGGTCAGCGTCCGCAGTTTCGGTTTGTTTCTCCTATATTTATATACACCTTATAATGTAAAGGGCCCATAAGGGCACAGGCAATCTACTCCATGAGGGGTCAGAATTAAAGAATATTCCCTCCGTCGTCGCCCACTTGTGCAAGAGGCCGTCTTTATTGGTACCACCACAGTCTCAGCAATTATGCCACGAAGCAGAGTTTTGACGTTTGGGGACCACTTCTTCATTTGTCTCTTTCCAGCTGTGACTAGTTTTAGTTTCGACCACTTCACGATAAGTCCAGTTATAAAAAAGACCATTTCTGATTTTTGACCACTTCTTTATTTGACTACTTCATGTACGGTATGCAAATTGAATACTCTATTAATCGAGAACTAGAAGAAGACAAATGAAGAAATCCCCACTCGTCAAAACCCGAAGCAGAAGTGTGCAGCATTACTGTGTTACTGTATTAGGGTGTGAAGGGCACGGTAACTAGTGAATGTATTGGACGCAAGAGGCTGTATATGGGTAATGATCGTAGTGTATATCTATGCAAAACTTCAGTTCTGTACTCTGAGTTGCATTTCGACTATCATGGAGCCTGGTTGTGGTGTTTACTTTCATGAAGTGCAGGAACTCCACGTCTTGTCATTTGACGGTAGGTAGAAGAAAAAAATGTTAGGTGTTATTGAATAGATTTGTGACCCTCTGTAATTCTACTATGCAACTACGTCGAGAATGATTTTGATGGTAATACCCAAGTTTTAACCATTACTTGGTTAAAACTTGGTAATTACCATCATAATAATATTACTTATATCATTTGACTTCATTCTTATTATTTATTATTGAGACAATCAAATATAACAAATACAATAAACTTTTGTAAGGATTAGACATTTTAATATCAATTGTTTAAACAGTTTAATTTACGCGATCAAGTACGTATCTTGACCGTTTTAGTGCAAACACGGACGCACCCAGGCATGCGAGTGCTCTGCATATAAATTGGAGTCGACCAAGGAATCTAGTCGAGATATACTAAACGCGTGAGCTGAACCGTCGAAATAATATTTAAAATACTTCAAATATTTGTATCTATAAGTTGCTACTGGTAACATTTGACCCCATTAAGAGTTTTTATTATAATCTTAGCCAAATTTAACTTAGAAAAACTGACAACACATTTGTCCGTCGAAATCAATATCGCTAGTTCTTGAGAACTTCAGGTCGAACCAATCGAGGTAAAACATAGCTCATATTTTAATAATGGGTATTAATGTTATCTTCATTTCATCCACATCTTTAAAGCCGTTTAGGAAGTAACGAACATTCAGCTACTCATACTACATTCACACTTGGTTTATCCTATTTATGAACACATGTAGTACATGCGCCGATCCATTCTATCTCCATGTTTTTCTTTGTCGCCGTGTATGCTTGCCGCTCACAAAGTGGGGTGTGTGATTAGGGATAAGCCTCGCCTGATTTAATTTGAACCCGGTGAAAAAATAATTGCGATAATCTGATTACTGCTGGCACTTTAGGGTTAACATCTGAGCCTCGCTGACTTTATTGTGTATTGTATTGTCAGAGTAACGTAATGAAAAAATTCGTTTGTACGTTTTAATACCAACTAGAAGGAACTTATCATCCCTTCTTCAATATAAAGATGTATTATATATACGTATAATTTCTCCACCATATACGAGTATTTTCTATTTATTCAGGCTGTGTCAGTGTACTTTAGGGCTGGACTAACCTACTTTAAATAATAATTTTCTTGCTTTTCTTGGTTTTATTCTAGCATAAAGCGAGCAGTCGTTCCAAGTAGCGTTCTATGGAGGCTTATGTTCAACGTCTTCCCGCTGATAATGATGATGATGATAACTTTTCTTGGTTCGATGGATGTTTTATATAAATATTGAGCAATTATGTCTGCTCATGTGTCTCACTGAGATGCTTTATAGGTGCACCTCGTTAATAGATCTAATTAAATGAGACCGACTAAAAAACTGTTACTTTTAATATAAAATGTATATCTCTCATGAATCATTTCCTTATTATGATTGTCTTGTTAATTTTCAAATTGATTACTTTTTTTGTATAACAAATGGTTCAGTACAGTATTTTTAACTGTGTTAATCTATATTTATATTATATTAAACGGGGCTTAACCGCGTTAGTAATAGTATATTTATTTACCACGACGTTCCACTCGTAAGCACAATCAATGGAACTTGATCGAAACGTCGAAGAAAATAAATACTATACTAACGCGATTAAGCCCCGTTTAATATAATATAAATATGTGTTCACATCGCGAAAGTTTAAAAATTACTGTGTGTTAATTATTTTTTTATTCTCACCAACGATACAATATCCCGGCGCTTCTATTTTATACATACTTAGGTATATAATATTTATACCAAAACTTTTAATAATTAGAACAGTAACTATTTACGTTATAACCGTCCAACGTTTAAACCCCGCATAAACACTAATTGAAAAAGATTACACCAGCTGTTGTTGAAACTACAATTGGTACTATATGATTTATTTATATGTGAGTACCTTTATCCTTTCATATTTTACATTTTTGTACATACCACGAGCTCTTATCTTATAAACGTTACGCTCTTATCTTTTAAACAGTACAAATAACTGAACATACAGAATGTAAAGTATTTAGTTTTAAGCATTAGTATGTTTATGTAGAAAATTTGCATTATTTTAATAGCAACACATATTTATAGTAGATATGTTATGTGCTATGGCAACATATCTTTCTTCTTGTTTCAACTGCAGTGAAAACCCTTGTAATAATTATTATATTGAACAAACGGCACAGTTCAACATTTTTCCTCACATTTTTACTCCTACACGTACTATAAATAGTTTATAGAGAGTCCTCTATAAGTGAGGTCATGCTTCATAAATTGCATCTTGCGAGTTCACGCTCCTCCTAACTCAAATTTCATTATTGTCGTTTCGCGGCGCAAAAACTAACCTAATGCCACCACGAGGCTAATACACTGAACTAGGTTTAATAACACTACATGGGAGTAACCTCCTTATTTCCAGGGAGTAACTGGAGATAGGGAGAGATAACGGAGAAAATGTTGGCTACAAGATGCAGCTTTTAGTTTGAAGAAAAATTTTAAAACATAATCTGATGTCTCTTATACGAGTTATGCTTTTTACCTTGTTGCAAGATTATACTAGGCAAGCATAAAACGCATAGAGTGGATCATTAATGTTAAAAATATTTGTTGTTGTGTATGTTTTCATAAATTTAGGGTGAGGGGCATGTAGCCCCAGCGGTTGAAGCTCAAGATGAATCAGGCACTCTGGAGTTAGGAGAAGTAGTTTTATTTAATATATTGTATAATATATATAAATTAATATCCCGGCTTCAAGCTAAATGATACAATGCCAATAGGTGAACCTATTGGCTTGCTGTTACCTGATATTATCCATTGTTGCAACAATGTAATTAGTGAAATTAGACATAATGACGGTATCCATATTGGTATTATTATATTTATATTCAGTACTGATATGGGTTTTGACTGCAGTTCATCGGTGTATGAGCGCGGCTTTATGCAAGTTTGGATTTGGTACCGGGTGTACTGAGTTAAGGAGAAGTGTTCATGAGCATCACTATTGTATTAGAGGAGCATTTTCCCGAGAAAACATTTACTTTATTAGATTTTTATTCATGCACAAAGGCTGTATATTTTCAAAGCATTTCCTATGCCCCGAGCTGTATCAGAGCACACAGTGTGGCGTTCTCAGATTTCTTACATCATTAAGCCGTGGCACACTTTATGTGCATAACGTACTGAACACTACAAAATAAGTTTTGTATGCGAAAATGCTATAATATTAAAGTTATAAATAAAACCAGACGGTTTTAACGACCCTAATCTTATAAGAGTAAAACAGTAGGTATTTGTATTTAAAGTATTGATTGCTTTGCACGGTAGAGATCAGATACGACGGCGCTGTTACATAGCTTAGTTGGTTACCCTGACTTCAAAGCGCACAATCCGAGCTTCGATCCTAGACCGAGGAAAATATTTTTATTTCTACCATACCATCTGCGATTCAGTGAATCCCAATGCGGGGGTACGAGTATGTGAAAAGAAAATATATGACAAGCTCAGTTTGAAATATAAGAAATGTTTATATTTAGGGCGAGTGTACACCACCGCGCGTCTGCGAGCTTCCGGCGGGTACTGCGAAGCGTATCACATATAGCTCGCCGGTGCGACACTAACCAGTCTGTGTGTTGGTATACATATACTTTAATATGTAAATAACTTAAAGGATACTTTATATTGAAGGAAAATACTCATGTGGGAGTAATTTTTCATGCAGGAAGTTACGTGGTGCAGCTAGAGAATTGTAAATTCATGTTACTTTATGAATACGCGAGGAATAAGAAATATGATTTCCTGAGCATACATTATTTTGGATACCAAATTCTTCAAAGGACCAATAGGTAAGAATTATATCACTCTAGGTTGACCTCAGGATTTGAGTATTTATGTTATGTTTTTATTTACTGGATATTAATAATATTTATACCATTTAACTGCTGAACATACGGCTCTCTACATTATATCATATCAAGTAATATACAGGGTGTTTGGTAGAGGGACCGACAAACTAAATGAGCTTGTTCGGAGACCCACTTGGAGAATACAAGTTGGCCAAAAAAAAATCCCCGACACCCCAATTTTTTTTACTTTTTTTTGTGAATTTCACTCCAATATTATACCAATTTTGCTTTGCGTGGCCTGAAGGTGTATTAGAGACCAAATTCAACTAAAAACATTCGGTCTAAAACAGATTTTACAAATGTTATGGTGGTAAATAGGTACAATTTCGGAGAAAAAGGGAAAAATCACAAAAAAAAGTTAAACATATTTGGGGGTCGGGGATTTTTTTCGGCCAACTTGTATTCTCCAAGTGGTCCCCCGAACACGCTCATTTGGTTTGTCGGTCCCTCTACCAAACACCCTATATTCAGTACTAAGTCGTGCGATAGTTGTTTTAGATTAATATATATGATTAATAAATAGAAAAACACAAAAGTTACAATTTTCAGCTAAATAAGCCTTATTTTGTTTTTTTTTTAAAGCTACTAACCATATTACTTACGTTTTCTTATATAAAAATAATTATCTTCAAACGTTTAGTGCAAATATACTGGGTATTTGAGTAATGCTGTCGTGCACCACGCGCTAAATTTATCGTTATAAAAGATAACAATATCATTAGCAGCTACTTACTTTTTAACGGATTCTATACTCAACATTAACAATGAAACTCAAAAACTTCAGGTTGACGTTAACTTTTTCAGAGTGAACCCGAAGACACAAGTGTCAAAGAGCACGCAAATCAGATGCCCCCGAAAGAAGCGCGCTAAGTAAATTCTCGAAGCGGGGACATTTTTTTACTCACAAAGAACGGCAAACGACATTAACAGCCTAATAAATTACCTATTCTTCTTACAGCATTCACGACATCCGAAACCCTAAAGTGCCCACTGGAGATAAATGACGACAGGGCAGAGATATAAGGGCTACGGAACAAAACACAATCGCACCTAATATCATACTAGAACGGGCCATACGTCCCGGTACGGGGCGGGCGGGAGTTTATTTTCAATTCAGACAACAATACGGTGTTTTCGCGCAAACTACCCACTTAAATATAATGCGGCGATACGGCGTGCGCGATACGGTTTTTTTTATTCCGGGAGACAGTGTTTGGTGCGAGTAAAGAGCGAACAGTCTTCAGTGACATCTGTTCGAATCGAGTATTAGAGCAGCCTGCTTACTACCACCTTATAATAATGGGATATAAAATACATAGGATAGAATCGGATATATCTTTGTGGTTTCTGATCTGTCTATAAACCTCCACCTTGTCGGTGGACGACCTACGCTGCGCTTGCCGGTCCGTGGTCTCCAATCTAGAACCTTTCAGCCCCATCGGCCATCTGTTCTGTGCGTGCTATGTGCCCTGCTCATTGCCACTTCAACTGGCTTATCTTCTGGACTATGTCGGTTACTTTAGTTCGTCTACGGATCTCCTCATATCTGATTCGATCACGTAGAGCAACCCCGACCATAGCACTCTCCATAGCTCGTGAATACAACGAGCAAAACTTTTTAGTATCATCAAAATGGTAATAACGGTGGAAAAGTAGGGGATACCGATAGATAATGCTCGAAACGTAAACTTTTGTAACTTGGTTTTAAGCAAAATTCAGATTTTCTCAATCAGTTATGAAATATTTTTATACACAGTATTATTTTTATAAGATGCACCGGTCAATCTAGATACTGTTTCTTCTTCATTGTAATTCCGTGAATTCACTTCAACGATTTATACGACAGATCCAATGTCAAGAATAACATAAAAAATAAAATAACATGTTTACGCTATTGAGACCTCTATTGTGACCAAAATATGTTTACGAATCATTTTACAGCATTTTTATCAACTATACTATATAACTATATTTTATTTTTTATCTTAAAATGTAGGTGTAGCATAAAAACTGTGATTGTCAACAAAGTTTATTAAAGTAATATTATAATCATATATTAATAGTAATAATTATATAAATATGTTTTAATAAGTATAATTATAATTACTAGCAATAATTATATATCATTATGTTTTAATAGAGATATTAATTGTTTTCTTAAATCAAGTTAGGTAAACTTGTTTTGAAGTTATTACCTACTTATTTTATTAGAAACCTACAGCCACTTTGTAGCACGCGATTATGAGTTTTGTTTTATGTAGCTTAATTCTATATTAGCATCGGCCAGCTTTGCCTTAAACTCACTAGGTCTTGACTAAATTATAAGATTCTTGTCTTGCTTGGGATACAAACTCATCACCAGCAGCAGATCGACCTTTTCATTGCGCTGATAATGATATTCCACATTGTTCACTTTGAGCTAACGTATAGTTTATTATATTATTTAAATCACTAAAATCTGCTTAGTTAAAACCAAATTATAAGACCTCCCCAAACTATAAAGACAAGTCTTTTCTTTTGACTTAAACCGCTTCAATTCGTACCAAAAAAGGAGTAGTTTCTTTAGAAATATTGTTTCGGGGAACATTGGATACCGATAGACGTTTCCAGTCGCGCACGCTGCCAGGTACGAGGTGAGGAAAGAGCAATTTCAATGCTCGTTTAAGAGATATATGTCATGTTACTCGCTCAAAAGAAAACAATAGTACTAGTACTCGTAGAAGAATATTTCGAAACAAAAAAAAAATAAGTTACTTTAAAGGCGAATATCATTGTACAAAGTATATATTCGATTATTATGAAGTTTAAAATCGATTAAATAATTATTTATCTGTAGGTACATTATTTTCTACCGATGCATTAAAGATTTTCAATCCTACTTCAAATAACACAAAACATACTAACCAGCTAACCAGTATTGTCGCTAACTTTGACAGTTAATTAATAAAAAGATTTTTTTTAAACTGTTGTTATTGACAAAACTTTAATATAATAATAAATAAAAACATAACAAAAAAATTAAATAACATTTACTGTTCCAGATGCAACCATTTTTATAATATTCATCATGAATAAAAGATTAAAAATATTAAAAAAACAACCATAAATGTATTGGTTTGCTGTCACTTTGTAGTGCTTGACCGTATTAACTTTATTTCAAAGTAACTTCCTTTGATATCGGCCCCTACCCGCATTTTTATGTATTTTAGTGTGTTTGTTTCAATATGTTGTTGGTTGTACCATACCGCAGTACTTTTAGGTAATTATATACAATTGTAGCAATTATTTCCAAAATAGTTGCGTGTAAGGGCACTTATATTAGTTTAAGACTTAAGGTGCGTCCGAAGTTTAGATATTCGATACAGTTAAAAAAAAACGTGTTAAAATTTCGTCCTAAGAAGTTTAAAGTATCTATGTTACCTATAAGCTTGATATATAAACATGCAAAGAATATAAATAATTGCTTTTCCCTCAGACTCATCAGCGACCAAAGGTCATAGAAAGGTTTTCTAATTGCAAAAGATGCATGTATGCAGGAGCATTATAACAATACATTTCAACAGAATGGTTAACCCTTCATATACCGTGATAATTAAAACATTGCATTTATGAATGGAACGCACGTAAATTTACGTCAATTGTTAAAATAATAAAGTAACACAGTAAAGATATAACCACATGTGTAAACTACTAAGGCTGGAGTTCACCAACTAGAACTTAACCATTGATTACCTAATCGCCCCCTTAAACTTAAACAGTTGTTTAAACATGTCGCGTTTTTTTGGTGTTCACCATCTTTTTAAAGCGAACGTTTTACTAATCGAGCGTTTTTGGACGAATGAGTCGTAAATGAATGAATGGTATAATACTACTTTGAAAAGATGGTAGCGTATCTTGTACCATTTACATTTACCCGAGCTACATTCAAATATGGTAAGGTAATATTAATATACCACAAAATTTAATGCGTGACAAGTCAATGGTATGTTCCCAAGTTGTATGTATTTCTAATTCAGCACTTTATTTATGGTAATATCAAAGTTCGATTCGAAGTTCCATGTGTTTGTATTGTTGGCGCCAGAGTTGTTTCGTGGTAATTTAAATCTAAAATTCATGTGAGTTTTATTGAAGTGATTATGGATGACATTATATTACAACTTTCTTTCAATTAAATCAAGTAATCCCAAGGCACTATGTTTGTATACACGAAATCTTGTAACGAATGCTTTTACGTCAGTTTCTTCTACATAATTGTGTCCACTTTGTAAAATACGGGTGCCCGTAACATTCGCTCAATATCTTCAAAGTCATCGAACACGTTATATTCTTCAAAGATATAATTCAGAGCATCTGACATTTCCACGTAAATAAACAATAACCAATGGTTAAACAAGGTCGAAGACATTGTTTAACTTAAACAGCCGGTTACGGAACTAAATCAATGGTTACTGCAAGGTGAACAGCAAAATATTGCTAAACGGTCGTTTAAGAATTAAACGTCCGTTTACAGTTTAAACATGTGTTGGTGAACACGGGCCTAATACGATTAAAATATAATAATGTATATAAATTACATGTATTCCAATAATGGTTTATTGATCCGTGGATCAATTAATTAGCAAACTAATAACGTCTATAACTGAAATACTCTAAACAACAAAGTCAATTCAACAGCTCAACTTCATGACTAATAAATTACTATTTCTAGTTTAACCAGTTCGCCAATAAATGAAATATAATTGAGAGGAGAGCCTGATATTATGCTACTGATACGCTCGCAGCGAAGCATGACTTGGCGATCTTAACCGATCTACAAGTTAAGCAACGATTGCAGCGGTCAGGAGTTGGATGGGTGACCGCTAGTGGCATTATTCAACTTCCTTATACTTCCAACTACTTCCGTGCCTCAGAGGGAACGTTCTCAGTTGTTTGTGCCAATAGACGTTAGTCTATGTTGAAAGCATCGGGTGGCCTGAAAACTTCGACATGGGTTGGCCACTAGCCTATCCGCCAAGCTGCACTGTGCCCGCGTGGTCGTTTATGGCCTAACTGCTTTGTCTAAAAGGAAGGATCGAGTCCCAGCATTGGGAACATAATGGGCTGATTGTGAGACTGATATTCTTGTATGTTTAGATATTAATTATTCCGCTGATCTTTTAAATTTTCCGAGTGAGTGCAGTTGCCGACATAAATAGGAAAAACATCAGCCAGCACCAATTACTTTTTCATTTTTATATATTCATATAATAATGAATTATTCATATTGTACACCATTCTCAGAGAGAGCAAAAAGTGTGCAATAATACACCACGCGGGCCTAGTTAAGATGGCTAGTACTTATATAGACTAGTAGGCTACCGCAAGTGTCGTTGTTTTCTGACTAATCTGACATTACCATAACCTGTTAATGTAATAAAATAAAATAATAAAGAATTAAGTAAAATAATAAAATAAAAAAATATACCAATAAAATAAAATAACAAAAAAATAAAATAACAATAAAACAAAATAACATAATCTAATACGTAATAACCTCCAAAAGCTCGTATAAAAATTCCACTCGCAATCACCGATCGACGCGACGGCGTGAAAGCATCAACCAGGATTAACCTCTTTTAATTCCAATTTTAGAGACAGTTCTCAAGAGATTGCTATAACCTGCGGACGTAAAACTACTAACTACTACTTTAAACTAATTCGTAAACAGTAGCTAGTTCATGAGCCGGAAGAAGTCCACTGGTAACCATAAATCTGGCTCTCGCTTACGAGCAAAATTACTTAAAATCAAAAAAATCAGGCTCATATTTAATAATTAAACTATAAAAAAGAAAATGAGTTTAATCTAGCGGCTTTAAAACATCATTTAAACCAATTTCCAATCAATGATTCTACGAACTTATTAAACTTGAAACTATTCAAGTAACTAATAGATGGTAGATTAGTTAGGTTGCCTGTTCGTGATTTAAGTGTGGTTTAAGTCTAGACTTTAATTATGAAAGTTTCGACGTACCTGAGAGAATGGAACTATGATCAATACCTTCGATTAAAGATGAGTGTCTTAATAGAACAATTTGGCACATAATATAAATTGATTGATATTGGAATTGTTTAGTTTCTAATTCATTCATTAGGATATCAGGCAAGAAAATTAAGGAGATTAATACCCAGATTTTTAGAATTATAGATAGTATACCCAAATTTTAACTTACATATCAATATTTGGTTACAATTGACAAATCATAATTTTTCACTCGATGAAGGGACGGAGTGAAAGAGTTTTCTCTCCGTCGTCGAGAAGCGAAACAACAAATAAGTATCATTATATTCTTGATAATCTTTTAATTCATATATACGTCTCTATGAGCCTAAACAAGTGTCTTAGTTTGTTGATAAAATAACAGGCACACTTGCCATGACACAGACTTACTTGTATTGTCACTTACAAACAAAAAAAATAACATCTTATTGAAAATATATCTTCTAGATCGAATACAATACATTTTCCTTCTTCCAATATTGGAGTGAGTGTTCACTCAATCTGTCAATTAGCCAGTCGCTCTGATACGAGTAAGTGTGGGAGTTGTGTTGAGTCGCTTGTATGTATCTGCAATTGAAGCTAAGGTTTTCGCCAACGCAAGAGAGGTTTGAGCCAGAGTTCAATATGTTTTATATTATATGTTTAGAAGAAAATTAACGCATAAGTTGTCATGCCCATATCAGTTCTTTGAGCTTCAACAACCGTAGATAAGCGGCATTTATATATTTTAAAGGCCAGTAACGGACCGGCAAGCGCAGCGTAGGTCGTCCACCGACACGGTGGACAGACGACCTGAGGAATGTCGCAGTACGACGTTGGATGCAGGCCGCTTCCAACCGGTCCTTTTGGAAAATCATGGGGGAGGCATATGTTCAGCAGTGGACGTCCTACGGCTGAGATGATGATGATGATGAAAGGCCAGTAAGTCAATTAGCACCAAAAATTTACTATGTTTAAAGGGTGTCACAAAACACCACATTTATGTTATATTAAGTTTTTCTTTATTGAGAAGTCTCAATGTTACGTTTAGTTATTATTATTTCGTTATTTCAACACCAGTGTTATATTTTTGTTTAAGTACGAATATATAGTATCATAGTAGTAAGTTTGGAAAGAAAAATCTAATATAGAGTAATGACATATAATACCTCGATTTAACGGGTACTTTTCGATCGTAATGACCTTATTCTACGCAAACGAAGTCGCAGCCGCAGAATAAGGTTATACTACTAGCAACTTACTCTAATTAAAATCAATTACCAGCCTCTACAAGTTCTACGAAAATTTGAAATCTACCGTTAGGTACTTGTCTTATCTCTAACTGGACTGTCTTATTTCTTTCTTCCAATAAAGCCAATATAATGCAAAAGTGCCGAATAAAAAACACCGATTCCCCATATGGTTGTGTGAGTGGCTGTTCACTCAATCTGTCAATTAGCGAGTCGCAGTGGCATTACACGCGATGCTTTTACACTCAGCTTGGCTAGACAAGTTTTGTTTTGTTATTTGTTTCTCACTTTGAGGCTTACCCTTATATACTGATGATAATAATAATATTATTATAATTATAATATTTATTTTTTAATGTTACATTGAACTTACGTGGTAGGAATAGTCGAATATCTCGACCGGTTTCGTGACCGTCCGGGCCACTTCTTTATGAAGTACTTGCGCACCCGGCTGCGTTAGTACTAAATATAAATTTACACGACTAAAAAGTACATTCTACGATTTTTTTAAATGGTTATTTTATTTTTTAGTTTATTAGGAGACCAGTGCAAGCACGACGCCCATATTCCGTGCGATTCGCAGCAAATATCGTTGCATCTTTGACAACATCCGTAAAACAAGTGACGAGATGACAAGAAACGTTGGAAAAGCAACCTTATGTACAAGGCCGATATCTCATAAAGTATTTGACATCGGTGAGCTCGCCGACGAATCATTAAAGAATCGCACCGCTCGCGCTGGAGTTTAGCGGTAACCTCTGCCTATTACTGATGCATTTCGTCATAAGTCAAACTGCACTGAATCATCACCCTGAGACATTAAGTTTTTATTCAAACTGGAGTAATGTGAACACTACGGTTTTGAGGTATAAATAGGTATTGAGTTTTATGGTAGTGGAAATGTCAGATGCTCTGAATTATATCGTTGAAGAAAATAACATGTTCGATGATTTTGAAGATATTGAGCGAATTTTACGCGCACCCCGTGTTTTCCAAAGTGGACACAATTATTTAGAAGAAACTGATGTAAAAGCATTCGTTACAAGATTTCGTTTATACAAACATAGTGTCTTGGTACCGACTTGTAATATAATATTATCCCTAACCACTTCAATAAAACTCACTTGAATTTTAAATTTAAATTGTCACAAATCGACTCTTGACGCCAACAATACAAGCACATGGAACTTCGAATCGAACTTTGATATTACCATAAAAAGGGGGCTGAATTAGAAAGACATACAACTTGTTAATATACCATTGACTTGTCACGCATTACCTTTTGTAGTATACTAATATTACCTTACCATATTTGAATGTAGCTCGGGTAAATGTAAATGGTACAAGATACGCTACCATCTTTTTAAAGTAGTATTATACCATTCATTCTATAACGACTCATTCGTCCAAACACGCTCGATTAGTTAAATGTTCGCTTGAAAAAGATGGTGAACACCAAACAAACGCGACACGCTTAAACAACTGTTTAAGTTTAAGGGATCGATTAGGTAATCAATGGTTAAGTTGTAGTTGGTGAACTCCAGCCTTAGACTGAAATGTTGCAAACTATCACTTAATCCTTTCTATACCGTGATAGATAAAACGAAAGATTTGTTAATGACGTATATATACGTATCTGGGACGCAAAGGGTTAAACATTGGCTTATTTTTCGCGACGACATCAGGTTTATAACGTAGAAAAATGGAAGATTATTTTTCATTGGCGATGATAAACTTCAACTTAAATTATTATTCATTTATTGTACTACTAGCTGCGTCATGTGGTTACCGCGTGGTGCTGGATGATGATGATGATGATGAAAAAGTATCATATAATGGTATTCCAGTGCCTTATCTATCTACCTACATAGCAAATATCTTTACCATTTATATACTATACTAGCTGACCCGCCAGCGCTATCGTTCGCGTGGCCTCGCGGGATAGGGTAATTACAGATTTCAATGGGTCAGATTTCAATTAGGGGACGAATTTCACAAAATCCCGTCTTAGTGAGTACGTACATATGCCCAAAAAAGAACCCCCATGCAAAATTTTAAACTTTTAGAACTCGCAGTAACGAAGTTTCGTACAAACTATCAACACCAAAAAAACCCTTAGGGGTTGAATTTCATAAAATCCCGTTTTAGTGAGCACCTAAGTCCGAAAAAGAACCCCCATGCTAAATTTTAAACTTTTACCACTCGCAGTAACGAAGTTTCATAATAAACTATCAACCCCAAAAAACCCCTTAGGGGTTGAATTTCATAAAATCCCGTCTTAGTGAGCACCTACGTCCTAAAAAGAACCCGTATGCAAAATTGTTGTAGTTTCTGAGATTTCGTGATGAGTGAGTGAGTGACCTTTCGCTTTTATATATATAGATTATATATAAATTTCTTTAGTAGTTTTTAGCGTAAAAGAGCAACAAATATCCATATTAGTAGAATTAGAAGGATACATTATATGCAAAGTAAGCAAGGTCGCAGATAATCTGGGTTAATATCACGTATGTATTGTATAACCTTGAGGACCAATACAAAACTAATGCAATGGTACCAACAGCCGTTCGATTCTCTCATGGTTCGTCGATACGCTCGTTGACGAACTCACCGATAAAATTAAATTCTTTATCAAATATCAGGAATTAATTAAATATCAATGATCAATAATTCAATTTTTTAATGAAATATCACCCTTGTACATAAGGTTGTTTTGCCAACGTTTCTTGTCATCTCGTCATTTGTCTCACGGATGTTGTCAAAGATGCAACGATGTTTGCTCTTAGAGAATCGCACGACTGTTCTTTGGTCTCGGATCAACTTATTTCTATACTTTTTCGTAAGAAACCTTTATTTCGCTCTGCGGTTGAAATACTCTAGTGACTTGAAATAAAAGTGTTGGATTGAAAGCTTTTAAAATCCATAAAAGGATTTCATACTTCTTCTCAGGGATCTGAAACTTTGTGCTCACTTAAATTTGCAGGTAAGTACTTGTTAAGTAACACCTTTGCCCTCAAGTTTCAAAGAAGATAAGTCAAATTTTATTAGATAACTTTTATAAAGTAAACTTTAAACTTGGCTTTTATAAAAGCTTATTAGATATAAAAAAGGCTAATTTAAAACGTCCAATAGGCAGGTAAAATATGTTTGAAACAAACTTGCCTACCGAAATTGCGTACGAGAGGTGAATTTTGATGGACCCTAAAACTTCGGTAGAATTAATGTAAGAATAGCGTTAAGAAAAAATCTCATTAGTTTAACCTCCTTTCTACGAAATCGACTTTGCACCATTACATTAAAAACAAGACTTTAGTTGTATCGACGTCGACATTATCAGGGGTGGTTCAATCTGGTAAGAGGAGATGCTTTAAGGACCTTTCTCAAATAATATTATATGTTTACTTATCGAAGAAGGCTGGAATATGTTTTTAGTGTGTATGTATGTAAGATTCTTAGGATCGTGCTACAGCCTAAACAGCTTCGTAGAATTACTAAGAAATTAATTGTATAATTTGTATTGTATTTGATCTGAAAAAAAAGTCAATGTAGATACTCTAAACTACACTCTTATTAAATTTCCAGACAATGACCCATTTTATATAAAAGAAAATTAATAAAATAATTAAATATATAGTACATAGTTTATGTTGTACTGTCACCCAGAGTTCTAACTTAACGCGGCACGGCAATCTTCTTTCTAGAATTACAAATAAACACAAGTTTTAACATTGTAGTTCAAGTACTTTTGTTCCTCTTATTAGGGTGAGTAAATAATAGCTCAGGAGCCAACCCTAGATAACCAAGATCCAGTATTTGTTTAGCCACGTCCATGTCGGTTGTACATGTCTAATTAATTTGCTCAGCTCCTGTTGCGTGAGGGTACATACAACTACTAAATTTTAAGTACCAGACAACTTATCACTAGCGGACGGGTTATATAAAAGATAATATCTAACTAATTTGCCCGTATTAGTTACTTTTATAGCACATTTGCAAGCTTGGGCAGTGCTGAGAGTACTTCATGTCTTATGAGTATATCGGACTAGCTGAAACGCCAGTAGCTTTACTTGTCTCACCCCCATATGGGTGATTATCAAATAGCCCTTATTGGATGCTTACAATATAAATGAACTGCCATAATTTCATGTTTTTAGTCCATGTGGTTTAGGCTCAGCATTGATAAATAAGTCAGAAAATGTTATTATTTATATATAAATACAGAAGAAATTGATTAGTAATATTATAAATGTGAAAGGATGTCTGTTTAAATATATGGAAGTTCGAACTGATTCTTCTTATTTTTTTACGTCGAAACTACGTAACATGTTTGGCTGCAAATTTTAGGTGACGGGGATAAGATTTAAACTTTTTATCCCGTTTTTTTGTAGAATAATCGTGTACTTTTATTGCACATCTTTTTTGTGACTTTATACTCAGAATCTTATATAATTTGCTTCATTCTTATATAATAAGTTTGGGGTTGGTAGTTGCGATAGCACTAGCCGTTAATACTAAACCGGTGGGGGCTGATGCTTCCATTTGTTTCATCAATTATTCGTTTAACGGTAAACTCACGTTATTTATCGCACGACACGCTGTGTTTGAATACAGTTCATACGAAACAGTTAGGAACCTGCATATAAATTGAAATTTTAATCTCTGGGTATAACCTATCATACGTGTAATGCTTTTATGTATATGCATATAATGTATCAAACATATACGAGTGCATAAATAGTACTTTATATTTTGTTATCATTATTATAATATTATTTTAAAAAACAAAGTCATGTTAGTAACACCATTTGTAACTCAAGAACAGCTGGACTAATTTTAATGATGTTGTCTTTTTCGATTTGTCATAATTCGAGGAAGGTCATAAAATGCTTTTCATCATCATCATCATCCATCACCACGCGGGTTGCAGTTACTTACAATAAACAAAAACTAAAACATACTAAGTATATAATAACAGAAACCATTACCATTAACTTATTATGAGGTTTTGTAATTTTAACTTTGATTGCAGGCTTAATTAATTGGAAGTATATTTAATGAAAAGCACAGATTTCTGTGCTTTTCATTAACATACATTTCATTCATACATATAACAGCAATTAAATTTTATTGTATGTTTTTACTGCAACAGAATATTAACATTTGTGCAACTAAGCGAATAACTATAATTGTTTTTGTTTAAATGGAACTAACTACTCCTGCCTTCTATCAGAACACCAGGTGGACTGTTATCATCATCATCATCATTTCAGCCGTAGGACTTCCACTGCTGAACATATGCCTCCCCCATAATTTTCCAAAAGGACTGGTTGGAAGCTGCCTGCATCCAACGTCGTCCTGCGACCTTTATCAGGTCGTCTGTCCACCGTATCGGTGGGCGACCTACGCTGCGCTTGCCGGTCCGTGGTCTCCGGCCCCATCGGCTATCTGTTCTGCGCGCTATGTGCCCTGCCCACTGCCACTTTAACTGGCTTATCTTCTGGGCTATGTCGATGACTTTCGTTCTTCTACGGATCTACTCATTTCTGATTCGATCACGTAGAGAAACCCTGAGCATAGCCCTCTCCATAGCTCGTTGTGCGACTTTGAGCTTATCTATGAGGCCCATAGTAAGAGAGACTGTAAACCAAATAAAAAAGATACGCTTTTCCGTGTACTTTTCTTACTGGATTAAAACCAGTCTGTTGACCTTATTAATCTCTGTTAGTGCGATTGTTTCGGTGATTTAAATTAATTCGCGTCAAGGTAATTGGTGCCAGTTGCGGTCGTTTGTTTGCGCTGAGGAATTTGACGAAAAACGATGTTCAATTAGTCAACGTTTGTTACTTTCATTTTGTAAGCAAAAACCACGAGACGTTAATTTATTAAGTAGGTAACAATAAATAAGTTATATATTATAAAGTTGATTTTTTATATTAATATACGTTATACACGCGACTTTATCGGTGTGAAATTGTTTTTCACAAATATTTGCTCGGCCAACGATCGACCCTAGGACCCCTTGCTTCGAATACATGGGTGCTTACATATTTTTATATTACGACCTCTCAGGAACTAAATATTTGGTTAAGTTGAATATTCTTCATCATAACTAAACATTTTCTTACTGTCACTTTGCAGCTGCCAGCAGCTCAGAAGCTGCTTTTGAATCTTGCAGCATAACATACCTCCTTGTTTTCAACTGAGCTCTTGCTCAGTTGAAAACAAGGGTTAAATAAGCCTTGATTACCGCATCAAGGCTTACTTAATCTTCTTAGATTAAGTAAGCCTTGATGCGGTCATTACTTGGATAGGTGACCGCTAGTGGCATTTTTAATAAAACGTTTTCGTGCTTCGGACGGTTGCTAAAGCTATGTAGATAGATATTTGCAATGGTATATAGTTAGATTTTTTATTCAAGAAGTCAGAGTTGTCACATTAATACGGCTTTCATTAAACCATTGTCCTGACAGGTTGCGTTCTAGTATTGTAGCGAGTGCATTACTAAAACATTCGTAGGCGAATGACGAGGAAAAAAAAAACAACGTTTCATAATTTGATTCACTTTGACTAAACTAATGCACTGTAAAAAATAATCAACGGTTAATAATCCACCACTATTACACATCAAAATTCGAATGATCACAAATGTAGGAAAAGTAAAAAAATCGACGCTAGCCATTGTAAGTATTTTTTTCCACCGATCAACATACGTGTTACAATCACAACATACGTTTACATATTGGTCAAAGTAAAGATAGTTAATATTTATTATAGCAAAAAGAATAAAAGCCTGTATGGTTAGCGTCTAGCTAGGTAGTTTAAGTTTTTTTTATTTAAGATTATTTTTGACGTGATAGCGCCTTATAAAACGATGAACGCCAGCTACACGCACGAAAAAGTATGACTCATTGTCGTGTTTCTTGTCCTTTTCCGCCTGAGCCGAGCGTGCAAGCGAGAACGAGGAATAAGCGATAGAGAGGCACGATCAACGACACGTTATCACGTAAAATGATGGTCCCTAAACCGACTTTACAGACAACCATTTTTTATTATTACATCAGTACAAGATGCTATATATGAAATGGTTCCCCGTGAATCTTTGAGAGATTTATTTAAAGAAATCAATATATTAACTTTGCCTTCCTTATATGTATTTGAAAATATAATGTATGTTCGTAAAAAATTACATAAATATAAGTTAAATAGTGATCACCGCCCTTTTAATACTAGAAATACAAATCGGATAGCTGTACCTAGTTTTAGACTTGCGAAAACTAACAAGTCATTCCTAGGAAATTGTTTGCGTTTCTACAATGAAATTCCATAACACATAACTGAGCTCACAGAGGGCAAATTCAAATTGACTGTAAAAAAAGTTTTAATAAAAAAAGCTTATTATAAAGTCCGACATTATATAGAAGACAAAGATGCTTGGAATGCTCCACTTCTGGCATGCTGTAGTACCTAAGTAGACACATTGTAAACATCTATATAAAAAGAATGGCTCCGAGTTTCTTGCCGCTTCTGCTCGGTTAGCTCTATATATTTTAAAGGGCGGTAGAGTCTTTCAAGAAAAATTGACGTTCATTAGTGCGTCTTTGATGCCTAAATTGAATAAATTATTTTGACTTTGACTTTGATGCGTGCAATGTCAATAGAACCATCAAGATTATCTAATGAGTTCACGTGCGGACTTTACATACATTGTATAACAATAAACATACTTCATAGTGTCTATATCGCCTCAATTGAATGAATTATTTATTTTTATTGCTAGCCCTTTGCCGGTGTTCTTTTATAGCAGGCAGGCAGGTCTCGTAAATGTAATGAAGTTTGTTTTTAGGATTCCGTAGCACAAGAGGAATAACGAACCGTTACACGATCATGTTATTAGTTTCTCTGTCTGTCAAAATCCTTTTCCTAGGAACAGTTAAAGGTATCATATTAAAATAAATACCCAATATATTTCAATATTATATTCTTTAGAGCTGAAAAAATAGTTATATTTCTTTGTTAACATATTACAAAATTTGAGGCTTCTTTACCTTACTGCGGCTAAGTAAAGGAAGCTAAGGCTAAGGAGGGTTATGTTCTTGACCGGTATGTGTGTTTGTATGTTTATTTGTTCCCTCATAACTTCTAAACTACTGACATGATTTGACAAATGTGGTATCGTTGAAAGCGTCTTGTTATATAGGTAGGTATAGCATAAAATTTGCCATGTTTATACTTCATATTCAAGGAGTAAAACGCCTCTATTAGTCTATCTCATTGGTTTAGGACACTTCCTGTTTTCCTAGAATCATAAAACTTAGTGAATAGTATGTTATGTTATGTTTAAGTAGCACAATCAAAAGGGTGATATCCGAGAAGCGTCAAGTTGTAATTTTATCGAACGTTTGTTTTGATACTTATGCAGTTGGAGAATTGAACACGACATATGTGAGAACATTTTCCAATTACCAAGTAGGTATTTTTTATCTTACAATCAGACTTGTACTTTCGTTGTTTGTATGAAACCAAGTCAGACATGCACTGTCCGGTTTTCTTATTGTAAATGACACTACAATATGTATAATATTAATGCGACAGTCAAATCATTACATGGACGACATCGTATATCATCAATGCATGCTTTAAATATTTATATAACATTATACACATCCATACTCGTATTACACTAAACGACATTGTTCACCCCTATCACTGTATTTCATTAAGCCGAACAATTTCACGTGAGACAGTAAAGGCAACTTCCGGGCGCACTCGGCTGTGGTCGCACGATAACGAATTAAATTGCCCAAATTGAGGGCGGGCGGCGTTGCTTTGCTACACTCTACGAGCTTGTGTTTGGCGGGCTTTTGATAGATGGTGTAATTTAAAAATGGCATCGCGGTTGCTGTTATGTATGAGAAGCTGAGATGTGTACGCCAGAGAGCGTTCTAAGACGACTACAGCGCTCTTAAAAAAACAGTGTCACCATGTTCTCAAATGCGTTTTTTAGAAATTGACATTTATGTATGTTTAAGTTAATATTCATGTTAGATATAATGAACATACTATGTTATTACTAGCGACTGCCCGCGACTTCGTTCACGTAGTAGGTTCGGCCTTCGACCTCGCCATACATAACCGCCCATTTTGTCTTGGTTTGTCTATCATAAGAACGTTCTCCTGACAATAATTAAAACAACAAAAAACGAATTTGCGAGATTGGTCGATCCGTTTTCAAGTTATAGCATTACCAGAAGTTATAAAAGGTACAAGGTTGTTATTTGTTTCTTCGAATAGTTGTACCACTATCCATACTCAATCAGCTATCCATCGAAAGTTTGTGTGGAAGATGTCGCTTTTGGCGACAAGACCGTAAATATTTGCCTATTTCAATTAAGAGTGTTTGTGTTGTATTGTACGAGTATTGTAGTTATCACTAGCAAATCAAACCATAATTCAATTGTGATATTATATATTATATGCCAAAGTTTAACACAACGCCTTATTTGTTTCAAAATAATATCACGACTCTTTTTAAAAACGAATAAACTTAAATCATACGTTTACAGGAATTGCTTATCAAGCAGAACTGGCAGAACTTGTCCTGTCCTGTAAAAAATCCCAATTTGACAATTTTTGGACACCTTTTTCAAATTGTTCACCTAAAAACTTAATCAGACAACAAAAATTAAAATAATAATTATATTCAAAACTTAAACATATTGCATAAACATATTATACATGTACATGTATGCCGCCAGAAAGGTTAATCAATTATTAAGCCCTGTCTTATGGAGGATCCCAATAATCTATCTATCCACGGTTTTCCTTACTACCGATATAAATTTGACATAACTTCCATACAAATAGTGTCAAATATCTAACTCTAGTAAGGTTTAAACCGGCGATAGATAGATTATTGGGACCGGCCGTAAATAATGTCTTACTCTTACAATTTATGTGTGTATTAAAAATTACATCGATGATATAAAAAAGACCAAGTTTTCAGTGTGTGAATGTTTACAAACATGTTCAAAGCCGGCTTGATCATTATGTTCGGTTTGATAATCCGCAAATTCATCCCGATAAAACAATTATGTGCCAAGAAAGTTACACGAGTCTATTGAATTACAAAAAAACACTCCACAATTTCAAAATCTTGCTTCGCAAGCTGAGATAAAGACATCAAGTAAATTAGATATTATCAATATAATATTGCAAGACCTCGAGACACAGTGAACGACTACTGCGTTCAACAGTGCGATAATTTTCGTATGCGCAACAAGCGTACCACTATGATGTATCATAGTATATTACCCGCAAAAACCTAAGAAAGTCATTATCTATTAATGTAATCATTTGCTATTAATGTGACTAATTATGCTGTAACCGTGCACCTACTTAGTTTAACAATTTTATATCTTAACTGTAAAAACTTTAAAGCGTCGTCAAAAGAGCAACTAAGGCACAAAAAATATTAATCTCAATCGAGTTTATTACCGGAGCCGATGGCTACGGCGTAGCACCGTAACGCTCGTAGAGGCGGCCAACCGTTAAACGGAGCGTCGTCGTAAATAACGGTCGGGCTACGATAAATGAATAATTAACGGACGTTAAACGCTTTACGGTTGTTCTGGCGATCCTCTTGTCCAGCGGATGTGTAGTTTAGATAACACTAAATTTTTAAATGTTTTGTAGCTACGTATACGTAGAATACGGTTGGGTGATTGTGGAAATGATATTCAAAATCTGAAGCAACATGTTCTTCTTAAGCTGTTTTACGAAGTGAAATCATTATCACTTCGTCTTGTTTTGATGCAGGTAGACTTCGACATAGTGTATTTTCCAAGTTTTATGCCAAAGCTGTGCAATCTATACAATCGAGGTCCTTCCCGGACCCGCGAGTACAGTCGCGCAAAAAGTTAGTTAGTCCAAAATGACTCTCAACAGAAAAATGCTGTCTCTTTCAACCATATTTAAAAAGAGCATGCGTACTCTCTTCTATTCAAAGAAGGCTTCGCGCGCAGCTACTATGCTCCGTCCTTCTTTATTACTCTAAACAAGATGCTCGGATTTATCACTTGCGCAACTTTACTTGCTCCGATTTTTAAACTTTAAAGCCTGGCAATAGTATCATCTCCTTTCTTAACAATAACCTTTATTTTGATATATAGTTTGATTGCTAAACAGATCTGTGCAGTCACCTATATTTACTTACCTGTTTACACCTGCTTGCTCGGTAGCCATGAACGTAAACACGTAGCCAAAACCTCATAGACCTATTTTATATATTAAAACCAAATATTTGATTGGTAAAGAAGTGGGTGAACCTTGTTAAATATTTTTTTAAGTTAAAGATAGCTATGAACATATTTTGATAGGCAATACATGCAAGACTTATTGGTTTATGTATGAAATAGGATAAAAAAAAATTCATTCGGTTATCAGATGGGTGAAGGTCAATGTACTCGTATATTCGGGTCCTTTATAAGAGTATGTCGATACGTTACTTGGTTTACTATCATTTACACATGGAGGTGCAGTCGTCAGCTTCGTTACAGCTTTATCAAAATATCAATTATAATGTTATGTACATGATTGTATATAAATACAAAAACTGTCCTTATAGGTGTAGTATCTATCCAGTCTCTTCGTACGTTGTTAATTTATAGTTATTGTCCTTTTGATCTTAGCATTCCAGGTGGGTAAATAAAAGCAGTACTATCGGTGCATATTTACTCCACATATTGCGATACTAGATTTTCAAAAAGCATTTGAGTAACGAGGCATCTCCGTATCTGGTCAGTGTCCGGGTGCTATCCGAGCACGTGACTGGAACGTGAAATTACAGTACCCGATCCCCTATTCATCGGAACACTGCCACTGATTCGTCATACACATAATTCCGTTTCAACGGCCTCTCTAGTGATGTGACTTAGTATTTATCCGAAACTGAATGAAACAGAGTAGTGGAATAATAAAAATAAACTAGAATAAAGTAATAGAAAAAATATACAAAACTGTATGTTTAAAATTTATTTTTTGAAAGTTTAATTTTTACCCTTTATACGAGGCAGTGTAAAAACATTTAGGAAACAACAACAAAAGGGATATTTTTACTTAAACTGCTTTATGGTTTATTTTAAAAAAAATCCTTCCGTTCTTACACACTCAACTTTCATCTCAAATTATTTGAAGAATATGTAACTGTAGGTGTTGAGGACACTATATTGAGGGCCACAAGCTTACCTAACGACACTAAAACCACGTAAGAAAATCGTTTTAACCGTTTCAGCAGTTCTTTATTTAAAATTAAGAAAGTAATTTATTAAAAATTTCATTTTATTTTGACAAGTTAGTCTTGATTATATTTTCATACTGAATGGTTTATAGGGTGACTTTTATAAATTTTCCTAAAATTAAACAAATTACTTTCTCAATTTTAAACTGTTAACGTCCAGTATTAAAAGAGGAAATACTGTCGCCAACAGTAGAGTTAATCATTTCTTGAACTTTTCCTTGCCTCGCAATAAGCCTCCGCTGTCGTTAGCCAGTATAACAACAGATTATCTATTGTGTATGGTTCAGTGACAGCTGAAGACAAGCCTTGATCTAAGGCGTTAAGGTTTAAGATAGTTATGTAAGTGATTGTAATATTTCTTTAAAAAAATGGCAAAATGCATTTTTTTTTGTATAAATGTGGCACACAAATAATTACCAATAAAATGTATAATACTCGTCGAAAAATAAGCTCGTGCGAATTTTACGAGAATAAGAATTATTCGATATGTTGCAAGCTCAATACAAGTGACATCAAAAACTGTCAACGAAAACTAACTGTTGTAGTTTTAATACAGAAAAACATAAGAACAACTAGCAATAAAAAATTAATTAAAGCTAAAATTAAAACTGTAACAAATAGCGTAGTGCAACTCGTTTCTGTGATTATAGTACTTGGTTAATGGAGATTAATGTATAAGTTCATCATCGCACAATAGATGAATATGAAAATGATGCTTCAATTTAGTCATTTATTGTGAAATACGGATCATTATTTCCTTTTATCCGTAACTTGTTATCGTAAATCGGTGACGTCACTATCCAACGTGCATTCACCCATCCTTCGCTCCGTGTTGCCGACACACGGTCGGACCTAATTTGAGCCCTCTCACGTTTCCAGTACACATATATCTACCCAATGTCCATTCTCACTAGATGAGTTGAAACAATACAGTTAGTAACAGTTAAACACAATACAGCATTCTCATCCTAGCCATAATAAAACCAGTTGCGATGGGAACAATTCGCGAATTCCTGTTGAAATCTGAACTATTTTTGTTATGCTTTTTATTTAATGTATTTTATCCGCGAACCCACTGTACCAAAACGTCCACCAAAAAAAAAAATCAGACTAAATCATCAGATCAACCAAACCTAAATCTGTCACTTATATTTAGGTTTAGTTAAATCTTGATATTATATTGTGACGAGTTTGCGTATGGGGCAAGTTGCTACCAACCCATTGGAACACAGGCTTTTGTGTTATTATTATGAAGAAGAAGAACGAGTGAAGGTTAATAAAAGTGCATTCAAATTAAGGGCAGTTGTCATTATCATTATCATTATCAGCCGGACGATGTCCACTGCTGAACATTGGTGTCACCCATAAGGGCCACTTTGAACGGCTACTTGCCATACATCCAGTGTTTCCCCATAATTTTGACGAAGTCGTCGGCCCACCGGTGCAATCATTAGTTATACACCAAAATAGAGTAGTATATAGTTCCGTACCCTCCGTGGTCGTGTAAAGCTCGACTCCGCGTTATTAAACCTTTTGAACGTTATAATGTCGAATAAACTGCTTGAAAGTTTAATACGAGACTTACAGAAGACTGTACTAGGCCTTTTGAATAAAATTGACTCGTTGGAAGCGAAGATAGAAGAACAATCGAAGATTATTTCCAAATCATTGCCGACAACAAACGACATAGTAATAAGTGACAAGTGCGCGGCATCAGCCGACCTACCGCCCGATTGCGTGGCAAATGTGTCCGCTGCAGCGCTGCAAAGATCGGAACGCGCCGCACGACGCAACAGATTGACCGCCTTAGCGAAAATATCAAGCGCTGCACCGCGCAAATCCAGCGCGGCGCGCGATAAAACTCCAACGTCAGTGCGAAACGTAAACAAAGAAACTGTAAATTCATCGGCTACAATTTCGACAACGCCATTAGCGACGAAATTATCCACGGATCCATCGAAAGCAACACCAGAATTAATTAATGCAACGATTGAGCCTCAGTCTCAAACTATCAATCGTGACAAACAGGCACAAACCGAATGGAAAGTTGTTGGCCCGAAACGGAGAAATAAACGACCTGTTGTTGTAGGAACGGGGAAGGACGACCACGAACTCAAAGCCGTGGAAAGAATCCGCTACATTCAGGCTTGGTATTTCGAGCCACATCCACCGATACCACATCCGAAAAAATAGAACTGTTTCTTAACAAGATTGTGAAGTCAAACTACACCGTCGATAAAAAGAAGATACGTACTGATAGGCATGCTGCTTTTATGATAGGTATGCCCAGTAGTATCTACGATCAGGTGACAACACCGGCCGTGTGGCCTCCAGGAGTACGTTTCTCGGAGTGGTTTCCCGGACGCCCCCGTGTCCAACGGGGAGACACTAGGGAATAGCCCGCCGCGCCACCCGCACTGTGCATATGGTTCCCCTGCATCGCAAGTGAATATTACGCCAACTAACGGTATGAACAACACTAACAATACCGAAAGTGACGTGCTGATCATATGCCATCAGAATATTGCATCGCTCAAAAATAAAACAAGTCAGCTACAGGTGTTGTTAGCAAGTGAATTGAAATGTGATGTACTGTGCCTCACTGAACACTGGTTGAAGGAACATGAAATAGGTTGTATATACTTACCAAACTATTATCTTGCATCATGCTTTTGTAGGACTTCCATTGCTCACGGTGGGTCATGCATTTATGTAAATGAAACAGTAAAGTTCAGAGCGATCGATGAATTGAATAAAATGTCGGTAGAACAGGTGTGTGAGATATCGGCTGTGGAACTCACAGACTTGAACACAATTGTTGTATGTTTATATAGATCTAACTTGACAAGTACGTTACAATTTTATCCAATGTTGGAATGTTTGCTCAATAAACTATGCAACTTAAACAAAGATTATTTAATTTTAGGCGATGTGAACATTGATTACATCTGTTCTATAAATAATGATCAAAAAAATCTCAATGATTTGCTATCGTTGCATAACTTGTGTAATGTTGTGGACTTTCCTACACGAGTGACAGAGACAACGTGCACTAGCCTAGATCATGTGTACGTGGATTGCTCGGCAGCTGCGGGAACCCGCGCGACTGCAGTGCACACCCGCCTCAGTGACCACTACGCCGTGCGCGCCTGCCTCCCGTGCGAGACGCGGCGATCGCAAGCGCCGCCAGTCCGTAGGGCGAGGTCGTATACTCATGCGAATAAATATAACTTTGTGTCTGCGGTAGCCAGTATTGATTGGGCAATGATACAACTAAAGTATAAAAACTCGCCTGAGCTATTTGGAAAAGCAGTTATTGACATACTAAAAAATAAATTTGAATGTTGTTTTCCCATTAAGAAAGTCACGACTATGCGTAAAAAATATTCATGGGTGACCGAAGAACTTATCTGTCTCGATCGAATTCTTAGGGAAACAAGAGACCTGGCACAAAAATTACCAAACAATTTGGAGCTACCATTAAAACTTGACGAATTTCATGATAAATATATTAAAATCTTGTCAATAGAGCGCAGTAAACACTATTGTAATTTAATAAATAATTCAAATAATATAATTAAGACAATGTGGGACGTAGTAAATACAGAAACCGGAAAATCGAGGAAACGTTTCGATTACACTGATTTCATAAGAAATCCAAACGGTTCCAGGTTTATGAACAAAAAGGCAACCGTGGACGCTGTGAACTCACACTTCGTGAGAGCCGCGGCCGCGTGCGGGGCGCCGCACGCTGACGTAGCTGCCGCGCGCTATGCGCTGGCGGCCGCGCGCTGTCCCGCTGATTGCTCGCTGCGGTTGAGACTTTTCACACCAATGGAAGTATTTCGCATTCTTACCGCCGGCGTAGCGAACAAAAACACGAAGGACATATATGACCTATCGATCTCATTATTGCGCGACGCGGCCGAACCTCTGGCCTGCGTTTTATCCGGCTTATACAACGAATGTATAAGACATGGCACATACCCAACAGTGCTGAAACAGGTAAAAGTCACCCCGATTTATAAAGGTAAAGGTAAACAAGAAAACATCAACAGCTACCGACCCATATCCATCATACCGTGCATTGCAAAGGTGTTCGAATACGGTGTGAGCGCGCGTCTGGTTGAATACCTGGCGGAGAGCGACGCCCTGTCAGACAGGCAGTACGCATACCGCCCCGGCCGCTCCACGACGGTGCTGGCGCGTGAGCTCGTGCGGCAAGTCTTAGAAGCGCGGGAGAAGCAACTACAAGTAGCCGTAATCTTCTGTGACCTATCCAAGGCGTTTGACGTCACTGACCACCATGTGCTTGCCGCCAAAATGAAGTATTACGGTATCGATGGCCCCGCTCTGAGTTTGCTGAGCGAGTACATGTCGGGAAGGAGCCAGGTCGTAGTTGGGTGTGGAGGTGACGTTAAATCTAAGTCACTAACAACGCAGATTGGCGTAGCACAAGGCTCCTCCGTATCCAACATCTTGTTTTCGGTGCTGCTTAACGACTTGCCCGAAAACGTAGGAAGAGGTCATGTGCTCATGTACGCCGACGACGTTGCTGCGATAGTAACCGCACCGAATGTCGACCTGCTCGAGAGTAACCTGAATGCAACTTCTTTCGATCTAAACAGATGGTTCGAAGCCAACGGGCTTATATTGAACGTGAGCAAGACTCACTTCATACATTTCAACCTGTCAGGTCGTAAATATAAGAAACTGTCTGTAGACATAGGCGCGGAGCGTATACAACAACTGAGCTGTACAAATTTCCTAGGTTTTCAGCTAGACAGTGGTCTAACGTGGGAATGGCACATCGAAAAGCTGAGCGAGAAGGTGGGTCGTGCCTGCTTTGCTGTATGGCGAATATCTGCTATTTTACCTGAAACCACAGCTAGGAGCCTGTACTTCGCATCAATCCACTCGCTGTTACAGTACGGCATCGAACTCTTCGGACGCGCTGCCGACTGGCAAAGAGTCTTCAGAATGCAAAAACGAGCAGTGAGGGCCATCGTGCGAGTGTCGAGACAAACGTCCGCTCGGCCATTCTTCAAGTCTCTAGGGATACTTACGGTCCCTGCGATGGTAATCCTTCAGACGGCTCTGTACGCGAGAGAGAATCTGTCATCGTTTACTAGACTGGGGGACTCTCATAAATATAACACTAGAAAGGCGCAGACGCTGAGTGCTATTCCACGGCGACTGGGCAAGTCATCGAAGCTGGTGCACGTGATGGCTCCAACTGTCTACAATAAACTGCCAAACGATATAAAAAATGCAGCCTCTATGCAATCCTATAAAAATAAACTAAAGAAGTGGTTAGTTGAGCAAACACCCTATGATTTTGAGTTATTTACTTAGGTAAATGTATTTATTTTAGTTAATAATTGAAAGCACATACTTATAATTAAGTATACTTGACATTTTTAAACACTTATATTAAATATATATTTTTTGACATGTAATCTGTATTATGAATAAATGAATATGAATATGAATATGAATATAATTTGTATAGTAACTAACTATCAAAGCTTTTTAACTTATAATACTTACACTAGATTGACGTTACAATTCTAATAATAAATACTCCAAAGCCAATCAATCAACTACAAACTTTAGATAAAACGAATTCCGTAAATGAACAAGGAAGGAAAGGCGGTATATAAAAAAAATTGGCGTTGGAGTTACATAGGGAATTGCTGTAATGTCTATGCTTAGGAATTACCTTATAAAATGTTTTACATAATTAGACATCGCCGCCTTAGGAACTGTGTGGGCTTCTGGCCGTTCCAGCTAGTGCATAAAATTGAATACCGGATTCTCTATCAGTATAGTGGCATATATCGTGTTCGTATAGTATTCAGTTCTCGGCATTGGGAATCGAGTCATGATATACGCGGCAGTAAATCAATATTGATAGCAATGCTGATTTTCTATCGTGATTTATTCTCATGGTACTATAGAACTTTCATACCAAATGTAATTATTTGCTTAGCGGCTAACAGGAATTATTTCATATCATGAAGTCCATCGAAAGCGGTGTGAGCTGAAGCATAAAGATGCTGGTAGTCTGGTAGCATTTGGTGCACTACTATATGGGATTACATTAATAAGGAACCGTTATAGTTTCGCTATGTCCTTTTGTATACAATATACATGTATGCCTGTCTGTTTGCATGTCTATTTTGGCATTTTATATACAAACTGTAAAGTCTACAGAACTATTTGGCACAAATGCATATGTTGACCTTGACTATGAACGAAAAAATTACTGTGCGTATAAAAAAGTTTCTAAAAAAAGAGAGATGCAGAATCAAATATGTCGTGACTAATACCGCAATATGTTTGTAATAAAATGTGAAAGTATGTCGGTTTGGATGAATTAATGTTTGTTACTCAATCGCCTTAATATAAGTAGAAATTTACAGGGGGAAAATAGTTTTCCGCCTGGGTGGATCCACGGGGCGCAGCTAGTCACACTACTATAATAAAATTGCGAAAGTTTGTCTGAAAAAGTTGCGAGTGAGTGAGTATGTATGTTTGTTATTTACACTGAAACTGCTTCACGGTTCTCGGTGGAATTTTGTTTAGTACGCTTATTTAGAAGTAACTTATAGGCTATATACTTTTTATGCTGATTCAATAGGTTGGTACCTTGGGTGCGATAACCTTATTCCACGCAGACGAACTGGCAGGCAATTTCAAGTATAATATCAATCTTTTATACTAGTTACGTAAAAGTGATTAAATTTGTTTTTATTATAGTACATACTTACATAGGTATCAGACATTCTGCATTTTCTTACTTTTTTATTTAGAATCACCATTTTGGAAGTTATAGAGTTTTTTTTATTATTTTGGGAATTCAACTTTGTGTACCTTGTAATGGTACAATAGATAAATGAAGCTGGCATGCTCGAAGGAACCAAACGGTCCAGAAGAGAACCATTGAAGCTGCAAGCATTCTGTATCGGAGCACGTTACAGTGGAAATGGAAATGGAGATGCAGATATCACTGTGTAGAGAACACGTGAGCCCACTTGGGCGAGTTTAAGCTAGTCCTGAACATGATAGAGAATAACAATGAAGGCATATGGACCATTATTTCAATAAATATGTAGCACTATAACAATATTATTCAATACTAGTTGGTGCCCGCGACTACGACTGCGCAGAATTAGTAGTTCAAGTAGCTTATTATCTTCTCCAAGGCCATATCTATCTTTATACCATAATGTAATAAAATATGTACATGGTCAAATGCAAGGGCTATAAATAATTTTTAATTAATTTATTTAGTTATATATACAGCAGCGTTACAATTAGTATGTGCATATGTGACATTTCTTAATCACATTATGGCTAAAATAGGATACAATTAATTACCATATAAATATATCTGTACTAGTATCTACATATTAAGTAACATTAAAATAATAATAAAGTAGTATTTGCCATTATCCGTACTGTATAATTAATTATGACGTACGCATTGCAACGTATTGGTTTTGTTTGAGTATGTGTGTTTGTGTGTGTGTGTGTGTGTTAGTGTGTGTGTGTGTTTGTGTGTGTGTGAGAGAGAGAGAGAGTGTATGTGTGATACAATAGTATAATACGAGTAAATTTAAATAGTTAGTGTACCAAGCAGTAAACGCTAATAATAAAATACAAAATACTAATATAAAATTAATCACCATGGAAAAAAATGTCATTGCATTTCATCACCCTTGACGGTCGCCGAGCACATCTAGTGTATCTGTAAATGATGGCGTGCTTTTGACTAAGCTGACAGAAAAACTGACACAAACTGACAGAACTGTCCTCATTACGATCTTGACGTAGGCGGAGATCTTATTATTTTGTCTATGCTGTGCCCAAGCATAATAAGCTTTTTTACCCGCGTGGTGATGGATGATGATGATGATGGAAAGTATCTTATGTGTTAATCCAGCGCCTCATCTTCCTCCATACCAAAATTTTATCAAAATTAGCCCCCCGCCGTTTGAGCGTGAATAGTAACAAAGATCTACACATCCATACTCACTAACTTTCGCGTTTATAATATTAGTAGGATAAAGTTCCGCGAGTGAAGTGAAACCAAGTCAGGCCAAACCTTTTGTTTATTACAACTTTATTTGTTTTTTTTATTTCTCTTACTTAGTACAGGTTCTATTATTAATAGTTATGCAATGTCTAAATGGCTGTATAATTACAAAAGTACGCATTTTTTCCCTGCCGAAACTACTTTATTAAAGTAAGTAACATTGAAGAATTACTTTGCGCAGAATTAATTTAGTTAACGTGTTAAAACAAAAGTAATATTATTTTACTAGCTCGTTTACGACATCGCGCAAGCAAGCTACAATAAAAATTAATCGTTTTCATGCTATTAAAAGTCAGAGACAAAGTTTCTTTTTCGTTGTTAAAAATGGCGTGATCACTCGTAATTGGTTTGATGAAATAATTTCTTCAGAGTTCATGTCAATTTTGCATTTGCAATATACATAATATGTTTTATAGCGAAATCCCGTCTAACTTACCGTAGCGCTAAATAGACATAACAAGGCAGAGGCCATGGAGGTAGAAATAGAGGCTTTGTGTTCAGACACACAATGTAAATTTTCCAATAGTACTTAGGTAGTGTTAGGTTTTAAGAGAATTCTTATAGTAAAATTACGCAACTGACTAGATTTTAGAAGCCGTTGCACAAACAATTTGCATAAAAGTATTCGTATTGTTAACGTCAATGCGTCACGCTCCGGCGTACAAACTATGAGGTATGTGTGTCACAGTTGCCCTAGATAAACAAAAGTTTGTACGGTCACACGTAAACGATACGTTAACTTATACTTAAGCAGTTATTCGTGCTTGGCCCACAGTGGCCCTAGCATGAAAATTGGCGTAAGTAATGGTATCGTTGACGTATACAGCACAAACTATTAATTATCTGTGCCCCAGTTGCACAAGGTTAAGTGATAGTTTGTACTGTACGTTAACGATGCGATTGAGTGACACTTGCGAAATTGTTCTTGGTGTACTGTACCACAGATGTAACTGCGAAATTCTGCGAAATCTATTGTATTATTGGCCAAATGTGGCGAATCGCCATTCAACGGGTTAAGGATGGCAGTACAATTACGAAATTGTCATATAAAGGTATGTTTTCACTAGTGATTCGACTAGTGAACGCAGGAAATCCTCGTGACAGCAATCACGTGACACGCTCTAACAGGTATGCGACAACCGTTTCGCGTCACGTCAGCGTGCAAGCGCGTAACTGGCGACTGTCACGTCTGTCACCGCCGACCAGTCTCGTAATAAAGCATTTGTCGTCACGCAATACACTATTTATCACTTACAATATACATGTGAAACGCAATTAGATAAATACAACATGTAAGGAATGTGTTCATTTTCTGTATAAGTGAACTCGTATATATGTACATATTATGCTATTCCATTCATTGCAATCGCCATAGGAACATTTAACTTAGTTTATGCGACTGTGACTTGGTTCTGACTACTAAAGTAAAAATCTATCTTTATGCAACTTTACACATTAAGGATTTACTTTGTGGAATGGCAAATGTACAAATGTACGAGTCCACTTATAAATATAAAAAAAAAACTAACATTAGCCAATAATTATGTGAAATCTTTACACAATATCTAAGAACCACATGCAAGGATGGTTTTTATTCTTTTATTTATTTGAAAATTAAGTAAGATGTCATCATCATCACTCCGCTGCTGGACACAGGCCTGTCCTACCGCATGCCTCTGAGCCTGATTTTCGGCTTTTCTCATCCAGCTGCTACCAGCCACTTTGCATACTCGTATGTCGTCGCTCCACCTAGCCGAGGACTCCTACACTACCATTTGCCGAATCGCGGTCTCCACTCAAGAACACGTCTACCCCAACGATTATCGGTTCTTCGGCTAATATGACCAGCCCAATGCCACTTCAGTTTGCAATTTGCAGTTTGCAATTCTGTGGACTATGTCGGTTACCTTGGTTCTCTTTCGGATCACTTCATTTCTGATACGATCCTTCAGAGAAACTCCAAGCATAGCCCTCTCCATAGCTCAATGAGCAACCTTAAATCGGTGAACCAGTCGTACTGTGAGTGTCCTCGTCTCAGCTCCGTATGTCATAACGGGTAGGACGCACTGATTGAATGCTTGAGTCTTCAGGCATTGAGAAATTCGCGACGAGAAGACTCGACGATTTTTTTCTAAATGCTGCCCAGCCTAGTTGTATTCTTCTGTCAGTTTCCTTCTCAGAGTTGTTTACCTAGTTGGAGCGTCTGCATGTAGGTAAACATATTGTGGAACAACTTCATGCGCAACTCCCTTGACAGCAATTGGTTCCGGAGCAACATGTTCGTTGAACATGATCTTGTTTTTATTATGATGGTTTGGTTATGATCAAGTTCATCCGGAGACCGATGCGCAGAGAAGAATCAGCGTGACCGTCCAGCATTTTACGTAAGTCCTGCAACGTTTCGGCCATTTTGATGGTATCGTCCACGAATCTCAGATGTGCGATGTACTCGCCGTTGATGTTAATGCCACGTTCACTCCAGTCTAGAGTCTTAAACATGTCCTCCATAGCATTTGAGAACAATTTCGGAGATATAACATCCCCTTGTATGTAGTAAGTTGTGTAAAATGCATAATGTCGCAATAGAGATATTGAGTATCTAATACAACATTTTCACGATCTTGATTGTAATTTATACATTCATAACCATTTAACGAACATGTGACTCGAACATTAATTTCCGTGACTAGAAACTAGTAGACCTTCTCAATAACAAAAAAACAAGTAATAAATTTGAACTTAATGTCAAGGTACTTGAGTCTATAATACGTGTGTTTTTGTCTCGATGATAGCTCTCAACGATTCTACTAAGAGGTAAATATAAGTAAGAAAATGCAAATTTGAAAGGCCCGCACCATTTTTATATCTGGCTTATTTATTGCTTGGCTTTGTTTGCTGAAAATTTCATGTAACAAGGGCACGATTGCGGCGGTCTCGTTGCTTCGATCTTTTTTTTCAGGTTTATTTATCGGTTTAATATTGGTCTCTTCTCCGATAAAATTCGTTTGAATAATAATAGCTCGTGCGTGTATTTTTAAGCACAAGTGCTTAAAAATACACGTATTTGTAAATACTATACTTTAGGTATCTTACCTCTGTAGATAAATATCCCATCTAATTTAATAAACTAATGACGGCCCGTGGTTTCGTTCAAACAACAATATGATCTAAAATTCATAATTTTAATTCCGGCACCTTACCTCACACATATCTAAAACATTTCGGTTGATCAGTAATCTCGTGGTTCCCGGCACATGCAAACGTTCAAATTCAAATTCAAAATCATTTATTGCCAGTTGTTGGTAGGTAAAGGTATTACAAGTAGGTATAATTACAGATGCTCCTTACAACTTACCCCTATAGAGGTGTGCAACGTTCAAAATAAAATCTACATATATTTACATTTATAATTACCTTACCAAATAATATCTCATTTATAAAATACATTATCTAGGTACCTAAAATCAATACATAAAGAGATAAAAAAATATTCAACATTACAATATAATTAAATTATTTAGAATATTAAAAAACAAATGTCAAATGCAAGTAACAAAATGTATACATGTCGCAATGGTTATGAATAATAATAATAAAAACAGCATAACCGAATACAAGAAATATAATGAAAGTAAAGTTAATTCATAATATTAAATGGAAAAGTTACACTATTTTATAATAAACCAATGTTACAACATTTTGTCATTCAATAATTCATTCACACTTTAGTAAGTTTTACCTATAAGATTTGTTTTCAAAGTAACTTTAAATTTATTTACGTTGGTACAATCTAGGAAAGTCTTTGGCAAATGGTTATATACTCGAGGGGCCATACCAAAGACGCTTTTATTCAAGAGAGCAGTTCTGTTCTTTGGAAAGCTTATTTTATCACATAGGCGTTTGCTTTTCATAACCTCAAACAAGTTTAGATTCGTCCTGACAAAAATAGAAATTTCGTAAATTGCGACGTGCTTGCGTGTATAGCAAGGCAAAGTTAATAAATTTACATTTGTAAAATGTTGCTTACATGTGTCAGTTTATTTTAAGTTATACATTGCCCTTACACATTTCTTTTGCACTCTGAATGCTTTCTCTTTATAAGTGGAATTTTCCCAGAATATAATACCATACCTCAAAGTAGACTCGACGTAACCGCGATAAGACGTTACAACTGCCGCTATATTGACTACAGTTTTCAATATATACAATGCATTTGAAATTTGGTTAAGCTATTTACATAAATCGTTTACGTGATCTTTCCAATCTAGTCGTAAATCAATATGGAGGCCTAGAAATTTGGTGGTATCTACGATATAAACCTTATTTCCTAAATAGTTAATTTCTACTATGCTATTTTGGTTACCTTTATTTATAAATATCATTAACCTTGGTCTTCTCACGATTTATTTTTAAGTTATTTTACTGAAGCCAGTTTACAATTGATTTAAGGGCGTCACTAATACGTGGTTCTATTGATGTTTTACCCTTTTCTGTAAATATAACTGTGCTATCATCTGCGAACAATACCATACGTTGAGCGGTGGCTCAAGGTAGGTCATTAATATATATAATAAACAAAAGGGGTCCTAAAATACTTCCCTGAGGAACACCGTAACGCACTTCTCGACGGTCTGATGTATAAGTGATTTCTCTTGTCAATTCTGGACATAATCTTCTAACTTGAGTTGCATGTCGCCTGTGACTCAAATATAATTTTATAAGATTGTTGATGTTACCTCTAACTCCGTATGACTCAAAATTGTTCAAAAGAATTTTATGATCCACATAGTCAAAGGCTTTAGTTAAGTCCATAAATAAAGCACAAACGTTTAGTTTTTTATCCAAACTTGTCATTATCGAACTAAGAAATTGAAATACTGCCAGGTTTATAGATTTGTGTCTTCTAAAGCCTATTTGCCCTTTCAACAACATATTGTTATGTTCAAATATTCATAGAGGTTCTCATAAATGACATTTTCTAATATTTTGGCGAAAATCGGTGTTAGAGCGATAGGACGATAGAATTGTATGTCTTCACTGTCGGTTTTTTTTGTAAAAGGGGCTTGATAAAGTAATTTTTAATTTAGCAGGAAAAACTCCATTAAATATGCAAAGGTTAATGTAACTAAGAACAGTAGAGTTTTAGTTGTTAAAACTTTAGTACAAATTTCATCATAACCAGTACTATTGGTATTTTTCAATGTATGTATAATTCTATTAATGTCAAATGGATTTGTCGGATTCATAAACATGGACTTCGAATAATTGTTATTAAATAAAGTTATATGATTATTAACGGGATATTTACCGTGGTAAGGTTGTGGACAGTGTTTTGTTATTAAATTTCAAAGAGTTAATATTAAATGTTTTATTAATTTCAGATTTTATTTGGTCTATGAAAAAAATATATTAATGATTGTGCAATGTCAGTAGGATTATTGATAATTTTGTCATTAACCTTAATTTGCCTAATATTCTCTCCAGGTAAAATGTGTTTATTGTTATTAATAATTCACCACGTCGCTTTAGATTTATTTGTTGCAGATTTAATAAAGTAATAATTTTGTGACTTTTGTGTCAGTTTCATGATTCGACTGAGGCGAGCAAAGTTTGTTTTGAAATTATTTTTGGTCTGTTCGTTACGATGTTTCCGGTGACGCCACAAAAGGTCACGTTTGCGCTTGGAACATATCCTGATACCGTTGCTAATCCATTTGGGTTTCTTGTGTGTATCAATTCTGACTCGTAGAATGGGAAAACAAAATTTATAAAGTAAAGTGAATAGGTCATGAAAGTGATTGAATGCTATGTTAGGATCGTCTATATCATATATTTCTTGAAATGATAAGGATGCCAAGTAATTAGAAAATTTATTCATGTTTTCTCCACTATAATCTATTTTTTTGGTTTACCTGTAACTCAAAGAACAATATTCCTTTACCGGTAAGGATAATAGCTGTGACGTATGGTCTATTAATGCATTTTCGAGTATATATTACTTTCACAGCCTCTAGCATTATGTAAAATATTGTACAGGTACCCCTTATAGGTCTGGTCAGTTTATTAAACGCAATCATGAGGTTGTAACTCTGTATAATTTCTTTGAAATTTGAAAAGAAACGTTTTTCGTATTTAGATGTTTTAGTAAATTAATATTAAAATCTCCGCATACTATTACTTTCTTTTTCCTGTAACAAAACTCATGTAGTATTAAATTAAATGCACTAACAAATTTCTCCAAATCTGAAGGCGAGGACCTTGGTGGTCTGTATACACAAATCACAAACATATTACGAGTACATTCTGAGAGCTCAACTGCACAGCACTCGACAACTCGTGAAATATTTACATTTCTGATAGTTTGTACCTGCCTAAATTGATTCTTATTATGTACCAGTATGCATGCGCCCCCACGACGATTTCTTCGCATATAACTTGAAGCAAGGCGGTAATTCGCAATCTTTAAAATACAGACATCGTCAATAACCATTTTATGCTCAGTAATACAAAGTATGTCAACTGGAGTTCCCTCATTGACAAGACCATCAAGAGTAACAGCAAGTATGTTTGACTTTGTTATGAGGCCGTTGATATTTTGATGAAAAATATGATCTTTTTCGTACATAAACATTTATGTACGAAAAAGATGAGGTGAAAAGTGTTCCGTAGGTTCGTGTAAGGACTCAGAGTTATCTTCAGTCTGCGTTGATTGGTCTACCTCATCTAGACAAGTATTAATTTTAGAATGAATTTTTTGAGTATATTCTTGGTACCTATGTTTATAAGCAATTCTTAGCATTTCTCTTAGTAAAAACTGGAATGCATAGAGGGCAAAAGAAGTGTGACTAGGCCGCTGCCTGTAATAACACGTATCAAGAAACGTTGCATATAAAAACCGTGAACATACAAATTTAATTGAATTGTTTAATGGTTGTTCATTTAGAAATTTATCAGATGGAATCTCTGAAATTATAAAGTTAGTATTTTTAATACTACTCAACCAACTACCAATATAGAATTGAGACTCCTATGGTAGCTTGTCATTCGTCCCTCCCATCACTATTATGAAGTCATATATAGTCTTATTATCATAGTCTTATTTATTAAGTTATTTGTCCGTTATAAACCCTAAAACATTTGGATTTTTGTAGTCAATTTTTTGCTGTTATAGAAGTTTAACTTGACAAAACAACACTATCACTTCCTTATCACAGTACTAGTTATACATTTGTATCACAATATACACTGGAAAGTCACTCTATTTTTATTATTTATATATTAAACACGGAGCCGATGTTTACTTCGCAGCGCCCTCTGTCGCCTGTCTTTAACGTGTTTATGGAAGAGGAATTAGTACTAATCGCATTGCTTTTGGCTCTACGTCACGGCCATTTCTCCAATTGCAAGGTAATTTTATAATTAATAAGGTAACAAAGTATTTTTATACATGTGATATAACCGCATTTACCGATTTGCAGATGGTTTCGTTTACTTGTGTACTGCAAGGCCTTGCTGTTTGCGAAATTTCATGGTTCTATACAGCGGGAAATAGTAACCTCTCAGTTTTAATTTGATGGTGAGTGATAAAATATACGGCATAAATAGCCGTAATTTTTGATTCGGTTTACGTATATTATACACAACCCCAAGTGACCATAATAGTATTTGATATTAATTTAAACTTGATACCTCCACGTGATTCTGAGACAAAGGATCTTAAAGAAAGACAGACAGACATACCGACGGGCAGATTTAAGTAATATAACGCTTTGAATCGCCTATTATTACAGTATGCTGAGCTGTATAACTGTATTGGTTACCCTTCGTTAGAAAAAAGAAACCCTGAATTTGGGAATAGACTTTATTTATAAAAGAATCGCTCAAATATTTGGGGAGGGTCTTTAACACACTCAAACTAGATAATCAGCTCGTGTACCTAAAGTTTATACAAGTCTTCAAGTAACTTTCAATCGAACAACCAGCAACTTTCCTAATTCGCCGTATCACAATGACATTGCAAATGCCTTACATTTAAGTATTGTATAAATTAATTAGAGGTTCTAGTGTGGAGTTGAAAAGCGACTGGGGCACGATAGTCACGCGATTTTATAATTTATTTCGTGTTTAAACTCATTAATGGTTAACTTTGTTAATTGTAATCTAGAAATCGAATTAGCTTTCGAGTACGTTACGTGCGCCGTTTTGCCCTTGTTACGGTTGAATGTCAGTTTTGTTAGTATTTTATAGATTTATTTTATACTGTTGTTTTTTTACAATATTATATTATACCTACATTATTGTTGAGTACGAACATTTCTTTGTCGTCGGCGAGACATTTATTCCAATTGTGATTCACATATCTAACAAAATGAAGGTAAGCATTTACCACCTACCTACAATACGGTATCAAAAAAGAATACTACTTATTAAAATAATATGAAAAAATAGTTATTGAAAAGCAATGGCCTCGTGTTACACGCTGCTTTATGAGCTCGTGAGTAGCTTTATATATTTTGAAATGCCGCATATAAAATATTTAAAGTATACAAAAATGAAATGATAATTGAAAATCATCTTAGCTAAGAGATTGAATTAATTGATTCCTAACAGCCTGCCGGTGAACTTGTTTTAATTTCTTACTAGAATGGAGAGCTTATTTGATTAAACGATTTTACTTAGACTTAAAGTTAAATGCTGAAGGTTGTTTTATGTAATATTACGAGTATTAATGAAGAGTTTGAAATGCCGCATATAAAATATTTAAAGTATACAAAAATGAAATGATAATTGAAGATCATCTAAGCTAAGAGATTGAACTCATTGATTCCTAACAGCCTGCCGGTGAACTTGTTTTAATTTCTTACTAGAATGGAGAGCTTATTTAATTAAACGATTTTACTTAGACTTAAAGTTAAATGCTGAAGGTTGTTTTATGTAATATTACGAGTAGTAATGAAGAGTTTCTTTTTTTAAAATTGCGTTTTACGAACTCTTACCCGAGGACTAGTATGCGGGAGGTAGGCACACAGAAAATAAACACAACACAACATTACAAATCCCATCATCTCATCACACAAATATTTTTCCCGACCAGGGACTTGGGACCCCAAGCTTCGAAGGCAGGGTACGGCGACCAACATAGCGAACGGTGCTGTCATTACAATAAATAACTCAATTATAATAAATGAATAACAATGATTATATTTATGACTATGGGTATTTATGGTATGGTAATTTTTTGAGTTTTTTTTTGAGAGTACCTTCACCGTATAAATATGGAGAAACAGTACGGAAACTACCTACAACTGTTCGAAACGGCTCACTCACACAAACATGCGCATCGACGAGACCCCTAAGCAGTTGTCGCGTTGCTGTCAGTAGTGAGGCCGCGTCAAGACAGGTGGTCTCGTATAACTTAATTTCCGCTAATGGAGGATCCCAATAATCTATCTATCCACGGTTTTCCTTACTACCGATAGAAATTTGACATAACGTTCATACAAAAAGTGTCAAATATCTATCTCTAGTAAGGTAAACCAGCGATAGATAGATTATTGAGACCGGCCGTTAGCTAGGCTTAGTTTGGTACCGTGAACTACTCGTGGTCTCTGGTTCTTTTATTAAATTTATTTTATATACTTTTTAGTAAAAATCCGTGTAAGGTTTTAGGTGAATAAAAGAAAATATATAGGATAATTGTGTAAGTATCCGTTTTATGGAGGATCCCAATAACTAAACAACTAAAAAACTAAACTCTGTCAAAAAGGTTATTACAAAATTTCGGATTACTTGGAGGATAAAACAGCTTGGGACTGATCACTCCAGGATCTATCTACTCGTGTACTAAGATGTCAAAGTGTAGCGTGTCTTGCCCTACTGATACCATTATTACGAGTTCTCTTTTGTAAGGCAACACACTGGAGCTAATATTTGTAGTACCTAAGTAAAAACATTGTAAAAACATCTATATAAAAAGAATGGCCCCGAGTTTCTTGCCGCTTCTTCTCGGTAGGCTCTATATATTTTGGAACGCGGCGGTAGTCTTTAAAGTACATTATAATGAAAAATTGACGTTCATAAGTGCGTCATTGATGCCTAAATTGAATAAATGATTTGACTTTGACTTTGTCTTTGAATAATCTATCTATCCACGGTTTTCCTTACTACCGATAGCAATTTGACATAACTTCCATACAAATAGTGTCAAATATCTAACTCTAGTAAGGTAAACCGGCGATAGATCGATTATTGGGACCGGCCGATAGTCAGTACCATCACAATATCGTATATCCTGCTTTGAAGCTGAGGGCTGTAAGCTTTACTGTGCTTCGGTATGCGGTATTTATATGTAACCGCAAGCTTACTGTCAGCGAGATCTCTTCACTAGAAGGTATACTGTCAATAAGCTTTCGGTATAAAGCAGTAGAATCTTCACATTTTGTTCACGCATCACAAGCGGTAGCGCTCAGTTTGCAGGATTTTTACTGACTGCCCGTACTTCGACGCGACATGCCGCACGCACACCGCCCCGCGCCTATTATGAAGCATGCATTAAATACAGGAGCTCGGTAACGAATCAGTAATAAAAATGCCGAGCTTACTTTACTGCGCCGATACCGTACCGCCAAATCAGGAAGCGGCCTGAAGGGCACTGCAAGTAAGGGAATTACAGGACGCTTCGCACTAAACCGCTGTCTAAGGTGCTGTCATATCACGATGTCGATAAAAATTATGGTTTTTAAAGCAGTTTATCTCTTAAGCAGCGATTTAATTAAAACTACAAAAAATCATGTGTCATTTTGAAGACTTCTAAATACACATTGACGGAATTAAAAAAAAATTAAATAAATTCAAACAAACCACTTAATTTTACCTATAAAGCAGTTTTTCTCTTTATTCACTATTGAATTTGTTATGAAACACATATCATAAAATAGTTATTCTTAATACACATACATTGACGGATTAGTTTTTAATTTAAAAGTACACATTATTTTTTTATGAATTTTGTACGTTTTTACGCCATGCATTTGCTTGATTTCAAGCAAAGGAAATTGAACGTCGTCCAGAACTGCGGGCCTATTATGTATCTCAGTTGCTAACTAATGTTGATTAAAATCTTGAAAAATGGCGGTTCTATGTCTGTTTTGACAATTCCGGTAAGCAAAAATGTTAGAAAATTGATGACTCGAGCTGACAAAAGTGAAATAGAGCCAGCATTTTTTTAGATTTCAATCAACATTTGTAAGCAACAGAGATACATAACAGCCGTACAACAGTTTTTATACAAAAAAGTCGATGGAATGCAACTATTTGACTCAGAAAACTTTCAACGGCAAACTCTAAGTAGTAGGCAAACTTGTCAATTGTGAGCAAGATTCAAAACGAACAAGAACTTCTCTTGGCAACTTTACCTCTATTTAAAAGTAGACGAAGAAAAAAACTATTTATTTAACGCCACCTCTAATATAAAGGTCGTTTTAATAAAAGACGAAGTGCATTGGCTTGTGGGAAATGTTTAATCAAGCTTTAACTTTGCAAGTTATTCAGGTTTATTTTCCAGTTTAAATTAGAACTTTGCCCTGTTTCATTTTTTGAACGAAGGTGGAAATTCCTAATATTAGGTTGGCTAGAATCGAAGCAAGTTAGCCTAGTAACCTATTTCGCAGGTGAATTTTGCAGCTGAAATTCACATAGTACAGTAGACTTGGTTAATATACCTAGGTACTGTACAAAAAACAAGTAGGTTACGTGTACATTATTATTTTATTCAATTAAATAGTAAATTGTTAATACATTCATTAAAGGCAGCGACGACTGATAAAACTAAAGCTATGCGTGTGAGTTCTTCTAGCGTTACTAGAGGAAAAAATATAAATGTGACCATACGAACCAAACAATACTTTATTCTCCTGTTGCTTTAACAATAATCGTTAGTAGATGGTAACTTATACTCTTATAGCTCTTTAAAAAGTTCATGTTTAAAGATTTTATACATTCTTGTTAAAGATCACTCTATGAAATATTTTTCGAGTCGTGTCCATATTAAAAACAAAGTATATTATTTGTAGTAGTAAAGTTCTTTTTAATATTAAGTCATTAATGTGGTGCATCAATAAAGTATTATCTATCTATATATCTAAAGAGTTTGAGAAAATAGATCATTCAATCTCTGCTATGAATTAAAATAGTTTACCTTATGCATAGTTATTTTCTTACGCCATAAATGTGAGCCGAGCATACAATTTTAAACTTGTTTAATGTTCCATTAATACACTGTTATAAATATTTTGAGGCTCAGTCCAGTTTTTGTAATACCGGGAACTGTTTTTATATCTTTTTGGCAAAAAAGCTACTTAATGTAAGTTATGTAGGTTACATACAGTTGTTTTAATCGTTATATTCACGAAATGTTTTATTCGATAAGGGCTACTGATCATTTAAAAAACTCTACAGTTGTATATAATATATCCTAGGACTGATTGAAACTACGAGCGACTTTATTTTTTTATGATATTATGAGAAGGTACAACCACGAGGCCCATCTCGTGTAAAGCTGTAACCTCTGCATAGAACAGGCGTGCCATTCTGTAAGAGCAAACATCGTTGCATCTTTGACAACATCCGTGAAACAAATGACGAGATAACAAGGACCGTTGGAAAAACAACCTTGTGTACAAGGGCGATATCTCATAAAGTATTTGATATCCGTGAGCTCGTCGACGAGCGCATCAACGAATCATTAGAGAATCGCACAGCAGGTGCCTTTTGTCACAAGTGACGCACTACACTGCCCCCGTATCCCTGAGACATTTAGTTGTTGTTGTTGCCTTTAATTCGCCGGCATCCATACCATTCAAACCAGAACATAGTATTGCGAACATCACTGTTTCGCGGTAGAAATACGTAAGTATACGACGAACTCACTCACAATGATTTCTACTGCACTAAGAACTCCTATTATTATATATCTTACTTTTTACTTACTTAGGTATTGATAACATTTTCATTTGTTATCAATATGTTTTTCATATGTAACTGTTGAAATTCAAATGAAAAAGTTTATCTAATATCATATATTACAAAACAGTGGAACATTTGTATTAGTGGCACCATTAAACGGTGTACAAGTTTATTTGGCAACCGCATCGCCTGCAGTAATTTGCAGCCATTGTCTGACCAGTTAAGATAAGCGCACAACAATCTATTACATGCAGATAAATACACAATATTCTAACGGTCGTCCATCTAAAGGGACATTGGACATGGAACGTATTGTATCTGGCCAGTATCTAAACTTACACGAATTTGAACTTATTTTGTAAAAAGATTTAAAAGATCAAACCAATCTGCAAGTAAGACCATTCTTATGCAGATTAGTTCAAACTAAGTAAGTACCTGACACTCGATGGATTCAGTATAATTAATTATGTTTTACAGGAATATCATATTATAGTGCAAGGCGAAACTTAACTTGTTTCCCAATACTCCAGGGCAAATTTTACAAATTATAAGGAACGTGAAAATGACAATTCTTTTGAAAATGAAAAGACAATCTCGGATTCATACGCGACATGCTAAAAAACTGGCTAGCGTTCACTGGCTAAAATTGCAGGAATTCGATAACTCGCAAATCAAGTCTTTGCAATTTTGCGATAAAATGTTTTACTTTTATGTTTTTTTAATGTTTATGTTTTATGTTATATGTATGATTTATTGTATACTTATTATTGATAAATCAAAATCCTTAATAATTACTGGATTTAACGTGTTGTGACATTGCATAGCCAACCTAGCCTGACCCATTACAATACTCATCAGTGTGCGTGATTGCGATAAAGGTGCTACCTTAACGGTTAGTCACTTACATAGTGACATCGGGCTATAAATCTAGCGGTGGCCATGGTCAGTGGACAAAACACCGATTAGTTCTCCCGTTAAACTAACGACAGGCCATTTATTACGGCGATATTACAATACCTATTGAATTCCTTCTGTTTGGGACAGACTTGAGAAAATAATAATCATCATTACCAGAACCTACAGCAACTAAACATATTTTTACGTATTCAATATGGGGCCGTTATATCCACTTTGAAGCTTTTTGTTCCGTGGACCGCACTGCATACGGTACAATTAAATTTCTAGTATATTATACTAGAAATTTAATTGTACCGTATGCAGTGCATTTCTACAGTATCCTATCTACATTGTAGATAGGATATTGTAGAAATTTAATTGTGTGCAGTGCGATCCACGGAACAAAAAGCTTCAAAATGGACATAACGGCCCAATATTGAATACGTAAAAATAAGTTTTTTAAATGTTACTAGGTATAATGTAAATTATTTTTATTGTATACAATTAGTAATCTTTCCTTGGTGAATTAATAATATAAGAAAAGTACTTACAGAGATTAAAAGACACTTAAAAATGAATTACACCATTTGTAGAAGGAAACGTGCCCAGAATGTCGCCTGCATTTCCACGTTGAATAGCTATGCTATTTTTTTTTGCAAAATATAAACCAGCATTCTGATCGCCTGACGCTGCAACGAAACGTTTGGCCAAGTCTCTGAAAGTTTCGTATGCACCTGGACCCCACGGACCCATAGTTTCTACCCCTAATGGTACAAATATGTAAACTCCATCGAGATTGGCATATTTGCGTCGTTTAAAGTTTTCGGCATTCTGCCATACCAGCCTGAGCGCAAGTTTCTGGAAGATGCGCCGGTGACAGAGTATCGACACAAGTAGCATCCCACACAAGAGGCCGTCCCATCTTACAAGGAATAAGAGTCATTCCATCAGGCCTCTTACCGTCGCACCGTATCAGAACCTTATTTATCAATTACCTTATAGTAGTAGTAGCATAACGAACATAATAATATTCAACTATTGGTCCAGTCTAGCTCCAAAATTGTAAAAATATTAAATTTATAATTTCCCACTACAATCAATCACCTTAATACTTCAAGTCTTGTGTACCTTCGCGAGAGATTTTAATTTTTACTGATCTTAATTTGTTTAGGGTCTTTCTCCTCTCCTCCCTCTCGTTCCGCACATATGTATATATACTATTGAAAAATATGGTAAAAAGCTCACTGATGGTTCAAACAAAAAAAAATAGTATATTATAAAACAACAAAAATGTTTAACATCAAGTTTCTTTAGATAATTTTTTCGTGAATATAGCCTTCTATACTTAGGTACGACTGTTTACATTAGACGTCGAGGCACAAAGCCAAGAAGGTCGAAGGGATGGAAAAAGTAAACAAGTTGTTTTTTCTACTCCTCGCATTATGCAGATTCGTCCTACAAAATTACTTATTTAAGCAATAAACGGAGCGCGACGTCGTATAAAAATCTTCGTCTCGAAGAAACGGTCTGGGTGAGAATGTTTCGGTGGAAGTCATAAACTTTGAGCTGTTACCAGAGCATCGTGAAACTAGATGAATACGTGTGTTCTGAGGAAACTGCGGTTTGATGCTGCTTTTTTATGTGCTTTCTTTCTTAAGTTTATTTTATTTTTGAAGGGGGACACTGTTTTGTGTGGAAGTTGGGTGCTGTAATGTGTAGTAAAATGTAGAAGGTTTCAATACTTTACCACAATAACCTTTCTGTTCACAGCTTAACAATTGCACTGTTCTTTATCCTCTAGCGTCGAAGTCGTAAAAGCCGACAAGGGAGTAAGATAGAAACAGGATCTAAAAATAACTAGAAAAGTTTGGGTGGTAAGGTATAATAGCAAGTCGTATAAATTTATTGCTAATTGAACTACAAGTTTTCTAGAATTAATAATCAACATTAATAAATTATGTTAATTATTATGTAAATGACACTATCTCTACGAAACATTTCAAATCAAATTTGTTGAGTTTTAATAGAGTTTCTGCGTCATTTAATTGTATGTCATCAGCTATACCACTCGACGCCTTAAGATTTCCAAACGTACCAGCACAGGTATATTAACGCCTATATTTTGCAAAAGGAACAAATACCACCAAATTCTTAAATTATCGCCTAATTCTAACAGTCAAATGAGCGTACTATTGCCACCTAAACAAACTTATTGCCGGAACATCTATCTGTCAGAGCAAAAACATGTATAGGTGTGATGACGAGCAAAGCGTTAGGTTACTGGTGACTACAACACGCGAGCCGAGTTAAAATAATTAAATTTGTATTTTAATTTTCGTGATTATTTACTATTTATTTAACGTTATTATTTGATATGTTCGGTGATAAGTCGCTATACTTTTTAAATGCTAGTTAAACATAGTTCTTTTGCAAATACAGATTTTAGATTTCTCTCGTGAGACCTGATATACGAGAGCCTATTGCTCGTTTATTATTATATTGATAGTATCTCCTTAAATCTTGAATTGGACGATATCCATCTAGGAGAAAATAGAACAAAAGATTTTTAACTGGGATTTATAAAATTACATAATAAAAAAGATTTAAAACCAGCCATCTGAGAATACTTTAATTACCATCATGTAGACGTCTTCCCTGCAAGAATAATGTCTACCGTGGAGCTACTACATAGACAATGTACTGGCAATTAACTTAGACCAAACGCGAACCAAAAGGCGGTGCCGTGATAATGTTTATGGTGAAAGTTGTCCACAGTAACAGAAGCTAGGCGGAACGAAGGCGGTCGACTTGAACAATATAGTTTGTAACAGTGATTAAGCTCAATTATAGCGATTAGCATGTTTGTGGTAAATGTAATGAAAACACAATAATGCAGACTGAGTAGATTTGTCCTCATATATTAATCTTATTGTTATGTGCGCATTTGCTATCTGTAATGAAATTATAAAAAAGTTGTTATTAACAATTCGTTAATATTTAATTTTATGGTAAATACACATATTCGACAATCCGTGCTTATGTTATGAGCGTTTGAAAAAAAACTCTTTCGGTTGGATTGATGCTTGTCAAGCTATTCAATAGATGTCGCTCCGTGCGACATACGACGGTTAAAATAAGATAAAAATAAAATTCGTTGCTTGGACGGTATGCCTTGGTGGCTTAGCGATCATGGCGTCTGACACGGATTGTCGACGAGAAGAAGAAGATGCGAGTTTGAATCCCGCCTGATTTTTATCTAAAATGACAATGTTTGGTCTTTGCTTTTAAAAACTTTTACGAAACATAATGTGTAAAAGAAAAGTGTGCGTGTAGATTAATGCCTTGACCACCAATTAGTTCCAGGAAATCCATGTGTCGCGTCAGTCGCGATTTATAGACCGTGCGGTTAATTTGCACCCCCAATTGCGATATGTGACATATTGAGATATTCTGTGCGTGTAAAGTACACTGTAGCAGCTGAACTTCACCTTGTATTTGAGGAATTTTCTTTCTTTACTTTTAGGATGTGAATCGAAAAAGACTAGGAAACCTTATGTACTTTTTTTTTTTTTTTTTTTTAATGTACAATAGGTTAGCGCTTGACCACAACTCGCCTGATGTTAAGCGTAGTTGTGATCTACGATGGAGCGCGCTTACCTAGAAGATACCGATTCACTCTCGACTTAAAGACTCGTAGATTATATTTATCAGGAAACAGAGACATCGGCAGTAAGTTCCACAGTTTGGCAGTTCGCACAATGTAAGAGCCAGAAAACCGCTTAGTGCGAGTCCCTGGAACTTCAACCGTGTAGCGGTGACGCCTTGAGGTGTCTCTGCTCGTCCGGTGATAAAATGGGGATGGGGGAATAAGATCGTGTAATTCCGATGCACACTCTCCGAAGTGCAACCGATAAAAAACCGAAAGGCAAGCAACTTTGCGACGATGTTCTAAACTTTGCAGCTTAGATTTGCAAAGGGATTCACTGCCTATGAGCTTCCTGGCTCTCTTCTCAATCGATTCCAGCGCCTGAAGCTGACATTTAGCCGATCCATCCCAAAGGTGCGAACAGTACTCCATGCACGTATATAGTATATATATATAGTACTTGAAAGCGTCGTGTGCTAGAGACCGCATCGATTCGTCCGCAGTGTCAGATATTCTACCACGAAGCAATGGTACTTACTGTGTTGGAGTGTGACGGGTACTGTAGCATGTGAAATTGGAAACGAAGGACTCTCAATAAGTCAATGTCTCGAGGTGACTAACGCAGTGCAATGTCGCGCAAAACTATAGCACTAAGCTATGCATGGCACTGCAGCTATCATGAACCGGAGTGGTGCTTTTCATCTGGCACACGGCTTGTCCATCTCGTTCACTTATTAGTATACAAAAACAGTGGTCGAATGGGACCAAAGAGCTGTCTCAGGGTGGCGTCCCGAGAAGATCTTATTTTTGGTTGGTCACATTACAACTCTTATGAGCAAGTATGAGTGGTATAAGAAAGACGTCAAAAATCAAATAAGCTTCGTAACTGATTGACACTACAGCGAACGGTGCGACAATTTGTTTCGAATGAATGTCGTAAGTCGCACTGTATTTCGAGGTTTTCAGACGCACTGAAACTTTAACTGTTTCACTTTAGTCCAGATTATTTTCGAAATTCTATCTCCCAAACTATTTAAGAAAATCAAAAACTTCAATCTTAATTTTACCTTGCGCGATCTTTGGAAAGTTTAGTGTATGTCAGAGATTTACGACTAATAAAACTTGTTATAATAATTTTGTTATCATTGTAAGTTTCATTCAATTAATTGTAAGTGTGGTACATACAATTTCAGGTATGTAAACGTACTCTGAAATCTATTAGGTGTATTTTCTCGTACGCAAAAACATTCACACGGGAAATTACTGAGAGAAGTTGATCATTTATTTTGAAAGAGTATAAAACTTTTTTTTTGATTATATTCAATCTGGTCTCTGGATAAAAAAACAGCAATCCATTGCCTCAAAAAAATTAAAACAGCAACTGCAGATATATTCTATACTATTTCTGCAGTTGCAACACCCGTTGCACATACATAAGACTTATTATCAGCTTAACGAGTCATCGTAAAATATTTGTGGGTTGTATTTTTCCAGGCAAACTTTCATAAAATACGAAATACGGTACACAAAATACGGTATACTAATCCAAATGAATATTTAAAAAATTTACCGAGGACATCATATTCTCGGACGGCAATTTTGTCTCTAAAATTGTGGCAAAAAGTAAGCAGGTGTTAATGCTACGATAATAATACAACTAAAACACGGATGCGTTATGTAGTTGAAGAATTCCTTTGGTCACCTTCAGACTCGATGAATTTGGAGATATAGTCATACGAGCGAAGTGATCTAAAGGGGCATCGCAATGTTACCAGCATGATTGTGAAAGAAGATGCCCAAACAAGTCACCCATTCATTCGTTCTTCAAGCAGTTTGTAAACCGCTAAATGTATTGGACACAAGCCGTTTACAAATGTTTTTTTTCATGCATCATGGTACGAAATAAATGCTATTTATTTTAAGAATATTTTATCAATTGTTTTTAAAATATTTTTTTTACTATTTGAAGCTTGCTGGTGTAAAATGTTGTAGTTACCATTCAACCATAAATATATTAACTTGAATACAAGAGTTTTGAAACCGAAAGCCGAATAGAATTGATTGAAATTGGAAGTCATGGCCGCAGGCGTGCTACCCCGAAAATTGATAAAGTTTGAATGAATATTAACCCGCAACTTTCCGAGTCGACTCGACTGCTCGACTGATACATCACTCTAATTTAATTTTAGAACAAAGTATACAAAAGCTGTAACGAGACTTTGAGGGTAGCTACTCAATTTTATTGTATTGTGAAAATAAGAAGTTGAAACTGTAAGAACTGAACTATAGCTGTATTCTATTCCTTGAACGGCGCCAATATAATGATTATAATTTATAAATCAATTATGCATTTTTTAGCATTTTGCCACCAATAAAACTTACTCGTAGCGGAACTTGCTTAGTAGTACTGAATTAATGAACCTAGTTTGTTAAGCAATCCTTGTTGAGATTTTTGTATGTATGGGTGACTACTAGACACTATTGGCATTTTTAACTAGAGTCTGTGTATAAAGAGAATTGTCCTAGGAATTGAAGTCGCGCGTATGTGACTGTTTTAATGCTATTACATGAATAGCTAAATTAGAGCAGATACACACGGACTGCTCGAGCAGTTAGCCAGTGATCAACATACATGGTCCGCTCTTGCAGTCGCGCGAGAGCAGTCTTCAGCTCGTGCAGCCAGTTTATGCTGACTGCTTCAAGCTGCCCGTATATATGGGGCCTAAAATAGCTGCTAATTTACTGTTTCGCAGTTTACTAGCGACCCACCGTGACTTCGCGCGAGTGCAATGCTGATACTCAATGTACTACAGAATGTCTTTATATATGCAACATTCACATATTCTTTGTCATTAGACAATACAAAAATGTTTTCTTTAGTGGGTACTCTTCAAAGAGCGACATATAATTGTCCATATGAACGCCGCCAGCCCCCTCGCCGGTACTGCCGCAACCGCTATGTCCCTGCATTTAAAATCTGTAATATCTTTGAAAATATTCATTTAAATTACATGTTTAAAGAGCCATATTGATCTATATTAAATGCACCATGCTTCATGGTAATTTGACCAACGTCCTTGTCTCTTAATATTTACAAATTTTATTTCAAATAAAGTAGCGGATGACAAGTGTTTAGAAAAAAAAAATCGATAAGTTTTTCTAAAAAAATTGTGCTCTAAGAAAATCAAAATCGTTTGGTTAGGCTCTAAGCTTATACCTATACTTAAGTAGTAGAAATAAATTTCATATTTTATTAAATAAATACTAGTCCCTTACAACGTTTACAACTGTGAAGTGTTTAATAATTATTATAGAGCAGGGGTTCACACCCAGATGCAGCTATGTTAACTATTTCATCTTGTTTTAACGCAAATTATATTATTCTACATAGATAAACTATTAAAGCTTCCTTTTATATAATTACATTTTTAAAATATGTAGAAACGAAATGAAAATCTTAATTATTCTTATTTCTGCTCAATCTATCTGATATTTAAAGTATAGCAAGAAAAGGTAAATGAAAAGTAATCAACTTCTTAGGCGTAGGCGTATTTTAGGGTTCAGTGGATTCTCATTGGTGTTTACTCGTACAAACTTATTGATAAGTTTATGTCTACAGCTCAGTGAAGATTCGTAGCTTAGGTATTTAGTTCGTAGAATTTTAATTATTTATTTTGATAACTACTATAAAATGTTCGGAAGATTTTAGAATTGTGAATATAAATGAAAAATTAAAATCGTTTCATTACTGTAGAATGTACACGAAAAGAAGGGGTTCAACGACATTTTTGCATAAATCAAGCTAAGTTACCGTTAGATTCGTTGTAAATGGGCCTTTCGTATGATGTATTCAAAACAGTATAGAAGGAGCTCGTTTCAAAGACAATCCACATCAATAAAAATCCATCCATGACTAAAAGGAACCCATTGGAGCCCAAACCTGAATAAAAGGTGCACATTGCATGCTAAACTGGTAAAAAAGGTTTTCATTGACCATGCTCAATACAAAAAAGGCGTAAGCTCGTAAGAGTTACATCGGTGAAATTAGTAAAAGGTCATGGTTATTGATTAATTAATTCAAATTATATATTTTCAGTCACACAGGTCACACCATTTATTTTTAAGTAGGCATTTAAATTTTAAAGTTTAATTGGAAATTATCTCTGATTGTTAGTTTTGTTGATGAGTCCTGTCTTTTCCTGTACCCTTTGTATGTCAGTGGTTTTTAACCGATGGTATATATGGTATATAATAAACATACTATCTCTGTAATATAAAATATTATAACTCTATACATACTATCTCTGTAATATAAAATAATCATTGAATATTAAAAGGTTTTGATCAATTTAATGCAATCTTTTAGATATGAAAACCTGTTATTCATTTTACATTTACTGTAGGTATGTTATCTTCAAACAGTCCATGACAAAACAAAAGTTCTGTGAATTGGTGATCCATCATCACTAAAAAGTTAAGTACCACTGTTCTATGTAGTAGTGTGTCGACGTTACGCTATCGTTTTCAGTAGTTACATCACAAGTGCATCACAAGCTAATTATTTCAATACGCCTGTACCCACCAGAAGCGGCCGGCAGATATAGCTTTAAACTGGTGGCATGGTGTTATGGTTCAAATAAATAATTTTTGAATTTTAAAACTCCTTTAAAATAGTACTTTCCAGTTGTAATCATTTTGTTTTATCTATAACATCAAAACTAGCTGAAGGTAACATATAATAAAATTATAGAAATTATAATTTGATGTTCTACATATAAATACAGTGCACTGGCTTCTCTCGCTTCGGCAGAGGCCAGGTCACTTATTAAATTATATTTATATATTTTTGGATGATGCCATAGTACCTAGTTGGTCTTATTGTGTAAATTTGCTTTACGGGGGTTACATTGTCAAAATGATGACAAAACTCCCTTAAAAATTTAAGAATAAAAAAAAATATAAATGTTTCATTTTGCACTCTAGTAATGCATGAATTGTTTGATATGAGATATGTATCTCAAGTGTTATCAATGGCAGACTCTTGCACAAGAATCCGCCGTGGTTGATGCCACTTCAGTGCTAAACATTCGGTGCTTACATTCAGGCTACGATTTGTCCCGACCCGTGAAATAAATTGCTGTTAATAAGTAGTAGTAGTAGATGAAACACTGTTTTAAACTATCACGGTTCTTCTCTAAAGTTATATGATTATTAACGGGATATTTACCGTGGTAAGGTTGTGGAATGAGCTCCCGATATTTCGGCGCAGTTACATGCACCATGTTCACGGGAAGACTTCCCGTGAACATGGTGCATGTAACTGCGCCGAAATATCGGGAGCTATATATCCCGTTAATAATCATATAACTTTAGTAGTAGATGGCCTGAAAACTTCGACATGGGTTGGCCACTTACCTATCCACCAAGCCGCACTGGGCCCGCGTGATGGATTATGGCCCAACTCCTCTCTCTGAGAGGAAGGCTCGAGTCCCAACAGTGGGAACAAAATGGTCTGATTATGAATAAGTGGACTACTAAGTCCCGCTAAATTAAAAAAAAAATATTACGAAAATCATCTCGCAGGCGATACTAGGGTGCGACTAGTATGTGAATATATAATAATAACTCGTCCTGGCTGACTCATCAAGGCAGATTAGCTAAGCTGGTGGGGCTCCGAATTTGAAGTATTGGCAATTAATGCCTTTCATGTTGTAAAAATCCACAAAGAAAGGATTTATTTCACTCATAAGGGAGTAAAAAGGGAGTACCTATAAGCGGGTGTGTTCAATTTATGTCCTGTCTGGTTTCGTAAGTGTCTTTCCGGTCAATAATAGTTGTAAGTAATTTTTCGATACTTTTTAATTAACTGTACAGAAAGCTGATGAACGAGAACCTTCGGAATTTGTTTCTAGATCTTCATCAAGTGCGAGTACTTTAAATTTAAAATGGGAAATATAACTACGGGTCCTAACCGGATAAATGTACTTACTCAAATCTACTCTCATAAGTATATCTGCCAAAATTGTACACCATAAACAGCGCACATACAAAATATAAAGCCAAGACCTAGAGAGAAGGAACTGTCGGTTGATGTTTAGAAATACACCGGTATTTGTTGATTTTATTCTGCATTATATGAATAACTTGGATATTAGAAGTATTCAAATTATCAATGGGATAATTACCATGTATATTTTCTGTGAGTTTCCGATATTTCGGCACTGTTGCAAGCGCCATGATCACGGATGAACTGATAATGTTTGTGACCATGATAGTTTAAAAATAAAACTGGATATTCGCTCAACTTAAAAGTGCTGTAGAAATCCTTATAAATGACAATATACTTTACTACTACAGAACCCTCTTGATGTGCTGGACAATGGCGTATGCGAGTAGAGCATTTGATTAATTTTGAAGTATTAAGTTACGTACAATAAGGGGGTCACAAGGCTTCTCTGATCTATATGTACTGACGTGATTAAAAGTACACGTTCGGGGATTCGAGTTCGAAGTAAACTAATTAGTGTTTGAGAAGAGTCTATATATTGAAGCTTATCCCTTATTAATTGTTTGCTCAAATTATCTCTTGCGGTATAGAGTTACCTTGTCTCTTACTTATACATGAGTATGTGTACATGTATAACCTATAAGACTTAAATAAATAAAAAACTACTATATCGAACTATACCAATTAAAAAAATACTTAGTGTCTCTTTGCAATGTTAAAATAATCGTTTTTAGTGGATATATTTGAAAGTTTGCTTATAACAAAAATAAAAACTGTTTTAAAAACTTTGGTTGTATTAGCTTTGTTTCCTGAATTTGTTTGGTATCTCCTATTTCTTTTTACATTATCCGAGAGTGATGGAAGTGATGGATAGTAGTGTAACCCTATTTTGAATCTAAAGTAATTGCACTTGATGCAGATCTATAAAAAAATCCTAGGGTTCTTGATCATCAGCTTTCTGTTCAATTATATGATTAAAGTATTATTTAACCTGGTTTTTGAACGTATCAGATGCTCTTCGAGATGCAGCTGCGCTTCTTAATGCCAGCTGAAAGCTCGTAGACGCCGCTACACACTCACCCGGAATATGAACATTTGGTATGCTCGAAACCCGGGGTGACATGTTCGATCACTTATGCTGGGGTGACACGAGGCCAGTTTTCCAAGCCAGGACAGCAAGCCACATGGAGCTAGTACTTCTGGCTTCGTGTAGACAGAACTAGCTTAATGTTTAAGCTAGTAAACTAGTTTACAAGCCAGGACATTTTTTAATAGGTTCTATTTTAGGCCAGTAGCGCTGATTTTACTATCCTGGCTTGTGTACTAGCTCCATGTGGCCGGCGAAGCCAGTTTTCTGTTGGCTGGTACACAGGAACCATGCGTTTTGTTAATTTTTCTGACGTGTTCTTGAGATTTTAAGATGTACAAACTAAGTACGGAGATTAATTTAAAGTTTGTACAACTGTACCAAAACCATTAATGTCTGCGGATCGCCACCCTTTTCAGTTATAAAGACAATTATAAACTTGATCAGGTACAAAAAAAGGGTGGCGAATTAAAGAAAATGGGTATTGTCCCGTACCGTTTTTGTAACTCATCTTCTACTTCTAATTAAGTGCAAATTGGCACAGATTTCGAAGTTTTTTTCGCATGCAAATCATGCTGGACGCGTGGTCACCTCAGTCATTGCAATAGTACTGGCTTAAAATAATGAAGCCTCATGTAAACGGAACTTGCTTGTTCCAAGCCAGGTCAGCAAGCCAGGACAGTTTAGTAAAAAAACTAGCTTGCTGCCCTGGCTTGAAAAAATGGGCACTGTCACCCGGGCATTACAATCAACCCATTATGTTGCCATTGCTGGAACTTAAGCCTTCCTCTAAGAGAGGAGTAGGGCCATGAACCATTTCGAAGTTTTCAAGCCGGCCGAAGGCCTTGGATATAGCCTAACGACTGTTGTCTTAAGATAAACAACCACCGACCGAAGGACCAACGGCTCAACGTGTACCTCCAAAACACGGAAGCGCTCAGTTGAATAAAGCCACTAGCGGTCACCCATCCCACTCCTGGCTGCAGCAAGCTTTGCTTAACTTGTTGATCGGTTAAGATCGCCAAGTCACGTTCCGCTGCGAGAGTTTCGCGTGAGTGTTGTTCCGGTAAATAATATAAGTTCAAATAAACTTTATTACTCATTAAGACAATAATTGTCACTTAAATGAGAACTTATATTTTTTTTAAATTAATAACATTTATATTTATCGACTCTTGTACCGTCTGTTAATATCAAAATGAAGACTCATTGTATGTACATAGGTAGATTATTTCAGAAGCCAATGATCACTGATTATGTGTTCAGAAACAGAAATTTAATTATGAATAAATATTAAGTAATAAAATAATAAGTAATTTTTTTCGAATATTTAATTATGTATAAAATTTAAGGGTATAAATAATATGATTTCAAATATACACGATACATGGGGCCGATCTAATCCGATATCAAAACTGAATTATTCGAAACTTTTATTATATCTTGCAACATAGATAAGCTATTGTTTAGCATATATTAAATTCTAACCAAAACTGTAAGGCTTAAACTATAAAAATTGTTTTTAATGAACAAGTAAAGCCTTATCTTTTGATATCCCACTTGATCTAATTGAAAATTCAACTCCCTCTCAACCCTTTGACCATCCCAATATTAACAGCACCAACATTTGCTCAAATACTGCGATATATGAACATATTAAAATATTGAAATAAACTTCCTCCAAATTTTATAGAGTTTCGTTCCGACCAACCGTTTTCAAGTAAGCATCGAATACACGACAAACATACAACGCCAATTCGCCAGAGTTTCCACTAAGACCTCGCTCCGCTTTCTCGGCAGTACTTACCTAATATGCATAAAGCGAATATCCTCTTAAGAATAAAATAAGCAAATTGACATCTGAAATGGAATTGGTTTGGAGTAGGTATACCAATTTCATTCTCAGATCAATATCTCATTTATGTTTGTTAGGTTTCAAACTTCGAAAAAGAAAAACAATTCACATTTCAACGCTTAAAAGCATCTTCGTTATATATTCGTTTAATTTCAATAGAAGATGAATATATAAGACTGTTTATGGTAATAGAAGTTTAGATTAAGTTTCTTATTCAATTATAACTTGAAATTCTTGTAGGTGTTTTTAATAAATTTGTTTCAGTTTCGTACGGTCTATGGGGGTTTAAAGTATGTGTTTTTTCTTCGTATCCGAGTCATTTGGCATTAATGTAACACATTCCATGGTAGTATTCTTATGCAAGTGTCCATGGTGTGCACCACCGCAGTGCAATATGTCTTCCTTAAAGCTGAAATGTGATGCACTATTTGTTAAGGATGAAAATCACTGTAGTGAGTGAAGTCACTGGGCGCAGTGAATATAGTGAATCGTAAACTTTAAAGCAAATTTTTGATGACATGATTCATACCATCAGTAGAGTGACTAGTTCGTTTATAGTACTGGAGTCTGCAATGTTCAGGAATGTCCTACGGCTGAGCTGATAATCATAATAATTATTCACTAATGCAACAAGTACTTACACATTACAATATGATGATGATGAAACGGAGACATAGAGGCTTTTGTACTGATTACCAAGTTACTTTTGTACTTCTTACTAAGTCACACTTTATATTTTATGAAACTTTTTGAGAAAGGTTTTCTGTTGCACTCTTGCAGAAACGGTTTCATACAGATTTAAAGACTTTTCTTTCCAGTAGTGTGGAATTTGGAACTAGCACGTTAGATAATGTTTATTTTCTGTCTATAAATAACAAAGTATTGACGGTAAACGTTTACGTAAATTTGAACCCCTTGCTCTCAGGCGGGTTATTAGAATGATAGTGTATTAGAAGTTACATAGTACTAAGAACTTAGGAAATGTACGAAAAATAATGCAAAATTATCACTAGGTTGCTTCTCTCTTCGTTTTCTCGTCAAACTATAACAAAGTCCAATACGTTTAATACTGCTTAACATTTGCTAGACAGACGGACGGTATTTTAATTAGAAAGGCTTTAATTAAGCAAGCCAAAGGGCTCACAGCTAGCTATATTCTAGACATATTCTCGGTTCATCTGACTTCAGTTAACTTTTATATTCAATTTTGTAATTAAAATTTTCATGTTTTTTACCATTTCTGTTGTGTTTTTTTCTCTTTTCTCGTTTCTACGCGATGTTTTCTCCGGTCTAGAGTGTAGTGGGATGTCGGGTAAAGAGAAATATATTTTGAATGTTGGAAAAATATGATTTATGACAGGACGCAAATGTAAATGTTGTTTCAGGGATTTAGCTGTCAGCGTTTGGTTGAGAAATCGTCATGTAAACTCTTTGACCCTTTAAGTTTCAGCTCTTTATCGCGGCGAACGAGACCTGCAGGGCTATTATGTATCTCAGTTGCAATCAAATGTTGATTGCAATCTTGAAAATGGCGGCTCTATGTCAGTTTTGACAATTCCAGTACGCAAAAATGTTGAGTTGTTGAGTTGAGTAGAGCTGACAGAAGTGACATGGAGCCGCCATTTTATTTGATTTCAATCAATATTTGTTAGCAACTGAGATACATAATAGCCCTGCAGATGCAAACGGGACTAGTTGCAAATGGCACTAATCGCGAACGTACAAACATTCTAGATAAGAAGAACGACTCAAAATCTATTTTTGTATCAACCCTTCGGAATCCAATTCTATTAAATAAGTTAATTCGCGAGTTAAGCTTGACTTGCACGACGATAAACCTTCATGGAAATAGTAATGTTCATTTATATTTTTTCGTGTAAATGCCAGATAATAGTATCTCCTGCTGTAAACATCCCGTTGTAGAAAACAACAGGCACTCCATAAACAAAAGCGGACGAGATCCGTCCTCATTACAAGTAACATTTCAAACTAAGCACCACTTCACACAGCCCCGCCGTCCATCGACAGTCAGACAGACACGGTACTAAGGACACAGTACATAAACTATAAAGTTTGTATTGGTTCTTTAAAAAATATTTACTCTTGTATGTTCTCGGCTTAGAAATGGAATGTACCATATCCTCTCGCATCGATATCGATGGTGCAATAAGAAATACATGTAATATTTTCTTGTAATAATTGTTCTGTCAGCTCCTTCTTGAACGAGAAGATGTAATGGTATGTATATGTATATGTATATGTATATGTATATGTATATGTATATGTATATGTATATGTATATGTATATGTATATGTATATGTATATGTATATGTATATGTATATGTATATGTATATGTATATGTATATGTATATGTATATGTATATGTATATGTATATGTATATGTATATGTATATGTATATGTATATGTATTTAATTTATATGTCTAAAAATGTGTATGGTGTACATTACGTGCTAAGCGTAGGCTATTTACCAGGAAATTTTCGAAACTGGATAAGCCAAATATAAACATCGATTAACACACAACCGTGACATGTATCTTAATTTATGTGTAAAATACTATAATAAATAAATAATATATTTTATGTATATTATTTATGTTTTATATATGTAACATATATGTAGTAAAACGAGTATAGATAATTATGTAAACCCGTGCGTAAGTCAAGCAACATCATCGTTGTACAGAGCTAACCAGCTGTTAAACTCGCCACGGCACCATCGATGTAATCCCCCAAGTTTTTCCTTTGTGTCCGATCTGATCCAGGATGGTCGTTAGTATAATGACAGTATTAATTGCTGGCAGTATTGTTTGTCTTCCCTGCTGACCGGCCTGTATTGGAGGGGTCCGTCGAGAGATAAGGATCATAGAGAAACTTTTCATTAAATAAAAAGTACCCTTTACAGTTTAGATGTTATTTCCATGGTTTCTATGCGACCCGCTTTTTTATGTCTCATGAACTGACCGTGATAACACGTGAGACGACTTGTACACTACATGGTTTTTCACTTTCAGCGGTGCTAAGTAAACCGGCGTAACCGCTATCGTAGTTATCTTTATTATAATAGACTGTTGACCCGCCCGTGGCTTTGCACGCGTGATCTCGCGGGATACGGCAGCTTTATAATAAAAGTAACCTTTATTATTTAATAACTTTTTGTTATTTATAAACCGATTGACATGGAACAAACACTAAATGTTATGTGAAGCTAACCACAATATATAGGGGTATCGTAATCAATAAGCATCCTTTTAAGGGCATATTCTGTACATCAAAACAAACGTCTTTCGTTCTACGACTTTAAAAATTCGTATTTTTTTCCTCCATACAAAACTTAAAAAACCAATACGACCGGTTTAAACATAATTAACACACTGTAAAAAGCACGTGTGCAATGCCGACAGGCCCCTGCCGGCGGCGCGTCACCAGCGCAAGTCAAGGTCGTCGCAGCTGTGCTACGCTACGACGCGCTGATAACTACATGCATGGCTACACGTAGATGAATGAAGTGGACGCGATGTAGAGTTATGAAGTGTAAGAAATAATATGTCCTTAACAGGGTGCTGATTGATTACCACTAACCCGGTATATCACATAATCGGATAATCCGTTTTTGAGATTAGCCTGCACAAACAGATAAACAAACAGACAAAACGACAAAAATTCGAACATTAATTTCTTTTAATAAGACTTTCGTTGACAAAAGTTACACCATTTACAGTGATCCGTTACATTTTTATTACATGTATATGTAAATTATTTTTATATGGTTTCGGGTCACATACTAAGCATAAAATCACAAAAAGGCTGACAGGTCCAGGTGTAGCTTCAAGCACCATCTAAAAAAAGTATCGCGCTGATATCTTGGAAACTATACACTTTACGACAAATCTGTGACCACTATTTTAGAGAATAAAATTTCGCATCTTTTATTACTTACCTAAAAACTTTTTTGTAAATCTTACCGTTTACTATTTATGGCCTATTTAATTTAAGTAATCTACCCTAAACCTTATTAAAAAAAAAACAGAAATTACGTGCGAGGTTAAATTCTATTTTTACTGTCCTACCACGCAAATGCTCAGTTGAAAGAGTTACGCAATCACCCATGCAAGTGACCTATTCATTGTGCTTTACTTGTAATTATCATTTATAAATGACTAGCAAATCCTACAACGGACGCCCTGAAAGGTAATAAAAAACACATAAATATTAAACTTTTCAAATACAGTTACAATTGTATTTCTAGATCGGTCCGGTAAGGGAATAGAAGTTAAACAACATGGACGTAGAGACGGCGAGTTTTAATAAGATTCCTGCGGGGGCTAGTGCAGAATATTGTTTGTTTTAGCCACTTGTACGTTAGAACGCTACGTATAAAATAATATGCTTTACGTTACAATTTCCTTTATTGGTTTTTTTGGTGTTTGAACAAAGCTAATATGATATTTTTCCTTGTCGAAATAGGAAAGTGAAAGGCTATAGTGTTATACGAGTAGATATGAAGTATAGTTCGGCTTTGTCAATAGTTTCGTAAGTTCTGAAATAGGTAAAAAAGTATATATGATACAAAAGAAAATGATTTTTTGATGTTGTTTTGAAAATCTTACAAAGCGATGCAACTCATGACCTTTATTTTATTATATTTATATTATGTATGTCTCAAAAAAAGAAAATTAATTTTCAAGCCATGAGACTACAACTTCCTTTCTCATTCATAAATTGTCTGGGCTTGTTTATCCTCGGATATCGTCAATATCTTTCTTGATTGACGCGATGCTATATTCTCATAGCATTGGTCGAACGATAATTTAAGCAATACATCGTACAAATCAACGAGTAGTCCACAAAATACAACGCAATTAAGCACTACTTTATTTGCAAATTAAAAGTTTTCTGTCACGTCCCAATATCAACATCAAAATAAAGTTTAGTAGTTGATTTTGCCAAGTACCGAATCTAGAGACGGCAGAAAAAGAAAATAGACTTGCTCCTGACACTTTGTCTACTCGATATTTGAACAATGTCTCTCGGTGTGACGTTTTTCTAAAAGTACCGAGTACTTCACTTCGCCGACAGAAGCTTTCGACTGAATCAAGGGTAGACTCGGTGAGACATAATTGTATAAAAATATTTTTATACCAAATAAAATTATTATTGTAACGTCTTTAGTGAGTACCGCCACTTTGTCAATGTTAGGTTTAAAGGGTATTCATAAAGGGAAATCAAGAGGAAAATTTTATGGTTTAAGGGAATTTCATATAGGTTATTTGCTTACATCTCAGTTTAAACTTAGACTATGTTTTATAATAAGGCTGTATATGTCTCGGATGATGAACGCAATGTAGTGCTGCTAAAACTTTTTTCCCTTTACCATCTAGCCGTGATTCTTACCATCGGGAGCACCACCGTCTTGTACTTAAATACATAAAGAAAAAATAAAGTTTGAATTAACCACACACGTCGCAATTACTAGAATCGTAGTATATTTTCTAAAAAAACTATTGCATTATTAGCCAAATATGGCGACCGGTGAGTCTACGGGGCCCTCAATATGGTATGTCTCCTATATAAATATGATAATGCAAGCACTCGTTGAATTTTTGATATATAATCAACTAAATGTAAGCCAAACCATTATTACAACCCTAATTTATTTGAAGACTTTTCTCATACCCCAGCCCCACCATACCCTAGATATAAATAAAAAGAAATGTTTGAAGTGAACACTCGTTTGGCACCTAAACAACAAACAATTAAAGTACTCACAGAAGTTAATTGTCGGACATGTACACTATTTGCTTATGAAATGTGTCCGGAAATGAAAAACAAAGAGAAATATTCTTTTTAGAGTCACTACTGAAAATAGTTTTTAATGACAGGTGCAATTTGTAAAAATTTATACCGACTTCCACTCTATTACTTTGGTTAAAATCAGTTATTGGAGTGTAACTCAAAAACTACTAGACCGAATTTCATAAAACTTACATTGGATCACACAGGAAGCAAAAGCGTTCAAAAAAAAATTTTAGAAATCGTTCACCCCCTTGTAAGTTATGAAGTAACAAACATTAAAAAAATAAAAAAAATACAGCCGAATTGAGTACCTCATTCATTTTTGGAAGTCGGTAGAAAATAAGCGTATGTTCGCGACGCCATTTTCCGTAGAGAAAAAAACATTATTCTTATATTCAGCTAATCATAACAATAGGTAAACTAATAAAACGCTTTTGCTCTATCACAGTTCACTCCAATCTGTCAACTAAGCAGGTTTAAGTCGATGTAAATATCGATGGTAGTTTCATTGAAATAACGTGCGGTACAAAATGGTTGTTGAAACCTGTACCTTGAGACCGAAAATGCAAAAAAGACGAATGTCTAGTATTTCTCCAAACAGTAGACCTCACGAGCATAGTCTTTTCAGCGGCAATTTTCGGAGTCTGAGCTATCAAAATAGTCCAGGTTTTTTTAAATTTCACAACCTATTATCTGGGTAACCATTTGACCAAGCTCATATTCGCAGTTCCTCTTATAAGTCAAGTACCTATGTGTGTAGCAAATGTTATCAAAATTGGTCTGTAAATAGCGCTGCAGCAAACTTCCCCCTTTTTAGGAAAAGCACCCCCTCACTCAATAATCCCTACGAATAAAAATGCTATTAAATAGTAGAACATGCATACCAACTTTTGTCAATATTGGTTGAAAAATGCGACCTGTACAGAAGACCGAACATACAACCTAACAAACATAAGGACAGAAAGTCGTTTTGCCCAGTTAAAACAGAGTCGCTTAGCTCTCTTCGCACGCTCGATTAATAAATAACCATGCGTAAAATGGTTACTCAATATAGTAAATTTTTTGTTCACATTATTTTATTTGAATAGCGCAGAGGCATAAAACTTAAATACAATCTCACAGTCGACCTAATTAAACTTTAGCAAGTTTATTTGTGTACGTTTATATTACAGCTTTCAATTATTATTTTCTAACTTAATGGCGGCCATTTTTATGGAGCTATTAAAATGTATTGAGTTTCTTAGACTTTATTACTTTCGATATTAGATAAGTCTAGACTTTTTCAGACATACCTTTAATTTGATTTTTGGTTACTGAATTGGATGAAGTAGACTTTTATTGTGGTGTAAAATTTTTCAATCTCGAAATCACTTAGTTATGATAGATGAGATATGTCTTTGTAACTTTTTTTAAATACTGGTACTATTTTGGAAATGTATATGCAATATTAGTATATATATAATTGTTCATACACATATATATTGTTTATATATATAAACAATTTAAAGCTATCCTATCCTATCTTACCAGAATCCTGAAACATGTTGTCAAATTGAAATAGTTATGAACGTGTATTCTAACTAATGACTAAATTGGAGGTAAAAAAGTTGAGGAAACTGAAGTTCTGTTACTACAGACTACTCACAATCTATTGCTAATTAATATACCTAAGAAATAATTAATAAATACTGCAAATGTAGTTAAAATATACAAACAACTAAAATTTTACTGTAATCTTAATAAATATTACCCGGTACTTAATCAAACTTCTTCTTCTCTTCTCCTCGTTCCCTCACTGCTGAGGATCGCGACCACGTACAAACAGTCTAAATTGGGTGCGGTCATAGGCTGTGTGAACATCACAGTGTATGCTACCACCCACCGCCTTCTTAATCGTGTCAGACCATCTTACAGGCGCCCTTCTCTGACTACGTTTACCGTCAATTTTTCCTAAAATAATGGCTTTCTCCAGACAATGCTTTGAAGACCGCATAATATGTCCAAAGAAGCTGAGGGCTCTTTGTCGGCAGATAGTGGAGAGCCGTGTGGTGATTTTAAGCTCCGGTATTTAATCATACTACCTGGTACTAAATTAATAGTACCCGGTAGAAGTGAAACCAATACCGAATTTAATAGTAGGTTAGTAGCCAAGGGCAGTAAGGCACTTGCTTACGTGCTTAATGCTTACACCCGAGCTAACTACTCTGCTTTACATCTCGATTGTGAGGTAAGTAGAAAAAAACCGGCATTACATTAGATGTACGCGAACTTTTTGAAAGAGTGAAGTGTTTTTTTAAATTACTTTCCGCTCTAGGGCTTCAGCACAACAACATCCACACAAGGTCCCATTTCAAGTTTCGTAGTTCGTTGTCATTGGTGAGCCCGTATTACATACTTTTACTGCCACATTTATGGTCGAACCCGGGACCAACGGCTCAGAAGGCAAGCTTTCTATCAACTAACCCAACAGGCCAGTCTGAGTAAGATAGTATCTTAACATTAACATTTTTGTAATATTTGTAGACATACTCAATATATACATTAACAACAGGAAAAAAAGAGAAACACAAATGTTTATTTGCGGCAATATACAGGTGTACAAATGAATAAAATCAGGACAGTAGGTAATTAAAACAAACGACAGTAATACACCTATAATTTTGTCACAAATCGATCCCAACTCAGCATAATGCTGATTGTAAACAATCACCGCTGGTATTCTGTTGGGACCGGCAGGTGACGTCAAGTACGATACCACGCGATTCAAGGTTTGAAAATAGTCTCTTAGGCTAAGGGAACCCTATTAATTTTGTTATTCTATCAAAAGGATATGCCTCCGATGTATACACTAGATTAGTCGGAAATTATAAGCCGAATAATGAAATCCTCACTAGAGAGCCTATCTACCAAACCCGTTCAAATTCTATATCTCTCATCTCTAATTATCACCGGGTTAAACTCCGGAGATTCCGTGTATAAATAAGCTCCGTTAAAACATCAAGACTTTGCAGAATTGAATTTACTTTTAGGATTCGAGGGAATCTTATTTAAGATATCCACTGAAAGTGCCTTTGAAACGGAATAACTTGGAAGAGATGACTTTATAGATATTTCCTAGGATATATGAGTCTCCCGGGAAAGGAAGGGAAAATTTTACGGTTTTTTTATTGTTATTCTATAGATTTGTGACCGAAACGACGATACTGTGACGCAAGAAAAGTTATGACAGTGTTTATTTGTACCTTTGTGGTATACCACTGAAAGACATAATACAAGAAAACGTCACGGGAGGGCTGGAGTCATCTGTGATTGGAATAGCCATATTTATCTTATCGGTAAAGATTTGATCTAATTCTATAACAGTGTTGCTGTTAGAACGTTATGATACTCGTATATAGGCCATATTTTGTCTTGATGATTAAGATATAATACAAATTCAAAAAAATAGCAAGGCAGTGTTTTTTACACCAGGTTAAATGTAAACTCATCCAGATCCAGTATCAGTCTAAACTAGAACACTCACAAATATCTAGTGCCACGGATACATGAGCCGGTCCGGCCATTCAACAAATAGCCAGATGCTTAGTAAAAAAGAAACTTTAGTGTTTTTCTGGGTCAGTAAACATTTTCAAACACTCCCCAGCACTGTTGTGCACAATTTTTGGTACCTTATACGAGTATATAATAATCTAGTGGTGGTTAGGTATTTATCGAAGTGGTAATTAGTTATCTTTTACCCTTCATATACCGTGATAATTAAAACAAAAGATTTATGAATGAAAGGCACTTACATTTACGTCAGTGGTACTCAAAGGATTAAGGCACATATATTTTCTTTAAATTAATTCCCGTTTTCACAAAGCTTTATTGGAATATTTGTCACCTAACTTGCGTTTCGCATTTTTGAAATGTCGGTGAGAATGGCCATTAGAATATTAATAGAAAAATACTTGTACTATTTATACTCGTAATATTATTAGTAGTATTAGACAGAGTACTGTCACCATTATTACTTTCTACTAAAATACCCTAATTAGACTAACCGATTTGCATGCTTTATCACGGTACCAAAATACCGGTAAGTATTAAACTTAAACTTGGTTTAACTCTAAACTGCGTTAGGACTGTAGTTTGAAACGACACGAGTATATCACGGCGGTGGCGTCGTATGTATTAAATTGTTGTATTGTTATTAGAAACATACGTAATGGTTTTTCGGATGTAATTATGTGCCTCCAATAATATAGAGGTTGGTTCTGTGGGGTTCTGGGTATGATATTACGTCGGGGTCACCAAATGTCCGCTACGGTGCGCTTGATGCGTGTTAAAAATTCAAATTAATTCTGCGTGTTCTATCTGTCACTTGTATACCTATATATTGCGCTAACCATGTACATCCCACTAATATTATAAATGTGAAAATTTAGATGTTTAGAAGTGTAGATGGATGGATGTCAGCGCTTGAACTTTTCTTTGCAGGCAGTCTCCGATTGGGGCGATGCCAATCTAATTAAGTTCAATGCTGCTAAAACCCAGGCGTGTCTTTTCTCCGCCAAACGGAGCCCTTTCCAGCTGGCTCCTACTTTCAGGAATGTGTCCGTGCCGATAAGTAACAATTTCGAGCTTCTTGGCATCTCATTAACACCAACTCTCAATTTCGGCTCCTATATTGAGTCCAAAGCCCAGCTTGCCTCAAAAAAGCTTGGTGTTTTGGCTAAGGTGAGACAATACTTCACACCGGGACAGTTGCTTAATCTTTATCAAGCCCAAGTCCGGTCGTGTATGGAGTACTGTTCTCACCTTTGGGATGGTTCTGCCAAATACCAGCTGGAGACACTGGAAGCTATTGAGAGGAGAGCCAAGAGACTCATTAATGACGACCACCTAGTACGCAAGAGACTCTAGAGTCTCGAGCATCGCCGCAAAGTCGCTTGTTTATCGGTTTTTTATCGGATACATTTCGGTGAGTGTGCAATGGAACTTCACAATTTGATTCCGCCATCCCCATTCTATAATCGGACATCCAGAGATACTCAGAAGCGCCACCGCTTTATGGTGGATATTCCATTTACCCGTACGAAGCGATTTACTTCTTCGTTTATCATACGAACCGCTAGGGAATGGAACACCCTCCCTGAGTCGGTGTTTCCGGTTAAGTACGATATGGGGGTCTTCAAAACACGAGTGCATAGGTATCTTCTGGGTAAGCGCGCTCCATCATCGATCGCATCATCACTTAGCATCAGGTGAGATAGTGGTCAAGTGCTACCCAGATCGGTATAAAAAAAAAAAACTTTATTGACATGTTTGTTGCTTATTCACGCTCAAACGGCTGTGCTAATTTTGATGAAACTTGGTATGGAGGAAACTGGGAGATAGCCCATAACTTGGGAAATGTTGCTGATCTGAAGCGGCAGGGTTATGTATTTAACCTGTATGTATGTTCGTTCCTATGTCCAGTAACAACTCAACGGTTCAACCGATTTTAATAAATGATACGTCAATAGATTTGTCTTGATGGCACAAGTGTTAGTATAACCCAACTGTGCCAAAGCCCAAAAGGAGGGTGTATATTTTGTGGGCTATTTATTTCCGTAGTGAGGTTCTTAAATAATTTGAAAATGTTTCTGTAGGGTAGAGACTCCCTGCACGCGGCGGAACCGCGGGATGTAGCCACGTAGAAGATAAATAAGAAAAACTATTTCATGAGGAAGAGAGTGAACCTATTGGGATCATATTTTGTCTAAGCTTTTACGCCATCCGTGTGATTAATCTGGGATGTTCAACTTCAGACGAAGGAAGGGCCGTGGTCAAACAACTATAACTCATGAAAAAATCTCAGTAAGTTTCTTAAACATCTTCTTACCCTACAACATTCGCAAAACATCCCAGCAAAGTACCCGATCAGATTACGCGGCAACCGGTGAGCCAGGTGCTCAACAGAAATTGTTTCGCCAGTCCAATGTAAATATTAGTTAATTAACCGTAAACCGACGCAGGACGGGAACCGGGCCGGCCGTTAGCTCTGCCCGGATGTTCCTAGGTAACTATTTGACTTGACATCTCAGATTAAAAACTCGTGCCAACCGGGCTCGACACAGGGTCCGGTTAGACACAGAGCAGTGCAGTATGTCACTTACATGCTTATATTTATTTTAGTTTTTCTTATATACAGAATAGTATAATATGGTTTCCGGTCCTTTTGGATAATCATGGGGGAGGCCTATGTTCAGCAGTGGACGTCCTACGGCTGAGATGATGATGATGATGATGATGATAATATGGTTTGTAATATAATTGATTATATTAGAACCGAATTGAATAGGACGAAATGTAACGGCAAAGAATGAAATAAAACAGATTGGAACGTAAATAATTAAAAGCTGCATATATAATAACAACAAATTATAGTATGAATAAAAAATGTCAATTCATGTCAGATTAACCTCTGAATAACTTTATAATGACAGAAAATATGTATCGTTGATTTAAAATATTAGCACGAATTTAAAAATACATACCATATATAGATCTTACCTCAATTATTCAATCTTGAAATGTAACTAAACTTTATTGAATTTAACGATACACAACGAGATCGAAACAAAAGTTAAATAAGTTAAGCGCAACGAAAGAATACGATAAATTCCATAAAAAATGTCATAGCTTGGCGCTGGGTTAATTTTCAAACTTCGCATCTCCATTAGGTCAAATTTTACATTAGAAAGAAAAACTGTTTAATTAAATAACTAACAATGAAAACGTAGTCAAACAGATTGATTTACATTAAAATATTAATGGTTATTTTGTTTGTCGTAAATATGATTCCACTATTTTATTATTAGTTATTTACCTAATTAAATTGGTTTTTCTTCCTCCTGTAAAATGTGAACAAATTGAACAATGATTTGTTATTTATTTATATTTACATTTTTAGAAATTAAACTTATCACTTACGTTTCATAAATATTATATATACATTATATTACATTATTGTTATAAAAACTAACGTAGTTTTCAATCATTATTAATTAAAAATACGGGATTTCTCACGTAATATTTATCGGATAGGTCCGACTATAGTTTCGACCACATTCGGTGGCCTTTTTCAAGGAGTGTTCGGGACGCCCGCGTCGATGACGTCTCGCCTAGCACTGTGCTAAGCGAGACGTCATCGACGCGGCCGGACCTATCCGATAAATATTACGTGAGTAATCCCGTATTTTTAATTAATAATATATTACATTACGTTATACGTAAGTGATAAATTTAATTTCTTTCACTACATTGCTCATTAATACAATTTTACGCTTAGAATATCTTCATAAAGATGTGGACAGAAACTAGTTTTAAAGTATTTAAGGTAAAATATTACACTGAATAACATTATTTTTGTTGTTGTTTACTGAGAAAAGCCTTTACATTTTATCCATATTTTACGACTTTGCGTAAGGCGATAATACTTGATTTTACGAACGTCACATATTATCTAAGTGACAATTAAACTCATGTAAGTTTATTCTTTTGAATTATTATAATTGAAAATGTATTCGTTTTCAAGTAAAGTATGTACCAATAACAATCGATATTAATTGTTATAACAAAATGGTGTTATTTTATGCTATTTATTATATTTTATACTTATTTATATATTAAAAACAGGGAAATGGTGTCCTTGCCTCGCATACCCCTGCTGATGGCAGTTGCAGTGATCTTTGAGACGTTTGAGTTCCATTACCACTTAATAATAAATTAATTATATTTGCTACGCACCACCTCTGGTTTCCTATCGCAGTAGTGATAAACTAAACCTTAACTAAATAAAAATAAACTAAACTAAAAAATCTTGCGATGAAGCCTTCTATGTAGATGATAAAGTTCTATCTGTAAAACACGCTACCATTTTTATAAAAACATGATTCGTAGAAAAATTTGTCCCCAAATATCGTGTCTTTATAATCTGGTCGGTAGTGCTCTGTATGGTGAGTAAACGAGATCAAAGGGAAACGGGTAGGCGGTGTTAATAACGTAGTGTAAGTGTATCCAGTAGGTAAAGTCGACCTAAGTGTGCGTATCTCTTAGAAATATCAAAAAATATTAATAATGTAACTTTATAGTCTTGGAGTGTACGGGAACCCATATTTTCTATCTATGTTAATTAAATAAAATGTTTATGTAATAAAGAGTTGGCGATACCTAATTAATGGGATAATTGTATTTGAAGGGCAACGGAGACTTCAATAAAATAAACTTCCAATCTTTACACACGCCGCTTTTATTTTCGCTAGTTTAAAGCTCACGCACAGCAAGATGGCTGGCATAACGCATCGCAGACCACAAACTAGTGAGGGACAATACTCAACATAGTGATGTGACATTGCTGTTTCAACAATATATACTACACTTACTACGAAATATACGAAAGCAGTTTTGTCCAAGCTATTGCAGAGACGCTTCGCTAGCGCTTCCCACTCGCTCGGTCCATAACAGTTGTCAAAAATTCAAATATAATTAAAAACGTTTATATTAAAATTGTTATAAGTATCAATTACTTTCTATGAAATAACATTAATAACGATTACTTTGCCCGCGCCACAAAAGTGCAAGGATTTTTGAGGTCCAAATTGTCGGCCAAAGTGTCACGCGTGTTTTTCTTTTGTTTATTTTTTAGAGTCATCCCAATGTTTAACCATAGAGTTTAATTCTTTAGCGTAATATATTTTCTTTCTATGGCAACACTACACGGACATGTTCTATCTGTGAACTTTAAAAAAAACATAACCAATGTTTATATTACATCTGTGTTTGGCGGTGAAGTTATGTTTTGTGCTATAGTTTTTAGTGAATTAATACTCATGACTTTGATAAAAATTATACATGAATATGATCGTGAATGTGTATGGAATACTGTAAATATGTGATTTAGGTTCTGACATCAAAATTTACTCGAAAAAAATTGTCACGAATTGACAACTCCCGGTAAGCTAATTCTCATTGTTATGATTGGTTATAATTTGCTTTATTTTGAATAGATTATACTTTTAATGTCGTCAAGTAATTACACCCACTCAGAATATGATAAATACGCCATATAATGTCAGGATCGATAAAAAATCGAAGTCACGTGACAGTTAAATTCGATAGTACTAAACATTCAAAATTCGTAATTTGTTTTTAAATATTTCTGATTTATAATTATTCTTTGAAACCTAGTTTGGTTTGTAGAATTTCTAATAAGAATTCCAATAAAAAAAAAAACCAACAAGAAAATTTATATTTTATATAAAAAAAAAAAATTAATTCACCATGTCGTAAGTCTAGAAAATGGGCCCCCAAGTTGAAAAAAAAATCATAATTGGCCGAAATTTCAAAGTAGCTCTTATATGCAATTATTAATAATCTAAGCAAATGTTACTAGGAAAAAATTATATTTCTGTTCTAGACATTCAAAATATTTAATATCAAATCAAAATCCTGTCTTGGTAAGCATTATTTATTGATAAAACTTAATTTTTGTGGTCAGATCGCAAGTTTTTTTTATGATAATATTTCTTCGACGAATTCAAATATTTGAATGTAATTAGTTAGATATGTGTTTTTACTATTTAATTACCGCAAAAACCTATGGGTATTGATTTGAAGCTGATTTTTATATCTAGCACCAATTATACGCAATATTTACAAAAATGTAACAAACAAATCACTACTAACAGAGCAAGTAACTTTTGCATTGTGACAAATGGAACGAAAAGGTATTTACTATGACACATTATCGTCATATTGGTTCCAATGCGATATGGTAGAAGTTCTCCACCAACCATTCCAATTGGTACTCATTTAAGTAAACCTACTGTCTGCTCTTGTACTGTGACAACAACATCCAATTATATTCTCTCACTATGATAAAATGTATGGCGACAGTCGAATCAGAGCAATTTCTACTTCGTAATTGGCTACCAGATAATCAACGCGTGAAAATTATGTGCCTTGAAGGGAGGACATGTTTCTATGGGAATAGGGAGTATTTTTTACGATGAATATGTTGGGTAAAGTAACTTAATAAGAGATATTAATAGTTATTATCTACCTTATGCGAAATAGTAGTAGTACTAATGGAATCCTCTGGCGATAGGAATAATCGCATACTACTTACTTTCCATAAAATATCACTAAATGCTTTTAGGCCTAAAAAAATAAAACGTTGTGCTATTTCAGTTTTTTCTTTGTAAATGATAGAGACAAAATAGACGTGAATACATGTATATTGCGTCTGCTACGTATCTGCTTCAAATGATTTACGTATATTAAGCAAATAAAGAGTAGAAATGCAGTATTACCCATACTGAAGTTTCACCAATTGATAACTTCCGAAAACATACTCAAAGTTAGCAAATCAAAGTCTTCTCTGAAATGACTTAACTTTTCGGTTGAATTAACTGAGTTTGAACAAAATATTTGCATAGGTCTGTATCCTCACAGCATCCGTCTTAAATCACACAAATCAGACCCTATCACAGCGGTTTAATGATCTCATCTGTTTTTGATCGTCGAAGTTTGTCTAAGTGAAAAAGGCAAGACTTATTATTTTGTGACTGTAGTGTCCGCACCAAGCCGAAACAGTTGGTAGCTTTTACTACACTGGGACAATTGCAATAAATATCGTATTTTCGTAGGGCTGCGAGATAGTATCGAATAAGGTATCTACGATGAGTTGAGAGAGATATATATATATATATATATATATATTTATGATAACGGAACAGTGTCATTCTATATATTTATTGATTGTGATAAAAACGGAAGAATTATAATAATATAATTAAATTAATAAATGTTATTAAACATCATAATGGTTATCCAAATTACATTAGTATACTAAATTAATAATCAAGTTAGTAAAATAAAATTTATAAAATACATGTCAAAGCTAATACATTACACAATTTACACATAGTCAAAATTACAGATTTTCGCACAGTCATACCAGCAGACATTACAACATTCAAGTTGTCTGATTGTGTCATCTTTAACGATTTTAAGGTTACCTTTACCGAATTGTCATAACAGAAATTTTAAAATCTCTCTGATACTTTTTGTTCACGTACCGTCCTCAAGGACTTGCTTTAGCAAAAAATTAATCATATAGTTACGTTTATGTTTGCTTTATTAATATAATAAAATATGTGATTGTTTCATATTGTTCATTATTAATACACATATAAAGGATGTTGCTAAAGCAAACACTGCAATATACAGTAAATCAAAGTCTACGGGTAACTTTAAAAATCACTAGTTTTGTGGACTTAGAAAATACCGCTAATAGTTTCAAGTAAGTATAGTGATTTATTTTTCATAAATCCACAAAAAAGGTAGCAGTAGTGTACAATGAAGTTCTCAGAAAATGGTGAATAAACCTTATTAACTAAGTACAAGCGAAAAAAACTAAGTCTGTAATTTCTCTTTGTTTAAGTAAGTTTCTCCAACGCGACCTAAGTAATCAAATTTCGGCAAGATTACTCGGAAATGAGTTGAGCTACGTCTCGTGTACCTAAACTTTAAGATTTAAAGTTGAAGTGAAGGTATTCGTGTGTTTTATGAAACGAATATCCATTTCAGTTATTATATTATATTAATACTGAGATATTAATAATCTTATGTGCGTCACTTTTGATATTTATTATTGTTGAATTTCCTGGACCTTCCTTTTAATTAACATTATATACTGATGACCTTACTAAAACTCTGACTTTAAACTATTTCGAGCATAATGTGACTATAAAAAAAAGAAAACTGCGAAAGGTTTAAGACATCCCAGTTTAGAGTACTTTAGAAAAAAAAATCTTTGATAGCAATGTTCCTTTAGTAGCTTTCGATTTGATACCATACACAATATGTGCCAAGTTTGCATGGCACATTTCTTAAATTTGGTGAAGTAGAATGAGTTTCGTAAAACCGCTCGTAGACCACACGGTATCTATACTTGTCCTTTGTAGTACAGCTATACGATACTCTACTGTAAACCTGGCGAGACATGCTTCAAGTGAATTATTTAATCGTTTGTTTCTCACATCATTAGTTAAAGCTAAGGTTCAATTCTGGACAGATTTCATAAATTTTCATAGAACTTGTTGTCTTGGTAATAATTACAAAATCACTAGCTCTATCTTTATCAGCATAGTATACCTAATAAGAGCTTTACTTTCTTACTGCTGTTAGATGGGTTTTTAAAACCCTCATTTTTTTCGACATCATGATATGACAGCACCTTAATATAGGTTGAACGACTTCCCTGACGGCGTGATGCACTGCCTCACGCCGAATTAACGTCTGTCAATTTCACGACTATACGGATTAACGGGATCGAGCATAGAATGGCTTTACTATTTTACAATTTTTCATCACGCGAATGAAACTTCATGGCGTAGCTTGTGTTATATTAATAAGAACCGCCACGTTCCATAAACACTAGTTATACCATTTTCATCAGGACGATAGCAACCGGGAATTAAGCCCACACTTCACCCACGCTTTACCAAATTAACACCTTGCTTCCCACTCAACTAGACGTATATTTTACTCCTTGATTGTGTTGTTTGTCTACCCCATAAATCTTCATGGAAATAAGAGCTAAATATAGTACGCAATAAGTAAAATAAATAATTATAATACTAATTAAGTTACTTCGTTTATCATTGATAGCTATTGGATGAACTACTACTACTAAAGCTAGTAGATATTATAACTGTCTCTCTCTCTCTCTGGGCTTCAGAACAGCTTGGTAGTGTTTAAGTTAAGTTTATACAGTTCTCTACTTTAGAAAATTAATAAAATACATTGAACAATTTTGTGTTTGATTGCGTATATTTTATTCGTTTGACGTTTACAACGATTTAAGCGGTTGACGGGTTCTTGAGTGTTTCAGGCTTCTGGGCCTAGCACGAATAACTGCGTAAGTGCAACGTAACGTGTCACACAATGAAACTGTACAAACTGTCATTTATCTCGTGCAACTGTGACACAGATAGCTCATAGTTTGTTCGTCAAAGCGTGACGCACTTATGATACGAGTACGAATACTTTTTCGCAAATTGTTTGTGTTACGGCCTCTGGTGTGTTTCAAGCTTCTGGGCCTAGCACGAATAACTGCATCAGTGTAACGAAACGTGCTGTTCACGTAAAATAGACAAACTGACATGTATCTAGGGCAACTGCTGACACAGATAACTCATAGTTTGTACGCCGGAGCGTGAGGCGTTTACGCTTACGATACGAATACTTTCTCGGAAATTGTTTGTTCTACAGCCGTTGTTCATTATTATTTATTATAACATATTATTTATAACGTGACTATAGATATTATTATTTATATTAAGCTTAGTATTTATATGGATATAGTATGTTGCCATTTACTGCCGTTTCCTCTTGGCTCTCTGGTTGAATGAAGTCATACGAAGAGTATAGTGAAAGTTTCCGTAATGAAGAGCCCCCGCTAGAGATTGTCCTTAGTTTACAAAGTGGGCCGGTGGCGATGTCCGCTGTAGAAATAGGGTTGTCTACTTTGTATAGATTAAAATGTTGCTTTAAACTCGTTTTTGAGAAATGCGTAAGCCCTAATTACATACGAGTATATCTGTTGAATAAGTAACTGAATTAATGCTTCAAGAACTTATTTTTATTTTATTTTACCGAACTTTTTGGCTCTATGTCAGTGTTTATTTACATGTTCCTACGACGAAATAATGTCAGGAAGCATAATTCACACAAATTCCACACAAAAAGTGGTCCTTCAAACCAAAACGACATATGATTCCAAATACGAATTACTTACGACGTTACAAATAGACATATTCGGTGATTGGTTTAGATTCAGAAGGAAAGCAGGGATTGGTCCACGCACGTGCTGCAACGTCTACTATGACAGCTGAGTCATAGCGGCGTGAACAATGTTATTGATTTAGCACGGCTTTTATTGGGTCATTTTTTAAGGCTACTTTTTACACTCTTCCTGATATTATTTCTTCGTAGGTATAATCCATGACCAGGCGATTTAGTTTCCACTGCTGGACCACGAGTTTTAGCTCAGGAGATTGAGCCAATTCCATCACGCGGACTCTGTGTGTAGAGGACAGGCCTAGTTTCCAGTCTAGATATGTATAAATGAGATATGTACTATACGATGCAATACAACACAAAAATGCTTTATTGTACATATTATATAATAAATAATAGATAGATAGATAAGACTTTGTGACCCAAAATCAGTACAATATGAGAACATAAATACTGACCTAAATATAGACAAACCCTTTCTAACTGAGATCGTTAATGCCTGTTGTAGCATTAAAACTGTGTCACAGCATAAACGCTTTCGGTTGTCGTAATGCGACTTTATTCAAATGCATCTATATTGTATATATTAAGCTACATTAACCTGAATAATTTGCAATTAAAAAGTAGTAAGTAAGAAGAACAAACTGTTGTCATAAGTCCAACTGGATCAACTGTTACTATGTTCTGTGTACCATAGTAATATTACTTAATTCCACAATCATGTATTTGCATGTATATATCGTAGACTTTATGAAAGATATATGATGTAGTATTTTTTATACCAATTTAGAAGTATTGGGTATTATTTAATACGAGATCAAACCAAGACTTAATTTGATTGAAACTTTCGTAAGAGATATTCGACTACACCTACCTCGTAAGTTAAACCGTCAAAATAATATTAAATCAAGACTTAATTGACAAGAAACAGATAAAGTTAAAAGCAAATATCATAGAGTTTATATCATATTTCATACTCAGCTTCACACTGCCCCTAAGATATTGTTGGCAATATGAAACATAATATAATCATAAATCCTCGACTTCATTCAATAAAAAGTTTCCCTGCTTGGTAGAATAGACTTGAACCCTTGTTTATCGTAAGTTGCAGTGCAGTAACCCTATATCTTGGTCGGACAAGGCTGGGTTTACGTTGTTGAATTATGTGCATTGGATATTGCATGTGTTTCGGCCAGGAAGCAAACTTCGTCCGCCCACCCTACGCTTGACTTAACTGTTGTACGGGTCTCCATTAGAGTTTGTACTATAAAAGTAAGTTTCCTTTTTTTATTGCTTCTATTTTTGACCAGTTTGATTTAGTCGTTATGCCAGTGAGTCATTATTAAAAATAATATATTTACAATATTATACACAGTAAAACCTGGTTAAGGGGGCCTGGATATGTGAGAAACCTCTGTTATTGATAATTACAATGAGGTCCCTTGAGGTAGGCTATTATGTATCTCAGTTGATAACAAATGTAGAATGAAATCGAAAAAAATGGCAGCTCTATGACAGCTTCAGTCATCAACTTACTAACATTTTTGCTTACTGTGGGCCGAGCACGATTAACGTATATTATATTATTTATCTATTATAATAATGGCACAGATAACTCATAGTTTGTACTGAATACGTAAACGATACGATAATGATACACTTAAGCAGATTTTCGTGCTAGGCTCACTGTAGTTGTCAAAAGTGACATAGAGCCGCCATTTTTTAAGATATCAATCAACATTTGTTAGCAACTGAGATACATAATAGCCCTGCCGACATTGTAGTGTATATACCTCTGTTACTATAATATCTAAATTTACGTACGTTTACGTTTCTGAACGTGAAAACTGAGACTCATTTCTAAGTTTTTTTTATGTTTGTCTCGATAATTGGGACTGTGTAGGCCATATGTAGGACAATTTTTCAGGTTTAGGCACGTTATGACGTGTTTGTTTAAAAACAGTCTAATCCCTTCGATGCTTGCTTAGTTTGTTCTCACCTCTATAAATAAAAGAACTGTCATGGTAACCTGCCTATTTTAGAAACCGAGTAATAGAAAAACCCCTTTAAGTGATAAAAATATCGGTACCGTTAGATCCCACTTATCCAGCATTCATTGTCGACTAACAGAGGGTTAGGGTTAGGTAAACCTTAAACCGCTAGGGCTTGACATTTTGGCAGTTGATGCATTTTATGTCTTAAGCATCCTATTGAAGGATTTTTTGGTAATGTCACGCCTAATGAATAACTACGGACTAAAGTGATAGAACATTTAACCTATATAATAGAGACTGGCTTCTACGGACAACTATTGGAATAGGCTGTAATGAGCTTAGCGACAGATTTGCAGTCTTGAGAGTATGATAGCTAGTCAAAGCCAATAAGAAATACGTAAAGTTACCATCACCGAAAGCTCTAAACCCCGGGATAGAATTCAAACTAGCTACCGCCGCCACACTCTTCGGTGGCTGATTCTCTAAGATATTTGCACTTTAAAATATATTTTAAGACCACGCATTTTAAAATTATGGGTGAACTGCAAGTGTTATAAAACAGGCGTAGCGCTGAACCAGCGTCTCGTCATAACATAACACAAAAATAAAACATTGCATCGTCTAATTCTCCATCAGAGTTTGGCCCCATAATACAAATAGCGACGCATTTCGAAACAGGAAGGCTACACACCCTATTCGTGACGTCGCCGATTTAGCGTGCCCAATAAAAAAATCTCAATTTATGTTCGCGTAATAGGCAGGCAATGCGGGTAATTCGCAAAAGCTCCTGCCGCTTGTCATGGATGTACGCTAGAGTTTGATTTAGGGGGCATAAACAGCGTAGCTAAATAATTTTTTGCTTAATATGTTTTGTATCAAATCTTTTATAACTATAACACAAAGTAAAAGTTAAATACGGAAATAATTAACCCGCATTAAAGCACATAAAAGCCACCTTTTTGGTTTAATCTTAATTATCGAAACGACGTACTACTCGTATATTAAGAATTAAAATCGTCGGCGTATTTATTCAGCGCCTTTATATTCTAGAAGATTCGTTGTGTTTGTACATAGGTAAAAAAATATGTAGAGGATGTAGAGTAATGCAGAGGAAACTATTCTAAGAGAGATACTAGTAACTTGAAAAGAATGACATTCTGTAATTTTGTCTAATACACAGAGCATACAATTATGTTTCTTGCACCACGGGCTTTTTGCCCGCCTTTTGCATGTGTCCGGAAGCTTAAATTGATTAGTATTTTTTTTATTAAGTATGTACCTATATGATCGTCGAATACTAACTACATACTAGCTAGGAACTGAGGAACTGGCGGTTAAAAGTAGTTAGAGAGCTTAACTTGATGCTTGGATGAGTGCCTTCTTAGCCTGGCGTTTATGGTGTCCAATGCCTTTTTGTTAAGTCTGTCATGTGCTTGACACAGAACTTTCGTCACAAAGGTAAAACGTAAAAAAATAGGTATGTTATGTCTCATAACCTTCATTTCTTTTAAAAATTATTATTATTATTATTTTTATTTAAACAAATTTCACGGATTTCACCCGGTCCTTTACAAAGGCATAAGTGGGGCTGTAGCCAACACTCAGAGGCCTGTTTGGTATAGCAAATACATAGGAGTATAAAAAACAGAAAAAATGTTGGATGAAGGGTAACATGGTAAGTACTTATAACTATTACAACAATGGGTAAAATGGCCAGGCTATTGAGATGAACTTATTAGTGATAAGGAAGATAGTGGGCTATGGAAGAGACTACGTCACCTGCCAATTTAGTCTCATATTAAAATATTTAGGCAGGTGGTGACTTGCCACTCACTAAACGGGCCCCCCATAAAAGCCACCATCAATGGTGACAAAAGGGGCAACGTTGGTGTGAATGGCTAAAGGGTGTCGAGAGGTGTGCTGCGGTTTCACTAGAGCGCTACTACCGGCGTTATGCCCTTTAACACTTCCACCCTTGGAGCTTTTTGTTACTTGCTCTTGCGTCTCCACCCCCAGACAGCCAATAAAGGCAAGCCGGGGGTCAGGGGTCTCATTTAGCCCCAGGGAGAATCAGGGTCCACGGTGTCGCCACTCACCGACGGCTCGCCACAAAGCCGCCCCTGCGGTATTATTATTATTTATATTATTTATGTATTATTATTATTATTATTATTTTTATTCAACCAATTTCACGGGTTTCACCCGGTCCTTTACAAAGGCATAAGTGGGGCTGTAGCCAACACTTAGAGGCCTGTTTGATATAAAAATACAATGTAGTATAAAAACAGAAACATTTTGGATGGAAGGTTACAGGTTATCTATTACAAAAATGGGTAAAATGGCATGGTTATTGAAATGTACTTATTAGTGATACGGGAGATAGTGGGCTATGGTCGAGACTACGGCACCTGCCAATTTCAGTCTCATCTTAAAATATTTAGGCAGGTGGTGACTTGCCACTCACTAAACGGGCCCCCCATAAAAGCCACCATCAATGGTGACAAAAGGGGCAACGTTGGTGTGAATGGCTAAAGGGTGTCGAGAGGTGTGCTGCGGTTTCACTAGAGCGCTACTACCGGCGTTATGCCCTTTAACACTTCCACCCTTGGAGCTTTTTGTTACTTGCTCTTGCGTCTCCACCCCCAGACAGCCAATAAAGGCAAGCCGGGGGTCAGGGGTCTCATTTAGCCCCAGGGAGAATCAGGGTCCACGGTGTCGCCACTCACCGACGGCTCGCCACAAAGCCGCCCCTGCGGTTTTATTATTTATTATTATTATTATTATTCACATTATTTATTTCCTTTTCTTAAAATTACATTTTTTACAATATTTCTATATACAATAAAAATAATAAATAAAAAACATTGTAAAAAACCTAATCCTAGATTGCCATCGGCAGCGGGGCATGACCCAAACTAAAAGTGGTTAGGGCTGCAGACTGAGGAACCTCCTGACAATACGTGCCGTGTCAAGAAGTACTGCCTTCTGTATCTGTCCCTTGATCCAACCGTCTAGCGAAAGCCTCTTAAGATGTCGGTCGAGGCTTTTTGCTATAAGGCCGTTTGCTGAAACTACTATCGGAACAATTATTGTCGAATCAACATCCCACATAGCGGTCACCTCATGAGCTAAGTCAAGGTACTTGCTAAGCTTGTCCTTCTCAGCCTTCACGAGGTTCTCATCATGAGGAATGGTGACGTCAACAAGCATTACCCGGCGCTAAGATCGATCGATCACCACGATGTCAGGCTTATTGGCAACAATAGTCCTGTCCGTGATTATAGATCGATCCCAATAGAGCGTAGCACGACCGTTTTCAAGAACAGGCGTAGGTGCGTACTTATAGTACTTATAGTATTTATTATTATTATTCACATTATTTATTTCCTTTTCTTAAAATTACATTTTTTACAATATTTCTATATACAATAAAAAATAATAAATAAAAAACATTGTAAAAAACCTAATCCTAGATTGCCATCGGCAGCGGGGCATGACCCAAACTACCAGTGGTTAGGGCTGCAGACTGAGGAACCTTCTGACAATACGTGCCGTGTCAAGAAGTACTGCCTTCTGTATCTGTCCCTTGATCCAACCGTCTAGTGAAAGCCTCTTAAGATGTTGGTCGAGGCTTTTTGCTATAAGGCCGTTTGCTGAAACTACTATCGGAACAATTATTGTCGAATCAACATCCCACATGGCGGTCACCTCATGAGCTAAGTCTAGGTACTTGCTAAGCTTGTCCTTCTCAGCCTTCACGAGGTTCTCATCATGAGGAATGGTGACGTCAACAAGCATTACCCGGCGCTGAGATCGATCGATCACCACGATGTCAGGCTTATTGGCAACAATAGTCCTGTCCGTGATTATAGATCGATCCCAATAGAGCGTAGCACGACCGTTTTCAAGAACAGGCGTAGGTGCGTACTTATAGTACGGCACCTCAGACTCAATAAGGTCATATTGAAGGGCAAGTTGCTGGTGAATAATCCTGGCTACTTGGTTATGTCTGTGCAAGTACTCTCCATTAGCAAGATGAGAACAACCGGAAATAATATGTCTGAGTGACTCTCCGGGACGGCGGCATGCTCGACAAATGTCGACCGTACCGTCTTTCAGAATATATTTCCGGTAGTTATTCGTCTTGATAACTTCGTCAGCAATAGCACAAACAAAACCCTCAGTTTCACCAAAGAGATCACCGAAACGCAGCCAGTTCACTGAGGCGAGCGGGTCCACGTCAGGCCTTGTTAGGGCCTTGTAGAACCGTCCGTGTAGCTCTTTGCCCTTCCATACGTCTCTACGGTCTTCGATGCTTAGCACCACTGGTTTACGCCAGTTCTCGTTTGCCAAGGAGAGAGGTGTGAGGCTCCTATCAACTGCTATGACATCGCGATGTATCCCACACTCGGTGTTACGGAAATACTCCCGGAGACTGGACACCTCACAGTTGTGGAGGTTCTTGGCATTTAGGAAGCCACGACCCCCCACTTCCGTGGGATGTATAGCCTCATAACAGACGAGCGTGGATGTAGCATGCGATGTGTTGTAAGCAATTGACGGACCCGCCTATCCAGGGCGTCAAGTTCAGTCTGAGTCCATCTTAGTATGCCAAAGGAGTATATGAGTAGGGGCATCACCCAACCATTGAAGGCGCGCGTCTTGTTGCCGCCCGACAAAAGACTGTTAAGAACTTTTGTTAAGCGGTAGAAGAAACGCTCCTTCACTGTCTGCTTAATGTCCCTATCCATGATACCCAATGACTGTGACATACCAAGATACTTATAGGTTTCAACTTCAGAAAGACATGTGAGAGTAATTGTCTCGGAAAGTTGTAAATTTGAAGAATTCACAACCTTTCCCCGTTGTACATGCATGACCGCACACTTATCTACACCAAACTCCATCCTGATAGAATCACTGAAAGATTCATTATTATTATTATTATTCACATTATTTATTTCCTTTTCTTAAAATTACATTTTTTACAATATTTCTATATACAATAAAAAATAATAAATAAAAAACATTGTAAAAAACCTAATCCTAGATTGCCATCGGCAGCGGGGCATGACCCAAACTACCAGTGGTTAGGGCTGCAGACTGAGGAACCTCCTGACAATACGTGCCGTGTCAAGAAGTACTGCCTTCTGTATCTGTCCTTTGATCCAACCGTCTAGCGAAAGCCTCTTAAGATGTTGGTCGAGGCTTTTTGCTATAAGGCCGTTTGCTGAAACTACTATCGGAACAATTATTGTCGAATCAACATCCCACATGGCGGTCACCTCATGAGCTAAGTCTAGGTACTTGCTAAGCTTGTCCTTCTCAGCCTTCACGAGGTTCTCATCATGAGGAATGGTGACGTCAACAAGCATTACCCGGCGCTGAGATCGATCGATCACCACGATGTCAGGCTTATTGGCAACAATAGTCCTGTCCGTGATTATAGATCGATCCCAATAGAGCGTAGCACGACCGTTTTCAAGAACAGGCGTAGGTGCGTACTTATAGTACGGCACCTCAGACTCAATAAGGTCATATTGAAGGGCAAGTTGCTGGTGAATAATCCTGGCTACTTGGTTATGTCTGTGCAAGTACTCTCCATTAGCAAGATGAGAACAACCGGAAATAATATGTCTGAGTGACTCTCCGGGACGGCGGCATGCTCGACAAATGTCGACCGTACCGTCTTTCAGAATATATTTCCGGTAGTTATTCGTCTTGATAACTTCGTCAGCAATAGCACAAACAAAACCCTCAGTTTCACCAAAGAGATCACCGAAACGCAGCCAGTTCACTGAGGCGAGCGGGTCCACGTCAGGCCTTGTTAGGGCCTTGTAGAACCGTCCGTGTAGCTCTTTGCCCTTCCATACGTCTCTACGGTCTTCGATGCTTAGCACCACTGGTTTACGCCAGTTCTCGTTTGCCAAGGAGAGAGGTGTGAGGCTCCTATCAACTGCTATGACATCGCGATGTATCCCACACTCGGTGTTACGGAAATACTCCCGGAGACTGGACACCTCACAGTTGTGGAGGTTCTTGGCATTTAGAAAGCCACGACCCCCCCACTTCCGTGGGATGTATAGCCTCATAACAGACGAGCGTGGATGTAGCATGCGATGTGTTGTAAGCAATTGACGGACCCGCCTATCCAGGGCGTCAAGTTCAGTCTGTGTCCATCTTAGTATGCCAAAGGAGTATATGAGTAGGGGCATCACCCAACCATTGAAGGCGCGCGTCTTGTTGCCGCCCGACAAAAGACTGTTAAGAACTTTTGTTAAGCGGTAGAAGAAACGCTCCTTCACTGTCTGCTTAATGTCCCTATCCATGATACCCAATGACTGTGACATACCAAGATACTTATAGGTTTCAACTTCAGAAAGACATGTGAGAGTAATTGTCTCGGAAAGTTGTAAATTTGAAGAATTCACAACCTTTCCCCGTTGTACATGCATGACCGCACACTTATCTACACCAAACTCCATCCTGATAGAATCACTGAAAGATTCAGTAATTTTCAAAAGATCCATCAAGTCTTGGCGATTCGTTGCAAACAGCTTGAGATCATCCATATACAATAGATGAGAAATTATCTCACCCTCTCTTCGAAGTCGGTAGCCTAGTTTTGAATCCATCAACAAAGTGCTGAGAGGATTCAACGCTAGACAAAACCACAAAGGACTGAGACTGTCACCCTGGAATATACCTCGTTCGATCCTTATGAAGTCCTGTGACCCAGAGACGCTCTCACGATCTCCTGGTTGACGAAGAACTGTGGTCCAATGTCTCACGCATGTGCTTAAGAATGATCTCAGAGTTATATTGATTTTATATAACTCTAATATCCTCTCTAGCCACGAATGAGGCACTGAATCATAAGCCTTCTTATAGTCAATCCAGGCAGTGGATAGAACCCCCCTGTTTCGCCGGACTTGTTGACAAATGGTCATGTCTGTGAGGAGGAGCTCTTTAGTACCACGGGACCCAACCCGACATCCATTCTGAGCAGGAGCCAAAATGTTATTCACAACAATGTGCGAATAAATTTTTGTTCGCAGAATAGATGTAAGGAGCTTGTATAGCGTAGGCAAGCACGTGATGGGTCTGTAATTCTTCGCTTCCGTGGTACTACCGGACTTATAGAGCAGGAAGGTGACACCAGTTGTCAAGAAATTGGGAAGGGAACCACGTTCAATGGCTTCTTGGAATTGTATTGCCAAGCACTCGTGTGAGCATCGAATCCATTTTAGCCAAAAATTGTGCAATCCGTCTGGTCCAGGGCTTTTCCAGTTCGGGGTCTTACGAATAGCACAACTTACGTCTATGGGGCTGATGTTCACAGCCTCCATGGGTTCGATGGATTCACATGAGCTCTCGACAATATTCATCCAATCGCCCTCCGTGTGTTCAATGGGCAGCGACCAGATGCCACGCCAAAAGTTTGTCATGGTGTCGGCATCCGGTAGCCGTCCATCATTCACTCGTTGGTCAGTTCCTTCCCATTTTCTATATACCTTTCTTTGATCACTTTGGAAAAGGCGATTTTGTTGGTATCTATTCACACGTTCTCTGTAACGGCGAATGCGGTTTGCCCACGCATAGATTTTCTGTTTCAAAAAGTCTATACGCTCCGTGACACAAGTCATATACTCCTGGGGTCTGATGCCAGTCCCAGCAAAAGCTTGGTTCACGAAGCGTATGACTCGAGGGCGTTTGTTGCCCCTGCTGAAGCAGATTAGCTTTGCAATGAGAGTCCTGTACGTACTGATACGTCTCTCGATCCGCGTTTGCCACTCGGGTACACCAGAAGCATTTCGCGGTGCTCGGTCAGTGTCCGGGAACTTAACACGAGCAACGCGACATACCGCGATTGCCCCACAATAGAGGATCGAGTGAGTATCAGTTAAATCTTTGCTATCCCGTATATACGGTACTAGCAAAGCGTTCAAGGCTCCCATTAGCGCTAGGTTATGTCTATTCGTGGGTAGACGAGGCAGGCGTGGCCTAGAGTCAAGTGTGAATCTATATATAAAAATCGCGTCATCCAAAGCCCTCCTCAGTTGCTCATTCACCTGGGTACTTACGCTCATATTCAGGCAATCTTCTTCGTCGACTGCAGTATCCGTCCGTATACTCGTCAATACCGGAACCGATATCGACACCGTGTCAGACGGGTCCCGTGTCGAGGATGAACACGCCTGAATAGGTAGCACCTCCAGGCGTAGCCGATCAAGTGCAGGCTGGTCCAACAGTTTGCACCGGTGAATAGCTCGCACCTGATCCGATAATCGTTGTGCAGATACGGTCAAAGTTGGTTCAAGGGTCTGAAACAGAGACAGCATTCGATCACGATACGCAGTCAGGTTGCTTCCTCCATTTGTAGCCCCATAGTAAGCACGCATGCAATTCTCGTTTATTGATGGAGTCCATCGCATGCGGCGCACTACACCACCGGTAGCGGGGGCCGGGCGCAGAACAGATTGTCCCGCAGGCTCCAAGCGTGCCGGCAGCGGTGGTCGCCCTCGTCGCGCAGGTGGTGGTGGCGGCGATGGTGACTGTGGCCCGCCCTCGTCACTCGATGCACTCGTGTCACGGGGAGTCCCATACTCCCCATCCGATGACGAACTCGACGATGACGGGACAGGCGGTGATGGTAGTCGTGCGCAATTAGTACCCGCTTTACTTCTTGTAATCATCTCTGTAGCGTATTTGAGGTATGATTGTAAACATTATTTCTATGGGTATTATTGACATTGTCATTTGGATTCGAAAAAAAATTGGTTGTGTTGTTGATGGATTATTTTGTCTATTTCAGATCAAATTTTTATTATTATTGTAAAGGAGGTGGTCCTGTTGTTAAATGCAGCCGATAAAAGCGTGTAAAATAGTTAAAATAACAAAAAAATAACTGATTTATAAAATTGTGAAAATTACAAGACGTGTATGCTGTCAGCGGTTTTTTTTTTATTTTATTTATTATTTTATTTTTATTTTTTTTATTTTATTATTATTATTATTATTATTTCTCCTCCCTCATTGCGTTGTTTTCCTCAATGCTGAGGGTCGTGACCACCTCCACGGAATATCTTCTCTTTGATGACCTTACGCCATCTGGTCCTGCTCTCGGCGTCGTGAATGGCTTCGTGTACTTTTCTGTTGAGTGTAGTACGGATTTGATGTAATGGACTTCGCCCTCTTGGTCTATTTCCCTCGATTTTACCAGCAATGACAAGTTTCTCGAGATTGTTACCACTCTTGTTAGCAACGTGACCGAAATACTCAAGAACTCGCTAAAGGCAGATGGATGATAACCTCGTGGTTATTTTGAGTTCTTTGAGTATCGACACACTCGTCCTTGTGGCTGTCCATGGGATACGCAACATTCTTCTCCAGCACCATATCTCAAAGGCATCCACACGCTTACGGTCGTTTGCTTTGAGTGTCCAGGTCTCTGCGCCATACAGTAATATGGAGAACATCAGACTTCTAGCCAGTTTTATCTTAGTTTTCATTGTGATGTTTCTGTCTTTCCACATTCCTTTCAGCTGTCCTTGAAACCTTCATAACTAGCGCCTGAGGCTCTAGTATAATTGTAGTGTTTATGTATTTTGCAGAAAAGATACAGTTATACGTATAGATATCCCCAATGGTTCTCCTCCTAGCTGCGCCCCTGGAGTTTCCACCGCATGTCGCTCATTTCACTCCGTAATAAAACGCAAACCTGGTGGGGGGGTTGTAATTTTCAACTGCCGACGAAAACTCTGTTGTGCTTTTATACGTAAGCTTAGTGATTTTTAACTCTCACGTGGGGAAGTAAAATTTTACTTGATTTCCGGTGATAAAACGAAATGCGCTTGAGAAGATAACACGAAGCGTTGCTTATAGTAATGTATTATTTATTTACCTGCCAAGGCTTAAGAATTGAATTAAAAAATATCTCAGTGCCGCAAGACAGACTGATATATTTGATCAGTATATGTCACCTAATGATTACTTATGACACTAAAACGTGGTCTCTGACTACGCGGGTTATGAATAAGCTCAAAGTCGCACAGCAAGCTATATGAAGAGGGCTATGTTCGTGGTTTCTCTATCGAATCAGAAATGAGGAGATTCGTAGACGAACAAAAGCTATCGACATAGCCAGAGGGTAAGCCAGTTGAAGTGGCAGGGCACATAGCAAGCAGAACTGATAATCTATGGGCCGGAAAGTTCTGGAGTAGTGACCACGGCAAACGCGTCGTAGGTTGTCCGCTGTCAAGGTAGACAGACGACCTGATAAAGCTTGCAGGATGACGTTGGATGCAGTCTGCTTCCAACTGGTTCTTTTGGAAGTGTATGGGGACGTATTCAGAAGTGGACATACTACGGCCGAGATCATTATGATTATGATTTTGAGGCCTAAGATTTAACTTTTCTACCGACTTCCAAAAAAGGAGGAGATACTCAATTCCACTGTTTTTTTAATGTTTATTACCTCATAACTTTCGACTGGGTGAACCGATTCTCAAAATTATTTTATTGTTTGAAAGCTGGTGCTTTCCGTGTGGTCCAATTTAAATATCATCAAATTCGGTCTAGTAGTTTTTGAGATACACTCTATCTTCTACCAATAACTGAATAGAATGGAAGTCGGTTAAAAATTTTACAAATTGCACTTCTCCATAACCTCTTACACGGACACAGAGTATGGTTATCAAAACATTGGCTTACTCCTTTACATGAGATAGTTCTGACCGGACACTGAGCAAACGTTTGTAGATTAACAGGGTATGTATTTATGCGCCTCTGTCCACCTTCTGTGCGCTTCGTGCTATCAAGACGTTCTAGTTACGTATTATTTATCAAAATGAGTTGAGCCGTTGAGTAGCTACGAGCGGACATAGAAACGGACATACATAAAGTTAAACAAATAACCATTTTCGCCTTCGTCGCAGTTGGGTAAAAACATTACCTCACAATTGTGAGCTTGACATTTTTGGGTCGGTAGCAACAAGTTGCAATCGCGAACTCATCACGGACCCTCAACATGCCCCATTCCCAACTGGTCTCATTCGCAACTTTTTGGAGTACGAAAAATAACATGGTTCAATATGCTACCACGAAGCAGTTTTTTTTGCATTACTGTGGTTGAAACTTCTGGTTTGAAGGGTACAGGTGCCGGCGGAACTACAGGCTTATGGGTCTTAATAACTGAATGCCTCAAGGTTACAGGCGCAGTGCAGTTCGTCACTTGTGAACAAAATGCATCTGTTCTAGGCAGAGGTTACAACTTAAAACCAGATGGATCTCGTGCTTGCAACATCTACTAGTCACATACAAACCCATATATAATAAACGCTTGATAACAATAATATATTATAATAAACTCATAATAATAACAAAATCTATTAATAATGCGGTCAATAATACAGCAGAGTAAAATTAAATAATTAAAAAAATGCAATAATACGAGTAGCTACCACGGGATACTTCTAGTAAACATGTAGGTTAACAATTTGGCACGGAACTGTATAGCCGCGATTTGGCTCGCATCCCCTATACTCGAAAGTATTAAGCATTATGATAATAGAATTATTATGAATATTATGGTTTTGGAAGCGGAAGTTGTTTCTCATAAATGTTATGTTGGCACTGTTAGGAATTATTCATCGTGGATTACGTAATGACATTGCCATTACAAGCGGTGTTTATGGCTAGTGAACGGTCAAACACTACGGGACTCAAACTCAGCAGGGTAATTAAGTTACTCATTTGCAAAAGATTGATCAAATTTTGATTGAAACCTTGAAAAATAGGCTGCATGTCAGTTTTAACAGCTCCAGTCAGCACCCTACTATCCCTATCTGTTATCTGGATTTGTTGGAATACAAAACTGTACATTGCATCGTTGTACTCGCTACCCTTTCCACTTTATATAAAAGAAAATATATTTGCTTTAACATAGTTGAACAATAACGAACGGTTATGAATTCATTTAGACTCACATCAACCTAAATTTTACACATGCAGTAGGAAGGCACGGCACTTTCCTACTAAAAAACATTAGTGTCGAACAAAATAGTCGGTACTTACTTGGAAAGTACTCTACTACTATCATGCAACTAATAAACAAGCAACTTCGGCTCACTGCTTATCAAATTAGTAATTTTGTTTTACTAATAATGATCACATGAACCGGAAATCACCTCACAATCTATTAACAAATCATATATCTTTTTTAATATTACGTTAATAGTAGCTGCGCTCCACGGTTTCACTCAGGAGGTGATGAATGATGACTATGAAGATTAAAAGTCCTATAAAAAAATTATATATCCTGCCCCCGAGTTTTAATCTTTCTCCTTACCGAATTTCATCAAAATTAGTTCGGTAGTTCAAGAGATTACTTCCGACAAAAACTCACAAACTTTACCTCTTTATATATAATATATGCGATGAACTGTGCTTTTTGAATGCTGACCACTACCACGATCCTTCCATTGTGTGTCCATAACGCTCGTGGTTAGCCAGCTCAGCAAAATCTAGCCATTCAAACAACAAAGGCAACATTAGCACATCCCATCCAAAACCGTAAACCGGACACCCAATTAGTCCGAATTATCCTGCCGCCCTCTAATCAAGTCATTAATACACAACCGCCGTCGGCCACGCATTAGCGACCCAGTCCCGAACCTCCGGTTACGTCCGGAACTCTGACGGGTAAACGGTAAAATTAACCGGGCACATTAACCGGTCGCGGTCTAGATTACATCAGGGCCGGGTGAAAAAACGGCCGGTGGTCTGCAATGGATAGTGTTTACCGCAAATGTGCATAGAAATGAGTATTTGTTTTAATTGAATTTGCTGGAACGGGCTCTTGGTTATCCGAGAATGAACTAGTATCAATATGGAATGCTTCTGTGGTAAAATAGTGGGTATCTCCACCATGAAGAAAATATTTATGCACGAAAAGAACGCACACTTATTTTGTTCTTACTGCATACTTTTTGTGCTAAAAGTTTAATTTAAAACTTTTCAGGACCAAAGTTATGCAGTTTTAAAAAGCAAGCAATAAAGTTAAGAGGATTGCATAGCTAGTACTTTCCATGCTAAAAGTAATAACTCTTTTCTACCTCTTAACATTACATCTTGACGATTTCAGTGATTTTTTTTATGTAATCATCACATTACGTTGTTATGTACGTTTTAATTTTTTAATTTTTTTAGGTCTAAAATCGAAATTTATATTACTTTGAAAGACCTTCCTCTCCCCCTCCACCCTAAGCCTTTCTATCTCTTCCTTCCTGAAAGGTCGGCAATGCATCCACGAGACCTCTGGTATTGCGGATGTCCGTGGGCGATGGTATCACTTACCATCAGGTGAGCCGCTTGCTCGTTTGCCAACCTATTCCATAAAAAAAGTTAAAAAAGCTGTAACTTAGGACGCTTATCAAAACGATTATTTTTGGCAAGACTAGTGTATGAAGCGAGTATAATATCATTGGTGTCTCTGATCGTGAGCGCCACTCTCTCACTCCACGCTACTCTAATCCAATAGCAAATTACGCATATCACTACACTAAGCTCATAACCCCAACACATTGATTTAAAGTCACATACAGTTAATTTATTGATTCAGGCGTTACTTTGCGGAAATCCATTATCAAAAAAACGATATTAAAAAATATTTAGTGACACTTCCGCTGAAAAGAAAACAATGATTTTGGCCTATTTGGGGGCGTGCACCACCCTCCCTCCCGCATAAAATGCTAATAGGAAGAATACAAAATAAAAAACACAAGAAACCCCAAATAAACCAAAACCGATTCGACACGTGTTTCGCCTCTACACGAGGCATCCTCAGGAGATGTTGACTCGTCGAGCGCTAGACCGACAGTGAAACTTGAATAGCACTGTCGGTCTAGCGCTCGACGAGTCAACATAGGCCAAAATCATTGTTTTCTTTTCAGCGGAAGTGTCACTAAATATTTTTTAATATCGTTTTTTTTCACATACAGTGTTTGAACATTGGTTCGTTAGGGATGACCTCCTGAACATAGTGCCTTCCATCTACTTCTATATACTCGTTGTACTAGAAGCACTTACAGTATTAAAAACTAGAGTTGTTGAACCACTGAGATGTGTAACAAGAAACCAGTGTACGATATACTACTAAGCCACAGTCTTCGAAGTTAACAAGACCAGTCATCATTGTATGTGTACATAAAGTAGGACCGGCTTTAACTTGGTCCAAGTTTCGCAAACTTTGTGTTGCATCTGTTGTGCGCTTGGATTTGCATGATGTGTGCAAGTTTTCGGTAGTTGACACTATTTTATGGAACTGGGACGCAGTGGACAAAATTTCAAGCGAGGAGTTAAGTTATTCCAGTCTCGCATTATGTTAGAAGAAAATTGCTTTAGTAAGAAACATGGTATCTAGTAAAGAGACGGTCATGTTATAAGCGTAATGATGCCAGTTGCAGATTGCAACTCTGGGTCGCACTCTCAGTCACACTCTGCAGTGCGATCCAGAGTTGAGTGAAAGTCTACGTAGCACTACCAGTACCCTTCACTACCTAACATAGTAATGCTTGCTTGCTAGACGGCCGTATTCCGCGATTCAACGTATTCTATTAGCTTCAATAAGTTCATTTTACACTGCGGTATTAACAATTAAAGTGAATATTCGTAAGTACAGAGCAAGCATTGTAAACTGTTGACATGCAATATCGCGACCGGCGCGTTCAGCCACATAATACAAAAGTTGCGAACCGCCGCGAGCAATGTGTTCTGTTTTTGCGCATATTGCTGCGTACCGGCCCCGCTCCCATTTCATATCTCCCTTGTTTCTGTGACCTGTGTGCGCTAGAGAACAGAATCTGGCACATAGTAGAACATGGCATTATTGTACTAACTAAGGTTGATCACCTAATAGTTTACCTACGATTTGCATACATTCAATTGGAGTCATTATAGAGTCAACATTCACAAGTGGAGAGAAGTTCCGTCCACTTGTGAATCCTCAGGGAGCATTATTTGACTCAATTTCACATAGTGTGAAATTTAAATGGCTTTTGAATGGCGTCACGATGAATTTGATTTAGGCTAATTCTATAAAGCAGTAGACAAAATTCTCTTTTACTTATTAATTCTGCGCTGATACTTTCGTACTCGTCGCTGTTTACACTAGGAAGTAAGGACCCGGGCAAACTATCCGCCTGGTGGTAGTACCACAATATTTTATGACGGTGTGACTCACGTAATAATTAAGCTTTAAATCACTGTGTGGGACTGTATGCACTTTACTTGTAGTACTCGTAGTTATCCTGAGATCTAGCTTCAGTCCTATTCGCCCGCTAATATCATTTGCTACAATGCTCTTGAACTCTATTTTCTATCGGCTTTCAAAAATAGAAGGAGGTACTCAATTCAACTGTATTTTTTAGAGTCAGCTCGTGACCACGGCCATTGTAACATGGTCGAAACGTCGAGCGAAAGGTACATATTTTTACCTATATTAAATAATACGTGATAAGTCCCGATAAACATTTAAAACATGTATTTTTAAGCTATTGCATAGCTTCTATCGCGGGCCTTCAGCGTGGAGACCGAATCCAGAAATTCCGTAACGAAAATAACCTAACACCCCCCACTCCGACTCCATCTATCGATGAACAGCAGAACTTTTAATGACTTTTTGAAATATCACGCTTGTCTCTTTAGTTCAGCAACTCGCCTCTAGATGGCATTGGTTAAATAATTATAATGATTAAAACAGCTATGCAATAGCTTTACCGCGGCAGTCTCCGAGTGCCACACGTCTTTTTTTTATATTTGTTACCTTTGTTGTTTTATATCGACTGGGTGAACCGATTCTCAAAATTCTTTCTACCCTTGTGGTCCCATTTAAATTCCATTAAATTCGTTTCAGCAGTTTTTGAGATACACTCCAATAACTGAATAGAATGGAAGTCGTTATTAAATTTTTCAAATTGTACTTGTTTATTAGTTGTTTTTAGGTAAATATTTATAGTTGCATGAAGTGAGGTTATTATTCAAGTAGTAAGAGTCAAGTCACATAAATGAGTGTTATCTAGCCTCTCTGGGTGGTATTCCACAAATATACTCAGGTAGTAATATCGACTTGAGTGGAGATTTGGCAGTAAATTGCATACAAAATTAACTCAGATCTGTACTCAAGTTTCGATTTATTGCATAAGGGCACTTCTTGAATAGCGGTCTAAGTTCTAGTAAAGCGGACGATACATTACTTACACATTATAAGGAAAACACAATAACATCGTTTCATAAGTTTGGGCTCGAGTGCCGTTACGAACACGTAATGGTTAAGAATCCACCAACATTACACGTCAAAAACTTAAGAAACATAAATCTATAGGAACATTAATATAGCCAAGTCAATAATTGCTTGATTGAAAGTCTTGATACTCGATTATACCACCAAAAAAGTTAAGTCGTCAAAGTAAAATTTTAAAAAGTCATAATAGCCATAATAGCTTTTGTTGGTCTAATCAGCTTTACCTATAGTACCTGGATGACCAAGCTTTGCTAGATTTAGAAACGATTACAAAATAGCAACACATGTCTTGAGAATCATGTCACTGCGATTTAGGATTTTGCAATGCGACTATTACGCCATCTAGTTTGAACGCAACGAACAAACTGTTGTTTTTCATTGCTTGAAAACGGATAAAAAACTTTAGTGATTGTTGCTTAATTTAAACGTAGTTTATTATCTTAAAACAAAACTAAAGTTAAATCACGCCTCTGTAACATTCGTTCTTTGCTCACCTTTCGTATTAAACACGAGCAAAAGTTTGATAGATTATTCAATAGACAAACCTATTTCAAAGCCAACACACATACTCAAGCTCACGTCACTGTATGTGATTCGGCACTTAAACGCGCCGTTACTTTTATTTTACGACGACACGGAACCGAAATGGTCACGGTTAGAATGCATAACCCACTTACTGCTTTTGGGGACAATAAAAATGTTTATTTTATTATTTATTTACGTTCCAATATAAACGTAAACGCGATTAATGTAGCGTTGTTACAAGTGCTATGAATATTATGTGAATATACTTATAGCAGTTGCAATCATATATGTCATCAAGATCATACTTTGAGATGTAGAACTCTATGTTACCGATTTCGTCCGGGGAAGTACTGCCACCATACCTATTTCTACCATTAAGCAGTAATGTTCGCATGAGACTTAGTGCAGTTCGTCACTTGTGACGAAATGGAAAGGTTGCCACTTAAAAAAAGGTGGGCCTTGTGCTTGCTCAGTAACCTAATAAAGTAGTTCTTTTTTATTAATACGTATAAATTGGCCAATTGAAAAATGTCGCAGTTCGTCACTTGTGACGAAATGGAAAGGTTACCACTTAAAAAAAGGTGGACTTCGTGCTTGTTCAGTAACCTAATAAAGTAGTTCTTTTTTATTAATACGAATAAATAAGCTAATTGAAAAATGTTAAAAACGATACAACATTCAACCTAATTAAATTCAAATACAAGAATTAACGTTAGAAACGGAATATTTACCATGTATTGCATTTATTGTGAGCTCTAGATATTTCGGCACAGTTGCATACGCGTAAAACTGTATTACTAGTCAACATGGCGCATGCAACTGAGTCATATATATAATATAATATAAATATCTAATATATTTTTTGGGACAAGTTAGGTACTTCAATCTATAAACAACTAATAATATGGCAACATATAATTTTAAAGTACCCCAAACCACCATTTATAAATATTAAGACCTAAATCATGTTTATTGAAAGGTACCTACATAGGTACTCAACTCAAATTAAATCTCATTTTCACTAACTTCAAACAATACCTACCAACCTACATATTTCAGACTAAATCAACGCACGAATAACTACAGCAAATAGTTAAGCTTATGCCACAATTTCACGTTCTGGCAGTTTAATATAAAACCGCAAAAAACAATGAAAGCCTTCATGTAAACGCCTGCGGTCACATATTTCATTACGACACGACTTACTTTGCTGTTCGTTATTGTTCAGGCGCTTTTGTAAATCTAACACCATGTCTCTTGTTTCACTTTATCCCGCAAGAAATAACGGGCTGGATTTTTATATGTAATATATTGTTTTCATCATCCTTCTAAGCATAAGCTTTAGAATATAATAAAGAAACAGACATAATTAAGCCGTGTTTTTAGAGTGAAAATTTCTTCTTGTGACTTTATTAGCTACTACAAGCTAATATTATTCTAGCTTATAGCTATCTTACACGTATGTATTAACTCTCTCTGGCTATTGGAAGCGCTAGTAGTAAAACCTGCCTCGGTCACGTCATGGATGGGTGACCGCTAGTAGGATTTAAAACTAAGCGTTTCCGTGTTCCTATTACCCTACGTAATAGGATGTAAGTATAAGGAAGGCATCTGTATCTTCTTCATTTCTCTTTTCAATAGAAATTTATAAAAAAAAATTCTATTATTCGAAGCTGTTATAACTTAGGTTTAATGTTACTCAATGCGGTAAATACAAACTTAGATTGGTGACAAAATAGTGAATCGAAATCACCCAGCTCCTTAGTTACCCTTGTCAGATATCTTTAGGTTGTCCTTAAAACTCTACAACAGTAGGTATGGTATGTATTGCGAAATTGAAAACGAACATAACATACTATCCACCATTATTTGTTATCTAAGCTGTGATAGTTACACACAAAAATCATTGTCTTCCTGATAATCAAATTCTCTTTTTCGACAAACGCTCAACATCGCAACTTAAAACCACTATTTTCAAACTCAACAGTTTACAACTCATCAGTAAAGTAAAGTGACCAGTGCAAGAGACACAGTGCAACAAAACTAAATCCAGAAGGAAACAGTGATGAAAAAATGTCAATACATTTTATGAGGCGGACAGGACGCTGACCTGTATCGGTGTTTAATAAAAAATCGTACATTATAAAACGCGTGTGTGTGTGTGAGCGTGTGACAGTGTCAGGTGGCGATGAGGCGGGGGGCGGTGGTGCCCCCGCGCCTCTTATCAGGAGATAAGGCACCGTGGCTCGTAGGAGGCAGGTCGGCAAAAGGAGTCGAATCATCGGTGTGACCAGGCCGCAGTGTAAGCGGCCGCCGCCCGCCATGCTTCACTCACTGAACGCACTCGCCGGCAAGATATCACCGGGCGGCGGCTGCGACTCGAATGCGAATCGAGCTACGCACCCGAACAGGAACCACCACAAAGCGTCATCACCCTCATCACCGTACGCCAAGCCGAAGTAAGTCATACTCTTAAGGTGCTATCACATTTCTAATATGAAAAACGGGCCAGTGCGAGCCGAGACGCAACCGCAAGAGTTCTGCACTCTGCTTGAGAAAGACCACTTGATGTGGTTGAAAAGATCTTATTTACTTATTTACGTGAGTGATTTCCGTTTTTCATATTAATTATGTGTATAAACCACGTTAGTTTTTATAATAAACGTGCTATCACATCGTGATTATGTAGACTTTTTCAAGTAGTACCTACGTGCTCAGTGGATATTCTGCAAAATACAAGCTTTCATCTTTCTGATAGTGTTCTGCTAGCAAAAGTTTTCGTTGATCGTGCAGCGAACATTACACAACATACAATATTTTTTCGTAGGATCACTAGTTTAAGCGTATATGACTTAGGATTATTTTGCCTATAAATTAATTGTTATTGTGAGTGCATTAGAAATATCCAATGCCTATTCCCCAGTATATTCGCTAAAGAGTAAGTAAGCATCCTTTAACTCAAAAGCTAAAACCGATAATAGTTATGAGGTCCTGCGTTTTCTATCGACTTCCAAAAAGGAGGATGTGATTTGACTTTATTTTTTAATGTGTGTCTTTCGACTGGGTGAACCGATAACCAATTTTTTTCCTTTTTGTTTGAAAGCTGGTGTTCCCATGTTAATTTTATCACATTCAATTTAGTAATTTTTGAGTTACACTCTCCAATAACTGATTTTTACCAAAGTAATAGAATGGAAGTCGGTATTAAATTTTTCAAATTTCACTTGTTATTCAGTTAGATAATATGAATTTGTTTATTAGGTCACCTTGTATAACTTGAATCTCTTAACTTCCTTGGACTTGAGACTTCTGTTTCTAAGTTTGAATAAAAAATATATTATTCTAAGATATACTTTAGATACAAAATATAAATTTCTTTGTATATATGAATCACCTACATATATACGTATATAATACGACCCTATTCAAGATAACTTTTATATAGGTCGTGCCTCCTTTGAAATGATAGTAGAATGCTGAAGAATAGTATAGTCCCTTTTCATAGGTTTTTTGAAATCTCTAAGCTAATACGTACAGAACAAAAGTGCCTATGAAACAGTAAGTACCTGCGTAAAAATACTTCACTCACAGTAGGATTGGCACTTTATAAAAGAAATGTGGGCCAATAAAATAAGCCTAAAGCGTCGAATAATAAAGAATAAACCGACGATCTTACGAGTCTCTTCCAAAGTTCTATGTTTTCACCGTTATCTGTACTCGGTTATTGAATCACTGATTTGGTTGATATTATTTTTTAAACATTTCTTGTTATCATTGATGTAGGTAATATGTTTTTTATGAGACATGACGTGTAATAAATATATACAATTAAGAAACTTTTCAAATAAGTGATAACATCACAAAACAAGGTCTACAACCTACCTATTCTTCCGGTTAGTTCTAGTTATAGTTTCATCTTATTCCTGAATAGCCTAGTTTGCATAGGTTTCATTACCATTCAGTTAGAGTCCCGAATAGTGAAATCCATATAAGTGCATATACTGTTTTGTCAAATTCTCTTCAAAGCAAGATACCGTACAGAATCATAAATATTCAAACTGTCAAGAGGGCAAGAAAAGCGTCAAGGGAAATGTTGCGTGCTCATAAGAAACTTCTGTTTATATTGATTTATTTATTTTTATTGTGATAAAAACGATTTACAACCACTTACAATTATCACATACAGTTTAACCTACTTCTAGAGGCATTTAATTGAAATTACTTATTAAACAGAATACAATGTCAAAGTATAATTAAATATCTATACAATCAATAGTCAGTGAGTTAAATTATATACATATATATATCTGCTAGGGTTTTCCTTCCTGACGCTATAACTCCAGAACGCACGAACCGATTTTCACGGTTTTGCATTCGTTGGAAAGGTCTCCGGCTCCGTGAGGTTTATAGTAAAGAAATCAATATTTTAAGTAGATGGCGCCAAACTAGTATATATATACATATATATATATATATATATATATATATATATATAATATAATATTGTCAGCCACTTATATAGTTACGGGCTAAATCTTTGATACTCCAGCAATAACCGAGTATGTATGATCCTTCTTTACTTTTTCCGTAGTTTGCGACTCCGAAAAATCCTAGTACCAATCATAGTAACCCACTGAACATTCCTCATGCCAAGGGGGCGAGATGGGGTCACTATTCACCATCTCGCCCCAGCGGTAAGCCCGTGTTGATCTTAATCGGGCCTCAGCGCCTGTAAAGGGATGACCTTGGTCACCGACCCTAGACGTGTAGGGCTGCGCAAACTGGCGAAGAGCCCCCCGTCTCTCCACGAGTGATCCCACTACGGCGAAGGGGTGACCTAACCATTAACAGTGTTCTTCACTTTCCCGTGAGCACTCGGACAATACTATACTCGTATACACCACTTCCGAGATACTATGTCTGTACATAGTATCTCGGAAGTGCTGTACACCATTTACTTTGAAATAAATATGCGGATAATATTAGGATATACATTTGTTTAATACTATAAATCACAAAACATTATTCCATGTTTTTAATATAAATGCAAAGATAGCGTTATAATTTCCAATCACTTATATCATAAATTCAAAACCTATATTAAAATGTGTTCCTTGCATATTAACTGAAACTAATGCGAACAAGGTACTTCATTTTCATGTTCATGACGATTATTTGCTTGTTTTACGAATAAGTAATGACTGAAAACATGTGGGAGTAAAATTGAATGCATTTTACATCATATTACGATACTACAATTGCGAAAGTTTACGAGTGAGTATGTGTATGTTTGAAATATCGTCATATTGAAACAGATCAATGGGTTAGGGAAGAAATTGAGAGGATTGCATAGCTAGTACTTTCCATACTGAAAGAAATAACTCTTTTCTACCTCTTAACATTTTTTTTAATAGTCAATAGTGAAAGAACTCTCTACTGGGTTACCTAGTTAGTAATATCAGTTAGTGTGAAAAATTAAGGTGTACATCATTTCTCATCTTATTCAAATCAATGTGCTATGGTTTTTTTCAAGACATATGAGCAATATAACTTAATTTCCTCTGTTTTTCTGTTGTATCAGTACACCGATATTCATAACAAACCCGCATCAAGTAAACAGCACACAAGCTCTATGACGTCACGAAATGATTTCATATTCTGGCCATGTCACCTCGGTCTGGGACTTGCTCCTAATCTATCACTTGGGTAAATATTTGCTGAAGGAATATGTGACGACACGTCAGAGCTACTTATTCGAAATAAGACTAGGTATTCCACGTTCTCTTTAGTCGAAAAATAGATTCTATAGCGTTTATTTTTTTAATCCACACAAAGTCTTCAGGTCCTATAGGCAGAGCCTGTACTACTGGTAGCTTGATGACAAATTTTTAAGAGCAATTTTGAATATGAGCATAACTTGTCAAGTGGTTTCCGAGATGTTGTAAAATACTGCGAAAAATTGCCGCTGATCTATGTGCTCGCATAGTCTACTATTGTCAGAACTACTAGTAGTAATTACAGTTAAGTGCAAAATTCTGATGTGTACGTAGCAATGGTAGTGACTGTACAGTGTTACCTTGAGCCAAAGCATCTGTTATGCTGCAGAAACTCCCGTAGGGAAGGTAGGCTTATAGGTCTATACTGTGCCTAATAATAATACGTTATTTCACCCGCGTGGTGAGGAAGATATACGTTATTTCACCCGCGTGGTGATGAAGATATGTGTTAATCACATGATAATCAAATTTCACCAAAATTGGCCCCGTCGTTTGAGCGTGAAAGAGTAACAAACATCCACACATCCATACATCCATACTCACAAACTTTCGCGTTTATAATATTAGTAGTATTGTATGTGACATGAAATACATGTAATAAAAAAGATATTTCTAATACACATACATTTTTTATTTAATTAATGCAATTACGCAACGAGATGTTAAGTCATGCACCTAATGTTAAGCAGACATAGATTATGGCCTAGCTGGTTGAGGTCCTCCCTTCAAACCGGTTCTATGCTTGTACTCCGGTCAAATTTTCGAGATTTGTGATTCCTAAAGCGTATAATAGTGATGGATTGTGTTGACCAGTCTAGTGTTGGTGAACGAGTGTAGGCAATGAGTACCTATACTATAATCATGGAACGTTATTTTAGTGTTTTCGTCGTCAATCGCCTTAGATAGTTTTAATAATGCATCCACCGCTTTACTAGAACGTGATTGAGACTTAAACCGTCGCGTGTCGCGCGTACACCATGTGTAACAAAATAGTGTTAAGCCATAAGCCGTATATATAAAGTATAAAAAAAAATATACCTCTGGTTTGTAACTAATTTTATCAGATCAAATGCACTCCACCGGTGCAGCTTTTAGTTGGTCAAACTATTCAAGTGTAGTATTTTTTGAACTTGTATGCGTAGTTCGGAAAGATACCGAAAGAAGTAGACACTGGTGGTTTAATGACATACTTATTTATGTGACTACTTGAATAAAAATCATAACAAAAATAGTATGACTTGTTTTTGGCTTAGTGTTGCTTAACAACGCCATCTATTGTCAAGTAGATTTAGTGTTGCTGTGTCGGTAAAACAGTTTGTTGTAGCAATGTTTCATTGTAAGAAAACATGGATAAAACGACGTTTTCTAAAAATGAAACCCAGCTATATGATTTATCGGCCCAAAAACCCCCTGTACTTATACGTAGTTTCATGAAAATCGTTGGAGCCGTTTCCGAGGTACAGATCATATCTATACATTTAATACAAGAATCGCTCGTTTGAAGGTACTAGATAGGTAGATTACATAAATAACCTGAGGAATGGCAAATATACAAACGTAAGAGTTTACTTTTAAAGGAAAAAAGTGATCGCTAGCCAAGTGGGGTCTAAAATGTACCTTATCAACATGCTGTGGGCCTAGCACAAAAATTTACGAGAGTAATTCATTAATGTAATCATTTCGTCGACGTACGTATATAGTACAAACTATGAGTTATCTGTGTCCACAGTTGTACTAGAAAAGTGATAGTTTGTACTGGATACTTCAACGATACGATTAAGTTACATGAACGCAAATGTTCGTGCCGCGGAAGTTTTATAAATACGATGCTACCTTCAACCGAGGTAACAGTCGAACAGCACGGGTGACCGTATTATTGCCAGGCGAACCTAATTACACTAGTACTGCCAGTATGAATTGTCGATACCATAAAATTTTACAGCAATTATCGATAAAAGACAGCCGGCGATATAGTTGTCTCGGCTAGATCCGTGATAGAGACAAGATACGATTGATATAATATACTTATTACCAGTTTATCAATGTGACAAGTTCATCGTGGATCCATACACGCACTGTTGAGTTACCACCGTATTTGACGTTATAACTCTCAGGTTGCTATCATACAGAGAGCGGTCACGCGTTCACGCGGTCAGTTTTGCATTCGTTGTGTTGTATTACGTTAGATAGATATACCCACAGTCTGCCCACAGTTGACAGACGCGGTCCGAACGCCTTCTGTTTGGGTATATCTATGTAACGTTATACAATACAACGAACGCAAAACTGACCGCATGAACGCTTGAACGCGTGACCGCTCTCTGTCTGATAGCACCCTCATATATATGATACTCTCATAATATATTCGATATTACAAAAGATTACTGCACATTATGAATACGAGTACACAACAAAGTGGTTGCGATAAGGCGCAATCTCTCGTTATCAACGGCACAATGTAAATAGCCACCTTATTGTGATGTGGATATACTCTTGCAGTATCTATGATAGCCTTGTTTTAAGCAAGTACATACTACATGCATACCTGAATGGATTGGTACGAGTAGATGTGCAGACATTATAAGGGTCAACTAACGGCTGCACTAATGGTCATTGCTTCTTGATTCCATCTTCGCTTTCCATCAGGCGAGAGGTAGTTACTTTGATGAACCAATATATAAAAAAGACCCCACCAGGTTTCGTCAGTCCGTCATCAGATTTTTACCAAGGGAGTCCAGCGGACGTAACCCTAAAAGTCTCGCTTGTCCATCGATTCGCTTAGTTTTTTACATGGCTCAAATCCTAAAAACTGGGTTCAAAATAATTTTAGATAGATAGATAGATTAACTCTTTATTGAAACACCACAATACAAATATATGTTACAAATAAAGGAATAAGAATAAAATAAATATACAATTAAAAATATTTCACAATTAAATACTTTAAATTAAAAGTGTCACAATGGGCGGTCTTATCGCTCAGAGCGATCTCTTCCAGACAACCATGCACGGAAAGAAATAGGCATAAACTTATAAAGGCGGTGGTGTATAAAACTAGTGTACTAAACACTACATATAAAACTCAAGAATATAGCTAGACAAAAATTATTATAATATATACAAACTATACTTATATAATTATATTATACATATATACTGCACAATATATACATAACTATACATACTATACATATACCATTTAATTATTATAACAAAGATGGTAAGTAGGTTTGCAGTTAGTTATTTCGCGAAGTAAAATGCTTTGACACGTTGTTTGAAGATGTCCAGAGAAGGCGCGCATCTAATTTTGTAGGGTAAAGTGTTCCATAGACGAACAGTTTCAACACAAAAGGAGGAAGCGAAACTTAACTTATATGCGTAGCATTTTTTATTGTACTATATATATATGATATTATTGTGAGAGCTAGGCATTATCCACAGAGCATTTCCCACGCCCTACGCTAGCTGCCATAGGTTCAGTTGTATTGGATAATGTAGGACGACTACGATTTGAAAACTCTGACGTTAGAGCTGGCCTATCCATCAAACTGAACTAGCCCTGAGTTGCGTGGCCCATATTTCCTTCTCTAATATGCCTCTAGTGCCCCGGAAAGTAATAGAATTCTTGTAGGTAAGGGACAGACTCTGCCTCCATGCTGCACTATGTGTTCAAATGTTTAAGTTCAAATGGCATTACAGTATGACTTGACGATTGAGTAGACATTTTTATTTATTTTATATTATTTTATTCTCTTAGGGAAACTTACAGCTACGTCTATTATTAAGTCAGATATAATATAAATAGAAAGCTAATTAAAAGTTTCCACAAATAAACACTGACAATACAAATACATATTAAGTATAGCAAGTAGACATCATCATTATTATAGCAACTACATGTAAGTAAAGTAATAATAATCATGGATTAGTACCAACTAATAACCAATAAGAACATACTTTAGGCGTAGATAAGAAAATAGATTGGTACTTAGTGAGAAAAACAATAAATGTAAACACATTTAAAGAAAGAAATTTCAGTTAACAGCCGCTTAAGGCGAAGCGCTGTAGTGTTAAACAAATCTATGTCTCTTTCCATTCCTTTTGAAATGTTGTAACATCTGCAAGTTCTATACATGAATTTTATTTCTATATTTAGACTTAACATTCGGAACAAAAAGAAGATTAGGCTGTCTGAGTGTCGCAGCTGAAGTGCGAAGCCCCAACCGCCCAAGTACCTAACTCTGGGCAATCGACCATGCCATTTGCCACGCTCAATATATATGCAAGGTCTGCAATACGCCTTCTTTCGTATAATGGGAGAATGTGAAACTTCCTACAACGAGCAGTATATCCAGAAATAAATTTATTGCTGCGATATTGCAAATAACGGAGAAAACGCTTTTGAATTCCTTCTATTCGACTCACATATATAATTAATTAAAAATTGTATGCAACAAGTGACGAGTCTAGCAGGACATATGCCTAATGATATGCATAACACTTGCTCATGTGACAATAGCAGTTTCACTCAGATTTCACATCTGTAGTTTTGCGTAGCACTGTCTTTCACCCAGTAATTTCAATTGCTACATTGCCATTCATACCCTAAGGCAGAAATGTTTGCGCCCTAATGGCTACTCGTTGGTATCATTCAAGACGGCCTCTTAACCAAGAAGCCTCCCACCTAGTCAGTCCAGGAGTCAGTTCCTTGTCTATTGTAATTCGCATCCTGGCGGCAGAGGAAACATTATTTCCGTCCCGTGTGCACATTACCTTCATGTGCAGCTTGACTCTAATTACCCTCGGAACTTGATTATCGCGATGTTTATATCACCATGAAACATTCAATAACCTTTCACGATTATTATTGATCAACACCCGAGCAAAACGGGTGAAAAGCCAAACTCTCTTTTTCAATAAACTGTCCCCAAACGCCTGTATTACTATTACCGAAGCGTTATCCGTTATTTTTCTGATTGTAGCGACATATTGCTCCACAATGTGTTCGCTCGGCTTATTATTCCGGGTACGTGACGGGTGTACCGTGACGTCTCCCCGCTATGCCTCCCTCATGTCCTCGGTGTCTCCCTCATGTCCCCGGTCTCTCCCTAGTATTCCCTTTGGTGTCGATATGAAGGGCCTGCGTGTGACGTGATTTCTAGATAATGAGCGTTGGTTTGGTGAGATTTTGAACATTATAATTTCTTTATTATATAGCTTGTTACATGGCTCTGCATAACATTAGTTAGTGCATTACTCTAGCAATGTCAATTGTCATCAATTCGCCAAAAATCTTTATAATATATGAATATAATATATTCAATTTATATTAATATATTAATGTATTGGGTGTGGCATTAGTGGGTTCATGTATTGGTCTTTTTATACTTATTAGTGTTTGAGCGCTATCTCACTTGATGGTCAGTGATGATGCGGTCGAAGTTATTAAGTACCACATTAGACATAAAATAGCGAGTTGCCCTCACGGGCATAACACCTAGCGGAACACAATGTGAGATATTTCCGAACCGTGCGACTTGGGAACCTTAAATAAGAGAGCCTATTTCTTCCCCGAAGGCCTGCAACGCATTCGCGAGACTTCTGGTATTTCGGATGTCCATGGGTGACAGTGATCACTTACCATCAGGTGCTGCCTGCTCGTTCGCCAACTTATTCTATAGAAAAGGTGCTTAGAGACAGATTTTTAAACTTGAGGGTGATAGCAGCCAGGTGGACACCAGAAGAAGAACAAAAAGAACCACCCTTCCTTCCCAAATAGTATTTGTTGTTACTACTGAATTACCGGACATTTTGCCACTAACAGGTACTGTGCAAGCGCAAGAGTGATTATGTTTGAAGGGCGTTGTTGTAAGTGATATTACTAGTTGAGCGAGATACAAGTACTTTGGGGGTGACGAGTGCAGAGCATAGTCACACTAAACCTATTTATCTATTATTATTAACCAGCAAAACAATCACGTTAAGGATCGAATACGTCGACCGGGTTTCGAGCATGCCCGATGCTCATTTTCAAGGCGAGTGCCCAGTGGCGTCTGCCCCGTCAGTGCCCGCCGGGAGCTGTGAGCCTTAACGTTAGTGTTTGCCTGTTAATAATAATAGTTAAATATGTGTCAAACTTACGAGAATTTCAATACATAAAACACTAAGCTTTCTTGTATGGCGTAGGACAATTCAGTTTAGCACTAATCATTTGTCTAGTACATCTGTGTTAGGTACTGAATAACTGTCTGCCTTACATATAAACCCTGCTTAAAGTTAATCACTTAGTACGGCGCAGAACAATTTTGCAGTGGGCAGTACTAAAAAACGTTATTTAAATTTAAGCAGCGTTTATAAGTAAGGCCCTATCGGCCTTATTAATAAACTTGTAATAAGCCCGGAGTAGTTAAAACATATATCTGTCAATTTTTCGCTTGCAGTAAATGTCACGCGTGAAAGCAAGACAAAGCATGTTACGCCTAATCTATGTTTATGCAACGTTTATTAATAAAGGCCTATATGTTTTACATCGTCGATACGTCCACGTTGACGATACGTCTTGGTAGTAGTTCCCAAATTATAATTTAGCAATAAACTCGTATAGTATTCAAACTCAAGTTGAGGGTAATGTATACCTTTTTTATAATTAACTCTTGTATATGTGATCAACTTATGTATGCATAACGACGTGGCACTGCGACGATTATGGAAATCATAAAATGTCATGGGAAGACGTTACACTTATACCATACTAGCAAACCCTGCGAACTCCGTTTCGCCACCAGATGGCTTCGTTTTATGTAACATTTTGTTTGGCGCTATCTACTTAAAATATTGGTTTGTAGTACATGCTATGTATCAGAGATGGCGCTGTATGTGAAAAAAGCTACTATTTTCCCGCTTTTCTTTTTTAAATTTTCCTGAATTTTCTTTACTATAAACCTCACGGAGCCCGAGACCTTTCCAACGAATGCAAAACCGTGGTAATCGGTTCATGCGGTGCGTTCTGGAGTTATAGCGTCAGAAAAGAAAACCCGACTTATTTTTATATAGTAGAAGAAGATGTCTGCCTAACTCTAATAAATTGTTATTTTATAACTACAACTTAGTTACTAAAGCGAAAGAATGGTAGTTTGTAGTGGTGGTTCACTTCCTGCTAGACTAGTGGCACAATATTATGTATGTATCTTATCTATATATATGAACCCCCTATTTCTCCTGGTCACGCTATAAATTGAGAACGGTGGGCCGAGCACGAAAATCTGTTTAAGTGTAACGTAATCGCATTGTTCGTATTTAGTACAAACTGTAATTTATCTAGTACAATAATCACACAGATAACTCATGGTTAGTACTGAATACGTAAACGATACGATTACGTTTCACTTAAGGCGCGGTCATATCATGATTATAGTAAAAAGCAGATTTTTAAACACTAACGGCCTTATTAATAAACTTGGCTTACACCCGGAGTAGTTAAAACATCTATCTGTAAATTTTTCGCTTGCAGTAAATGTCACGCGTGAAAGCAAGACAAAGCATGTTACGCCTAATATAGGTTTACGCAACGTTTATTAATAAAGGCCCTAGTGTAACGAAACAGATCAATAATATATTATGAAAAAAATACAAAGGTTAGAAAAGGAATAGGAAAAGAGTAATAACCGAATAGAATTCATAAATATAACTCTCTTTCAGCAGAAAAAAATCCTGAATCCACAAAATCCACAAAAATAAACTTTCACGTCCAAACTCTCAGTATTTTCAGTGATAACACTATATTTTTTTAGGTAATACATAGCCAACGTATAGTACTAAAGTAATAACCAGCAGTTTTTTCAATTGTGTTAGTATATATCGAAAAATTTAAATAAAACGTACAAATTCAACGCATTTTCGCATTACATTGTCCAATCTAACAAGCGATTTTCAACCTTACGTAAAGCATCGTAAATTATTTTAAAATTGGGGTTGGACCGCGTCTTAAGCAGATTTTTGTGCTTGGCCCACTTTGGAACAATCTCGCTAATTATTTTCTTGTTGCGTTAATTATTGTCAGGAGAAGGTTCTTAAACCAAGAACAGCCTACTACGCGAACGGAGTCACGGGCAGTTGCTAATATTATATATATATATATATATATATATAATATTAGCAACTGCCCGTATAGATATATATATATATATATATATATATATATATATATATATATATATATATATATATATATATATATATATATATATATATATATATATATATATATGTCTCGTCATCGCATCACACGTGAACGGTTTAACCGATTTCGATGATACTTGGCAAGGAGATAAATTATATACCGACGAAGGTCATAGCATACTTTTCATCATCATTCATCACCACGCGGATGAATACTCAGGATGCAACTAGTTATTTGAAAAAAAACAAATTACATTATTCATTCACTTATGGCGCTCTGTTCCGCTTTATCCGTTATCAAATGTTATGTTTACCATGGGTAAATATCACAAAAGGTGTTGCAAGCACATGACGATAAAACAAAAATATTGTAATGATAATGGCAGCCCCATTTTCGTAATAGCCACCCCATTGTCCGACATTCGATCGATAGATAGAGCGATAACAACTTGGTTGATCGTTACATGACCGTTTAACTAGCGTTTGGTAATTTTGTATTATGTCACTGTAGTTTTTAAAATACAGATAATAATTATGAGACTATTTATTTTATACTATAAAAAAAGAAAAATGGACATGGCCAGCCTGGTGTTAAATAGCAACCTCTGCCCATAACAGATGCAATTCGTTACAAGTGACGAACTGTCCAACAAATAATAATCACCGGGATCCAGTAAAATGCATAGCGTTTATGCAAAAAAATCAACGCCTTGAGTTGAGAATTTCCTTCTAAACTCTGAAAACACGTTTTACGTCAAAAAGATATTAAACGATATAGGTAATTCCAAAATCTGCAAAAAATTCTCACTTTTTTAGTTTTCGTCAAATATAATGTGTAAGTATTGCGCATTTCACAATTACCTAGTGTAACTATATTTTTTGGAAATTTTCTCTTACTTCAGTATTATTAGCTAACTATAAAGGAAAATAATTAAGGCAAAGTATTAAATCCTTAATGTTGAATGTTTTATATTTGTAGGGAGTACTTTTTAAGCATTACTTTTTCCTAAAAGTCGGTACTAAGAACATGTACAAAATATTGTATGAATCTATTTTATAGCACTTTTACTGTTGTGTTGTGTGTACCTATACATATGGAGCTCGTGTCTGAAATAAAGAATTATTATTAAAATTCTCTGTATTTCAATCATATCACGGATTTCATTCGGTCCTTTACAAAGGCATAAGTGGAGCTGTAGCCAACACTTAGAGGCCTGTTTGATATAACAAATACAATGTAGTATAATACATAGAAATTTATGGATGGATGGTGACATGCTATATCTATTATAAAATGGGTAAAATGGCAAGGCTATATGAACTTATTATTATTATATTTCTATCTATTTTGTTCGATGTCTGCACCGGACTCCATAAAATTCCTCTATTTAAACCAGAAATGTAATGCCGTCATAAACTTCATAATCCACCACTGCCATAGTAATTTACCAAAAGCATCTAATCATGTCTTAAATTACATCATTAGAACACACACCAGATTCCTAAATAGACATAATACAATTTCAACTGATCACGAAACTTGCGTAGGCATGTGAGGCTTTAGTACGTCAATGCTGTACATCTAGCTATTGTCTATGAATAAATCCATAATCAAATTGCGTCCTTTTTTAATGTATCCGAGCAAAATCAATGGAACCAGTGGGTAGCATGCAAATGGAGTTCCTTCTACCCACATATAACTAACATCTGCACAAGTTGTGTTCGACTCAAGTGGCACGCCGCGTTTTGTTGTTTGTCTGATAACGCGATAACGGGCGGCCCAATCGAGCGATGTACACTCTTATCAGTGATAACGTCATGACAAACAAGTGCACGCAATATGGAATGTGGAACTTTGGATATTCTAGCTCGATGAGGTACATAACCTATTTAACTAGTCAAAATGGTGACTGACTTTTTGCTTTGCTTTTCATACTAACTGCTTATTATGCTATAGTTGCTTATTTTACCTGTTTTACTTGTTTCGATTTATTGTGCTATGTATTTAATCAATTCTCGATTATGTTATATACTTACGTATCGATAGCGATTTCGTGAGGTATTTTTTCATGACAAGTTTTGCGTCATTGGTATTCATGTAACTTATGTATCATACAACAATGATCCATAATGGTCCTTTAATGTGTTGAAAAAAATCTGGATTTTGTTTGATGACCGTTTACTCATTGAAACGTATGTTTGAACCTATTAAAATTCCCTATTTACAGCTTCAATATGGAGTATGTATCATTCTTAAACTTGCTTACGAAATCTTAAAATGTCGTGAATGATGATAATGTGTATCTGTGATATTGTGAATGATAAATATGTCAACTTCTTGTTATTAAGTTATTTTTGATGCATTATTCCTTAGTACTTGCAACTATTTTATTATTAGTTATCTATGTAATTTGTGTTAGTGAACTTTCAATTTTACAATAGTACGTTTAAGAATACAACTTTTTAAAAAGGATTTCATCGGTGTAGAATAAGGATAATTTTAGTGATTGTTCTGGGACTACCGTTGAATAGAGATAAAAAGTAGTATGTTTGTTAATCCCGGGTATAATCATAATAATTTATGTCATAAGATTCAGTTAATTACAAAAGTTTATATATGCACATGTCCAGCCAAAACTTGCCTTTCCAAGCATACAATATGTAAATTTATATTTAAAAATTATGACAATCCTATGACTACTGTAATTTAGTACAAAATATAGATTGTAAGGTACCTACTGATTAGAGACATGCGATAAATTTTATAGTAATTGGAATATATTATCAAATAATTATTAAAACATAATAAATGTAATTCAAAACAATATGTAAACATTTTAGGAATTGCAATTAAAAATTAATTATGTCATCATCAGCCGTAGAACGTCCACTGCTGAACATACGCCTCCCCATAATTTTCCAAAAGGACCGGTCGGAAGTGGCCTGCATCCAACGTGGTCCTGCGACCTTTATCAGGTCGTCTGTCCTGACTGTGTCGGTGGATAACTTACGCTGCGCTTGCCGGTCCGTGGTTTCCATAACCTTTCGGCCCCATCGGCCATCTGTTCTGCGTGCTATGTGCCCTGCCAACTGCCACTTTAACTGGCTAATCTTCTGGGCTATGTCGGTGACTTTCGTTCTTCTACGGATCTCCTCATTTCTGATTCGATCACGTAGATAAACCCTGAGCATAGCCCTCTCTATAGCTCGTAGTGCGACTTTGAGTTCTATTACATAACATTAAATAAGTAAGTAAACGTTCATGTAGATAGGTTAGTGTATGTCACATATTGTATTGGAAAAAAACCTGTATGCTATATAAACATTTTCCACTCCGAATTTTATACAAATTGATCGATCTTTTAAGCATGATTGAGTAGCAAACATCCAATATTTTACATATGATATAATATTAGTGTGTTATTATACCTGCTACGCCATACTCGCACTTTGAGCCTTGGTCCATTTTCCACTAAATAGATATAATAATATTCGGAGTGTTACATACTAATATAATTTTACCCGGTTTCGAATCAATGCATATATATAGGCACTGAATATAACAATGCCTATGATGAAATACGTTTCTTCTGGTCGTTTTAATACTTTATAGTCTAGTATTATACTACTATCTCATTTGGTGGTTAGTGATCTGTTGGGAGCTGTTATCAAACTAAACTTATAATGTTGACTGTTAGAAAGACTGTTCTTTGCATATTGTATCCCACAAATCACTCGCTGGTATCCTAAATCAGACTCTGCTCAAAGGTAATTTTCTATCTTCTCTAGTTGGTAAGAGGTAATTTGAAGTAATGTTATAATAATCAAATGTAATATAAAGTAAAACATTAAAAAGACATAGATGCCACTTCTAAGCCTGTGCTCATTTGCTGTCAAAGATGACAGACAGCACAAACAGCTATGTATATCAAGAACAGCTGGCGGTAGTTACCGTTAGTGGCTGGTGAGAGATTTTGAATTTTGCTACCACCCGTAGCCGTAACACTAAGTATTGGTTATTCTGTTCCCGTAGTTAAGGTGGACACCACTGTAAAACCACTGTAAAACCATTCTGTGAATTTTCTTACCATACCACTCCTTTGCAATGTAAAGAGAAATTACACATCTCTGAACGGGATTCAAATTTGCGTCTTCCAAAAATTCGTGTAGACGCCATGCAAAGTTTAGTCTCGCTAAGCAAACGTTAGCGCTCTTAAACAAACATGTAAAAACATATAATTTTTTGAGTTAACTCACGGAAAGGTTAATTGTAATTGTTCGAACGGTAACTGCCAGATCGGCTCCGATATTCTAACTACACTTGGGTTATTCTCGCTCTTGGTTGTATTCACATCTGGAACTGTTGTAAAATGGAGTTATATTAACATATATATTTGTATTGTTGCAGTGGGATCAGCATGAACATCAACAATAACAACAGCACCAGTATAAACAACAACAACAATGAGGAGAAGCCTGATATGCCGGACCCTGATTACATCAAGGTAAATTGATTCTTATTATATCTATAAACTGATCATCTTTTACTAGGCGAGAAGGACAAGGCGTTTGTCTTGCTGAAACCAAAACTACAGTCTCCTCACAGAGCACTGAAAACTATAAATCTCACAACTGATAATCAGCATACGCTACGACGTTTTGGTTCAACTTTATAATACACAATTCCCAAGAAATTTCGGTTCTGAATATGGGATATCATTAGGACAAGAAAAGAAGGTGAATTTTCAAAAGGTCATTCTTTTAAAAACTGATTTTAAATCTACGATGAGCATATTATTGTACTAACAGATACTAACAATTCATACAAGTGTAATAGAAATGTACTGTTAGGCAACTTGGCGACTACTCTCCTGCAACAGGTCGCCTTGGTGGGGGTACCACGGAAGTGTTAGAAATTTGCCTTAAAGCAGCAGTGCACATGAACAATACGCCCTTTAATTAAATTTTCTCATATCTCTCAGAGTGACTGTTTTGAAAATGTTCAATTAATTGTTTAAAATTAACAACTTGTCTTTTTATATATTTTTTGTGAATTGGCCAACAAGGTCTGCTAAATATTGGAATTCTTGGAAGCATAGGTGAAGGCATAAGTAAAAATAAAAACCTGGATGTTTTCAATTTTAATTTCCCCGGTGATAATCCAGTATTAGTATCATTAGGCAACCTAAAAAGGCATATGCCAGTTTTAGGTAGCCTTTCACTTTAGGTATAAGAAAAACTCGTTTCCTTATTGCATTGATAGAAAGATAGAAAACTCTTTATTTGTACACTATAATAAGATATGAAAGAGAAAAACATACGATAGAAAAAATATAACATAGTTGTACAAAAGGCGGTCTTATCGCTTAAAGCGATTTCTTCCAGACAACCTTTGTGACATTGAATGCAATACTTTTAATAATATACAACTTATAATAGTTATATATAACTTATAATAATTATAACTAACCGGCCGTTAAATGCGTTTTGTCCCAAAGTGTATTGGGACATACGCTTTAAAAGTTTTTTCCTTAAAATTACCGCGAACATTATTTTCTGTTTTATTTTTAAACTACGTGTTTATTTTTTCTCTCCATTTCTTACATCAAGCAGGAAAATATTTCAATCCCTTTTATAATTTTAGCAGCCATCAGAATCATTACTAGTCACTTGATAAGTACCATAAAAAGACTAACCATTCAATTAAGTCTCAGAGTTCAACAGGTTTGCAATATTATCCCTCGCGTTAAACTCATGACATGCAATGACCAACATGGCTTACCCAAATGTTAGCACAGTTAAACAACTTGTGTACTGTACAAGTCACCTAAGACAAACTAGGAGGTATCGGTTAAGCAAATAGCTAAATCATCATGTCATTGGCCTCTTTCAACGTCCTACATTTGGGTTACGCCTTTAAGTTACTCACTTGAGATAGGGACACATTTTATAGAAGGACTAGCTGGAAGCAATTTGGATAGCTTAATAAGCAAACTACTTCCTTATTGGATTCTTATATAACTAAAAGACGCTACTTACTCCCAGCTTCTAGAAAGTGTGTCAAAGTTGACCAACTAAATACTAAACGCTGATTGGCCATTGTATTCTATGACGCGATATGTGACCAATCAGCGGTCAGTATTCCGTCTGTTAGTTGATTTAACTTTGGCAAATGTTCCAAAAACTTAACCCCCAGTTACTATAACGTTTCTCAATGCCTTGATTATTTGACCAACTAAATACTATACGCTGATTGGCCAATTGTATTCTTTGACGCGATATGTGACCAACCAGCGGTCAGTATTCCGTGTGTTGATCTAACTTTGACAAACGTTCCAGAAATTGGAGGTAAGACTGCCACAATTTCAAGTTTGTAGTCCGTGCGGGTTAAACTTGCGTTGAAGAAACACTCAGTCTGTCAAGACGAGTTATACATAGAATACGTGTGTGGGTAAACATAACCATACTACAACACCACAAACAATAAAAACAGTATATGAATATTATATGGCCGATGGGGCCGAAAGGTTCTGGAGTGGAGACCACGGACCGGCAAGCGCAGCGTAGGTCGTCCACCGACACGGTGGACAGACGACCTGATGAAGGTCGCAGGACGACGTTGGATGCAGGCCGCTTCCAACAGGTCCTTTTGGAAAATCATGGGGGAGGCCTATGTTCAGCAGTGGACGTCCTACGGCTGAGATGATGATGATGATGATGAATATTATAAAGTCTTCTGCCCGCACTTCCGCGCGTATTTAATTACTATTCCCTTGAACACTTTGTCCGAATTATAAGATTATTTACAGCGTGTAACAAAAAAGTGTTGGAATATGATCCGATAACTTATGAAAGTTAAGTATATCATAAAAAGGAATACTGATTATTATCTGAAAACAGATAACATATTATAGACATGTGTAATCTGGGACAGGAAAAAAATATTCTTATTCCAAAAAACCATTCAATTCGTACTGAACATGAGTAGAACATAATTATCAAAGGAATCGGAACAAACGAAATGAAGTTTTAAATTCGCAAATGAAGTGATTTATTGGCATAATTAAAAAGGTTCCACTCTGACGGCGGGCGGCAGCCGCGTACTTGCCTCGATAGGGTTGCACCGCATGCATAGTCTTAAAACACAGAAATGCAATTTTCAGTCACTTATTCAAATATAATTCAATTAATTAAACATGAATATTATATAATAAAAATGTTACAACTTATTATTATAAATTAAAATTTTAAAATATAGTTTACGAATCAGTTCAAGAAAGGTAAATAATTTTGCATTACTAAACCGTAATCGTCTCAAGGAGTGTTCATCAACATTTCTTTAAACTTACTTCTTAAAAGATCTCTCTGATTATACAGTGGGACAATTTTATTTTTAATTCGTTTTATATTCATATTGGCATTTTGATTGCATTTAATATATTTTATAAGTGAACTCGTACGTTTGTAAATTTGCCATTGAACAAGTTATTAAATAAAATATGTATTCCGGCAACAAGTGAGATTTATAATCCAGTAAAACGAGTCAAGTCAGACGCGATTTTAAATGTATATATTATTTTAGTATATCTTAGTCATGTTTTAGCACAGCGGCGCATGCATTACCAAAACTTTCTAGGGTGGTTGACAACGACACAAAACCATATAACCTCGCTTAATTTTTTTATACTACTCGCACCTTCGATAATCGACGTCAACAAACACTGAACAGCAATCGACCATTATTACACATCAAAATTCAAAAAAAAACATTTTATATAGGAAAATAAAACAAAACCAATGACAACAATTCGTGGGGTTTTTCCCGCCATCAAACTTATCTATTCATCTTATTGCGCGTGCGTGCGAAACTGCAGTGACAACCCTAACCATAGCTCTATCTACGCCCATGGCGCGCACCCAATTACAACTCATGATTGCTTTTATTCGCACCATGTTTGTCTCCCCTGACTTATTACGCACAGACATAATAAAAACTTAATTTTGCTATAAATATCGTTCTGATACAGCAACGCAGTTTTAAATGAGTACCCGAAGTGAATATTTACTGCTGATCATCAATTTTGCTTTGGTCAGTATCGATTTGAATGAAATTTTTGTTGTTGTTGAATGATGTTGTTTACAGCAATGTTTATTTATTTAGGAAATTAACAGCGTTTACAGATAAAAATGTATAAAATGTATAAATACTACACTGTAAGGCCAATAACAGGTTACCCTAATGTTATCCAAGAAGTTTGTGTCAGCTGTAGGTATACTTAATATAGATAATAATATATTTAACATGAATATTTTGATGTATGTGAACATTTTTTATACGTTTAGGTAGGTATAGATATCCGACTTTCATTTATTTTTCATATAGATTTTTGTTTTGTAATTATTAGGTACTAAAATTAATTTAAAGTGAAAAGTGAGTTTTGCTTGAGTATTTATAACGTTTACACAATCATATCCCCGATAGGATTACTTTTTATACATCAAAACATCCAAGACCCAATAACAAGCATTTCTGCTCATTACACAAATATTTGTACCGACCAGGGATCGAACTTGGGACCTACTGCTAATGGGGTCTACTAACTGAGCTAACATAATAGGGTTAAATATTTAATTACTTTAAGTACTATGACATTTTAATGAACTGCGATTTCTCAATGAACTGCTTATTTGCCTCGAAAGGACTTTTTACTTACTTGTAAATCTAAGATCAATTCGCTCAGTTACATGTCTTTCATATGGATTTTGTACAAAGTTAAACTATTATTATAACCTCAATAGTTTGTTTTGTAGAATGTGATAATTGTGGTATGAACATGACCGATCGGTTTTTTAATTATCTGCAAACAAAAACGACCGTAAACTCTTTAAAATTATTATCAACTGAGAAAGAAAACCTGGACGATGACAATTCGACCTTCCAGGGGCATCAAAACGTGCTTCAGATTTAGCTTTGGCAAATAAATCCAAGACTTGCCATAAGTCTTTTTTTCGTAATAAATTTCTCAATTTGGTATCATTTACTTGCTATTCTTGACTTAATGTTGCAAAAACTTTGTGCATAAAAGTTCTGCTCTCTCAATTCCAGATGTTTGTAGGCCAAGTGCCTCGCAGCATGGACGAGAATGACCTCCGGCTGATGTTCGAGGAGTTTGGCAGGGTCCATCAGATCAACGTGCTTCGAGACAAGATCACCGGCTCTAGCAAAGGTAAATACTTTCTTTATAATTCTGATTACATGTATTAAATACAACTTTAATTAGTTGTACATGGCAGATGAAGTGCTACTGAATGCAAACATGTAGTATCAGCGTAAGTTTAAGCCGGTAAATTGATGTATCGTTTCCAAGTTTATCTAAAGAATCCCCGCTCCTTGAGGAGTACTCCTCATCTATGAGGATCGAGACTACAACGCCTCATAAACCTCTCCCTAAAGACATTCTACCACCGTCTCCTAACCACAGCGACAAGACGTGTTCTTCGTTGGCTTGAAATAATGTATGATGACGAATGATGTAAAATTGATCGAATCTAAATAATTGATTGTAAAACTTTGAGGGTCATTCGTGAGCGTGTGATGAGCGTTGCGCGTGGCGTCTCGCAGCGTAACCATAATCTGCCCATTTTGTTCCCACTGCTGGGACTGGAGCCTTCCTCTCAGAGAGAGGAGTTGGGCCATAATACACCATGCGGGCCCAGTGTGTATTGGTGGATAGGTTAGTGGCCAACCTATGTCGAAGTTTTCAGTCCGCCCGAAGGCCTTCGACATAGCCTAGACTGTTGTGCTAAGACAAAAAACCGGGACCGACGGCTTAACGTGCCCTCTGAAGCACGGAAGCGCTCAGTTGATAAATGCCACTAGCGGTCATCCATCCAAGTCCTGACCGCAGCAAGTGTTGCTTAGATTGTTGATCGGGATCGCCAAGTCGAGCTCCGCTACGAGCGCTTTAACTCAGCTCAGCGTAATACGCGATTTCTATTCATGGAAAGACAGCTCGTAAAGCATGACAATAAGCGCAGAAGGGCTCCGTTTTGGTAGTCTAACAGAAGTACGCACAGAAGTCACAGGTGCTTACAGAAGTATATAGCCGTGAGCTCAGCGTCGCGCGGTCCGTGCAAAATTACACACATCGCAAATGACCATGCATGTGAAAGAAGCGCGTGTGGATTAATCTTAACGCAGCGTCATATGTTTGAATTTGCCACCCAACGCAACGCACCACGCCACGTGGTGAACAATGCGCTGTGACTACATAAATACTTCATTACTGCGTTTAGTTCCTTGCGAAATTGGTGCTAAGGCTTATGCTCTAACATATACATACCGAAAGCTCGGATCCTGAACCCGAAAATCGTATGAGGGAACTCCTTACCGAGATTAGGAAAAGCTCTTACGCTCACACACATATTTGCTAATAGTTACTTTATTTTATGTTATATAGAACTTGTTTCTTAATTGATAACAAAATTGAACAACTAAACATTACGTATATGAAATTAGAAGCAATTTAATTGCTCCTAATTTCTTTTAAAACTAAATATTCACAAATTTCAATGCTTTTTAATTTTTGTATTGAAATTCTCGTGAGTCTGACACATATTTAATTATTACTATTTACCGGCAAAACACTCACGTTAGGGATCGAATACGTCGACCCGGGTTTCGAGCATGCATATGCTTTTTAATTACTATCGTGACAATATTAGGATATCTATGTTTCTATAATTCAAAACTAATGCATCACTCAATTACCAATCATCTCTGAAATTCCAGGTTAAATTTGACATATATTTTCTTCCTGTTAATATGTCACATCAATCAGAGTACGTACAGGTAAATACGACATACTTAAACCAACCTCAAGCCAAAAAGTGAAGCCGAAACTTAGAAGAATTATGTGGGTATTGTGGGCAGTGCATAAATTAATAAGATGTTTTTTTTCCTTTAATTTAGGGGCTTTTAGTCGTCCAACGACTATGTCAGTCCCATATGTGCTGCTCTTAGATCTACACTTAACAACTTTATTCTTCTTTAGTGATCCTATATATGGATCGGTCTACCTAGCTGCGTCGGATGTTTGCGCAGCTAGGATACTTTGGAATATACACACGTCACATCGGTTAAGTCCAAAGTGGGTAGATAGATAGATCCTCATACATACACTTCGGGCACATTCAGTCAAAAAGTGGTACATAGGTTACAATCGGGGCTGTTTACTTTTCTCATTAAATGTTTGAATCTATTAAAAGGGACGTGTCCAGAACGCAATCTATGAGCGACTACTATTAATTTACGACACAATTAAGATTGTTTATTTCCCCTTTTACTCACACCTATTCTAGCAACAAATAGTACCAGTCATAATCACCTGTAAGTAATTTGACGTAAAAACTAGTTTTTAATTTAACGTAATTTTTATAAATTATAATGTTTATACAATACGCAAAAGTTCTACACTAATTACGTATTGTGTATGTTTTTTAATACAGTTCTTATCGCACTCACAGAATCTTTGTGAAATATACAAAAAATTCAAACAATAGGTGGTCCCGTATGTTACAATATATGTTGACATTTTTGTTTGTCCTGTTTTGTGGCCGTCTTTTGTTCGGAAAAAGCTCCTTTTGTCGTTTTCCATGCAAACCTACCGTTTTGTATGTGTGTAGTGATGTGCGGCAATGAGGGGACTTAGTTTCTTTTGACTTTTTTAAGCAAATAATACTTGTACATATAAATGTTTTGAATAGCTTTAATATAAAAAAATATTTAAGCCCAAGAAAGCAAGCTTGCCCGCCAATGTTCATGCCGTGCAATAATATTTTTAATACCGTCTGGTAGGTAATCAAACTAAGTAGTCATAAAGCTAGTTTTGCCTATTGAGCTTGGAAAGTCAAGGGGTAATGTACTATGTAATATAAAATAATTTGTAAAAATAGATAGTGTAAAAAGGGAATTCGCAATTTCTAGTTTCATACAATAAACTGAGAAAAAAACAAAATTTTACGGTTATTTGTTATTGTTATGTTTTACTTCAACATCATTTTGGTCTTACTTTACTTATAAAGGTATTTTACGGTATTTTCTTACAAAAAAACATTCACAGGGGAAATTGATGGATACATTAATAAAAAGGCCAAGTTAATTATTCCGGTGGTAATCTTTGAACAATATCCAGTAAGTACAGGTACAGTTTACTTTTATCTACCGACTTCCAAAAAAAGGAGGAGGTACTCAATTCGACTGTTTTTTTATGTTTGTTACTTCATAACTTTAGATAGGATGAACCGATTCTCAATATTCTATCTTTGTTTGAAAGCTGGTGCTTTCCGTATGGTCCCATTTAAATTTCATCAATTCATTTGAGTTTGAATAGAAGTAATAAAAGGGAAATCGGTATAATTTTTTTCAAATTGCACTTGTAAGTCTACAATAAGTACGTAAATGTACGCCACAGGTAGGATATAAAGCTGAAGTCGACTTTTGGATTTTGGACGCTTTGTAATACTTACGTTTCTCCCTTTGACTACATTAATAAAATAACAAACTGTATTTTTTTTTATATTTATAGCTACCAAAAATAATTTGTGTTTCTATAAATAAAGACAATCGATATGTCGATGATGATATATCGATATATATATATATATGAATCGAGATTATCTCCATTATACGAGATGAACCAATAAATAAACGTTCATAAACTCTGTGATAGAAAACTATCGCATATACCCAATAACGATAATCTCGGTGGTTTACTTCAACTACCCAGGGAATGTAAGTTGGCAAGCACCCTGGGCATATCCTAAAAATTAGAAAAAAATACTTTTCGAACAAAAGATCCTCGCTCCCATAGAAAATTTAACGGTTATAAAAGATAGGTACAGGATATTTAGAGTCCTGAATGAGGTTGGTTATTTAGTTTAAAAAAAAAAAAAAGTAACAAAAACATTAATTTTAAAGTGTGGCTACATCACATTTATTGCATAAGCAGTGAAAACATAAGACATACATCTTTGGGCCTATGGATAGGGTACAAATGACATATTTTAAAAGAGATTTAACCGTTGTTCTACCCATAATATCATAGTAGTAAATGTTATTTTTACTGTCATAATACAGTTGCATGCTAAAAATGTCGTTAGTAAAAGTATCAATAGCATGAACATTTTCAGTAGGTAATCAACACGTTCTTTGATCAATAACATTTTCTTTAAAGTATTATTACATTTAGGTATCATAACAAAATATTGTCGACACTTTCACATCACTATTTTATTAAGGGCAATGCTGCTACATCCCAAGTACAATTCATGCGGGGACCACATTAAGCTCGCTTGTTACTCGAATCCTTTCATGATATAATTCTATTACACTTTACTGTACCATTGTTATGAAGAAATAAAGTTGTATTTATACAATGTGAAACAAAAAGGTGTACTTATCATAAGTAAGGTGTGCATATGTGCCTATAATAGTCAGAATTCACATAGAAAAGTATTAAAATTTAAAACGCTACTTTTTGTTCATATACAAGTATAAAATTAAAATCTATTTTTTTAGCCAGCCTTAAAAGACATAGGCCTGGAGTTCATTGGGGTTGCCATTGATACATTCTACTCATTGATTACCTAGTCTACATTTTGGAGGTCTTTGGCCTAGTTTTTCAACGATGAACCTGATTGAGTATTAGAAAAACTTTGGTTACTCATAACTCGGAATATTATTATTTCCTGGGACGCAGTAGCTATGTCCCAATTGTATGCAAGCTTCTGCGTGTGTGGCTTTAGTATTACCTAGTACACCTTTTTGTTTAACTATTGTAATATAATTTCATGATCATATTTCATTGCATTACATCCTTATTGTGTGTATTTAAATACTATTTCTTTATTGACCTGCACCGTTACAAACTTTAAAAAAGGAGAACGATGATGGAATGACACAATGGAGACGTCATGGATTTTAATTTGGGATTTTGAGGAGAGAGGATTCCTAAAAGAAAAACGAATTATTATTTTGATGATTGGATTGATATTATAAAATAACAAAGACGCTTATCGCAATATATCGTATATCCCATAGAAGAAAGGATAATTGGAAATGGATATACTTGGCGAAGGTCCCATCAACCATTGAGCTATTGGGCCTGAGAAGAACTGGCTCGATGTCATTAAGCCATTAATAAAGAAGAATAAGATACTAACCATTATAAAGGAAGCTGTGTCTTTTATATAGTTTCTTGCCTCGTGAGAAGGAGGAACGCCATAAAGTGAAACTGGTCAAGTCATATTATAAAAAGGAAGACTCCATATGTGAAAGTTTGTCAGGTCACGTTATTTATTATTATATATTTATATTTCTAATGTTTTCTTTGATTTATTAGCTAGTGTAGGCATTCTTTTATAATGTAAGTAATCATAACATTACATTACAATATGTATATAATTACTATAGTGTATCTTTATACCTATAATATATCCAATGAACAATAACTGTAATGTTGCATGGACAGGTTTGTGTTACCAACTTATACTACACCCAGCGGTGTCAGCATGGATTGTCGATATGATAAAATTATCGGTAAAACACAGCTCACTAGATCCGTACTAGACAAGGTATGAATTATAATCGCTGATAAAAGTCAGCTTATCGACTCGACAAGTTTATCGTGAGAACAATTCTCGCACCGCAGGTTCGATGGCCGGAGGTGATATTTGTGTGATGAGCTGTTTGTTCTCAAGGATGTTTGTGATGAGTACATGTGTGTGTCCATGCCTTCCGCGACACAGGAAATCCTAGTGCGTAGTATGAGTGTGTGTGAACGCCATCTGAACGTCATTAATAAATGTTTTATTAAAAGACAACAAGTTAGAATCAAAGTGTAAATACAATGTAAAATTTTAAAACTAGTTGTATGAAGACCAATGTGGTTTCCACTCATTTTAACTGAAAATACGAGATAACTCATGTTATTTTATGGTATTACTTTTTAAAGTACTAACGCCTGCTTTAGTAATCTCAAACATTGAAATTTATAGAGAGAAAAATTCACATCCTCAGACGGGATGCCTCTTCTGACAGATGCCATTGACAAACTAGGCCACCGAGATTCGGGTCCGAGCATCGAATTTTAACTCTCTATCTGATTTTAACCGTCTTACGGGGACGGAGCGACATCTATTGGACAGCTTTGACAGTACTATCCAACCGAAAGAAACATTATTTAGAAATACTTAAACTTTTGGTATTGTTGGTATTGACATTGCAACCCTTGTAATTTTTATAGTATTACTTTTAAAGAACTAACTGTTTTAGCGATCTCAAACATTGAAATTTATAGAGAGAAAAACTAATGTTATACTTGTCGGATAAATCCGACTGGATGGAGTTGTTTGAACAAATAATGACATTTTAGATATTAAGAAGTGGTCCTTAAAAATCCAGGTCGATTTCCGTCTTAAATAAGAGATAAAAAATAAACTAAATATGTTATTGATTTTTTACAAATCTAGGGCATGACTCCATTCACGACATTTCGTTATGTCTCGAGGTTTCGAACTCTGCCATCACAGCCCATCTCATATACTTTTTTGTTGAACATCTATAATTATACTACATAACATATTAAATTAGAACAAAAACATTTATCAAAATGATCAAGTTATACATAATTAAATCATAATTTCAACTAAGTACCGCTTTTGAGGCATTGAACTGAACTTAATCATACTTAGCTACGACTTCAAAGTGACTTTAATAGAACTCAGCACGAAACAGTAGTAGTTAGCAATAATTAAGTGCTCGCGTGTTTCCTTAAGTACATAGCTGAGGTACCTTAGCTTCTAATGACGCCAGACTTTGACGCCTTTCCGATTACCGTCATGAAACCAACTCAATATAAGAATCAAGTTTATGATTATATAATTTTACTAGCCTCGCGACTACGTCTGCACAGGAATATTATTTCGAGTAGCTTATTATCTTCTCCAAGGCCATATCTACCTTTATACCACAATGTCATAAAATATGTACAAGGTCAAACGCAGTTGCTCTAACAGTATTATATTAGTAAAATATTTTGGCCACATTGTTTAAAGCCGAATTTAGCTAAAAGATCATTAAGATGTCAATTTTGTCTTTTGTGCAACTCCATTAAAATAATGATTTCATTAGCACTAGCTGGATTAACTAATGGACTGCTAATGAAGAGCTTACTGCAACTGGCTGTTTATGATTTTTACTTACAACCTTAGGTATAAAACAAAAATAGACTATATACTTGCGACAGCGATACTTATTCTAGCTTAGGGCTTTATTTATACCTTAATAAATACTAATGTAAACATCATCTTTACTTTATAAGAAATATAACTTTATTTAGAGAAAAGCTTTCCAGTTAAGTAAAACAATTTTTCTAAATGTTTAATTAAATTTTCATACGCTGAATGTTGGCAAGTTTCCGCTTCCTTAAAAGTATTTTGTTTTCCTGCTTATACAGTTGGTTACTTAGCTAAATAAACGTTTATGTTACGTACTGTTTGTTCAATATTCATTGAATTGATTATACTATGGTAGTGTTTGTTGTGTTATAGTAAAAGTAACACATACACGAATTGTGTTTTATTAAATGTGATTTAGTTATTGTTACTTATATCTACTTGTAGACTACAGATGTAACCAGAGTTTTACTGTTTTACTTTTTGGCTACATATGAGTATAACGTATGTATATATATATATATATATAAATAAAATGAACATTCGATTAAATATTTTATATAATCTCATTTGGTAATATTCTAATTATGAAATGAAATACAGACTTTTATTGGCATATTTTATTAACCTACATCTTTAAGAAAATTTAAAAAAAATGTATTAAAGCATTATTCTCATAACAAAACAATTCTTAAAAACAATTTTTTAATTATTAAAGTACAATGTGTCCCGATCAAGGAGTTTTCAATTCAATTTAAGTACACATTATCTGTGGTGAGCGCTGGTTCCGAGCCAACAGACCAATAACAGAAATTTCCCCAGATATTGCCAAAATAGTGGTTACGCCGCACAAGCCATACAAACAAGAAGAAGAAGACTTTTTTCCATTTTGGCGCTATTTCGTACATACGAGTTTGAGTAATATTTTGTTGGATAAAACTTTAGTAGCAAAAATGTCATGAGATTAAATAAAGTAGTGTATGCAACTGCATATAATTAGGTATTAAACCACTCGTGTAAACTCGCCTGCGGCTCGTTTCAAAAAACTACACTTATGTTTTAATACCCTCTATTATATTACAGTTGCATAAACTACTATTATCATACATAATATAATATATGATTATATTATATATGAATATAATCATAGGCGTATGTATAAAAACAAATCAGCCACGTAATAGTGGAAACGTTAACAGCAAAAGGATTAAAGAATCTGCACACATCAAACTGTATAAATATAATACATGTATTTTTATCCGGAAAAATATTAAATAAGAACATACATACCGATTAAAAATTTACATATTAAAAAAATGTTGCGAACCACCGAACCTGGCGAGCTAGGTACTTTGTCATACCCCAACATCGCACTAATTAAGACAAAACAATGCTCACTGTTGAAGGAGCGCGACTTTACAAACAACTACCCTCACATAAAAAAAATCAATTCACTTCACGCTAGTTTGAAGAAACTAGTAAACGACAAGTACAATTTGAAAAATGTAATACTGACTTCCATTCTATCCAGTTATTGGAGTTTATCTCAAAAACTACTGCACCGAATTTGATGAAATTCAAATAGGACCACAAGGGAAGCACTAGCTTTCAAACAAAGAAAATAATTTTGAGAATCGGTTCACTCTTTCGAAAGTTATGAGGTAACAAACATACAAAAAATAGTCGAAAAGAGTACCTCCTCCTTTTTTTTGGAAGTCGGTAGAAAAGATATTGGCTCAACATATTATCGCAGATGAATCTTGCGGTAAATCAAATACGTGAAATGAGTACCTTAAACGCTGTATTATTGTGAGTCTCTGTTGTATTGCGCAACATAGGTACTATATTTGAAATATTTGTTTTTTATAAGTTGTCTAATTATGTCCAGTCCATATTTTGCGACGACGAACATAAAATATTGTATATTTAAATTATGTTACCTCGTATATGACTATTTGTCTTTGATGGTGATAAAGTTCTTTAATCTTACACGTCGTGCGCACCGAAAAACGGCTTGTTGCCATAACCTGTGTTTGTTAAAACCGACTAGAAATCTAACACGACCATGGTACATTTCGAGACTAGTCTGCTACATCATAACTTACAAGACATGGAAGGGGTTGAACGGGAACACATTCCGTGCATAAAAGACAAAAAAAGTCCAATTTGTAAACTTGAATACCGACTTCCATTCTATTCAGTTATTGGAGTTTATCTCAAAAACTACTGAACCGAATTTGATGAAATTTAAATGGGACCACACGGGAAGCACCAGCTTCCAATCAAAGAGTTCGGTTCTGAGAGATCAATTTTGAGAATCGGTTCACCCAGTCGAAATTTATGGGGGTTTGAGAAAAAAAAGTACAGTCGAATTGAGTACCTCCTCCTTTTTTTGGAAGTCGGTAGACAATAGAAGTATGGCCTGGTAAAGCAGACTGTATATTGCCAACTCCAGAATATACACTTGCTCAAAACACGCCCAATAATACTATTGCATTGCACACACCGCCGCATTGCATATGGAAAATTGATGTGAAAAAAGCTTAAAAAATGGTTGAAGTTTCGTGCGATGCCAGAACTTTTACTCTGATTGCGTTGTGGGCAGGAATAAGGCAGGGAATCCCGACAGTTCAGACTCGAAGCGCAAATCTAGTTAGCAGTTGACTGGTTACTGATTTGTTTTAGTTTAGAAATGAGAAATAGAAGATGTATCGAAAACAGCGACATTTGAAATATTATACTAATATAAATACCAAGTGAGTGAAGCCGGTATCTTTATGTTAGTAAAATGTGTGATACTCACGATAGTTTTCAAACTCTAGTTTGAAATATTACTCACAGTTATTTTTTTCGTTTCTGATTACAATTTGAACTTGTTATACGCTCATTATCAATCATAATTTATTATTTCTATTTGGCTGCGATTATATATAATTTAATTTCTTAGTGTTTTAAACTATTAACTTTCATCTTGTTTTGTTTAATGCTTTGGCATCTCATTAGTAATTAGCGTAAATTTAATTTATGAGAGATATTTCAAAATTAAACCTAAATATATTTTGATTTTCTCTTATTACAATAAAATACCTTAATACAAGTGAAATATGTTTTCAAAATTAATTCAGACTCCTGATTAAACAAAATGAAAGAGATTTCCAAGATATTGTTTCAGCAAGAATGTATAAGTTATTTATGTTGAATAAAATGAATATAAACAAGTAAAATTTCTTTCTAAAAGTTCTTGTGTTTCTAACACACTATTTGATATGTTTTATTTATCTAATAATTGATACTGAACATAGACTATTTATATAAGTTTTTAAACTATCATGGTCACAAACATAAGAGGCATTCAAAATCAACACAGTGCCGAAATATCGGAAACTCATAGATAATATACATGGTAATTATCCCGTTGATAATTTGAATACCTCTTAGACTATTTATTTTGATTTATCATTATTGTGTATCACCACGCAGGTGATACACAATAATCGGAGTACAGCTAGTATCATATAATATACTCCGCGATTACTGTACCCCGGGCAACTGCCAAAATTAAAAAAAAAACATACCTCCCGAACAAAAGACGATCGCGCCCATACAAAATGTAAATGCTTATAACGACGCAACCATTAAAGATAGGTATATTAACATTGTCCTATTTCAGTGATTTTTTTTTCATGGAATCATGGCATTGTGTACTATGCCCGTACGTTTTGATTTTTTAAGTACTATAAATTCCCTTATTATTAGCCGTAGAACCGACAACCGTTGGGGTAAACGAGTTCTAGAGTGGAGACCGCGTCTCGGCAAACGTAGTGTAGGACGTCCTGAGGCACGGTGGAGTGACGATCTGCGCAAGACGGCTGGCAAAAACTGGATGCGAGAAGCCCAAGATAGACCTAAGTGGCGTGCAATTGGAGAGGCCTATGTCCAGCAGTGGACTGCTACAGGCTGATGATGATGATGATGATGATGAAATTCCCTTTTTTAGAACTTAAAAAAACTGAAAAAATCAAAACGTACGGGCATAGTAAGCAATGTCATGATTCCATGAAAAAAAAATCACTGAAATCGGACAATGTTAAATGGTGTTTGAACTAATATTGAACGCTACTATATACTGATATGAGTTTAGCGTCACGTTCATGATCGACTGAGTAGGAAGAATATTAAGTTTAGATCGACCGCTCGCGTAAGTACGTATTTGCAGCTGGACTGGTTTTTTAGCAGATAATAGCAGTTTCATAGCAGATTATGAAAACGTTTAAAAGCCATCGTTTAAGCTCCGAGTAGATTACAGTTTTTTTTTTACAACCATTTTTTTTGTTTAATTTGTGGAATCGCCCCTCTGACCCAGACTCCATACATTTGACAACAACTAATTGTACTCGTTATACAATATTTCTATCTATAAATTTTAAATGGCGGTAGATGGAGACCTATGAAAAAACTGTGGATTATTTTTCTGAGGGTTACACTAAAGAAAAACCTTTTATTTATATTTTAGGTTAGTTTTAAAATAATTGGTCCTTGTCGTGTGCTTTTTGACCGTTTTTTAATAGTGTATAATTTATTGCCGTCTCGGAATCTTTCTGTTGATGTGTGTGATGTTTGTGTGATTAGATCAACAGTACTGTGCGTTTGTATGTGTGTGTGTATAGTATGTGTGTATCGTAGGTTGCCAACCCATGTACGTCGATAAAAACTTGTATATTCGTGTCTTTCGTTGCAATTATTTAAGCAAGGCATAGCACAGCAATGAAAATAACTGCTGAAAGCTTATTTTACTGATACCTTACGGATTAATGAGAATGAACAACACAACACACGTATTCGTGCATTTTAAGCAATCATTCTCAACTTTGTGAGTATCTGACAATTTAATGTTCTGTATTGTTGTGCTATGCTCTGTCGTGTTACAATGTTATTACGTCTTATGTGTGCGTGATATGTATATGTAAGCGTGCGCTTCTGTTCCAGGGTGCTGTTTTGTGACGTTTTTCACGCGCAAAGCGGCGTTGAAAGCGCAAGACGCTTTGCACAATATCAAAACATTGAGCGGGGTAAGTGCGTTTTATATGTTTTATCTTTTTACATGTTCTATGAATGATTCTGGCTATATCATAAAAGTAGTTTATGGAAATCCAGTAGAAAACTTTTATATGTTATATGACTGTAAGAAGTTACGTTTTCAATCACTAATTTAAAGTAAGTAAGACTTTAGTTAGTGCCGAGTATCAGAAAACCAAATCATTGTATGTAACTGAACCATCTATTATGATATTTCTGGAATCATCATTATTTTGCAAGTGTTTAAAATATAATTTTAGTATACATACGTACCTACATAGTATACATGTCGAGTTATACTTGTTTTACGGCAGGGAACATTTTTCTGCGTTCAGTCTTATCTCAAACTGAAAAGTAAATAATAACGAAGAAAAATAAACTTGACGTCGCTATGTTATGCTACCCTTGGGCTACAGATTATTTAACAGTTATGTGGGCCTAGCACGAATTACTGCGCAAGTGTAACGTAACGCGTCGTTAACGTGAAACAGTACAAACTGTAATGTATCTAGGGCAACTGTAACGCAGTTATCTCATAAATTATTTGCCGAAGCGTGAAGCGTGCTACGGCCTCTGGCAGCTGGACGCAAGTTAAGACTAATTTGTGATCCCAATAATCTATCTATCCAAGGTTTTCCTTACTATCTATAGAAATTTGACATAACGTCCATACAAATAGTGTCAAATATCTATTTCTAGTAAGGTAAACCGGCGATAGATAGGTTGTTGGGACCGGTCGTTAGAGATAGAACTAGAAGAAAAACTAAGAATTCAGTTAACAGAATAAATAATAGTGTCATACTATTTTGCATCTACTGTTGACAGGCATCTAGTTTAACCATGGCGATTGTATCTGTTCTACATGTTCTTATGCTAGTCAAATAATAATAACTATAGCTGCACTCGTGCTGTTGCTCGCCACACCACCCACCCCTGCTACACCCGAAGTGGCGCATCCGTCTGTGAACCTGATTACAACAAATGTCAACTTGATTTCTATTTAGCTGATTTGAAATCCTTGCATCGCTACTAACGTAATATCTTCTGATTAAAATGAGTACGTACTATAATACAACAAAAAAGACACTACCACCTCTTTTTGTGGTGTGTTTATTTTTAAACGGTATCGCTTACGTTTCTTTATGGATATGAGTTAACCTGTTGAACACTAGCACCAATTTAATTCATTGCATTCTAACGGAAAGAAAGAAGACAAGGGAAACAAACATCAATTCGATACCCGATTGTTATCGAATACAATCGAATTATCCGACTTTGGAGCGCTGCCTTCCCCCCGATTCGTCTTCATCCCGTCGATAATTCAATTCTATCATATTACCGGGGGGTTTTCTCTCTCGATTGATTTCGACTACGCTCTTTTGACGGAACTGCCAGGTGGGCGTATCTATACAATATCGATTTATAACTCGATATAAATGTTTTTCGAGACGATGGCAGTTTATTGACGTATCATTATTGTTCCCCGCTTTGTTTGACGAATTGCGTACACAGTTGTAAAACGATATTTGAGGTGATCCCGTTCTTAAGGAAGAGCGTTTTAACGACGAAGTGTCAAGTTTCATATTGCTTTTAAAAAGCTTTAATGCGTCTTTTGTTTTAAATTTAATTTTTGAAATTTTGTTATTTTCAAGGAGATAAGACGCGTACAAAAGAATAAATAAACTATGTTTACAATTTATTTTATTTACAGAGGACTAAAAAAACTAAAAAAAACGCACGCAAAAAAACAATTTGCATAGTTTGTCACGTGATCAAACTATGGCAAATCATCGTTTATTGTTTTATTTACTCGTTTACCCTTCATTGTGCAATGGACAGATAGAAGTTAAGTTAAAACTGACCCTTTAAACATCAACACCATTTCAAACACCTTCGCTGCCTTCAATTCGAACGTTAAAGAGCGGAAGCGAGCGAAACTTTCCCCGAACTCTGTTCATCTCCTAAATAAATAATAACGGAAAGCGCTAACTTCAACTCGTGAATGATTGATGTTGGAGCACTACAGTTAATGGACCTATTACACTAATGCCGGAGACAAATTATAAATTAATATGAATGTGGCACGAAAACTTTGAACCTATTTACGTGTGGGGTTCTAATTCTGATCCGTCTCTGGTCAGGTTGATATTACTTTTATTATGTAAAAACAAATCCGATTGGTTTTAAGTTTTCTATGGAACTCTATGGAATTCATCAAAAGATGGACTTTAGTCAAAGTAAAGTCAAGTTCAAATTAAAGCTTTATATATACAGCTTTAACCTATAAACACGCGCCGGTACACCGGTTGCCAAATCTATACATTGCACAAAGCAGCGCTGGTACACCGGTGTACCGCAGTCAAAACCCATATCAGGACGGAACATAAACGTTAACTATTCAAATCTATAATACATTTCGGTTTATTAGATGTTTTTTTAATACTAATAAGCACCTAGAAATCATTTTTACATAGAAATATAAATTATTTTGCTTATCAGTAGGCTAGTATAAAAAAACATGGGCGTCGATACCATATCTCTTAAACTTTAGCAGCAGTGCATGTGCTAGTGTATTATTTTCGTGAATAAGTACCATTTCGAGGTAAAAACCTAAGAAAAAGCTTATAATCCTCTTATATTTTATATTATGGTTTTGTGAGCAATTCCCGTAATTTGATAAAGGCAGCCGCCATATTGTTTTGATAACGAGTAGGACTACGATTTTGAGATCTATTTGGTTAAAGTCAAAGTCAAAGTCAAAATCATTTATTCAATTTAGGCATCAATGACGCACTTATGAACGTCAATTTTTCATTATAATGTACTTTAAAGACTACCGCCGCGTTCCAAAATATATAGAGCCTACCGAGAAGAAGCGACAAGAAACTCGGGGCCATTCTTTTTATATAGATGTTTTTACAATGTTTTTACTTAGGTACTACAAATATTAGCTCCAGTGTGTTGCCTTACAAAAGAGAACATAATAATGGCATCAGTAGGGCAAGACACGCTACACTTTGACATCTTAGTACACGAGTAGATAGATCCTGGAGTGATCAGTCCCAAGCTGTTTTATCCTCCAAGTAATCCGAAATTTTGTAATAACCTTTTTGACAGAGTTTAGTTTTAATAGTATCTTTAAACTTATTAATAGGCAAATTTCGGATAACATTGGGAACTTTATTATAAAATCGTATACATTGTCCCATAAAAGACTGACTTATTCTGTGGAGACGCGTTACATGTACGGATAGCTTGTGCTTATTTCGCGTGTTGATGGAATGAGCATTACTCCTTTTATCAAAACTGCTAATGTTTTTCTTTACATACATTAGATTTTCATAGATAAACTGAGAGACAACAGTTAGAATGTTTATGTCTTTAAACTTCTGTCTAAGGGAAACTTTGGGAGCTAAACTGTAGATCGCTCGTATAGCGCTTTTTTGCAGTATAAAAATAGAACTAATATCTGCAGAACATCCCCAAAGCAGTATGCCATAAGTCATAACGCTATGGAAATAACTAAAATAAACTATTCTAGCCATGTCTACATCAGTTAATAGTCTAATTTTTTTAACAGCATAAGCCGCTGAACTGAGCCTACTAGACATTTTTTTTAATGTGGGGACACCATTGCAATTTAGCGTCTATAGTAATTCCTAAAAATACCGTTGACTCCACAAGGTCCAACCCTGTTCCATTCAATTGTATATTGGATTCTACTTGTCTCACATTTGATGTCGAGAACTTCATATAATTAGTTTTCTTCTGAGTGAGGAGAAGATTTTTTTTATTGAACCAATTCACAACTTTAGCTAATGCATTGTTAACATCGTCATAGTTTAATAACTGCCTTTTAATTTTAAATAACAGTGAAGTGTCATCTGCAAACAATACAATCTCGTGATTCTTCTGTACATAATAAGATAAGTCATTAATATAGATTAAAACAAGAACGGCCCTAGATTATAGAGCCGGGCGATTTTTATCATTTATGTCAACCCTTTGAATTCTATCGATTAAATATCAAAAGGTTGAGATCCATGTGCCTAATACTGTAGTGTTGTAATTTCCTGACAAGTATATTATGTCGGACGCAGTCAAATGCCTTAGATAAGTCACAAAAAACATTATCAGGCATCCTGAGAATTCTCCCAGGCATCAAACACATCTTTTATAAGTTCTATACCTGCGTCTACAGAAAAGCCATTCCTTGTAAACCCAAATTGATTTTTATGGAAAATTTTGTTAGCACTAAAATGAGTTTCTAATTGATGTAATATAATTTATTCGAAAATTTTACTTAGCGTAGGTAGTACAGAAATATGCCGAAAATTTGTTGGATCAGTAGTAGTACCAGATTTGAATAAAGGAACCACTTTACTTTGCTTCATTAGGTCAGGAAATACACCACTTGCAACACAACTATTAAACACAGCTGCTAGATTGGGTGCAATGATATCTATAATTGAAGAAACGGTCTTTACAGAAAGACCCCATATAGGTCTGCCGTTTTTTTTTTGTATCAAGACTTTTGAAACTGCTTACAATATATTTGCAATTAACTATTGAAAATTTAAAAGTTGTGTCACATTCAGTTACACTTTGTTTCAGTAAGATCTCAGCAGAAATTGAGGAAGATATGTTCCCTCATTGTATGCAAAGATGTATATTTAAATAGTTGATTAATTAGTTAAGTTAAGTAAATGTAAAAAAAAATGGCACGGGCCCTGGAGTCTGTGGGTAGAAATATTAAAATAAAAAAATACTGCTTTATTTCCGCAAACTAATCAAAAAACTTTTGGTTAGTTAAGCAACCATGGAGTTTTAATTATATATATATATATATATATCTACACATATTCGTAGAGAGTCAGGAGTGTCTGACTGTATGTATTTGCTGAAACACAATCGCGTCTAATAACAAAAAGTCAACTTGACTTTTTGTTATTAGACGTAAACACTAACAAACGTAAACGATTAGATGTAAACACCTTATAAAGTTATGTATCTTTCTACAAAATGTTATTGTTGAATGTGACAAAACATCGTAACTCTCTGGGTCGTATATGTGTGAACTTCGTAGGTAACCTCTAAGTGGGTGTATAGGTCTCTCAGACGCATAGTTGTGAAGTTATTCAACGCCAAAAACAAGTTTATAATGTGGGATGGCCCCTAAAGTGGTCCGTGGTGATGTATTGAGAGGGATTTTTGAAATAGTTTTCGCCCTAAGAGTACAATGCAAAGTTATACAATAGTTAAGCTTTTGAGAAACATTGTTTTTGTAATTATTTCAACAAGATTAAACGACCAGACACAAAAGAAATTTCATTGTTATAATGATATCGACACTTGAGGGGTTATTTATTTATAGACTAGTATTTTATCACTACGTCACTCGATGGTTATTTATGATGTGATTAAAACTATCTGAACTTGAAATGGCAACATTTCAAGACATGACAAATTTAATGGCTTAGGTCAGCTGCCTAAATAAAGCGCTATGAGCTTCGGAATATTTATATTGTTTTGCAAATATTTAAATGCTGCAGTAAAATTGACACAGTATGAAATCATGTTTTTGAAGGTTTCTGATTATTATTATAACTAGCAACTGCCCGCGATATCACGTTTAGCCATAACCTCCAATCTTTTCTTGGTTCTTCTTTCTTTTTGTTATGTTGATTACTGTCAGGAGAAGGCTCATGACAGTAACTAACACAACAAAAAAGAATTATGGAGATTGTTCCATCCGTTATCAAGTCATATCATGACTCGGAGAAATAGGGGTTAATTTATATATACGAGTATATATATATTAGCTAAATAATCGAATGTGTTATTTTACAGTCTTGACGGATATTTCCTTGTTGCCGTATAACTTACAATAAATCTGGTTTCAAATTTAAATATTTTTATACCAAAACACATGTAATCAAAACACTGTTTTTTGCTTGTAATGGAAAAGCTATCGTTTTTAATAGTTACAAGTGCAATTTTAAATATTTAATACCGACTTCCATTCTATTACTTTGGTGAAAATCAGTTATGGAATGTAACTCAAAAAACTACTGGACCAAATTTCATAAAATGTACATGAGACCACACGGGAACCAGCTTTCAAACAAAAAATAATTTTGGTAATCGGTTGACCCAGCTGAAAGTTATGAGGTACAAACATAAAAAAAACAATCGAATTGACAACCTCCTCCGTTTTGGAAGTCGGTAGAAAATTAAAAGAATAACTTAAGAAGCGATGACGATGACGCGATTTAATTTATATAAAGTTTGAGAGTAATAGCTTCGCTAACCAATCGGTTGTATCTAGGTTGGTACTAATATAGAAGGAATAATCAGTGACATGACATAAGCATAAGCATTTTTACAATTAGAAATTACATGTAACTTAAAGCTGAGCTTATCATTTAAATTTCCATCAAAAGTTATATAATAGATATAATTCTAGTTTGTTTAGTTTACACCAAAGGATAGGACATAAAATAATATACTTTTTTGCTAACAAGCATTAATATTCTTGTTAAATCGAGACTAACATAAAATTAATTCAGTCATTCATAAATAAATGTTTCATGGATTCGTAAAGAAGTAACAAATAGGCAAGCTCACTTTCGCATTTATGTGTATGTAAAAGTTGGCTACGAATTTCGCGTAGCAACTCTACGTCGTAGCTTCTCATAGCACGTGTTTACTCGTGCGTAGCTGCTAACTTTTAATTACTTTGTGAGTAGTTATTACGGAAATATTACTTTTTTATAACCCTACGAGCTTCAAGAATGTGTAACATTTATGAAAGTTAGTTACCTAGACACTTTTTCCTCATTATTTTTTAATGCATGAACTGTTTACCTTTATAGATACTTCGTTATTTGAAAAAGTTTGATCCTTATTGATATTATGATGTATTCATTCGGGTACATCAATAAATAAATAAAAATAAAGAGAGTTACAAATAATTAGTAACATCCTCCCTGATAAACGTTAGCGTCGCAACTGGCTGGCCAGTTGAAGTTCTTTTTCCCATCTAGTCTCCTAACGAGCCAGAGACCAGCTGGGCTATTATTTTTCTCATTTGCTAACAATTGTGGATTGAAATCTGCAAAAATGGCCGCTCTATGTCACTTTTGTCAGCTTCAGTGATCAAACTACTAACATTTTTTCTTACTAGAGTTGCCAAAAGTGACATAGGGCCACCATTTTTCAAGATTTCAATCAACATTTGTTAGCTATAAGTTTTTAAACTATTATGGTCACAAACATAAGAGGTATTCAAATTATCAACGGGATAATTTGAATACCTCTTAACATTTGTTAGCAACTGAGATACATAATAGCCCTGCTGCAGGGCTATTATTTATTTCAGTTGCAATCAAATGCTGGTTGAAATCTAAAAAAAAATGCTGTTTTATGTCACTCTTATTTACTCGAACCTGCTACTCATAGTTACAAACATTTTTGCTTACTGGAGTTGTCGAAACGGACGACTCCAGTACACAAATTTAGGCAAGATTTCAATCAACATTTAATTGTATTTATTTATTTATTTAAAGCATACATGTACAAGTACATTATTATTTCCAAAGTTCTTATGGTAGGATAAGTAAGTACATGCACCCTGCAAGGGCGTTTGCCAGTGAGTGTGATACATTTACATTTTATAGTCAATTATTTATTGCATTGTTGCAATTCAAATATAATATACATTTTTGTCAATCATACATTATAGTCTGAACAAATTAAAATTAACTTTTTCAATAGTCACTAATATTATATTATAAATTAGATATTATTTAATTATTGTAACTGAGATACCTAATTGTCCTGACGGAGAGGAGTCGTAATTCTCCAACAATAACATTTTTACGGTCAAAATTTCAAATAAATTAACCTTGGTAATATTTGAACTATTAATTATTATTGCAATTATTGATAACCACCATATTAAACAGTTACGTAAAGTTTGCATTCTTTTAGCTTTTTGTTACCCTCTTAGTCATGTAAACAGAATGAAGAAATTTGTCATGTAATCGCTTCTAACCTGTAGAGATTCAATAACTGACCGTCGTGAAATAGCCTTCTGAAACATCAATAAATCAATCTTTCGTTCAAAGGAAGCGGGTGTAAGTTCACAAAGGCGTATGTAATACGGGTCGATTTGAGCCCGAGACGAGGGTACTGTGAAATAGGTAGACGTTAAAGCTACGCCATTCATTTAAATAAAATTGTAGTGATCAGATTTAGATACTCGACTAAGGCTAGCTAAATTGCTTGGATTTTACTTTGATGGCTATAAATATCCGTGGTGGTACCAAAAGATTCCCTAGTCTGACCGGAATGGGAATCTTTTGGTTAAATACTGAAATAGAAATTAATGAAATTCTTAAACACAACCCTGAAAATAAATAATTTAATTTTCTTTTATGGGCAATACTATCATGGTACACCACTTTAATTTTGAGAAATTATGTTATTAAGCACATTCAAAATACTTTTTATTGTTTTGTGTTTTGTGATTTCTATTGATTTTATTTTATTATCTCATTGATTCTCTGAGTCTCTGTCTTGGAGGAACGACTAACAACTACACAAACAATAATATTAAAATCGGTTGTGGTTTTGTGTAATAATATATCTACCATTATTTAAATAAAACTTAATAATTAAAAATGTGAGTATGGATGTGGGATGTGTGGATGTTTGTTACTCTTTCATGCTAAAACAGCGAAGGCAATTTTGATGAAATTTGTTATAGAGGTAGATGATGCGCTGGATTAACACATAGGATACTTTCATCACAATCATCATCATCCATCACCACGCGGGTGAAAAGCGTTATATGCTTGGGCACAGCAAAGACAAAATAATAAGACCTCCGCCTACGTCAAGATCATAATGATGACAGTTCTGTCAAAGTTTGTGTCAGTTTTTGATAGCTTAGTCAAAAACACGATCATTTTGACCGCTCGATATACTAGACTTGCTCGGCGACTATCAAGGGTGATGAAATGCAATGACAGTTTTTTCCATGGTGATTAATTTTTTAATTGTATGTACGTAGGTACTGTATTTTATTATTAGTGTTTACTGATTTATTTACTAGGTACTTTAATTTACTCATATAACAATGTTAATATTTTATGACATTCTGGTATAAAGATAGATACGGCTTTGGAGAAGATAATATGCTACTCAAAGTACTGCCCAGACGACATCGCGGGCACTAGCTAGTATATTCTAACTAACGTGGTTTATACACGCATGTTAATAAGTTTGATCGGTTCAATTATAGTTTCAATCTGACTTATATTCGTGAACGTTTCTGTTTTTTAAATAACATGTACGAAATGTAACGATAACTACTGCGGAAACATTATATAAGCCTTTTCTTGGTAGATACCCTTTCCAGGAAGCGCCCGCCCCGGACACAGCGAACTTTGATCGATAGCCCGGATTTATGATCGAGTTGCCCCGGTCTTAAGTAATTGACTGGCTCCATTAGTGACTGAGCCGAAGTTCGCGGGACAGTGTTTGAGTTGCGCCGATTTTCCGTTAGATTTACGTTTAGGGCTATTAGGAAGTCTAAGAATTATTTTGCTTTAAAAATAATATTGGAAATATATTTAAAGTACTCCTTACCTTATTGTAAGCAATTTATTGACCGTCTGAGTCTTATTTATAAATATAGCTCTCTATGATGTTGCATGCGCTCTAAAATCTAAAACTGACATTATAATTCTTAGCTTTTTTCTATTTATTGCCTTATTAACCCTTTGCGTCCCAGAGACGTAAATTTACGTAAGTTTTATTCATAAATCTTTTGTTTTAACTATCACGGTATAGTAAGGGTTAAACTTATTAATGCCATCTTTCTCCGTTTGTCTGGCCTACTAAGGGGGTGTATTTACGAACCGTAGTAAATAGCGTTTTACAATTTTGACTCCAAGTAGATGTCAAGTCAAAGTCAAAATCATTTATTCAATTTAGGCAACAAAGACGCACTTATGAACGTCAACTTTTCATTATAATGTACTTTAAAAGACTCCACCGCGTTCCAAAATATATAGAACCCACCGAGAAGAAGCGGCAAGAAACTCGGGGCCATTCTTTTTATATGGATGTTTACAATGTTTCTACTTAGGTACTACAAAATATTACATTTTATGGGTGGCAGAGAGACAGCTTGCCAGAAGTGGAGTATTCCAAGCATCTTTATCTTCTATATAATGTCGAACTTTATAGTAAGCTTTTTTTATTAAAACGTTTTTTACAGTCAACTTGAATTTGCCCTCTGTGAGCTCAGTTATGTGCTTTGGGATTTTATTGTAAAAACGCACACAATTTCCTAGGAATGACTTATTAGTCTTCGCAAGTCTAAAACTAGGTACAGCTATCCTATTTGTATTTCTGGTATTAAAAGTGTGGTGATCACTATTTAACTTATATTTATGTAAATTTTTACGAACATACATTATATTTTCAAATACATATAAGGAAGGCAACGTTAATATATTGATTTCTTTAAATAAATCTCTCAAAGATTCACGGGGACCCATTTCGTGTATAGCTCTAATAGCACGTTTCTGAAGGATAAATATGGTATCTATATCGGCCGCTGAACCCCATGATGTTTTTGTTATGCAGCCATGTCATAAACATACATTAGAATAAATAAAAAAGTTGTACATAATAAGAGCCTAAGCACACGGCGTATTTTCACGTACCCGCGTTTCTCGTTTGAAGAGCGTTAACGCGCGTCCTATACGCGTCGTCTGCGATTACTCAAGTGATTACGAAAAGGAAACTTGTGTTAAGCCAAGGGTTTTGGTTTTCTTGTTCTATTTTGAAATGGTTACATACTTTTCTTAACTTACTAACGGTTTAACTCCTCGTGTTTACACAACAATAAATAATTTATAAAAGAAACCATGGCTGCTATTTCTCAGGGCAATAAAAAACAAAATATAAAGAAAATGAGCAAGTGTGAACTGTTCTCGAAAACATAAACATATTATAAATAATAAATACCTACTACAACATAAATATATTGTGTAGTGGTATAGAATTCTATAGATGCTAGAGTCCAACATGCACACGGTCCATTCTGTTCAACCGACTTCCGAAAAGGAGAAGGTTCTTAATTTTCTAAGTGTACCGCTTTTAATGATTACTTGAAATCTGGAGCTTCTGATATGGTTCTAATTAAATTTGATCAAAACATGACCTTCATTATGAACGTTGAGTTTTTAAATGTTGAGTATGGATGGGTTCATTCAATAATAGAATGGGCTTGGTTTAAATTTTTTTTAAAGTTTATTAATTACATGTTTGATCAAAACTTGTGTACTTCTTTATTCATTTTTATTTAGATTACTTCCAGTGTATGTCATTGTTCGTTATGATAATTTTACTCTACTGTACCTACTACTACGAAACCGTATAAGTTACAGTTTGTTTCTGAAACAATTACATTGCTTCTATATCCAGTTGGCCCAGTTGGTAGCACCCCTGCCTTCTGAGCCGCTGGCCCCGGGTTCGATCCCCGGACAGGTAAATATTTTGTGTGCATGAACATGTTTGTTTGATCTGAATCTAGGTGTGTATATGTATTTAGTATGTATATCAGTTATCAGGTTACCATAATACAGGCTTTGCCTAGTTTGAGACCTGAAGACCTTTGTGTGAATGTTGTCCCATATTATTATATTATAATTATTATATATATCAGCGGCTACACCAGCATTTAACCTATTTTATAAAGTAATCATTTAATACACTAGGATGCCCTATGGTACCCCTGCACTAGTACGCCATGTGCCGCGAGAGGCATGGACAATTGAACATACACACTAACACATGATATCGCAAGAACAAACATTGCCGCTTATTAGAGAAATATTTAGCCAAGATCGAACTGGAACTCCTCGATACGAAGGCATTAACTGAACATCGGGGCCGTTGTGTGTACGACACTAGTAAACGACAAGTACTATTTGAAAAAGTTAAAACCGACTTCCATTTTATTCTGTTGTTGGCGTGTATCCTAAAAACTACTGGACATTAATTCATGTCATGAAATTTAATTGGGACCACGCAAAAAACAAACAAAAAAGTTTTTTGAGAATCGGTTCATCCAATCGAAAGTTATTAACAAACATTTTAAAAAATACAGTCGAATTGAGTACCTCCTCCTTTTTAGAAGTCGGTAGCAAACATACATTAGTTTTCGTGCCCGTACATATAATGTTTGGCATAGTAATGAACATATCATTGATTTATATTTTTTACTTATATTAATTTATTATATAATTTTTTATTTATATTTATACAATTTACAATGACAAATACATGTAATCTATGACGGAATTTTGTAACGCCTTGGTCTGTACTGTAATGTTATTTTTTTTTATTAAATAAACAGTTATTATTATCACTATTACTCACTTTGACTATACATTAATAATATTTGTGCTAAAATACCCTATTAATTACCTTTTCAAACGATTACAAAAGTTCTATCAGATTTAAATAGGTTACCACCGAGTGTTCTGCCCGTTTCATTAAACTTCCTAAAGTTTACCTGACCGCGCTCAACACTTCTCCATTAACTTCAAACCAAAGCCTGTAAATACCGCTATGTTCTATAAAATTCTATGATAAAATCAAAAGGAGTGAATCAACAGTGTGCATCTATCCATAAAACAAAGTTGGCCGGCGAGAGACCGCGACGTCAAATTCGCTTGCCGCCTCGACTGGCATGTTGAAACAAATTACTTGCCCGAGAGTGTTATGAGTTTACTTTGATCCAGTGCAAATGCCAGTAGCCTGGAATTCTTACTTAGCTACATCGAAATGAGATAACAGAGCGTTTTGTTTTCGTTTTTCTTTTTTCCAACATAATTGTTATTAAAATATAATGATCGTACACCAATAACCTTTAAACAAGAACAAGCCAATTAGTCGTGAGTAAGCTCTACTTTTATACTAAAATATTATTTTAATAATAAGGCTGAACGCAGACTTGAGTCACGATAGTTTTAAGACAGACTATTGCTTTACAAAAATTATGAAGACGCGCACACTTCAAACAAAACATCTCATAGACAAAACTGCCTCACAGTCAAAAGTTTCGTTTTAGATGTGCGACGTGTCATAGGCAAAACATTTTGGTTTTAGTTTTAAGACAGACTTGTCTATGTGAGGAAAGTCTGTCTTAAAACTGTCTTGACTCCAATGTGCGCTCAGCCTAAATAGGCAAGTATTTAGTTGAACGCACTGCACTGTTTTAATAATTAACTCAATCTAATCCTATATTAGGAATATATGTGTGCTCTCACTAGACGAAATTCAGTGTCGTAACTCATACTTTTTATTCCAAAACTCCCACGAGAGTATGGTTTATTTCCAGGGACCTAGGTAATACTATTCATATCCGAATTGGACCATATCATAATGGAAATATGCCCAAATAACAAATTATTTGCGATTTGGTAATAGTTTGTATGAGAAATCCATACTTCACGCTTTAACTCTCAATGTTTGTCGATTTCTTTAACGTTCGGCTTATTCTCCTACGTCACAAATAAAGTTTCATTGTAAGTCGATATTATTTAATTGCTTGGAAACAATAGTAACCACGAAGTCCATTACACTTGGCCGAATTCCAGAAATAACATTCATAAGTCTAATACACTAGCCAACAGAGTATAATATATTATTTAGGTCGGTAGGCCAGTCGGTTACTTAATACTGATCAATAGAGAAAAGATTACTAGTATCTGTACTAGACTTTATATATAGTCTAGTTTATACACATTATATTTTATTTCTTTGTTCTGTAGAATTGTTAACCCACAGAATAAATAAAATTACCGAAATACTGATAGTGAGCCAGGATGAGAAAGAAGTAAAGAAGTAACCATTTCATTCTCATCCTGGTTCGGAACGACTATATTATTCAATAATAACAATGAGGTAATAATCAGCATTGAAGCAAAGCTGCTATATTAATATGCTCTTTCTAAATAATGTCGTTCCAGTAACTAAGATATCTAAACAAACCTACGGTAGCTTGTAGATTTACTGCCTAGTGGGATTTAATCGTCTTATAGGAAAAACGAAGTTCGTTATTGATATAAAATTATTATTTCTGGAGTTAAATGAAAGTTTTATTTTTATACTGACAACAGACGAGACGCGCAAGTCGAGAGCCTGCGCTAGCACGTTACAGTTAAACCGTTACTTTAGTTTTGTATAGCACTGCTCGGCACTCGTTATTTTTTAATGTTATAGGAGACGGTACAAGCACGAGACCCACATCGTTTTAGGTGGTAACCTCTGCCTAGAATAGATGCATTTACTCACAGGTGACGAACTGCACTGCGCCAGTAACCCTGAGACATTTAGTTGTTAAGTCTCATATGCCTATAATTTCGTCAGCACCCTTCAAGACTGAACACTGTACTTTATTGATTCAGGCGTTACTTTGTGGAAATCCATTATCAAAAACGATATTAGAAGAAATATTTAGTGACACTTCCGCTAGACGTGTCGACGTGTCAACATCTGAGGATGCCTCGTGTAGAGGCGAAACACGTGTCGAATCGTTTTTGGTTGATTGGGTTGTTTTGTGTGTGGTTTATTCTGTATACTTCCTGTTTGCAGTTTGTGCGGGAGAGAGGTAAGTTCACATGGCAACTCTGCCATGAGAATTGTTTTTAGCGGAAGTGTCACTAAATATTCCTTCTAATATAGTTTTTTACAGAACACAATACTTTAATCAAACATTACTGATTGACGGTCGAAAAAGGTATAAAGGCAGTGCTTCCAAGGACGAACTCATTCACAACGAGCTCTACTGCACGTATCATGCATCACCCAAGACGTTGGCTTTATAAGTCTCTTTCGCACGGTAATTTCACTAGCTACAGCTTACAAAGCAACATAACCTGTATCTTATTCGAAACCAAGTAGATAGAAAAATATTCGTAGCATCACTCCTACATCCTATCAGAACGGACCAATCAAAACATGGAGGCATTATACTGGTCAATATCTAAAAATACATTCTTACTCATAAAAATACCTATTAATAGTACTAGTGTCGAGATCCAGAAAAGAATTTGTGGAAAACCTTTCTATGGAAAAGACGCCAAAGGCATTCTACTCGTAACTAGAGAATGCCTAAGCAAGTAAAAATAATACATTTTTATTTGGAACTATAAACATGATTGAATAAAATAATATGAGTAATCGATGACACTTCCAAAAGTACAAGACTGTGTCGCAGATCTCAATGCTCACTTTCGAAAAATTATACAGTAAGTTTCTTAATAGAATCAATGCAACGATTTTATCGATTAAATACAGAAAAAAATATATATTAGATTTAAGGCAATGAATAAAACAGTTTATAATATGTGTAGATTATGAAACTAGGATGCAGGGAGCACGTGGGGAGAAGCTGCAGGTAAATGTGTGTATGTGTAGGGGTGTAAGTAAGGATGGTTCTGAAATTCGAGGTATAATGTATGAGCGTGTATAATTTTACGGAGGGCTTCGATTTCTTGGTACATTAATGATTGGAGAAATAATTTATGTTACCACTTACCACTAGCCATCACCGATTCAAGTATTGACAGTTAAACAGTTTTAGAGCGCCTAAGCAAGTTCCACTGCAAGCGCTTTGCCGACCGCAAGCAATTGTACGGATATTAACCAAGTTATCGGAACCTCACACAACTATACGTTATATAACTATAGCATTTCTTCAACTTGTACGTATTGTGCCTTATAATAAGTACGTGCTGTGATGGTATAATGCGACCAAAGGAATTGTCAGGCAGCGACGGTCTACGTACGTACGACTGGGACATCACATGCACTGCGTTGGTGTGATAACTGCACATCCACAGCCGTGCGATTCTCTAAGAGCAAACATCGTTGCATCTTTGACAACATCCGTGAAACAAATGAAGAGATAACAAGAAACGTTGGAAAAACAACCTTTTGTACAAGGGCGATATCTCATAAAGTATTTTACATCGGTGAGCTCGTCGACGAGCACATCATTATAGAATCGCACGGTTGTTAAACGAAAGTGGGATAGAGTAGTATAAACATCATGTGTAGATTAGCACGTACTCAGCTATTTTACGTTACGTATTTGTAACAACTCTTATTTTGGTCGTATGAAGTTTGTCAAGCTATTCGATGCCTCGAAGGCCTATAAGCCTATGGAGTGTTAAAACACATATATATAAATAAACGTTTTAGCATATATTGTTACTTCTCTATCGTACCTAGCGAGTGTGATTATGGTATATTATATTTATGGTATATTTAGTTTAGTTTAGTTATGGTATATTTTATTATATTATATTATTACAAGGTGACTCGCCCGGCATCGCTCACTTAGTCCATGGGATACAAAGCCAAAGCAATAAGTTATAGATATAGTTAGACTCCTTACCAAAGACAAATCAAATGACACATTTTTGTAATAACTCCATACAATACTACGACAAACACACATGTACTAATATATACCCTAAATACAACATTCATTTTCGCCAGTCCAAGGTTTTAGTAAGGCTAAGAAGGAAGACCACGTTTTGTTTTGTAATCTTTTTCTTTTCGACCAATAAATTGAAAATGCACCACATTATATAATAAACAAGAATGTTTACCATCTAAGGAGAGAGAACACGTTATATATAAAACTAGATAGTTTGGAATCGATAACTGGTCATGATAGTGAAAGAGAAAAATGTATATGAACCCATATTTTATTATTTTTGTAAACCGATATTCACAACTCCGCCGCTAAGAAACATTGTGTTATGTGCTGTTGTCTATTATTTGATGTAGTAGTGCCGTCGCTTCGTGCGTTCATTCACAAAATGGCAACCCGCGGATCAGTGAATATGGATTTATAATTAAAAATATATGCATTTTTTCTTTCAGTTTCATGACCTGTCATCGATTCCAAACCGCCCTGTTAAATATTATGCACTAATTATCAAAGACCTTATATAAAACACAATGTGAATATAAAACGTGATTCTCCTTGTCAATCAGGTAGGAAATCCAGGTTTACTATATATTTTGGTGGATGAATATATTTAAGCTTATTTAGCAGACAATCTGCTTCGCATTAATCACAACACCATGTGATGTCTCCCGTAGGACCTCGCTTGACTACGTTCCTTGTAATTATACAAATTGTAGCTGTATTTATACATACCCTGTTATATAGGTGTTGGTAGTAACCTAATTAGTCAATTAGTGGGCGCCTCACGTACGCGTTACCACTCTCTGTGGTCGACTGACCTCTGGGTAGGGATGTTCAGCAACACGAGTTGCTTTGATATATCGATGTAATTTTTATTGGATTGTTTCTGATTTCTCAATGACTACGCGACTTAGTTTTACACAAAATTGTGTACACACTATGAATCTGGGTCTACTAAGAACTAATTGTGTCTAGTCAAGTCACTCAGTATGTTTGCAAAGTTGTTTTCTCTTAATTTTTGCACCGTATATATCACTTATTAGCTTGACTTATTCGTTATTTGCTATCTTCTTGAATATAGAATACTTACGTTTCCCAGTCATTTTGCTGTTTATTACAAAATACTTTACTAGCTTAATAGAAATGTGGTATTAAGTGTACATATAGAAAAACTCCCTACGTAATTTTAGGCTCTGCTCAAGTATATAGCAAGTAGTTAACAAACTTTTGACAGTTATAAAATGATACGACGTCTAGAAACTGACAAAATAAATTGTATAAAGATTGTGATATGTCCAATTACAGTTGCGGATAAGGTAATCAGAAGTATCGTTTATCGATATAACTTATGTCTCCCTTTTCCCATCCCGTCATTGGCTATTGTTGGCCAAACTTGGATGCAATGTCGGAAGCGTAGGTATCTGTTTAGTTGTTTGACCGTATTTCACGAGGTAACATTAATACATAAATTATTTAATTAAATAAGAGTGAATTAATTTATTAAGATTAATAGCAAATAGTATATTGAGATATAAACTGACATTAGGTTTCAACTTTCAATTACCAAAAATCATATTGTACAATCAAGTTCTCTGTTAACATTGTTGAAAACTGTAATAACAACTATTCTTGTATCAAAGCGAATATTATATGTATCCTAGTATAAATTACCATTATTTCACTTTATAGTGATACAATCGACGAAAGGTAATCTAGATTGAAGACGCCATAAAATCGAAAAGAATTAAAGCAATAAAACAGAGTGACTATAAAATTTTACGATTCGACTCACCTCTCCGGGCATCAATTCTCCAGTGTCCTATATTCGGGCAATGCGATTCAGAAAAGACAGAATATAAAAATTGTAGGTATTCTCGTTCCTTACCTTGATTAAATTATGTTAATTATCTCTTTTTATGTTCCTGCGTTAGGAGCTGGAGTTAGCTTTTCTTTAATCGCCATAAATAACATATTTGTAACTGGATAATTAATAATACTTAATGGTTACATACGTTTTGTTACAGTAGTACCTACAAGATCGTCGTCAGTTTTTTTTTACAGCTAGCCGTTTAGGTACCTACTGTGGTATTTTCAAGGTATAAATAGGGTAAAAAAAAGCATCTGACATGCAGCTGACGGCTGCACCAATGGTCATCGTTTCTTGATTCCATTTTCGTATTTCATCAGGAGATGAACCATTACCAAAATTTTCCATATTTCGATGAAAACTAAAAATTTACGTTACTTTCTAACTATATACATTCAATCTGTATATATGATTATGACAAGTTTGTAGTGGTAGAAATTTTGCATAGTCCACCTGGGGACCACACCTTTGCCAGTTATTCAACCGTGAAGCAGTAGTGTGCAAACGTTAGTGTTTCGTTGAAGGTACTAAGGAAATTACAGGGCAAGAGATTTAACATCTTATTTCTCGGGGTGACGAGCGCAGAGTCACACACACACTCGCAGTGTACCCACAAGATCTACACACTGTGAGTGTGTGTGTGAGTTCTGAATGATTACTCACTCTGAACTGTTATGGGAAAGTGGACGCTTAATATCATATGAGCGAATTGCTCGTCTCGTCACTGATGGACGTTTAAACATGAAATAAAGTTGTTTATTTAATTTAAAATAGCTGACACAATAATAACCTAACAACAAATATTATCATATTATTTTTAAAATAATGCCGGATTTTGCCTTCAGGGGAAAAGTACTTCGCGCAACAGCTACTTTGTACGCGCGAATATGAATCGTTGTTACAAAAGTTTCTTCGATGACTCCACCGAATCAAATAAGCTGTTCGCTTGCCCATTCTATTCTCCATCATGTAACGATTGAGTTATACTTAATTCGTGCTAAATTACTCGGCAAAAAAGACTCAAAATCAAATGTTTCGTATAAAGAAACTGCAAAGATAAATCATCTATTAAGATTCTCTTAAGAGCATATAAATTCACATTCACTGAAAATGGCTAAAATGATCATTATCATAACCGTGGCAAGGCTTTACTTTCAATTCATGTTTGTAATATTTGCATTTATTTTATAGATCCATCTCCGTTTTCTATCAAGAGTTGTGTAAAACTTTTCATGGTTGGTTTTTATTTCAATAAGTAAACAATTTGGATCACATAATCAGCCAACTATGTTTCCTCTGTTGGCACGCGAGCCCTCCTCTCAGAGAGAGGAGTTGGACCATAATCAACCACGCGGGCCTAGTACTTGGTGGATACGCTAGTGGCCAACTCATGTCGAAGTTTTCAGGCCGCTAACTACTGTTGTCCTAAGATAGATAAACCGAAGAAAGAAAGAACCAAACGATGGTTTAACGTGCCCTCTGAAGCACGGAAGCGCTCAGTTGAATAATTCCACTAGCAGTCACTCATCCATCCCCTAACCACAGCAAGCGTTGCCTAAAATTGTCGATCGACTAAGAACGGCCAAGTCAAGCTCCGCCGCGAGCACTTATATTTGGATAAACCGTTAATATCTATAGATATAATAATTATCTGGATATAGGATAAGCAAAGCTTTGAAAAATAAGAACCTTAACTGAAAATGATTATGACATCATTTTATTTTTAACTTAGCCCTCTCTTCGCTCTCAAGACTGGCTTCTAAAGACCTGCCTCATTTTCTTTGCATTTCGAGATAACGACATCAACGTGTCTACTGGAAAATATCTCAAACAATTTAGCTTTATACCTTATTTGAAATAATAAAAGGCTTACAATGATGATTCTATGCGCTGGCAACAATAAAACTTAAAAATATTATATTATAGTAAATAATAAACGATAGCAACGCACCAAATTTATCAATATAACTGTGAACTGGTGATACCACCTTCGACCCCATCATTACTAACTATCAAATAAGACCGTAATCAAACACTAGTTTTTAACAGCTTGTCTATATATTTTCCCGTAAAAAACAAGACAGTCAAACACAAGTCCTTAAGGCGCTGTCAGCTCAGCGCTTGGCTACGTTCAATTTTCTCTACTTGAAATCAAGCAAACGCATCTCGTAAAAACGTACAATATTCATAAAAAAATGATGTGCACTCTTAAATAAAAAAATAATCCGTCAATGTATATGTGTATTAAAAACTGTTATTTTATGATATGGGTTTCATATTTAACAAATTTAATTATTATTCACCGGCAAAACACTCACGTTAAGGATCGAATACGTCACAATACAATGTGTACTTAGAGTTCTTGTTAATGTCATATTATTTTTTGGAATTTTAATTAAATCACTGCTTATGTTATAAACTGCTTTAAAAACTCTCATTTTTATCGACATCATTAATTGACAGCACCTTAATAGCTTGTCTATATATTTTCCCGTACGCTCTAAACCTATAAAAATCTAAAAGTATAAAAGATTAAAAGCTTGTGCATGTTTTTATCGCAAATGCTTTGTATGACATATACGTTAATACTATAAGGTCAATTCTATGCTCCATACATAGACCACTTTTATTTACTATAGTACACCCACGTAGTTCTGTATGATGAATGATGATGATGAAAAGTATACTACGTGTTACTCCAGCGACTCATCAACCTCCATACTAAATTTCATCAAAATTGGCCCAACTGTTTGATCGTGAAGAAGTTACAAACATCAAACACACTCACACACTTTTGCCTTTATAATATTAGTGTGATAATGTATTTGGACCTTTGATTATGTACTTAAATACATTAGCACATACCCTTTTAATATGGGCATAATCAATCAATCAATCAATCAAAGTATTTATTGTTGTAGAATGTGTTACAATTATAAATGTGAAAGCCACTGGTTCCCGAAATAGTGTGTTTCAGGAAGCAAGGTTTTCTCCCAATATTTAGTGCAGCTTACATGTCTACAATATATACTTTAAGAAAAGCTACAAAAAATATGTCTTAACCGAACTGTTTTGTCAACTATACGGACTTAAAAGCGCAAGAGTGTACTTGTTTGTGTGTGTGTCTGAGCGTTTGTGTGTGTGTGAGTGTGTGTGTGTTGGAAGGGTGTGTTTGTTGGTGTGTGTGTCGAGAGTTAATAATTACAGTGTTTTATTTCATTCATCATACACACTAGGTGTCTACCATGCACTCGACATCCTCATAGTCAAGGTTCTTGAGCCAGGTGAGTATTATTTTTTAAATTAGTCGTTGTTTTTTTGTTTATATTTACTGTTTATTTTAATATACAAATAGGAGGCTGCAACATAAAAAAGTTTCTATGCAATTTTACATCGTGCCCACGGTACATAATGATGTTTATAAGAATTACATTTTCATAAACCTTACGTACATGTAACCATAACATGTAATAGTATGGATATGGAAGAGCGGGGCCTTCTGACACAGGTGTTTTTATACCTACTAGAAGGTCCCAACCTATCTTAAGTTCAGTTAAACTTTGGCTACAGTATTAAAACATTTTTTTTTTCATAAATATTTAAACTTGCCAATGTTTCTTACTTTTTAACGGTATTTGATTCCCAAATAGAAATCCCTATCTTAAGAGAAAACGAGCTATTTCCGTGCTCAGTCAAAGATTAGCAAAGGACACCCTAATACGAATATCGAGCGAAGTGCCCCTCATATTTCATAATGGGGTCCGTTCCTCGCGATAACACAGGGTGGGGGCGGTGGCTGACCCCTCGTGGAGGTCTTACATGCTCGTCTGATTCTTGATATGTTTATTAGGACCCCTGGCTTGATTATGTTTGTGGAGGTTTAATTTACATAGTTCAACAGTAATACTGCAGGTGTTTGATATTAGTGTATTAAAATGAGCTCAAAGCTAACAAATCGTAGCACTAAACAATGTTTAGTTTGAATTAAGTGAAGGTAGCGTTCGTATATGTTCACGAATTTCACGAGTTTATCAACAAACATAGATGTTTGAAATGCGTTGGATGGTTTTGACTACGAGATGTAAACGTTTCAATTCTAACGGTTAAAATCATAATATTGCTTACGTCTAGAATATTAGGAAAACAAAAAAGATCGAAGAACAGCAAAAAGTCACCGACTTTTATCATGTCAGAAAAAATAATACTAATTAATATGAACTGAAACTCGTTATCTGAATACAATGCTCGACTTAGGGTTAAGCTCTTTGCGATGTCTGCGCCAGGTATAATATAGTTTTGTTATTTTATGTTAATTTTGGACGTAAAGAAGACAGTAATTCAGTTTTTCTCAAAAATGGTATGTAATTTTGCCATAACATCTCTAAAACGTATCCAGAAAGTAAACTCTACCGGAGACTGATTCACAAATCTCCTACTGTCCAGTAAATAAGTTTACTTACTGGACTTGGACTACTGTCCAGTAAGTAAATTGTATAGTAGGTCATCCTCTTTAGGTCTGCTTACAAAAAAACATAGTACCCGACACAGATTAGAGTTTAGCCATTATAACATGGTTAATAGGAAGGAGGCTCCAAATATATATCTATCTCTCTTTTTGTATGGTATTTTATGAGATAGATATATTTTAGGAGCCTCAAACAGCCTGTGACACTTAACGCGACGCAGGAAAAGTATGCACGATGCGTGTTGTAGGTACTTAGTAATGCTGTAGAAGTATAGTGTGGGATTTAATGTTTGTATTTAGTAATATCAGTTTATAAATCACGTTGGATTAAAACTTTCCATTCTAAAATTAACATGGAGATTCAAAAACAATAATTTACATTTTTTTACTAAAACATTCATGTAATGTAAAAATAGAAGAATGTTCAAAACTTAACGCAAACCTTTTAAGTAAAAAAACGACTGGCGGGATTTCACATTCAATTGCGACAATTATGTCTTAATTTACCGCGTGAACATAGATAATCCTAAAAACTGAGTTCAAGCGACTCTGATTCGGAAATAGATGGCACTCCTCCTGATTTAAAAGCTGAGGCTGAAATAGCAAATACAATCCAAGCAGCAATATATGAAAACTTATGAAATATTGATGAAGTGGAAGGCAGAAATACAAGCCAACAGTTGGTCTGTAAATACCATTTTTGAAAAAGCATTATACAAGCCTCAACCAGTACGAAAGCCATCCTGGCCTCGTATATAACCGGTTAACTTATACTTAGCCGGGAGGCTTACTTACTGGATTCTGCAGATATGTACTATTTATTAGGTATTATTAGACAATATTTAATACATTTTTAAGTCTCCGATTAGACGATAAGATTTGTATGTGAGGGCCGTTATTGGAAAAGGTTTGAATGATGTAGACAACTGAAAGGGAAGAGTGCAAGTCGACGACATGTTACACGAACATCAAATGTAATGAACCAACATTGCAAGTATGGTTTGTTGATAGGATAAAATTTGACAGAAATTATCGGTAAAAGACAGCCCGCGGTATAGCTGTCGCGGCTAGATTCATGCTAGAGACAAGATACAATAGATGTATAAAAATCAGTTTATCGGCGTGACATGTTTATGGTGGATTCATGCTCGCACTGCGGCCAGATAGTGAGTGACTATCCATGACTTTAAAAAAGTCAGTACTAAAGTACTTTTTTTACAGTATAGGCTTATATTTTACCATTATCTCATATGAATTTAGACTCTAAAAATATACATAATACTATAATTGTGATTGCTACCTATAAATTAGTATGTTTTATATTGTGTTTTGTTTTTGTTTTGTTGAATGGCGATTCGCCATATTTGGCCAATAATACAATAGATTTCACAGAAATCTTCCTACTTTTCCAGGAACTGCAACGTGTGTGGTTAAGCTTGTATTTAGTCTCTAATCTATTATTTTGAAATCTTGTTTTATTTCAACCTTCACCTCTAAAGCTTTGCCTAAATAGCAACATCAGATGACACGTGTCACGGACATTTGACATGTGTGTGCTGAGATATGCTGTTTGACGCATTGCTGTCACACGTTTTTTATTTTTGGTATACGAGTATTACTGTTTTGAACCAGTGTGTCAAATAAGTTTTGACTGGCAAGTTGGGGCAGTTGGTAGCAACCCTGCCTTCTGTGCCGCTGGTGTGTATATGTATATAATCATGTATATCATCAGGTTACCGTAGTACAGGCCAAGTCCATTTTGAGACCTGAAGATCATGTGTGGATGTTGTCCCTTATTATTATTACGTCTTATATTATGTATCTTCGTTATTCCTTTTTCTTCTTCTAAACGTAACTAAATAGTGTAGTATCTATTTAAATTTACATTATATATTAATTTTAACATAACATTACATATTAAAATGGTGTAGATTTAAATATGCATTGTAGTAAATTAAATGCATAAGTTAGTTTTTAGCCATTTTTGTAGATGTAATACCACATCAATAAAACTCAACACACCAGAACTCTACTTTACAAAACGGGGCCATTCGTCTCTCTATCTCTCCCCCCATTTCGTACAATATGACGTACGAAATTATCCGGCTACGGAACGGTCGGTACATCACAAATAGCTCCTTGTGTCCCGGTCAGCTTTGTACCGGTCCGGTCGTTCCTTCCGGTACATTGTCTTATCCGGTCCGGGCCGGCATCAATCATGGCAGGGTCAACGAGTGGCCGTGTCGTCGCGGCCGGTGCAATATTTTGGTTAGGAGGCGAAATTACTGGTTGGACGATTTGCAGGAAAATTTGTATGATGTATGATGAATTAGAAATAGAAATTCAAATGCAAACAAATAATGTGTTTATTTACATACTTCATTTTACACTCTTTTTCAAAACCAGTGTCAATCATGAAAAAAGTTCTTTTTGGTTCATTAGTGATGAAACTGGCAATTCGTTTGCGAGATGGCAATCGTTACAGTTACTTTGCCACCCAGAGCTTTTAGCTTCAAAGATTTGCGTGTCCCTCGGCATCCCAAACACATATAAACCCCGAGAGAATATATTAGTAGTTTGTATTACACTACTGGTGGTGTTGGAGGAAAATGTTGCGCATCCCTTGGACAGCCAGAAGAACGAACGCGTCGATACTCGAGGAATTAAGTATTACCACTAGGTTGTCATCTATATGCCTCCAACGAGTACTCGAGTACTTCGGTCATATAGCACGCAAAAAAGGCGACAACCTAGAGAAACTTGTCATCACAGGCAAGTTGGAAGGCAAAAGACCAAGGGGAAGAAGTCCAATGCGCTGGTCGGACCAAATTCGTACCGCACTTGACAGTAAAGTCCACAGTACGATACACGCTGCTGAAGATAAAGGTGGAAAGACTTCGTTCGGCAGAAGGTGATCCGTGGAAGGGGTCACGACCCTCAGCAATGAGGAAAACGACGCTAGGAGGAGGAGGATTACACTACTGCCAGGCAAAACATCTACCCCTTCATTGGTACTCTTAAATCTTATATCTCTGAGGAGAAGATCAAAAGTGATGATAGATCAGGGTGTCATTATGATCGGCTGCCATCGACCAGAAATGGCCGGATCCTCAAATTGGTTTTGTTAGATGTAGAAGAAGTTTATATGCGAAGTGTCTATAACTTACATTACCCATTCGTTGTTCTAAATTAGTATAAAAATAAGTTTAAAATATTTTTAATTTGATATTTATAACTTATCAGATAGATTCAGGTGTTTACTATACCTACTCAGAATAGGAGTACATGCAGATGAATGGTCTGCGAAATTGGAACGGAGATGTAAGCTTACCAATCTAAAGCGAGCGCAACGAAATTGCTCGAATCGATCCGCTGGTGCATTCATAAACGTCACAAGTGACTAACAAAAGACGAATTAGTTCGCAGCATTTCTCGCGTTAGTTCAAAATAAGCACATAGGTTTATCGAACATGGTTTAATAACGTCGATGATCTCTGGATACTTTTATAAGTAAATACCTACGTATACGTCATGCCTTTCCATGACAGTTGGACGTATCATCCAAATTATTCAGCGTCTAACATAATTTTATTATGAATGAAGCTGCACTGTTGTGCTTATGAATTTAAGACTTAAGTTCAGCTACATGTTCCGTAGTTTCAATTGCTAAGGCACCTATCATCCACAGATGCAGTATAATATAGCTTATAATATATATATACGTATATGGCCACATGACCAATCAAATGATTACTAATATTTTCACTAACCCATTTTTCGATGCTGACCGAAATTGTTCTCTCATTTAATTAAACTCATTGATATTTCTTGTTATTCAATGCAAAGCATGATAGATTTTATTTTAAGAATCCACGTACCTAAATATGTATCTATATTTTAAATAATTATTAAATGAATAGTCTCATTGAAGCGTACGAGTATAGCTTTTCGTAAGGCCAAGACATATAGATAATGACGTAGATTAAAAGTTACAGAAAATGATATCAGACAAACGAATACGTTTGCACGATCCCATTGCAATGAAACAGTTTTGAAGCCAATGCCTTAACATTTATTTATTCATTATTTTAAATTCAACTTTATTCATTTATTCATTCATGTATTCATTCATTCATCATCCATTCATTCATTCATGCATTCATCATTCATTCGTTCATTTGTCATACATTCGTTCATTTATCATTCATTCATTCATCAGTCATTCATTCATTTGTTCATTCATTCATTCATCACGTCACCTCTGCTTCAAGTATGCTACTAAGGACAACGTTTCAGACCACGTTGTTAACTGGTGCGTTAAGAGAGTTTTTAATTTGTGTAGTGTATAACGATTCAATAATTTAAATTGCACCAACTCTAAACAATTCAACTACGATAATAATATAGATATTTTTCTGTGACTGTTTCTGTTTCACTTATATGAAGGCTGTTAAATAACTCACTTAAACTTACTCGCACACACACTAATAATTCACTTTATGTTGAATCATGTGTAAACATACGTTTTATGTTGAAAACAATAAGTATTGTTTACAACATAAAACTGTACTAGCTATTATTAACAAATATTTAATGTATTCGTATCTATTCCTTTTGTCGGTAGTTGCCCTTGTGGCATCATATGGTAAACAATTGAGGAAATATTTTTATCACCATACATACGAATGCAAGTCGACCTGAAAAGCGACCGATAACATCTATGGAGGTTAACTTAACTCAATGAATAAAATTTAACTGGATTACTAAAGCTTTTTGCAGTTTCTACTTGGATGGTGACCACTCCATTCAGCGGAATTTCCAAGCATAAGCGCATCTGAGGGCACACTCAAATTTTATGTTGTTATCTTCGTACAACTGTCAGCAGGCCATGTCAGTGTTTATCTGACACAAAACTGCGAGACTAAAAGAAAGCTGGCTATACCAGCCCGTCCGTATTTCGCTGAGTGTGAGATCCATGTGGTGGTCCATTAGAGGTGATCCACTCATTACTCGCAGGGAAAGGAGAACATCTCCCTGAGAGTATGAAATCCCACCACCACCAGTGGTGACGTAACGAACGTATTATGCTTAGATGTGCCACTAAACAGATCCTCAATAATGTGGCATTGTACTAACTTAATCCTGTAGAAGTGGTAAATAAAAGACTTCACATCTAAACCAACTAACACACCCGTATCTGTAACAGCGGCAATTTTCATTTAGCCTTATCCGGGTCAAACAAAAGCACTCCTTGCAATTCTATCCGGACCGTGTACTGACCATAAGAAATCATCGCGGTCGTGTAGATAAAGAAATAAAGCCGGTGGCCGTCGTACAGAACAATCAAGGAAATTGAAAGGTCGACCCGGGTAGCCGGGTGGCCGGGTGCGCCTTTCTCTTCCGCTACATTGTCTTATCCGGCCATGCATCATTTTGCCCGGCTTCTGCTGATCGGTGCCGATAACCAATAACCGGGTACAAGGGTACCCGGCTACAAGGAAACCCGGGTTAGGCCCGGTCTGCGGTTATTTTAATAAATCCGCAGATTTCGTGTCGTGAAGACCTTGTTACAAAGATATTCAGAATTGGGTAGGGGTGCGAATTGACCCATATTTTAGGGCGAAGTTAGGTGTCGAATACGTTTTATCGAGGTAATCGGGTTTGTCTACAGGAAATTTGAATTTTGATTATCGGTTCATGGAAAAATATGTCTTTCATAAATCGATATTACGTATATTCCGCCTCTAAAAAGTATACGTGGAAAAGTGATGTATTCAATTGTTTTAGTGATGGCGCGTGTAGTACATGCATGAGTAAAGCGAATCCAGTGGATGGGCTTATAAGGTCACGGGTATGCTGATCATTAAGCCAGCAATCTGCTGGCTGCATCTCGTCACTTTGCAAAACATAAAAAAAATTAAAATTATATAGTGATGTGAGTGGAAGTGCTTGCAACTTTGCTGCCGACGCTTCACTGACATAATCGTTCGTACCTTTCCATTAGCGCACGGATCATATCAACGCCAATAACAAGGTCAATAACCTGACCAATACAAAGGGTTAGTATTCTAATATATAAACGTAAAACGGCTGTAGTTATCCAGTGAAATGCTAATACACCACTGGTGGCATTATCAACTTATTGTTTTCTAACTCTCGAAGGCACATTAATCCTTTGCCTACCGAAGACGTAAATTTACGTGCGTTTCATTCATAAATCTTTTGTTTTAATTATAAGTTATAGGAAGGATTAAGCCGTCGGTCCCAACTGTTGTAGAACGATATGTCTTGATTGTCTTCAAGCCATTTCAGGAGGCTATGGAAGATCTGAATACGCAGACAGTGGCAATCCTGCCTGAGTATGCGAAACGTGAGACATGTAATCAAATCAAACCAAATCATTTATTCTGTATAGGTCTACGGGGGCACTTACAAATCACACACTTACAAATGTATAGAGGAGAGATACGCGAAATTGAGGAGAATACCTAAATCATTTTTAGCCAAGAGCTCATCTCATCAGTGGCAGTGGCAGAGACACCAAAACTTCACATATTTTATCATGCATAAAGCCTTTAATATATATTTATACCTACAGGCCTACAAATATGTTTCACCAATAATATCAAAAGCCAACCACAATACATAACCGAAAGGAAACTTGTTGTAAATCGATAGAATACGATTTCAATCCGCCTGTACGTGAATCGAATGCAATCCTCTCGATTTCACGTATATTTCTATTATATTCGAGACGAAGCGAGGTCTTGGTCGGTGCATCGCGTGTAATGATTGTGGGAATAGGAGGGAAAAATCGGGAGTGTCACGTAATATGATGAAATTTAACAATTTGTTTAATGCTTCATGCTTTCAAAGTGACTCCCTCTCGCCTGATAGAAAGCGGAGATGGAATCAAGAAGGGATAGCCATTAATTCATATACTGATTTTTATATGACGGGCTAGCAAATAGGGCTATTAATATTTAAGCTAGAGCAAAGAATAATGTAAGGTTTAATCTATACAGAACTGCATGCGTGGCTTGTTGATAGGATAACATTTCACAGTAATTATCTGTAAGGGACATCCCGTGGTATAACTATCACGCCTAGATCCGTGCTAGAGACAGGATAAGATAGATATATAAAAATGTGTTGTTTTTTTGACGACCTGACAATTTTATCATGGGTCCATACTCGCCCTGCAGGTACGATACGATACAGGTGGGTTAGATAGTGGCACCATGCCACCTTTTTAACCTCGGCGAGTGAGCAATAGAATTAAATAATTTCATTTCACCATACCTATTATATCAGTGGACGACCAGACGTTCGGCAAGCTGATCAAGATTATTAAGTTTATCGGTGATAATATACTAAAACTGCGTATATCTAACACACACACTGTATATGGTGTGAGAGGAAAATTATTATTATTATTATTATTTATACAGTTATACAAAAAGTCAAATTTATACAGTATAAACTTAGGTGTAGTTCTTAGATATTAATTTCAGTCATACTGATTCTCAGCGGACCCTAAACTAGGCACAGGTCCTATATCTTGGCATCCGAGTATTGTTGTTGTAACTGTATTGATGTTTGGACTGATGCTTGATGGGTAGAAGTTTTAAATATTATTTAATTGGCAACATTCGCAAGCCGTAGCACAGGTTGTGCTACGTGTGACAGTGATACGATTGCTATACAACTGCGATTGAGAGCTAGATTTAACAGACTATCGAATTTGAAATTAAAGGCAGTTCAATCGCAGAAGAATCGCAGTAGTATGGCGATTGCTCAATAGATAAGAAACTTGGGGCCCTCGTATATACGGACTACAGCCTATACAATAAATAACTAGAGAAGGTCGTATGCAGAAAAGTTATCCGGGAAATATTGCACCTAGTGGTGCAATGTTTATAATAATATTTACAAACTCTGCATTTTTATACCAAACAGGCCTCTAAGTGTTGGCTACAGCCCCACTTATGCCTTTGTAAAGGACCGGATGAAATCCGTGAAACTTTTTGAATAATAATATAATTTTTTTTTTTTTTATCATGTTGCTATCTAAATAGTCCTTTAAAATATCACAGAAACCGAGTTTTTTAGAGTTAAAAAAACTAAATACGCACGAAATAATCTATGTTGTCTTCGCCTCAAAAAAACAAACGTAACGAACCATCGAAGTATGCCACTGTAGTATCGCAATCGCCATTCAATAGTTTACAGTATACCAATATAGTCAAAAAATCAATAGCAAGCCGCTAGCCCGCGATCTAACCGAAATCTAAGCCGACTACAAAAGCTGACAATAATTTAAATTTTCATAAAATGAGTTGCTATAATCGGAATACAAAGCTAAGAGACTTGGCCCCTTGGTATTTGAAGTCTGTCACTAATACTACAATGTTGATTCTGTTGAGTCTACCTAAAAGCGTTACCTAACAGGCAATTCAATAGAATGGTACCTGTATATTTACCAAGTTTCATGATAAACTTGATCGATTGTCAAAACAACTGAGTTTGTGTACTTAGATGAGTCTCAGAAGTTTCCTCAGAGTTATTGAGGCTGAGTTATAAACTCTCCAGTCCTCGGAAAACTCGCGTCTGAGAATCATCCAGGTTCATATTAAAATTATAATTCGTTTTAAGTAAAGTAACAGTTCAAAGTTTAAAATTAATTATTGGGTTGTATTGGGCCTTCCTTATTAATAGCTCCTTTTTATATTTACTTTTGAGAATTTTATTTGTTTTAAAATCTATTGTAATAACACACATAGTCTGTGAAAATGTGATTTAGTTACCTATTATTATTCAGCAGATAATAAAAAAGAAAGAAAGAAAACGCATTAATTCAAGACACACACAACATCACATTACATACATATGAAATAATAAAAATAAAAAACAAAATACTTATATACACATACATTATAAACAAGAAAACACGTATGGAAAACAGCGTGATGCTGTGCGTGTCGTGAATATGGGTCCCGACTCAGCATACGACTAAAGACAATCCTTAGTCACTGATTTTCAGTCGCAATCCATAGTCATGATCCCACGAACCTCAGCAAGTAAGCAACGATACTCAACGTCCGAGACGAATCCTATATTGCGATTGTCCGAGAAGAAACGTATATAGAATAATATATACCTTTTAAATGCAGAACAGACGTACAGGACATGAAGACTCTTTTTCACTCTTCCGTTGAAGATCTCCAAATGTAGTTCTGTGAAAACACCGCATATGGAACGCATACCTTACATTCGCGAAACTCAATAAAGAATTAATTCGTTTTTAAACCGACTTCAATAAAAAGGAGGAGGTTTCTCAACTCGACCGGAATTTTTTTTTAAGTGTGTTCGCGGATAACTTCGTCATTTATGAACTGATTTTGAGTACTTTTTTTGATAGAGTATGATGTTTCGTGGTGATCCCATATAAATTTAATCAAATTCGGTCAAGCCGTTTCTGAGTTATACTTCGATAACTAAAGAGTGTTTCACCTATCTTGATGATATCATTGACGGTGTATCCCAAAAGTAGCCAGGTCACTAAAAAGGGTGAAAGATAGCACGCAATATTGTGGTAATAGGTACTTTCGAGCTATCATGGTACCGACTTCAACAAGTTATTTCACACGTTTTAGTGTAGAATTCGGTTCTATTTTTTGATAATAAAAATTATGTACGTATATCCGTACGTGGCAGAAGCGAATGCAGAAGAAGCGCTTAGTGCAATCTGTTAACCAAAGAGCCTACGGCCTTATTAATAAACTTATTATAAGCCCGGAGTTAAAACATCTATCTGTCAATTTTTCGCTTGCAGTAAATGTCACGCGTGAAAGCAAGACAAAGCATGTTACGCCTAATCTATGTTTACGCAACGTTTATTAATAAAGGCCCTAGAGTATGCCCGTTACTTATTCATTTATTTTCCATATAAATCAGTCTAAGGATTGTATCCTAGCTCCAGCTCTGTTTAGTTACAAACGTGTAGCAAACTTATCTATATCTGGTCGGCAACTTTAGGACTCAAAGTTATCCTAACCTCTAGAGGCAATGATGTTATAACACCGTCTGGTTTTAATGTGAATCTGCATAATTAATCCAGAATGTTACTTTTAACTTAATGATAAAGATATAATTTAATAGTGTAATAACTTCTTAGCTTAATGCAATGATGTTTCACCTGACGAGACGAGAGCAACCAGTGGCTCTACCTAAGACGCTGTGTGTGCCCATAACATTTTGCAGTGCCACCTAAAATCTAAAGGTGGAAGTTAGTAGCCGGCTACACGTCGCAGCCGCAGAAGACGTGTCGTAGCTTCATGTCACCGCGACACGTCGTCGCGTCATTTCGCTGCAGTCATGATTTTGAACCCTACTGCAGACGGCAACTGCAGATGGCATCAACCATTTGAAAACCGATACGAAAGGTTTTGTTTAAAAGCTTTTCAGTTGTTTTACTACGTAGATTGGTACTTGCAAGCGGCACTACTGATCTGCGGTCGGGCGACAATCTGATCTGCCGCTCAACGACGTGACGCTAGCTTCGTGTCGCTAACTACGAATGGTGTTTCATAGAAATACATAGAAAACCATTAGTGTTGCTGCGACACGTCGTTTGCAGCGGCTTCATGGAGCCGCCTCCCAACTTGCACTTTTACGTGAGCTGCATGCACTACACATCATTCCAAGGCATATTTTTAGTCCCATCCATTTAGTAACTTAATTTCGTACCACAATATTGGTTTGTTTCTTTCTTCTTTTCTTTATTTCTTTCAAACAATATATGTAGCAAAACAATTTCAATTATGTTTAGCAATAAAATTATGGTATTATACAAGAAACGGCAAGCAAAATGTACTACAATAAAACATTTCACTTCATTAATAACGCGAAATGTTAGTATCTCCTTTTACAAAAGCAACACTTTTTACACGTAAAATTATATCTTTGTTAGCAACAGACAGAGAGATGACTGTTATTATACGACGGTGTGTTTAAAAAAAGGTTTATAAGAAATGAAAAGGTGTTTAAAAGACGGGACTAAAATTATATAAAAGGCAAAACTCATTATTTTAAGGGTCTCGTTCGAGTGATGTGAAATTGTAGTCGTTCTTTAAAAGAAGCACTAGACAAGAAGTAAGAGAGTGAAATACTACGTATTATGCCGCTGGCACATTGTATTCCGCACGTTTAAAAGAATTCAGCATTTTGAGAATTCAACTTTGTAAGCCTAAAGAGCCTAAAGTTCGAACAGATGACTCTCTTTATGAAATAAACTATACGTACCTATTTTATAATATTTAAAAAATGATCCACATTAAGAAATGGTACCCAACAAATATAGTATTTTGTCATCATATTATACAGGATGTTTGGTAGAGGGACAGACAAACCAAATGAGCGTGTTCGTGGACCCACTTGGAGAATACAAGTTGGCCAAAAAAAATCCCCGACACCCCAATTTTATTTAACTTTTTTTTGTGAATTTTCTCGTTTTCTCCAATATTGTACCTATTTACCACCATAACATTTATAAAGTATGTTTTAGACCGCATGTTTTTAGTTTTTACAAATTTTACAAATGTTATGGTGGTAAATAGATACAATTTCGGAGAAAAAGGGAAAAATTCCAAAATAAAGTTAAACATATTGGGGGGTCGGGGATTTTTTTTGGCCAACATGTATTCTCCAAGTGGTCCCCCGAACACGCTCATTTGGTTTGTCGGTCCCTCTACCAAACACCCTATATAGTAGTTTGAAAAGCTTTTACTATAGAAGTAGTAACCAAGACATCACCAAATTAATAAAAGTAATATGTATGCGCTCGTTTGAGAATGTCCAAATAACTTTCACATATTTTACCAACTGCGTATTATTATAAAAAAACCGTTCTGTGTTTAATCATATATATTCGATAGAGCTTACTTAAAGACCACCCATAAAGGTAACTTACAAATAGTACCTACAACATTAAGGTTGTCCACCAGTCAGCACAGGAGTATAAACACCCATGTTTCAAAAGTTATGCTTTCGGTCCAATGTTATACGCCTGATCTAAGCATGTTGCTATGCAGTGTGTATGTCGGTAAACATATACTTTTAAATGTATAAGTGTACTACATGTAAGCGTGTACGCAAAAATAAATAAAACATGATATATTCATATGTAAATGTTACGGGCAGCTTTTGTAGATAATCTCCAAGAATATCTGATAACCACTGAGTGGCAAGATATTATCTGACTTATATTCTTCTTCTGTACTTACTTACTCTTTACTTATTGCTAATAACTTGTTGCTGAAAGTTGCTTTTAAACCTGACAGACATCTGCATACAGTAGTTTTATTATGCAACCTTAATCCTTGCTATACCGTGATAATTAAAACCAAAGATTTATGAATAAACGCACGTAAATTTACGTCTAAGGTAGACAAAGAGTTAATCTGCTGGATTAAGTATTTAAATAATATGAAGCAGGGCTAAAAGGAAAAGGATGTTGCTATAATTTACAGCGTTATTTTTCGACCTACTAGAAAATTAATAACACTATTGTCACCGACAAGAAAATACCAAAACATGTAGTACATGTCTAACGGACCAAAGTAGTATTTTTTGTCCGGATACAAAGAATGCCGGATTTATGCCATATTTCTATTTGTAGACATCGCTTTTGATACAAGAGACCTGTATTCTGACGGCACGCATCAACTTCCATTTTTAACAACGCCGTAACAAGGAGCCTTTCAGAACATATAACATGTTTGAAGCACTTGCGACTGATGTGAGGGTACTCTCTATGTACTAAAGAGTAATTGAGTCTTTGCTCTTGAGGGGAAATTGCAAGCGTGTAGATCCACATACGTTTTACGTACGACTCTTTTATTAGGTAAGATATTTGAATGGGTATTTTGTACATAAAAGCTGATAAAAGTAGAAGATTTTAATGTTATTTTGAAGATTTAACTTACGCGGTATAGTCGAATATCTCGACCGGATTCAAAAAGTTTCAATCAAGTTAAAAGTAGAAGATTTAGAAGATAAATTGGTCTAACTCGGTCGTGATTCAGTTTTTACTAATATTTTCTAAATAGACGGGGCTATGATACACTTTTTTTAAGATTTCCTGGCGCCCATATTCGACGACATTTTTGTTAAAAAAGCAATTCTTGAAGGTATGCTTCAGAGTAACTTTCCATTTTGCCACGATCGCCTCTCATGCAACACAAACATAATGCCGAAAGTCTGCTATAAAAGCTGACGTGTAATCCTGTACCAAAAAAATTTTGCTGTTGACCTTGCCTACTTGCCCATCACTATCAAGTCTGTTTTATATGAGAGCTTGAAACGTATCCTGAACAAAGGCTCTTGGAGTTGTTACCTTGAGACCAATGAGGATAAGGATCTCGCCAAAACTAGCCCACGGGGATTTTGGGGGTAGTTGCGTATGCCACTTACAGCGAGGTCATTAGCACATGTGAAGAAGCCCTGGCCGTTTTTCTGGTGAAATCAAAGCTTTTCCACAGGAACTGCTATGACAGCTTTAAGAGCAATAATGTCTGAAAAGTGTATTAATTCAACAACAAATGACCAACAGTATACAAATAAACTCGCAATTTATGTAGATAGAAAACTTTCCTACGGCCCATATGAATGTCGTAACAAATGGCCAGGACAGTTTCCGTTGCGTTCATGTTCGCATTTCATTATGAACAGCGAGCCTCTGTCCACATGGCCGTATCAAATAATACGTATTGAATGTACAGCTGACGTATCTAGGGCAGCCTGTCGCGCCTTCGTTTGAATGTGTTTCTTTACACGAAGAGGCAAAGTGTCGGCGTCCATTCATTCGGTCCTATTCTATTTGGTAGCTGTTACGGACTATATTGACCCTTATCCTCAAGGAGAAACTTTTTAATACTAGTAAGTGACGATACGTGAAATTCGTTGGCCTGATAACGGCACACATGACAAAATTGCAGTATGACCCAGATTTTAAAGTTCTGCACGCTCTGCACTGGCAAAAGAAAAGTAAGACATGCAGCCACTTTGAGCGTTTGTTGACCAGTAAGCGAAGACATGTGTAAGTTGTTTGTCTGATGATAAGCATCACGCCTGTCTTTAACTGCAGGTCGTCTTTTTCGTCTAATTCAACCAACCTGTAACCACATACGAATAGGGCAAGCACCATGTCAAGAGTACAATGAGCTGATTAATACTCATTATTTTATAGTACGAGTAGTATAATAATTGTATAAAAGATGCATTTCGTCTGTCTTGTTTAACATGAAAACGCTGACATCACCTAATATATAACGTATGTATAATCAAGACGGTAATAAACACATCTCACTGTCATAAAACTTTTATTAAATCACTCCTTACATGCTCGACGATATTGCTTCGCATCGTATAAGCTATCCAATATCTTACAGATTGCATAGAATCCTCTTTTACTTCGCATTATAAGTAGCGGCAAAGCTTCGGCAAACATGTCTGAAGCTCGTTTGTGTCGTTCGTGTCTGCTCGGACTTTTGTGCTGACCATAGGCGGGATGGATCCTTGCCGGTTCTAGTGACCAGTCAGCTTTAAATTGTATCTTTTATCCACGACTGTATCCACGTAGCGATTTAAAAGGGTAAAATGTGGAACCCCTCAGTACTTCGGGTTTCAGACTACATGGAGTACATATTTAACCAAAATTTAAATTATCTGATTTCTCTTATTTGAGATTGAGGCTATCTCTTTATCAAAGTTTCCTGTAAATCAATTAGCAGCATTATTAAAAAAAACTGATCTCCTTTAACTTTTACAAATCACATACTATTACCAAAGTAAGTAAATACGTAGAACGTCTTCCCTATTAGCGTCGACTGACGCAGGTTTGGCGCGAGATGCGTGATAGGGATGTATACACATACAATTCGAACTAATATTAAATAGAAGGTTTGCGAGTGAGTGGATGTTTGTTACTTCTTCACGCTGAACTGGTTTAATTTGGATAAAATTTGGATAACATAGCTTATATCCAACATTAACACATAGGTTATTTTTATCCCCATTCTAAAAATAAAATTTTATTATTTATACATATTTATATATTGGTTGTCAATCGACACATACATCCCGCGCGTTTATCAAATAGTTTATTAAAAACGTTAAACCTGTTAAAACTGAATTTCATTTGTCGTACATGTCCTTTGCGTCTTTTAGAGTGTCTGTTGAACATTGAATATTGGAATGTGAATTTCGAAAACGTTATGAGGTCTTTGGGATTGCACTCGCTGTAAGGCTTTGTAGTACCTACGTGAGTCCTGAGACGCGTCTGTACTGAAGAGCCAGATAAGTTGTTGAAGCCTTCTTATCTGGCTGGCATTGAGCTATCAAAGGCTTTTAGAAGAGGCTACGACAGTCGATACGTGTGTGTGTGTGAGTAGTATCCATAGTTATCCATAGTGCTTCGTATAAGGACTAGCTGTCCAATCTTTTTAATTTTTTTAATACATGCAAGAGAATTAGGTCGTTGTTTTATTGCATTTCAGAAATGATATTATTTTTTTAGAAAATGCATCGGTGGGAAAGAGTTCTTTTACGAGTAATGCGGTTTGAACCTCTGTAAAGGCCACTGTCTTTTCACTATTTGGGGCTTATAACTTAAATGTATGCTTACTAAAGTACACCAAAATAGAGCGCGTAATTTTAGTACAATCGATATCTCAGTGTGATCGGCGAGCCATATATAATTTGTGAACTCGTAATGGGCTCATGATTGGTGGAAGAATCACAATTTTTTTCAAGTAAATTAGCGTACGGTTGTTTTACTTGCAATTGCAGTTTTGCTGATGATATGCCATTTATGACTTTATTGAACTATTCTAAGACTTTTAAACTGTGGTTTTAAAAAAGTGATATACAACATTTTAGATTTATTCTACGGACAAAAGAAGAACTTATTTCAAAGGGCAGCTAATAGCAATATTATCCATCTCTAATTTTATAAGGTAATGACCGTATTTTATCTGGAGTCTAATTCGTTTCTCCTCAAATTAGTAACCAGTTTCCAGCAAACTAAAAGACAAAGTTACATGATTAAAAGTCACTAAAGCGTCTTAACTTCCAAGGTATTCTTAGCAAAATGTCTAATTAGACCATTAACCGGTGCTGCGACATTTATTCACCGCTCTCTACATTTTCCTAAGGAATTCATATACCTTGTAGTACCGTGAAATATCTCCGTACTCGACTGCCGTATAAACGTGTATATAGCTACCGTATAAGTACCACGGTATACCTTCGGGTTACGTATAAAGTTGTCGTGTCTGTAGAACAATCGATAGTAGGGTCAGGTAAGTGGGATAGATTAGTTTCAACTGGGATGTTTCAATCACACACCTCCCAAGGGAGGCCCATTTTGCTTGATTGGAGGTCTATATTCGATCGAAATTTGATTATATGGCTTCTAAATTGATCATAATATTATATGGATACAGTGTAAGAAAATACTTTCATTATTTTTTTAATCCGAATGCGACGAAGGAGGCATTTGTTTGTTGTGTTTGATATGTATGTATGTATGTCTGTTCCTATGTCTGCTCGTAACTATTGAGCTGCTTAACCGATTTTGATGGATGATACGTGATTAGATTTGTCTTGAAAGCACGAGTGTCGCGTGTAGGTACAATATTACCCGACTACTGCGAAGACCAAAGAGAGCTGAATTTATGCGATTTAATGTGCTGGCTAATTATTTCCGTAGTCTGTTTATATAAGTTATGCTTTGTTTTCTTGTATACGTTTTAATTTCTAACGTTGCATTTGAGCCTATTATTCATCCAAGCTATGAAATGGTATATCTTCGATAACGTCCTGCGACACCTATCAGGTAGTCGGTCCACCGTGTCAGTGGACGACCTACGCTGCGCTTGCCGGTCCATGGTCTCCATTCCAGAACCATCCGGCCACATCGGCCATCTGTTCTGCGTGCTATGTGCCCTGCCCACTGCCACTTTAACTGGCTAATCTTCTGTGCTATGTCGGTGACTTTCGTTCTTCTACGGATCTCCTCATTTCTGATTCGATCACCTAGAGAAACCCCGAGCATAGCCTTCTCCATAGCTCGTTGTGCGACTTTGAGCTTAATTATGCAGCCCATAGTAAGAGACCACGTTTCAGTGTCATAAGTCATCACTGGTAACACACATTGGTCGAAGACTCTTGTCTTGATTACATAACTAAGTGTTAATTACTAACATCCCTTTGATCATAAAAACTCGATACTTTTTCACTTGTAATAGGTATAACCTGTCTTGGTCATTTATATAACAAGAAAAAGAAATAACAATATAGATTTAAAACCCATTTTAATCATATTAGAACCTCATCAAGTCATTATTGATACCCGTATCAGATAGGGAGTTGATGGGTTATATGATGAAGTACGTACAAAAGTAATTATTTAAAATTTTAAATACTTCCACTACTACGCTTGACACCAATAATCTAAGTATACATAATAACTTTTATATGTTTAGCATGTCACAAAAAAGTGTATCGTAATGAAATGGCACAATGAAGAAAAAATAACATCGACTTCGAATGACCCAATGCAAGGTTATTTGTAGTATCTATACATATAAGTAAAAAAAAGCGAGCCGCCTTGAGAAGCCATCTTTTTTTAAGTGGGTTATAACATAACCCACGTATCCGACAATTTTCAATAATTTTAAGTTTTTTATTGAACACCTATTTATTTATATTTTTTTCCATAATTGTATGGATATGATATGATCTAGACATGGGTTGTACTAGGTAAATTCAAGACTAGGTGCACCTGTACCTAGTCCATGCAAATACGTGTTCCAAATACCTGTTCCACATAGTCTTACTTAGTATCGCCTACAGTTTGCGTAGCGTATTTTACTTTAGTCTTCTCATAATGCTTTCAAGAATGACTCGATACTTCGATTCGGTTCATGAGAGATTTTTGAATTATAAAATAGTAGACTAGAACAATAGAGTATAGGCACCTACTATTTATATTTATTACTAATATTTTTTGCTATATGTTCAAATGATATCTTCCCTTCATACTTTTAGAGGATTAGGACTGTCAACATATTATACTTTCAATTTATTCAAAGCGTAGGCTTTGGAAGATAGCGTATTTATGAGATTTGAACTCACTAAATCTACTTTAAAAAAAATATGTAATCATATAAATAAATTGAAAAGTTTGTTCTAATACCTACATAAGGAAATCTAACAAACACTGCACAAACTGCACTTTAAATAAGTATTAAATATGTATTGCATCGTCTCACTTCAACCGAACTTCAGCTTCGGCTTCAGCGTATGAGAGAGGGAGAGAGATAGTACAGGTGATGTACTGAATGAATGCTTATTGTGAAGGAAGACTAGTTAGACATAGTATTGCGAAGATTGGAATAGGTGCCACCTAGTCTCGTAAAATACCTGTTCCTTTGATCTGTTCTTTTAAATACGACTCACCTCTAATGTGATCTAACATTCTTAAGTATATTGTGGTTGCATGTTTTGTTTTCACATGTGATAAAAAACACATAAAATCGTATATCATTATAAATAAATAATAATGTTAGATCAAATTTATTAATATCACCACAAAATAATTATTACCTAATTACGTACATATTTAATACCTATTTATATGTTAGTAAATAATAGGTTTATACATTCTGCGCAACTAAGCATATTACAAGTAAAATATCAGTTTGCTATTTGGAGAGAAAAATTACACCTCTCGGAGAAACTAGGGTTTAATTCGATGCTGGGACGGATCGCCTCGGTTGCCTAGTGGACATGGCGTTTGACACGGATTGTAGGAAGACGCAGCTCCAAGGTTGTGTTATTTTACTCTTGAAATTCCAAAGTTTGGTCTCGCTAAGCTGGCGTTATTGCTTCAAAAATCATATAATAATATAATATATCACTTATTAACATTTACAGATAGTTTTTATACATTTTTCTATTTTAACCTAACCAACTAGGCAAAAGCCCAGCAGCACTACTCCGTTATGTTCTCTGCAATAAAATCAAGCCCGATCATTGCAGTCGCCATATAGCCGTGGAATATAGTTGAAATTGTTATTTTTACTGGGTATTTGTCGTTCAAAAGCCGGGCACGTCAAGCGTAATAATGCGGCACATTCACGCTGCGACGGAGCCGTTGCACTTTGTGGCGCTTTGCTCAAATCGTTTGGAAAATTATGACTTTGGAATGTTCGCTGTAAATTCATAGTAGTGCTGAGTCGCAACGCGAATGTACGCCTTTTGGTGTAGTAAACTGGGATATAGTGACATTAGTTTGTAAAATTGTTACTGCTTTTTCCGTCCTTAGTCTTAGTATGACATTTGTAACGTTGAAAGTATGGTTATACAGGGGTACTGGTAATCTATTAGCATCCTTTTAAGAGCATATTCTGTACATCAAAACAAACGTCTTTTGTTCTACGACTTTCAAAAATTCGTATATTTTTCTTCCATACAAAACTTAAAAAATCAATTTGACCGGTCTAAACATAATTGACACTATGTCAACAAGCCCCGGCGGCCGGCGGGCGGGCGGCGGCGGCAGCGTAAGAAAGGGGTTGAGACGCGGCAAGTCAAGGTCGTCGTAGCTGTGCTGCGCTACGACGCGCTGTTAACTACATGCATGGCTACACGTAGATGAATGAAGTGGATGCGATGTAGAGTTATGAAGTGTAATAGAGAATCACAAAAAAAAAATTGTTTAGTTTTGGGAAAAGTTCTAGAACAAAAGTTGTTTGTTTTGATGTACAGAATATGCCCTTAACAGGATGCTAATTGATAACCAGTAACCCGGTATAATATTACTATTTGGTTTGCTACAAAACCAACTTAAAGCATATATTCAAGTTGCAGAAGTAGCCATATCAGTTATCGTTGCCAAAAAAATAAAAATCATGACGGTAAATTTTTCTCGAGTGTCGACCATGAATTAACAATGTAAATAACTGCGCTAGATACTTTATTAAAAGGTAACATATTTACCGACTGTTGTAAAAAAAGTGAGTACCGTACCTATTTCGCTTGCTATCAGAGGGCCTATGTTCACTAGCAGACTGGTCTACTACAGATTACATTCCTCATCTTGAAGTTTCTGTCGGCGTTAGCGGGGATTGCTTAACCTGATAAGACAAAGCTTTAATATTTTATCAGGATGCCTTTCATCGCTACTCAAAAATACAAGAATGTATATAATAACTATAACATCTTCAAAAATGCTCTCAGTTTTTATAAACTTTGTCCACATTTCACGCTGACACGGGCCATCAGGCTCCATCACGTTCAAAGCGTAAAATCGCAAGCGAATGCCGAGCTTTACGCAAAAAGGCTTCGTTGGCAACTTTTAAAAGTTCATTCCAGTCGTCCGGCCCATTAGTTCGGGCCGATTTTTTCCGACCCTCTAACTTTTGGGGGATGGTTCGTTGTCCCCTAACCTTAGCCAGCGACTCGCCGAAAATAAACAGGGATCACAAGAGTTTTCGGTGGATTCTTTCGCATGAAGAGCCTTTTGGTAGTGAACATGTATTTTAGGTCACGTCAAAGTTGTGTTCATAATGTGTGTAAACAAAACACGCTCGTGGAAAATGAGTTTGAAATAGACTCTATTTATGTGTAAACGGTCAATTATGACTTCAATCACCATCCTCGCTGGAAGCGATTGAAGCTGCGATAGCCAGAAAGTGTGAAGTCCTAGAACAAATCCATGAGTAACCCTGTAATAATACATTTACAGAGCGGTATTCGAAAATTCAGCGCACCGTAGCTAATTAACTGGACAAATCTTAAACTGCATCCGACCTTTGAACCCACTAATTATTTACTTGCACTCAGTACAACAGTGAAGTTGCGCGGAGAACTTTAAGATTAAAGTTCACAATTGATGTTCGAAAAACATAATTTGAGTAATTATACTATGTCAGTTCACTTTTTAGGTACATATAGTTAAAATCATTCGTTATTTGAAAACACGCTAGTTCTTAACATATTCGTATTACATACAAACATCTTGTGTCATAGCATAATATTTTTCCGTATGACTTTCCACGTCCACCACAGTGATATGGCTAGAACTGAAGATTTTACTGTGAACTATTTTTTTTTTTTAATAATAATGTTTTATTTGACTTATTTCTTAGACAGTTGGTACTTAAAAAACATTGGACTTATATATAAATATGCACTGTTTCCAATTGATGAGATAGTTGGTGCCTGTTGTAGTAATAAAACTGTATCACAGGCAACAACACCCTCCGTTTCTAAAAGTCACTGAAGCATTAAGTAGGTATAAGAACAGTTAGTTTACGTAAGCTTTGACAACAAACATTTATCTAATATACAATAATCAAAAGAAACGCGCGCGAGGCGGTGTGAGTGTGTGTATGAGTAAGCGCGCGTGTGTGTGTGTGTGTGTGTGTGTGTGTGTGTGTGTGTGTGTGTGTGTGTGTGTGTGTGTGTGTGTGTGTGTGTGTGTGTGTGTGTGTGAGCGTGTGTGTGTTAGTGTATGTGTTGGGTGAGTTTGTATGGAGTGTATATATGAGTGTATATGAATATGGGAAAGAGAGATCGAACAAATAACAAAAAATAATTATTAAAAGAGATGCTAAGATAAAGTAAAAGTTTAGTTAGATTTTCTGTCTCTTCATAGTTTAACTTCAGTAAATAAGTCAGAATTTTCTGTTTAGTTTGAAACAGTGAGAGAGGATAGATGTGGAGGATTTGATTCAGCTTGTTATAAAGCCGGCAGCTGAGTTTGTTGTATTGTCTACTAGCTACCTTACTAATATTCAAACATTAGCTGCACCTCGGGGTTTTTAAACCGCGTGGTGGATAATGATGATCAATCAATCAATCAATCAATCATGATGATGATGCAAACTATCATATGTCTTCCCCGGGATGTAACTATATCTCCTTGCCAAATTAGTTTGATTACGATCCGTTCTGCCGCTTAGGCGTGAAAGCGTAAAAAACAAACAAATTAACTTTCGCATGTATACCATTAATTCGGATTTGAATGGATGGAAGTTTGTTACTCAATCACGCCAGAGCAGTTAAACGGATTTGGATGAAATTTGGTTAGTAGATAACAAACCAAATTTCATCCAAAGCTGAGACTTTGGAATAACACATAGATAATTTTCATCGTCATTCATCACCACGCGGGTGAAACCACAGGTCGCAGTTGGTTTATAATAGTAGTGATCTCTACCCAAAACCTTGCATATCAGCAGGGCAATTATCTATCAGAGTTACTATCTTGAAAAATGGCTGCTTTATGTCACCTTTTACAACTCTATTAAACAGAAATGTTAGAAGTTGCTGACTGAAGCTGACAAAAGTGACACAAAGTCGTCATTGTTATAGGATTTTTTCAACATTTGTTTGCAACTGAGATACGTAATTACCCTGAACTTGATGAGGAAATACAATTACGGAAAACATTAACAGTTAGTTACGGAAATAACTTTACCTATTCAATTCATTTCGATGATCATCTACAAAAAATATCCTTGAATACGTAGAAAAAAGAGAACATTCGGCACGCGCAGGCTACAAGCTGGAAATGAGAAGTTTTTCGCCCGGGGGAAATTATCCCGAGTCACAATCACAACTCTATTCGTGCCGGCGGGCGACGGGACACGATACAATTTACTTAACAAGTAAACAAGGTCAAACTTTGCGGCCACGTTTTAGGAATCCTGGGTGTTACTACTCAACGTGTACACATGTTTACTCTTGGAACGTTTTGGAGTTTCAGGTTATCTAGCTCGTTTATGTACAAGGTTTCTTGAACATGATTCATGTAGAGACAAACTGTGCGGTATACTAACATGCACCATATTTAAATGATCTTGACACATTTTTGATCAAATACAGATTATAGACAGGTAACACTTTATTAAGACTGAATATTAGAAACTAAAAAGTAGGTCTTATCGTTCAGAGCGATCTCTTCCAGACAACTTATATATAATGTATGAGTTCAAAAACTAAAACCAGACTATTGTAAAAATCACGATCTAAAAGTATGAAACAAGAACATATTCTCATCTGAATTTGTTAGTACAAGCTCAATATTTAGCTAGTTTAAATTTTAATAATTCAAGATTTAATTATACTAAAATTTAAACGTCTGTTTAATTACAGACCGCCTGAAGTTCGTTTCCTATCTCTTAATATAGACCGTGTTCCCAATTTACTTTTTTACCTTTACCTGTTTCTTTTTCGTACAACTTCTGCAATAATAACACGTGATAATTCTCACGTAATTGAAGACTACCGCCTAAACTTTTCGGAGTTGTTCGAAACTTCTTTTACGTTGATAGAAGGAGATAAAACATACCATTATTAGTAGAAGGTTCTGTTTCGTATACGTACAAAAAGAACACGAAGAAATGGTCATCAGCATTTTCATTTCACATTATTATCTTCGGTGTTAGTGTACCGCTCAACTGTATTTGTTCGAAGTATAAACTAGCGTTTAATGAATATCTAACCAGCAGGCCTAGACAAAATCCAAGCGGGCGTGTTTCCGCTACAGACACGCTACAGACAGAACGTTCCTGGGTCCTGAGATGTTGACATCCCTACACGCGTCTCGCGCTAATCCTGCGTGAATCAACGCTAGTTGTTGTATAGGATAACTCAAGACATGATATCGCTAAGATGATAAATATCGGAGAAATGCCTTCAGGGAGGATTAAATTAAAGGGATCGACGTCCTTTCAGTGATGAAAAACTTACAAGGTCAGCCCCTCACTTGGGGGCTTTTGTGCTTCAGTCAGGCAAAAGTCTAGAGCGTTTGATAAGTTCTAGTCGCTGAGTCTGCTTTTCGTTTATATGTTTTTTTATATTACTATCCTATATAACTATCCTCCACAGACTCCATGGTCCGTGCTATTTTTTAAATTGATTTCCATATTTATTACATCTAAATATAATTTAAAAAGAGACAACAATACCTAATTAGGGGACATAGGTTTTTTTATATTTAATTACTTAAAGTCTATATCATTCCTGAGTTTGCATCAGCATTCAGAGCAGACCGGTCTCCGCAGACAGCACCCGTTCACGAGTTGACGCATGTGGCAGCCATCGCCTTTCTCAGCTTGAGCGAAGATGGCCACCCGCCACACGACGCCACTGCCTGCCGACGCCTTTTCGTGAGCGTGTCTGCTCTGCATGCTCATACTTACTCTGTGTCAAAATACAATTTAACTTAAATAACTACTAATGTTGACTTATTCACTTAGGTACCCTCCCGTATTGCACTGAAGCAGGGCTCAATTACCACTCCCCTTGTTGTTTAAAAAACATGCAATAGTAAATAGGAAAAAATGCCTTTATTACTTAGTTACGCGAATGTGAGAAGAATTTGATTTATTTATGTAACTAGGAGTGAGACAAATAAGTCGCTCGCCTGGTGTTAAGTGTCACGCTTGCCCATAACAGTTTAGTGTTATTCAGAATTTTAAACTACAACCGATCAAAACCCTGTATGGCAATGCACTGCGCTTGTTCCCTGACTCAAAAGATGGTAAATCTCTTGCCCTGTGATTTCGCTGGAAACATAGTAGTACTCTGTCTTTTTCCTTTCGAAGCCCGTGTAAGTGCCCTTTTGCATCCTTGCTCATTCTATTCTCTAGTGACTTCTTTTTGACAACCCTTGCATTTCGTTCTTAGATAAGGGCTTTCACTCTGTCTTAATACTTTTTTCATACAAAATTACACAATGAGAATGAATTCCTTCCTCAAAATAAACCTTTAATTCCGATCAAAAAAATGTTTATTTATCGTAAGAGATAAAAACCATCAATTATTTTAAGAGAAATAACGTTTTTTTTTCCGTAAAATGCAAGTTTATTCTATCGTTGTTTCAAAGAGGAAACTCGACTGATTAAAACTGAGAGTCTGGCGAAACGTTTTAAATCAACAACGAAGTCGGCCAAAGAAAACTTAACAATTAACTAAAACTTTGTAATATTAATGTTGCTGTTGAATTGTTTAATATGTTTGCAATCTTGTTTTAATGGAATCACTGAGAAGTATAAAGTTTCAAGTACCTTTTTCTTTTAATATAGTATTTATTTCGAAATTAGTTTCACTGAATTTATTATTAATATTACTATTTCTAATCCATTTACGCATACTAGACTCTAACTTAAGATAAATTTGTTAAATTATTTTTATGACTTAATATGACGAAGTGTTCCTAGCGGAGCTTGACTTGGCGATCGTAGCCGATCAACAAGTTAAGCTACACTTGCTGCGGTCAGGACTTGGATGGGTGACCGCTAGTGGCATTATTCAACTGAGCGGATCCGTGCTTCGGATGGCACGTTACGCTGTCGGTCCCGGTTTCTGTCTTAGAACAACTGTCGTTAAGCTACGTCAAAGGCCTTTGGGCAGTCTGAAAACTTTGTCATGGGTTGTTCAGTAAACTATCCACCAAGCCGCACTGGGTGTGCGTGGTGGATTATGGCCCAAATCTCTATGGCCTCTCTCTGAGAGGAAGGCTCAAGTCCCAGCAGTGGGAACATAGTGGGTTGATAATGATGATTTTAAAATATGTTCTTAGTGAATCCAAGATATAATTAAAGATTATTTGCAGACAGAGAGAGACAGACAAGTTAAATTCTCGGACTTGATTCAAACTTGCGTTTGCTGACTAAACATATTAGATGCCTTGATCATGTTTCGGATATGCCTGATTGGTGCCTCGGCGGCGTAATGTTCCTGGCATCTGACACGGTTAGCTAACTACAATTAAAGAATCTAGAATTGACAAGTTAATAATTTAATAATATCGGGATTTTGTCCAGCACAGATTAATATCGAAACATAATTCTGACTAACCTCCATGTTTCGATCGAGTTGCATCGTCACGAGTAGACCCTGGTGGAAAAGTCCAGATATTCTCTTAAATCGTGAAAATGATGCGAGTTTAAAAAGTTCTATTGCCAAGTATAGATTAAATTTTAGAAAAAGCAATTCACACTAACACAGTTTCTCTAAATTGTAAAATTAAAATATCTGTGCTACTTTAGTTTATTGGCAAAGCGATCGAACGGTATTCGTGCGTCGAGAGTTTCTAACGAGTTGGTATACTTGTAAACTTAAGCTGGATTTCACAGGCCAGATTTCTAGCACAGGTGAAGAAGATGCTCCCTGTTACCAGTTTTTATTTATTGAATAACCTTTTTTTTTAATTTAGTTGCGTACATAATTATTTATATTAAATTACTACACATATTTCAGTGTACGATTTCCTTGAGTAATAAGTACTTCATAAATTTTTTCTGGCCCCTGACCATTATAAGCTCTACATTTAACCATGTAATCATCATTAAAGGCGCTTTCTGCGCACATTACACTGTCCGCAACCATTCCTATTGTTTCGCCGCGTTGTAATCGTTGCATTACTTCCATTTTGGCTCAAAACAAGAGGTTTTTTCGTCCCTCGAACCGTATAATAAGCCTAAAAGGTCCTTTGATTCCACTCCCTTTTAAATGTGGTCCTTCGCTCACCTTTTTGTGGGGACTAACGATCTAAAAATGTCAAATCTCGGATACCACTTTGACCGCTCATGGAGATAGATATTTCACAAAGGTATTAAGTATTTTCTTCTTTGTTTTTCTCAGTCATTTTTCTTAGCTTGAGGGGTTGTCGTTTGATGTATAAAATAGTTTACGGTTTGGTTTTACCTTTGAGAGGAAATATTGAGTGCAAAACTGAGATTATGTCTTTTTAAATATTTGATAAAAATAAATTGGGTATACCGGAGTATTTTTACTACATTGAAATAAAAGTTCCTTTTTTGTTTCCTTGTCACACGAATACTATTTCATGACCTTTTAAATCTATATATATAAAAAATAATCCTTATTCCCCGTGGTCACGCCATAATTTGAGAACGATTTAACCGATTTCGTACATATTTTATTTAAAGGTTTCAAATACTTTCTATGAGGGCCATAGATCAGCTCAGAGTCGCACAACGAGCTATGGAGAGGGCTATGCTCGGGGTTTCTCTACGTAATCGAATCAGAAATGAGGAGATCCGTAGGAGAACGAAAGTCACCGACATAGCCCTGCAGATTAGCCAGTTGAAGTAGCAGTGGGCAGGGCACATAGCACGCAGAACAGATGGCCGATGGGGCCGAAAGGTTCTGGAGTGGAGACCACGGACCAGCAAGCGCAGCGTAGGTCGTCCACCCACACGGTGGACAGACGACCTGATGAAGGTCGCAGGACGACGTTGGATGTAGGCCGCTTCCAACCGGTCCCTTTGGAAAATCATGGGGGAGGCATATGTTCAGCAGTGGACGTCCTACGGCTGAGATGATGATGAAATACTTTCTAGAAGGTTCTTAGGAAAAGGAAAGGAAGAGGGAAAAATTAAGAAAACACTGTGGAAAACTAAAAAACATATAGGAAAACTTAACAACTTACTACATAAACATCACGCGGATGAAACCGCGGAGCCAAAAGTTAATTTAACAAACAGATACTTTATATCTAATTAAACTTTATAGCTTATAATACTTTAACATAAATAAAAGTATAATTTTTAATATAAAATTATACGTTTTACTAACGATTTAATCTATAAATATTTATGATATTGAACAATTTCCTTTAATATAACTCTTCTCTCCAGAACACAAGTTTACCTACAATTCACCCACTTCTAATAGGCACGCGCTTAAACTGTAATAAAAAAGTGATTCTTGAGCTTTAATTCGTGATAGAGTCATAACGTACAGCGTTTACAAGCTATAAATTAAATAGGAGTCAGTAATGATCTGAACGCTGCGTCTTGGCGCGAACCGTCACACCTCATTTATTTTTATACTGCCCATCCGTCTGTTGGTACTGTGAGATGCAAAAGTCTTTGCTACTTTGTAATACGTTTATATAGATTTCTAGCAATGACAGTAAAATGTTAGAATTAGTCTTTCACATTCATTCATTCGATTTTAGTTAGCCATACAATTTATTTGCGATACCTATACATTTTTTTACATTAACATATCTACCGCAGTTATTTTGGTGTTACTGTGTCCCAGTTTAAGGCTGAGCGCAGACTTGAGTCACGATAGTTTTAAGACAGACTATTGCTTTACAAAAATTATGAAGACGCGCACACTTCAAACAAAAGGTCTCATAGACAAAATTGTATCATAGTGAAAACAGTTTCGTCTTAGATGTGCGGCGTGTCAGAGGTCAAAAAAATTGATTTTAGTTTTAAGACAGACTTGTCTATGTGAGGGAAGTCTGTCTTAATACTGTCGTGACTCCAGTGTGCGCTCAGCCTAAGTGGTATGGGTGAAATTACAGGCACAATGAGAGATGAGAAGAGAAAGAGAGAGAGATGGGACTTTACCTTTAACTTTTTTACTTTTACTTGAACACATGGAGACTTTACAACTTTATGTCGCAGGGTGAATGGGCGCAGTGCAGTTCATAAATGCATCTGTTTATAGGCAGAGATTACCGCTTAATACCATGTGGGCTTGTCACCTAATCCCATAAAATAGAGAAAAATGAGTGCAAAAGATATCTCCTGTTCTTATAAGTTGCGGTGCCCACAAGCATAGCGGGCTTGAAGAAGTCCGTGTGGAAAAATAGCCTAGGCGGAAAGGAAAGAGAAAGGAATTATAACACTGCGGTTTCTCAGTTAAAATAAACTGATGATATATGCCATGATGGCGACACGCGGCGGCCGACTATCCGTGATGCCCTACGAAGACATAATATCAGGAAGAGTAACTGCCTTAAAAAATGACCCAATAAAAGTCGTGCTAAATCAATAACATCGTTCACGCCGCTTTGACTCAGCTGTCATAGTAGACGTTGCAGCACGCGTGTGGACCAATCCCTGCATTCCTTCTGAAATTTAAACCAATCACCGAACATGTCTATTTGTATCCTCGGAAGTAATTCGTATTTGGAATCATACGTCGTTTTGGTTTGCAGAACCACTTTTTGTGTGGAATTTGTTCTGAGTTATGCTTCCTGGCATTATTTCTTCGTAGGTGATACCAATATTTCAAACTGTACACTTCACGTCAAAAGTTACCAACTCAGGATGAAGTCCAAACATAACGGTTGTTATTCAACTTGTTAGCACAAATCACTATGTAACAAAATCAATTTCAATCATAAACAGACGAGACGTTGGAATTCCACTTAGTGGCACTTCACATGACTATTTGTTTTTGCTATTGGGTATTTGATGTAATTGGCAAAATATATGACGTTCATGCAAACATGCAAATAGGGGCAAATACGACCATCCACACTTGGCAAACAAATAACAAACAATAGCTTATTTGCCTATTTGATCACTTTGTTGTACCTCGAAAAACCGACAAGCTCACGGTAACGCGTATTGGGTATTGGTCTTATTTGTCAAATAGGCAAATAAACTGTTCACACAATATGCCAAATATGCCAATACACAAGTACCATGCCATCTGAAGTGAGCTAAGAGCAAGCATGAGATAAGAGCAAGCGGTAACAAGGTCACTGCAAAAACGTTTTCCACTAAGGGCGCATTATAATAATCAAGCAAAAGCAACGGCTACACGATCTACCTGACTCAGATTGAGATAAATAGTTTGTTCTGAATTTAATTAGTTTACTTTAGTTTATCGCAAGGAGTTCGTGAAACTTTGACACAGGTTACTGTTAGTTACTAATGAAGATCGTGACTGGCTAATAAAATATTGACATTGTCGGTACGAATAGTTACAATATACTTATGGTGTACTTAGAGTTACGTTACTTACAAAATACTGAAATAATTTGTTATTTTACTGTTAAGTCAAACGTTAAATAACGCTACTATGAAAATACACACATCAAAAAAGTTTGTGATCACTAGCATAAGCTGATATTTTTTTTAATATTGAATTTAATCCACAGTTTCTTAATAAAAGGGTTATATTCAATATAATATAACTCCTCCCCTGGCTCGAATACATGCGGTCCTCCTGGTCATGCTGAGAATCAAGTTATCCAGCATTTCTTGGGGTAACCTGTCCCGTTCATTCCCTGAGCTCTGTCTGGAGACGTGGCTGACGATTCCAAATAGCTAGCTTACGAGCATCTCACGCGTGCTCTATTGGGTAGTCAGGCGAGCCAGCAGGCCAGTCTAACCTTGTGATGTCGTATTCTTGGAGCAGCATTGATTCGTTGAGCTTGATGGGTGGGTGCATTATTATCGACCAGTACAAAATGGTGCCCATGGTTTGCTCGGAGTCTGACAAGTCCATCAATAGCAACTGCTCTGTACATGTCTGCTGTCATGAAGCCTCAGTAACAAAAAAGATTTCAATCTTTCAAAGTGATCACACACTTTTTTATGTGTGTATGTCAATTACGAGTATGTGCTATAATCGCACAGATGTCGTAGAGGGTTACTATATACATAATACAATGTTTACTGAATTTTTTTAGGCACTAAAAACATCCACTTGTACGAGTAATAATGTCGGAAAATTTGTCGCAATCCTATGGCCAGTATTTAATTTGTATTTATTACTATTTCAGCATTTACATTGTATAGGTACATACCGTTTGCTAATCGAAGACCAAACTTCTTAAACAGAAAAAAACGAAGTTAACGGACTTTGACAGGAATACATTGTTTAATAGATTATCTTACTGTCTGCTTTAATTTGTCCGATTTATGGAATGAACAGACAGGAAATTTGACGATTTTACTGTGATTTTCAGTCCATAAAAATATAACATTTGTTCATTTTACAAAGTACTAGCCGAGGACCGCGGTTTCACCTGCATGGTCATGGTTGATGTTGATGAGAATTTTTTTTATTTTAACTTAACATAAGACGATATTGTCCTCTACTTGGTAGCTGACAATGGCGTCTCTATTTTTCTAATCGTTTCCATACTTACCGTATGCTCGGAGGTGGCTGAAAATCTGAAGTATGACATTAATACTCTGCCACAAGAAGTTCAAAATAGCTGCACGTTTAAAAATAATACTCATCATTATGATCATTATTAACATATAATTTTGACTAACTTCGATGTGGTTGAAACTGTAGTGGGACCTATCCGATAATCATTATGTGAGTATTTCTCAGTAAAAGTCGTAATCGATTTTCTCTTAAAACATGAACTTATATCCCGAAAGTTTAAAAACTACGCTGTTATGTATCTATCTACAAGTACAAATTGAAAATTTTAAATACCGACTTCCATTCTATTCAGTCATTGGAGTCTAACTCAAAAAAATACTGAACCGAATTTGATGAAATTAATATATGAGACCACACGGGAAACACCAGCTTTCAAACAAAAAATAATTTTGAGAATCGATTCACCCAGTCAAATTTATAAGGTAACAATCATTAAAAAAATCAGTGAGTACCTCCTACTTTTTGGAAGTCAGTAGATAAAATAACCCCTATTTCTCCTGGTCACTTGAGAACGGCATTACCGATTTCGATCATCTTTTTTTAAAATGTTATAATACTTGGTAAATGGTTCTTACATTAAAATCAATTGAGAATAGATGGGAGTTTATGGCGAGGCCAAAGGCCGCTATGGCGATCTGGTGTTTTGCGTTCGTTGTCTAGATCGGCGAGATGTTTACTCCCGAAATACTCCATACTATCGGCTCTTACCAGGATCACTTTTCTACAGCAATTTCGTCTTATGGTTTTGGTAACTAGGTTAAAACGGCAAATCACCGATCAGATAACTTTACACCATGCAATCAAACATACTCGTAGTACTCATTAATTAGAAGATCCATGTCCCCTTACGACGCTTTAAATCAACTAGAGGGTTAAATTTGATGCTTGGACGGATTGACTCGGTTAGACATGGCGTCTGACATGGATATTCGGAAGACGCGGGTTCGGACCCCGTCGGAGGATATGTATTTTTTCTCTCTAGCATTGCAAAGCTCCAAGGTCCAAGTATTTAGAATAATGCTTCCACACTATCCTATAGACTTGTGTCGCGGAAACATCAATGTACTACAATGTTGAGTTTTATACTAAATGTTCAAATTAATGACATAATATAGAGCAAAATAATTATCAATAAATTAGTACGTGACATCATAACTACTAGTTACCTAACATTCACTCTTGTACTCCACTGTACTGTCATATAATAAACACTACCGAAGTACTGTAGATTCACTCGCGAAGAAATGTCTCTCGTGTTGATCTGGAATTTATATTGGCCCGAGTGAAATTGAGCCAGTAGAGTCCACTCTCAGTATTGTGACTGGCTAGATACGCCTTCTACCCTTTTGAGGGTGTAATTGTTTGATGGATTGTGAAAATGAAGTCATCGGGAAGAAATTTGGTGTTTTCTGGTCCAGTTATACTGTTTTATAAGATCGGATAACTATTGATTCTATACATATATATATATATATATATATAATGGACCGTTATCTAACCGAGGGGATAGTCCAAGAGGCGATATGTAATTTCTAGGTGAAGATTATCCATGGTTGGGGTTGCCATCCGTCCGGATTTCCCCGGATTTGTCCTAGTTTAGAGGGCGTCCGAGGAGCGTGCGGGCAGGGTTTCATTTGCAGTCCGGGTTTAAATTATTAACACATTTTCTAACAAACTATAATAAGATTCTGTTTTGTTAGGTACATATAAAATTATGACTAAATTTAATTTTAAGGTCTGAAAATAAATAAAAAGGTGATGTATGGCATTTTTTATTACACTGTTGTGTAATTGTGTATGTTTAAAAAAACCTGTTGACATGTCCGGTTTCTGGGTTTAAAAAATCCGGGGTTTTCTCGCGTCTTGTCCTGGTTGTAAAATTTAAGAGATGGCAACCCTCTCCATTTGTGCGTGCAGGTGATTTAAATAACAGCATAATACTTCAAAACTGGCACTGCTATATTTATTCTGCCATTCATACTTTTACTTTAAATAACACAAGAACACAATAGTAAATCTCGATTTAGAGCTAATGGTTTTGTATGCGTACATAGCTCTTGATAAGCTGTCAAATGTCCGTTTACCACGGCCATGACATTTGTAAAAATATAAATAGACTAATTGCAAATAATAATAATATCGATTTGACTAAAAAAAATATTAACTGTATTATAATTAGTACTCACGGGATGTACACCATGATTAGGCAGGTTTTGGAGTTAATAAGTTACTCGTATTAAGAGCAGACAAAACACATGTAGCTGCGCCGAAATATCGGAAACTCTAAAACCTGCCTAATCGTGGTGTACATCCCGTGAGTAATAATTATAATGTAGTTAACAACCGCGAAAGTCTAAAACAGTTTGTTAAATATTGATTAAATTGACCACACGTCGTTATACATTTAAGTAGTTTATAAATATATTCGTTTCGGGAGACTTTATTTGTAGAGTTTGTAGATGTATGAGTGTATTTTCTAATGTGAATTGTAGTTCTTGTGTGTTGCCTTCGAGATGATTTATACAAATTAAAAAAAAAATTGGTTTATTACTTTTACTGTAAATGTAAACTAAGAAAAAACCTGTAAATCTATCTTTCGTCTAGCAAAACTCATGAGAAAACACATTGTTTTTCCGTAGTTGATCTACAGAAAAATGGACTAGGGATTCTTAGTCCTTTCAGAATGTTTCGTACTTATTAACTACTATATATATATACTTCATATTTATATGCATATTCTGACTGCAGTCATTAACATCATCCCTATCCAGTTAATTTATTATCTCTCAACTGTCATAAACTTTACGTAGATCGTCATTTCATGTAGCTGAGAGCACTCTACACGTTTATTTCCATCTGACTTCCACTCCAAAAGCCTACCCCATCGGCTCTACGAACTGCTTAATTCAAGTCAATTCAAAACAACGTATCAAACAATAAAAACCTTGAGGCTGAACGCACTGCAATCTTTAGTTATTGTTTCATCCTTTTATTGTATGACAGGTTTCAATAAATTGTACGTTGTAAAAGCACAAACTGCCTCCAAAATTACATGTTATCTCAATAATAGCATCACTGACCTACATTTGAGATACAAGTTACCAGTCATGGTTACTACTAGGACAACATGTTCAGAACACTGCATGACAAATTGCCGTGGGCTGGATACAGTGTTTGCGACGACGCCCGTTGTTTGATGGATGATCACTTACTGCTAATTAGATAAGGGACGTGATTTGTTATGTAGTCTCTTAGGCTGTTATGTCGTTTATCGTAATTTATGCATTCAGTGTGGTGAATTTCTTGATCAGCCCATAAGTGGCGATAACTTCTATGTCAGCAGTTTGCAGGTGTTAAGTATCGAACCAATTTTTGACTTCACACAAAAGTGATCCATCTCTATGTGTTTCTTCGTGTTGATTGCCTAACCTTAGTTTACTTACCAATATCCTGAAACTTCTAAAATTTCGTTACCTGTATAACTTCGCGGAAGCAAAATCGTACGAACTTTGTACCTGATAAAACTGAATCCTGCCTAACAAGGGTTACCACTAAATCGTAATAACCCTTCATTTAAATAAATTAAATTGAAATAAACATTTTATATTGTTTTGAGGAATATTGGACTGATCTTCACCCCAAAGATCTGAATTCTTGAGATTCTGGAGATTAGAGAACTGGATAGAAAAACTATTATTAGTTATGACCATCTAAACCGTGACAAGTACGAGCTGCACCAAGAACCAAAACCATCATCATCTTCCTAATCTTATACTATCTATTCCTAACTATCTTTTAGATGGGTGTTGTCTTTCGCTAACCAAACATGCATTGATTATGGTTTTGGCTTCAGAATTCAGATGTCTGGCTGGCCAGCTGGTTGAAGCCAACTCTTTCTTGGGAATCCTCGCTGGTAGTATACACGCTACCTTCCGGGTAAAAAAATCTATACGATTTTTAAAGTAAAAACGCCTGCATTTTGAACCAACACAACTGACATTTGCAATACCAGAGGTCTCGTTGCCGTTGCCGAGAGGATGGGTTGCCGGCCTTTAAGGAAGGAATAGGCTCTTTTCTTGAAGGTTCCCAAGTCGTATCGGTTCGGAAATACTTCACATGGCAGCTCGTTCCACATATTTGTAGGCGGAAAGTGCCGTGTTATCGATTTTACATCCTCGGATGGGATTCGTACACGCGCTTTCTGACTACTCGTGTCAAGCGCTATAACCTCTAGGCCAAGGCAACGATCTGACGATCCAACTCTAAAATTGCAAAGTTTAGAAAACTAAACCTTGCAATTTTAGAGTGTATAATTAAGAAGGGTTGCGAGATAATTGACGGCTCGACGGATGGTGATTTAGAACTTGATCCTCAAGTTCTGTTTATATTCGTATCCGTGTATTGCATGTTCTTGTTATACTGTGGTTATATGTAAAAAATGATATTTCCTTGCATAACATCTTTGTACGTTTGTTCCGCGCACTGCCAGGAAATTCTATATTCTGCCTCACACTCGTTCCGGCATGCGAAATGTCTACGTGAAGCTTTTTCTCTTGGCATATAACACTGTTCTCGTAATGTTTTCATTCACGTTTCGCGGTGGAAACAGTAACAAAAAATTATCGAAATCGCGAATGTATCTAACGTAATACTCTGAATGGGGCGACGGGTAAAATATTGTGGTACATTGAAACCAAATTGTTTTGGTATCGTTAAAAGTATGAAGAGTAAAATGAAATCTTGTATTAATTAAAGACAGCGTTCGTTTCTCGTTCCGTTATATAATCGCTTATAAGCTAAAATTTAAAGGATTTTAATGGGGGTTTTGACAGCGAGTAGGTTTTATATAATACATATTATGTACTCGTATATAACGCAAGCTTGCAAGGTGCACGTCCGCGTATCATGCTAGTACTGTTTCTTCTAGTAAAAATCTGAGCCAGATTCTTTCTTTATTATCTAGGTCACCGAGTGGTATCTACCACTGTGATGATTCTTTCTATAATTTTATTATCAAGTTACTGAATCGGTTCAGGTGGAACTTGTTTTGTTTTTAACTTGTCTATTTACTCTCTTTACCCTACCTGAGACAGAACATAAGTAACAGACATAAGTCAGACATAAGTTAGACATAAGTTCCATATAAATTGTGTCAAATTTCTATCTGTAGTAACGTAAACTACCGATATGCAAGATATCAAAATCGGCCATCATTATTCCGTAGCTAGTTGACTATGACAAGTAAATCTTGCTGCGGGCATTATTCAGATGGGCGTACTCGTAAGTGGCATCTTGAACCCGTTTATGTACTACGGAGAACGTGTTGGTTTTTGTCTTGTGACTGAAGTCGCTGGCAATGTCGAAGATACACGGTCAGTCTGCAAATTCCGACATTAGGGGTGACCTATCCGCTACTTGCACTTGTATTTGGTGGTGGATTTTGGACACAGATGATTTTCTCAGATATAAAAAGACCCGCGTCCCCAGATGATTATTTTATTGGGTTATAGGCACTAAATCGTTTAAAGGCGATTTGGAAACACTACACAGTACTAAGCTAATAAGTACGGGCGTAAAACATTTCAATGTACAAAATGACGAATAGGTCGTATAATATAGTACATAGATTCATTAGGAGTACAGCAATACATATAGATTGTCACGCGTTTTGTTGTGTTAATCTTTACCATTCAGAGCCTTCAGTGGCACTTTATTTCAACTCATTGGGTTAATTTGCCTGTTCACAAAAATAATTGAATTTTATCGCAAAATGCATTTATTTCCGTAATAAAAATGTCAAAAGTAGAGATAGATAGATCTCTGAGCTCCTCCTTGAGTAGACCTGCCAAATACTGCCAATACATCTGTACAGCCATTACTCAATAACGAGTCGCGAGCCGATGCGTGCGCTATAAAAATAAACTGTGCGCTGATTGACGGCCGACGAGGAATCCGGCTCTAGGCGTTACGTGACGTGCACTGAACGTTCTATATATGCCGTAGTCACTGGCGAGATGTTTTATTTTAGGTTATCAAGTGACTAGCAAGTCGTTCACCTAATGGTTAGCTTTACATTTACCCATAAAGACGTATCTCTTAGCGACTAGATCGTCTTAGGGCTGCTGCGGCGCCCTCGCGATTGTTACGACCTGCGCCCGCGTCATATGTTTGCGCAGAGTTGGGAACAAACGGATCTTGTGTCATACCTATAGCGAGTTAAGAGACGAAATTTTCGTAGGAGATGGTTGTTTAACCAAGGAATCTGATACATAAACATTTAAATTAAACGTATTAGTAAAATATTATGTTACACAAGGATAAACTTGACGTAGCCCAAAAAATCAGAGTTGATGCGGAAAAAAAAAAATTTAAAAACTTTACACTAATACCTATAGGTTTTTTTGTTGTAATTAAATAGTAAAAAAACATATCTAACTAATAACATTCAAATATTTGAATTTGTAGAAGATATATTATCACAAAAAATAATGTGTACTCTGACCACAAAAATTATGTTTTGTAACTAAGTAGAGTTTTGCGCGTTGTCGTCACATGGAGAGCTACTTTGTCTCACTTGTAATTTCCCACTTACGACGCCCTTTAACCCTAAACACAGTTACACTTCAGCAGTCTTCAGAACGGAAGCGATATGAAATTGTGTTTCCACGTTGTGATATCTCGTAACCATTACGATGAGACTGTGTTATCGCAAGCAATCAACCTGAAGTTTGACTTCCAAGCTGCTATAGGTTGAGTGCAGGAACGTGAATTTCTCGGGGTGGAGTGTGGCAGTCCTGTAACATAGTCATTATCATCATCATCATCATCTCAGCCGTAGGATGTCCACTGTTGAACTACTCTGTTACATAGAATATATTTCTTGCACACTACTTCTTCAAAGGCACTGCAGTCGGTGATTCGTACCAAAATGAGCTGTTCAAATGAAGACTAGAAACCTACGACCTAGTGCGATAGTTTGGCCTTCAAGTCGAGGTTGAGAACTATAGGAACCGTTTTGTTGGACTAAACCTAAACATACAAAGATAATCTATTAATTAATATGTAAAGCTTACGTCTTATATACATAGTACATTCGTACATCCATCCATACATGTTACGAGTAAGTCTTATCTATTATCTTACTAAATGCCTACGATTATATAAAATCCATATTCTATTTCACTGGCGACAGAGTAACATCAACTATCGCAACTGAGCCGCAATTTGACGCCTGGCTTCTCGCTGTCGTATGTTTGTCATACAAATATCGATCACGTATGACTGCATCAGGGTCTAACCTCACCGAGTCATCCTATCGATACTATATTCTCATTCGTCTTTAAGGCTGAGTTTCGGCAAGAATATGGATCTGCTTTTCATTGGTCCACATCTGTTGCCGGTTCAGAATTTAGTTAAGTAGATAACATTCTCTTATAGTTGCAACTCCGATGAGACGGTTTCCAGTAAACATTGAATACACTTGTCTAAGAACGATAAAAGACGATTTTCTTAAGCTATGATTCACCATTGAGCTGTAAACAAGATATACACCAATTTGTGTTATGTTTCTTCTTAGATTGTTCAGTAATGAGGTAATAAATTTAATTGCCTGCATTCATTGATTACCTGACTCTACCTATGGGCATTACATATGATCTCGCGTGTTGTTGATCAGTTATCTTAAATAAAATACAAAAAGACTATCACCAGCCATTCACCAATTTACTATCAATTTTTGTTAACCACGGTAAAGTTGAATCCGTCGTCCAGTCGACTTATGATTTACTATTCTGTTGCTAATTCTTTAGCCAGGAGCCGTAGTCTCTACATGCTAGCACTAATGAGCCACCCTTACGATTATCGGCAAGTTGCCACAGTCTAACGGCCCGTCCCAATAATCTATCTATCGCCGGTTTACCTTACTAGAGTTAGATATTTGACACTATTTGTATGGACGTTATGTCAAATTTCTATCGGTAGTAAGGAAAACTGTCGATATATAGATTATTGGGATCCCCCATAAGAGTTTTTTAGTCTGTGGCAACTTCACGACAATCATTCCTGTCGCTAACTCGTACTAACTGAAGAAACTACGACCCCTGAACTGTTACATTTAAAACGTAGTTATATCATAATATGAACACATATGGTATAAAAGTTCCATAGCTTTTCGGCAGATGGTACAGAAATATGAAAAATTATGAAAAAATTCTATGCTCACACATAATACTGAACATGGTACTATATAGAAAGACTCTTTTGCGAAACTCTATCTTGTTTGATTGGTTGGTACCACCACAGTGCCATATAATTTGCGTCAAAGCAAGCATTATTGTGTTAAAGTTTGTGCCTATAATAAAATATGGCTGAAACACAATGCCAAGAGAAAAAAATCGACAATCGAAGTAAAGCCTTCTATCAAACGGTTGTTTAATGAAAAGAACGAAACATTACATTATTTGACTAGAATTTTTTTTAACCTACATCTTTGTCGTGAATACGTGCAGATGATAAGTTGATCAATAAAAATACCTTCTTTTAAATTTAAAACGATCGAATGAAGTGGGTTTCGATCTTCCCGCCAATATACCGATCGTGTTTACCGATACATCAACGCGTTGTTTACGAATAATTCGAACATTTCCGAAATGTTTGCGAACGATCGCACCGCGTAAATAATGCATATCGATACCGGTGCCGATATAACTCGTCGATGATCCGACAATATTTTAATGTCGAATTAACGTCTAATGAGGTTAATATGTTTGCGAGTTTATTAATTAGCCTACATGTTTGCATTGTTTGCCATTCAGGATGATGCAGTATCGAGTTTATGTTGACATCACGTATAACACCAACATGCAATTGTTGCTTTACTGATGTCAGTGTATGATTTGGTGCTGTGATGGAATTTAGATTGATCTGCGTTTGGCAACAAGCATTCGGTACATGTTGACCTGTTGACTGCATAGACTCGAAAGAAAACAATTTTTCTGTGACTTCACAATCAACCCATTATGTTTCTACTGCTGGGACTCGAGCCTTCTTCTCAGAGAGAGAGAGGAGTTGGGCCATAATCCACCACGCGGACCCGGTGTGGCTTGGTGGATAGGCTAGTGGCCAAACCATGTCAAAAGTTGGAAGGCCAATCAAAGGCCTTCGAAATAGTCTAACGACTGTTGTCCTAAGACAAACAACAAGGACCGACGGCTTAACATGCTCTTCGAAGCACGGAAGCGCTCAGTTGAATAATGCCACCAGCGGTCACCCATCCAAATAATAATTAATTAAAAAGAGGAACCCTTTGTTTTAATTAAATCTGAAATAGTATCTAGATGATACCATTTCGATATCATTTCAGATGAACAGACAACTGTCAACTGACAGACTAAATGTTGAAATTAATATCAAATATACAGCCCCTAGGAGCTGTGTTAACTTAAGTTTCAAAATCAACATAATAAAAATGCGATCATTTATATCGCACTCAAAAATCAATGAAACCTAAAGGATACTTACTGTTGACCTAGAAGAAGCAAGGATTCATAACAAGTACTTAAAAGATACAAACCCGTACGCCAAACAAAACTTACATTATTTTGCAGATAATTCTCCATGACATTCTGGTTCGATGTATGGGGGAACATTATTTCTACTACAAGTTAGATTTTTATTCAATCCACCTTATCATTTCGTTGTGTGTACGGATTTCTAATAGACTACTTACTAGATTAACCATATTTAGGATTTCAACAATCTCACTTATTTGTTTTTTAATGTCATAGTTTCCTTTCGAACATTTTATTTTCAAAGTATCAAATTATATTAGGTGAAGAATTTAGTCACATGTTATGTGCTGTAACGGAAACATCACTATTTTACTCCAATAATATTCAAAAGAATATACAGACATTTGTCTTGACAACATATTTATAAAGTCATAGCGTGAACATCAAAATAAACAATTTTATCGGTGATTTGTAGACGTATATTTCTCTGATATGCTCGAGTGAACACAAATAGGTATATCTTATAAACTAAATATTAATGTATTTCTTTTGCTATTTCATATCTCACAGTAGGTTTATCGTGAAAATGTTTTGAGAAGAATATCGTCCATACTTATTCGTATCGTGAAATCACTCAATTTATTCCTGCTAGACCCACAATGACACTCGAATAAGCCAATGTATATACGCATCTTCTGTTTTATTTTATAAAAAGTATTTCTCATTTATATACATTTGCCAAAATGAGAAACACATTTCGGCAGACATTTTCTTATTTAATGAATAAATTTGAATGTGGATCGTTGATTTTTTTAAGTGAGTTATTTAATAGTAAACTTTTGTTTACAGATGCACCATCCAATTCAGATGAAGCCAGCTGACAGTGAAAATCGCAATGGTAAGTACTTTATCATATTTTAAACAGATTTTTATACGTTTGTGATCATTCGGTATTTGTTAGGCATCATCCGGAAGCCACCTTTCAGATCTTGATTGTTATGAGTCCATTTTCTAATAGGAAGTTCCCTCTTCATTGCCACTGGTTTCTTCACGCGGGTTTTTATGACACCTTCGATACCTGCTCCCTTTTCAGATTTTACTTAGTGAGCTTTCATCACATGTTATTCCAGAGCGTTAAAGAATATTCCCTCTACCATCAGATTGCGAATCGTAAGAGGCGAAACCTTACTAGGTAGGCCTCTCGTGCTTAAGGGGTCTTGGTTAGTACCACCGCAGTGCCAGATATTCTACCGCGAAGTAATAGCGCGCAAGAGTTACTGTGTTAGGTTGTGAAGGGCAGCTAGTGAAATTACTGAAAGAGACTCAAAAACCAATAGCTCGGGGTGAGGAGCACAGTGCAGTTCTACGCAAAACTACAACTGCAATTGCCATGGACAAGTGAAAAGCTTATCATCAGGCGCTCGATTTGCCCGTCTAGACATTAAATGGACAAAAAAAATGTTTGTCTAGATTTGCGCCTTCTGAAATTCCCTCTTGCTCCATATATACGCATACTTCGTATTTATAGTTCTAGACCACCATCAGTATTTTTATTTTATCCCTTTACTCGAAAAGGGTTCATAATTACAAATGGAAATTCCTAACCTACCTAGCTACTACGGTTTGATTTTAGTGGATCATTTTGGAGTGTTTCAATGTGTTAACTGCGTACTTCCAACAAAATATCTAGTAAAGGAGTGTCAATTTACTGTTTACATTTTTCATAAGTAACCAAGGTTACGTAACAAGTAAAAAATACGCATCAATATACGTAAGACCGTAAATGTATTGTTGACTCTGTCAATGTTTAGCTATACTATGATAGCCATATCCTTACCATAGAAATTCGATTTGTTGTTGCGAGTTTGGTAGGTACTAAGTTTCCGAGGTTTTCCCCCTGCGCTACGATATGGGGTTGTTTAAAAAGGGCGTCATAATATTTCTTAGAAGTTTGCAGCGCGTTGGTAACGCTGTTGGAGTTTCAAACATCTATAGGCGACAGTGACCACTTTCTGTCAGGTGGGCCACCTGCCTGTCTGCCTACTTTTGCCAATAAAAATATCTTTAAAAGTGGATATAAATAGGCAATGTAGTAAAATATAAATTGGCATTTTAGTCATCTTCTGTTTCTTGCCAGTGGTGAGAGTACAAACACCATATTCAATACTACAATGATTAAAAACTATGATGTAATTTTATAAACTATTAACGAAAATACCTACATCTATTCTATTATTGAGGAGACTAGAAAGTCTTGATGTTAATGATAAATTATTAACCCTTTTCCTGTTTATTGGATCACAATCGACAAAATTGAGTAAAATACATATATTTTTTTTCAAAAGCGTCGAATTAAATTTGATCAAAGGAATATAGGTATGAGACAAAAGAGCCCTCAAAAGCAATTCATAATTGGCAATATCAATCGCGTAACAAACATACAAAAACATATATTTTAATTGGGAGTCTCCTCCTCTTTTAAAGTCGGTCAAATGGATCCAAGGTGAACTCTTTATTTTGCCATTTCCATGTTTGCATGTTGCATAAATATGCTTTAGGTCATGAAAATAAACAATTACCTTAACATTACCATATAAAGGACTAAGAGACACTATATATATCATTACGCACCATTACTTTGATACATAATTTATACAGAAACGATAGTTTAAATTACCTGGCCTAGCGACGATATGTAAACACGAACTGAAATGTATTACCATTTTACTACCACGTGACGATTATTAAACTGAGATACAATATTCTGTTTGCAACCCACTAACTTCTGACTTAAACAGATCATTGAGTAAACAAGTAAGTTAGTTTAATGTTTCCAAATGTGGCGTGTTATTTCTATACAACTTCATATTACGTTCGAGAAAAAGCAGTAGGAGCCTTCAAGGACTATGGTACAGCTAGGCCGCATGACAAATCAATTCAAAACCTATCGCGTTACGTCGAACGCACACAGACACACCTGTAATCATTTGTATATGTCGCATATTTATCGGTACTGGGAACTATAAAATTACAGTCTTACAATGCCTTGGGTAGGCCATTTATTTTATAAATAAACCTCATGCGGTACGTATCACGGATATCTTTACTATTTTAATCATGATGTTTCAAAAAGTTTCCAGTGATTGTACACATTCTAAAGTGCTCGTAGCGTAGCTTGAATTGGCGATCTTAACCGATCAACAGCTTAATCAACACTTGCTGCGGTCAGGAATTGGATGGGTGAACGGTAGTGAATTTATTCAACTGAGCGCTTCCGTGCTTCGGAGGGCACGTTAAGCCGTTGGTCCCGGTTGTTTGTTATAGGACAACAGTCATTACACCATGTTGAAGGCCTTCGGGCTGTCTGAATACTTCGACATGGGTTGGCCACTAGACTGTCCACCAAGCTCACAGGGTTCGCGTGGTGGATTATGGCCCAACTGCTCTCTGAGAAGAAGGCTCGTGTTCCAGCCGTGGGAACAAAATGGGCTGATTAAGTAAACCTTCTGAAGAATACAATTATCAAATAAATAAGAATAATATTCACACACTCGTACTAGGATCCCATGTGTCTGGGGAGGCATCCACACACATATTAATACATTACAAACATCCAAGACACCGAGATTATTAAGCATGTTTGCCCATCACACAAAAATTTACCATGGAAGGCTATTTATGTATCTCAGTTGCTAAAAAAAGTTGATTGAAATCTCGAAAAATGGGGCCTCCATGTCACTTTTGACAACTCCAGTAAGCAAAAATGTTAGTAAATTGATGACTGGAGCTGACAAAAGTGACATAGAGCCGCCATTTTTCGAGATTTCAATCAACTTTTTTTAGCAACTGAGATACGTAATGGCTCTACCGGTCAGGGATATAGCCCGAGAGGTTCCTCGCTTCGAAGGCAGGGTTTCTACTAATTGGGCTACCGGTATCAACAAATGTAGTTTAACTTAATTTCGGCATACTTAATTAATCTTTGCATACCAGAGACGTTACTTTTAGAGAATTCCCGTGCGTTCCATTCATAAAAAATTTGTTTTAATTATCACGGTATAGGATGGGTTAAAACTTTTATTTTTTTAGGTTCTATTGTCCTCCTCTTTTAGCCGTTTCATCTATCCACAGTTTTCCTTCTACATAGATAGATAGAATTTTGACACAACGTCTATACAAATAGTGACAACTATGTATATTTATTAGGGTAAACCGACAGTAGATAAGTTATTAACACCAGCCGTTAGTCAATACCAAGTCTTTCAGTATTCTATTTAGGACTCCTTATTAAATCGTTATACTCAGCTCCAGTAACATACATAAAAGCACATATTATGTAGGACTATGCACACAATAGTCAGATGGATTAGCTCTAATCGTCTGACATCGATCAATGTTATCAAATCAACCTATCAGCTATTATGTATGAAGGGCAAAGTTTGGTGTGACGACACGGTAGGATAAGTAGTTTTATGATACAAAGCTACGGGGTATGTTAATGGTATGTTGCCTAATGGTACTATACGGTACGGTTCGTAAGCGTACCACCTGCCCGGTTGCAGTACCTACCTATATTGTTTGTCGATTTCGTTGTACTTCAAGCAACCCTCATAAGATCTTCCCGTCGTCTGGCCGTCCATCCTAATAACTTACAGCTTACTTACTTTATTGAGTCGTTGCAAATGCATGAAAATTAAAAAAATTAAATATAAATTAACACAACTATATACTTAAATGAATACATAGACGCGAAATGGGGATGCATTTCTTTTTTGCTTTTTCTCATTTGGTGTAGCAAATCCTTACAACGAGTCCTCTTAATGTCATATCAACAAGTGTCAATGGTATTGATTCACTTATGCGTACACTAAACTAAAATTCTCTAAATCATGGTAGTTCTTATTATGTTAATGCACAAGATCCACATTCGTGTAACACTTAGAATTATAATTCTAAACATATGATTATTCTATTTAAATGTGGGTAGTTTTACATCAGTTTAGGCTACTTTAGAGAGCACGATCTTACATGGCGATTAAATTTGCACTAAACATACCCACAAGTAAACAGAAACGGCAAATTTAAGAATTGTCACTTGCAAGTATTATACGAATTTGCACTTAAGCAAGAACAGAACAAGAACTACCATAATTTACTAAAAATAGATTTTCTTTCGCTAGTTTAGTTTGGTGTTCTGAACAAGCGAATTACTACCAGTATCTCTTCATTGTGACAAGAAAAAATAACTTAACGTAACGATACCTGTGGGCACGAATAACTGCGTAAGTGTCATCATCATCATCATCATCTCAGCCGTAGGACGTCCACTGCTGAACATAGGTACTCGTAGGTCTCCCCCATAATTTTCCCAAAGGACCGGTTGGAAGCGGCCTGCATCCAACCTTTATCAGGTCGTCTGTCCACCGTATCGGTGACCGACCTACGCTGCGCTTGCCGGTCCGTGGTCTCCATTCCAGCACCTTTCGGCCCCATCGGTCATCTGTTATTCGTGCTATGTGGCCTGCCCACTGTGGCTGGACAGTGGGCAGTAGGCGTAAGTGTAACGTAAGTGTATTGTTCACGTGAAACAGTACAAACTATCATTTATTTAGGGTAACTGTGACACAGTAACTCATAGTTTGTACGCCGAAACGTTACGCGTTGACGCTTACAATACGAAAACTTTTTCGCAAATTGTTTGTGCTACGGACTCTGTGCCCTACAAGGAGACTCCGAAACGCAATATCATAGATTGGTGGATATCGTTTACCACGACATCACGATTGTATTTATATTATATTATTATTTATATTATATTATACCTGTTGACTGGAATCACAATATTATCGCGAATTTATCTTCAGCGCGCTTGTCATTTTATAACGATTGCTTCAGAGAGTATTGACAAAACCTAATTTATAATTTTCGGCAATGCTCGATGGACCAGCAGGCCTAGACAAAAGATGTTTCTGATACCATTAACGCCAAACGACAACTCCAAAATGTAGGGCGTTGACATTACCTGTGGAAAAGTCACGTGACGTCACATTTTTGTGTGTAGCGTGTGCGGAAAAATGCATGTTTGAATTTTGTCTAGGCCTGCCGGTCTCGACGTCTTCAATACCATGGTTGAAACCATAATTTAATTCAATTCTGAGCTTGAGCGTCGACAACAGTTGAACTGTTAGTACACAATGTCCATTCGACAAACTTATGGATTCTATAGTGCATAGACAATACATTGTCTATTCAAAAGTAGTAATGCACGCCTATTTCGGTGGTCCGCACCGTATGCGTCTCGCCGATCGCCGGAACGAATCTACCGATAGACAACTTAATGTCTACACAGACGGACTGCGTTGCAACTGCATTGTTCACGTAACTGGGCAGTTGAGATTCACCTTTGTTGCAGTCACCAATCTAACAAAATTTATGTTGTGATAAGTAAACTGCACGTTGACTGTCATAAAAGGTATCTGAAGTTATTTTGTGTTATCATTTGAAGTCAAAATCATAAAATGTTTATATTATTCAGTGCATCAACACACTTCTTGTTAATTATTAAATAATGCATAGTAAGTTCGTCCTTTACGACATAGTATCAAAATTATAACTGCCAAAATGCAGATGCGTGTACTCACTCTATTCAAAGTATTTACTTTTAGTAGTAAGTAGTGTAAAGTAGTGACAATATGCTTACTCATTTTTTCATGAATTTGTTCTGATATACTTTTTCTCATAGATTGGCCGCTGATCGAATTTGTGTGAATTGAGTCTGAATTATATTACAGGCTTGGGTTTTAATGAAGGTGGAAATCCACAACAAGGCAGTGAAGCATTTTCTAGTTTAGTCTAAAAAGCTCTGCTACGTGATGGTGATTGAAAATTTGTCACCAGTGTATTAATACTATGAACCGTCGCTTTTCCAGTGTTTCACTGTATTTGACTGAATCAACACTAGTCAAGAGTAACATAATGATTAAACGTTAACTAATCAGTTATAGAAAAATTACTTAGTGATAAAATACTGTCCCTCTGACAGCTCTTCCAAAGAATTGCTATATAAAATAAATTCATACAGTTGCGGTGCAGTTCGTCTGTGTCGATCAGTAACAGAGTTATTGGTAGTCGGATCACGTTTCTAGCTACTCGAACCTGAGTGTACGCGTGACGATTTTTCGAGTTCAAACGGTAGCATGACTATCGAGTGGCTGTACTTTATAATATTGCAGCTCCCGTCGTATTGGATTAATTAATTCTTTACATTTTGCAAAACAAACGTTTTTATTTTCATATAAAACTCTAGCTGCAAATAAAGTGCGCGTATATTGCACAAGTACGTGTATGTCCTATATTTTGCGATAGGGTCTCCAATTAAACAATTTAAAGGCGAGCTAAGAGGATCATTGGTATAGCGACTGAATGTAGAGTTCAGAGTCTAGCTAGCTTGCCAGTGCAGTGTTTCTAGCCTATGATAACATGAGTTTAGTTGCTAGTGGCTAGTACCCAACCCACCCGTATGCCTAGCTACAAAACTAAACTTTTAAAAGATATAGCTAAGCACTTTACGGTTAGTTATATAACTCAAAAACGACTTGACCGAATTCGATTTATATGGACCACCACGGAAGTATACTCTATCAAACAAAAACGAATCGTCAAAATCGGTTCATCACGATAACGATAACCATAACGATTCCCATATTCAAATACGTCATAGCATTCCAGGTGACATCACAGTAAAACAATTGTCTTTGTAGTATAATATAGTAATTTGATGGAATTAATGACTCAAATTCAGCTGGACAATGTCCTTAAACACCTCGAAAGCCGATATCACAAACACGTAATCTATCACCGTATTAGGCGCACAATATTGGACTCCTGATTAAATTATAACATGACTGTGTACCGTCACTATCACAGGGATCGACCTATAATTGAATGTCTCTACATTCAGAATCGCAGGTGTTTGATTAATTAGACATCAAGAGGCAATATGCCAAATATATGTATCAATGGACTAACACAACCAAGGTTCAATAAGGGATAATTACAAGGTAGCATAATTCTTGTGTCTCTATGCTTCTTGTTTGGTAATATTATAGAATTAATTACTCTATCAACAAGCCTTACTGTATCTAAGTTAGGAAGATGCTGTAGCAATTGATATTACAGGTAAAAAGAACTGGTGCCTCTGAATGAGCAGTATGGCTTGTATAATAATTACGATAAAAGTCTGAAACATTCATAGCGAGATATGTATGATTAGTGAAACTCGCACCGCTGCCTTGCCGAACTTACAGGTCACTGCTCCTAAACACAGATTTTCAGAAACAGTTTCTTTTAAATTCCGCATCCCAGTATTCATGCATATTCACCTGCTTAAAGTACTTGAACTAGCGTTTCTCCATATCGTCTCCAACACGGCTAGAATGTACTCGACTAGGTGCCTTATACACGCTGGTGTATTAAATTTCTTTTGTTCTATTTTATTGAATTCATCTACATGTCTGAGTCGTTTCCTTAGAGACGTACGACCTTGCACTAACTCCTTGATACTTGTTACTTGGCTGGTGTGTCAACGCAGGTTCTCGAGGCTATACAACTGGACTCGCTCCTACGTCATCTCTTTCATTTGTTTTCACTCTTGCATGCTTTCTTATTCCATTCCTCAATATCTTTGCGGAGTTTTGCAACTGCGTTCTGCACTTCACTAATGACAATCATTTTTACCATCACACCAGCATAATGACATTACGACGATGAGTTATGATGTAGAGTACTGTTATTTATAATTGGGCTAGGCGTCCGTTATAGGAAAATTAACTGGGTGGTTGGCGTCGTTGGTAGGAACGCACAATTGTGTCGTTGGTTCTGAGCTCGATCCCCGGACAGGACAAACATTTGTATGGATGAACATGTCTGTTTCACCTGTCTCTAAGTGTGTGTATCAGTCATCAGGTCACCATAGGCTCTCCATACAGGCTTTGTTAAGTTTAGGATCGGAAGACCTGTGTGGATGTGGACCTGCTTGGTAGATTCTATAACTCCAATGCCTTAGTAATTACCTGCATTCACATGCGTAGTTGTCTAATATTGTTTTGCTTTCCCTACATCAGTATTAGTTTGTATTACTGCTTAATGAATTAGGCAATAAAAAATGTGGTTACTATCAACAACATACTCGTATTTTTTTTTCAAGGCGAGATAATATAATTTGCTGAACTGTGAGAGAGAGTCAGTCGGCATAGTTTAGCCGCCGTGTACCAATTTGTCAACGCTAATCCTCCGTGAAGGCTTTTCAGCTGCCTACTAAATTGTGTAACCGTAAAAAGCAGTAATTATTTTTGCTACAGCGTAAATATAAAGGTATGATAGCTTGGAACGCTAATTAAGCTTGTGTGCTTGCATCCTGTTTTCAGTATTATATGGAAACATAGATATACAATTGCCTTGCGGAGATACATTTATTTTCTATTATCCTTACACACATTATCCTTAAGCACATAACAAATAAAAAAATATGATATGTTATGGATTATCTATGGTCTGTTTATTAACTTCTATCATACCTCTCATGAAATTATTTGCTGTGATTGGTTATATGATTACGCTGAAATATGTAAACGGTATTAAAGTTTTCAGTAATGGACTTTGCTCGATCGTATCTGTATTGTATCAGTTGGTAGAACAGCTACTACGTAAGAACAGGTAAACTGTAGTCAGTAGTCAACTGCAATTGAATCGCGAACGTGTTCAGGGCGGACGTAGCTCATTAGCGAGGGGGGAGTGGAAGCGGCGTGACACGCGGTCCACGAGGAGTGACTGATCGACCGTCTGTCACCGGTTGCGCGCGCGCAGGTCTCCTTACCACCACGTTAGTTGTGTCGCGGACGCGGTTGAATGCAGACGCGTCATGTGATGTGTGAAGTGAGGTGAAGTGTTAAAGGATGCGCGGCGAGACGGGCGGCCCGCGAGGCAAAACCGGCCCGGCAAGGAACGGGAGCAACTACCCGCCCATCAGTGCCGCCTACTGGCTACCACCGTCCAACCCCACCCCCTACCATGTGCCAGGTTCGCGGAAATCGAAGACGCATGCAGCATGCGAGAGTGCATCACCTGCGAAATGCGACCTTAAGTCACTCATTATGTGAAACTGTGATAACTTGAAGCATGCTGAATGGGCCTTCCATATGTATTACTTACTCTCTAGGTACTAAGTTAAAGTGTCAGATACGGCGTTCCGTACGTGTTAAATAATAGCTCGGAACACACGTGAACTATAAGAATGTTTGGATTGTGATAATGCAGCGTACCTGAGTTGAAACATGAATCATAATGAAGCGCTGATGATTCAGTTGAAAAAGATAATAAAAACCTTATCTTTAAGGATTTGGGTAAAATTCTCCTCGTTTACTATTTTAAAAACTTTAAAATAATGATTACCAGTTAACCTGCATGCTGTGTGGAATTTTAAATGAGTACCATATACAGGAAAACGCAAATTTCACGTTGATAGAGAAGCTGAAACCTCGTAAATTTTTAAGTGGTTAAAAAACATTGTCCGTGACCAACATTAGACGTAATTATCCTCATAATTACCGCATCGTGTTCATTATGGCTGTTGAATGACGTTCTCGGTTAAACCGAGTTTTATTTTATTTTACAGTATACCTAGAGACTTTACAGACGTTTTTTTCACCCATTTGAAATGGAAAGCGCGACATTGACCGATATGCTAGATGAAAAACAATATATCCACAACAACTGTGCGACTGCTCAGTTTCTGGTGAAATTAAGCGGTGAATATTTTAAAATTTACGATCGTCAAGAATCATTTTAATAGGACATTTATTAGTTAAATGAGTAGGAACAGTACTTAAATCATATCAAATTACATAATTATGGCATTTGGTTTTAGTATCGTATTCTTTAATGTTATTATAGCAGACATAAATATTTAAATGTATTTTATATTATATAAAATTATTATATATATATTTATATTATTTATATTATTATTATATATTTAACAACATTATAAATGAAAGTTAAATGTAATTAAACGCTAATTGAAACGCTGAAATGATATCTAACTTTAGAAATTATATTTTTAATAGAAATTTAGGTTTTTGGCTTGGAATATAAATTTATTAATATTATTAACAACATTAAATTAAAGTAAAATTTACTTAAAATTATTTTATATTATATATTATTTTATATTATATTATTTTACTTTAAATTAAATTTAAAGCGTAATTATTATTAACAACATCAAAAAACTTACTTTCCCAAATTTTCTTCACTTCTTTACTTGAGCGTACTGCTCAGCACAATCAATTAATAATTAACGTCTAAGTGTTCACTATAGGTACTCGTAAATAGGTCGTTGTTTTCACGAATTAGTGAAATAAGAATTAAAATGAATTGTCCCGAGTTCACAACCCTGCGGCACTCAATTTATCCAACGTAATTCCTGACGAATTTCTTGACTATGTCGTTTGTAAAAGGCAGTGATTAGCATACAATGCTTGGCATACATATTGTTGAACAAACATTATAGAGACACGTTAGTCTGTATATAGCGGTATTCACAAGTACTTATATGTCACCAAACAGTTTTTCCCCGTCGCCATTTTAGAAAACTGTCAATTATTACTCATATAATGTGCTAGTCTATACTATATATACAATCTAATATTATAAAGAGGAAAGATTTGTATGTATGTTTGTAAAGAATTGGCTCAAGAAGTACTGGACCGATTTCAAAAATTCTTTAACCATTGGAAAACTGCATTCACCCTGAGTAACATAGCCTATATAAGATTCATCATCATCATCCATCACCGCGCGAGTGAAACCGCGGAGAACATCTAGTATTAAAATAAAATAAAAACGATATTGTTATACCGAAGTCCAAACTAATTGTAGTGCAATTTGAAATATTTAATACTGACTTCCATTCTATTACTTTGGTAAAAATCAGTTATTGGAGTTTAATTTAAAAACTAATCAACCAAATTTGATGAAATGTAAATGAAACCACACGGAAAGAACCAGCTTTCAAAAAGAAAGAATTTTGAGAATCGGCCCACCCACTCGAAAGTTATGAGGTAACAAACATAAAGAAAATACAGTCGAATTGAGTACTCCTTTTTTTAGAAGTCGATAGAAAAGATCCTATCATATAAAAAAGGCGGATATATGCAAATCATGCGGATTATAAAGTTTACTTGAATATTTACTCCAACCCGACACAACTGACTTGGCGTTTAAGCCACATGTCTGGGTCCAGCTCTCTTTTAGGAATTGTCGTTACTAGCACCAAAAAACCTTAGTTGATTATAAGAGCGCAGGGTGTCACAATAACGCATCTTTATGCCATTTATTAGCAGCAGCATCTACTGTTCCAACAGATATATTATGCCCGTCGCTTTGAGCAATGTTTTATCCCTTAGACTTTTGTGACTTCTATTTAGAAGAATATGTAGCAGTCTAATTCTAAAGCCAGGAGCTGTATATAAAAGTAAGTAAACAAAATAACAATATTTACTTTAGACTTTCGCGGTTGTTAACTAAAATATACTTAGTACTCGCGGGATGTACACCACGATTTCCAAGGTTTTGGAAATATCGGGAACTCCAAAACCTTGGAATCGTGGTGTACATACCGTGAGTATCAAATATAATTTTAATTTACTTTACTTTGTATTATTTCTACTAAGTTTTTGATGATTATTAAGCAACAATAAACAGATTCAAATTTACTTTATCGTAAACTAAGTAAAATACGAATACCTTAGTTTACAAAGGCATAAGCAAAGTAATTTAACCGTTTCCACTTCGTTTATGCCAGCTCTTTATAATTTACTTTTAAAATATTGCGTACTGTGTTAGTTTCATTAACGTATAGAAGGTTAACTTTGCTTAGGTATAAATTGATTTGAGTGATTAGCATTAACTGCTTTATTAACTGACATGAGAGTATTGTTAACTCCTTCTCAGTTGGACTGAAATAAATCTGTTTATTTCCTCGTTTTGCTTTTATCCTCTTTGCCCGTCCGCTGTACATGCGAGTGTGTCGTAAGCGGTCGATTTATAATTATTCGCATTCTAATATACATTTGTTTTATACGCTTTGCACACACACAATCATATAAACTACTTGTTGTTTAACAGAGGTACACAATTATTTATGTTTTATGTCCTTAAAGGCTGGTGCTTCCCGTGTGGTCTCATTCAAATTTCATCAAATTCGGTCCAGTTGTTTTTGAGTTACACTCCAATAACTGAATAGAATGGAAGTCGGTACAAAATTTTTCAAATTGTGTTTGTAAATTAGTTCAATGGCAAACATTTTACGGATATAATCAATGCAGAACTCGAGAAACGCCGACGTACTGATGATGTTTAAACAAAAAAGAATTTTGAGAATCGGTTCATCATATCGAAAGTTATGAGGTAACAAAAATTAAAACAAAAAAAAATACAGTTGAATTGAGCCCCTCCTCCTTTTTGGATACCGGTAGAAAATGAATCCGAATCACTGATACCATTGCTATACAATGTATACGCTAACAAACAACTACTACATTAAAAAAATTGTTATATTTATAATACTACTAGCTGCGCCCCGCGGTTTCACCCGCGTGGTGATGGATGATGATGATGATGATGATGAAAAGTATCCTATGTGTTAATCCAGCGCCTCATCTACCCCCATACCAAATTTCATCAACATTAGCCCCCCCGTTTGTGCGTGAAAGAGTAACAAACATCCATACATCCATACATACAAACTTTCACGTTTATAATATTAATAGGATATACGTGCGTTGTATTTTAAGGCTTGCGTTTGACCATTATCTTACTTGACTATAATGGACGCTGTTTTAGCACGCTTGTCCAGAAGATACTTCTTCTGAACAACCTTGGCTTGAAGATTCCCAAATTGTATTTTATTATTTATTAGAACGCAGCTTCAGCCAAAGAGACCTATCTATGATGGTACAAAACATGAAAGTTTAAGGCGCTGTAAGAGCAAACTTTTAGGTTTTTTAGACGGTGAAGCCCTAACCATGACACGAATAAGTATGCATATGTAACATTTTTATTACAAAAAGTATTGTAGTTGTCGCTCAAACTATAGAGAAATGCGATACAAAAGATTTTAGGATTTTTTATTTTTCTGTCGTATATTTGCGTTTTTTTTCTTTAAGTCTTTTTTAAACTCTTAAATATGCTCTATATGTCTAAACTGTGCAACACGGATCGTTAGCTTTTGGCAGCGCCATAATGTGTATTTTTAGATAATCTACCATATACGACCGAGAGTCGAATTTGGGTTGTTCGATGGATAAGAAGGGGATTCTGGAACTATGGAATCCGTAACACACTCCAAAATATATCCGATAAAAACTTACTTACTTATTCACTCTAGAACATCGCTTTGAATGTCTCGTCAACGGTCTTCTTAGCTGTTCTCTTTTCAAGAGTTGCGAGTTTTTATTTGGCAATATGCACCAATATTAATTTAAAGTGCAATTATTACTCGCAACGAACGAAAATCTAACTAGACACAATTCTCATTATTTATAATTTCATTATATTATTAATTAACAGTTCCAATATATAAATCAAATATCATTCGCATTTAATCTCTGCGTAAAATTATTTTGCTATGACATTATTAGTTTCAGATGTCTATTTTCGTCTTGCGTCCCGTAGACTATAGCAGTGGTATTCAATTTATATTCTACCTTTGATTGCTTTATTTCTTTACACTGTGTCACCTCTTTGAACATCTTAGATGCATTTGAGACTTTCATCATGTACTCTACATTGTTGTTTTGAGTATCTAGACAGGCGTAAATCAAGTTTTACAATAGTATTAATCGTATTTACTGTTTGTTAGCATACCTATTATTCAAACAGCAGTTTTATAGACTTTCGCCATATTTCGATTTACAAGTACATAATTCAAAATTGATGTAGGTAATATGTTTCTTTTTTCATATCATGTTGGTGTATCGTTGGAGTAGACGATACCAAAATTTATGACTTTGCGTTTATTGCCGTGATAGTTAATGAAAAGATTAAAAAATATATAATAAATAAGGTATTTACATACACAAGGTAACAAAACACTGTTTTAAACTATCACGGTTGTTCTCTAAAATTATATGATTATTAACGGGATATTTACCGTGGTAAGGTTGTGGAATGAGCTCCCGATATTTCGGCGCAGTTACATGCACCATGTTCACGGGAAGACTGAAGAATGCGGGTGGTTGGTCAAAAAGTTTAAAAGTTAGGTGCAGACATAACGATCTACCCTCTTTCTTAGTCTTTTGCTACGGTTATCACTGGAACTCGAACTCGATCCTAAGTCCCGACAAAACTCACTCACTATATCACTGCGTATAGTATTTTGAACACATTTTGAACGCGGACTTTTATTTTTAAAACAACCTAATACTGGATTCCACGCACTGGCGAGTTGAAAACCATCACCTCGATTGAAATTCTGGCATTTCGAGATCTCAATAGTTTCCTTTACTAGCCTTGGTATGTAATGGCGTTCGGTGGACAAGATTTTAGGGTTATGGAATTCAATCCAGTGGTTAGGACCCGCGTCCAGCAGATGCTCAGCTATGGCAGACAATGAAAGACACAAATCTGCCATAGCTGAGCATCTGCTGGACGCGGGTCCTAACCACTGGATTGAATTCCATAACCCTAAAATCTTGTCCACCGAACGCCATTACATACCAAGGCTAGTAAAGGAAACTATTGAGATCTCGAAATGCCAGAATTTCAATCGAGGTGATGGTTTTCAACTCGCCAGTGCGTGGAATCCAGTATTAGGTTGTTTTAAAAATAAAAGTCCGCGTTCAAAATGTGTTCAAAATACTATACGCAGTGATATAGTGAGTGTGTTTTGTCGGGACTTAGGATCGAGTTCGAGTTCCAGTGATAACCGTAGCAAAAGACTAAGAAAGAGGGTAGATCGTTATGTCTGCACCTAACTTTTAAACTTTTTGACCAACCACCCGCATTCTTCAGTCTTCCCGTGAACATGGTGCATGTAACTGCGCCGAAATATCGGGAGCTCATTCCACAACCTTACCACGGTAAATATCCCGTTAATAATCATATAATACAAGGTAACAATATCAAAAATAACTTTTTTTTTAAATTTTATGTGTACTATTTACCCTTAAGGCGCGCTCGTACCCTGATTGAAGAAAAAGCAGAATTTTTGAACACCTAGTGTAACGTAACAGATCGATAGTATATTATGAAAAAAATACAAAGGTTAGAAAAGGAATAGGAAAAGAGTAATAACCGAATAGAATTCATAAATATAACTCTCGTTCAGCAGAAAAAAATCCTGAATAGGTCCACAAAAATAAACTTTCACGTCCAAACTCTCAGAATTTTCAGCGATAACACTATATATTTTTTTACGTAATACTTAGACAACGTATAGTACTAAAGTAATAACCAGCAGTTTTTTCAATTGTGTTAGTATATATCGAAAAATATAAAGAAAACGTACAAAATTAACGCATTTTCGCATGACATCGTCCAATCTAACAAGCGATTTTCAACCTTACGTAAAGCATCGTAAATTATTTTAAAATTGGGGTTGGTCCGCGTCTTAAGATGTATTTGTACTTCTTAATAGCTTAAAAACTTCTGTTTTCTCCGGTAAACTGGAGAAAATCTTTGTTTTAAATGAATGATGTTTTAGATATTAAACTAAAAGCTACTCGGCGATAAAGAAATTAATTTAAGGATACCATAAAAAAACAGTCATCTACATATTTTAAAAATTACATATTACTTGCAGAGTTTTCTTAATTTGAGCCGTACTTGCTTAAATTTATATATTCACATGTTGCATCAAAATGATTGGAAATAAACTATTACTTGTTACTCCAACGAAAGGTTCCTCGTTTCAAGTAGTATGTTGTAATAGACTGTTTTTGCAGTGCTCCTTTATATATACTTTGTACGTTTATATTTATTTTATAAATACAGGGAGGTAATGTTTAATATGCACATAAGTTATATCAAGTATATTTTTTATTTTTGCCTGACAAATACTTAAATAAAATGTGAATTTATGTTTGTAAATATTTATACTGATTGCCTACATGCATATAAAACGTCTGATCTATACTAATATTGTAAAGAGGAAAAATTTGTATGTATGTTTGTAACGAATCGGCTCAAAAAGTACTGGACCGATTTCAAAAATTCTTTCAACATTGGAAAGCTACATACACCCTGAGTAACATGGGCTATATAAGATTCATCATCATTATCATCCATCATCGCGCGGGTGAAACCGCGGAGAGCAGGTAGTTGTTAATAAAATTGAAACATTGCAGTAAAATAATTTGCGGTGGACATGTCATAAGTTTACGTGCAGCCGTGCGTTGACGAGCTCACCGATGTCAAATACTTTGAGACATCGCCCTTGTACATAAGGTTGATTTTCCAACGTTTCTTGTCATCTCTTTGTTCCACGGATGTTGTCGAAGATGCAACGATGTTTGCTCTTAGAAAATCGCACGGTTGAGGTGCGCTGCCTGTTTAGGCTCTATTAGTTATATTCAACTTTCGTTATACCAGCTGTTATAACACAATGCATGTAGAAAAAACATACAGTCGAATATTAAACCTCCTCCTCGTAGGAAGTCGGTTGAAAATAATTGATAGGTTATATTTAACTGACATCAAAGTTATGTTTTATTAAGTTAGTCACAACATTATTATTATTTTTATTATTATTATTAAGTTGTTTTTGAATTATATTTACTGGCAAAGTAGTTTTCCTTGGTCCTCGAGGATTTTACTCGTCTGCAAGTATTTATCGCTACGAAGAAATATTATAAGGAAACACAAATTTTACAAATCCAGAACAAATTTCACACAAAAAGTGGCCCAAAGCAAAGCGATGTATGATTCCACATACGAATTAGAAGAATTACGAATTACGAATCAGATTTGAAGTACTGACGTACTGAACACGACTTTTGGTTGGGTAATTTTTCTAACGCACTTATTATTTCTTCGTAGATTTATAGTGATAGTTCCATTTCTACGGTTAAGAAGTATGTCCTGCAACTAGTATAGATTTTTGAATTGTCGACGTTTTGCTCCCATAACCATTACACATTCGGTTATTTGGTAAGTAGGACATTTTGCTTTGTCAAAGGAGTACCTTTAAAATTGAGGACGTTTCGCCCCGTGACGTATTACGTTATGGACGTTTTCCGCCGAGAATATTTTACTTTGAAAACCACCTGATCCGGATTGTTATTTTCGAATACGAATCCGAGTTCCATCGTGGCAGCGCAGTCACTGACCACCAGGCATAGACGGTATGTAAAATCGATGACTTGTGTGAAGCACCGATATATTATATAATATAATAAATATAATAGCGACTACCCGCGACTTCGTTCGCGTAGTAGGCTCAGCTTTCGGCCTCGGCATAATCATCCATCTTCTTCTTGTTTTGTTTAAATGTGAAAAATGAGATAAGCGCACGTTATGATTTCAGTTTGATTGCTTTCTCTTCTAATTTCCACTACTAAACGTGATTTTTATTTATAAATTACTAAGTAACCATCGATAAAAAGAAACGTTGCAATACAAACGTTGCGTAGCCGTATGAACGAATGTTCACACGTTTTGTTATTTCTATACAACCTCACACAATGGATAAGACATATACACAATGGGGAAAAGACGATTGGTGAAGGGAAAATTACTTAATATACACAAAACCTAACCTTAACAACTTTCCGTGTATTTGATAAAAATAAGTATGCATAATCAACCTATTACATTGTCATAAAAACGGACCTTTCTTATAGAGAGAGAATATGGGACGTAACCCGTCACGTGAACCCAGCGTGGGGTCGGAGATAGACAAGTAGCCAACTGTAGTGCTGAGGTTTTCGTACTACTCGAATACATTCAACGTGTTCAATAGTCTTTACAGTAGTAACCTACTAACTAAAACAACAGCTAGAGCCGGTAGTATCGACATAGGTAGCGATCGTTGTACAACTGACATCGGTCTGTAAATCGCGGCGATTCTCGGCCGCACTAACGTAAAGTCCTCGACTGTGACGATTTAACGATTGTCTTTACGGTAGCTAACTTGTGCTAACATGTAGAGACTTCCTTCCCAGGACCTAATGACTTAACTTGCCACTAGCAGACACTCACAAATAGAACTGTGGACTAGCTAGTCGCCATATTGGGCATAATGCAATACATAGTTTTGTTAGAAATCATACTCCGATTCCATTGGCCATCTAGGACAAGAATTGCGATGTGTGCGGTTATCCTAAATAAATACTAACCACTAAATCCCTGTACAAATAATATGAATATTGCCGAATGCATCGACAGTAACAGCGTCTAAGAAGCACCCTGTACAATACATCGTCCTTTGGTGGTTTATGGTGTTTTCTACCGACTTCAAAAAAGGAGGAGGTACTCAAATGGACTGTTTTTTTTATGTTTGTTACCTCATAACTTTTGACTGGGTGAACCGATTTCTCCTCTCAATCCTTCTCCTTTTTCCTCAAAATTATTTTTTTGTTTGAAAGCTGGTGCTTCCCGTGTGGTCCCATTTTCATTAAATTCGGTCCAGTAGTTTATGAGTTACATTCCAATAACTGAATAGAATGAAAGTCGGTATTAAATTTTTCAAACTTGTTTTGTTTCACTTCTGCTTATACAGATAGGTTAACTATATACCGAATGAAGGACAAATCACCAAAGATAAGGACTTAATTATTTTCAAATACTTAATTCAGATAATTTTATAAACATGTTTCTCTTTAACTGAATATATTTAGATAATTTATTGATTCAGGCGTTACTTTGCGGAAATCCATTATCAAAAAACGATATTAAAAAATATTTAGTGACACTTCCGCTGAAAAGAAAACAATGATTTTGGCCTATTTGGGGGTGTGCACCACCCTCCTTCCCGCATAAAATGCTAATAGGAAGAATACAAAATAAAAAACACACAAGAAACCTCAAATAAACCAAAACGAATTCGACACGTGTTTCGCCTCTACACGATGCATCCGCAGGAGATGTTGACTCGTCGAGCGCTCGACTCGACTCGTCGACGCTTTTATTTTGTATTCTTCCTATTAGCATTTTATGCGGGAGGGAGGATGGTGCACACCCCCAAATAGGCCAAAAACGTTGTTTTCTTTTCAGCGGAAGTGTCACTAAATATTTTTTAATATCGTTTTTTGAATAAGTATATTTAGTTTTTAAACAATGAAGGTATGATGAAGCGTAATAAAATTAAAGTTCACAAACCACGTTTTTATTTGTTACCAACATACAAAAATAGTAATCTTTCCTCTCTATAATATTATAAGTACATCCGATTCCAGTTTGTAATACAAGTACAAAGATTTTTTATGCGTTTAAGTGTTATTGTCTTCCTGTGGCCCCGCATACTTTCCTTTGCCCCACCTCAGGCGTTGCTTAGCCTTTTGATAAGATAACGTTATAACCAAACATGAAGGTTATAAAACCTCTTTTATCTTGTAATCCAAAAAGCTTGTGCATTGAGTTTAATATTTTGTTTATTTCCGCTTTACACATACTTTTTGTTGCCAGTTTACAGCGACATACGGTTATATATACATATATATATAAATTACTTATGTAAGAGTATTTTTTTTTATTTGAGATGACCTTCGCTATTCTAATCGCAACCAACTGCTCCGCCTGTGATGATGATGACTATCCCATAGGAACTAGTTTATGAGATAAAAGTAACGTATGTTACTTTTACTCCAAAAAAGGAGAAGGTACTCAATTCTACTGCTTTTTTAATGTTTTTAACCTCATAACTTTCGAGTTGGTGGACCGAATCTCAAAATTCTTTTTTGTTTGAAAGCTGGTGCTTCCCGTGTGGTCCCATTTAAATTTCATCAAATTCGGTCGTGTAATTTTTGATATACACTCCAATAACTGAATAGAACGGAAGTCGGTATTAAACCTTTCAAATTGTAGTTGTTCTACCCATGTTCGAAATTTCAGTCAAGTCGATTGAGTCGTTTTTTATGGTGTGAAAGTGTAACGAAAATCCATCCAATCCCATCAGTATATTCGTATGATTACTTACGCCGATGATTATGCTTTCTGAAATAGATATCACCACAACTTTAGATTCCCAAAGTGACAGAAAAAAGTGTATAAACCTTCACAGCACATTTAAGACAAGCTGTATTCTTTCGCAGAAAAACTAAAGTCAATCAAGTAACTCCGAAGCCATTGAGGTATTGCCAAAGAGTTTATGAGAAGTAATAAAACAACTCAACAATTCAACCTCGACTCATCCGAGTTTGTTATGAAACAGCAAACAATATGACAAGCACGAGTCTCGATTACGTACCTTGGTTACTGTGTAGCATCATCACGTGATCTGTTTACATTTTAATGACAATCGGACATTCTCGTACACGTCATTGTCATTGTATACCATTCCTGAGTTCAAGTCTGCAAACAAACAATGTATCGAGAACAATTCTCAGTTGGTCAGATGAACATCTAAAAGGTTCTATAAAACTGAAACTGTACCGTTCGTAAGCAGTTCTCTCGATAGCTTGGTAAACGTTCCTCTCGTCCTAACTTTTTCAGTTTTTTAAGCTCGAGTGTTTGAGCTCGTTAAGGTGACGAGACGACCAAGTCGCTCCTCTGATGTGAAGCGTCATACTTGCCCATGACAGTTCAATTCCATTAAGAATTTTAACAAGACGTCCTCTCTCTGAGAGGATGGCTCGAGTCCCAGCAGTGGGAACATAATGGGCTGATACTTACGAAGAAATAATATCAGGAAGAGTAACTGCCTTAAAAATGACCCAATAAAAGTCGTGCTAAATCAATAACATCGTTCACGCCGCTATGACTCAGCAGTCATAGTAGACGTTGTAGCACGCGTGGACTAATCCCTGCTTTCTTTCTGAAGATTAAACCAATCACCGAACATGTCTATTTGTAACCTCGGAAGTAGGTAATTTGTATTTGGAATCATACGTCGTTTTGGTTTGGAGGACCACTTTTTGTGTGGAATTTGTTCTGAGTTATGCTTCCTGACATTATTTCTTCGTAGGCTGATGAATTTTAAACTACTTACAGGAGGTCGAAATCATGCATGGAAATGCACTGCGCACACCCTGAGATATAATATATTAAATATCCCTGTAATTTCGCTGGAAACATTGCCCTTCATCGAAGCACAGCAATGTTTGCACACTACTACTTCACGGTTAAATCAGAGGCAAAGATGTAGTACTTCTCCGGCTAGGAGTCCTACCACTACAAAGAGTAGGTACCTTTATAACTTACCTATACGCTCTACAAATGCTCTGATATGTGGCGTTTTCGAATAATTCTGTTAGCCACATCGATTGACTTGAATAAATAAAAATAAAAGCTCCTTTAGTGAAATTTTTCAGTCGCTAGTCATTCTTAATAGTTTAACTAGGCCAAACATAACTCAAAGACCGCTAGTGCAAAGACTACAATGTAGCTGGTGGCGAATTCAATTGATCGCTTCCGTGCCTCGAAGGGGAAATTTACGTAGTCGTCGTTAGGCTATGTTGGAGGTTTGAGGCGCGGTCTAAAAAGTTTATAATGTATTATATAGATATTTATAGTTTTTTAGACTGGCCACTAGTATATAGGTACACTAAGTAGAATAAACCTGCAGTGCGGAATAGGGTATGTTTCCCTTTCAGTAAAAAGATGAAAATTCCGTGTTTAATTAAGCATTAGGATCGTAATGATAATTGATATTGAAATGGTTTTGTTTATACAGTCTTCATCATAAAGAATCAAACTCACTTGCTGATACGTGAATATGATGACACTTACTCGTCGGCTCCATTAGTTTAGTTGGTGCTTAGCTTAAAGACCTTGCTTTCGAAGTGCAGGGTCCCAAGTTCGATCCTTGACCGAGGCCAATATTTGTGTAATGAGCAGACATGTTTACCAGCGCTTGGATATTGTTATGTATTTGAGTGTGTACTCCGCTGACACAAAAAATCTTAAAGCGTGTATGAGTGTGTTATATGTGCACACTACAAAATTTGTGGGAATGAGTGTGTAGGCTTGTTATGTCTGTACGCTCAAAGGATTTGAGCTAAATTAATGCGCTCGCAGCGGAGCTTGACTGGGTGATCTTAACCAATCAACTAGTTAAGCAGCGCTGGGTGCGGTCAGGACTTAGATGGGTGACCGCTAGTGGCCTTATACAACTGAGTGCTTCCGTGCTTCGCAGGGCACGGTAAGCCGTCAATCTCTGTTGTTTGTCTTAAAACGACAGTCGATAGGCTATGTCGAAAACTTGGACATGGGCTTGCCACTAGCCTATCCACCAAGCCGCACTGGGCCCACGTGGTGGATTATGGCCCAACAGGGGGAGGCCCCTGAGAGCAAGGCTCGAGTCTCAGGAGGGGGAACATAATAGGCTTATTATGTGTGCTAATGGGGTCCATACTCTTTATACCGGAAAAACGTACGAGTAGGAAAGTCATTATCCCCAGGGTGGAGCCGCGATGCGCTTCTAGCATTCTATAATAAGAAATCTTCAATTGCGTGATCACATATCCGAGTATATTTGCATCCACTATACCTACTTTTCAGCCACTTGTAACAATAAATATTACTGGAATGTTTTATATGTTCCACCGAGCGTAAGCAAATAATAAAAATTGTATTATAAATAGCGCGATCTTTGCTGATACTACACAGAATTATCGCTACGGATGCATGAAAAGAAATGGTGAAGAATGTTTAAAGAGTTTATAAAGTATCACGAGTACTTCACATCCGTTTATCTTTGCTTGTATACGTGTACAAAGATAAACGGAAACGGAGCAAGGTATACGTGTTGAATTTTCTGGTGTAGTGTGCGTCATGAGACTCATGAGCATTGCAATGTAGACGTTGACAAATAGCAAATTCATAGGTTGATATATTACCAATGAGAAGTAATACATTTTGTAGTGTAGCGTTTCATGAGCATGAGAAATGTATATTAAGTATGGTAACGAATGGTAAATGGTTCCCATGAAGTCTTTTTAAGGAGCTATACTTTGGCGTGGATAATATACATGCCGGAAATGTCATTGTTACTCTTACACAACGAATAAGTATTGAAAAGTATTCGTGGACACAAGTCCTAGGTACTATATAATTATCAATTACTAGCTGACCCGCCAACGGTTTCACCCGCGTGGACTCGCGGGATACAATTAATTTCAGTTTTTTAACTATCCCACGGGAACTCTTTAATTGACCGGGATCAAAAGTATTCTATATATTGACCAGGGATATAAGCTACCACTATACAAAATTTTATTTACTTTAATTCGAATTTCGTTATATGTTTTTTATCCGATTTCCCGTCCATGTAATACTGTAATGTCCTAGATAAATATAGCATGGATTGATGAACGAAAGCATATATTTTAGGGATATTTCATCTAAATCTACACATACCTTTACTGATATATTCAGCAACTTAAAAAATTACTTCTAGCTACATACTAATCCAGCACGGAGCCTTTAAATTGTCGGTTCTTATGAAGGTATTACTCAACAAAAGTTATAAATTCATATGCTAATTGCTTTATATCATTGCAGATAATAGTATAATAAAAAAATATAATCGTAGGCATTGCCTTGCCTTGCGTCATAATATTCGAAGTCATAGAATTACGAATAGTATGCAACACTATTGTATATAAATGAACAGTATTACGATTAGCATTATAATACCTTTGTATTTGTAATAAAGTTTATTTTTCTGTCCAGGACTCTTCTAGAGTAAAATGTTCAGGAAATTTAATATCTATGGTTAATACAAAATTTCACCATTTCGTATTGATAAATACATCTTCTTATAAACTTCATAAAATGTTTGTCAAATAGATTCTGACAGGCATGGCAACACAAAAATCCCACTTTTAATGCCAACAATATCACAGAATAGTTCATAGTACTTTAAGTGTCACAGTTTACGTAAGGAGCACTTGTTCAAACAGAGACCTTGCGCCCGCGTAGCTTCATCGACCGGCTCGCGCGCAGCCTTCGCACGATATACATCTTAGATTACGGAGAATAGCGCCAATAAAACAATAACCTTATCTATAGCTAGATGTATTAAAAGATTTAAAAGTTGTTTATGAGACAAAGGCTGTTGGGATAAGCTTACTAAAATATGGACGCGTTATGTTCTAGAAGACTATCAAATCGTAATACGAATATAAACGAGTTTTCAACAAGCAAATATTCACTCATCTGTTGTTCATTCACTCGTTCAAAGAAGTTAAAAGAGATGGAAAATCGACAACAGCGCCACTTGCTCCAGTAATTCGTAGAACAGTCTACTTAGTCTACTTTTTACGGTTATTATTAAACTGGCATATGAAATGAGACGGGTATGTATGGAATTAAATCATAGTTACTTCACTACTTACTACTACGCACCCAAAGCGGCACAGACCTTCGATCAAACTGTAGATCAACTTACATATAGATTGTACTATAGTGACAGCTGTTTATAACTAAACAGCAAAGCGCTTGGCTCTTTCAATTTCCTTTACACTAAATCAAGCAAGCGCATCTCGTAAACACGGAAAAATTTCATTAAAAAATAATGGGCACTCTTAAATAAAAAGATAATCCTTCAATGTATGTGTATTGAAAATTCCTATTTTATGATATGTGTTTCATGACAAACATGAAAAGTGAATAATGAGAAAAACTGCTTTAAACGTGAAATTTAGTGGCAATTTTTTTTTTTTTTTAATGTACTCTGGTATGTTAAAATATGTTTTTAATTCCGTCAATGTGTACTTAGAAGCTTCGAAATGTCATATTATATTTTGTAGTTTAAATTAATTCCCTGCTTATGAAATAAACTGCTTTAAAAACCCTCATCACATCATTTAATCGACATCATGATATGACAGCTCACAGCACCTCAAAATCTCTTCATCTTGAAAAAATAACACAAAATGTGAGACGCTATGTACGAAAAGGAGAGGCTAACTCCGAAAGTATCGTTGTACATATGTATTTACAAGGTCGTTTCGCTGTAAGCGATATTACTTATAAAGTGTCTTTGTACTTATAAACTACATACTTTATATTTAGAGTTTACAAATTAATGTGTACATTAACATCGAAGCCGTGGAGGTAAAAATAATAACTTTCTAATCACTTTTGTGATTATAAGGTCTTGTTTAATTTCACACAAATTAGCTATAGTGCGTTTGGCGTTAACGTTAACTGCTTTTGCTGTTATTCAGAATTGCATATGGACGGCTCATTTAATTTGACTTGAAATAAATATTCAAGTTAAGTTAGGTAAGGTTCTTTAAACAACATTTTCTCGATAAATATTATACATAAACGGAATTTGAGCTCAAGTCTTTCGAGTCACAGTGTGTACCTGAATCACTCACCAAATTTCTCAAACTGTCTGATATAATTTTACCACATAGGGCCCATAAATAAGGTCTCTGAATGGTGGTCTTCTTATGGTGAGTTAGGGAACTTGAACAGAAAATACATTTTATTAGTCTACTACTAGAGGCAACTGAAGAGTTGTAGCTCGTCGAGGTCCTGCAGGGGACAAGGAGCCAGACCTTGAAGTCCCCAACCCCATGAGACTAAAAAAACAAATCTCCCACTCATCATCATCATCTCAGCCGTAGGACGTCCACTGCTGAACATATGCCTCTCCCATGATTTTCCAAAAGGACCGGTTGGAAGCGGCCTGCATCCAACGTCGTCCTGCGACCTTCATCATGTCGTCTGTCCACCGTGTCGGTGGACGACCTACGCTGCGCTTGCCGGTCCGTGGTCTCCACTCCAGAACCTTTCGGCCCCATCGGCTATCTGTTCTGCGTGCTATGTTAACTCCCACTAGTCTAGTAGTAATATCTTTAGTTAGAGATATTAGACTTCCAATGATTTCTTCCACGTAGATAACAAGGCAGCGTTTCTAAGTTCGAAAACATTTCTAGTATTTCACATGTGAAGTTCTGATGAATACTAACTTCAATAATATAACAACATAAAGGACTTATACTTATAGTACTTATATGATTAGCTTCTAATTACTTACTCTATAATTGATACCTATAAGTCAACGACATTTGTGCCACATAAGGTAGAGCCTGATAACGTGCTCGGCCTCGTTTGCATTCGAGTTTTTAGTTTTTAAACAAACATTACGATATCCATTGTTTATACAACGCTAATGACTCACGTGTACAAATGTATAAGTATGAGTGTTGTACGTAAGAGATAAGTTGAAAAACTAGCTGACACAATGCTGTTTCTGTAGATGTTTTTATTACATCTAAAGTTATTTCCTTCGTAGACAGCTATCGTGGTGAGTTGGAGACAGGCTTCAATACGAATATTCGTAGTGGCTTCAATGTTCTCTGCTTTAATTCGGTGTGTACTATTGTCAGTGCCGGTCAATCGTCAAATCTGATATGTGTAAGCGCTACTGAGAACCAAAACATTGGGAGTGACGAGAAAAGTAGTGTACCGTGCTGTATAAAACTCCGTCTAAAGGCAGATAACATTTAAAATTACTTTACAAACTCGGCACAAAGCTAAATATTTGAAGCATATAAAATAAATATAAATTGCGTATTTATCATTCCGAACAAAGACGTGGTTGCTTGAGGATAGAGCAAGCTATGGTTCCGAGATATATCGATATTATATAATGATGCCATAGTGTCTAGAATTATTTTCTCAGTGGCTAAACAAAGGCTAATCAGAGTAAATAACTGTGTAGTAAGGCTAAAAATAGAACATTAAACCACATTATACAATAGATTGTATAATGCTACTAATTATGGTATGTATTGCTTATGAATTGATTACTAACAATAACTAGAAAAATAATGACATGGATTAAACACCTTAATTATTAACTAGTACCCAGAATATTTAATGGGCGATCTATTCAAAAGTTCAATCCATTGCTTATCCCGTGTCAAAGTAATTTAGACCGCAATGAATATCATTCTAACACCTACCGATATATATTGTTTAGCAAACGAAACGTGCACATCGCAACATTTAGAATACATTGCTGGCTCGTGGTCTGCTAGTTGTAAATAGTAGGCTGTAGGCGAACCGTAGTAATGTTCAACGCGGCAAAATATCGAGTAGACTGTAGCACAGATTAAATTATAGTTATTGCATTGGGCCGTGATTCACGTCACACAATGATTGTTAGGGTTGCCCTAAACTCTTAACTGAGGTTTAATATACTTACATGAGAGAATTACACCTAATCCAGACCATTTAAAAATAAATGTTTAGGCAGTTTTGCCTATATCTATTTGCGTTTTCTCACCTTCTCGGTCTAGAGAGAGGTCGATTATAACCAATATTATACTACCTTAGTATAATACCATAATTTTGGAAGAGTTTGCTTGATCGATCGGATACACGTTGCGTTTCTAAAGAACGTATTACTAGATGTCAAATTAAAACAAATACAGACTACAGAAACAATATTATCACTGCCTTTACCTACACTTTACAGTTAACTGTACATTTTGTAGTTACAAGCTACAGTCATTTTCGAACCATTAACGCTCATAGAAAGTCAATTTGCTTGACTGTTTACGATTTAACGACTACCGCAGCCGTTATTTTGTCGTTAACATTAGTTGGCTGTGTGCGGCTGCTTGGACAAAATTAAGTGGTAAACTCTATTTTGCCCTCTCGATTTGCCTTTTTCTTTAGTATTATATGAATATGAAATATATGTCAGCTATTTCACTCTCGTAAAATGAGGTTATTGCGACAGGAACTACCTGTTGAATCGGGATAAAATGTCCATATCTACTATATACTAAACTATCTTATATTGCTATACTACTATAGCTATTTCCAGCCCAAATATCATCCGAATCCGTTGAGCTGTTCTTTTTATGTTATTAGGAGATGGTACAAGCACGAGGCCCACTTAAACTAAAAGCTAACCTCTGCCTAGAACATATGCATTTCTTGTCACAAATGACGAACCGCGCACGTAGCCCTCGGACATTAATTTGGTAAATCTCATGAGTCTGGAATTTCACCGGCAACTATACATTTAAATCCAAACACAGTACTGCTAACATTACTGATTCACGGTAGAAAAAGGTGGTAGTACTACCCCGGACGAACTCATTCTCAAAGAGTTCTACTGCTCTTCAAAAAAAGGTGAAGAAGTAATGTGATCGTAACATAATTCTAGAGTGGAGACCGCGTCTCGGCAAACGTAGTGTAGGACGTCCTGAGGCACGGTGGAGTGACGATCTGCGCAAGACGGCTGGCAAAAACTGGATGCGAGAAGCCCAAGATAGACCTAAGTGGCGTGCAATTGGAGAGGCATATGTCCAGCAGTGGACTGCTACAGGCTGATGATGATGATGATGATGACGTAACATTATGCGGAAAATGAGATGTAGTTTTAGCACTCGCCTGGTTTACTACTAGGGTCAAGATGAACAAGTGCAATTTGAAAAAATGTATACCTACTTCCATTCCATTACTTTGGTAAAAATCAGTTATGTTACTCAAAAACTACTTGACCAAATTTGATGAAATTTAAATGGTCAGTGGATCACACGGAAAGCACCAGCTTTCAAACAAATAAAGAATTTTGAGAATCGGTCCACCCAATCAAAAGTTAAGAGGTAACAAACATTTAAAAAAACAGTCGAATTGAGTACTTCCTACTTTTTTGGATGTCGGTAGAAAAAACCTGGTAATAACACCTAACTGTATGTTCTGGCATCACTCCTTGGAAGCCAGTTACCATACCTTATCTACCGTTATCAAAAGATGTTTTTCTTTCTTAAGTTGATAGGCTTATCCTATCAGTTACAAAAAAAAATTAATAATGATGCCGTAAATTATATAGATATATAATCTAAGGTTTTATTGAAAAATAATATTATTTGAGTTTAACGTGGCAGCCCTATTAGAGTCGTGCTAGTGTATAATCGGCAGCATTCCCTGATGTGTCTATTCTCTTCGATTTGTGTCGAGACTACTAATCTACTGCTGCAGTTTACCGCCATTTTGATAAGCTATACAACCATAAAATAATATGATATTTTGATCTTTGTGATTCAGGCGAAACATACATTCGTAAAGTACATTTGCAGGACTTCAGTACTCTGCTCAGTAAGCCGTTCGAGTCCTGACCGCACACTATGTAAAATCATTATATCGTTTTATTCTAAATATACATAAGTTGCTTATATATACTATATGGTTTCATCGTACTCGTCTACATCTATACGTGACATATAAGTCTGTGAGATAAAACTGCGGCGCGAACATGGATTGTCGATAGGACAAAATTATCGGTAAAATACAACACACGGTATTGCTATCGCAGCTAGATCCAAACTAGAGACAAGGTAAAATCTATACTAATATAATATTATAACATAGTTAGAAGAGGTAACGAGAGCCTTGAAAGACTTATCGTGGTGGGGAATACGGAGGGCAAAAGACCCCGCGGTCGATCCCCAACCAGATGGAGCGACCAACTGAAACAGCCTTCCTCAATCGAGTTTTGTTTAGTTATTTTTTTTTTTAATTTATATAATACACGTACGTGTAGGTAAGAAGATGTATTATAAGATTAGGTACTTATAATAAGTAATTAATATTTCTGATAATTATTTATCTATATATATATATATATATATATTAAAATATCTATACTAATATGTAATATTTATTGTGCTCAGGTAGGTAATCTATCCAACAATAACTTTTTCAGTGCTGTTTTATAACTCAACTTGGTTCTAAATTGTTTTTCGAAGTCTGCGGGTAAATCATTACACAATCTAGGCACTAGCCACTAGTTGTCAGAGACGCGATGGATAGGCACCGATGGAAGCAGATCATACGATCTCGGTGTACACCATCCACATCCACCGATGACCACGATCCTCAGTCGTGAGGAAACGACTACAGAGAGAGAGATAATATTATACAGAGGAAAGATCTGTATGCACCTAAGTATGTTTGTAACGAATTGGCTCAAAAAGCACTGGACCGATTTCAAAAATTCTTTCACCATTGGAAAGCTACATTCACCCTGAGTAACATAGGCTATATAAGATTCATCATCATCCATCACCGCGCGGGTGAAACCGTGGAGAGCAGCTAGTAGTTGATAAAAGTCAGTTTATCGACTCGACAACTTTATCGTGAGATCCATGCTCGCACGGCTGGTCAGTCTATCCAAACTCTATGATAGATTTATACTTGCACAACGCATTCAGCTGTAGCAAAAGTATGAGAAATTTCTTCTAACATAGGGACTGTTAGTCAGTAACTTTACCCGATGAACATGACCTCGGCGCCAAGTTGCTAACTGTACTATATGTATTATAACTATTTTTACGATCAGTAACCCGAACCAAAAAAATCTGAGATAGTTGTGTACAGCCAACATAAAAATTATATAGCATTAATAACGGTAATATAAACATTGTGGTTTATTTACGGTTGTCAACTTAACTGCTGAACAGAGCTGGATGAAGCTTAGCATGGAGATTAAATATATCCCGGGTAGGACATAGGGTACTTTTCATCATCATCGTTATCATCCATCACCACGCGGGTGCAACCGCGGAGAGCAGCTTTTTTAACATTATATTTTAACATTATAAAGTGATTCATATTGAGTTATCGGTAACGAACAATTAATCAATTTACGTTTTAATTTACTTTTAATATTCATGTCAGACCTAGAAAATATATAAATACTAGCAACTTCTCGCGACTTCGTTCGCTTAGTAGGCTCGGCTTTCAACCTCGCCAAACATCTTTTCTTGGTTTTTCTTTAATAAGAACCTTCTCCTGACAATAATTAACACAATAAAAAAAGAATTAGCGAGATTATTCCATCCGTTCTAAAGTTATAGCGTGATCAGGAGAAATAGGGGATCATTTTTATATATGTAGATATTTTCATAATCAACCCATTATGTTCCCACTGCTGGGACACGAGCCTTCCTCTCAGAAAGAGAGGACGCCCCACGTATCTCGGTGGATAGGCTAGCGGCCAACCCATTGCATGTCGAAGTTTTCAGGTAGCCCTAAAGCCTTCGACATATCCTAACGACTGTTGTCCTAAGACAAACAAGCGGGACCGACGGCCTCCGAAGCATGGAAGCGATAAGTTGAATAATGCTACTTGCGGTCACCTATCCAACTCTTGACCCCAGCAAGCGGTTAACTTGTTGATCGGTTAAGATCGCTAAGTCCACCTCCGCTGCGAGCACTTTGACTATAAATATATTAGATGAATATAATACATAAATAAACAGTGGTTAAAGGCAATAAAATAGACATCAAAATATATAAATACAACAAAAAAACGTCGTAGCCTTATTTAAAATGTCAACAAAATCAAGTTGATAAGTTATTTACGAACAGGCGTTGTCTGTGAGGTTTACTTTCCAGCAAAGTCTTTATCAAAATATACTTTACCGAGGAAAGATTTAAGCTCTTAGGTCAATGAGGAAGAAACTTATTTATATTAACTTTGATGTTTGAAATTAAAACGTTACCTGTAAACTGTAACACCTTCCGAAATCCGTTTTGGCCGCTCGACGGGTGTATTCCGGAACTTGCTAACGACTCAAGCCCGGCGCGACCGTACGAGCCGGTAACTTTTAATTGAGTTTAGAACAAAAGACGGACGGTCCGTTCGACGACCGCCAGTCGAAAGGAACTCGAGTGCAATCCGATGCGGAATAGGGATTTTTCGATGATATAATGTTTTTTTTATATATTTCATGTTGTTATGAATAGCTAAGTGATATTTAGAATATGAGATGTAAGACAAATTAATCAACCAATAGCTCTCGTATTTTGTTGCATCCTACGCAATCGGAATTACTCTACCAAATTAATCAGATCATAATGTATTTTGCTTTATATTACAACTTTATCCCCAAGTGTTTTACTCGTGTTTTCGTAACGAGACTTAACAGGTCAAAGTTTCCTAACTGCCCAAAGTCTTCGGATATTACCTAACAACTCATATCATAAGAAGAAACTGGTCCTCTCTAAAATTCAAAGTCAAATTCAAATTCAAATTTAAATTCAAATTGCAAATTCAAATTCAAATTCAAATTCAAATTCAAATTATTTATTAGTGATACACAAGTAAGACAGGATTTTAAAATAGATTATTGTAGGTACATGCTGTGATCTGCTTTAAGTGTACAAATGTTAAGTAAAAAAATCTAAAAATCTCTTTCAAAAATAATCTGTAAAAAATCAGGAAAATAAAATCTTGTACTGCAAACAGAAATACAACGAAAAAAATCTAGTCTCAATTCTTCGAGTGGCACTTGTGAACCGCTGCGGATTGCATTGGTGGAGTGGCTGCGACAGTCGACTGCGCGGGCCAAGTCGAGATCGGATCGTTATCAGTTCACTTCCGGAATACGGACGTACTTACGGTTTAGTTGTTACTCGCAAAGTGTGTATAAGTACCGCTTTTGTCATGAACAATTTTCAGAAGATAAAAAACTACGATATAATAAGTAGAAGTAAGAGTCAAACTGTCAAACAGTTATACTTGAGATTGAAATTAAACAACTTTAAATTACGTGATATAATCCGTTTAAAAATTGTTTAATTTCAATAAGTAATCGCGATAGCCTATGAAGTTATTAAGTTACACTTGAGGTCTGCGAACACACCCAGTTTGCGGTATTACTAATATGGCGAGTTAAACCATATTACCTAACTCAGAGTATTTAATTTTAATTGTTTCTCACATGCAATCCAAGCAATTTATACATTGTTTTGTCTACTATCTGCAATAAAGGCGAGACGGTGCTCCAGACTTACGAAAGGCGTGTGGTCCCAACCTTAAACATTCCATGTCCCTTATCTGTCCCATGTACCTACTTCTTCCGTGACACTCTTGGCACAGAGCTTAGGGTTGATATTAGGCTTTATTTCTCGGGCGCTATGTCAGAGTGCTTCGTGTACGAGTATAATCAGCGCATAATTTACAAGTGTATGGTTTAGTGGTTTTAGTGCACCATTTCAAATTACACTTCGAGTTAAACCATTTTAGAGACTTTTCTACCGACTTTCAAAAAGGAGGAGGTACTCAATTCGACTGTATTTTTTTATGTTTGTTATCTCATAACTTTGGACTGGGTGAACCGATTCTCAAAACTATATTTTGTTTGAAAGCTGGTGCTTCCCATGTGGTCCTATTTAAATTTCATCAAATTCGATTCAGTAGTTTTTGAGTTACACTCCAATAACTGAATAGAATGGAAGTCGGTATAAAAATTTTCAAATTGTACTTGTAGATTGTCGAGTTTATGTGCTAGTTCCATAAAACGACATCTAAGGAGGATTTTAATTAAATCAGTTTTAAATGCATATTAGCTTTGTTTTTACTTCTTCTGTCTTATCTAATTTCCTATTTTTCCTGTACTGTAGAAACTGTCTAGGATTTGTAGGAAGTGATAACCCTATACCCGCCAGGGGACATAATTTAATATCGAACGATTGCGATACTGCAGTTGAATGTTTGAAGTGCACTCCTGGTCGATCTATACTTATTGCAACTTTTCAAAAGTATCGTCAATGTATATTTTCATCAGACAACGGTTTAGAAAGGCCCAAGAAGGAATAGTTATGTGATAAATAACACATTTTCGTGTTTACATACTTAAACCAAGTTGCACGAAGCCTCACTAAATATCAAAAAACGATATTAAAAAATATTTAGTGACACTTCCGCTGAAAAGAAACTTTTTCTTTTCAGTGGAAGTGTCACTAAATATTTTTTAATATCGTTTTTTGATAATGGATTTCCGCAAAGTAACGCCTGAATCAATAAATTATCTCACTAAATATGTAGGCGTTAAACAAAATTAAAACATCGTGGTGTTTCTCTCTTGTATTTTCTATCTGTCAAAATTATCCTTTTAATTACGTTTTACGGTGACTGTATTCATTGAAAGCCGTGCAAGACGGCCTTAGAATCATAATGTTTTAGTTAGAACTGTGAAAGGACTGCTCATTATTTTTATTCGTCTAATGAGAAAGTGTGATAAAAGAAAAAGTTTCTTTTCAGCGGAAGTGTCACTAAATATTTTTTAATATCCTTTTTTGATAATGGATTTCCGCAAAGTAATGCCTGAATCAATAAATTATCTCACTAAATATGTTGGCGTTAAACAAAATTAAAACACCGTGGTGTTTCTCTCTTGTATTTTCTATCTGTCAAAATTATCCTTTTAATTACGTTTTACGGTGATTGTATTCATTGAAAGCCGTGCAAGACGGCCTTAGAATCATAATGTTTTAGTTAGAACTGTGAAAGGACTGCTCATTATTTTTATTCGTCTAATGAGAAAGTGTGATAGACAGAGATGGTAGTAGATAGTTGCCACTATACAAATTTGTTTAAGCAGCAAGTTATTTTTCGCATTTGTTTTAATTTCAATGTTAGACCGCGTCATCAATACGACACGGCGACGTTACGTAATGTGAATTGGTATAGGTTATAGTTAGTCTCCGCTTGTATTATATTTTCTCCGCGCGTATGTTTTACAGAAAAACATTAAAAGAATACAAAACTGCGACCTAAAAATGCGGGAAGATTCCATAAGCACGGTTAAGATACGGTTTTCATTAAAGAAAATATTCCAATATCAAGTTTTTATTCGTTGTAGGGAAACTTTGCAAAGTTAAAGCCGTCGCAGATATTTTCTCAAAAACTTCTACACATAACTCCGAAACTTTTAGCGGGACGTCTTGAACGAATTCGTGGGGGTGGAACTATTTGTCCTCGAATCTGCATTCTTCACAACTGACAGTGCCGTGCCCCCGCGAGCTACTCTTGGCTGAAATACAGCTGGCTTTTTGAGCGTTTAGTTGAGAAGAAGTTACGGCACTGTACATTTAATAAACCTATAAAGTAAAAGAAACCTACGAGTTGTAAACATGCTAGCATTGGAATTTCACTTGCAAAGCACATTTAAGAATTACTGAGGAATGAGTGACGAATATTCATATTTCAAATTCGACAGCCACGTCAGCTCAGTTGGTAGTATTCTGTTTTTCGAAGCGCGGGGTCCCATGTTCAATCCCCGGCCGGGGCACTTAAATACGTGATGAGCATAAAATGTATGCTCAACAAACATTATGTTTGTTCTCGGATTTGGACATCGAACGTTTTCATTCCTGGTGAAATAATATTTCTTGGTGCAACCTAGTTTACGTCTAATGTAATATAATCTAATGTAGTATATCCTCTAATCTATATTTTATATATATTCATAAAAATGAACCCCCTATTTCTCGTGGTCACGCTATAACTTGAGAACGGATGGAACAATCTCACCAATTCTTTTTTTTGTGTTAATTACTGTCAGAAGAAGGTTTTTATTAAAAAAGAAAGAAAGGATGGGAGGTTATGGAAAGTCCAATGGCCGAGCCTACTACGCGAACGAAGTCGCGGGCAATCGCTAGTTGTTCATCAAATACATACAAAATCTAACAGCCTATCATTTTCGATCCCACATATTTCAATTTTAGAGAGAAAAACACTTCCTTGGACGGGATTCGAGCCGACTTCTTCCGACAATCCGAATCAGACGCCATGACCAACTAGGCCACCGAGGCTCGAAGTCCGAGCATCGAATTTTATAACTATATCTGATTTTAACCGTCGTATGGGGATGAATTCTTGGAAGACGCGGTTTCGGATCCCTTCCGAGGATGTCAATTATTCTCTCTTAAATTGCAATGTTTGGTATCGCTAATCTGGATTAGTGCTTTCAAAAAGTATTAATATAATCTGCATAGATATAATTACATACATCTAATATACATTTCTGTGTCATTCATTTCGAAGAGCCTTTGTAGTATCCCTTCTGGTTTTCGCCTTGACGTAGACATAACTGCGTCCCATAACAGTTACATAACATATGACAGCCAGTGCTCAATGCAAGCAGTTGGACCCTTTTACAACAACGCTGGCGCGAGCCTTTTTCAAATATTTACGAGTTTACGATACAATTTGACCGAGCCGGTCTGAGCTGGGCCGAGTTGAGCGTGAAAAGTTGATGCGGCGTTCTCATTTCTGTGTCAGCTCTGAACGGAAAATGGCTTTCTATAAATTGGTTCGTCGATGTAAAAATATTATTATATGAATGAAATGAGACTTTATTGTCGATGTTTTTCGCTAAAATTACCCACATATGATGCACAGTTTTTTTTATTCTCTGCACATTTGCGTTTAAAGGTGATGTCATTCATCTCGGTTTGTAATGAGATTCCATTATATAATCATCATCATCATGTCAGCCATTTGGCGTCCACTGCTGAACAAAGGTCTCCCGCAGATATTTTTCAAAGCATATTCCATTATATAATGTAATTGGGGAAAATTAACTTATGCTAGTTTAGAGTTTATGCACAAAGAGTAGCGTCCAAGGTATTGTGGTCGCGCGTATGCTGATTTTCTGTTTGAATGCTAGTCAATAAAATAGCTGCTAATATATATTGTTTTATAGTTTTATCGAGTTGAAATTCATACTTGAAAGTGGCGTACGGACAGATAATAGCTGGATTAGGCTGCTATATGAAAATCTGAACGTTAGTTCACACTTCACAGTACGCCACGTCAGTTCTCTTTTAGCACAGACTGTAAAGTTTGTTTGCGTCGAATAAATTCATCGCAATTGTTTGGAAACTGTTTCGAGATAAAACATTGTTTTTGTGTTAATCTTGGGTAAAATAGTCCTTAAAAACTAAGTTCTTAAGAACAACGTAGTCGAGTGATTACGTTGATTATTTCTACACTAATCTGATTAGTATATAATTTTATTTTTCCCTTAAGTACTTGTTAAACTAGAATTTAAAAAAAAAATGTTTTATGGCGTTTCGAAGTATGTATAAATATATTCACGCAATATTTTATTTTTATATCATCTCTAGGCACAATATAACTGTATATAGAGCTCCTATAATATTGCAGACATTTTTCTAGGATAAAAAGTGTAGTTAACTACCCTTATGTTAGGATGGGTCGGAGTAATTATAAATATATTGAAGCAAAATTTTATTTTTAAATCATTAGGCACAACATAACTGTATACCGAGCTCCTATAATATTGCAGACCTTTTTCTAGGATAAAAAGTGTAGTTAACTATTACATATGTTAGGATGTTTCGAAGTATTTATAAATATATTCACGCAAAATTTTATTTTTTATTCATTAGGCACAACATAACTGTACACAGAGCTCCTATAATATTGCAGACCTTTTTCTAGGATAAAAAGTGTAGTTAACTATTACATATGTTAGGATGTTCCGAAGTATTTATAAATATATTCACGCAAAATTTTATTTTTTATTCATTAGGCACAACATAACTGTACACAGAGCTCCTATAATATTGCAGACCTTTTTCTAGGATAAAAAGTGTAGTTAACTATTCTATATGTTAGGATGTTTCGAAGTATTTATAAATATATTCACGCAACAGTTTATTTTTAAATCATTAGGCACAACATAACTGTATACAGAGCTCCTATAATATTGCAGACCTTTTTCTAGGATAAAAAGTGTAGTTAACTATTCTATATGTTAGGATGTTTCGAAGTATTTATAAATATATTCACGCAACAGTTTATTTTTAAATCATTAGGCACAACATAACTGTACACAGAGCTCCTATAATATTGCAGACCTTTTTCTAGGATAAAAAGTGTAGTTAACTATTCTATATGTTAGGATGTTTCGAAGTATTTATAAATATATTCACGCAACAGTTTATTTTTAAATCATTAGGCACAACATAACTGTACACAGAGCTCCTATAATATTGCAGACCTTTTTCTAGGATAAAAAGTGTAGTTAACTATTCTATATGTTAGGATGTTCCGAAGTATTTATAAATATATACACGCAACATTTTATTTTTAAATCATCTCTAGGCACAATTTAACTGTATACAGAGTGCCTATAATATGGCAGGCAACAGACATCTCAATGACAGAAGCAGCCACTCGGCCGTGACATGGGCCGAAACTGCGACTTAACAATGACACGGTTTACACTAATCATTTACAATAGCACGTTAAGGTAACTCATCTAGGAAATATATTATTTTTATTATTTGTTCAAACGAAGTGGCCAGTGTTGTTTTTTTTAAACACTTCCCAATACGTAATAAGTGAATACCCGTCTATGTATACCGTTATCAATTTCAACATAATTATAAAGCAATGTTATCCTTCATATCTCAAATGTATTATCGTTTTATTTTTTTAATAAATGTTTCCATTAATTGAGCTTTTTATCCTCTTTAAATAATGACGATGAATTCATGGTTTACTTGTATTACATATAATAACAAAATACTTACATATAAGTATTTTGTTATGCAACTGTTTCACTAACAACCATTCTATTGGCTATTAGTTCAATATATATGCACTATACATATATATATATATATATATATATAGTATATATTACGCTTTACATAAAAATTGCAATTTAGCGTATCTAAATGTATCACACTTTTTAAGATTGACTATTTGTGTTATTGATAACGGTACTCCTTACAATTTACTTTTTATGAAATAAACGCATTACTACTTGCTTCGTTTTAGAATCACGCGTTCTTGATGTCCCTGTTGATCTTGTCAAGATACGAATGTTGCTATCCTTTTCTCAAAAGATACAACTGTTGCTATCCTTTTCTCAACTATTTGACTTTTTTAAGATAGACCACTTTGTACTATTGATAAGGGAACTCCTTATATATAACATTTTTAATCTACTCTTTATGAAATAAACGCATTACTTCTTGCTTCGTTTTAGAATTACACGTTCTTTATCTCCCTGTTCTTGTCAAGATACAAATGTTGCTATCCTTTTTCTCATATATAGTTTTATTATCTTAAAAGACCTTACTTTTTACCCTAAATCTTTCCTTAACCGTTTCATGCACCAATTTTACCTTATATATTGTTATACAATAATTTATTTTATTTATCCTTCATGTGTGTCTGTGATTCTAAGTCACACTAACTCATTATGGTCTAGGCGAGTTCTAGTCGCTAATTGATCGAGTTAGCATAGTACCGCCACGGCTGAGCCGCGACGTGATAATAAACAAAGCACGTATTCAGGTATGTGTGTCGTTTGTTATAGAGGACTAGTGTTGGCTCACTGTCGATACTATCGATTTAAATTTGCACATAATTTATTCTTAACTCTATTGAGAAAGAGGAGACCCTTGTCGTTGATTCTGATTCTTGGCGAATATTCTCTAATACCTTATTAGTTGCGTTCACTACTTATTATACTACAAATTTTAATGTCGTAATAGTTAACAATTGTCAAATAGTTACTGGATATTTCCAGTTAATTCATAATATATTTTCTCTCTAACCAGAAAGAATACAGCCACGTCATTGATTCGCGGCAAATTGCACAATTCTAGCTCTTAAGTTGCATTTAAAACAGTTCATTGCCTTATGGACTGTTGTTAGAAAATTACAACAACAAATGACGACAACTGACTGATAATCACAGGATATTGACAGTTAATTCAATTTACAGCCATGCTGATGGTTTCCCGTTCGCAGAGCCTATATTAGAATGGCATCTATGTTACTGTGCAAGCTTTGCTGCTTACAACAGTGTTAGCAACACGCAACAGCTTGAAATTAACCTACAATGCCAATGCAAAAGTATCTCCCCTCTCTTTCTCTGTTTCGGTCTCACTCTATTCTATGCAAAATCTCAAAATACTACTTTGAAGGATAATTAGGTACATTAAATACTTAGTTATAATAACATATACCTCTTAATACGTAATACTCCGAATATACGAGTATTTTGCACTGGTTCTGCGAATTTGCAATATTTGAAGCCGTGGTTGCCAAATCGGTCGTAATAAAATATTTAATGTGAACATTGTTCCGAACACGTTACATTTAAGCTACAATTTTATTCAATTAAATTTTGAAATGATGGATCATAACGGGGAAGTTACGTGTAGTGTTATGAGACGCAGTTTTATCGATATGCCGTCTAAACTATAGACTATAGAAGCATGTTATGTTTGTGTGTGTAAAACTTATTATGTAAACTTAGAACATCCTCCTTGGCATAGATAGTAAGCCCTAGGTTATACCGTTAGCCTTCCGCTAGCTTACCTAGAACCTACACCTACGTTAATATTGATATATCATTAGGTATATTCATGACTTGTTTCTAAGGAGGAACACATATGGTTTTAGCAGTTTAGTATTATTTTCATTACATGACAGTATTATTTAGTGAATGAGGATGTAAGTTGGCATGTGAGTGAGTGATTGTGTATGTAACGCCCTGGACGGCTCAACAGATTTGGCTGATATTTAGAATGCATAATAGAATATATCCAGAAATAACACGTAGGCTACTTTTCATCCCGATTCTACGGGTTAGTCCCCTAGGAATGAAATATCTGTGAAATAGTAAAATTATTAACATGCGAGCTGAATGATAAAAAATTAAAAAACTTTAAATACGGCTTTTTGACAGAAATAAGAGAATTATTTCTGTCAAAAAGCCGTATGAATTATTTCATTATGTTTTATATCTCTATTAAACCTAATACGTACGTAAGTACAATTAAGGAGGCTTACACCGAAATAGTAGGTTATAAAAAAATATATAACGTGGGATGTGAGTGGGCAACATAATAAACAGATATATCCAGGGGTAAACGAGTATGTTACTTAATAAAATGACTTCATCGTTAACATGTAGCATCACCAAAGTAGTATAGGAAGGTACTGTTAGATTGTCAAATATTTATTTATTCTGATTATTATTAGGTACATAATCAATATAACGCACACAGTCCTCGCGGTGCATTTTCTGGAAAGACATATCTACTTATATAAAATAGAATCGAGCCAGCAATAACGTTAAAACGTTTCCAATTTACGTTATGGAGTTTCTGTGACAGCACAACTCAATCGGCCGCATAATCGAATCTATCAATAATCCGAATGTCGAACTATCGCGTGCATCGCTGCACCAAACGACGCGCAATCAATTGTCTCATGTCATACTCTAAAGAAGGTCGATTTAAACTTTAACAATATGATAGAGCAACGTATTATTTCAAATGAAAATCAAGATCAGGCATTACAATCTCATTGCTGGCACATGGACCTTCCTCTCAGGAGGATCATATGCCATAATTATAATTTTATAACATAATAACTCCACATACGGTCCAATATATTTTATAATTAGACTATTTAGACAATAAAGTTTAAAATTGATCGAACTTTTTTGTTTAATCAAATTTGACCTAGGGCAAGACGAGTTAAGTTATAATATTCTAACTCCTTAAATATATAATCTTATAAGACTGCTGCTAAACATAAGTAAAAATGTATTTGTGAAATGCCGCTAATTGTGTCGTATACGTCAAGTTAATAGATGGTATTCAATTGTTTCGAAAACTAAAATACAGAATAGGGTTAACAATAATATCGGATGATATAATCATCGGATCTTTGCGTGCATCGATTCAACGATAACGCTAAATCGATTGTCGCTTTGTTAACTAGGCCAATGCGAATTGAACGATACCGCGATACGACTAGGGCTGACTCGGGTTAACAAAAAATATACCATCAATGTGCTACTCCAATAAACTGATGCGAAATAACGAGCTGACTCGACACGTCACGTGCGTTGTTAGATCACGAGTGAACTAATTAAAAGATGTCCCAAATGGGGCGTACATGCGTCACGTTTTTAAACTACTTAGCATATGTTTGGTTTTTTTATAATCATTGCATAAGCATTATTTTGGTGCAAGTAGCTATTGGCATGAAAAAAATGTAGCGTTCCTACAAAGAAAAATCTAATCATTTTGATTACAAGCCGTTGCTTTTTCATATACATCTAATACAAAAAGTGTCAAAAAGCTACCGACTCATATCCAAAACAGTCCGTTTGTTTTTTAAATTGATATAAACAATTAATTGTTTATAAATAAATAAAACATATTCAATAAAGTAGTGTAGTAGAGTAGTATTGAGTATTTATAAAAATCTAGCATTATTGTCTCAAAATTGACCGTAATTTTTTCTGATTTTGATGCATTTGTGCACATTTCGTTGGTTTCCTTTGCCGTCGCATCATTGATCATTAATGATAAGATAATTGAAGCATTACAAAAAAGAAGTTATTCACCTACCTAATTAAAAGCTTAAGTGTTTTCTACCGACTTCTAAAAAGGAGGAGGTACTCAATTCGACTGTTTTTTTATGTTTGTTACATCATAACTTTCGATAGGATGAACCGATTCTCAAAATTATTTTTTAGTTTGAAATACTGGTGCTTTCCGTGTGGTCCCATTCCATAAATCCCCAATTTCAACAAATTCGGTCGAGTAGTTTTTGAGTTTACTCACTCTTTTTACTCTTATTACTCCAATAACTGAATAGAATGGAAGTCGGTATTAAATTTTTCAAATTGTATTAGTTAATAAAAACAATTAGGAGTTTAAGTATGTCATTCACCATCTCTTATCGTCTTTTGTGAAAGTGTGAGTAGAAACTTTATCAATACGCTATAATGTCGATATCACTGTGATTATTATTAGTTTCATCAAAAGTAGAAAACTTCAATAGTAGATAAAACCTCTATGTCATCTCTAGTATTTCATGTTCATGGAAAAGTCATCTCTACTATATAAAAATAAGTCGGGTTTTCCTTCCTGACGCTATAACTCCAGAACGCACGAACCGATTTCCACGGTTTTGCATTCGTTGGAAAGGTCTCGGGCTCCGTGAGGTTTATAGTAAAGAACATTCAGGAAAAATTTAAAAAGAAAATCTTTTTTCACATACAGCGCCATCTCTGATACATATCATGTACTACAAACCAGTATTTAAGTAGATGGCGCCAAACGAAATGTTACATAAAACGAAGCCATCTATCTGGTGGCGAAACGGAGTTCGCAGGGTTTGCTAGTAGTTAATAAAAATATATAAGATCAAACGATTTGTTTGTTATTACATTGATAAGTCAACAAAAAAAATATTTTTACTAATTTCTGATTTTGACATATATTACACTTCGTTTCTATCCGCCACGTTATCAGCCTGGAATAAAGTATTCACGATAACTTAGAAAACAATCCGTTTAATTGAGACAGAATGCGTGAAAGCCATTCCAAATGTCAAAGCAAATTCAAAGCCATTCCCGCCTAGAGAAGTAACTAACATAGACACTCGCTCACTCATTCACATTCATCCGCACTCACAAACTTACGAGTTATATTATTGTTATAGTATATATTAATAATAATAATACTAATAGTAATACTAATAAGCCCCTTTTATGCCTTTGTAAAGGACCGGATGAAATCCGTGATTTATTTTGAATAAAAGGAATAATAATAATAATATTTTTGTAATAGATATACTATGTTACCCTTCATCCAAAATGTCTGTTTTTTTATACTACATTGTATTTTGATACCAAACGGGCCTCTAAGTGTTGGCTCATCATCATCATCTCAGCCGTAGGACGTCCACTGCTGAACATAGGCCTCCCCCATGATTTTCCAAAAGGACCGGTTGGAAGCGGCCTGCATCCAACGTCGTCCTGCGACCTTTCTCAGGTCGTCTGTCCACCGTGTCGGTGGACGACCTACGCTGCGCTTGCCGGTACGTGGTCTCCACTCCAGAACCTTTCGGCCCCATCGGCCATCTGTTCTGCGTGCTATGTGCCCTGCCCACTGCCACTTCAACTGGCTAATCTTCTGAGCTATGTCGGTGACTTTCGTTCTTCTACGGATCTCCTCATTTCTGATTCGATCACGTAGAGAAACCCCGAGCATAGCCCTCTCCATAGCTCGTTGTGCGACTTTGAGCTTGTCTATGAGGCCCATAGTAAGAGACCACGTTTCAGTGCCATAAGTCATCACTGGTAACACACATTGGTCGAAGACTCTTGTCTTGAGGCACTGAGGTATTTTTGACGAGAAGACTTCGCGAAGTTTCCGGAACGCTGCCCAGCCGAGTTGGATTCGACGATTGACCTCTTTCTCGAAGTTGGACCTGCCTAGTTTGACTGTCTGTCCCAGGTAGATATACTCGTCAACAACTTCGAGAACTGAGTTCCCAACTGATATTGGGGTAGGTACAACATGGGCATTAGACATAATTTTCGTCTTGTCCATGTTCATCTTAAGACCTACCCGTTGGGAAACTCGATGGAGGCCTTCGAGCATTGTACTGAGGTCTTCCATGGATTCTGCCATGACTACAATATCGTCGGCAAATCGAAGGTGAGTGATGTATTCGCCGTTAATATTGATGCCAAGTCCTTGCCATTCCAGAAGCTTGAAGGCGTCTTCCAATGTAGCGGTGAACAGTTTCGGAGATATAACGTCTCCCTGTCTCACGCCTCTTTGCAATGGAATTGCCTTCGAACTCTGCTCCTGTACTCGGACTGACATGTAGGCGTTTTTGTACAAACACTTCAGCACTTCAATATACCGATAGTCAATACGGCACCGCTGGAGAGACTCAAGCACTGCCCACGTCTCGATCGAATCAAAGGCTTTCTCATAGTCCACAAACGCTAGACAAAGAGGCAAGTTATACTCTTCGGTCTTCTGTATAACTTGCCGTAGCGTGTGGATGTGGTCTATGGTACTATAGCCTTTTCGGAAACCGGCTTGTTCCGGAGGCTGGAATTCATCAAACCTGCGACTGAGACGGTTCGTTATGACCTTCGAAAACAGCTTATAAACATGGCTCAGCCGTGTATAGGCATAAGTGTTGGCTATAGCCCCACTTATGCCTATGTAAAGGACCGGGTGAAACCCGTGAAATTGTTTAAATTTAAAATAATTATAATAATACCCGCAGGGGCGGCCTTGTGGCGAGCCGTCGGTGAGTGGCGACACCGTGGACCTTGATTCTCCCTGGGGCTAAATGAGACCCCTGACCCCCGGCTTGCCTTAATTGGCCGTCCGGGGGTGGAGACGCAAGAGCAAGTAACAAAAAGCTCCAAGGGTGGAAGTGTTAAAGGGCATAACGCCGGTAGTAGCGCTCTAGTGAAACCGCAGCACACCTCTCGACACCCTTCAGCCAACCACACCAACGTTGCCCCTTTTGTCACCATTGATGGTGGCTCTTATGGGGGGCCCGTTTAGTGGGTGGCAAGTCACCACCTGCCCAAAAATTTATAATGAAACTGAAATTGACAGGTGCCGTAGTCTCGTCCATAGCCCACTATCTGCTTATCACTTATAAGATCATATCAATAGCCTTGCCATTTTACCCTTTTTTATAATAGATATACCATGTCCCATCCATCCAAGTTTCTGTTTTTATACTACATTGTATTTTTATACCAAACAGGCCTCTAAGTGTTGCTACAGCCCCACTTATGCCTATGTAAAGGGCCGGGTTAAGCCCGTGATATAATTGAAATACAGAGAATAATAATAATAATATTTATTTCGTTATAGGCTAGGGAAATGAATACGTTCATCAAAAAACCAACGATCACAATGCCTCACATTTGAAAAGATATTACGATTGGCGAATATGTCCCACTTTTGGATTCATCCACTGTGGAACATCCGCACAAGTGACTTAAATCATCATCACACAAATCTTATAAATGTGAAAGTTTAGATGGATATATGCATGTTTGTTACTCAATAACGACAGAACTGCTAAACGGATCTGATTGAAATTTGGCACAGAGATAGATTATAGTCTGGAATAGCACATAGGCTTTTCATCATCATCATCGTCATCAACATCTATCACCACATGGGTGAAAAAGCCTAATATTCTTGAGCACAGCCTAAACAAAATAACTAAATCTCCGACTACGTCAAGATCGTATTGATGACTTATTTTCTGTCAGTAGAGTTCTGTCAAAGATGTGTAGCTGATCTGATAGCTTATTCAAAAGCACGCAATGATCAATAGTCAAAGCGAGCGAAGCCGCTGGCGGGCCAGCTAGTGATACAATCTATTATGAAACTACCTTCCAAATGATTCGGCAAAACAAAACTATCTTTGAACTATAACAACGATCATGTTACTAGTTAATCATCACACCGCTGAAGTATGAAGGTCCCATATTGGATGTGGTAATATAAATTATCTACAACCATACTGTACATATTTTATAATGCGTTATGAAATCGTAAGATATCACCTTCATTATGTCCACTAGTGCAACAAAACCATATCTGTATCCATGCAATGTCACACAGTTAATGTGTTTCATAATGTAAAATTATTGTTAAGGCGTAGAGGCTAATGAAGAATCAACGCTAAAAACAGTTAAGCAATGGCGGCATAATTCCTCAACTGAGCATGCATGCTATTTGTTTTCTTCGTGCAGAATTACTACGGCAATATTACTTACTATGTTTTATGAAATGCCTGCCATGGTGTAGATTAAGTTTGCAACGGTTGTATGTTTCAAGTGTATAACTACGACAGTGAAGTGAATCTAGACAAATCAGATCAGTTAGACACTAAAAATTGCTCTTAAAGGGATTGCATAGCTAGTACTTTTTACGAAAAATATTTTTTCTACCTGTTCACATTGTCCGATTTTAGTGATTTTTTTTTCATACAATCAACACAGTGTTTGCTATGCCCGTAAGTTTTGATTTCTTCAGTTTTTTTAAGTTTTAAGAAACTAAATTTATAGTACTTTGAAATACTGAAAAAATCAAAACGTACGGGCATAGCAAACAAAGTGTCGATTGCATGCAATAAAAATCACTGAAATCGGACAATGTGAACAGGTAGAAAAGAGTATTTTTCTTTTAGTATGGACAAGTACTAGCTATGCAATCCTCTTAAGATCGCTAAACTATCAACTATGACGGTATCGGTGTTAAAATTTTGTATTTGTATTATCAAGTTTGTATAGTCAATGTTGTTCTTGATTTTACGGTAAACTATCAACTATGACGGTATCGGTGTTAAAATTTTGTATTTGTATTATCAAGTTTGTATAGTCAATGTTGTTCTTGATTTTACGGTAAACTATCAACTATGACGGTATCGGTGTTAAAATTTTGTATTTGTATTATCAAGTTTGTATAGTCAATGTTGTTCTTGATTTTACGGTAAACTATCAACTATGACGGTATCGGTGTTAAAATTTTGTATTTGTATTATCAAGTTTGTATAGTCAATGTTGTTCTTGATTTTATGGTTACGACTAAAACTATCTAAATCCTTGGGAAGAGACTAGACTCCCACAACACAGGGAATCCTAGTGTGGGAGCTAGTGATCTTAACTTAGCCTAAAAATAAGGATAAATTAATAAAAACTTAATGCTACGTAATTTTAAGCTACATAATTCTAAACCTATCCTGGAAATAAACATGATTTGATTGATTGATTGTTATTGTACCCTGGACTTTCCTTGGAATACGTGGACAAGTTTCTAATACAATACTTACACTACGAAACTCAAGATTTTTACTTAGTCTTATAACATCGCAAAGAGAGTATACAGTAGGATAACAATGATGGCTGTAGTTAATCTTTACCCCCGGATGTATGTACTGTGTCGTAGATGCGGCAATAAAAATCGGCAAATTTCGCGCATCACAATTCTGATGTGAAATATCCATTTCCACGCCGGTAATACATTGTTCGCGTGAGGGTCTTCTATTAGATGTAGGTACTGTGTACAGGCTTGACTTCGCTGATACCAAAAATATATATAATATAATATATTTATTACATATTATATACTACAGTATACTTAAGATATACCCAAGGTGCTGATACTATTTTAAGTTGATTGAGATTGATTTGGTTTGCTTATTTAACTCTACATTAAAACCTAAAATTATGTGTAACGATTTATGTTTGAAGTACTTTCTAAATAGTATTTTTAAGTAAGGATTAAAATTTGCTACGGCCTTGCATGTTCCTAATAAAATATAGTAACTATAATTGAATCAATTACTTCCTTATTTATTTATTAAATATCATTACGTTTTTATATATTGTTTCGGTACAATTAAAGGATGTTGGTTTTAGTATTGTAGAGAAACTGAATCCCATTAATCCTTTATATACCGTGATAATTAAAACTAAAGACTTATGAATTGAACGGACGTAAATGTACGTCTCTGGTACGCAAAGGGTTAACATTGTCAGCAAAACGTAACACCCACTATTTAACCTTTCAATATATATTTCATATCATCACAAATTTTCTCATTTAACCCTGTGTATTTTATATAAAAAAATTACATTACATCCTGTCCCTATACTTTTCCTAAAACATGAACGCGGTCCCACTGTATGTTGTTATTGATGTCTCTGTGTCATGTTTCTCTGCACAGCAGAGGCATGCGGTTACCTTACTCTATGCAAGCATTTGCTTACGTCACTAGCTCGCGTATTGTCTTTGCGTCTTTCGTGTCTATGGTCTATATGTTACGGATATTAAAGTCTATGTTAGTACATTTCCGGTAAATAAACCATGTAAATTTATTCAATTGCAGCTATTATGACTTTGTAACTTGAGTCGAACTAAATGTTAGTTGAGAATTATGTATTCGTTCTTTTGTTTATAGGTACGTGTGTCTCGGAATATAAAACATTGATCAGCGTTTTATGTGAAATCTGCTATCCCTGAATTAGCGTTTTCAATTGAAGCACTCATTTTCTTAATATAGCTATGTATATGAATGAATGAAATACTTCGCTATGTGCTACATTTCCCTTCTTATTGCTCAACACGAAATAATACTAAAATATGAAATTATTTTTATTACTACTGACATCTTCATATGTGTGTTCAAATGTCCCATTATGGCATTTGACATTGTTTTGTCAAATTTTCCCTCTCGCGTATAATTAATATAAAAATAAAAATTCTGTATGTAAAGGGTGTCCCAACTAGAATTATTTAATTATCCCAATTGCGTTCTAGTTGGGACAACCGTTATAATGGCTTTACAAGTATCCTATATGAACACTGTGTAATATTACTATTATTAACTCACGTTATGGTATCCATTTATGTTTTAAATATTCAATACATTTCACTACTTACAGCAATTGTTTCTTGACATACGTACCTCTACATGAAATCACCTCTGTTACCAGAAAGGGTAATCAGAAACGTCATACTATACGAGTACAGTATTATTATAAAAACTAAAGTTTGTGACTGTGTTCGCTCTTCGCGCTCAAAAGGCTGGATCAATTTCAATGAAATTCGTTACGGTAATAGATGAGGTGCTGAATTAACACAAAGTATAATTTTCATCATCATCCATCACCGCGGAACGCAGATAGCAGGTAACTTACTACGATCGTGGCATACTTGTTTTGTTTATCATATTTACTCGTCGGGATCAGGATAAGCCTTTTTCTTTTTGGAGAACGTCGTCTTCAGTTTTATCCCAGTCTCTTCAGAGTTCTTCTCTTTGAAACTGTCCTATTCACGCTCACATCGCATGAGCAAATGAACGCAAACAAGTACAATTTGAAAAGTTTTATACCGAGTTCCATCCTATTCAGTTATTGGAGTATACCAAATTTGATGAAATTTAAATGGGATCACACGGGAAGCACCAGCTTTCAAACAAAAAAATGAAAACACTTATAGGCTCTTAGGGCCATACTTGGAATGTTATACGAATACATATATTAACTATATATTATTGATATTTAAACTTGTTGTATCGAGTTAGGACTTAGAAATCAAGTAATAGATATAATATATTCAAAATGCATATAGTACTTGTAAGAATTACGCATTCATAGTTGATCGTTATCGATTTTAATTATGCTAAACAGGAACCCTGCATATGAATGAGGTAGGTACAATTAAGTAAAACATTGATTTTAATTAATTAATTAAAAGTAATTATGCCGTTTTTTTAACAATGTTAAAATGCAATAGTAGCTGCATACCGCGACTCTGCTCAAAAACAACCGTACTGTATGTATTTTTCCAGGATAGAAAGCAGTTTGTACAAGTTCAGCCAAATCATTTAAATAGTTGTTTTGTCAATGACTAAGTAACATTAATCTAAACAAAGTATTTACTTTCGCAATTATAATATTTGTGCGATTATTTTTACGTGATTTCGATTTAACTAGCTACTATACTATACCTAGTTTATATTTATGTATATAGTTATTTTATACGGGTAAAAAGTGAAGTAGTTTTGGTTATATTGATTTATTGTGTTCAGAAATTACATACGTTCTACATGTAAGTGATTTTAAGACCCTTTACAGACGAAAATTTATGTAATTATAATATATAGGTTTAACACACATTATTTTTTTAGTAAATTAAATTATAGTTACAGCTATTTATAGTTAGCTTTCGAGCCAAATGCTTACACATACCCTTTACTTTTTTTTATTGATTTGGCCTTTAAATAAAAATAGAGCCAACTTCATTTGAATATTTAACCTCCAATTCTAGTTGGCACTATTTCTGCAAATTTCCTTCCTACAAAGCGCGCGGTGTCAAGTTCAATCCCTGGCCAAATATTTGCGCGATGAGCAGAAATCTTTGTTTGCGAGACTAAGATCTTCATCCTCTTGTTGACCGAGCGAGCGAAGCGTCTCTGCTTTAACTGGCGAAATTGACTTTCATCTGTCCGAAGGTTTGTTAGGTTGTTCGTTTGTCTTCCTGTACAGGTCGCATTTTTCAAACATTCAAATCTTCATGAAACTTGTTAGGTATGTTCTACTATTTAATTGAATTTTTTCGTCGTCGGCGACTTTTAATTGGGGTGTGCTTTTCCTAAAATAGGGGGAAGTTTGCTGCAGCTCTATTTACTAACCGTTTTTTATAAATTTTGGTACACACTTTAGGTGCCTTATTTCAAAGAGGAATTTTGAATATGTGCATAATGCATCAAAGGTCACAGACACAATAGAAATGTCATTGTTATAATGACATCGACCCTTGAGGGGTTGATCAAGTGGTGTCCCATCATTGGTTGTGAATTACTGCGAAAAATTGCCGTTAGTAAGACTATGTGCTCGCGAGGTCTACTGTTCGCAGAACTACGAGTAATAATTTCAATTCCAGATTTGAGTAAACCGAAGCTATTACTTAACAACACCTGCGTGTATTTCGGTAATTACTTGCAGAATAAGCTATTAAAAGCTAAAACTATTACGCATAGATTAATTATAATCACTTACGCGTTGTAATTAAGTTTAAAGGTTAACTTGAATAATAGAGAGTGCGGTATTTCTCTTTAGAGCCAGGTAAATAACTAAATCACAATTAATTATGTTGCTTACATTTATGTTACTATTAAAATTACATTTAATGTAAATCATAACAGAAGTTATATATAAAAAATCAATTGCTGTTCGTTAGTCTATCTAAAGCACGAAACGAAACAAAAATGTTTTTCATTTCGGGCGGTTTGAGAATACAAAAAAATATCATCATCTAGCACGATAGTGATGATATTTTGTAACGTGACTTTTCCACAGGTAATGTCAACGCCATACATTTTGAAGTTGACGTTTGGCATTAACGATAACAGAAACATCTTTTGTCTAGGCCTCCGTCATTAAAGTCGTCAAACGCATATACAGGCTGTTTGGTAGAGGGACTTACAAACCAAATTAGCGTGTTCGGGGGTCCACTTGGAGAATACAAGTTGGCCAAAAAAAATCCCCGACACCCCAATTTTTTTTAACTAAATCAGTTAGCTCTGTTTTGTATCCAATTTTGCTTTGCGTGGCCTGAAGGTGTATTAGAGACCAAATTCAACTAAAAACATCCGGTCTAAAACAGATTTTACAAATGTTATGGTGGTAAATAGGTACAATTTCGGAGAAAAAGGGAAAAATCACAAAAAAAAAGTTAAACATATTGGGGGGTCGGGGATTTTTTTTGGCCAACTTGTATTCTCCAAGTGGTCCCCCGAACACGCTCATTTGGTTTGTCGGTCCCTCTACCAAACACCCTATATACATAGTTGCGTTTGACGACTATCTGACCCAGCAGGCCTATATACGAGTAAAAGACGTTTTGTTATCGTTAACGCCAAACGACAACTTCAAAAGGTAAGACGTTGACATTACCTGTGGAAAAGTCACGTGACGTCGCGCTAAGTTTGTAGATACATTTTTGTGTGTAGCGTGTGCGGAAACACGCCTGTTTGTTAGGTGACGATTCGGCAAAAGAAGTAGCGAAGTAAAAGTAGAGGCTATACCTAGAAGAAACCTTTTCACTTTATTTGAAGACTCTCAAATTATACTAATAGTAATATATTATAATAAAATTGTTCCGCTCAGGACGCACAGATTCCGGCAGGGGTTTTATTTTGACGGTTAGCATATAAATATAAGCTCAACGCTTCGTGAAAATGTATACCATATAACGATGCCTCAGACAGCTTCTAGAGCCTTTGACATCTTCTAGAGATTCGCTTTACCACTCCGAGAATTTCCTGTAAACCATCTGGTGCGTATCGTATGAAGCCAGAAACCTCGATGCAGTAGAAGATCTCTTGTGTCAAGACATTCAACCCTGAAGTAGGGAATACCAAGACGTAAAGGTTCGAAAGGCTCTGTAGGACGTGAAAATACTGGGTAAATAAAGCTAAAGATCAATTTCTCGGGGTGATGACCGCAGCGCAGTGCCGTGATCACTTGACTATTAAGTTATATGTGACACTGCAACTGTCATGGGCAGGCCCTTACCATTTTATGCACGATTTGTGCATCTACGAGTATCACTTAATATTAATATCAAAAGAAACTTATGTAAAATACAGTAATACAAAGTTTTAAGGAACATACAGTTAAGTGACTCTTTATAGTAGCCAGGGTTTAAGTGTTCCCTAAATACTTTAGATTCTTACTCGAACTTTAGGTTCTTGTTCGTGCTGACGTCACTACTAAGTGTAAAAAACACTGAACTGAAATAATAACCTTAATAATATATTCAAGTGCATTTAGAAAACAAACTCGATAAATACCACAACATAATATTTAGAAGGCTACGAGTATGTTATTGACGATATTTGCTTGAATAGTAAGTAAGTAATATAATATTTAAGTAGTAATACAAGTAATAAAATTGTTATCGCCTGTACTTTAACTGGCACGTCTCCGTGCGCCACCACTTGGCAAGGCTGCGCTAATTGGCACTGAAGGCCTGCGCAGGCGCAACTTAGGTGTATCTTCTTCGTAATAGACAAACAATCTATGGCTCTATGCTAAGTGGCTTAGGACGGAGTTGTCCTATATCTTTGCTTCATTTTTGCATTTAATGATTTTCCGAATGGGTCTTGCATGGTCGTTGATGTAAAAAGAAGTAATAGTGAAATGAGGGGGAGGGGAAATGGGGATGAATGTAGTGTTGATAAATTGCAATAATTACTCGAAGATTTTCCAGATCTATTTTATTCCCTTGTTCTTACGGACCAAGTCTGTTATACCCGCCACAAAGTCACACACAGGCACACTACTGGATCCTACCGTTTGCCAGTGGATAAACAATAAACCAATCTAAATATAAAAATAAGTATGTACTCGTAGCTCACGTAGCTTTCTCAACAAAAATAATACAAGTGTTTAAACTATCATGGTCACAAACATTAGAAGTATTCAAATTATCAACGGGTAATTACCATGTATATTTTCTGTGAGGCTCTGACCAAACCCTCTAGATTAACATAAGTTAATCTAGAGGGTTTGGTCAGGGATCCATGTACTGCTAGCGTGTCTCTGTTGCTTGTATTGTACTTGTGTTTAGAGCTCAGGTTCATTCTTACGTACATTGTCAATTAAAATAACAATAAGGAGAATGAGCTAAGGATACCAAAGACAATATGGACTTGAACACAGATTACAGAAACAAGGGAGATATGTACAGGGACGGGGCCAGTGGTCAGCAATATGCCCAAAAACAGAACACATTTAGAATACATTGCTCGCGGCGGTTCGCAACTGTTGTATTATGTGACTGAACGCCGGTCGCGATATTGCATATAAACAGTTTACAATGCTTGCTCTGTACTTATAAATATTCAAACGTTAAGTTTTAATACCGCAGTGGATAATGAACTTATTGAAGGTAACAAAACGTTGAATCGCGGAATACGGCCGCTGCTTGCGATACTAGGTTTAGTACCCAGCGCACGGATTGGCATCTCTCTATATCTCTATGGACTTGAAATAAAGGCGAACCTAGTTATCCAGTGGTATGCGCATAAAGTATCGCACCACACGCTTTTGCATGCGGAATGCACGCTTCCAGTCTGCGGTTCTAGCTCACAGCCCGAGCCGTAATACAAGTGAGAGTACACCTTATCAGTCAAAGTAGCACGCTCGAACTAGCCACCCGATACTAATTTGGCGGTATTTAGTAAAACACGTACAGTCGCCTATAATTCGATTGAATACATACTATAATTTTCAATATCTTCTCAGTATCTGATTTCATAAAAATGTATGACAGTCTTACTCTGAAATAATGTTATTTATATTATCTTACTGCTTAACACAATTATGTGCATTTTTTAATGTAGTAATGTAACTGTACTTTGGAACTTTGTGGAATGTACATATTACAGGCGACTGCACACACTTATTTCTCACAAACTTTGTCAATATGTTCAACTGGTCAAATTCAATATGTTGTAGGTATGTATTGTATTCTACGTTATCCCGCTTTCAGTTCCAAGGCCTAAAACATCGTTTATATTGTAAGACGTTTTCCCTGAAAATCTATCAATTGGGTTTCGCTAAATAAGTTGGTTCTCACACAATATATCATTATTTAAAAAGAAAAATATTTAAATATCATCAGTACGTTAAGATTGTTTTTACACTTTATATTCTGGTTTGCTTTTAATACAGGCTTTAGATTTCTAAATCGATCAGTGAAATAAGACGACCAATTATTAATGGTTGACCAAATTTTACGTTGTTTTGTAATTGCTATAAACATTGCGCGCTTCGTCGCTGAATCAAAATAAGTAGTCATTGTATTACAACCGTTGGACATAGTCACCAAAACGGTCGTCATTATGTTTTGCAATATAACCTTCAGTATCCAGTGAGCAGCCTTCTATGCAATAAGGTTAAGGAGTAAGAACAATAGTGTTGTAATATTAATATTTTATGGCTCTATTGCATAGTATATTTCAGTAATAAATTTAAAGTATCGTGATGTTAAAACTATTGAGCAACCATTTTTAATCTGCCGTGCGATTCTGTAAGAGAAAAAATCGTTGCATCTTTGACAACATCCGTGAAACAAATGACGATATAACAAGAAACGTTAAAAAAACAACCTTGTGTACAAGGGCGATATCTCAAAGTATTTGACATCGATGAGCTCGTCGACGAGCGCATCGACGAATCATTACAGAATTGCACGGCTGGACATTGCTAATAATGCTAATAAATGTTTATGTTTTGCGTAGTTTTATGTTGTCCTTTTGTGATTATGTCGTTCGAATATATTCAATAAGAGCTGTGGGCCGAGCACGAAAATATGTTTAAGTGTAACGTAATCGCATCGTTAGCGTATTTAGTACAAATCTAATTTATCTAGTACAATAGTGGCACAGATAACTCACAGTTTGTACATAATATGTAAACGATACGATAACGTTACACTTAAGCAGATTTCGTGCTCAGCCCACAGGTAACTAAATGCACTGTCGATTTATCTTTCGTAGGTTTCGTTTCAAGTAGGTACCTACTGATTAGTACTAGCTGACCCTTCAGGGTTCACGTCGTTTAGGCTATGGGATCCGATACCACCGAAATAAAATCAATTTCTAAAAATCTTACTTTATTGAATACTTACAACAAAAAATTCTCAGCTATCAACATTTCAAGTTTGTAGCCCAAGGTTTAGGTTGTGCGGTGATAAATCAGTTAGGACAAGTTCTTAATAGTATACATAAAATAATACCATTATAGTTCACATTTGTTTTTCCATATACATTTAATTGGCTTTACTGTTTTCATACCATCACATCCTTACGATGAAACCGCCTGTAGCCCGTCGATTAGAAAAAAATATTCAATACTAAAGGCCTTGTCTGTCTGAAGCGACATAGGCTATACTTATTACACAGGAGAATGAAGTCGATTTGGTTTGATTTGAATAAGTAGACTTCTGCGGGATTTGATCTGGTGATCTACAAAGCAGCACCCAGCCCTCTTATAACCTCTGAGCTTTCGTTGTTCTGGTTTGACAACTAGACTTTTACTAGTTGGGTTTTCATATTAGATCCAGTTAGATACTCGTAGGAACGTCAATAAATTGAGTATTTTAATCTATATAAAAAAGTATGTAACATCACAATCGATGAAAATCAAAAACGATGTAATGATCTCATTAATCTCACTAATTATTGTCTACAACGCGAACAATTCATATCGAAAATCAATTTACGAAATGATGACTATTCATGCGAAAATCCAACATGAATTTCTCGCCAATACGAGTATAATAATAATATGTGCCTAATTATTGAAATGTTCTGGTGATGATTACATTTTGTGCACGGTTGATTTTTAATCCCCACCACTTTTCAGACATTCTTTAGAATTCTCTTCTCTGGTTTTTTAACTTAAACTTATATCTGACAACTTAAAAATATATCTGACTTATAAAAACTAACTTGGATTACACTCTTGTTTACTTAGAAAGACGGGATTACTGATGTAATACTAATTGGATAGATTCGACTATAGTTTCGACCATATTCAGTGGTGTTTTTCAAGGAGTGTTTGGGACGCCCGCGTTGACCACGTCTCGCTTAGCCACGGAATGTGCTCGAAACTATAGTTGGACCTATCGGATAAGTATTACATGAGCTATGCCTTATTTCTAAGTAAAAATATCTGACTTAGATATTTTAATGGTCTTTATGAGCTTTCTGATTCTCCTCCACCTCCTCCAAGTCTCCTTTCTCTTGCATCTTATCGATTCAATACAAGACTCTTCCAGGTATTATCCAGAATAGCTAATTTTATGTCGACAAAATGTTTACCAATAAATTGTCATTGAGTTGGGTTGGAACATCGATCAAATAGGTATAACTTTAAAAGTTCATAAAACTCAACTTTTTGTGCGTCTGTGATTCCCGTTCATCCACCCCAACAATCATGAAATCAAATGAACCGATCTTATCTTGGAGATATTATGCGCATATTTACAGTAATGTCTTTAAATCTATTCGGGAAACGAGGGGTTCCCTTTTTTATTCTGTGTGCTACGAAATTCACCGGATGCTCGCCGTGGCCATTAGATCTGATATTACGCAGTTTCAAAAAAACGTTTATTTTTCCTTTTATACGTCTTGATTGTGTTAGGCGATTTAGAACGAGCAGTTGAATTTTGCAAATTGAAATCTGTAAAAATATATAGACTTTCCACAAGATGTGATCTTTTAGCCTCAGTGTTTTCGTATAAATGGTTAATCGCGCCATGAAAGGTATTATTGATCTGCCGATCTTCTAACTTCTACTGTCAATGTATATGTAGATACCAAATTACAATAAACTCAATATGACAAGGCGCCAAAACGACAAAATTGTAAGAAATAAAGTTAACGACAGTCTTATACTTAATTTGCATAATAATTATAAATATTTATTTTTCGATATATCATGTTTTAGTTACCAACATAAAGTAATTAACATTTCCAAATTGTAATCGGTTTACACCCTAAATACCCGGTATATACGCTAGTGAATATATGTAGATATAAAATAAATAGTTACCAGTCAAATTTAATGACACTTGCAGAGTACTTAAGCATTAAAATGTTGATTGATATCTCAAAAAATAGCAGCGACTAGTCAGATTAGATTAGTCCAGTTAGCACCTCACTAACATATCTAACTAAGATTTTCTATCTGATATATAACTTTCATTTTCAATTGCAAAAACATTTTCAATGAATATTTGGTTGCAATAGAGTTTCGTTATTGCCCAGCAGATCTCGGAGATCTCAGAGATGAGATCTTGCCATTCTGCGATCATGTCAAATTGGGATCGCGTAATTCTGCTATCTTATCATTGTAAGATCTTAGCAATATTAATATAATGACAAAGCTTTTGAATATAAAATGTGCCTGAACGGTTGGACTATTCTTTTCCACTAATACTTGTTCCTTATAACTCAAGGTATAGAATAAATAAGTAAATTTCACTAGTGTATGTAATAAAATGTTTGATTTTCTATACTTCATGTTTTGACCATTTAAGGTTATTAAATAATTACATTAGTTTGCTTTTCTATATATTATTCATCTGTCATATTTACTAGAAATGAGTATACAACTTGTATACTCATTTACTTATCGAGAGTTTTAGCACAGTATAAATATAGAGCAACAGTACGGAAACTACCTACAAACATTCGAAACGGCTCACTCACACAAACATGCGCATCGACGAGAGCCCTAAGCGGTTGTCGCGGTTCTGTCAGTAGTCAGTAGTGAGGCCGCGTCAAGACGGTCACGTAAGTTTATTTCAGCTTAACTAGGCTTAGTTTCCGTACTGCTTCTCTATATTTATACTGTGGTTTTAGATAATTTATTGTTTCAGGCGTTACTTTGCGGAAATCCATTATCAAAAAAACGATATTAAAAAATATTTAGTGATGAGATTTCACTCACTGTCGGTCTAGCGCTCGACGAGTCAACATCTCCTGAGGATGCCTCGTGTAGAGGCGAAACACGTGTCGAATCGGTTTTGGTTTATTTGGGGTTTCTTGTGTTTTTTATTTTGTATTCTTCCTATTAGCATTTTATGCGGGAGGGAGGGTGGTGCACGCCCCCCAAATAGGCCAAAATCATTGTTTTCTTTTCAGCGGAAGTGTCACTAAATATTTTTTAATATCGTTTTTTTGACTGTGGTTTTAGTCATTATAAATATCAATATATAATATATATATATATAATGTTTAAACAATATTTAGTCACATTTCCCAATAGTCGATTTCAAATGTCATAATTCACCATATCCAAACACTGGAGGCTTAATATTGGCAATAACGCTACTTCTACCCCATTTTTACCCCTTTCCACCCCCTCTCCCCACTCTCAGCTCCTGAATTATAACACCGTGAATCACGGTCAGCTCAAGCTCCCGGCCAAAAATATGAAGTTTTATTTATTGCGAATGTTCAAATCGATATTTTTGTAGCTTTTTTGTTGTTATAAGCGCCGACTAGAGTGTGCAGATCAGTGTTGTTATACTTCGTACCGACTTCCAAAAAAAGGAAGAGGTACTCAATTAGACTATTTTTTTATGTTTGTTACCTCATAACTTTCGACTAGGTGAATTCATTTTTTATTTGATAGCTGGTGCTTCCCGTGTGGTCCCATTTAAATTTTATCAAATTCGGTTTAGTAGTTTTTGAGATATACTCCAATAACTGAATAGAATGGAAGTCGGTATAAAAATTTTCGAAATGTACTTTTTATTTAAACATTGTCGAGAAGTAGGAGAATAGTAACTGTAAAATAAATATTTATCTTTCCTAGATGATTATTTTTTTGTACTCTCCAAACTAATTTTATGTCAATTATTTCCATTAACATACGCACTCACTCACTTATGGGCATCCCACTAATCTATCTATCCACAGTTTTCTTTACTACAGATAGAAATTTGACATAACGTCGATACAAATAGTGACACAGATCAAACACAGATTTGGACCTGTCCGGGGATCGAACCCGGGACCAGCGGCTCAGAAGGCAGGGGTGCCAACTGCGCCAACCGGCCTGTCAGTATAAGAATTGGACTGTTCCTCTGATATAGATATCGTAACAACTGACTATGGAATAGAACGCAATAGTCTCACCCCCATTACATAAAATAGTTCTAACTTATTCAAGTTTCTTCACGAACATTACCAAAGGATTATGAAGTCTGGATATATACCTACTCGTATATATATATATATATATATATATATATATATATATATATATATATATATATATATATATATATTACCAACCGGAATTGCACCAACCAGCCGTGCAATTCTTTAAGAGCAAACATCGTTGCATTTTTGACAACATCCATGAAACAAATGACGAGATGACAAGAAACGTTGGAAAAACAATCTTATGTACAAGGACGATATCTCATAAAGTATTTGACATCGGTGAGCTCGTCGACGTTTACTAAGTATTGCGAAATGTATATTTTTCTACTAATTAAACGGACCGGGACTATAAGCACCTACGTCAATTATTTTGACGTTCGAGTCGCGAAACACGACAAACATAAATACGAGTATCATGTTTATAAGTACATGGATAGAAAGATAGATATGCTCGCGACACACGGGATGAATTAGTGATAATATAGCATAACAATTCAAATTTCTAATACCTACTATCATAAAGTTATATGATTATTAACGGGATATTTACCGTGGTAAGGTTGTGGAATGAGCACTTAGGATCGAGTTCGAGTTCCAGTGATAACCGTAGCAAAAGACTAAGAAAGAGGGTAGATCGTTATGTCTGCACCTAACTTTTAAACTTTTTGACCAACCACCCGCATTCTTCAGTCTTCCCGTGAACATGGTGCATGTAACTGCGCCGAAATATCGGGAGCTCATTCCACAACCTTACCACGGTAAATATCCCGTTAATAATCATATAACTTTAGAGAACAACCGTGATAGTTTCAAACAGTGTTTTACCTACTATCATGGACTCAACTTGAAAGTGTATTGGCAAGCGCTTAACAGTATGTTTCGGCTGCGTATTGATTTATCAACTGAGCCGCTTCATGCGGGCTGATGTAGAATATCGCAGAAAGTATCATTTATACGAGTATAACGTTCTGTACTTGGATGATCGAGCTTTGCTAGTAAGTAATCAATTGATTATCTTGGTCTAACCTCAAGCCAAACACTCATTGGTTTAGTGTTTAACAACGCCATCTATTGTCTAGTAGCGCATGTGTAGCTGTCGGTAAAACAGTTAGTTTTTATTTAAGCTTAGTTTTTTAAGCTGATGGCCCTAGTTGCCATAATAATATTTTAGCCGTTTTTCATTGCCTGAAAACACAAATAAAACGACATTTTCCGAAAATGAGTCATAGCTAGACCGACGAGGATACGATCTTAGATTAAGCACGCAAACCTAGTATGATGCAATAGGTGAGGCTTGCGAAGCACCTAGAAGATGTGGCGTGAACGACAAAATGCCATTACTCAGCAGTGTGTCATGGGTTTCATAGATAAATATACTTAATATTTTTTATATCACGAGACGTGCAGGTCATGCGACCGATACGCTTGTCCATGACAGTCGCAGTGTCACCTCTGGCTTAGAACTGTAGTTTTGCGTAGTGCTGCGCTGTCGTCCTCACCCCGAAACATTGCTATTTGAGGTCTCTTTCTCTCAATTTCACTTGCTATAGTGCCCTTCACATCCTAACAATAATGCTTACGCACTATTACTTCACAGTAAAACACCTGGCACGTAGAGACGTCTCCTATGAGTACAAACGGTGACATATACAGGCAGTTTTGCCCTTGCAGCAAATTTCGCTCATACGTACAAAACAGTAGAAGTGCTCGCAGCGGAGCTTGACTTGGCGATCTTAACCGATCAACAAGTTAAGCAACGCTTTCTGTCGTCAGGAGTTGGATGGGTGACCGCTAGTGGCATTGTTCAACTGAGCGCTTTCGTGCTTCGGAGGGCACGTTAAGCCGTCGGTCCCGGTTGTTTGTCTTAGGACAGCATCCGTTAAGCAATGTCGAAGGCCTTCGGGCGGCCTGAAAACTTCGACATGGGTTACCACTAGCCTATCCCCTACACCGCACTCGGCCCGCTTGGTGGATTATGGCCCAACTCCTCTACCTGAGAGGAAGGTTAGAGTCCTAAGAGTGGGAATATAATGGGCTGATTATGTACAAAACAGTAGAATTTAAGAAAGAAGTAAATATAGAGAATTGTTCAACCAATCACTTTGACGCGCCCTGTATTCATAGAGTTGCGTATGTTCCCCGCATTAAGCAAACAGATGTAATTCATCATGACGCTCTCTTACGTCACGTGTCGTCGCCGTGTCGGATCAGATTATCCTCCGAAACGACAAGCACACAACATAACGTCTATTTCTATACCGATACAAACGTTTTTAGCTTGTGTTTAGACTGTTGTTAACGTGGTCATGTTTCATTAAGATATTTGCGTGTTTATTTACAACGCGAAACGTTTTAATGCTTTCTTTTTCATTGAGTGGACTTGTTAATACGTTTGGGATTTTCGGTAAAAAAACAGCTTTCATTTTAAATATAACTTGATTGAATACTATATATTAGACATTTTGCACATGCTAGAAGGGCTCTAGTACTTAGATATAATTAATGATAAGCAAGGTAATAATAATCATTTTATTGATACCAAAAAACAACTTTGTAACTTACAATTAACACAATAAGAGAAGCTACTTAAAAGAAGCTCTTACTTATAAGACCACATCCTACTAAGATTATAAACGCGAGAGTTTGTATGAATTTTTGTTACTGTTTCACGCAAAGAACTACTGAGTGTATTTTAATGAATTTTTAATATATAGATAGATGAGGCGCTGAAATAACATTTAGAATACTTTTTCATCACCATTATCACCATCATCTATCCCCACATGGTGTAACCACGGGGCGCAGCTAGTTATACTAAACCATAAACTTCCTAATCAAACTATTTATTTAGTACGTAGGATTTCTTCCAATATAAAATATGAAGATAGTACAGTGACTTAACGACAGACTCATTTATTTATTTTTTGTGACTCTGAGTTGACTAGTGACTACTTGAATAAACATCTCACTTGATGCAACTAAATGTATCTATTAACTATTTAACTAGAAAATGGCAAACGTACAAAACGTACGAGCCCACTTATAAAGGAAAAAAAATGATTTATTCATTATGGCCTTTATTAATAAACGTTGCGTAAACATAGATTAGGCGTAACATGATTTGTCTTGCTTTCACGCGTGACATTTACTGCAAGCGAAAAATTGACAGATAGATATTTTAACTACTCCGGGTTTACTACAAGTTTATTAATAAGGCCGTTAGAGTTTAGAGGATGTTCTTTTGTTCTTCAACGCTGGTTTACTGATAAAGATTCAAGTAAAAGCTACGTAGGAACTAATATACTTCCCGGTAACGAAAACAAAGTAGATTATAGTCCCACCAACTTCAGGTGGGGAAAAATTGGAACTACAGTATACATCCATATAAACCTACTAACTTTTGCGTTTATAATATTAGTAGAATTATGATTGCAGTATTTGTAGATTAAACAATGGCTTAAAGACTGCCCTGTTTTGATTCTCTTTTTTCTTGGTGTTGGCGACAGTATTTCCTCTTTTGATATTGGCCGTATTAACAGTTCTTTATTTAACTACACACGTTTCAGTTCCTGGAAAAGTAGGTTGATTTCTGCGAAATCTATTGTATTATTCGCCAAATATGGCGAACGGTCAACGGGTTAAAATTAAGAAAGTGATTTGTTTAAAAATGTCATTTTGTTTTTACAATAGTCTTTATTATATATTCATACTGAATGGTTTATCTGGTGATATTTATTAATTTTCTAGTTTTCTTACGTGGTTTTAGTGACGTTAGGTACGCTTGTGGCCTCAATATAGTGTCCTCAACACTTGGTGAATTTCTTAGGTTGCAAAAGCAAATTCTCCACTAGCGACGCTGTCATCTGAACAGATAACATGGTGGGGGTGTAGCTAAAATTACAATCAATACTTTTCTCTCGTTACCATAGCGCACATATTAGATAAGCCCAGATACGTTCCAAGGCTTAGATAATTGAGCCGTTTTCACATGGCAGATTACGTAGTAGTGAGTGCAGCCAGATTGCCAAGGTAGGCGTGTTCGCCAGACGTTGATTGATACGGCACACCGCTCGCGTATTTTGTTGATATCATTACCTATTTGATGGAGTAGACGGCACCGGACGCGAGTGAACGTTTGAAATTATTGACTATCTGGCCGATGTACAGCATCCTTGTTCATCTGTTTGAAGCTGATTTCAGTATAATCTTTACTGTTTCTTTAATTCTCTACTCTGCACCTATTTCTCTATAAGTTGAGATTTATCACTTATCTCACTAAACACTTTTTTTCGGACTTATTAATAAACTTGGCTTACACCCGGAGTAGTTAAAACATCTATCTGTCAATTTTTCGCTTGCAGTAAATGTCACGCGTGAAAGCAAGACAAAGCATGTTACGCCTAATATAGGTTTACGCAACGTTTATTAATAAAGGCCTAAGTATAATATCAACTGATTTCCAAAAAGCAGGTAAAAGGAGGTACGAAATTTGACTTAATTAGTAAAAATAGAATTTCACCGCACACAAAATTTCCGATACAATTTTTTTATAAGATTTAGGTTCACTTATACTGAGCATAAAATCACAGAATGCTGACAGATCCAGGAGGAGCTTCAAGTGCCAACTTGATAAAAGTTTTTGGCCGATATCTCAGAAACTATGCACTTTAGGGCAAACGTTATTGTGACCATTATTATGTAGAGAATAAGATTTCGCATCTTTTATTGCCATAAACATTATTTGTAAAACTTACCGTTTACTATTTATGACCCATTTGATGAACCCGTTTTTTTATCTCGGCCGATAACTTTTAAGAGTTTGAATTAAGTAAGAACATTGGATTAATCAATAAAATGCATCTATTCATTTTTACAACTTAATTACAAACAATTACAACTTATTTCAATTAGGTAATATGAATAGTTGTGTATCTAATGAAGATAATAGCAATCTCTCTCACTAATATTTCTTTTCTTTGTACAATCAAATAGTTTTTGGTTATCTCTGATAATAAAATCATTTGATAGGATACAGTTAAAAAAATGGTTTTACCAGTATGTTATGACTAGCAGAACTTCTGAAATGCAATATACATAAACATTTCCCATGAATATTATTTATTTACAGTAGTTGTTGATATTTCGACGCCATTCGGACGGATTTCCGAATTCTTCAACGTTTATCCGTGACCTTGTAACACTATCAAAACATCGGAATCTCGATGCTAATATTGTAGATGGTAAGTATTCTCGAAATGTTTACTTTTCTAATGAGTGGCATCGCTAATAGAAAACATTACATTGTCACGTGATAGATTTATAAGCTAGATGAAATTTTCATTAACTCAAGTCCGAAGTTCGTTCGTCTCTCGATCGAAATAGCTAATCAATCGCCAGTTAATGCTACGTGGGGTGCTGTGACACATGACTTATAGTCTTAATTAGCTTCTTAATTGTAGAACCAATTCTTTCACTTTTTTTATCATACTAGTTGTTTTTATTTACCAGATAATATTGTCTAAATCCTAAGGCAACTTTTATATATTCTGAGTTAATCTTTTGGAGCAGTAAGAATTTAGGTGGACTCGCAGTAGGTACTATTAAGTTAAGAATAGGACTGCAAATGTTAATCACCATGCGCTTACTATCGAAATATTAGCGAACGTCGTGCTTCTCTCATAACTAGATATGATCGCATGCTTTTGTTTTGATACAATATCCGATTAATGTTATAATCAATAAATTGTATTATTTCAAAATAGAATCACGGCTTACAGACCACTTACCGTACTATCAATATTTTCACCCTCTTTGATTTATAATTTAGATCATAGTGGCATTAATGGCAGTCTCTATCAGCCAGTTTCTATCCATCACTGGTTCAAAACACTTGTTTCTTTCCTAGTTCATACTATTTGCCTCTTATTTCACTTGAATATTGTTTCAGGCGTTGCTTCGCGGAAATCCATTTTAAAAACGATATTAAAAATAGATAAAAATCAAATTTTTAGTCACAGTTTGGCTGTTAATAATGCTTATCGCAGAGATGCAGTGTGCACCACCCTCCCTTTCATATACATAAAATGCCAATAGAAAGTTAACACAATAAGCAACATACAAAACAACCGAACCAACCAACAACGATGTACCTACATTACAGGATATATTATAGAAATATTATAGGAGAATATATATAGAATAAATTATTTGTAATCGTTATAACTAAAAATAGTTTCCTGTTCTTAGGTATAGTCAACAAAATAAATCAATGCAAAAATAAATAAAACGTGTAAATCGCGCGGCCGGTGGGGACGCGAAGATTGACGTCCGACGTCCCACATTACTCCTGGATCGGCATTCGGGAACAGAAGTCCCCTCGCACGCTAACTGACATCACTATTTATACCCCCGACCAGCTCACAAGACCCCCCAACACCTGAACACAACACCAGCTTTACAACTGAACAGGCAAGTCTCAGGGATCGGTTATAGTTTGACGCCTGAAAGTCCCGTCTGCTAATGACCTATGCGTCATGTTATGTTATTTTTTTAAGTATTTAAAGACAATGGACGGTGGAGAAACAATACATGTGTTCGTTTAATGGACTGGTATTCTATACACATATCCAACATTGATATATGCGCCTTCTAGTTGTAGTATTTCAGACAGAAAACATGTTTAAACAGACGTGTGATGGTTTTCCCGATAGCATTTTATATTGGTTACCAGCTAATAGTAGTACCACACTCACACCACATAAACTGCTCGTTAGGCGTCCTCGGTCGAGGTATTTAAAACTCCAACTCCTCTTGTCACTGAAGTGTAATTCCACGAAAAACTTTAACCTTTTCTGGATCAACGAGTTACTAATCCAGGACTTTTGATTAATTTCACTGGATCAAAGTTTAGGACACAGTATCATCATTATCATCATTATCAGCCGGAAGACGTCCACTGCTGAACATATGCCTCCCCTATAGAACGCCACTTGAACTTGCTTCCTGCATCCAGCCATTCCCCGTAGTTTTGACGAGGTCGACGGTCCATCTGGTGGGGGGGCTGGCCTACAACACGTCTTCCGGTGCGTGGTCAACACTCGAGAACCTTTCTTCCCCATCGGTTAGTAGTTCTGCTAGCAATGTGGCCCGTCCATTGCCACTTTAACTAGCTAATTCTGAAAGCTCCATCGGTGATCTTAGTTTTCTTATATACGGATCTCCTCATTTCGGATATTATCACGCAGGGAAACCCCAAGCATAGCATAACATCATTACGAGTGTAATAACAAAATAAGAAGCATATTTCGAATGATACAACAATCGCAATGTACAGTTTTTGTACTCTACGCATATTTCAGTATCTACATAGTAGTATATATTTATGAATGGCGCGCTTGTAGGAAGTATTTTGACTATTTCTGATTACAGTTCTAGATACCTAGTTCCAGTTAATAGAATAAAGCAGTCGTTAAATAAATCATGTGGTAATGCGTATGCTGTTATCTATTGCCGTGTTGAGTTGCCAGTTACGACTGCAGCGATTTTATTACTAGTCATAATTCTTGTCCAGTTTTCCGGTATCGATCGAGTGTGTGTCCAATTTTATGTTAAAATATTGACGTTGAAAAAGTTGATGTCACACATGAAAAAGTGAGAAATGGTTTTTATCAATATCTAGTGATATCGGTAATTATTAACTTGTTAAGTAATCTTGATTAATCCTTACGTTTCAGTCGACATACATAAATCGTTTGTTCCTAGCATGCCGTAAATTAAATTTTAATTACGTATATTATTCTTTAATAGAATTAGATTTGGAAATCGAAAATGCTTTATTACATCAAAGTCATTTGCTATTTTTATTGTGCGATTATGGAAAGCAAACAAAATAGTTAGCCCACAGGAACATAATCTCACTCTTACAGAACCGTATTCCAGAAGTAAGAACGCTTAGCAGTCATTACAGGCTCAAAAACCGATCTGAATTCATTTTACATTACTTCTTAAAGGAAGGAAGGAAAAGATCGCTCTGAGCGATAAGACCGCCCATTGTGACACTTTAATTTTAAGTTTTTCATTTGTTTGGTGTATTTTATAAAGTGGTGTTGCAATAAAGAGTTTATCTACTTTATTGTCAAATCACTAAGCTCAAGATTCGGAACTGAGAGTCTTTTTGGAATACTGGCCTAAGATACCTAATTATTTCATCATCATCATCATCTCAGCCGTAGGACGTCCACTGCCGAACATATGCCTCCCCCATAATTTTTCCAAAAGGACCGGTTGGAAGCGGCCTGCATCCAAAGTCGTCCTGCGACCTTTATCAGGTCGTCTGTCCACCGTGTCGGTGGACGACCTACGCTGCGCTTGCCGGTCCGTGGTCTCCACTCCAGAACCTTTCGGCCCCATCGGCCATCTGTTCTGCGTGCTATGTGCCCTGCCCACTGCCACTTCAACTGGCTAATCTTCTGGGATATGTCGGTGACTTTCGTTCTTCTACGGATCTCCTCATTTCTGATTCGATCACGTAGAGAAACCCCGAGCATAGCCCTCTCCATAGCTCGTTGTGCGACTTTGAGCTTGTCTATGAGGCCCATAGTAAGAGACCACGTTTCAGTGCCATAAGTCACCACTGGTAACACACATTGGTCGAAGACTCTTGTCTTGTATTAGATCCTAATTATTTGTGAGTCTTGTATTAGACGGGCTAATCGTTCAACTCATCAGCATTAATAATCTCAGTTGCTGAAGTATTATTCAGTAGGTACCAAGGATTTAGGAAGGGGTAGGTACTTATACTGTACCACTGTATGTAACCCTTCGATCTTATACACATAAAAAACGTCCGAAATTGTTTTTTGCTATGTTTACGAACTTTTCTACCGACTTCCAAAAAGGAGGAGGTACTCAACTCGACTGCATGTTTATTTTATGTTTGTTTTTTCTTAACTTAAGACTGGGTGAACCGATTCTCAAAATTCTTGTTTGAAAGCTCGTGCTTCGCGTGTGGTTTTAAAATTTCATTTAAATTTCATTAAATTCGGTCTAGTAGTTTTTGAGATACACTCCAATAACTGAATAGAATGGAAGTCGGTATTAAATTTTTCATATTGTACTTGCCAGATATAATAACCTATTTCACATAGTACATTTTATTCAGTTTGACTTTTATAAGAGAAAACCTAATAATAAACCTTTTTCTTTCAATGTCGACAGAGATTATCCTCTAATCTATCATTTTCACTTTGTTAGAAAACGTTCAACAAGGTCCCTCGGTCAAGGTTTGATTCAGCGTAATCAGGCTGAGTCTCTCGTGTTTATATTTATGCCACAGATAATTTATCAGGCAATGCATTTTGCAAGAGTGATAAAATAATTATAAAGACTACATATTTCTTCTCGTTTTCGAGACGTTCTGAGATTTAAGCATTCGAACGATTCGTAACTGAGGATTTTATTTGAAGAGACTATTTATCAAATGTGCGTTATTTTTACAAGTATTGTTCATGTTTATATACGTACGGAATAAAATTAGTGATAATTTTTAATTATATTCAGAATTACAGCCAGGATCTCAAATAACTGGACAATGCGGGTAAAACATAGTAAAATTGAGAGCTGACATATTATTATGTTTATCATCTTTCTCTGTCTTTCCTAATAATAATCCTTAATATTTTTGTGAAGGAGTGCTTTAAATCGAGTACTTTTTAATAGCTTTAATATTACAATTAGTATAGTTCATAATTACAATTACTGAATTCATCAACGCCGCTGCGGTTACATATTTGAAATTTTGCAGTTGATGTAAGCATCCAATACGAAAGATTTTTAGAAATTTACCCCTAAGTGGGTGAAACTAGAGAAACCGCTGGTGGGCTAGTTATAGTTTAGAAGTATATGCTTAATTGATTTTCACAATAATCTTTAGGGGTTTATTGCATTGGTATAGATAACTTCAAACAAAAGACAGAAATACAAAAATTATTCATATTTCGTTATAAGTACGTAGTGAGACGTAGTGTATATTAATATTCATTAATATTTGAATTAAAAATTAAGATGCTCTTACAAACATGTTATTAAAAACCTCTCATCACTTATTTTCCCAAAATTATCAATGACACAAGTCACATTGCAGTGCAGTGCAACGTCACGTGACATACCTGTATCATGACGAGTCGCTGTCTTGTCAAAGTGACACGGCGCTGTCAATTGTTTGGCACCAATTAGATATTTGAACGATCTATGTCAGATGGTAAGATAATGTTGGCAAATTTGAATAAGATGCTTGAATTTGTGTACAGTTTATATTATTTTTAAATAATCAAATTAGTTTAAAAGGATGTATCTTGAGCCAAAGATCATGCAATGCCTGATATTAGTAGCAATTAGCCTGTATAGATCACCAAACTCAAGTAACAAACTAAAATAAAATGTTAGCACATTGTAGTAGTTCTAATTCTGTTCACATTAAATTTGAATTGAATTCGTATAACTCTTGCGAATGACAGTACTTAAATTTGACTTTTCTGCTCAATTGTGAGCATGTTTTACGCAGGTTTAGTCATCATTCTTGCTCTTTAAACTGATGTTGAGACACAAAAGAGAAGCTCATAGTACTTGGCCAGGTCGACGGGAAAAGGCCACGCGGTCACTCTCCTACCCGATGGTCAGACGTAGTAAAGAAGCTTACCGGCCTGCCAATCACGAAAGCTATGAAGACCGCCGAAGACAGAACCACGAAAAGCATAGTACATCGAGCGGTCAACCATTCAGACTACACACGACCTTCAGCAACGAAGATGACAACTACGATGATGTGACTTAATAAAATAGAATGATCAAATTGTCATTATATGTGTTATATAAGTTTAGTATGCACAATCATCATAATTACCTCAGCCGTAGGACGTCCACTGCAGAACATATGCCAATGAACCCCCAAATGCTGAACATCTAATTTCCTAAAAAATATATTTTAGTTCGCTAGTTCAGTTTTGTGAATTGCGAATTGCTACCATTATACCAATAAACAGTGTGCAGGTGCTACTAGTTTTAGCCAGCGCACTGTGAAGCATGTGAATAAACTTATTTCTCATAGAATACGACTTAGTCAACAAACTGAAACTCTGTGGAATTGGTCTATGACCAAGCCATTATTAGTATCGAAGACATAGCAATATGATATCGTGGTATAGATGTGATTACTTATATATTGTGGTAAGCTTCACTTAAGTTTTGGATAATAAATAAATAAAAATTTAGTGTTTGTTTCATGTCAATCGGTTCGTAAATAAAAAAGTAATTGAAATTTAAAGAATAACTCTCTCGCCACTACACCAAGACAAAGCGAGCAAAGCCGCCGGCGAGTCAACTAGTTCCTGATATATTTACTTTTTAAGTTCGTTATCCTGCAACTGTGATGACGATATTGTAGCTAATTAAAAAACAATACCATTTATTTTTCAATAAACCCTTTTTAGATTACACCTTAGCTCTCCGTCCACAACGTATTACGCACCTCGTTATGCATATCTGATCGAATGAGCTGAATTTCGATCAGGCGTGAATTTGTAAACGACCGTGGCGACCTTTGATATATACGTATCTATTTTTACTGATTCATAAGAGATATATTTTTATGCAAATTATTTATAGGATAAAAAGCATGAATTTGACCTCCTAGACTTAGACAGTCTTATGCCCGTTTTCACCAACATTATAGGTAACACCCAAGCTAGTTAGGTAACACTTAGTAGTACAAAAATGTCACCTAAATAGGCTTAGGTGTTACCTAAAATGTTGGTGAAAACAAGCATTAGTAGTATAAAAATATCACCTAACTTGGCTTAGGCGTTACCTAAACTGTTGGAGAAAATGGGCATAAAAGTTCTAGGGTAAGCGAAGAAAGTATAAAACAGCTTACGCCCCGCTATATATTTAGATTTTTAAGACTATGCTACTAGTTACCACATACTAGCATGGCATTTGCGTACTATTGCAACAGTAAGGCCCAGCTTACTAATCCAGGCTTGAGTCTACAACTTGTTGAAAAAACTTGCTAAGCTGTTATGTAGTTTGTACCACAGATCACTTTACGAGTAATAAACAAAGATACTCACAGACTATTTATTATATTAATATTAATGTGCGTATAGACTAGAAATAAGGAACGTAGTCTCAAAAGCTATAATATTGAGTGTCATGATATGATTGTGGCACACTCTATGAAATTTGTTCTAATAGGTAACATTTACAGTTACAAACCAAAGTCAAATACAGGTCTTAATATTGAATTATAATACATCGTTTTGATTTATTAGCACACTAATTCGGTAAGGCGCCGTTGGATATATTCTTGCATTATTCAATTTCACAGTTTCCCCTTTGATGTTTCCATTTTCTTTCCACAAATAACTACGGAAATGTTTAACAGAAAACGTCAAAAATAAACACTTACCTACATTTAGAAATGGTAGAGCTATTTATAGAGCTTCTTTGGAAATGTCATTTACACATTGTTGAAAAACAGGTCAAAACTATGAGCCAAACTGAATTGGCTGGACTACTGGCTATATGTTTGACAACCATCTCAAGTATTACAGTTTTATTATTGAGTTTTACCAGGAGATATCCTTGAGCAGTCTACCTTAGTGGTCACTTCAGTGTGTTGCAGAGAGCCACTGGTTCCTGGTATAGTATTTATCTATGGTCACTGGCGTCCGTAGGAGAGTATTTTTAGCAAACTTACACTTTTATTACTATATAATTATAATATGACTACATGAACTAATACTTGTATCGCTGTGCTCCAGCAAAGTTATACTTATATGTATATGACTTATATTTTTACTTGGTGGTAGGCCTCTTACTTAGTACTATTATTTATTCTGAGCTCTTGTGCAAGAGGGCGTCTTTGGTACCGCCGGAGTGTTGGATAGTTTAGCTGCGAAGCTATAGTGCGCAAGCATTATTGTTCTTGTGATGGGCACTGTAGGAAGTGAAACTGTGTGTGAAGTCTCTAAGGGTGACAAGTGCAGTGCAGTGCCACGCAAAACTACAGTTCTACGCTCTGGATAGCACTGCAACCTTGCGAGGGCAAGCGTTCCACAGCTTGCCTGTCTTATCATTTACTCGTAATTGCATAAAAAACTATTCACATGGTCCATGGTCAGCGTCATTTTAGTGGCATACAAGTGATATGTGTGTTATAAAGGCTACGAGCGAGAAGCAATACAAGCAATATGTAAATACAATTACCTAAACTGGGCGAATGGGATGAAACACTTATGTAAAAATGTAAATTTCTTATCTGGATCCTTCAGTGGCATGGCTCGTACTCCAAAATCAAAATCAAATCATTTATCTGTATAGGCCTACGGGGGCATTTACAAATTGTCAATTTACACTTATTTTTTCTTAAATTTACAAGTGGATCGGAACGCGACCACGACTGAGAAGATCCGAAGAAACTCAGCGAGCTGTCTCTATAAATATTTATATTATAATATTTATATTTTAATAAATATTTGTCAACTTGTTGTGTTTCATCAAAATCATCATCATCTCAGCCGTAGAACTTCCACTGCTGAACATAGGCCACCCCCATAATTTTCCAAAAGGACCGGTTGGAAGCGGCCTCCATCCAATGTCGTCCTGCGATCTTTATCAGGTCGTCTGTCCACCGTGTCGGTGGACGACCAACGCTGCGCTTGCCGGTCCGTGGTCTCCATTCCAGAACCTGCCGGCCCTATCGGGCATCTGTTCTGCGTGCTATATGCCCTGCCCACTGCCACTTTAACTGGCTAAACTTCTGGGCTATGTCGGTGGCTTTTGTTCTTCTACTGATCTCCTCATTTCTGATTCAATCACGTAGAGAAACCCCGAGCATAGCCCTCTCCATAGCTCGTTGTGCTACTTTGAGTTTACTTATGTGGCCCATAGTAAGAGACCACGTTTCAGTGCCATAAGTCATCACTGGTAACACACATTGGTCAATGACTCTTGTTTTGAGGCTCTGAGGTATTATTGACGAGAAGACTTCGCGAAATTTCCGTAACGCTGCCCAGCCGAGTCTGATCTTCATCAAAATAATATGCTAATATTATTATAATTTTCATGGTGCCAGTGAGGTCCTCACATCTATAGTAAAATGTCTATGGGAAGCTAAAATATTTAAAAATATAAATATAATTATTTAAACATAGCTCATGGGCACAAAATATCTCGATGGCAAACATTCATTTGTCGGATTACGCAGCTGTCGTTGGTATTTTTTTATTATAACTAGATTACAAATATTTTAATGGTGTCACGCCAAATTTAACATTAGTTTGACTGTTGTGAAGTCCGGTTTAGGGTTCCGCAACTTAGAAGAACCCTCAGTGATGCCGGGTTCCTATAAAAAACCGAATTATTTAGGTTACGAGCCATAGATAGTTGCCATTCGTCTCATATCATATCTACACAAAGTGTAAACAAGTACAATTTGAAAAATGTAATACCGACTTCCAATCTATTCAGTTATTGAAGTGTAACTCAATAACTACTGGACCGAAATTGATGAAATTTGAATGGGACACATGGGAAGCACCAGAAAATTTTAAGAATCGGTTCACCCAGTCAAAAGTTATGAGGTAACAACACAAAAAAAGTCGAATTGAGTAACTCCTCCTTTTTTCGGAAGTCGGTAGAAAAGTTATGACTCGTTACCAAAACGGATCGTTTATTTTTTATGCGAACCCTGCATAAGCTTATTTTGTCCATTACGTCTCAAGAATTTCGACGCGCAAAAACGGCGCTAATTGACATCTTAATTAACCGGCAAAAAGGAAATTTTATTAGATTTATATAATACACAACATAAGCTCATGCCAATCCATAACACATTGAAATATTTAAGTATAAATTAATTTTTGATGTATTCTACGCCTTGAATCTATTTTTCTAGAAATTATCAATCAATTATCTGCGTTTTAAACTACGTGCTCTTTTTATTATATTTTCTCATGCCAGGCACAACTAAATATACAAATTAAAATATTTTCGTCCAAGGTGAATTACAAAAATTGATGCTTTACCTATTGTTTAATACATTTTCCATAAATTAAACGAACAACCAAGCCTTGTTTCTTTTGCTCATTTAAGAAACAAACGCATTTAAAACTGAAAGTCCTTAGAAGTCAGCAGCGCGGTGACAACGCCCTTGGTGTTGCAGACGTCTTCAAGCGAGGGTGAACACTTTCCATCAGGTGGGCCGCCTGCATGCCTGGCTACTTTTGGGAAAAAAGTTGTGTTCTAATTCGAGGCTGAACATACCGTGATGTGCATTAAACTACTACCTATTATCGCAAATTAAATTTTTGAGCGTACTGTCTGAGCGCCCTGGGATACTCATTTCCTACAGACATAGAGTAGCACAGATCACTTTGCGAGTATTGTGTAGCGTCACACAGTTAATGGACACTTCCTGCGTCGATTAGTCCTAATTTCCTTAGTTCCAAATAGGTTTTTATCATTTTATCGTTTTGTTTGGTGGTGTGCCATGAATATTTTTTCGTTATTGATGCCTGACGTGTATTCTTTAAAAAAAGAATAATAAATTTGACTTAACAAGTCAAAAGTTATTCCTTTGAACATTGTATAACCCGTTAAAACTTCATAGGGTTGTACATCTATGTAATTATTGTAATTATTTATTTTGGATTATAATGGATATAATTTAATATAATAATATAATTTTTGATATAATTTGGATTATAATTTAATGCGCTATCGCTTTAGGTTATCCTGTAATGGTAGATGTAAGTATTTAATTCAATAAATAAATAAATAAATAATGTTTTAAATATCTAGTTATTTCTAGTTTCAACTGAATGAATGAAATTGGGCGTATGGACATTTGTTTACGAGGTAAATATCATTTAAGAATGATCATATGACCTTAATCACTTCTTGCTTTCAATAAATGTATTTTCATTTCTTTTCTTATTTTTGACGTATCAAAAAGGCATGATTCTATGAACCTACATAGAAGAGATTATTAGATTGCGGACACTCTGCGTAATCTATGTATTGAAAACCGGGTAAGTATATAATGTATTAACCTATGAAGATACTTGTAAAACGTATTACGCAACATGCATTAGGCTTACAGGGGGTTCACAAGCAAAATACTTTATATATATCTTCGATACATTTTAACATCGATAATATTGCGCAGGGTTAAAGGCTACAAAGAAATAATATCAGGAAGAGTAACTGCCTGCCAGTTGAAGTGGCAGTGGGCAGGGCACATAGCACGCAGAACAGATGGCCGATGGGGCCGAAAGGTTCTGGAGTGGAGACCACGTACCGGCAAGCGCAGCGTAGGTCGTCCACCGACACGGTGGACAGACGACCTGAGAAAGGTCGCAGGACGACGTTGGATGCAGGCCGCTTCCAACCGGTCCTTTTGGAAAATCATGGGGGAGGCCTATGTTCAGCAGTGGACGTCCTACGGCTGAGATGATGATGATGATGATGAACTGCCTTAAAAAAATGACATCGTGCTAAATCAATAACATCGTTCATCATCAATAACATAACATCTATGACGCAGCTGTCATAGTATACCAATCCCTACTTTCCTTCTGAAATTTAAACCAATCACCGAACATATCTATTCGTAATCTTGGAAGTAATTCGTATTTGGAATTATACTTCATTTTGGTTTGAAGGACCACTTTTTGTGTGGAATTTGTTCTGAGTTATGCTTCCTGACATTATTTCTTCGTAGGTTAGAGGCATAGATTGAATAAGTCTCCTACATTTGTCTACTTCTTATTGACCTTCTTTTGGCTGTACCAATATAGCATATATATTATTTCATTGTTTTAACCTTATAAAGTGTTTTGTTACTAATACTTATAATGAAATATTTCTTGCTAATAAAAATATTCCTCGCAGTAAATGTCGAAAACGCGTCCATTCGTACAATAGTGGAGTGGAGCGTTGTTGTCGTGATTTATTATTAGTTTAGTTTATTTTAGTTAACGCCAGCGTATGCGCAGTCGACTGCATAAATGTGTTATCGCTTTAGTAGGTATATTGTTATTTAACGGATTTCAAGACATGATCTGCCGTATAATCGCGGAAATGTACACACAACATTATATTGTACCATAATTTTGTGTTTATTGTAGGTACTGTATTGTTACAATATAGAGTTTATGTATCTGTCGCCACTTTAGACTTATGCCGGTATTCCACAATATGACTCTCAGTTGTGAGTCTCGACTTGAATGGAGATTTGACAGTAAAGCCATACAAAATTCGCTCAGGAGGGTCAGGAGGCCTCCTCCCAAAAACGAGCTACGAAGTTTCGTTTGACGGTTTTCGGGCTTTCTACTGTGAAAGTGAAAAACTACAAGTACAGTCAAGGGTGATGAAATATAAAGATATTGTAGATCTGAATCTTGAATCTTGATGAATTGATATGAAATCATAACGTCATAAAGAGTAATATGTATGAGTTTCATTTTGTGTAGGTAGGCGCGTAAATCGTATTTAATCCTTCGTATACCCTGATACGAGTAATTAAAACAAATTTATAATATAGTAATTAAAAAAGATATGCAAAGCGTTAATATTCTTGAAAATTGAATTCTACTCATGTCAAACGGGTATGGCTGACTATAAACTCTCTCTCTCTGAACTTAAACAACAATTATAATATGGCAAAACTTGTATAACATATTTAGGTACATAGTCATACTATAACAATTGCTTCACAGTATTATTACTTTGTTCGTGTAGTAGTTATGTACATTCACTAACGACTAGTTTGCCCGCGCCACAATACTGCAAGGATTTTTGAGGTCCAAAGTGTCGGCGCAACAATTGTTGCAAGTAAGTGTCACGCGCGTTTTTCTTTTGTTTATTTTTTAAAGTTATCCCAATGTTTAACCATAGAGTTTAATTCTTTAGCGTAATATATTTTCTTTCTATGGCAACACTACAGACGGACATGTTCTATCTGTGATCTTTAAAAAAAAAATATAATCAATGTTTATATTTTCATCTGTGTTTGGCGGTGAGGTAATGTTTTGTGCTATAGTTTTTGTGAATTAATCGGGTTAAACTCATGATTTTGATACAAATTAAACATGAATATGATCGTGAATGTGTAAGGAATACTGTAAATAGTGATTTAAGTTCTGACATCAAAATTTACACGATATAAATTTGTCACGAATCGACAACACTCGGTAAGCTAATTTCTCATTGTTATGATTGGTTATAATTTGCTTTATTTTGAATAGATTATACTTTTACATTGTAAAATATCACAGAAATAATGTTGTCAAGTAATAACACCCACTCAGAATATGATAAATACGCCATATCATGTCAGGATCGATAAAAAATCAAAGTCACGTGACAGTTAAATTAGCTTGTACTAAAAATTCAAAATTTGTAATTTTTTTAAAATATTTCTGATATATAATTATTCTTTGAAACCTAGTTTGGTTTGTAGAATTTCTAATAAGAATTCTAATAAAATAAAAAAACCAACAAGAAAATTTATATTTCATAAAAAAAAAAATTTTTGGAAATCACCATGTATAAGTCTAGAAAATGGGCCCCCAAGTTGAAAAAAAAATCATTATTGGCCGAAATTTCAAAGTAGCTCTTATTTTTTATGTAATTATTAATAACCTAAGCATATGTTACTAGGTAAAAATAATATTTCTGTTCTAGACATTCAAAATATTTATAAATATCAAATCAAAATCCTGTCTTGGTAAGCATCATTTATTGATAAAACTTAATTTTTGTGGTCAGATTGCAAGTTTTTTTTATGATATTATTTCTTCTACGAATTCAAATATTTGAATGTAATTAGATAGATATGTGTTTTTACTATTTAATTACCGCAAAAAACTTATAGGTATTAATGTAAAATTTTTAAATTACAATTTTTTTCCACATCAATTCTGATTTTTTCGGCTACGTCAAGTTTGTCCTCGTGTAACATAACATTTTACTAATACATTTGACATTAATGTTTATGTATCAGATTTCTTGGTTATTCAACTATCTCTGACAAAAATTTCGTCTCTTAACTCGTTATAGGTATGGCACAAGAGCCATTTATTCCCAACTCGGCGCAAACTTTTGACGCGGGCGCAGGTCGTAACACTCGGGAGCAATCACGAGGGCGCCACAGGGCTCCTTAGGCAAGCTAGTCGCTAATCTACAAAAATATTGCAACACTACCAATACGTAACTAAACTCATTTGTATTTTGCATTTGTCTCAAAAACAAATTTTTACAAAATTATTGAAATTACGCCACACTATCGCGCTTTGCTCACTAAATAATGCTGCGACATTACTAATACATCGGGATAGAGTAATCTTCTAATTCGTGAAAAGGTTTTAGTATACATTAAACTAGCATTTAGTTGACTTGATTTTTCTGTTTCTAAAGCTACTGCTTGGGAAATTCTGCCAATATCCGTTGCATTATAGTTTCATAAATATTTGAAGGTTGTTTAAATAAAGAATATGGTCGAGCATTTAGTTTCCGGACGTCACATGCAGAACTGTTTTAATTTTATTTATTGATAATTGCAGTTGACTGTACCTCTAATGGATGGTTTATTTTGACGCACAGTTCTATCTGAAGTGCGTATAAGTGTGGAGCACAAACTGTTATGGGCTATAAAACGTGACGTAGGTCAAGCGGAAAATTGTTGTGCTTAACTGAAATTAATTTATTTTGGTTGTGTATTTAAATGTATATTATATCATACTAGCTGCTCTCCGCGGTTTCACCCGCGCGGTGATGGATGATAATGATGATGAATCTTATATAGCCTATGTTACTCAGGGTGAATGAAGCTTTCCAATGGTGAAATAATTTTTGAAATCGCTCCAGTACGTTTTGAGCCATATCGTTACAAACATACATACAAATATTTCCTCTTTATATTAGTATAGATAATGCATAGACTTCATGTCGTTGACATAAACTTACTACTTTAGGAACCAAGAAATATCTATCTATTATACCTATACCTACTTTATAGCGCAAAGTATGTACGAGTTAATCAAGTTGTGTTACTATCTATATAACTTTAACTTTAAGCCGATTTACATGTTTATAATATGAAAACGGAACAGCACTTACGAATATGTCTAATTATGTTTAGTTCAAAATTATTAGATTTTAAGCTTGACTTGATTAAATTAACTATATTGTTGAAATGGCGAACCGTGAACGAGTGAGCTTGTTTTCCCTTTTTAGGGCTCGTAGTCAATAAGAAGGAATCTTTTTAATATCTCCATGTCTGACTGTCTGACTATGTACCACAGCTATTTCATCTAAACACTGTAAATACTCTTCTGTTGTACTATTATGATTATAATATAAACTATTATAAATATAATTATAATAACTTACTCTGCCTGACTGACTGACAGCAATGTGTATATAATAAGTGTATACTTGTTTACACAAATACTCATGTTAACAATTATTTATAATATGTGCATCTGACTTTACGCACACCTTTGTTTACAAAAAAAGTCAATAAGATACCAAATATTATAGTTTTTTTTATAAATGTAGCAGATCGCAGATCCTATACCGCTACGAATTTGAAATGTTAGTAGTTGATTTTATGTTGTTAGCATCTATTGAGTAAGTTTTTTTTTTGAAATTTCTCCACTAGGAGAGTGAATTAAATTTTTGGAACTTAAATTAAATGGCAATTTATTCCGGTGGTTTCGTACCCCATGGACCAAGTGAGCAGGGTCGCTAGTTTGTGCTAAATATAAAATATTTAATACAAAAAATTAGAAGCAACAGAAAAAAAGAAAGACATACCTATCCCTTCAAGTATTGTGTCGTAGAAGGACAGCTTTGAACTAATAGAAACTTCTAAAACACTTGTATGCTAAAAATATTTAAAAACCACTATAGTAACTACGTAATGAAATATTTTAATTTATGAAAAACGGTATGCATCTATAGAGGTTGAGGTAAACGTTTTAGTCATCATATGCCTATTGTGTTGTACTTACATTATTTAATTATTTTATCTTCTTGTTTCAGGTAAGTTACATGACACGGTACAAACAAATGCTAATTTAATTTGGCTTCTGGTAAGTATCAGTAAGAAGTTTTGTTTTATTTGCAATTAACAATGACAAGAAATTAGTGATTGTAAAGATAACAAACTGTAAAGATTTACTAGTACAATATCAGCACCTCCAACAGGAAGCAACTGGTATTACAAATATTATTATAAAGACGGTTACTACTTACAAATTAACAGAAATCTGCTCTTTTATAAAGAAGATCTAACAGACAGTGCATCTGAATTTAATGTTTTTAAAAATATTACGTACGAAATATTATGTAGGTACACGTTACGTCCACATGAATTTTTCTCTTTTCCAACATCGCTGCATAAATCAAATATTGGTACATAATTTCTGTTGTGCTATATTTGTACATTTTAGCTGACTTCATTAAGGCGTATGACTTCGTCAACCGAAGTCAAAAAGTAAGTCATTTATTCAATTTAGACATCAAAGACGCACTTATGGACGTCGATTATTCGTTATAATGCACTACTACTAGACTACTACTACTACTACTCTACTCTCTCGGTACTAATATTTAAATATAGTTTTCAGTTTATTTACAGAGACGTCCGAGATAATGGACACAAAATGAATAGTTTTTCTAAACGACCTGTCAGTTTGTTTGACAGCTATTACAGTATCTTCATAAATATTTTTTTCTTGAACGGTTATGGATTATGATTATGAAAAACGATAATGTTTGGTACTATAATTATATTATTATTTATATACTAGAATCTGCCCTGTCCTATATTATGGAGATGGCTGTAAGAACGAATAAATATGATATAGTTTGAAAAAAAATCAGACTATCTAGTTGTTTGCTTGTAAATTGTTTATATCTTTACGTGTCATTTACTGAAGTATTTACTTATTTATGCATGTATCAGTAATTAAATAAGGAAGGGTTTCGAAATATTAACATTGCCGTTGCAATGCAAAGTTCGGCACGAAACAGAGCAAATACAAAAAGTATGTTTCATTGTTTTCAAAATTTTCCCAAAAGGTACAATTAAACTTGAAGTGTGGCTTGACACGGATTCCTATCACCATATCCCGCCAAGCACCAGCCAGGTTATTGATCTTTTCCTTGCTAGTTAATATTCTATGCGCACGCGCACATCGCCTCGACGAATACGTCCGCTCGGTGCGTGCGCGCAACTCACTTGTGAACGTGGCTTAAAGTAAGAAGTTTGAGCCTAATAAATTATTTGTGAGGGAACAAAGTAGAGAGAGTGTAGGTAGAGGTAACAACATATGATAGAATTGGCGTAGCTTCTATTAAAGTATATTTATTGTCCTGGTTGTTGGCTTAGGACATAAGTCGTGTCGTGATGTCAGGTCTCCCTCATCGTCACCTTGGGACGGAATATAGCTATATCTAATTAAGTAAATTCTAATGAGAAACCAGCATAAGCTTTAACAAGTACTCTCTCAGTAACTCAAAAGCTATGGAACCGAATCTGATGAAATTTGGAAAAAAATGGGACCACACGGGCAGCACCAGTATTTAAACAAAAAAAAAGAGTTTTGTGAATAGGTTCACCCTATCGGAAGTTATGAGTTAACAGACATAAAAAAAATACAGTTGAGTTGAGTACCTCCTCCTTTTTGGAAGTCGGTAGAAAAATTGCATCTTTTCTATCGTTTAGTATGTTAAGGTGACAGTTTCAACTATTAAGTTTATATTAATTTTATATTACAATTTGTGTCCTTTACCTTTTATTGAAGGACGCTTCATATTCAATATTGAACTTAGTTAAAATTTGAGTAGATTGCGTACGGCATTTAAGATTAAATCGAGATCTGAAACCGAAAGAAGCCTTTCCGAAACGGATCCTCAAATAGATCTGCATTCTGTGCTTCAATAATTATACTATCTAATCTAATCGTGCTAAATAATTAGGCGTTCCATAAACATTACGCATTACTGAATTGGCGTCAATATCTACGATTTTAAGACGTCCCTTTGCTATACCCAATTGCAAAATATGTTTTGGCTTCCAATATATACCTATACAGCCTTATTAATAAACTTGGCTTACACCTGGAGTAGTTAAAACATCATTCTGTAAATTTTTCGCTTGCAGTAAATGTCACGCGTGAAAGCAAGACAAAGCATGTTACGCCTAATCTATGTTTACGCAACGTTTATTAATAAATGCTATAGGCTATATCCTAGGCTATGTTAGTGTGTTCAAAACACGTTCTAACCTAAATAGTGAATCTGTCCATATAAAGTAAATCCCAAGACGAGGTTCAAAACATGTTAATACAGCGTTCAGTGATTCGTATTACGATTATCTTAACGTTCACTGACTTGGAACGATTCTCAGTTTATTTTACTTGTACTACAACACGATTTGACTTGTATACTATAAACTCTGAATCATTTATCCTATTCAGGCATCAAGGAGTCACTCGTGAACTATATTTAAGGTTTTTATCAAACTATTGATTATAACAAAACATTCAAATAAATCTTTCCTTTGTTTCGTCAAGCCGTGCGATTCCGTAATGATTCGTCGACGAGCTCACCGATGTCAAATACTTCGCCCTTGTACATAAGGTTGCTTTTCCAACGTTTCTTTTCATCTCTTCATTTGTTTCACGGATGTTGTTAAAGATGCAACAATGTTTGCTCTTAGGCAGAGCGCAGACTTGAGTCACGATAGTTTTAAAACAGACTATTGCTTTACAAAAATTATGAAGACGCGCACACTTCAAACAAAACGTCTCATAGACAGAATTGTCTCATAGTCAAAACAGTTTCGTTTGAGATGCGCGACGTGTAATAGGAAAAAACAATTTGGTTTTAGTTTTAAGACAGACTTGTCTATGTGAGGAAAGTCTGGCTTAACTGTCGTGACTACAATGTGCGCTCAGCCTTAGAGAATCGCACGGCAGGGCTAGACGCTATGGTGTTATTTTTAAAAATTTTAATATCTTTAGCTACATAAGCCGTACACTAACATGCTTTCAAAGTAAGGTAAAGAATATTTGTTTTAACGTTTAGTATATTTTAAGACAAGGCAAGGGGCAGTTGTTATTGTTGTTGGAAGACAGAAGCAAGACGTCAATGCACCAAAATAAAAGTAAAATATTCAAATGCAAAAATGACCTGCAAAACTGATCTCTTTTAAGTCACCGGGGCGAAAATGTGTACTTTCGGTATTTTACTAAATTAATGGTCCAGTTTATTCAATCATCATTACCTTTCACAAATTAAATCCCCAGAAGATCCTCAAGAGCTTTTTGACTCACGCCTTCTTTGTTTACGTCATTCAATAAAACGCGAACCTTGAAGATTTCTCTCGGATCCGCCCAAAGCGTTCGTGTTGCGCATTAAAACGTATTATACGCAATTATTAACATAAAGGAATCGTTTCAATTCATTCATTTATTCAGTTACGGATTCGAAACATCCAAATGAAACGGGGGCAAAAGTCGAATGACAAATGAAGGAAATCTTTTGATACTCGCTGAAAGAGCGCAGGATGATATAAAGAGTTTCACGGTTTTATGGGTACGTTTTTTCGTAAGAGTAATTGTTATACTTTTGCCAATCATATGCCAATTGTGTTATTATAAACTTGATTTCAGATGTTAGTGGGATTCAAATATAGTTTTATTTTCAACCTTACTAGTTTTTTAACTGACTTCAAAAAAAGAAGAGGTTACTTGTTCGATTATATGTATTTTTTGTGTATGTTTTTATTACCGATTTCTATTTCTATTTGTGGACCGATTCTCAAAATTATTTGGTAGAGTATACTTCCGAACTGGTTCCATTTATGTTTCATCATATTCGGTCAAGCAGTTTTACACTCGAATAACTGAAATGTGTTACGCCCATCTTGATGATATCATAATTGACGGTGAATAACAATCAATCCTGTAAGTACCAAGTCACTAAAAATGGCGAAATAAAATTTTACTAAAAGATGGGACCGACTTCAACACCAAAAACAAAGACTATGCGATATTAGTTCTAACTAACATCGCATTCCTATCTACCGTAGCATTAACAGTCGATAGAAAGGAGATAGAGAAATCAGCCGTAACGTAAAGCGACTTTGTGAACCTATTTTGCATTTGAACGCGCAAACTTAACTAATGTCCCGCAATAGGTCGTCTTTGATGTTGCTTTGGTAAATTGGAACAACAAACGATTGGGATGCTAATCAGTGGAAATCCATCAAGTGGGAAACGTTTAGAATGAATTTGTACTTTAGCTAACTGCGTTAAGGCTATGTTTGACTTGACTTGCCCTGGTCTGGATTTTTTGAGAATGTTTTTAAGTACTCTCTTTTAATAATATATGTTCTATATTACGAGATAAAGAATTTTCATTTCGCTATCGGAATATGAATCGTAAAAGTTGTGCAAGAAATCGTCTTGGTAATGAAGTAGTAGTGCGCAAGTATACATATTGTCTTCGCTGTAACTAGTAAAATTACTTTGCTGATGAGGCCCAAAAAACTCGAAGTGACGAGCGCATTATGATTCCTCAGCAAAACTGCAACCGTAATAGGCAAGCGTGGTGCTTACTATCACTGGGCTTACCCGTCTGGTCACTTCATCAAAAGTACATTTACAAAGTGAACAATGAAATGAATATATAAGTGAACTCAATTGTTTATTATATAGCTCAGAGGCCGTGACTCAAACAATTTGCGAAAAAATATTCGTTTCGTAAGCGTTAATGCGTCCCGCTTTGGCGTCCAAACTATGAGTTATCTGTGTCACAGTTGACTAAACAAATTACAGCTAGTACAGTTTCACGTGAACGATACAATTAAGTTGTACTTATACAGTTATTCGTGCTAGGCCCACAGTTCAATCGGTTAGTTTAACACATTCACAATTTATATGTAGCCTAGCTTTTATTGCGTTTTTATTTGAACTGATTTTTTTATGAAGCGATTCTTTGAGAACAATGTATGTTTAATTGATACGAAAAATATTGTATGTCATGTGACAAAAATCACGTCGATCCTTGCTCCGTTAATTCCTTTACTAATAGTGGATATTGTGGAATTGCATCAAGTAATTATATCGACTATTAGTGTACATTTAAACATAATGATCAATTGGCGTAAATGTAACTTAAAAAAAGCATGTGTGAATTTCGAATTATAATTAATGAATAATTAATAGGCCAATTTCATATACTCCATATAGTTCATTCATAAAGAGTTCATTGTATTAATTTTGATCATTAAGAGGATTGCATAGCTAGTACTTTCCATACTAAAAGAGAAAACTCTTTTCTACTTCTTAACATTGTCCGATTTCAGTGTTTTTTTTTCATGGAATCATCAGATTGTTTAATATGAATATGTTTTGATTTTATCAGTATAACAAAGTACTATAATTTTCTTTTTTTAGAACTTAAAAATACTGAAAAAATCAAAACGTACGGGCATGGTAAACAATGTGATGATACCATGAAAAAAAAATCACTGAAATCGGACAATGTTAAGAGGTAGAAAAGAGTTTTTCTCTTTTAGTATGGAAAGTACTAGCTACGCAACCCTCTTAATATGGCCCCATTGGCTTCCAAAACACAGTGAAAACTAGTTCGGAGTCAACGAGCTCATACATTTAGTGTACACAAATCCCTTATTAAAATAAACTTGATATAATAGAAAAAATAGTAGTTACAAACGAAATATCTGAAACAAAAATAACGTCACTTCAAATTATAAAACCAAACACACTGTTCAACAAAGCAAAAAATATTCCATGAACAAATCTCCCAAAAACGCATTATCCCCAATATCACCTCATAGTGGAATAAAAAACCGATGGAATTGTGAATATAGAGTTTTTTTCCTCCACTCATCAGTATTCAGTAGGTACGTAGGCTCAATAGCCAGAGCCGTGACTAGGGCTGGGCGACAGGGGCACGCGACAGGCTGCTGTTTCGGTTCATTTACTAAATTCGATCTCTCATTTTTCTTTATTTTTTTATTAAATGTTACATTTGTTGTGTGTGTATCTCTAAATACATATGTGACTTAAATGTGTAATAAATACTCTAAATAAAGAAACTCAACAGTTTTATTTTTCTACCGACTTCCAAAAACAGGAGGAGGTACTCAATTCGAATGTATTTTTTTGTGTGTTTGTTACCTCATAACTTTCGACTGAGTGGACCGATTCTCAAAATTAATTTATTAATGGAAGTAGGTGCTTACCGTTTGGTCCCATTTAAATTTCATCAAATTCGGAATAGTATGTTGTTGAGATACACTCCAATAACTGAATAGAATGGAAGTCGGTATTACATTTTTCAAATTGTAATTGTGTACATTAATATTTATTTAGCTGTTTCTACCAACATAGTATGCCTTCGTACCCTAAACCTAAAATTTTAACATTAGTTAATTGACAAGAAATTATTTCATCTTACTTTCATATTCGTATTTATAGCATACTCACACATAGATAACGATCATAGAGATTGAGTAATGTATGAATTGGAAAAAGTGAATAGGGAAGCCGCATTGCTAAGTAGTATGTCTTTCAGACGACCATTAAATTTTAACTACTATTTATACTGTATTGGATATAAATCAAAATACATATTATACGTATATATACTATACGTATTTTGACATTAATTAAGAAACTGTGCCCATGCAACATCAACCCTAACTCCGTCCGTATCCGTCAGTAAGTACGTGCGTTTGGAGCCGAAATGAACAATAGGATCCTTTATGACCGGGAACATTCTCTATATGCGGCTTAATTGATTCACGAAGGCTTTTGGCGGATGGTATTCCGGTGAACTATGGCTTGTAATACAGTGTTTTACGCAGTAACTATCGAATAGTATGTGGTGTAAGTGGAGGAAATATCGCTCTTATTTTCTGTATTTTTAGAGTTAATGTAGGTAATTTTTAAAAGTTTCAATATATAATGCTTTCCATACATTTATTATGTAAATTGGACACTTTATTAATGAAAATAGTGGCGAATATTAGGTATTCTGTGATTCTGGTGAAAAATACCAAAGTTAACACTTCGCCCTGCAGCCTCACCCGTGGAATAATAATTGCACAAGATGTTTTTTTGGACTAAACATTACTGTCACTCTCCCATCTTTAAACTATTCCTGTGTAAAAATCACACTATGGCTCATATTAATCAACCATTGCTTCTTGATAGTAAAGTTTTAATATGTTTTAAGTTATTGATGTGCTTGTTTTTGCTTAATGCTCGTTGACAATTGATCAATCATTGAATTCGCAAAGTATGCGAAAATATTTGGCATAAACAGTCATAACTTCTGATCGCATTGACTTACAAATTTGAATTTATTACAGCTGAAAGAGACTGTAGATCCGAGTCTTTGATATAAATTTCAGCTTTCAACAGAAAGGTAACATAGCGATCCTATCAACGTTCCGTTTTTCTTTTGAGGTGCGGAACCCTAAAATACATTTTTTATCAGGCTGGCCTCTCTTAGGGCTCAATGACAAAACCTTAGCTACGCCAATGGATATTATGAGCACCAAAATGACACACTAGAAAGCTACTACAGTGCTCGTACATTTCCTTGGAGTAAGGCTTTCAAGGGAATGTAACTGTCACTCTACCGGAAATGATACAGACGCCAGGCCATAACAAATGTGTCCGTAACGCTTCGACCGCACCTGCGATATCGTCACAAATCAATGCCTCCACAAGTTTAATACACATATTATAGGTATATTTTACTATATTGAGGGTTGAGTGTTGTTTTTGTGATAAATACCAGCAGGGTTTTTATCACAAAACTATGTATCTCAATTGCTAACAAATATTGATTGAAATCTTGAAAAATGGCGGCTCTTTGTTAATTTTGATAACTCCAGTAAGCAAAAATGTAAGTAAGTTGATGAGTGGAGCTGACAAAAGTGACATAGATACCATTTTTTTCAATTTTAATCAACATTTGTTAGCAACTGAGATACATAATAGCCCTGCAGGTCTAGTTTGACCAAAATCGTATATCAAGTAGTATATTTTTAAGTTTTCTAGAGTTTTAAATTTTGTAGATGAGAAGTCGCACACACTACCGTCATATTATTTATACTAATATTTATTCTAAAGATGAAAGATTTGTATTTGTGTATGTAACGAATAAACTTGAATACTAATAAACTTGAACTATGTATATATAATAAACTTATACTTGTTACCATTAATTATGAAGACATTTTTCACAAACTAGTAACATTTGTATTCAAACTCTTTTTGAATATTTTGAGGCAATTATAGTTCGTCGCCAATCCGACTAATCGTCGGAATCCCTACCTTGAGGCTTGAGTTTTCTATGAAAATAACGTGTTGAAGTAAATCTACGACGCGGGTTTTTTGGTACCTGTGGGCTAGCTAGCTACTCGTACCACCCTCAAAAGTGAAAACCTGTCGCTAATCACACATCAGTGTGTTCCAGCAGCTGTCCTGACGAGCCACTCTTCCACCAGATCTTGTGTGATGATGCCAACTTCAACCGCATCATTACTAACCAAGTGAGATAAACACTATAGATAGACAAACACTATTCTGTCAAGCTTTTTTTAAATACCGCGCAAGGCGGCCTTAATCTAAAATTACCGTATTGATGACTAGCTGCTCTCCGCGGTTTCACCCGCGCGGTGATGGATGATGGTGATGATGATGAATCTTATATAGCCTATGTTACTCAGGGTGAATGTAGCTTTCCAATGGTAATAGAATTTTTGAAATCAGTCCAGTACTTTTTGAGCCAATTCGTTACAAACATACTTACATACAAATCTTTCACCTGTATAATATTAGTATAGAAGTATAGATTAGATTGTACCTACTTAGATAGATATCACGCTCTAATTTTATAAATGCTTTGTGAAACCTCTAGCATTTTTTCACTTCACTTTTAATACTTGTAGAAACTACCCGGGTATACTAAAACACGAAATTGCTTGTTATTTAAATCATGCTATCAATAGTAATTAGCGAGCTCTTGGCATCTGATTGAGATCGCCTTGTCTAATAAATTTTATCGGAGCAGACACTGAAATTAGCGCTTTCATTAGTTCGTTCGCCGATTATATAACGGGAAGTACACACATCAAAAAAGTTTGTGATCATTAGCATAAGTTGTTTTTTTTTTCTACGGACTTACAAAAAAAGGAGGAGTTACTCAATTCGACTGTTTTTTTAATGTTTGTTACCTCATACTTTTCGACTGATTTTCAAAATTCTGTTTTTGTTTGAAAGCTGGTACGCTGGTATTAATTTTGATCATTAAGAGGATTGCATAGCTAGTACTTTCCATACTAAAAGAGAAAACTCTTTTCTACTTCTTAACATTGTCCGATTTCAGTGTTTTTTTTTCATGGAATCATCAGATTGTTTAATATGAATATGTTTTGATTTTATCAGTATAACAAAGTACTATAATTTTCTTTTTTTAGAACTTAAAAATACTGAAAAAATCAAAACGTACGGGCATGGTAAACAATGTGATGATACCATGAAAAAAAAATCACTGAAATCGGACAATGTTAAGAGGTAGAAAAGAGTTTTTCTCTTTTAGTATGGAAAGTACTAGCTACGCAACCCTCTTAATATGGCCCCATTGGCTTCCAAAACACAGTGAAAACTAGTTCGGAGTCAACGAGCTCATACATTTAGTGTACACAAATCCCTTATTAAAATAAACTTGATATAATAGAAAAAATAGTAGTTACAAACGAAATATCTGAAACAAAAATAACGTCACTTCAAATTATAAAACCAAACACACTGTTCAACAAAGCAAAAAATATTCCATGAACAAATCTCCCAAAAACGCATTATCCCCAATATCACCTCATAGTGGAATAAAAAACCGATGGAATTGTGAATATAGAGTTTTTTTCCTCCACTCATCAGTATTCAGTAGGTACGTAGGCTCAATAGCCAGAGCCGTGACTAGGGCTGGGCGACAGGGGCACGCGACAGGCTGCTGTTTCGGTTCATTTACTAAATTCGATCTCTCATTTTTCTTTATTTTTTTATTAAATGTTACATTTGTTGTGTGTGTATCTCTAAATACATATGTGACTTAAATGTGTAATAAATACTCTAAATAAAGAAACTCAACAGTTTTATTTTTCTACCGACTTCCAAAAACAGGAGGAGGTACTCAATTCGAATGTATTTTTTTGTGTGTTTGTTACCTCATAACTTTCGACTGAGTGGACCGATTCTCAAAATTAATTTATTAATGGAAGTAGGTGCTTACCGTTTGGTCCCATTTAAATTTCATCAAATTCGGAATAGTATGTTGTTGAGATACACTCCAATAACTGAATAGAATGGAAGTCGGTATTACATTTTTCAAATTGTAATTGTGTACATTAATATTTATTTAGCTGTTTCTACCAACATAGTATGCCTTCGTACCCTAAACCTAAAATTTTAACATTAGTTAATTGACAAGAAATTATTTCATCTTACTTTCATATTCGTATTTATAGCATACTCACACATAGATAACGATCATAGAGATTGAGTAATGTATGAATTGGAAAAAGTGAATAGGGAAGCCGCATTGCTAAGTAGTATGTCTTTCAGACGACCATTAAATTTTAACTACTATTTATACTGTATTGGATATAAATCAAAATACATATTATACGTATATATACTATACGTATTTTGACATTAATTAAGAAACTGTGCCCATGCAACATCAACCCTAACTCCGTACCTATCCGTCAGTAAGTACGTGCGTTTGGAGCCGAAATGAACAATAGGATCCTTTATGACCGGGAACATTCCCTATATGCGGCTTAATTGATTCACGAAGGCTTTTGGCGGATGGTATTCCGGTGAACTATGGCTTGTAATACAGTGTTTTACGTAGTAACTATCAAATAGTATGTGGTGTAAGTGGAGGAAATATCGCTCTTATTTTCTGTATTTTTAGAGTTAATGTAGGTAATTTTTAAAAGTTTCAATATATAATGCTTTCCATACATTTATTATGTAAATTGGACACTTTATTATTGAAAATAATGGCGAGTATTAGGTATTTTGTGATTCTGGTGAAAAATACCAAAGTTAACACTTCGCCCTGCAGACTCCCGTGGAATAATATATATATTTTTTTTTTTTGCACAAGACATTGCACAAGATGTTTTTTGGACTAAACATTACTGTCACTCTCCCATCCTTAAACTATTCCTGTGTAAAAATCACACTATGCCTCATATTAATCAACCTTTGCTTCTTGATAGTAAAGTTTTAATATGTTTTAAGTTATTGATATGCTTGTTTTTGCTTAATGCTCGTTGACAATTGATCAATCATTGAATTCGCAAAGTATGCGAAAATATTTGGCATAAACAGTCATAACTTCTGATCGCATTGACTTACAAATTTGAATTTATTACAGCTGAAAGAGACTGTAGATCCGAGTCTTTGATATAAATTTCAACTTTCAACAGAAAGGTAACATAGCGATCCTATCAACGTTCCGTTTTTCTTTTGAGTTGCGGAACCCTAAAATACATTTTTTATCAGGCTGGCCTCTCTTAGGGCTCAATGACAAAACCTTAGCTACGCCAATGGATATTATGAGCACCAAAATGACACACTAGAAAGCTACTACAGTGCTCGTACATTTCCTTGGAGTAAGGCTTTCAAGGGAATGTAACTGTCACTCTACCGGAAATGATATAGACGCCAGGCCATAACAAATGTGTCCGTAACGCTTCGACCGCACCTGCGATATCGTCACAAATCAATGCCTCCACAAGTTTAATACACATATTATAGGTATATTTTACTATATTGAGGGTTGAGTGTTGTTTTTGTGATAAATACCAGCAGGGTTTTTATCACCAAACTATGTATCTCAGTTGCTAACAAATATTGATTGAAATCTTGAAAAATGGCGGCTCTTTGTTAATTTTGATAACTCCAGTAAGCAAAAATGTAAGTAAGTTGATGAGTGGAGTTGACAAAAGTGACATATATACCATTTTTTTTCAATTTTAATCAACATTTGTTAGCAACTGAGATACATAATAGCCCTGCAGGTATACTTTGACCAAAATCGTATATCAAGTAGTATATTTTTAAGTTTTCTATAGTTTTAAATTTTGTAGATGGGAAGTCGCACACACTACCGTCATATTATTTATACTAATATTTATTCTAAAGATGAAAGATTTGTATTTTTGTATGTTGTATTGAAATGCTATGTTTACTTACATTATAAGAGAATGCCTACACTAGCTAATAAATCAAAGGAAACATTAGAAATATAAATATATAATAATAGATAACGTGACCTGACAAACTTTCACATATGGTGTCTTTCTTTTTATAATATAACTTGACCAGTTTCACTTTATGGCGTCTCTCCTTCTTTTTACGAGGCAAGAAACTATATAAAAGACACAGCTTCCTTTATAATGGTTAGTATCTAATTCTTCTTTATTAATGGCTTAATGACATCGAGCCAGTTCTTCTCAGGCCCAATAGCTCAATGGTTGATGGGACCTTCGCCAAGTATATCGATTTCCAGTTATCCTTTCTTCTATGGGATATACGATATATTGTGATAAGCGTCTTTATTATTTTATAATATCAATCCAATCATCAAAATAATAATTCGTTTTTCTTTTAGGAATCCTCTCTCCTCAAAATGCCAAATTAATTCAATCCCTGACGTCTCCATTGTGTCATTCCATCTGGGTTCTCCTTTTTTAAAGTTTGTCACGTTGCAGGTCAATAAAGAAATAGTTTTTAAATACACACAATAAGGATTTAATGCAATGAAATATGATCATGTAATTATATTACAATGTAACGAATAAACTTGAACTATGTATATATAATAAACTTATACTTGTTACTTGATCGATCACTACCTTGAGTTTTAAGCTTGAGTTTTCTATGAAAATAACGTGTTGAAGTAAATCTACGACGCGGGTTTTTTGGTACCTGTGGGCTAGCTAGCTACTCGTACCACCCTCAAAAGTGAAAACCTGTCGCTAATCACACATCAGTGTGTTGCAGCGGCTGTCCTGACGAGCCACTCTTCCACCAGGTCTTGTGTGATGATGCCACCTTCAACCGCATCATTACTAACCAAGTGAGATAAACACTATAGATAGACAAACACTATTCTGTAAAGCTTTTTTTAAATACCGCGCAAGACGGCCTTAATCTAAAATTACCGTATTGATGACTAGCTGCTCTCCGCGGTTTCACCCGCGCGGTGATGGATGATGGTGATGATGATGAATCGTATATAGCTTATGTTACTCAGGGTGAATGTAGCTTTCCAATGGTGAAAGAATTTTTGAAATCGGTCCAGTACTTTTTGAGCCAATTCGTTACAAACATACTTACATACAAATCTTTCCTCTGTATAATATTAGTATAGAAGTATAGATTACATTGTACCTACTTAGATAGATATCACGCTCTAATTTTATAAATGCTTTGTGAAACCTCTAGCATTTTTTCACTTCACTTTTAATACACGTAGAAACTACCCGGGTATACTAAAACACGAAATTGCTTGTTATTTAAATCATGCTATCAATAGTAATTAGCGAGCTCTTGGCATCTGATTGAGATCGCCTTGTCTAATAAATTTTATCGGAGCAGACACTGAAATTAGCGCTTTCATTAGTTCGTTCGCCGATTATATAACGGGAAGTACACACATCAAAAAAAGTTTGTGATCATTAGCATAAGTTGTTTTTTTTTTCTACAGACTTACAAAAAAAGGAGGAGTTACTCAATTCGACTGTTTTTTTTAATGTTTGTTACCTCTTTTTTTTCGACTGATTTTCAAAATTTTTATTTGAAAGCTGGTACTTCCCGTGTGATCTCATTTAAATTTTATCAAATTCGGTTCAGTATTTTTTGAGTTACACTCCAATGTATGAATAAAATGAAAGTCCATATTCAAATTTTTCACCTTGTACTCTTTTATTGAACTTTATCAAGAAAAAATCTTTGTTTTGTGTGTTTTCTTTAAATAGTACCATAATTAAATACGTACCCAGCTTGAAATTAAAAAATAAGACTTAAAAAATAAATGAGGAATTAATCGTAATTTAATTGTAACAGAAATTTGATATAAAGAAAAATACTGTTTAACCAAACATAACAACAATGCATTAATAAAATGCTTATATTCATTATCATGTAACTCCTCCCCTGGCTCGAACACATGCGGTGATCCTCCTGGGCATGCTGAGAATCAAGTTATCCAGCATTTCTTGGTGTAACCGTTCCCAGTATTTTTCTTCATATCATATCTGTTACAATTACATTATGATTAATAATAAATTTTTTTTTTAAATGTTTTATGTTTCATTTCAAACAGGGTATTTCTATTTAAATAAAACACACAGCAAATATTTTTTCTTGATAAAGTTAAATTTAAAAAAAAATTATCAGCCTATGCTAGTGATCACAAACTTGTTTTGATGTGTGCACGTCACTGTGTGTTAGGTAGGTACATTATCGATATTTTAAACGAACGATTGGCCACACTAATTAAATTGTAATTAAGTTATCTCCGGCGCGTTCATTTCATTATAATTTAAGTAACTTACAACATTTCATAGCAGCGCGTAAATTTTACATATCGTAACTTATACACATTTACTTTATACAGCAAATAACGTATATTATACACATTTGTAATTTTACATTAGAACTTAATTTAATAGCCGGGTACTTATATATTCTAGCTACATTAGCCGATTATACAACGAGAAGTATATCACTGTGTGTTTGGTACGTTATCGATATTTTAAACGAATGATTGGCCACACTAATTAAATTGTAATTACATAATCTCAACTCCGTTCATTTCTTTTTAATGTTATTTGACGGTTTAACTTACGCGGTAGGCATAGTCGAATATCTCGACCGGTTTATATATAAGTAAGCGTAAGTTAAACCGTCAAATAATATTAAAATGTGTAATACTTTTACGAAAGTTTCAAACCGTTCATTTCATTATAAGTAATATAACTTACAGCATTTATAAACGCAGGTTTTACATATTAATTTATGGAAATATTGCTATGGGGTTCAGCGGCTGATATAGACCATCTTCATCCTACAAAAACGAGCTATTCGAGCTATATACGAAATCCCCGTGAATCTATGAGATATTTATTTAAAGAAATCAATATAATTATCGTTGTCTTCCTTATATGGATTTGAAAACATAATGTATGTTCGTAAAAATTTAGGTACATAAATATAAGTTGAATAGTGATCACCGCCCTTTTAATACTAGAAATACAAATAGGATAGCTGTACCTAGTTTTAGACTTGTTAAGACTAATAAGTCATTCCTAGGAAATTGTGTGCGTTTTTACAGAGGGCAAATTCAAGTTGAAAAACGTTGTAAAAAACGTTTTAATAAACAAAGGTTATTATAAAGTCCGACATTATATAGAGCGTCTTTGATGCCTAAATTGAATAAATGATTTTGACTTTGACTTTGAATTGAAGACTTAATAAATATTTGGTACTAGGCGCTTTTAGTATTACTAGCTGCACGCCGTGATTCCGCCTGCTCTATAAGTTCCGTAGGAATATTTTCCTGAATAAAAATTAGATTTCGTGTTATTAGCGCGGGGTATAAAAATACTTTTTTGGCTTCAGTGCTTTGGTGCAAGTCATCCTTGACTGTATAGGTAGATATTCCATAGGTATACTCGTGGTTCCATTCGTCAATATTTCGAAGTAAGTTGACGAGACGATGGATGAAACGTGTCAACTCTCGAGTTTGCCCGATAGATCGCGATAATCATACTCCACCGCAGACGAAGTCGCAGGCACTGCCTATTGGTCTATTATTTTCAAATTAGAAAGAATAAACGATTAAGATTACGACTCGATTTCGCGATAAATCTATTGAGTATGAAGTACTTAAAGTGCCCTAAACGTGACTGTAGAGATAAACTCATTTAATTTAAATTAGTTTCATAAATACAATTTATAGCCTTAATTTGGAAACTACAAGTATAATGCCAAACTTTGTCCAATTTGTTAGATTCTAAAATACGTAATAAATAACTTTGGAGGGCTTAATCCCTAAGTTGGGGCAATTTTCTATGATGGATGTGAATATTTAAAATAAACTTAGATTTATTTGAGTTAAAAAGCATTCAACTTTTTTCAACATTATGAGCTGTTTTGAAAAGTCTGCTGTAAATATTTTTATAATAAATAGTGTTACAGTTTGGATCACGTTTGCTGTGTTGTGAAACGGTGAACTAAAAACTCAATATTTTTCTTGAGGCCTATGGAGTGATTATAGGTATATGTTTGTTTCTACTTTCCTTAGCGCTTTAGTTTTTAATTGAAAAATATTGAAAATATTGCAACTCACCTACATACAGCTAACACGGTCGGACAGATATGAATGACGAAACAATAAATTAGGTTCATTCATTACACATAAATTGTTCATTCATCGTTCTAGATTGAATTAACTCAAAGACGGGATTCCAAAGTTAAATAAACGTATTTTTGTTCTACTTCTGTACTGGCAATCAAGAGCTTTTTCTTTTTATTTGAGAAAGAGAGATAGCCAGTGTCAGGCCTACTTTATGTTAAACGGTAGTCTATTCCTATAAGGATCTATTCCTCGAAGGAACCGAACGAGCATCATTGCTTCTCGACAGAGATATGTATTTACCTGGATGACTTCTTTCAGCATGTGCGATATGCCATCAAAGCTAAATAATCTGTTTAAGTGTAACGTAATCGCATCGTTAACGTATTTAGTACAAACTGTAATTTATCTAGTACAATAGTGGCACAGATAACTCATAGTTTGTACTGAATAAGTAAACGATACGATAACGTTATACTTAAGCAGATTTTCGTGCTCGCCCCACTGCTTAAATGCACACCTTTAATTAATCTTTTTTTTGGCAATTAACCTTTTTCTACCGACTTCCAAAAAGGAGAAGGTAATCAATTCGACTGTCTTCTAAACTTTCGATTGGGTGAACCGATTCTCAAAATTCATTTTTTGTTTGAAAGCTGGTGCGTCCCGTGTGGTCCCATTTAATTCAGTTTAGTAGTTTTTGAGATATACTTCAATAACTGAATAGAACGGAAGTCGGTATTAAATTATTCAAATTGTACTTGTTACCTTTGCCTATCCACCTACAAGGCTTTGCCTGAAAACCAGCGTCAGATCTCACGGATCACGGTAATCTGACATAATGTGCTGAGTTAAGGCCTGTTTGACGCATTGCTGTCACTGCTGCTTTAAGTATATTACTGTTTTAACCAAGTCTTCTAACTTAGTTTACACGGCGATAATTGCCTGCGTAAGTTTACCTTAAGCTGTCTATGCCACAGATTAGTAGTTTAGTTAGTAGGCACAGAGATAGACAAAGTACCGGTAGACTTGATCCTACTTTCGAGTATATTCGTATTATTCAGCATAATTACGTCAGGAATTTAACACCTACGTCCCGAGAGCGGCCTATTGTTCTATTTGAGTCGGTAGCTGATGTCGCGGGTAGTAAGGAGTTTCTGTAATTTGCTTTATTAACTAGGTGACTGTTATAATTATTTTATAAAACATTTTTTGTTTAAATATAGGTACTTAAATACATTAGCTTACATTTTTATGTGCAATGTTTGGTATGTTTTGTATAATACTTCTTCCATCCATTATTAGTTTTTTTGTAATATTACTACAACAAATAAATGTAAGTGGTTTGAGAATATTTCGAAAAACGTGTTTTTTTTTATTGTTGCTTTTGTTCACAGACTCAATGGGTCCGTGGCATTGTATACATTTATATTTTAAAATTATATTTTTTTTTTTTTATAATTAGTAATGGAATGCAGGAGGACATTTTTTTTTTCTTAACTAAACTTACATAATACATTTTTTTTTGTACACAAATAGACTTTTAACTAATTTCTAAATATCGTACATACCGAGAGCATACCGGCTCCCGTAAGCAGCGCCCGTTCACGAGCTTGACACGTGTGTCAGCCATCGCCCTCCTCAACCATATTTGAGGGAAGAGGACGACCCGCCACACGACGCCGCCGCGAGAAGAAGCCTTTTAGTGAGCGTGAATGCTCAAGGTATACACGCATACATAATACAAAAGCCTAAGCTTGTCTATTTTTTTTTTTATAACTAATTTTAATATAAGTCGGCTTTCTCCACCCGGCCCAGGGCCTCCGTCACATCCATATTCCGAACTTTTATGGCCATCTGCAAGTTGTAGTCGCGGATAGCATTTGGTGACGCAGACACCGCACGTCGCACGAAACGGCTGATGGCGTCTTCTTCGTCGTCGGTATAGTAGGTGAAGGTCCTGGTGTGCCGCGAGACTGCAACCACTGCGTGCGGGACGCTCTCGTGCAGACTCACAAACGGGTATTTTATGTATTTTTCTATATATTTATTTTGTGTGGCGTGAAAAGATTGATTAGCTACCATGAGAGTAGAAAAGAGTGCTTATCTAGGATTATGATGAGTATTTTCGCAACTTTTTATATCAATAATACCTTTTTATAGCTATAGCTACATTTTTCGAAATGTTAATATACTTAATAAATAAAATTCTTTTTGACACGTAAAGATACATTTGTCAAGATTGTAAATATTAATTTAACAATTCATATTATTTATTGAGATCAAATCACACACGTCCATAGATCCTTAAATTTAAAGCACTGGTTTTCATTGCACCTGTTATTGGTAGGCGATTCACATCAAGAGACGGGTTTCCCATTCCTTTCTTTGATACCATAACTAATCTGTTCTGATTTTCCGGAATCAGTAATTTTCGACCTAAAACAAACAACTTCTTAAAATATTATAGACGTAAATTATATTTGTTTTATGTAACGAAAGATGACGTGAAAGAAGACGTTAAAAGATTAACGTAACTTATTTACGTTAATGTTTGAAACGTCTTAAAGTCTCACTCGTCCCAAATTAAAAGGAGCAGGACCAGCTCATGGCACCGGTAAACTTGCCCATTACAATTAGCCTAATTGGAAAACAACTTGAATTAGTGGAAATTCGTGACGTCAGGACATTGCCGGGCGCTCATTAGAGTGAAGATGGTCATATTTTTAAACGCTTTATTTTGTGCCAGTTTGTTTTTGTAAATTTTTTTTGCTTGCTCTGGTCTCGTACTTCTGTTCATTTGCTATTCTTGAAGTTTTTTAGGTCAATGTTTATAGTTGCATCAGGTTAGATTTTTATCAAAATAGTCAGAGTCATATGATAGTCACATTAATTTCATTAAGTCACTGTTCTGTCTAAGTTCTAGTCTAGTATTGTGGTGAATGCATCATAATTATATTAAAACTTTTGAACTCCTTTTCATATGTCGATAAAAATTTATAATAAAATTCCAGAGGACATAAAACCCATCCATAATGATAATATATTCTTTAAAAAATTTAAATCGTCTTAATGGAAAAATGTTTTTATGACTTAGACGAATTCTATTAAACGAGTATATTAATTTACATAAAGACAGAAATAAAATAGATCGGTCAGCTCTTCTCGACATTGCTATACCCTTTGATGGTCATATGACACTGTAACACATGGTATTTGTAAGACCTATTGTAATTCATATGACGCAATAAATAAATAAACAAATAAACACTTCGACACCGCTCATGCACCACTGCAAACACTTAACGATTAATAATCCTTAACTACAATACGTATTTATATATATATATAATATAAATTACTCAGTTGGGTATAGATAAATTCACAATATTACACGTCAAAATGCGAAGAAGCACAAACCTAGGAAAATTTAACAAAATGAACGATCTCCATTGTCGGGTTTCTACACGCCATCTCTTATTGTAACTTTTGTCTTTACGACATGTTTAGTCTTCTGTTTTTGGCGTATGTTAACTTTTTAAGGAAACTACTTATATTTTTTTCTAATAGGTACTCACTCATGCTATTTTTACTAATGTGAATGTATGTATGTTTTGAACAACTTTAAACGGATTAGTTCCAATTTAAATTTCAATGTATAGGAATCGCAGAAGCCTAATAAATCATAATGTATGTTTATTTGTTACGAGCCAAATAGCGTTTATGCCATCTTCAATGCATGACTATAACAGACTATTTTCATACCGGTTTAAAGTTTCAATTTTGATGCATATTTATTTAATTGTTTTTAATAATTAATTAGTCAGTTTGATTAAATCTCGTTTCTGATTACTACAGCGACATGCCTCCGCTTAATATCAAGAACTGTGAACGTTGTGGTCTCAAATGCATTAGTGTGACGTTAAATACATTCCGCGTGTCTGTTTGTGTGTGTCACACCGTCTGTGACAATGTATAGCTGGAGTGACACTGTGACACAGTTAATAATCTTGAGACAAACTCAATTTTACGTACAGAAGCGAAAACTATACAACAAACATAAACGAAACGAACGTTAGACGGAATAAATAAATATGAAAAAATATACCAGAATTAATTCAAAGTTCAATATTCTTTATTTGATGCCTCATTTTTAACAACTTCTGTGAAGGACTTATTAAACCTGATCGTCTGTAGTCATTACCAAATGGAAATCAAAGATCAGTCTAGTAATTACCAAATCTAAAAATGTATGTTTTTATTAATATTCTTAAAAGGCCCTGTCGCCACATTCCGAAGTAAACCGAGCCATTACCTAAAAGAAGCGACAAGAAACTAGGTGCCATTATTTTCCGAATATTTTCAGATATACGATTTTAATGAAATTACACAATCAAAATTATTTCTTCAGTTTAGCAAAACAGAGGCAATTTTGAATGACAATTTATCAATAGAATTACTTTAAAAGAATCTAATGCTGCATTTTAAGATAGAGTCATCTAGTGAGAAGAGCCTAGATTTTCTAAGGATAAGAGTGTAGTACCAATCTTAAATAATCATTTTATTATAACAATATCATGATAAGTATCAATCTTATTAGTATTAGTGCAGGCCAAAGAGACCCTTCGTTTTTACAACTTACTTTGTATTTCATTTGATGTGTGTAACTGCTGACATACGTATACTGTGAAGTAGAAAAGGAAAATACTGAGCGTGTGTTGACAGGTAAACTGTGGATGTGTGCTACGCGTGTTTGTGATCTGGTAAATGTGTGCGTTACAAATACAGGGCTGCGTCTGTATGTTTGAAGTGCGTTAGAGTAATTATTAATTGCTTTCTCTTGTTTAGCCAAGAGTTTATGATGAATAATTTATTTTATTATATAAATATTTTATGATTAGTTGCAGTTAAAGCTTTCTTAATATTTAACCATTTCTACAGCAATTACTATACTTATATATTTAGTATCGGAATTAGCATTATGTTGTTTCGGAGGTACTGTTAATCCATAATACGAATTTAGAGAACATTACTTAATAAATACATTTTAATTAAAAAGGCTTAAACACTCTGAGCTAAGACTTATGTCAGGTACCTACCACCACCACCACCACCATAAATTATTAGCATTATAACACAAGCAATTGAGTAAAAAAATCTTTCTCTCGATAGTCAATAAATAAAGTCACCATAATTATTAAAGTTAATAAGTGTAAATTTCTCTATGACAACCCTATTCAGGTGTCACAAGGGCGATAACATTCAGCTGTTATGCTGACTTCACACCTTCGGTGGAAATAAGATACCTACTCGTACTTCTACGCACTACGTGTGTGCGTACTGTGTATGCGCCCTTAGAATATACACGTAGATAAGTATTCTAAGGCGTCTTCTTAGTTTGTGTGCGGGTCTTGGCACTCAATACTTATTGCAATTATCATTGTTACTACGAGTAATATACAATACTTAACGACTTAATGACTGACTCATATAAACGAGTCAGTCATTAAGTCACTGACAAAGTCACAGTGACATAAGTTACTGTGACTTGACTTTGTCAGCTTGAAAAAAAACTAACTTGATGCAACTATAAATATTTACTTAAATAACTAGAAGAACGGCATATTTACAGACTAAAAAATAAAAAAGATCAATCATGCTAACATGTAAGGAATCTATCAATTGCGAAGTGCATTAATTCTGCATACATTCACAACCTAAGTCAAATTAGTTATTCGGTTAAGCATCAAAGACGGTTGCTTGAATGTTAAATATGTTTTTTTGAAATATCTAATCGTTCAAAAGAATCAAGCGTCTGTCAAATACAGGGAAAAAAGTCTGTCGAAACGCTTTTAAGTTTTCGCCCGTCGAACTTTTGGATTCTATAGAATAACCTACATATGCCTATGTTTGGTTCCTGTAATCCGTGTATTATCTTAAGAGCGTGCGCATTTTTGCAATGTTTGCGAACTGAAAATTTTACTAAAATGTTAGTACGAGTACCTTACTACCACCATTCTTAGCCACTATTATCACAGCTGTAGTAACATCCATACCTTGACGATGTACACAAGTCACTAATGACATAGTATTGCTCCCTTCGTAGTAGCGCCTTGAGAAAAGTTCTTAACGTTTGGGCATACAGTACACCACATATAATTGCCATCGTAACCGTAAACACGGATTAAGTAAAAGATCATAATCACTCCATCCTCCTAAACAGTGAGTGAGGGAGTCAGCTCCATATGAACTTCCCAGTTTCATATTATCGCACGATGGAGATACACCACAATACCGTAAACTACCTCGAACAAGCTGCACGAAACTTGAAACCATCCATTTTGAGGAGTACTCCAATCTTCTTTCTCTTCCAAATATTGTCTTACATCCGAGAGCTAGAGAACATATCTTTTAGACTACTAATTCCTGTTTAAATTGATTTTAACAACAAAAAGTCATACTGAGTAATGGGTTAACTTGTTTAAATTAGATTTAGTAAAAACAGAGGATGCAGTTTTTAATCCTGTCAGCGACATAATCTAATGAAATATGAAACCTGTACACAATCTCTATACGAGCTTTTTACGAGTATTAATTACATAAAGTTTTTTAAGTATTGAGCATTAATTGAAAACAATTTGACCTGATATTATATGATTAGGGCTTGCATTCGAATAATTCGAATATTATATTAGTTCGAATATTCGAATATTCGATTAAAATCAGATTTAGGCAGTACTTGGTGTATGTAACTAACTCTAGAAGCTCGAGAGATTTATAAGATCTCACAGAAACGAGACAAAGTTATAGAACCAATTACTAACTTAATTATGATTGTTTGATTTATACGAGTAAGACCTGTTAAGAATGTTTGTGTACCTAGTGTACCTACTTACTTAGTCTAGTATCTACTTACTACCGTGTTACCGTTACTTGCCGTGTTTATTTACTTCTTGTTGTGAAATTTATTATTAAAGATAGGTAGGTATTGTTAAAATACCAACTCACCTAGATTTCAAAGACTGCTTTTTACTACGAATTTGTGATTGTGTTTAATATATGTTACTCTAATTGCTAATTTTATTATGATTTCGTGATTTATAAAACCTCTTAAGTAGTTTGTGCACCTACATACTTACTCTAGTAACTACTTAATACCGTGTGACCGTTACTTATAGTGTTTATTTACTTGTTATTGTGTAAAGTTTTATTATAGATATTGTTAAAATACCTACTCACTCAGATTTTGAAGACCTTTTTTTATTAAAAGAATCTTTGGTTGATTATGACTGTAAATCGCCAATGCCAAATGCCTCGTTACGGCGACACAACCTTTTATTAATTTTATTTCATATTGATATTTTAATTTGTTTATGCAAATAACACTTAAAAGAATAAAAGCAGAGGTGATTCTAATAAAAACATAGTTTTTTTCTGTTATTCGAATAATTCGAATAGTACCCGAAAAAAAATCGAATATTCGAATATCAAAATTTTCGAATATTTGCAAGCCCTAGCCTATATAATGCAATTTAAATGGGAATCACAAGAAGATAGTATAACCTCTCAAACTAAACTAATAATCGTTAGACGATGTCCAAATTAAATACAGCGATTTAAGAACTTCCTCCTTTCTTGGAAGTCCGTTGAAAAGAACGTTGGTTTTCACTTAGACGTTAATGCTTTAAAAATCATTCCAATTATCATTAACTAGGTTTTTTTTATTGACGTGAAACCTCCAACAATGGTTATCGTTTTTTTGTTAAATTTTCCTAGATATGTTCTTTTCTTGATGATGAAATGTATTACACACACAGATTCAAAACCCTTGGAGAAACGCATAATTACGGGACCAAGTACAAAAGCAGATTGCGATCACCAGCACACTTTATACAAATTCAAAAAGTCTGTATTCGTGAGTGGTCCAAAACTATATAACCACATACCTGAGTCCATAAAAAATATTTCGTCTCATAGCTTTAAGTGCAAATTGAAGATGCTATTAATAAGCAAGGCGTATTATTCCATTGAATAATTCCTCAATAATAAATTGTTTTTAAATGTTACTTAATCGTAATTCTTAGCATAATGAATATTTTTGCAATGGGGATCTTCACTGCCAATGTATCACGCCAGATGGCGCATCGTCGGGATGGCCATTGAAACCTGTCAGTTCCATTCATTTTGTAACCTTACATGCAGTATCAATAATTTTCTCCAAATATGCCTTCGTGTGCTGTACCAGGATGTAATAATAACGGTGTACATTTATTTTCCAAAGATCCACTATAAAAAAGTGGTTAATTTATGTTGAGTCAAATAATAATAATTAAATTACAACTAAATAACACTCTAATCTAAAACAGAACACGGTTAACCGTTTGCGTACCAGAGACGTACATTTACGTCCATTTCATTCATACAGCTTTTGTTTTAATTATCACGGTATATGAAGGATTAAAAGTAAATAATTAATTAGATAGTGGGTACCTCTCAACAAGATCTGCTTTCTTTCCAGTCATCTTTCCTCCTCGATTTTTTAGTTCACCTTTCAATTTTATAAGCTTCCAGGTAGCATACGTCTTGAAAGTAACGATGGTTGATCGGTTTCAACACAAAAAAAAATTCTTTTCTTCCTAAAAAAACAAATCAACACTAACATTACAGTGGCCATCTCGCCGCTAGCGCCCTCTGCGTTGAGCTTTGCGTGTGGATCCCCATTACTGGAATTTAAACTTTTACGTGTAAACTAATTCGGTTTTACCAAGAAGTATCTGTATCTGTATTAGTAATTTTTTTTCGGTGCTCGCCTTAGAAAGTTTAGGTAATACACCCACCGCTGTACTAGAATATGACTTAGACAGGACTGTGACTGAGACAGGACTGTGACTGAGACATGGCTGTGACTTAGACAGGACTGTAAATTAGACATAACTGTGACTTAGACAGGACTGTGACTTAAACAGGACTGTGACTTAGACATAACTGTGACTTAGACAGGACTGTGACTTAGACAGGACGGTGACTTAGACAGGACTGTGACTTAGACAAGACTGTGACTTAGACAAGACTGTGACTTAGATAGGACTGTGACTTAGACAGGACTGTGACTTAGACATGGCTGTCACTGAGACAGGACGGTGACTTAGACAGGACGGTGACTTAGACAGGACTGTGACTTAGACAGGACTGTGACTTAGACAGGACTGTGACTTAGACATGGCTGTGACTTAGACAGGACTGTGACTTAGACATAACTGTGACTTAGACAGGACTGTGACTTAGACAGGACTGTGACTTAGACATGGCTGTGACTTAGACAGGACTGTGACTTACAGCCGTTTTCAATAATATATCTATCGTCGGTTTACCTTACTAGAGATAGATATTTGACACTATTTGTATGTGCGTTATGTCAAATTCCTATCGGTAGTAAGGAAAACTGTAGATAGATAGAATATTGAAAACGGCCGTAAGACATAACTGTGACTTAGACAGGACTGTGACTTAATAACATACTTATGTATGTGACTGTGACTTGACCTTAATTATACTTCAATAAAAATCTCATAAATATCAATATAATTAATATGGGAAATGGCAAATATACGAACGGATGAATCTTCTTAATACTGGACTTACTTACTCTTACTACTCTCTACTTAATCTTACTTATACTTAAATTACACTTCAGTCGTGCTTACTTCCTCGTGGTATTATATTGCGAACGGTCTGTATCTGTTCTGTAATATCAAGGACTGTGGCATCATATGGTTGTCAAGGGACACACGCTGATAAGTTCTTGTAATTGTACTTTGTTGACACGATTATTGTAAATGTTAGGACTTATTGTGAACGTGGGGACTCGGGGGCGTCCGCTGGGGACGGCAAACAATCGTCCTCGGCCGTGACAACCCTACGTTATGAATATCGGTACAATGATGATAACATGAGGGTTTGTGTAATTTTGAAGTTGTGTGCTGATTAGTATCAAGGGACTTTTGTGAAGGGGACTTGGGCTATTTGGGAAATAAGTGCCATTGTTGCCGACTCTATAGCTGGAGTTAAATGAAATGAATTGCAAAAGACAATGCGTCATATCTACAACAATGACAGTTAAAAAATATGATGGAGTAAGAGTATACTCGTATATAATATCATGATCTGTTTCAGTCATCTTGACCTGTGTATATACCAATTCATAGGAAATCACTCACGTGTACCTTCCATCATTATAATAGTGAGATTATTCAGTAGAGTGAACACTCCCTGAAGAAGAACGTTGTATATGTTCGAAACGTCGTCGGACTTAAACCGATATAATACCAAGTGAGTGCAGCCGGTATCTTTATATTATTATTATACTACGACCTTGAATAAAGTCTTTGATGCGGTAAGTATTTGGTTAGAATGAATTAATGCTACAACATAACAAACCTAAACACTTTCACGATTTCCCAGGCCTTTATAGGTATATAAATAGCTAAATTTCGCCAGTTAATTTTACGTTCGTAACAAAATTAACCTGGATCTAGACAAGATATTTTACATTTTCAAAATATTTTGGTATAGCACAATCACGAAATGTTTTTGTAACGGCACATTATCTCTCAAGACTTTACTCTCATTTATTTGTTGAGTACTTAGCCAATATTTGCAAGTAAACGTAAGAGTTGTTTTGTTCAGTTGGTACTCCAATGATGATGATGATCCCTAGAATCGCAAGCCTAACGTCTAAATATTTAGGTACAACTTCAATCGGCCTTATGCATGTAAATTATTACTGTACATAGCAAGCAGACCACAACATCATCTTGCTATTAATCCTCAAAATACCTCCAGAACCGAAACCTTGGAACAATGCGGGAAACATCAATAGATATTGCTTATAGGTATTCCTTAGCCCGGTCTGACCCGTATTCCGAGATTCAATAGGATAACCACAATATCTCATATCTTATACCTATACCTATTTGAGATACCAATTTAATATTGATACATTTGTTTGACATACCATACCTAATAACCAAGTATGTTGACTAAATATATGAGTATTAGTGTAGTAATGTAAATAAGTATTTTATAAAGGTGGTATCATTATATTTCATTTAATTCATACGGTACAGTTTACAGATTTCAGGTCTTTGTGTTATTAGTACCTACAGTATAAAGTTGGATAAAGTAGTTTGCTTAACTTTCTAAACCTTTGTTTATCTGATTATGATTCAAAAGTCATTAGCTACAATTTGTATTCATATGTCTAAGATAACTTATCGATTCAGTCGTCACTTTACGGAATGAAAAAAATGTGTGACACTTTCGTTGAAAAAGTTCTTATGGCAAAGATTCGCTGTTCCAGCGCTCGGCGAGTCAACATCATCTGAGCATGCCTCGAAAAATGTGTCGAAGAGTTTTGTTTGATAGAGCTGCTTGTGTGTTGCTTATTCTATGTACAGGTGATGCACACTGCATCTCTGCAATAAGCATTATTTAACGGAAGTGTCACTAAATATTTCTGTTAATATGATTCATACAACTCTCTCAACATAACTGATGACGTCAAAATTATTTAACATCAAATGCTTCACAATATACAATAGAACCTATCTACCTGCAAATAAGCGTGTCAGCCGACAGAAAGGGCCGCATCGGTGAAATATTCAAAGGTCCTGCGGTCCGGGCCCGCGGCTCCGCCTAATTAATATTAAACTCCGATTTTACGCGATATTACCTTTTACCTCTCACCCCGACGACACGAATTTCCAAGCGACAATTTCTTTTTTATCGCCGCACCGTTTTCACTTAGATACACACATTTGAATATTTTTATATTCGTTAACGGTTAAAAAAAACTGGTGCTATATCAATTGAACTGAAGGAATAATTTAGTTAATTAATACCAGAATTAATTAGTGACTGATAAAGGGTACATTGAACCTACGGGTGTATTTTTGAAACTAGGTAATGAGATAAAAAGACATCAAAGCAGGTGTTGCATACATCAACGTATGTCATAGTTTACTTACTTATAAATCGATTAAAATAACTGTTGATTAATCGATACAGAAATATAATAGAAGGAAGAAAGAAGGAATAATTTAGTTAATTAATACCAGAATTCATTAGTGACTGATAAAGGGTACATTGAACCTACGGGTGTATTTTTGAAACTAGGTAATGAGATAAAAATACATCAAAGCAGGTGTTGCAAATATCTACGTATGTCATAGTTTACTTATAAATCGATTAAAATAACTGTTGATTAATGTATACAGAAATATACACTTTGGTTGGGGGATAATTAATGTGTGATGCTCGAGAAGATTTCTAATATACTTATGGACAGACGTGGCACCATCAAACACTTTTCATCATCATTTCTCTAGCTTCTCAATACACTGACTATACCATTTTAACTAACTTCTATAGTATGGTACAATCCTTCAGGAACTATGTGTTTTATTGGGTTTAACCACACACGTTGCAGTTCCTGGCAAAGTAGGTTGATTTATGTGCAATTGTATTATTGGTCAAATATGGCGAATCGCGAGTCAACGGATTAAAAGCATATTAAGTCTGTTCATTTGTGTAATGTTATTATTTCACTATGCTACATCAAAAACTGTTATTTTTTCGAAAGACTAGTGACATATTTAACACTACGATCTGATGGGGGATTGAACGAAGTCGCCAATAGCGCTTACAATGTATTTGAACCTCTATATTATATTCTAAGGCCTTTATTAATAAACGTTGCGCAAACCTATATTAGGCGTAACATGCTTTGTCTTGCTTTCACGCGTGACATTTACTGCAGGCGAAAAATTTACAGATAGATGTTTTAACTACTCCGGGTGTAAGCCAAGTTTATTAATAAGGCCGTAAGCGCATTGCCCCTAGTAATAGCGAAGCTCTTTTTTGAAAAAGTTTTTTAAACGATGGCAACTCTATCCCTCAATCTTAATCTCCCTATCTCCTTTCTCCATAACGAAGAGACACATTCACCCCTTTCTACTCTTGTAAACAAACTAATTGGACTATTCAACAGAGCGATTGCAAAGGCGATTTATATCTATCGGGCGGATGATATCTACTAATAACCGATAATACCCTTTAAGACGTTCGATTCGATCCGGTTAGGGGCCCGACACTCTGGCGACGGGTAGGATTAGAGGTGTACACGTTGAGAACACCTGGGTTCACTTGAATGGCAGTGAATTGTGGCGTCCGGGTTTCCATGATCAGTAGGATAAAGATAGGAGATGAGGTTTGGTAATGGAAATAGGTTTGATATTGGAAATGAGGTTTGATATTGGAAATAGATTTTGAGCAGTTCGATTCCATATATGGTGAGAAAACCATGAAAACAATGAGTATAAGTACAGATGAGAATTTAATCATGTTTAACATGTACTATATTATATTGGTTGTGTCTTATGGAACCCCATCAGTTCTTAAATCTGTACTAAATTGTATGCTGATCATGGCATAATGAGCTCATTCCGTTGTGAAGGCAGTGTGCCACGGCCCTTATTACCAGGAAGAGAAGTGGCCGTATTCCACCACGCGGGCCCTGTGCAAGTCAGCCTTAGTGTAGAGTTTTGAGACCGCCCCAAAGATCTCCAACATGACCTAGCTACTATAATCATAAGACTATCGGGACCGAAGGCTTTACGTGCCCCTCGGAGCACCAGTTCAGTTGAAAATGTCACTAGAGACTCTAAAGAAGAGAATTGGAGATCGCAGCAAGGTCTACTTACCTACCTAATTGAACAGATACGAACTACTAGGCATGCTCCATTGCGAGTGCTTTAACACCGACCATAATCAATAGGTAGTGTAACTAAGGTGGAGTTTTTAATTCACTGTAGCGATTAGACTAACACACTTTGTCGCACGAAGCTAAATAATCTCAAAATGGGTAAAACATACACTGTCAAAAATATGCTTCAATATTTAGTTTAAGTTCTAGAGCCGAGTTCAAGTATAGCTGACGAGTCTATTGTCGTCTGCTCGGCGCATGATACTGGTTCTACGGTCTGGAATTCCACCAAACTTCTTGTCAAAACCCATCCCAGTTTAGTCTTATCAGTCGAACCCAGAATCTCACGAATCCAAAGTAACATTTCAGCCACTGGTTCAAGAGTAACCATAATAAATAAGTCTACAGGTAATTACAGAGATACAGAGTTATACCTATATAGTTACAGAAATACGAGTATATATACAAGATTCTATGATTCAAAGATTACACTTAGTGCAAAACCAAATATTTTATTCACATAACCGCAAAATTTGCAGTCATACGAGAGTCCAATTGCACGAAGAAGCTTGTTTCAATGTATTGCACTCGAGCTCCGTTTCTATTACAAGTGAATACAAGTATACAAGCTGTTTACAAATGAACCCAATGCGTCTGAGTAATTTATATCACTTTCGTTTAAAAAATAAACGGCTTTATATTTGTCGAGTTGTCCGGGTACGTGAGAACGGGACAGTGTAGACGGCAGTACACAATCTTTTTGGTTAGTACTATTAGATAAATGTGTGAATGAAATTCTTTTTTACTATTACAATAGGAGAGATGCAATTTATTGCTTGCTAATGCATTGTATATTAATAGCTTTAAGTAGTTTAACTGAATCATTATAAGCCAAACACTTAAGATGACGAGTTTAGATGAATAATTGACATGAAAACTGCAGTTGCTCTACTTTTTATGAACACACTCTGATTGTGAACGATTTCCTGTCGACATGATTAATGACGTAAAAATATAAGAATCTATGTCAATGCAAAATTCTGCTGAAAAACTTGTTGAAAGAAAATTAACTTATGATATCAATTTGTCTAAAACATATTGATTGCAAAATTGTATACTTCTTACCAAAAATGACCTTAGAACATCAATAAAATTTAATAAGTTAAAAATCGTAGCGGCTACGACGTAGCACACATTAGTCTCATTTGTAGACCTCATCTACGAACTTCTACGCCACCGCCAAAATCAGCAAAGTCCCTTCTTTAGTCTAGAACACCGCAACACTATTTTAACTAGTCTAGGTGCTCTGTAAAAAAGTCTAGGTAACAAAACAAACAAATCGAAGAGACTCAGCCTTAGTTTTTCCACAACACTGTTTGTTTATTCTACACGTGCTCGCCTCCTGGGTTTAATTCAACGCGGAACTAAAACAAAATGAATTAATCTCGTCGTGAACAAACACTGCGAACTCCCTCAACGCGCAGGTTTAACAGGGTTAATTAAATGGATATGTCTCATTGTGCCGTTAAAACTAAAAGTTTACTAATAAACGTCACGCGGTACTGTTGAAATACGATAAATGAAAAGGCTTTTTACGCGACTTTGTTACATTTGTTGGTGAACTCATTTTTAGAGATATTGAATCAAATACTATATCTCTACACATTTGTAGTTGAAATTGGAATTCATATTCTCTTTTGTTTTTGGTAGCGTGGCGGCCAAGGAACTTATCTAAAGTTTGATTTTTCTAAGTAGTTGTTTGATCCCGTATATAGAGATTTAAAGAGTATATTATAATATACTACATGACTAGAGATCCTACCCTTATAAGTGATGTATTACGTCACTGGAATATATTGGATAAGATGAGGGTTTCTAGTACCTCACCGTATGAGACTTATTGAAGCGGCAAGTCTGCGTGTTTGCCATCTGGCTGTGACCTGACTGTGCAAATGCAGTTTGTCACAGCCGAAGACATTTTTTAACTGTTCAGCTGAGGCATATTGCAGTAGCTTTTCTATATACGTCTCCCGGTGCTCAAGTATATCTAATGTAGTGTATACAGGCATTTTTGTAGTGGTACAACAGTTGCAGCGTACGCCTGGGTAAGTATCATACCTTTACCTGTTCTACAACCGCGAAGCAGTAGTGTGCAAACGTTACTGTGTTTCGGCTTGAAGGGCAATTCTTGCAGTGAAATTACAGGGCAAGAGATCACGTGAAGATATAAGATGTGTACATCTTATGGTGACGCGCGCAGAGCATTGTCATGCTGGGTTTTGAACATTTGTACTTTGAAATTTTGATTGGCATTGAACTGTTATGGGCAAGCGTAACGCTTAACATCAGGCGAGCAACAATCTCATCTGCAGGGCTATTATGTATCTCAGTTGCTAATAAATGTTGATTGAAATCTTGAAAAATGGCGACCCTATGTCAGTTTTGGCAACTCCAGTAAGCAAAAGTGTTAGTAAGTTTATCACTGAAACTGACAAAAGTGACATAGAGCGGCCATTATTTCAACTTTCAATCCACATTTGTTAGCAACTGAGATACATAATAGCCCAGCAGTTAACAGAGTGTCTTGAAATAAAAATAAAATATGTCATAAAAATCATCTCACCATTATTTTATTATTTTTGCATAAAGATATTTACTTTCTTTTTAATAAAAATGTCTGGTTATCTGACTCTGCGCTTGTTTATTGTTGATAATATACTACATAGGTTTCACCCGCTTGGTGATGGATGATGATGATGACGATTAAAAGGATCCTATGTCCTTCCCCGTATATAATCCATCTCTTTGCCAAACTAATCGAACTCGAAATTTAATTTCCCTTGGTCACGGCATATTTAGGTATATTTATAGATTCAGTTTGATATTTATAGATAGTTATAATTTTCAATATGAATCTGTCTCTAAAGAGTCGTTTGAATGGTGTCTTGAGTCAAAAGCTTTGATTTGAATACAATTTATTCCCACGGTAGTTATTGTGAAGTACCTCTTGAATAGCCCATTGACAATTTAAAGTAAATTTACGTTTCACGGGAGCGATCGCGTTGTATAAACAACTGGCTGACACTTACGTAACTGATTATATATTTGTTTTTGTGTACAATACAAAGAAGGAAGTGAGGGAGATGAATAGACTTGTTAAAATCAGAATACAAAGATTGGAAGGTTGGAAATTTTTAAAGTACTGACGTCTGCGTAACGAAACCAAACTTTAGAATTTTAGTGAAAAAAACACTCGTTCTTTGACGGGATTCGAACCCGCGTCTTCCGAGAATCCGTTCAAAAGGGTTCACTCTGAACGTTAACAAAGATACTTTTTTATTAATACTCGTATCAATTTTCATTATATTGTCAGTTAGCTATTGTTGCTAATAATCAGCTAAACTATTACAGCCTTACTTATAAACGTTACTTAAATTTAAATAACGTCATATAGAATGGCGCAGAATATTTTTCCTGTGCGCAGTACTAAATAACGTCATTTAAAGTTAAGCAGCGTTTATAAGTAAGGCCCTTAATTGAAAGCTTTACAGACTCTGATGTAACACATATAATGTACACTTAAATATAAACACAAAAATGTACAAATCCTCATCGCGCAACAAATATAACGAAAATGTACATGAAAACGTTGATACAAACATAAAATGCGACATAATTTTTATAGAACGTCTCATGAAATTTTATAATATAATTTCGCCATCCCCAACACCATGGAACAACAAAACTTACTACATTACTTCATACTTACATGGTATTGGGTTCGAATCTGAATATACACAAGAAGCTTTTAGCTCCTAAGGAATGGAACTCCATGCCTTGGTAAAATTTAGGAGTCTTCAAGTCGAGCGTGATGAATATGTATCATCTAGATAAGCGTGCTAAATCATAACCGGACCGCAATTTACATCAGGAGAGATAGTAGTTAAACACAAGTCTATAAAGTAAAAGTAGGTCTATAAGGTAAAAAAACATTTCTCGGCAGCGAAACTGTTCAAACAACACGCTTAGTAAAACTTGCCTTGAGCTCCTACGATCGGCAAATTGGCGGTAATTCTATAAAAACTGTCGAAGTGCTCCATTTGTGACAAACAATGGTCATCCTCGGAGGATCGCGGGAGCGTGCAGTGGGTAGAGAGGTACGCGTCTGCGAAAACTCTGTTTTGTGAAATACTCCTCAAAATCATAGAGATAAAACTATTATTTTTGTATTGAAATTCTCGTGAGTTTGATACATATTTAACTATTATTATTAACCGGCAACACACTCACATTAAGAATCGAATACGTCGACCCGGGTTTCGAGCATGTCCGATGCCCATCTTCAGGTCTTCAGGCGTCTGCGGACTCGCCCTGACATGGACTTTGTTCTTGTAAAATGAGTTATCTCTTCGCTCATCACCCTGCACAACACAATTCATCGCATCGCAGTCGCTATTCGATTGCGACTCGATCCCAATTAAGCCGCTCTCGATACCCGGAATTATCGAATCGATTCAATAGTCTCTCGGATCGCCGGTGATTCCAAATATTGACACTTGATATCGGGACGAGGCGCCAAAGCGGACGTGAGCATTGATCCTCTTGGACAGGTCACCGTTGGACGTTATATAAATATGAAGTTCAGTAGACTAGATATACGCGTTGCATCTGACACCATTACTAAGTAAGTGTAAGGAGCCTGCATATGTCGGCATGAAAGGTTATATTATAAGTTATTAAGAAACGGTAGCACGAGGCCCACCTGATGTTAAGTGGTAACCTCTGCCAAGAACAGGTGCATTTGGTCACAAGTGACGAACTGCAGTGCGTTCGTAACCCTGAGACATTAACTTGTTAAGGTGCTTCGTCATCATGATGTCGATAAAAATGAAGGTTTTTAAAGCAGTTTATCTCATAAGCAGCGATTTAATTCAAACTACAAATAATAATATGACATTTTTAAGACTTCTAAGTACACATTGACGGAATCAAAAACATATTTTAACATACTAGAGTACATTAAAAAAAATTCAAAGAAACCACTTAATTTGACCTTTAAAGCAGTTTTTCTCATTATTCACTATTAAGCTTTGAGCCTTGAGCGTGGAGACCGAATCCAGAAATTCCGTAACGAAAATAACCTAACTCCCCCCACTCCGACTCCATCTATCGATGAATAGCAGAACTTTTAATGACTTTTTGAAATATCACGCTTGTCTCTTTAGTTCAGCAACTCGCTTCTAGATGGCATTGGTTAAATAATTATAATTGCATAAGTTGATTTGGCATCTTTCGATGAATAGCAGAACTTTTAATTACTTTTTGAAATATCACGCTTGTCTCTTTAGTTCAGCAACTCGCCTCTAGATGGCATTGGTTAAACAATTATAATTGCATAAGTTGATAAAAACAGCTATGCAATAGCTTTACCGCGGCAGTCTCCGAGTGCCACACGTCTTTTTTTCTTGTTCCAAATTTGACCATTGTGCATTATATTCATCTCTTGTTGATCATAAATTTCCACTACCTGTACATATAGATAACTTTTTGTGTGACATCAACCCCACTTTTTTTTTAATTAACTTGTGCGAATGCGCTTACGCGCTTTTACGCGTATTTGTTATGAAGGAGCATATCATAAAATAGTAATTTTTAATACACATACATTGACGGATTATTTTTTATTTAAGAGTGCACATTTTTTTTTTTTAATTTTGTACGTTTTTCTGCCATTGTTTGCTTCGCTTTCAAGTAAAGGAAATTGAACGCAGCCAAGCGCTGAGCTGACAGCGCAAGCTTAGTCTCCTGTGTAATTTCACCGGCGATACTGCTTCACAGTAAAAAAAGGGATGGTGGCAGTACTGTATCCCGGATGAACTCATTCACAAAGAGTTCTACTGATCTCTATAATCATGCAATCTACCTCACAAAGTCGTCGATCACTGTCTTAGGCCGCGTCTCTTGGTAGCGTGAAGGTAATAATAAGTAGATGCATTGCATTGAGAATCATGTCAAGTGGGCTAAGTATATACATGTCTGTCTGACCGCTATTCATAATTTGATGGCACTTTAAAGCGATAAGTGCGCTATTGAAATAATGTTTCATTAAATATTATATAATGAAAATGAATAAGGTAGCATTTCTGTACTTCTTTCAAACAACAACGGAATTTACGTATGTTTTTACATGGACATTAGTAGAACGAGCCGGAGGTTGTTAAAGGACATGTTGCATTCCATACAAATATACTAATTAACTGATATAAAATACTACTTAATAAATGATAAACCGTGATAATTGGTATGAGCAATTTGAATCCTAAATTTTAAACTATTCAATTTAACAGTAGTAGATCCAAACTGAATGTGGAAATATTCACAATAATAATTTAAGCAAAGGCACATAAATAACCAGCTAAATGTATGGGAGGCAGTAAGGGCCCATGGGTGGCAGGCCAGGCCAACTACCACCCACCCACTTTATACGCCCATGCATTTAGGTTACTGATGTCCTTTTTGAGATGGATGACAATACTACCACTAAGTTACCAGTTGACAACACAATGAAACTTTAAGGTGCTGTCAATTCATAATGTCGATAAAAATTAGGGTTTTTAAAGCAGTTTATCTCATAAACAACGATTTAATTAAAATTACTAAAATTAATATGAAATTTTTAAGACTTCTAAGTACACAATGACGGATTTAACATACCACTTAACTTCACCTTTACCTTTAACAGTTTTCTTCTTTATTCACTATTGTACTCTTATTTGACGTGAAATATGATCATGACAAATACAATAGTATTTGTACATGTATATCATAAAATAGCGATGTTTAATACACATACATTGACTGGTTATTTTTTTGTTTAAGAGCGCACATTGTTTCTTTATGAATTTTGTACGTTTTTACAAGATGCGCATGCTTGATTTCAAGTAAAGGAAATTGAACGTAGCCAAGCGCTGAGCTGACAGCGCCTTAATCAGTATATTAGCGTAATATGAACTAAAATGTATTTTTGCCATTTAAGTTTAACAAATCAAGTTACAGTGAACTTTTGATTTCATTATTTGTTGTACCTAGTAAGCATCAGTTCCTTATTATCCCACTACTGGTGGAACTGAGGGGAAGACCCGTGCGTCTTCCCCTCAGTTAGAGGAGTAGGCCATATTCCACCTGGGCCTAGTGTATCTTGTACCTACTAAACGGAACTAAAATAAAAATGTGTACTGTAGAAAATGATCACAAATTTTATTGTACTCAATCTTGAACAATACTCGACTCGATACTGGTTTATTTATTATGTGGCGGCAGGTTTAAAGTACAGTAGCTAATACGAGTATATAATACATAATGCCAAGTGAAATGGAAAGCTTGCAATGGCGTTGTTTAATTTTCTCACGCATTTTACTCGAAAGTCGCAACGCAATCATAATGTAACATAGAACGTGCGAACAGTAGGGAATATCCCGTGATTTTGAAAATTTTTTTTTTGAGCAACTGTTAAAGTAGGTTCGCTGCTTATTTTTCTCGGATACAGGCTTTTTGTGTGTGTGTATGTACAAAGTTTACATTTGAATGCCAGCGTTTTGCACTTTTTAGTCTTTCCGTAACGTATATGTCTTATTGGTGATTGTTTAAAAATCGGTTCATAAATAATTATTATTATCATAACTTGCGATAGTTTTCGGATTCAAAATGTCTTAGTATTAGGTACCTACATATACATACTTGAATATACGTACCTACCACAGTAGTTTTACTTGGATTAGATATACCGCTTATATAATCACAGTAATACTTATTATAAAGTTGAAAGTTTGTGAGTATGTGTGTTTGTATATTTTTACTTCTTCACGCTCTAACAGCTGGACCAGTTTTAATAAATTTGATATGGAAGGTAGATGAGGCGCTGGATTTTTATTATCACATAAATGATACTGGTCAAAATCATCACCATCATCTATCACCCAGTGGGTGTAATCGCAGTCTGCTTTTAGTTAATCCTATAAATAGTATTTAATTTTAAAAATGTCTTTTACGTGTTTGGTACACTAAACCCACATTAGGCTAAACTCAAGTCAAATAAGTTAAACTGCTTGTCTCCTCGACGTGTGACAAATCATACCGTTTGTATAAACATTATGTACTGTTAATCAGTATAGTGAACTCATTCGCGACTCGCGGGACAACAGTACCACGCGCGAGCATAAAGTATTATTAGTATTCTACCGTGTGAGTTTAATTAATTTCCGTCATACATTGCGGTTTGACAGACGCCCGTCGAGGGTGCCGCGCCTCTTGGAACAACAATGGTTATTGCTTTCGTACGTGATTCATTAACGTCTAACGAGGCACAGGCAGTTTAAAGTGTTTGAATCGTCAACTGCCAAAGATTTTGCGAAATTCCTTGTAAACATTCTTGAGAGCTGTGTGACTGTGTTTGCGTTCTTAACTTGTTAATTAATCTTTATGCATGCTTATTATTTTATTAGATTTTCAATATTTCTTTGTTAATTATATCCAATCTCTAAAAAAGAAGGTCTGTGTCACCGCGGTGGGACTAAATAGGTTGTTTATGATATCTATCAATATTTATTTAATCTATAATATATATATATACAACAATCTAAGTCCTGGTTGACTGACTGACTGACAGATAACGCACAGCCTAAACCGCTCCTGGTCGTAAAGACTTGAAACCTGAACGGTGTTTTTGTCTTGTTGGGTAGAGGTAAACCAAGAAAGAGGTTTTTGAAATTCATCCCGCGGGGTTATAATGGGTAAAAACGTTTGCATGAAAGTCCTTTATTTTGTTTATATTTTATAATTTAGGGGCTGAAATGGAGATAAAACTGTGTATGGAAAATTCTTTTTTATTTACCTTATTGGTGTAAAAATTTCTATTTAGATAGTCATTTTAAAAAGGCTTCTCATAATATTTTTTTACATAGCTCTATATTGTTACAATAATTCATATCCAGAATAAAATATCTCTACGCGGACGTAGTCGTAGGCAAAAGCTAGTAATGTATATAGCTATTCCATTTTAAAATAAACTTATCACTGTAATGTACGTCGAATGGTCAAAAATGGCGGCATGAAACTATTATTATACCTACACTTACACATATTGTTTCATTTGATCCATATCAATTACTCAATAAATCAGTTATGTATTATAGAGTTATGATGTATATAATCATATGATAAGCGTATTGTGTATGCATAACTGAATATAAATATATGTGTGCATATCTGATTGTGTGTGTGTAGTGTATTGCAGAGTCCGAGATAAACGAAAGCAATCAAGAATATCGCTTGCGTAGTAAATTTTCTCACAATGGTTCACTATTGTGTGCCTATTTTGAGAGAATTTCATATTTTCTCGCTTGGAATGTCGTTTTATGTGCGATTAAACAATACTTGTCAATTTGAAGACTGCTATGCTTTTAAACAAAACAATTTACACAAGTAGAGAGTATACGAACAGATCTTATTAAATATACCTAGTGGCTCTAAGTGAATCCTAAAAAATTTTGTTCTTTTTTTAACCGACCGCCCCGATGAAGGGTTATGTTTTTCAGGTGGATATATGTATGTCCCCTGAGAGCTCAACAGCCTTAATATAGTTCAGTAAAAGAGGTGTTGCATGGATTGCATATGATATATGTTAAAGACTGACATTAAAACAATTATGGACAGGTCAGTAAATCTTTTTCCAATAAGGCAAACATTAAAAAGCTTCGGAGAGCATAAATAAACTTAAGGAGATAATAGCCCATGTGTAGCAAGTGTCGTCCGTTGATCAGACGACCGTATTCGAGTTGTCAGTGCAACGTGATGGCGTGATGAAATCCAACAACATGGTGGGCACTTCTGGAGCGCGTTCAGAACCTCAGAGTGCGGCTGTTTAGTTGTTTTCTAACTCGCTCTGAGGTACGGAACGGATACGGTTGATTTCTAACCTCAGACTTTGAGAAATTCGACATTGACAGATGACTTGATCCTTACCTAATTTTCTTTAAGAAAAGAGAAGAAAAAGAAGTTTGTTGTGGTCTGATTGGTCAAAGTTATGTCAGATGCGGGTTGCAACCGTTAAAAAGTTACAACGTTCCGAGGTTCGGAATGCTCGAGTTGAGAACAACCGAGTTCTTTACCCTGAGATTCGGAACGGCGCGGCGCGGCGTTAATGCGAAAAGTTGCACTCCAAGTGCGCTATAACCGAGGTTCTGAACGCGCCCCTGGTGTCCGCCTAGCTTGCAACCACCCTCAAGTTTGAAAATCTGTCGCTATGCACCTAACAGTGTATTCCAGCTAGCCTTGAGAGCTAATCTCTATTCTAGGTCTTGTGTGATACCACCTTCGACCGCATCATCACTGACCATCAAGTGATATAGTGGTAAAACACTAGCCAACTCAAGTTTGTGTAAAAGACCAATACCTTAAGTTAGTACTAACAGTAGACTGTGGTAAATAGTTTTTATCAAAATGTATTCTTGAAGTAAGACTTTAATTAGATAGGCAAACAGATCTATTATATATATAATTATCTTTATTTTTCTTGGTTACCGCATCACGCGTGAACGGATGGTTTTTTTTTGTTGTGGTAATTGTTATCAGGAGAAGGTTCTTGTTAAAGAAAATGCTGAAGTAAAAAAAAGATGAGAGGTTATGGCTAGGCAGAAGATCGAGCCTACTACGCGAACGAAGTCGCGGTCAATCACTAGTACTCTATATAATGCTCTAGATTGCAAGTAGTCATCTGCCACCGGTGTAAATAAATAATATTACAAATGCAATTTAAAAAAATTAATACCGACTTCCATTCTATTACTATGGTAAAAATTAGTTATTGGAGTGTAACTCAAAAACGTAAGATAACAAACATACAAAAACAAAGTCGAAATGAGTACCCCGGCCTTTTTGGAAGTCGGTAGATAAAAGTAGAACATTGTAAAGAGCCCTAATATTGTAGCCGCTTAAAATAGCCACATTCTTACAAAAATACAACATATCCGTTGAAATTAATTGCTAAAAATATTTTTAATTATACGTATAATTGTTGACTCCTGTTTAGCGTTAGTAATAAATCTAGTTTAGCGTGCAACAATAAAAATCCACTAGAGACATAAATCAATCGTTCAATGCTCGAATGGGCGAACCCGCACCGTCTGACACGGACAGTCAAAAAACCCGGTTCAAATACCCACCAGAGGATGTTAAGTTTCTCCCTAAAATTGCAAAAATACTAAATTTAAAATAACATCGTTTCACAGATCACATTTTTAACAGGTATCAAAGGTGAGTATCAGTGTATCAAAGTCGCGATGGCGGCTCTTTCCTAAAAATCTGTGTCTATTTTAAAATTAATATCTTGAAAGCTTTACACGGAATTCCACTAGAAAACTGCAAAGATTCATTATAAAACCACACAGTAAATTATTTTCAAAACACAAACGAAATTATAGCGTACGAGTATGTAATAATAAATAGATTTCTTGTAAATAAAAAAGACTTTTCAGTGAGCAAATCATCCAAATTACATGTGACACATGCGTAAATAAAAAATTACATTACCTTACCTCCCACTCGTTTTGTTGACATGAAAAGGCTTATTTTGCTCTTTTCGTTCGCATGTAATTTCCTCCCTAAGGCGTTTGCTGTTACGGTGTAATATTGCCCGTTTATTGTATTACAAGCAAATTCGTTTCTTTTTACATCAAAGAACGACAAAAGAGTTGCGATGCGTTCTGTTTCACGTAGTTACTCAGACACCTGTAGGTACTCGTATTCAGCCGTTCCAATTTACGATGAAATTGCTACATCGATTCACTACGTCGGCATTGGTAAAAGCGGATCGAGGGATATTTATTATTTGAGCGAAAATAAAAATATGAAACTGTTTTCCATTTGTTCCCGGCGTACGGAGATGATAGATGGATTACATCGCGACGTATTAAGCGGGAAATATAAACGAAATTGTTTTATCTTGTTTTATTTTCTAATTTAGACTTTAGATTTATGGTAAAAAAACTGTGATTTTAGAATACATGTAACTTTTTATGTAAAAGTATTATGTTATTAAAACGAAAACTTTAAATAAGTACGAATTTACATATTTAACCGTTTCGTTTTAAAAATTTTTCGTTTGTAATATTACCTACCTTAAAAGTATTTTTATGTTTATAATTAGGATTAAATCTGTATAGGTATTCCTTAACCAAGTGTCGTCACGCAAAGTTACAGAGTCGCTTACTATTTTTCGCGACCCCATCTCGGTGTAAATGCCCCAACTGCGAATTCAAATTTATTCAATTTGACGAAACGATCTGAGTGAAATGAAACGTCTCAGCGTGTGGCAAACACATCCCACTTGCTTCCTACTCTATTAACATTCGGTGCTGACTCGTTCTCTCATAGTTGGATGCGCCGGCTTGGATTTCAAGTGGCTGTTTTTTTCTCTCTCGGGATTGTCTGTCTGTGAAATGTACCTGAAGGGAACGTGGGGATCGAAATGTTCGGGGTTGGAGAATATTTCTGCTGTAGGTACATAAACGTGTACAGAGACGTGAAAAGGGATCTTCGTTCGTACAGGAAGTTAATATATGAAAGTCGGGCTTTTATCTTGAAATAAAAAGCTTTTATGTCTAGAAACCAACAAATATTTATTGAACAAATAATGTTATATCATAATATTGAAACCATTATCCGGACAAAACGTAAAGTAAGTACGTGCCGTAACAGATATTTGAGCAATATCGATATACATATCACGTCATGTACAACGATGTCTTTATACTCTGAGTATAACATTGTCATATCCCAGCAAAACTTGTAACAGAATGCGTCTTCATCAAAATAAATCTACACACTTGAGAGAATTTTGACAAAGTGATTGACGTCGAATTTCCTTCGTATTCGGGCGACGGCGTCGACGCGTTTGATCAATTTCGATTTCTTGTCACGATTTCTGGTTCCGAGACCATCATGTTCGTTTGAAGCGTCAATATTTTATTAACATTGTTCAATGTATCAAAGTTAAAAAAGTACCAACGCTCTCTGTTTCTCTGTATAGAAAATACAGTCTGATTTATGCCAGACACAGTCATGCTGTTTTCAAATTACAGATGTTATATATTGCATTTTGGAACGAAGTTCCTTATCGCGCGTTGTGAAAGGGGGCTAGACGGAAAAAATTCTTACGAAAAGTTGTCACGACACTTTTTGCTATAGTAAGCTGTCTGTCTCTCTCTCTCTTATAGAAAGCAAGTGCGGCGTCGCATGTTTCTCTGTCTGTCTCTCTCTCTCTTATAGAAAGCAAGCCAGATGTTGTAATCGTAGCAAGTGGCGCCATTTAGTTCCGTAAATTTATACTAGATGGCGACTCAGGTAAAGTTAGCTCGCGGAGGCATTTCATTCACTGGATGTAATATGTAATTTAGAGAAATATATATTTTTGAACACTTCCCATACGCAGAAAGGAGTTTAATTGAAGTAACCGATTATCGGAACCTATTATTGGAATATTTACCATGGTTTTGTATTTTTAGCATTATTTTTTCTGATGAGGAACTTCATTCCATCCGGGTGTCCCTTGACACCTCTCAAGTTTTTTTTTTGCTTTCCTTGAGGTATTCGCCTAAATATTTGCTCGGTACAATATGATAAAGCAAGTATCGTTACAGAAAATCAGAGCAAATTAATACATTATTTCGTACATTCTCAACTGATACAAGTGCCATTGTTTCGCTGCGGAGGACTGAGTAGAGACTGAGAGAGAGAGTGTATTTTGTTTCTACTGAAAAGCTAGCGCATATAATAAAGGCTCGTCAAATAAGAAGATACCGTAGTATAGATAAATATAGCTATGAGCTGTACCGTGCGCGAACAATGCGCCTCTATTGTGCAGTGTTTGCGCGGTAATTTCGAAGAGCTCCGTTCCGTTCCACGCAGTTTGAAAACTTGCAGGGTTCTATTTGAAAGAGAGGAGCTGAAATGTTTTGTTAATGCTTTTTGCACTTATGGAAGTCACGCATTGCGTTCCGATGCTAAGTTAAGATGGCATTGTTTATCAGCAAAGAGCTTTTTATTGCGGCGCATTAAAACTTAAGTCGTTCAACTTGCACAATTAGTTTTAGTTAATTTGTATGCAACCCACTGTCTAAATAGAAAGCAAACTGTTCCGAGTCTGGAGTGAGTTTTAACCAATTTTATAACAACTTAAATAGTTGCTCGGTTAATGTCGAGAAAATTAGTTTCTTGTCTCCATCTCGAGCTTGAGTTAACGTCTAGTATGTCGTATGTACCTACTCGTACGTATCCGCTGTAATATATAGGCACGTAATGGGATGATTTCGCTCAAAGTCCGTTAGTGTAAATTTAGTATTAGGTAATTGCAGTGCATTGTTTCATTACAAGTTTGGAAACTTATAAGAATCTGGTTGAATCTTATGCATTTTTTATATCCGTTAATGTAGGTAGTCATATTAAATGTTTAATAGCTGCGATTCGCGATTATATCCGCATTACCCGCGTGGTGATGGATGATGACGATAATGATAAAATTATCCTATGTTTTAATCCAGCTAAATTTCATCAAAATTGGCCCATCCGTTTGAGCGTGAAGAACTAACCTAAAAAACAAACACACTTAGTCACAAACTTGCGCCTTTATAATATTAGTGTGATATATAAATATAATATACTCTTATATACCAACCGCTTTATTAACTTCTATAAGCACATAGTTGCTCTCCTCATTTATAACCAAAATTGGCATTCAAAATACACTACATATAAAGTAATGCATTTCAAACTACATTTGGTACCTACCAGATTAGTTTTTAATAGCATAATCTATTTATTTGTTGACGATGTTTATCCATTTTAAGAAGGCTAGAGTGTTACAATATATATAATACATAGTAATAATAATATTTATTTATTTTCATTTATTGCTTTCCAAAAGCTCATGTACTAAGTTACAACTATATACTAGAATTCACAAATTTTTTTCTGTTCAACATAAGTATTACTAACACATTTGCAAAATATATATACACACACACACACGCGCGCATAGTAATATGTACTACAAAATAAAAAGAAAAAATGAGAATTAAACAACGCAAAGTGAGCCGCAAACATCTACCAACTCAATGCTTTATATCGGGAAAATGCATTGCTTGTGACTACATCACGTTGGCCCCAAAATGTAGATATATCAAACGTTATTATGTGATGTAAGTATACGCGACAATAATTCATAAATGTCATGGAGAAGCGCTCGTAGCGGAGCTCGACTTGGCGATCTTAATCGATCAACAAGCTAAGCAACATTTGCTGCGGTCAGGACTTGGATAGGTGACCACTAGTGGCATTATTCAACTGAGCGCTTCCGTGCTTCAGAGGGCACGTTAAGCCGTCGGTCCCGGTTGTTTGTCTTAGGACAAAAGTCGTTAGGCTATGTCGAGGGCCTTCGGGCGACCTGAAAACTTCGACATGGGTTGGCCACTAACCTATCCACCAATCCGCACTGAGGCCGCGTGGTGGATTATGGCCCAACTCCTCTCTCTGAGAGGAAGGCTCGAGTCCCAGCAGTGGGAACAAAATGGGCTGATTATGATATGTCATGTTTTGAGACAAAGGATCAAAAATAAATGTTATTTTTTATCAAGCATTTATTATCATTTAGTTATTAAGTGGAAAGCGATCTCGAGGCCGCAGCCCGATGCGTTGGTCTGACCAGATTCGCACCACCCTAGACACATCAGTATACGATGCGCTGCATGTCGCCGAGGATAGGGGAAGATGGAGTAAAATCATAGAGGAGAGACTGATGGGAGATGGGGGTCACGACCCTCAGACATGAGGAGCACGACGCGAGGAGGAGTTATTAAGTAGGCCCGATTCCATTATTTTGGATTGGTGGATAAACTAGTGGCCAGACCGTACGTATCCGTATAAGATTAGTTTCAATAAAAATTGTGGTAATTGGACACAGGGTAATGTTTCTCAGATATTAATAGGAAATTATAATGCTTACATATACAGACGACAAAATATAACAGACACATAAAACGTAAATTTAGAACGTGATGTTTAAACGAAAATTTGCATTAGGCTTCTTTCGTTGGATTGTATGTAAGTGTAGGACAAAGCAGGTCCTCCGTTATATTTACTTTATCTGTTTAGTAGTATGTCATACTCTTACACAGCAGTGAGCAGAGTGCTATGAGGCATCGAACGTACTCTACTAACTCTACAAATATATAACTTTTAAGTAGAGCATGTTACGTAAGTATATTTTAAACTATATATTTGAAACGTCTAGGCTTCTCTTCTACATTTTAGACCGTATTATCCTTGAAGGATAAAAAAGCAAGCTTGATTATGGTTTTCTATAACTATGTCGTCCGAAACGCTCAGTAAATTTTTTTCAGGATTAGGTACCTATGTTGATTAAAATAATAAGACAGAGAATTTCAGCATTTAGACTAGGGTATCTGGTGGCTTAGTTGGCTAGAGCGTATGGAGCGGCAGCCAAGAGGATGTGGCTTTAAATCCAGCTTGGATGTTGACTTGTTTGTCTAAATTGAAGTCATTTGGTTTTCGTTTGGCAAACATTTTTACTTTTAGTTTCAATCAAATTTTCTTTAGCTAGCTTATTCGGCTCTATGGCAAAATAAAGCAATAGAGAACTGCATTTAGAGGATTGCATAGCTAGTACATTCCATAGTTCTAAAAAAGGAAATTTATAGTACTTTGAGATACTGAAAATATCAAAACGTACGGGTTTAGTAACCAATGTGATGATTCCATGGAATGTACTAGCTATGCAACCCTCTTAATCATCGAATTGATTGTAAACTCTAGTCTAGCTCTTAGTTCATTATCGATAGTATCTAGCTAGAACATAGTAACTTATCGAAATGTTTATTACATAAAAAGAAACGAAACTTTGACCTTTTTTACATAAATTCTACAAAACTTTTAGCTGCAAAAAAAGGATAAATTAGCAACAACTTACAAGAAAAACAAACCACCTTAAAATTAATCCTAAAGTCAATTTACAAAAAGGTTAGTGAGCGCAAGATAAAAACGCGATTCTCACAGATGTTTACGCTTTGTATCCAGTGTTTAGGTCTGTATATTGCCTATAAAGCTCCACATTAAAACATCTTGTTAACATCTTCAGGGGAACAAAGCAAACCTATTTGCAGGGAGTTGTGTAAAAATAAACAAGGCCATTGCAAAGCCAGGTTGCTCCGGCCTATTCTCCCCCTCCCACCCCACCTCCAAGAGGTTATGTAAATTGTTTAACGAACGGACTCGTTACCCTCTAGATGGCGCACTTAACGCATTAACATTTTAAAGCCTTATTTTATAAAGCATACAATTACTTTTGCATTTAAACTTATTGCTCACCAGCCGTACGATTCCCTAAGAGCAAACATCATTGCATCTTTGACAACATCCGTGAAACAAATGACGAGATAACAAGAAACGTTGAAAAAATACCTTACGTACAAGGGCGATATCTCACAAAGTATTTGACATCGGTGAGCTCGTCGACGAATCGTTCGAGAATCGCACGGCAGCTTACAGTTTCTCATTCTATAACTCAGTAGACGTATTTCGCTCCTCACTTTCAATTGTTTTATCGTGTATTGCTAAATAACGTTGTATATTTACGGCCGTTTTCAATAACCTATCTATCGTCGGTTTACCTTACTAGAGATAGATATGTGACACTATTTGTATGGACGTTATGTCAAATGTCTATCGGTAGTAAGGAAAACAGTGGATAGATAGAATATTGAAAACGGCCGTAAATCTAGAAGCATTTGGCTGGTGTTCCATTGAGAATACTGTTCATCGACAAATACAATGATTCGAATTAATGGAGTGATAAATCACGTAAAAGGTGGAGCGTACAGATATCACAATAATTTAAAATGAAATACTATAACTGCTGCTAACGGTAAAATAAGGTGGTCGTTGTTATAGGTTATCAGTTACCTATTAGTATTGTATGCTATGACGAATATGAACGGGATTAGGAATACCGATTAAAATATTTACTTATTGGCAGATTTTTTCGTTGATCGTCCAATAAAATCTTGCATTACATAATTTGAATAGCATTTGTATTTTTAGATAAATACTCTTTACCTTTTATCCGTGATAAGTACTTTATAGTTCATTTTTAAAACTAGACCAACGTAATGATTGTGTCACAATGAAGCCAAAATATCATTTTTCCGTATCCAATTCGTAAAATATAATCGTGCGTCCAGCAATCAATCACGATAATTCCCGTGAGTCGTGGCCATCCAGTAAAGCGAAAACGTTCAGAGTCATGACACGACGAAAGCTAACCGTTGATCTCAAGTTTAAACATTCATCGAGCGTATACTTAGTAAGATACGTCGGGAATCAGGGTGGCTGCATCTCTCACACTGATGAGAGTTTTTCAGCGGGACGTTTTCTCGCACCATTTTCATGCTAATCTCTGCAAGAGTGATGATTTTGCGGGCATAAAATATTTGCAGACATACGGCGTGAGCTACGCCGCCGCCCGCCTGTACAGTGCCTTTTCAATTTCGGCACGGCACGGCCCGCGGGGGATTGAAACCGTCGAATGTTGAATTTTACGCGTTCGTAATACACGAAATTGCGTTTTGTTTTCCACCTTTGACGTTGAAATATCTGCAAATATTTCTCTCGTTTCCTCCATTTTAATGACCTACATTCGAATATTTTTTGTGAGATTAAAAAGGCATCAAATATTCGTATGCACGGAAGCGAGGATGTTTTATGTCGGTGTGGCGATTCGGGGGTCGTAAATTCGCAGTTAGCGCCGAGAGTTGGGTTGCGGAGTCCATATTTCAGAATCATGTAGGGAAGATTTTTGTCGGTGATATGTTTTGTTCGATGCATAGGCTCAGTGGCGACTCAGCGGTAATGCCGGCTGCGGAGACGTGATGCGAATACTGAACAGCAGCCGTCTCTTTGACATTAATGTTCAATGCCTTGGTTGTGAGCGATGTAAAGGAAACTGGCTTCCTCTGTTCGCAAAGCATACGCGAATTTCATAAATGTTCTCATGGGCATAATAACGGGACGTACGCTGCGATGAATATAATTTGGCGTCAATTTTTGTAGAGCATCAAATATCACTTAAAATATAATAACGCTTTACAGAAATGTTTTCAAATGAAGCTACGTGTACTTGTCGATACATTTGAGCAAATATAAACGAAGTGTGAAATTATGATGCAATACGATGTTAATGTTACATAAAAAACCTTTATCGTGAACATGAAGAAAAAACTGAACGTACTTGGTATTCCTACGGGAAGATACAATTACCTACACCACATCTCCGCTAACAGATATACCTACATATACAGAAAATACACATAGTAAGTACCCATACATAAGAATAACATTCGTAAAAACAAATACGAGAAGGTCAAAGTCATATGCGAAGACAAAATTTCACGTTTGTTGCGATAACAATAGTGTTATTTAGCATATTAGGTAAACGTTAAACGTTGTGAGTGCGTAAACATTATAGAGTAGAAGACCTCTAAAACATCGCAAATGTTTCCATTATCCTTTAGATATATTCGAAGCAGAGGGAAGACCTCTTTGTATGTATGTCTTTTGTAATAGGCCTTGTATCCTTCAAGCACCCTTTATATATCTGTGTGGTGCTATAAGGCCTCGGTGCAATAAGGACATTTATATAAGAAATGTGTATAATATGTGTATAGAAGTATATAATAAGTTACCTGATGATTTGCAACAGTTAGATGGCTGTTAGATAATTGCTTTTATAGTGTTAAAGAATATTTAGATTTTCAGGGCATTACAAAATATTACTTAAGATAATGTTTAATTTGTAGTTATAATTAGTGCGACTTCAGACCAATCATTTGCACGTCTGCTTGCAGGCTGAATTTGTATTGTGAACGCAGCACATTTGTACAACAGCTAAAAATGTTATATTTAATGATTGTATTCTGGCAAATAAATTATTTGAATTTGAATGTAAATTTATCAACGAAAACAAGTGCCTTATGAGGAAAATATCATCTATTCAACTAATGAATGTTAATTTTCGCTTGTCGACAGAACGGAAGCTATTCGTCGGTATGCTGAACAAGAAGTTATCAGAGAATGACGTCCGCTCGCTTTTCTCTGGACATGGAGCTATTGAAGAGTGTACAGTGCTGCGGGACGCGCAGGGGCAGAGCAAGGGATGTGCCTTCGTTACGTTTGTGTCGAAGCAAGCCGCCATCGCTGCTATCAAGGTACGAGTATATCAAATATAAATATATAAGGTCATTTTTAGTGCACAGTAACAGAAAAAAAATATTACGACCACATTTTTCACCACTCCGTTCAATATTGTGCACTAATTAGCAAACACCTTATATATATTATGGTGGATGCTTACTATGTACAGTACAGGACCCCTTTTTTATAGTTCGGTCCATAACGCAAGAGGAAAAAGTAACCGTCAAGAAACCGGCAAGAGGTGGTTCATCTCTTTAACTTTCAAGACCCTTTTTATAAGTAACGCATGAACGTATCAAATTCAATTGAACATAAAATACTTAGGTCTACGGTCAAAGCAATAATAATGATGGCTATTTACGTCCCATATTTTGACACTCGCTAATAAATCAAAAGCTATAGGTTAGTTCCTGTTGACCTAGAATTACAAAATTTTTATTTGGTTGCGATAACTACAGTGGGCCGGTTATAAAAAAACGATAAAATAAACTATAAAACATATTTAGGCAATCCTTTGATAATAATAATAAAATTAAAGTTTATTTCATTACTAGCTGACCCGCCGCTTGGTCTTGGTGTAGTGGTAGAAGTTCCGTTTTGTAACCTCTAGCCTCTAGGGCATGGGTTCGATCTCCGGGTTGGACAATTATTGGGTTTTTCTGAGAAAGAAAGATTTTCTCAATTACAGTCGGAAGACTGGAACAGTGCCCCGTAGATGGCAATAGGCTCGCCCCCTGTTACATGATTACATGACCCAAAACATATATGGCGATACGTAGGCGATGAAAACACAGCTGCTTACCCCTTCGAGGATTATATAGGCAAAAGTATCGATTCATTCAACCGTTAGGCTGATGTTACCGGGCCGCGGTTTCACCTCCGTGGTGATGGATGGTGATGATGAGGAAACGTATCCTATTAAAGTACCGCTGCTTACCCCTTCGAGGGTATATTGGCGATGTTGTGTTTAAAAATAACATGTATTGCGGACGCTTCACTCAAGACCATTAGACTGATGTTTCACTTCCGTGGTGATTTTGGAATCGCTTGACTACAATCGGCTGAACAACAAAGATGGATGACATGCCGACTCTATCGCCGAGCACGTCTAGTGTATCGAGCTGTCAAAATCATTGCGTGCTTTTGACTACGCTATCAGAAACTGACACATCTTTGACAGAACTCTATTACAGACAGAAAATAAGTCATCATTACGATCTAGACGGAGGCGGAGATCTTGTTATTTTGTCTATGCTGTGCCCAAGAATATTAGGCTTTTTCACCCGCCTGGTGATAGATGTTGTTGTTGATGATGATGATGATGAAAAGTAGCTTATGTGCTATTCCAGACTATAATCTATCACTTTGCCAAATTTCAACCAGATCCGTTCATCCAGATATCCATCCATCCATCCATCTAAACTTTCACATTTATAATATTAGTGGGATGGTTTAGGTCATTTATAAATGTATCAATATGATAAATATATAAATAACCAGTTTTCACCATGGAAGGAACATGCTACGGTATCAAATATGCAATTTTTATAAATATTAGTTTCTTGTATTGTATCCGAACTGTTAATAGGTACATATTTTATATGATTTGGTAAGCTTAACAGCTCGTGGTGGCAAAACCAATTGCTAAAATGTGTAAAAAATGCATGATTGATACCGTAGTATTTTTGAAATCTACTGAAAACTTTAAACTTAGAAATAAACGTTAATTTAGTTTTTATTCTAAAGTATTGCTTACAAGTAAGTTAACAGGAACAAAATAATTGAATGAAATGTTCAAGACCTCCCGTTTCAGGAACGTTTGCCAAAGTTTGATCAGCTAACAGACGGAATACTGACCGCTGATTGGTCACATATCGCGTCAAAGAATCCCATTGTCCCATGAGCGTTTAGTATTTAGTTGGTCAACTAATCAAGGGATCAACAAACGTTCTAGAAACTGGAGATAAGAGACCTATAGAATAATTAGCTAATTTGAATTTTTCAGACGCTCCACCACAGTCAGACAATGGAAGGCTGTTCCGCGCCCCTAGTCGTCAAGTTCGCGGACACCCAGAAGGAGAAAGAACAGAAGAAGCTACAGGCGATGCAGGCGAGCCTGTGGGGCCTGCCAACTCCTGTGGCGCCCGCTGCCTACCTAGCGTCAGAGGCGGCGTTGTCGCCGGCCACGCAGTTGCAGCTTTTACAACAGTTGCAAGCAGTGGGACTCCAACAACAGTTGCTGCAAGGACAGGGTTCTACGCTGCTGCAAGGTAAAAATCTATTCCATGGTATAAGACAGTTTATTTACCGACAGTTTATGTACCCGGTTTATCTATGTAAATAAATAATTAAATGCTCGTTGGTTGGCGTATAATTTGAGAACGGTTGCAAAGATTTGGATATTTTTTGGAATGTTATTAACCCTTTGCGTACCAGAAACTAAAAATGTACGTGAATTTCATTCATAAACCTTTTGTTTTAATAATCACTGTATATTAAGGGATTCCGGATAAGGTTTTTGAGAAATAAAAAATCAACATATTTAGTTCACCTTCACCTTCAGCCTTAACCTTAACCTTCTATGACCGTAAACTCACGTCAGATGTCCTGATGAGTCTGGACTTCAACCGATTTCAACCGATATCCTAAAAATGAGGTTCTCGATTAGAATTTTTATAACATAACTTGTAAACCGCTTTGGATGATTCTCTTTTCATTTGAAAGCTTGTACTTCTCATCAATCGTAATTAAATAAGATCAAAATTTATCCAAATATATTTTTTAAGAACATATCATCAACAGCTGGTATAAATGAATGAATCGATTTCAAATTTTGTTAAATATGTTATAAAAAATGTTTGAATGATATGTTTATAGTTATTAACCTGATCTAAACAATTCATATATATCTCTCTATATGTCGGTATTTAGAATAAGATTCAGATTAGAACCTAACAAGGCAGCACTGAAAGAATTTAAGAATTTAAAGAAATCGAGGGGTAGATAAATCATGATTTCCGAGTTAAAATTCTTAACAAAGCTCTAGTTTAAACACTTTAATGATATATGTTTCTTGCTACTGCGTGCTACAATACAACATCTATGGAATGCTATAATATATAATTACATATGTACACGCTTGTATATTCACCTGAAGCGTGAAGAATGTCAAATAATGCAAAGCAGGACGACAGTAACGACGTGACCTCACTATGACTGACGCTAATGATTCATTAACAGCTAATTGTCTTATTTAACATTAAACGTCCTTGTTTAATACTTTTGTATGTGTGTGTACTTACTTAACACAAATAATACATAGTCTGATTGTTTCGTTGTAAATTAATGCAAATTGCAGGGCTGCTTTCAAAACATAAATTGTACCAAAATATAGAACCGAATTCAACACTAAAAAATGTGAAATAACTTGTTGAAGTCAGTTACCATGATATGTGGTTAAAAATTACCTATTATCACAATATTGTGCGCATGGTACCTACTTCAACATGTTATTTGACACTTCTAAGTGTTGAAGTCGGTTCCATTTTTGATGAAAAAAAATTTTTTCACCCTTTTTAGTAACCTTTGCTACTTACGGGATCGATTGTCATTCACCGTATATTACGATATTATCCAGATAGGCGAAACACTTTTCAGTTATTAGATTGTAACTTATTAACGGCTTGACCGAATTTGATGAATTTTAAATGGGACCACGTCGGAAGTATACTCTTCCAAACGAAAAAATATCCAAATCGGACTTCTCAGTAAAAAGTTATACGTGACCATATATAAAAAAAAATATTCTCGTCGCCTTGAACACCTACTCTTTTTATAGGGAAGTCGGTTGAAAATTTCGAAATATTTAGTTTATTTACGGGATAGTTACCATGTAGGTATATGGTTTGAGTTTCCTGTAGTATTTTCATTTCACCCGTAATCAAGGCACTTGCAACAGTACCGAAATATCGGTAACTCAAATCAACTACACATACAATCGTAACTCCCGTCAATAATGTTTTTTTTCTAATGTTTGTGACCATGATAGTTTAAATGCTACAAAAAAGCTATACCAAAGCCGACCAGGCGAAATGGAGACGTGGATTACGGTCGTCTTCAAAAGTTTTTGAATTACATTAATCAGTCTATCACACTAATATTAGGTATAAATGCTGAAGTATATATAAGTATATGTCAGATTAGATGCATGCGTTAGTTATTATTTCACGTCAAAATAGTATACTAGATGTGACTTAAATATTTAACTTCGATGACAACAGGGAATAACACAAAGGTCTACTAGATCTATGTTACGAGTATGTCTTAGGATAAAGTACCTACCTATGGAATAGTAATTTTCTGATTGACCGGAGCCGTGGGGTGGCTCAGAAAAAAACTGTAACGAAACTTGTCATTACAGTAAAATATTTTTTGACACATTGAATTCATCATTATTTATGTAGGTATATGTAGTGGCTAAAATAGTAATTCTTGTTTTATTTTATTGCGCGCAAACGCGGGATGCGAAGCATATTTCTCATCACGGCAAACGAAATGGATTCCCGCGGCATTATACATTTAGTAAGAAAAGGCAGGGGTTTGATAATGCTGTGCTTTATGTAATAAGTAACAGAAACAAGTCGTGAAACTCCTTTAATAAAGTTGTAGCTATGTGCCTTTAGTATAATTATGATTATTATGACCTTGCATATTGCTCCTGTGATACAGCTAGTAGAGGATAAAAGTTTATTATTTAGAAATAGCAGCTATTATAAGAACGCATTATTTTTATTATGTTTACCTTTTTAATTTGTACCCCCATTATCCGTCGTTTTTCTGTTTCGTGCTGCGTTAATCCTGATCCCAATCCTTATTTGTTTAACCCATTTTTTTTATTTACGCTTCTCTTATGTGTCCTCCTTCAGGTGTTAACTATCAGGATATGGGTTTCAATGGTGCAGGCCTGGGTGGAGGTGGAGTGGGAGGAGAACAGCTGGGAGGGCTCCTGGCACCAGTATCGGTGCAGAACTTGGCTGCACTAGCAGCCATCGCTCAGCCCCCAGTGGTGTCTCAAGCCACGGCTTTACAACCAGCTTCCGCGCCCCAGCAAGCTGCACCGCAATTGTGTAAGTGGACTTCTCTATAGGATTTCGTATTTATAGGCTAGTCTTATTTAACCTACAATTATGAAGTCTATCGCGCCAATGTTTTTGAGAATCTAAGCTTGCTAAACGAGACCTAAGTTTGGTGATATTTTTGTTCTATTGACACCTAGCTGAATTAGTTATTCTCTTAAATGTTGGGCTAAACGGACATTAGAGAATTACTTCGAGGACGCATTAGGCACAATTTTTTCTACTGTGAATCAGCCTCTATTGTTTACTTCAAATCATAACACTGTACATACGGGTATCACAAAGGTTGGATTCAAAATAGTATTGAAGGTTATTGCACATTAATTGCCTAATGTGTTTTCGCCCATAATATTATCAGCAAATAAAAATTTAAAAACTAACTAAATTGAGTCTTACTGCCGTATGGCAGTTCAGATTGTTTCTATGAGGTGGTTCTTTTATTTACGATATAATTATCGTTCGGAACCATTGTGTTGGCAATTAGAGACCCAAGTATTTACGAAAGATATTTAAAACAATCGCGACTTGCCGAGTAAAACCAACATAATCTTCATTGCTAATCGTTCTGGTCCCAATTACCAAACCGGAGACCCTTACAATTGGTTTTTAAAAATCCATTAGCAATAATTTTTAAATTTCTCCGACCACAGCACGGTCAGCGCAATTTGGACTCCAATATATTCTCTACAAATTGCTCCGAACAAATCCTTAATTGGAATGTAGAACAAAAATCTGTAATGAACCATTTAGTCCGCAACCTTTCCTATTTCAGGTTGGACTTAAATTGAAAGTAAAAAAAGTTATTAACGATGAACATTTTTCATACTTCAGGTCTTCTCGGGAAGACTAACATCACAGGTAAACAGTTCAATACAAACGCCGTGTGTGTTTTTTTAATGGAATGACTGATCTTTTGGCTTTGTCGTCGCCCATACTGCCTGAACAAGTGCGATGGAAATGGTTTTTCACAAGAAAATAATTTTCGACTTTCTATATTCACTTTCATAAAGTTTTGAGTGACTATCTGTGCAAAGTATCAACTCTATGTTCTTAAAGATTAAGTCGGTTATTGTTTTTTGCTGGATTTCTATCTTCTAAAGAGCGTTTGTCAGTTAGAATGGGCGTCTAGATTGATATGATAAATGAAGATGTGCCACATTACTCTGCCTTCAATGCATGATGCTTATATTCGTATATTACTTAGCTATATACTTATATCTATTAAATAACTATTAGGTAGAAAAAAACAGTAGTTATCAAGAGATTTATCATTCACATTTTAAGAGGATTGCATAGCTAGTAATTGTCCATTCTAAAAGAAATAACTCTTTTCTACCTCTTAACATTGTCAGATTATATTTTTTTTTTAATGTAATCACCACCTTGATAACCCCGTACGTTTTGATTTTTTCAGTATTTCAAACTACTATAAATATACTTTTTTAGAACTTAAATTAACTGAAAAAATAAAAACGTACGTACGGGCATAGTAAACAATGTGTTAATTACATGAAAAAAATCACTGAAATCGGACAATATTAAGAGGTAGAAAAGAGTTTTCTTTTAGTATGGACAAGTACTAGCTATGCAATCGCCTTAAGTATATGAATTAGTATCTAGGTAAGTACAAATCGTAATTGCATGTAATATATAATATGATTTATAGTGAGTTTTGTATCAGTTGTAATACTTAATTATATCTATCTTTTGGTAAATAAAAGTTCCAAAAGGACCAAGTAGATTATAATCAGAACAATGCAATAAATAATACAAATACTATAACTATAATTTACAGTAGATACATATAGTTATTTGAAAGGGCAGTTAAGTCTGTCATTGTTTTGAATAAATATGGCGTTGTCTGTTTATGGATCGCCTACGTGACATTCTTGTGGAGACAATAGGAAAACTGTGCCTTTGCTTGAAGGTGCTCACTTTATATATTAGAATGTATATGTTGAAGTGATGTGTATTTATGTTCTATTGGCTAACCTTTGCGTCAGTATTATTTTTATTGGAACTTATATACAGCGTGTTCATAAAAGTGTTGTAAGACTGAACAGTGTGAGTGTTTATCCAGTTAGTAACCACATGTCAAAATATTAAACTATATGATTTGATCATATAATTTTTCTTACATAAATAAAAAACCGTGTATAATATAAGCTACAAGCTTATAGTTGAAGGTTGATGATCGTTCTGCCCTGTCTTCAGCAGGGACAGCATCGGAGTTTGTATATATAACTTTAGTAGCCCTAGTAGTAGATGTAGTAGAATAGTTTTTCTTTTCACGTCTATCCACGGTGATAGCAAAAACTATGCTGACTGATCCTCTTTGCGAAATACATGATAATTTGCAAGAGTAACCTAAACTGACTCTACCTGCAGCTGTACGGCGGTGGTACTTACGACGACTGTACACATAACAAAAATGATCAAGTTAGGATTTACATGGCACAGTATCAAAATTTAAATTGCTTACAATTTTTTCATAGAAAGTTAAATAAATATTATCTGAAATTATTTGAACCTATTAGACATGCCTATTCTTGGAGTTCGTTGGAGTCAATGCGCTGTGCAATGCCCACGCCGCGCCGCAATCCAACCCAGGCCGCGTTTAGGTCCCTTGCTTAGCTTGAGGTCATTACCTTCTTTGGCCTAGTTTTTAAGGGGTGAACCTGCTTGAGTATTACAATATCCAAGGGTACTCCTAACTCGGAATTTGGACTACTTCCTGGGACACAGTATTTGGGTCCCGAAAGCATGCAAAGTTCTGCGTGTGTGGTTTTAGTATTACTACACCCTTTTGTTACACGCTTTAAAGGACGTGTTAAAATATATATACACTTGTGTTTGCGCTGTAGGTACAACCCTACTAATAGGCACCACTGTTAGATACCAAATTTTCCACAAATACTGTTGTAATATTGAATGTAAAATTTGATTGAGGTAGTATGCTTCAAGAATTTAAATTATAGATATGGAAAAGTAGGTTAGGTTCTATTTTTATCGTTTGTAATTACATAATCAGAACATTGTATGTGGCACAAATTCTTCATTTATCACAATCCTAAAGGATTCGGCTTGATTGATTTCATGTTCGCGTTGATGGTAGTCTGCCTGTTGATGCTTGGCTTTGCATAGCCTAATTTAATTATATTGCCTAAAAGTCGTCAAAAAACCGCCATGTTGGATTGTATATTTTATGAATGTTTTGTAAACGAAATAACAGCTCGATGTCTTTCTATGTTTTGATGAATTTAGTGTGTAATACATTGAAATAATATTTAAGTTGTTATTAATAAGTGTGTAACCAGATATTTGTTGTTTTTATGTTGGTTGTCGTCATAATTGGGAGTGTTTTCATCTCAGATTACGGTGCAGTATTTTGTTGCATAATCTTAGATTTTGTTTCTTTAAATTTTCAATAGATATTGGACAATTTATAAATAAACTGAAAATTTATGTCATAAATATCATGAAAAGGTCATAGGTATTGCTATTATAAATAATGTGACGTGATTTAAATCACATCACATTATAAATAGCAGTGAATATAAACATTAATAAAACCTACTTACTAACTTGTACCTTGTTCAGAAGGAATAGGAAGAGGTACTTGGTACCATGTAGTACCTGCACCTACGAATTTTACCATAGGTACTATCTCGAGAAAGGCAGTTGAAGCATTTAAGATGAGGTGCTGGATGCGAATCTTGAGAATCCCATGGACATCCAAACCCTCTAATGTGTCGATACACGCGCAGGTCAATCCTCGCATATTAACGGCAGAAGTCACTGCAGCTGTCGACGGCATTTGTTGACGCTTCGGTGGCAGCCGTCTAGTGTATAACTTTGAAGATCAGCGGCGGCCATCGTCAGCACGCTACAACTGCTGCAATTGTCACTGTAGGTTGACGGCAGCAGTGACCTCTACCGTTGGTAACATGCCGCTCGTGTGTAAGAGCCCTTAGAGGCTCATCTCCCTCCAAGTTATTTGTTCCTTACAACATCGTCAGCGATGACATAGGAGATGGATTGTTCACTCTAAGCGTGGACTTTCCATAGATGACCGCCATCCTCAGCAATGAGGGCACCATTAGAGAGAGAGAGAGAGAGTAGGAACATTCCTACTAATTCTCTATCTTCTTAGGGCGCAGGTATATTACAAGAGTTGTTCTTGCAGCACTTCGTTTATAGATAGTTAGCAACAAATAAGTAGTGTTTGCATGAATGCTAATAAACTAATCTGTATTTTTACGATAATGTCGTGAGTTGTTATGTTTACTTAGTTTACTATTTACTTTGTATTTAGATATAGGTATACCTACCAAAGTTCGACTGAAATATATTGCAAAGCATAAGATATATTTCATCAATATTAATAAATAACACGGTCTAGGCATACTTACTTACTTATTACTATAGTACCTACTTACGAGTACACTAGTATTTGATTTATTTGACGGAACATTTGGCACACTTTTCGCGACCGCGTAAGGGTACGTTCCCACTTTGTCGTGACAACAGATAATCGTGTGTCGTAATGTGTCGTGTCTTATATATTTAGGCGCTAGGCAGACGACGGGGCGGGCCGGGGCGGTCAATTTTACCGCGAACTATAGCGCAAAAGGTATCCTGTACTACCAACGCACACGGAGGGCAAAAAGAAACTTCCGGCCCCATGGGCCATCTGTTCTGCGTGCTATGTGACCTGCCTACTGCCACTCTGGGCTATGTCGCTGACTTTCGTTCTTCTACGGATCTCCTCATTTCTGATTCTATCACGTAGAGAAACCCCGAGCATATCCCTCTCCTTAGCCCGTTGTGCGACTTTGAGCTTGCTTGTGAGGCCCATAGTAAGAGACCACGTTTCAGTGCCATGTGTCATCACTGGTAACACACATTGGTCGAAGACTCTTGTCTTGAGGCATAAAACGATATATAGTTCTTACATTACATCAGCTTGAACTTGAAAAACTTCGTAACATCCATTTGCTAAGGTATGTGTTGTCACGCTACAGGGTCCACTGCGGAGCCTCTAAGCTCAGCGTATGCTGCGCAGTTCGGCAGCGCGTTCGCCGCCGCTCCGCTCGGTTCGGTGCTCGGCTCGGCGGCTGCAGCGGCGGCGGGGAAACAAGTCGAAGGTAATGTTAACATTATAACCACGATCAATTTTTAAGCTCCCGATTTCGATGTTGTTGCTAGCGGCATGATTTCGGAGGCATCCGGCGATAACGAGTGCTCTAAAGTTCGGTTTCTATATCCTATCTATCGACGGTTTAGCCTATACTAGGACTGAAAAGTTGACATTAGTTCCATACAAATAGTGTCATATTATAAAACTTTCGACAGATTATATATAGAAACGCGTCTTCAATAAATATCACAGAATACATCTCGTAAGTATGTAGGTATGTATATAGAGGTACCTATGTACATATATATTTACCTGCGATTCTCAGGTTTGCATTCTAGAAGGGCCATTAGTATGAGAATTGACGCGAATTGCCATAGAAATGCTCATTCAAATCTTCAATCAAGTCGAGTTTATCATTTCTTCTTAGAGGTTAGCTTCTCGTATATAGTCACTTCACGCATAGTAGTCACTTTCGGCGAATTTATGAACACGTATGCCGGACCATCGCAGTGAATCAAATTCTGCATCCTTGAGGCAAATATTAGCTAAAGAGTTACTTTTCTGGCACCTTATAATAACAATAGTTAACACATAAGTATTTCTATTTCATCCTACTAATATTATTAACGCGAAAGTTTGTAAGTATGTATGGATGTATGTAACTCTTTCACTCTCAAATGACTACCATTTTTTATGAAATTTGGTATGGAGGTAGATGAGGTGCTGTATTAACACATCGCGTGTCACCGCGGGGCGCAGTTAGTAGGTATTACATACATTGCTTACACAGGAACCTACAAATTTTGAAAACTACTTATGTACATAACAAAACATGTACCTACACCACATAACAAAATGGTATCTCTTTGATTTGCAGGTCCGGAAGGAGGAAACCTATTCATCTACCACTTGCCGCAGGAGTTCACGGACACGGACCTCGCGTCCACCTTCCTCCCATTCGGCCACGTGATATCGGCCAAAGTGTTCATAGACAAGCAGACGAACCTCTCCAAGTGTTTCGGTTTCGTCTCCTACGACAACGCTGCCTCCGCCCAGGCCGCCATACAAGCCATGAACGGCTTCCAAATAGGTACAAAGAGACTCAAAGTTCAATTGAAACGTTCTAGAGAACTCTCTAGACCATACTAGAACAAATTCCAAGAACTCGTTCCTAGTGAAAAAAAAAGAAAATTTCAAAAAAATGAAACTGCAAAGAGGTTGTACGAACGTTTGTTGTGATGTATCCGGTGCACACGAACCGAACGCACGGTTCGTTCGAAAACACGAGTCCGCGTGCACAGTTGTTAACTAATAAGTATAAGGTTAAGGTTTGTGTCAAAGGATTTATCGTTTCCAAAGTATTCCCCAAATTGTTTAATTATTTCTTATAATTAAAAGTTTCGTTAATTAAGTTTTAGTCACATTTAAGATTTAAGTTGTATTCGTTTGGAAACCATATATACAGTTTTGTAGTCGCCAAAGAGCCTGTACCAACTTTAAGAATCTGTGGCGGAGTGGTTAATAAAAAAACACCTAGCTTTTATTAGTGCGATTAAGTACCTACCTAGTAAATATCTACCACACAAGTATTGCTGTAGATTTATTTGTCGTTCACATAATAATATTGTTTGTTACAAATTCTTTATTTTATGTTACCACTTGGATAGTTAATATAAAAGAAATATTTTATATTTTGATGTGGCCATTGTCAGTAATAAAGTCAATCTGTTTTTTGTTTAAAAATTAAGGTGTTTAGTATAACGAAGATGATCTCAAAGTGATCAGTGTATTTATTGTTTACATAATATGTTGTCAATATTGTACTTAAAACTTTGCAGGATATAACGTTGTGTGTGAAACGTGGAGTCCTTTAAAGTAACGCGTAGATATTTCAACAGAGTATTGCAGATTAAACAAAGTAAACTAACTAACGAAAAACCATGATTGCAAATATTAAAAAAAACGATAATTAAACAGAAAATCAGCTACATTATAATTTAAATCTATTTAGTTAGCTAGAACTCTTTTAATGATTTCAAACGCACTTCTACGTATCGAAAATTGCAGTTGATCCTAATAATACCCATAAAAGCACAGCAGACTATTACTGCATATTGTTTTGAAATTGAACGTCGCATTTTACGCCGGAAATTTTCGCCGGAACCACGTGGCATGTGTATTATTCTGGTTTTACGACAGTTAACCTATTTTTGAAATCTCTTATAAAGTCGCTTATTTCATGATTCTGTATGCAATTAAAAACCTATTTTCTGAAATATCTACGCGCGGTTCGTCTTACTACCTACTTACTGTGCTTGTTTGTGAATATTAATGTAGGTATATTATACCGCAGTCATCTACAATTTTATCAACACATCGAACACTGGCCCTTTAGTCAAAAATGTTTTTTCTTTAGTAAATAAGTATTTAATTATTACTTATTATAGATAATATTTTTGTGTGTAAGTTTAGTATTCTTTACTGTAATTCATTTATAAAATTAATATTCATTTTTCACATATTTCGTCAATCACAGTGTAGGCACATTTTTCTTCTTTAATTTATTAATATAATATAAGTAAGGTTTATGATACGGAAAAAATGTTGACTAAGTAATTTTATTTTCAATCTACTTACATTTAACACAAACTGCTCACCTTAAAAGCTACAATCTAAATAAAATGTGTAATCGTAACACAAACATATCAAAATTCACACGTATTCTAATAAAGCTAATGAAACGGCATATATTTAATAATTATGATTTTCCGTAATATAACTTACCTAACGGACAACGTTCTAAGATATTCTTGTATGTTAAAGAAAAGCTCAATAATTAAGAAAGTATAAGACATCTGGATTCATGAATTATCTAATACTTAAATAGAAATTATATTATTTTATTTACAATTTAAGCTACGTTTTAGACACAAAGGCAAATCTAGCAGGCTGGACAAGTCAAAGACATATAAGAGACGTTACGTTTCCTATCGGACACCACCTTTATGAAAAGTTAAACTTAGATTCATACAATTTGTACCTATTTACGTCTGAAGAAAACCATTTATTTATCCGGATTGTTCCGGCTCTACTCCGGCATATATCCGGCATGTAATTTATGGAGACGTCCTTGGCAGATAAGAACCCGATGGATTACACTTATGTGTGTGCGAATCGACACTTGCAACCGAATATGGAAAATGAAGTCAATTGTATTTACATTTTAGCCACCTTTGCGAGTTAGCTGAGGTCATTATATATTTTATTTTCATTACTGAACAAACATGATACCTTTACACTGTGACAGTGCAGTGCAGTGCACACAGGACCAGTTAGTTCTCTCGTCATATAATATTTCGCATGAAGTTCGCTAGTCTTCGCTAGGTGGCGTGTATTGTGCTCGTTGGTGTATGTAGACGTAGCTTTATATAATAATTTATTATATTTTGAATTACAATTTCCTGACATTTTGTTTATCAATTTGTGCCAATGCGTTTGTGTTGAAGAAAATATACGACCAATCTAAATTTAAATTAATGTTTCGTATAAAATCAATGATTTAGTGAGAGCATTGTCCTTATCTAAATTTAATACTAATTTAGTTCGATTATTACCTATATTGTGTTAAAAACAATGATGGTGAACTATATTATACTTAGTTATAATTTTTAGTCAACGTTTTTTGAATGTCTAATGAAAGACAATATGTAGACTGAATAAGTTTCCTTTAGTTGTTACAGGATGGAAATGTAATGGTTTTTGAACCTCTTGTTATTCCTTTAATACGTTCATTGAGTGGAACTTGTATCATCTTTCGTCTTTCAATGTTTATTTTTTTTCTTTTATATTTAAGGTAATAAATTATTAATAAAGGCATGTACGTATTGTTAATAAAGGACATTGGGAATATAATGTAAATAAAACGGATAAAGCAAATATCCTAGACACAGGAACGCAAAACGCCTCTTGACATTGTGTGATTTTAGATAATGATCAAAATAAATGTGAATAGAATTTTTTACCTACAATTTTCTAGGTATATTAGACGGAAACCTCATCGTTGTTGCTGATATTTGAACCTTATTTTGATGTGTTAAGGCTGGTTTTAAACATCATTTATTATATTGGCTGATACAGTTAGAGAAGCAATCGTTGCCAATATGAATAAATACGTCAGTTTTAGTCTATAATTTTTTTGGAAAAGTATGTAACGCACTTTATAGATAGTGGAACAAAGTATTTAATTCCCGGATTTTCGACCGAATTATAAATATAATTCTGGTCTCTAGACTCTGAATCAAATCGATATTCAACCAATTCTATTTTTGCCTTATCAGCAGTTGCCGATTTAAAAAGCTTATTTATAGTGTAATTTTTATTATACCTACCTTTTGGTATTAAAAATATTAAAGCTTGGAATTCTTGATTGTAGGCGCCTTTTTAATGATAATGATTATGATTATATTGTTTTTCAAAAACCATGCTTTATCCAATGAGTCGCGGTAAGTGTACAACCAGCATATCCATGAAATACAAACGCAAAAAAATAATATTTTTACACAAAAATTTGAGGCACATGTTTAGTAGTTATACAAATTGGTGGAGAAAAAAATAATATTAAAAGAACTGTTTTATACAACACCCGTTTTGTTGATATGAATGTAAATAAATGTCAAGTTTAAAAAATATATTGCATGGTTTTATTAGACGTGTCCGATTTCCTACCTACCCTATCCTACCCTACTTACAAAGGCTATAATTGGAATATGTACATGGTGCAATCGCCTTTTATAAGATGTACACATACATTTCACAACTTTCAAAAGTACCTCTAAATTCAATTTCATAAAAATTGGCATCAAAATTATCTTAAAACTAAGTATTTTTTATTATGTTACTGCTTAAAATAGTCCTTATGTACATTGTTATAGAATTTGAAAATTACGAAATGTATACATCGTATGCGCGACTGTACTTTATTTGCAGAGGAACATTTCCATTTGAAGGATTTGCAAGACTGAGGAAATAGTAGATTGTTAACCGAGGGTAGAAAGAATCAATTCCCGAGGTATTTAGGCTTTAGTCCGAGTAGGAATTGATTCTTTTACCCGTGTTAAACACTCTACTTTTCATTTCGAATATGAGGAAAATAAAACTAGTTGTTTATCTAAACTATTTATTGATAATATATAATAATATTAGTAGTACCTATTTAAAATTAATTGTCAAATTAGGACAATTCGTGAAATTAAAAGTTACATTTTTGTTTGGAATGTTTCCTCCTCCTAGCGTCGTTTTCTTCATTGCTGAGGGTCGTGACGGAGGTCCACGGATCAATTTGGATTGGATTGGTTCTAGTAGTTTTTGAGTTTATTCGTTTTGGTGATAGATTTTGATTCATCATCATCATTGTCTATCACTAAAACGAATAAACTCAAAAACTACTAGACCGATTTCAAAAATTCCTTCATTGTTATAGTTTACATAATCCCTGATGACCATAGGCTACCTCTAAATTTGCATTCATCATCATTATTATCCATCACCACGCGAGTGAAACCGCGCTTGTATCATTTTTATGTTTATCAGAGATAATGTAGGAATCTAATGGTGAAAGAATTTTTCAAATCGGTTCAGTAGTTTAGAAACCTACTCAATTCAAACAAAGAAAGCGTTCCTGTTTATAATATTAAGTATTCTATATATTATAAAGAGGAAATATTAGTAATATATTTATAAATGATATAAGAATGATAGTTGGAATAAGTCTAGATCACCTTTCATGTTTTTTATGTAAGAGCATACACTTCTTACTATAATAGTAGTACCGGTATAATAGTAGTACCGGTATAATAGTAGTACCGGTATAATAGTAGTACCGGTTTAATAGTAGTACCTGTATAATAGTAGTACCGGTATAATAGTAGTACCGATATAATAGTAGTACCGGTATAATAGTAGTACCGGTATAATAGTAGTACCGGTTTAATAGTAGTACCTGTAAAATAGTAGTACCGGTTTAATAGTAGTACCGGTATAATAGTAGTACCGGTATAATTGTAGTACCGGTATAATAGTAGTACCTGTATAATAATAGTACCGGTCGGAGCAGGTATGAAGGCAGATTTTATCAGCATTGTTTCTTATTTTTGTCAATCCGGACGAGTAAGCCGTTCCCCATATGTTAAGCGTCACGCTCGCCCATAACAGTTCAGTGCCATTCAACATTTTAAGCTACAAGAGTTCAAAACCCTGCATGACAAGCGCAGTGCATTCCACTGCGCTTGTCACCATGAGATATAAAGATGTTATATCTCTTGCCGTGTAAAGTCGCTAGAAACATAGCCCTTCAACGAAACACAGAAACGGTTGCACACTACTGCTTCACAGTTGAATACCTGGCTAAATGTTATACAGGTATATATACTTTCCCAGGCGGACTTTTCATAAGTTCTACCACTACGACCTCTAATCTCACTGATCATATCATTATAGCAGTTCTAGCTGAGCCCCGCGGATACACTCGATCGAGGATGATGATGATGTTGGTGATGATGAAAAGTATCCTACGAGTTAATCCAGAGCCTTATCTACCTACATACCGAATTTCCTGCGGTTACACCCGCATGGTGATGGATGATAATGGTGATGATGAAAAATATCCTACGAGTTAATCCAGAGCCTTATCTACCTACATACCGAATGTCCCGCGGTTACACCCGCATGGTGATGGATGATAATGGTGATGATGAAAAGTATCCTACGAGTTAATCCAGAGCCTTATCTACCTACATACCGAATGTCCCGCGGTTACACCCGCATGGTGATGGATGATAATGGTGATGATGAAAAGTATCCTACGAGTTAATCCAGAGCCTTATCTACCTACATACCGAATGTCCCGCGGTTACACCCGCATGGTGATGGATGATAATGGTGATGATGAAAAGTATCCTACGAGTTAATCCAGAGCCTTATCTACCTACATACCGAATGTCCCGCGGTTACACCCGCATGGTGATGGATGATAATGGTGATGATGAAAAGTATCCTACGAGTTAATCCAGAGCCTTATCTACCTACATACCGAATGTCCCGCGGTTACACCCGCATGGTGATGGATGATAATGGTGATGATGAAAAGTATCCTACGAGTTAATCCAGAGCCTTATCTACCTACATACCGAATGTCCCGCGGTTACACCCGCATGGTGATGGATGATAATGGTGATGATGAAAAGTATCCTACGAGTTAATCCAGAGCCTTATCTACCTACATACCGAATGTCCCGCGGTTACACCCGCATGGTGATGGATGATAATGGTGATGATGAAAAGTATCCTACGAGTTAATCCAGAGCCTTATCTACCTACATACCGAATTTCCTGCGGTTACACCCGCATGGTGATGGATGATAATGGTGATGATGAAAAGTATCCTACGAGTTAATCCAGAGCCTTATCTACCTACATACCGAATGTCCCGCGGTTACACCCGCATGGTGATGGATGATAATGGTGATGATGAAAAGTATCCTACGAGTTAATCCAGAGCCTTATCTACCTACATACCGAATGTCCCGTGGTTACACTCGCATGGTGATGGATGATAATGGTGATGATGAAAAGTATCCTACGAGTTAATCCAGAGCCTTATCTACCTACATACCGAATGTCCCGCGGTTACACCCGCATGGTGATGGATGATAATGGTGATGATGAAAAGTATCCTACGAGTTAATCCAGAGCCTTATCTACCTACATACCGAATGTCCCGCGGTTACACCCGCATGGTGATGGATGATAATGGTGATGATGAAAAGTATCCTACGAGTTAATCCAGAGCCTTATCTACCTACATACCGAATTTCCTGCGGTTACACCCGCATGGTGATGATGAAAAGTATCCTACGAGTTAATCCAGAGCCTTATCTACCTACATACCGAATTTCCTGCGGTTACACCCGCATGGTGATGGATGATAATGGTGATGATGAAAAGTATCCTACGAGTTAATCCAGAGCCTTATCTACCTACATACCGAATTTCCTGCGGTTACACCCGCATGGTGATGGATGATAATGGTGATGATGAAAAGTATCCTACGAGTTAATCCAGAGCCTTATCTACCTACATACCGAATTTCCTGCGGTTACACCCGCATGGTGATGGATGATTATTCTAAAATTCTTCTGTACTCATCTACCTCCATACCAAATTTCATCAAAATTGGCCCCGCCGTTTAAGCGCGAAAGAGTAACAAACATCCATACTCAAAAACTTTCGCGTTTATAATAATAGTAGGATAGTAGGATTATGACTTGTTATATATTATTATGAGCCTACGGATTCATTAAATTTGTCTAAAAATGTATATGTCAATAAAAGTATTTTGTATTTTTTGTATACCTCGCAATTTCCATCAGTCGTTTCAAATACGACCTTCCATAATACAAATTAATTAAAAATAACCACAAATAAAATAAATAAATACATATTTATTTACTAATCATTACCAAACTTCACAATATACTTATGTTTATAATCACGATCGTCTTCTTTCGACTCTGGAACATTCTCTTGCCTCGTCAGCACCGGTTTCGCGGTTTTAATCAGCCCATTTTCGTCCGCCAGAGGCAGTATATCACAGATGAGGGGTGATTCCACTCCTAGGATGTAATGACAAGTTCTTGGTTCCAGGAGGTAGAGAGACACTTGGGCAGGGCTCGATGAGTTTTCGAGGCATTTCAGCTTGACTTCGGTTTGTCTCGGCTTGCCTGTTTTGTCGCAAACGTCTCCGCCGGAGTAAAAATGGGACACTGATGTGCGGTATTCTGAAAATGGAAAATTTATACAAATGAATATATATAAAACGCAGCAGAACTCATAATGGGTATGACGGTATGTGGGCGGTGATTCAAACTTAATATAAACTATCTTCTGAACACAAAATGATTTTGATCCACGAGAGAACGGAATATCACTAAAATAAATCTCCTAATAGTAAGTTAATCGCGTCCTTAAGAGGATTGCATAGCTAGTACTTTCCATGCTAAAAGAGAAATATCTTTTCTACCTCTTAACATTGTCCGATTTTAGTGATTTATTTTTCATGGAATCATGACATTGTTTACTATGCACGTACGTTTTGATTTTTTCAGTATTTCCAAGTACCTACTATAAATTTCCTAATTTATAAATTAAAAAAAACTGCAAAAATCAAAACGTACGGGCATAGTAAACAATTTCATGATTCCATGAAAAAAAATCTATGAAATCGGACAATGTTAACAGGTAGAAAAGAGTTTTCTCTTTTAGCATGGAAAGTACTAGCTATGCAATCCTCTTAATCTTGAAATCAACTTTGATTAGTTCGAAAACACTTTGATTACGTCGATTGACAGCGATTCGTCGCAGACACGGCGCGCTGATGCCTTCTCGATCCAAAGTGAATCCTAAATTATTATTTTTTCGAACGGGCTAAATGTTGTTTGCCTCTACCAGCATTTATAACGTCACGGGAAACTACCTAGTATTTGCCTCGCTACCCTATACGCTCCGCCCCGCTAGAGTGACAGTGGCTGGTCACTCTTGACACTGACATATCATTTGACAGTCACACTTAATTCTTGACATTGACAGTTTGAAATTGCCGTTGGCGTGCCGTTATTTATATGAAACAACATCCACACAAGGTATTTAGGCCCCAAACTATGCAGAGCCTGCATTATGATAACCTGATGATTTATATACATATATACACACTCATACACAGGTCTAATAGACATGTTCATGCACACAAATTTTTGACCTATTCGTGATCGAAAGCGCGCAGATGGCTGGTTTGCTCCAACTGCGCTAAGCAGCCACTCGAATAAAGCGTTGAGAAGTTGAAAAACAACCAGGAAAAACTTTAATAATAAACCGTTTTCAATATAATCGTTTATTTAATCGTTATCTGTTGGATTCTCATATGTAATGAAAACTCAAGCCCCAATATTACTAGGAAGCACTACAGTTCGTCACTTGTGACGAAGTACATCTGTTATATGCAGGGGTTATCTTGTGGTTGTGCGGGGACCCAGGGTTTTTTTTTCTTTTCCTAATGTATTTAAAAACAGTTGACATTTAGAAATAAAACATTCTATTCCGTTACTTAAATTGAATGTTTGAATTTCTGAGCGAACGGGAATCAAGAACAGTGGGCCTTGCATGAGTAACTGTCGATGTGTCGGGAGCTGCCTCGTTACATTACACTTAGAGCTCAACGTGTAGTTCACGTTTAACAGTACATACATGTATCTAGGGCAACTGTGACACAGATAACTCATAGTTTGTAAGCCGAAATGTGACGCGTTGACGCTTACTATAAGAACACTTTTTTACAAATTGTGCTACGGCCTCTGACGCGGCCGAGGCATGGTGACGAGCCAGTGCCACGCAAAATCTTGACCAGGATAGAAGTCTGGTTAACACTGCAACTATAATGGGTAGGCATGTCAACCAACAGACGATCGACCTACAACTTTCGATACATGAACTCAAATTAAAGAAGAAGATAACCTTTCTTTAACGTTACCTTCTGGAGGGGAGTAGGATTGGACATCGGAGTGGGTGTGGTAACGGGAAATTGAGTCGGAATGGGTTTGGAAGTGAGCCTCGAGGTGACTAGTGCTAGAAGTTGTAGTACCTGTACACGAATTGGTAAGATAGTAAAAAACAATTCCTAAACGTCTAATCTACTAATTTAATGATTCCACCTCTTAAGTGGACAGACGACCTGGTCCACGGTGGACAGACGACCTGAGGAAGGTCGCAGGACGACGTTGGATGCAGGCCGCTTCCAACCGGTCCTTTTGGAAAATCATGGGGGAGGCCTATGTTCAGCAGTGGACGTCCTACGGCTGAGATGATGATGATGATGACCTCTTAAGTGCAACACACACTGAGAGCGGGTGCGGGCGCGGGTCATGTTCTTCGCGTGACACGCGGTGTTCGTCGTCTTCACACTGAGCGCGGGCGCGGGTCTTCGGCAAATCGGCCGCGGGCAGAAACGAAAAATAATCTGGGTACATGACATAAGCAGAAAACATATTTTTTATATATCTAGGTTTGCGTTTTTGTAGTTTTTATCGCCTGGATCATACAAACAAATATGTTTACGAACACATTCGATTATTTTTTTCATTGATAACCATAGCAAAACCAAATTATTTTTTGCGCGGGAGCGACGGGCGTCGCTCCCGCGCACGACCCGGCCCGCTCATGCTTTCAGTGTGATGTCATTCATATTAATACAAGGAAATACACCCGCCGTACTAACGTCCCGACCCGCGCCCAACCTGCGCCCGATCTCTGTGTGTGTTGCGCTAAAGTAGTCATATAACCTTACCACTAACTTTGGTACCTCCGTCAATTATAGCGAGCAGAATTAAGCGAAACAATAATAGATAAACGATAAACGTTTTAATGACGTATTACCATATAGTTCGCTCAATTCGCGAACCGACGTGATTTTTGACACTAAGTATTCTTGTTCTATTGTTATATTTGCAATAATAAAAAAGTATCAACTTTTTTAGAATCTAAAACAGGCTATAAATGGTCTAGAAAGTACGTGCAATGTTATAGATACGATGTCTGTGTTAATTTAAAAGCCCGTAGAATTTAAATGCGTTTTGGTACAGTCGCCTGCAATAATATGTATCTGTAATTTTCTAAACCACGATACTACTGTATCATGGTTCAGATTTTATTACAATGTAGATAAGGATTATTTTAAGCAGTCAAATAATATTAATAACTTAATTTTAGATTATTTTTGATGTATTTTTAAGAAACAGAATGCTGAGGAGTTGTTGAAAATTGTGAAATGCATCTTACTGCAGGCGACTGTACATGTAGCAAATCAATTTCATATGATGCGAGGCCAAAGTTAGTAGCAGGTAAATATACTCCTAAATTGGTCCTATATGTAGGTCAAGTGAAAAAAACGCAGTGTTCTCCTTACTAGCCCCAAAAGGTTTTAGTCCTCAGTTTTAATAAAACGTGACTTAGACAGAACTGTGATACTGATGGGACATGTGATATAATTCTGACCATTGCAATACGAATACAACGCGATGGAACTAATTAATTTTACTCGTTCGAGTTCACATAAGAAAGTAGCTAGTATCTCATGTAGGTAATAGGCGTAATGAATGTGGATTTTAGTATTTACATTATAAGAACTAACATAGTTTAGAGAATTTAAGTTTAGTTTGCTCGTTTTGTTTGGTGTTCTGCAAAAGCGAATTGCTACCAGGTATGTCTTGGGTGCTAACAAGCGTTAGAACTATTCTGGAAGAATCCATCATTGACGGAGTGCACGAAGCGTCTCTGCTTTAACTTGTCAAATTTACTTTCATCTGTCCGTATGTTTGTTGGGTTGTATGTTGGTCCTCCTGTACTGGTCACATTTTTCAACCAATTTTGACAAAATTTGGTATGGAACCCTAAAAACCTACTTTGATTTTGCAAAAGAATATTTGTTTATATAAAAAATCTTTTTGTTCGTTATAATGGCTTACCAACAGGTTTGGGCGCTTTCCCCTTGTTTTCCTTGATCCAGTTGAGATGGGCCGCTTCGTTGAACTCTCCCAGAAGGAGGGTACTTTTCTCCCCATCTCGGTCCACGTGGTATTGGACTACATGCTTCCCGTAGCAGAACTCGTATTTCCACCAACCTGTGCCCTGGAAAATAACACTTACAATGTTACTCACAAAACGTTGAATGTTTCACGATATTTAGTAATTTAGTAGTAATCATAATCAGCCCATTTTGTTCCCACTGCTGGGACTCGAACCTTCCTCCCAGAGAGAGGAGTTGGGTCAAAATCCACCACGCGGGCCCAGTGCGGATTGGTGGATAGGTTAGTGGCCAACCCTTGTCGAAGTTTTCAGGCCGCCTGAAGGCCTTCGACATAGCCCAACGACTGTTGTCCAAAGGCAAACAACCGGGACCAACGGCTTAACGTGCCCTCCGAAGCACGGATGCGCTCAGTTGAATAATGCCACTAGGGGTCACCCATCCAAGTGCTGACCGCAGCAAGTGTTGCTTAACTTGTTGATCGGTTAAGATCGCCAAGTCGAGCTCCGCTACGAGCGCTTCTTCTATTTAGGGCTATGTGTATTATACATATGACTCAAAATCTATAACCTACTAGCTGCGCCCCGCGGTTTCAAGTGCATGATGATGATGAAAAGTACTTTACGACCACCTCAAACCTACTAATTATGCACACAAAATTTCATAACAACCGGTCAGCCCGCTTCGTAGGAGTTTAGGTTACAAACACTATGACACGAGGATATTATATACTAGATGTTACTCAGGGATAGAATACGAACGCTCGTATCTCACTATAAGTTTCAATTTAGCGTGCAAGCAGGTACCATCGTAAGATAAGACTAAAGCCGATCGTAAACTACCTTAATATAGCTTAGCTCACATTTACTAAAGAGTATGCCTACTCTGTATCAATAATGTATAATGCAAAGAACACTCCGTACAAAAAATCAAGCCAGTCATAATACCTTAGGCCTGCCTTGGTGTATTTTCTTTGTTTTTGTTATAAATACTTAATCTAGAGCAACGTTTCCCATTTGGTGGGTCGCGACCGGGTACCGGGCCATCAAAATAAAATACCGGGTTGCAGCATTCCCGCCACCATGTTTTAAAAATAATAGGTATATCGACGCATCGTAAATCCTAGACTCCGAAACAAATTTGCTAGATGCAGACGTCGACTCCTTAATTGAACTGCCATATTTTGACACTGCACTCAAGACAAGAGTCTTCGAACAATGTGTGTTACCAGTGATGACACATGGCACTGAAACGTGGTTTCTTACTATGGGCCTCATAAGTAAGTTCAAAGTCGCACAACGAGCTATGGAGAGGGCTATGCTCAGGGTTTCTCTACGTGATAGAATCAGAAATGAGGAGATTCGTAGTAGAACGAAAGTCACCGACATAGCCCAGAAGATTAACCCGTTTAAGTGGCAGTAGGCAGGGCACATAGCACGCAGAAGAGATGGCCGACGGGGCCGTAAGGTTCTGGAATGGAGACGACGGACCGGCAAGCGCAGCATAGGTCGTCCACCGACACGGTTGACAGACGACCTGATAAAGGTCGCAGGACGATGTTGGATGCAGGCTGTTATATTAAATATATCAATGTATGCTCGAATGGAACACAACCTCTTACTATCCTTTGTAGATGTCAATGTCAAATAGTTTTCCTAAGAAAGCCACTTGTTGGCGCTGTTTGTACCATCTGTACTCTATGGTTTTGTGTGTACCACTTCCTTTTACTTGTAATGGCGGCCTGTTGTGTTATAATTATAGTACAGAATAAAATATCTAAATAAAACTCAATAATCTAAGAAAACAGAAGAATTTTATTGGTAGCATAGCTCACTAACCGTCTTACAGGCCGCTTCCAACCGGTCCTTTTGGAAAATTTGGAGGAGGCATATGTTTAGCAGTAGACGTCCTACGGCTGAGATGATGATGATGATGACTCAAGGATATATTAGAGACAAGACCTGATAGATTTTTGGTTATCTTGTCGTCAATGCACAACACTAACTAATCAAGCAATAGTTTTTAATGCCTTTTGGCACAACCTATAAATGTGAAGCTGGGGTTTCAACACTAGTTTACCTAAATATAGAAACCGACTTGAACTGGAACCAGGCGAGAGGATAAAACTTTCATCATTTGCAGCAAACTTGGATTTTTTGGTCGAAAATAAGCAGCTCCATACTTTACAGTAAATATGCGATACCGAACTATAGTGTAAAAAGTTACATCAATGTTATAATTAATATATAGGTACATACTTCTAATAGCAATAATAGTAGATTAGTAGCCAAGGGCTGTAAGGCATCAATTGCAGCCCGAGATATTTACATTTTACATTATTACCCTAGAGCACTAATTGGTCACCTACAAGCCCCATTTGGGGGTAATAAGGACCTACTTACCGAATATGAGAGATGTAAACCGCCCTATGGCTTTTCTAGCTACATTATTACCCTAGAGCGCTAATTGGTCACCTACAAGTTCCATTTGGGGGTAATAAGGACCTACTTACCGAATATGAGAGATGTAAAAGTGTTATTACCTGTGCTTACGTAATATAACCAGCAGGGGATGTTTAAACTATTATGAGTCCCAAAGGGGCAGTATGAAAATTACCGGGACATGGCAGAATAAAGTCTGGGAAGCACTGATCTAGAGTAGTGGCTCTTAACCTTTTAACCGACTTCAAAAAAAGGCGGACGTTTCGCAATTCGACCAAATATTTGTTTATGTGTGTTCTCGGATAACTTCGTCGTTTATGAACCGATTTTGATGATTATTTTTTTGTATACTTCCGTGGTGTTCCCATATAAATTTCATCAAATTCGGTCAAACAGTTTTTGAGTTACACTCCAAAAACTGAAGTGTTGATTTATCTTGATGATATCATCATTGACGTAAGTAGTAAGGACACTAAAAGGGTAAAAAAAATATCAAAAAATAGAACAGACTTCTACACTAAAAAGTGTGAAATAACTTGTCGAAGTCGGTACCTTGCACGCAATATTGATAATAGATACTTTCGAACTATCATGGTACCGACTTCAACAAGTTATTTCACATGTTTGAGTGCAGAAGTTGGTTCTATTTTTGGATAAAAAAATTTTTAGTGCTGGACCATATAAACTTAATCTTGTTTATTAAGAATCCTAAGGTATATTGAAAGTTTACCATACCCCATTTAAACAATTTTCTCCGTTCAAAAAAGCTCTGACGGGCGAGTCGTCAGTTATCGGCGGAGGCGGCGATCTGTCGGCGATTTGTGGCGCAGACGGTTTGGTCGCGTCCTCTGTGAAATCCTCTTCATCATTGAGCGGGTGAAGCTCGAACTTCAAGTGCGTTTCTCCGTCCTGAAACATTGGTTTTTCTACAAAATATGAACGGATAAGTTTGAATAGATAAGTTCGAAAATAAAAACTATTAGTTTTTTTTTTTCATTTTAAAAACCGTACCAACCCTGAGACTTTTAAGTTGGTAAGTCTCATGTGCCTGTAATTTCACCGGCAACCATACCTTCAACCAAAACACATTACTGCTTCACGGTAGAAAATGGTATGGTGGCTGTACTTAACTACCCCGGACAAACTCATTCACAAACAGTTCTATTACTCTTGACATATAGGTACCTAAATATATATATACAACCCGGTCAGAATATCTGTGCACCTCGCTGGAATGCGGCGCCTCTCCCGCTTCCCCTGTCACCTCTCCGCGCACTCCCCGGTGCGACAGTACGGTTAGCATCTTCGTTACCGATACACGTCCCGATAATTTTGATTTTTTCGCTGTGTTTTTGTTTTGTTTTTTAATATTTATTGTTAAGTTTAGACTGTTTACTGTTAAGTTTGGACTGGTTTGGTTGTTATTAAAATTGTTGTAGCTGTTAAACTGAAGTCATGGGAAAAACAATACACAGCGAATCAAGAAATCTAATCTTGAAAGTGCTCAAGTTTTTTGAATCGGAGAAAGCAAATAAACAGTACACCATACCTGTAGACCAAGTGGTGAAACGAACCTGTACTGCAACTGGGATATCAAAGAGGACTCTAATGAAAATTAAAAATGAAGCCAAAGTACAACCACCTACTTCGCCGGGCGCTAGTCCGACTCCAAGTACTAGTAATAATTAAATAAGCGAGAATACTGGGAAAAGGATCATCTAGCAGATGACAACATCACACAACTTTTAATATCACTAGGGGAAGATAGTTCGGAGAGTTCAGAAAGTGAGAGTGAGGAAGATACAATGTCAGGCATAGAGTCAATAATTTATGGTGACTGAGTTTAATAATAAATGTTTTTGTAATCAAAATTATTGTTTTTTAATAACAAACCCTTCATCAATAATAAATTGATTTGAAACGGTTAGTAAATTTTTTTTACCTCCACATTTCACGAAAAATCTTTTTTTCACACCGTACCCAGACCGCCGATATGACGTCACGAGGTCAGGTGCACAGATATTGTGACCGAGTTGTATATAAGGTCATTGTGTTAATTAGTGCACAATATCGAATGGGGTGGTTTTGAATCGATAACTGGACGTTATAGTGAAGGTAAAAAAACATGTTTTTATTATTATGAACCCATATTCATTGCTCCGCAGCTAATAACCATTGCACGACTGAACGCACGCCGCTACATCACATAATATACTTACACAACAGTAACTACGCGAGACATACCTATACCCACTTAGAATAGGTACAACGACGTACGAACCTACCTATTCGCGAATGTTTACGCAGATGATGTCTATGCCTAAACGACGACGGCGGGCTCGGGCGGGTCATCGCCGCACGTTGTAGCTATTCTAAGCGGGTAGGTATGTCTCGCGTATTTACTGCTATCTATTCTGCGACGTAGCGGTGCGTCTGACGTCTGACTAACGGCCCGTCCCAATAATCTATCTATCGCCGGTTTACCTTACTAGAGTTAGATATTTGACACTATTTGTATGGACCTTATGTCAAATTTCTATCGGTAGTAAGCAAAACTGTGGATAGATAGATTATTGGGATCCCCCATAACGCGAATGTGTCAAACAAAGGAAATCATCGAAAAAGTGAGACTTTCTATCTACTAACCGAACCAGCAGCGGTATGACAATTTTATCTTAGTAGAATTTTAAAAAAATCTTTGGACCTAACCTCCATAGGTTTCTCTAGATTGTAGGTACTACGTATAGATCAATCAAACTAGGTAACTACTAAATCGATGTTAGTATTCTTGATGAAATAAGGCTATGTTATATTATTAGACTAGCTGCAGCCGCGACTTCGTTCGCGTGGACCTTTAATTAATGCTTTCAGTATAAACCCCATCAAAATTGGCCTTTTCAGAAATTACCCGGATTATAGAGGCAGATAGACAAACAATTAAAAAACTGGTAGGTATCGTGCAAATAACCATATGAAAGTGCAAGAAAAAGCTGTTTTTTTTTCCTGAAAGATCATTGTAAAGTTTAAATTCACTACGGTGTTTCCTGTGTTTTATGTGATCTTCTATCCAGATTCTTCGTTTTTTACTTTTAGCTAGTATGACGGTTATATCATATTCACAGTCCCAATCATTATCTGTGGAACTGTCCAACAGGTCTAGCAACAAAATACGTTACGATAATCATCACAAAATAAAAAATATGAACACTCTGTATATTACAGTGTGAACGATCGAGACGTGCCGCTCCCGCGACGGATTCCGATAGAATCAGGGCTGCCAACTCCTTTTTGCAAAAACGCGCTAACAGGACTTCAAAAACGCGCTAGAAAGCGCTAAATGCCACCTACGGAAAAAACCGCTCGGATAGCTCGGATCCCTAGCGAAGGGATTTATCAAGTCTATAGTAAATTGATTATGTAAATGAGAAAATAGTAGTATGTGAGAATAGTAAGTATACATTAAAAAAGTAATATAAAAAATAAGTAGGATCTTTTATTAATGAAATAACATTTGTATAATTTGTAATAGCGAAATTAAAGCAATAAAATAGTAGATGTTTATAAGAATATTTTTTAATAAAGGTACTATATAGGTAAGTAGGGTACTACTAAGTAAGGTTTAAGGAACTAATGAGGTCTAAATCATAGTCTTTATCCGATTTATGATCTTCGCCTTATTCTACACTCTCTCTGGTCGAAGTAGATGGTTGATCTTGGACTAGGACGATTACTAATTAAATTTTATATTCCTGATATGAAACTAAACAAGGCAAAGACTATCATAGTTAAGTTAGCAACTAATGATAAAGCAAAACATTTGTCAGAGAAGCCCTTACACATAGACTAATAATAACAAAACAAACATTTCACTGTTACTAATTTATTAAAGATACTGATGCGTTCTGTTTAATTTGTATTATGATTTCAAAATAGCGCTAGATTTAGCACTAGGCGCTAAAACGCGCTTTGGACCAAATAAAGCGCTAGATCTGGCGCTGAACGTGCTAAGTTGGCAGCACTGGATAGAATGTACGCTTGCTATATACTCGTAGTATCTGCGCCGTGTGTGTTGGGTTAAGTTAACATAACTTTTACATTCGACGCTATAATATATATTATCTTAGTCGTGTGTGATGGGCTTTAGACGTGGAGCGGCGAATATGGGTTCATAATAATAAAAAATATGTCATTTCTTTTTTATTTCATGACCAGTTATCGAATCCTAACCACCAATATTGTGTTCAATATTGTGCATCAATTAACAAAAATAAAATATATGTAATATAATAAGTTATCTTATTGGACAAAAAAATATCATTAATTCTGTAAAAATAAGATTAGATCGAGATGATAGGCAGATGTTATAAAAGTGATTGGTGACATTTTTCTGTAGGAATGTAAATAGGACTGGCTATATAAATTAATAAGATTTGCCAATGCATATACCCACAGTCAAATCATTTCAAACGAAAAGACTTGGAACACACCATTATTCCGACCCCACATGACTATGTGCGTCGTGATCGATTCGTCAAGAATCAACTATGATGTATTGTGTATTTTTGGTAGATTATTCTTCATTCTTCGTTCTTTCCATACGACATTGGTGCGACAGACAGTGCGAATAAACGAGCTGAATAATGTTTACTTATACTCGATATAGGAATAAACACACACAAATAAGCTCTACAGAATACAATATAAGCATAAAAATCAAACAAAACTAAAACAACATATTACCTTTTTCTCAACTTTCAACACGGCTAGAACATCCTTAGGATCCTTGTCCTGAAGGCAACGGAATAGTTATTCAAGCACTAGTGGCACTACTATAAAACAAATTTAACATTAGCAGGCATACTCAAACTAGAACGAAATTAGTGGAAATAGTGGACTTAACTAAAACATAATTCGTGGAAATAGTGGATTTAACTAAAACACAATTGGTGGAAAGAATCGACTTAACTCAAACATAATTAGTGGAAATAGTCGACTTAACTAAAACATAATTAGTGGTAATAATGGACTTAACTAAAATAAAATTAGTGGAAATACAAAGTGGTCTTGTTTCATAAAAGTAGAACATACAACGCGGTCACATTAACTCGACGCATCGCTGGAATGCGGGTCCCCGCCCACTTCCCCCCGCATTCCCTTTTCTCGTCCGGCAAGTGTCAGTACGATCAGCATCTTTGTTACCGATACACGCGTCGATAATTTGGGTAATTTTCTTGCTAAATTTGGCTTGTTTTCTGTTTTTGTTATATAGTTTTTGTTTTGATTATCGTTTTGTTAAGTATTTCTTGCTGTTGATTGTTGAATATTAACTATTGAACTGTGTTCAAACCAGAATAACATGGGGAAAGTTATACACAGTGAAGGGAGAAATCTCGTGAGAATCGAAAAATAAACGTTTTTCCATACAGGTGGATCGAAACAACAAATGTGTGTTTTTCCTATTTTTATGCTCAATATTACTAACGGTAACAGGTAGATACCTTACATTTTCACAGAACATGTAGTTGTATATTACCTTTCAAAATAAATAAATATTTTTTATTCATTTAACAAACTTAATTTTTAATCAATTTTTACTCGATCTTAATAAAGGCCGGTTATTTTGCACACCGTACATGAGCGCCAAAATAACGTCACATGGTCAAGCGTCTAGTTAATGTGACCGCGTTGTAAGTAGTGAAGATAGTTGATTTGCATCTAAATCTAAGCATCCATTACTAAGTGAGAGCTATTTCACTCTAATAAACAATAACTATAAAGAGTGAGCTTTAGTTTTGTGAAACTAGTTCACTCTTTTCAAAGTGTTTTAACAAGAGTTACGTAAATAAAGATAATGGGTTTTTTACAGCCCCAGAGCAAAAGTTAAATAATAAATCGGATTCTTTCGCAAAACTGCGATTAGTTAATTTAAAAAATGGATTTTTTTTCAGACACAAACCCAATAGTTAGTGATGAAGCAGAGTTGATAACCAATAATGAAACATTTTTTAATTAGTACTTAACTAAAATCATTTTGAAAAGATGTGGGACAGTCCATTACTTACATACCTTTTATATTCAGAATAGGACGAGATCTTTCGTTAGTGAAAGACCAACCAAAAGTGCTAGGTCTTTATCAGACGCGTAAAACAAGCCATAAACTACAGTGATTAATACTAACTCAAAATAATCACAAAATAACTCAGCAAACCAATCAACCGACTTACATTATTCATCAGTCTAATTGTTTGATGATGGAACCTCAAACTGTCTACTTCCATCTTGAGAAGATTTCTTGGTTTCTTTGGTGAATCGTCAATTGGTAAGCAGTGAATGATGTTCTCTCCAACATCTTTGGGTTTGAAGAGTGGATGGTCGCAGAGGAGTGGTGAGAGAATTATGATCTCATACTCGCAGGTTGACGTCTCTTTGAAGGAATAGACCTCGTGCTTGCCGTGTGGATAGCACACATATCGGACACGGGTTAAGCGGGGCTTTCCGCTCAAGTCGCAAATTGTACCTGAAAAGTAGATAATCTAATCTGAACTAAAATTGTACACACAAAGCTAAATATTTATTTAAAATAGTGTAAAAAAATAATACACACACATACACATAATGAATTAAAATTATGCAGAATTATAACTAGCAAAATTAAAAGGGTTGTGACCATGATATGGGAGAACAACTTAAATCTATTTAAACATCTAGCAATCAATTGAAGAAAATCATTAGTGTGCAGCCACATAAAACCACACTAATGGGCAAAATCATATTACATAATATTGGGTAAGATGATTTTGCCCATGCCTAAGATCTCCTTTGAGGACAGAAAAGCTGAGTCAGTATACTGTTTTGTGGCCCTAAGGATATTAAATCATCATGTTACAACGTAATTTGATTTTACTTCTGACAAGAGAGAGTTTAATATTCCCTTTGTGATCGGTATGCGAATCCTAAGAAGCATGGAAGCCCGATTTACTACTTTGGAAGATACCGCCTCTTGTGCAAGATACTGCCTTAGTTGATACTACGGCAGGTGCCAGATATTCTTCCGGGAAACAATAGTGTGGAAGCATTACTGCTTTAGGAGGGTGGCGCAGCAACTGTTATAGGCAAAAATAGTGGTTTGTCATCAGGTGCATGACTTGCATGTCTAGACATTTGACTGCACAATAAACAGTAATATTTTTATTTCTTAAATAGACTAATGACTACTACTTTTGAAAAAAATAACCTCACCATCTCCCATAGCCATTTCCACATAAGGCAAAGCCCCGCCATCTACTTTAGTAGTCTTAGGAGTTGCTTTGGACTCCATCGCTGCTTTTACTTCAGCTTCCAGCTTGGCTTGCTTGTCGGTGCTCCAGTGGCCGAGGAAATACTCCTGTGTATTAACTTCTTTACCTGTAATTTATGATCATGGTTGTGTAGAGTGTGATCTGATTTTGCTATTTGGCTTTGAGTTGCACTGAACCAAGGACACAATAGTTAGTAAAGAGTATGCAGTCACAATAATCACATTAAAATTATATACATACCTATATATCTCTGTGTGTATAATACAAAATGATCAAAAAATGTTTAGTTTCATCTATACATGTACAAGCAACTCTTTACTAATTTCTTAACTCATTTACATTTACTGTATATAACCTTCAAACAGGTGGAGGTACATGGCAAGACAAATATTTTATAAAATGGTCCATCAGCACTAAAAGGCTAAGAACCACTGCTATAGATTATGCCTTTTCAACAAAAAAAAAGGAAACACCAAGGCAGTTGCCTAGCCTATTAATTAATTAATTCATAAATTTTCTTAAATACTTCATAGAAGGCTCGCATTAAAATAACCTAAGAAAAGATGGGAAGTCAGGGCGAAGCCGAAGGCCGAGTCTACTATGCAAACGAAGTTGCAGGCAAAGCTATTCCATATATATATAAATGAACCCCTATTTCTCCTGCTGGGCTATTATGTATCTCAGTTGCTAACAAATGTGGATTGAAATCTGAAAAAATGGCCGCTCTGTGTCACTTTTGTCAGCTTCAGTGATCAATTTACTAACATTTTTGCTTACTGGAATTGCCAAAACTGACATAGGGCCGCCATTTTTCCAGATTTCAATCAACATTTGTTAGCAACTGAGATACATAATAGCCCTGCCGGTCACACTATAACTTGAAAATGGATGGAACAATCTCGCTAATTATTTTTTTATTGTGTTAGGCCAGGAGAAGGTTTTTATGAAAGAAAAACCAATAAAAGGCGAGAGGTAATGGCAAGGCTGAAGGTCGAGCCTACTACATGAATATAAATTATATAGGTAAGATTATAAAAATAGAGTTACCTTCCCTCTCTTCATGGTATTGTCTAATGTACCGCCCGTGACAGACTTCATAGCTCCAGTAGCTCTCAAGCCGGTATGAGCATATCTTTTGGGAAAATAATGGTTTCAACAAATGTATTGGGGATGGTCCATCATACTCAGCAATATTAGTAGACTCTTCCTCTTTCAGCTCTGGTATTTGACACTCATATTTCTCTTGGGTGGAAGTGGTCAGCTTGAGAATCTCATTGTTCTGCAAATTAATCTGTCCGAATCAGCAAGACCCATTAGAGGCAAGTTTCATTCATAAATCTATTGTTATTTTTTGTCCTGATGCGGACGGGTTAATTATTATAAGTAAAAACTAATTTACATTATTCAGGTGAAAAATATTCATGGGTGAATAGTTCTTCAGAAAAAGTACCAAACGCACAACTATGGTGCTTTTGGACGGATTTTTTTATTTGAGGGTTCAATAATGTGAATTTCTAGAAGTTAACTTCATCGCAACCTCGAGTAAGATTTTGGTAAGATTCGAAATTCGAATAGCATTTAAATTAAGCTATCATCACTCATCACTTCAACATAAGAAGAGGTTTTCAATTCGAGTGATCTGTTATTACTACGAATTTTACAAATGCGAATAATGAATATACCTACCTGAGGACTAGCAGACTCTCCGTCGACCAAATTTTCAAGATTTTCAGGCTTTCCCGGCCAATTAATACCAAATAGTATTGTATCATCAAAACCCTTGAAATCGTGTTCAATACACATTACAAATCCTATTGCGCATATTAATAGTAATATGGAATACTCCATTGTTCCAATTTACTGGCACATAATTAGTAAGTAAACATGATTTTTTGTACATTTGCCAATCCTCAAGATGTCTATAGGTGCGTTCGTTTAGCTTATGAGGGCATTGGTGGCGTTGTCATTAATGGCTCTTTTGTTAAAGCATTCGTAAAGCTCAAAAACGTTATTTTTGCTGCTTTTGCCACTTTTGTCCACACCCTATCCGAACGCTCAACTGAGCATAAGACCTAAAATCGCATGAGTATGCTGTCAAATAACGATCACAAACAACCATGCTTGGGTCAAAAATTGCACTTTTAGCAAAAATACCTCTTTTTTAGCTTTCCGAACGCTGAACAAAAAAAGGCACGACATTTTCAACCACAGATTCCCAATTCGAACGCCCCTTGTGAGCGTTTTTAACGTTATTTTCGCTAAAAACGATCAGAAGTGATCTATTCGAACGCACTATATATAAACATTTAAAGGGTTCCAGTATGCGCCGCCTAATTCCCGTAGAATATGTCGCGCCTCGCTTGCACCGGTTTGCCGTTCCACTAGAATCTAATGCTTTTATTGGAACTCTAACGCGGTCGCGAAATGGGCGGCATATTTTCTGCCCCAATCTAGCGATAGCCACTAAACTTTCTGTGTCTCACACAATAGTTGATCCGTACCATTTTAAATTTATTCACTTGGATATTAAACATGTTGCCGCTCGGCGAGTCTCAGCTCAGAAGACCTGAATTTTCTCCAAATACTCAATCGCATACAAGTCACTGAGGGCATGCTAAAACGAGTCAATTCCGACCCAACATTAAGGTGAAACCGCACTAGAGCCACACTGCAGAGGAGAGGCGCGTAATGCAATGCATTGTTTCACGAGACGTAGATTTACAAGTTTGACCTATAAACTAGTAAAACTAGTCAACAAGCTTCGGAGTGGCACCTTCCAACTGAACCAAAACCAAAAATAATAAACACACCTACTTAAGTCGATCAAAGTTAGAAAAGTCAGTCGTGTTTACTGTTTTCATTGACTATCGCGATGTTGTGCTGGAAGGTTAAACTGTTAAGCAACGACCCACCATGGAAACCGATGACGCAGATTCACATTACCAACTCACATGAGGACGGTACTGCAGTTTCGCAATCAAGCCACCGGCGTTCGACCTACCAAGTGCTACACGGAATCAGACCACCGCGCATCGTGGAACCATCGTGTCAGCATAACGAAATTGTTAACTGGCGGACCATTGTATCGATGAACACTCACTTTTTATTCTCACATCGAATGGATTGTCGTGTCTTATAATTATAAAATAAATGTATTATTTTGATTAAATTAAATAACTTTAAAATAACTTCGGTTTTTTTTGCATCCTCGACTTCAGCCGTACGTATTTGGCGCAGTCGGTAGGATACTCGCGGACGGTTTCGCGTACGCGTATTCGCCTAGAAGATATCCGCAAAACGCAAAAGCCGCCCGTGCTGGCTGTCAAGCCGCGCCAAGGAGTATCCGAATCTACGTCGTGCTGCTGCAGAGGTATCCAGCCATCGATAGCGCAAAGAGACCGAAAATCAATGTGAGTACACTAGATTCTTTTTAGTGGTTGCTCATTTCCTAGCCCATAGCCCTTACTAATAAGATTTCCAAGATTTTTCATTTACGAAAATTGAAGAACCCTAGGTTAGTTAGAAATAGTAGGCAGATATTCCTAGATAATAAAAGAAAAATTGAGTTAGGTAGTATAAACGAGGAAACCGATATGGCCACCACTGATATGTCACAGTTAGATACAATCTATAAAGCTCTCCGTTTGGTTCCTGACTTTGATGGAAACCCAAACGTACTAACTAGGTTCATACAACTATGCGACCAACTCGCGCAACAGTTTTCTACTCAAGAAAATAGTGATTTGAGCAAGTGCGCTTTACTTAACGGGATTTTGAACAAAGTAGTAGGTCCTGCTGCTCGCTTAATTAACGCAAATGGTATCCCTAATGACTGGACAGGCATTCGCAGTGCTCTAATTCATAACTTTGCCGATCAGCGAGATGAGACCGCTCTATACAATGACTTAGCTGTCTTGACACAAGGCACTAGCTCCCCTCAGGAATTTTACGAACGGTGTCAGAATATCTTCAGCACCATTATGACGTATGTTAGTTTGCATGACGCGTTACAAACTACTATTGATGCTAAGCGGGATCTGTATAAGAAGTTAACGCTTCAGGCGTATGTGCGTGGATTAAGTGACCCTCTAGGATCGCGCATACGTTGTATGCGCCCCGAAACCATCGAGAAAGCGTTAGAGTTTGTTCATGAGGAATCAAATACGATTTACATACAGAATCGAAACCAAAATCTTCCCGACAGGAAACCTACTAACTATTCAGTGCCTATGTCTTTGCCAAATTTTACTAGTGGATTTAAGGTGCCTTTTCAGTCTTACTCTATGCCTGCGCCTAGGCCTATTACCTATGGTACGCAAGGGCCCTCGCGACCACAGTTAATGCCACAGTATCCACAACAATGGAAGTCAAACAACTTCCAACCTAGGCAATTTGCTCCAACACGCACCCAGCAGATTTTCAGGGCGCCTCCTGCAAATTACAACCCCCAAAATAACGCTTTCCAAATGCAACCACGGCCTCAACAATACCCTCGTCCGATGAGTGGTGTTAGCCATTATGTTACGCGGACGCTGCCACCAGTAAATGCACTTACTGGGCATGATTGGAGGAAGTCGGGAAATCCACCCCCGACGAACTATTTCAAAACTAGGGAGGTAAATTTTAATGATTGTTATAATGACCCTGAATCTTACACTGATCATTACGAGACTTATTACGACAATTCTGACTATTCTGAATATCAATACTGGCCTTACGAATGCGATCCTTCCATTCAGGAATTTGTTGAGTATCCTCAGCCACTTCAAACTGAAACCGATGACGCCACCGTCGCCAATAATACTGAACAGGATTTTCAGAAAGCCACACGATCCGACAAGTCAAAATAGAAATAAATCTTCAAACACAGCGGCAACTTCCGTATATCCAAATCTCATCTCCTCCTTTAAAGCTATTAATAGATACGGGAGCGAACCAAAGTTTTTTGAGTCCTGTCGTAATAAAAAAGTACTTTAATAACTTTCCGTTGAATTACGACCCTTTCGAAGTATGCAATGTTCACGCTACGACTAGAAGTGACTATTCCATAACTTTGCCTAGCTTTAACGAATTCGGTGATTCAAGTGACGTGACATTTTATGTCTATAAGTTCCACGAGTTTTTCGATGGACTTATTGGTACAGACTTATTGGATAAATGGGAAGCTGTGATAGATTACAAGAATAAGGTACTTTCAACCAAGACTGCTTCAAACCCTATCAAAGTCTATGATTCACGCAATGCCAATCTGTATGAGGACATTATCCCAGCAGGTACTTCCAAATTAATAAGAATCCCTATTAACCTACATGAGGGAGAGGCATTTATAGAAGAACAAACTATTTCTAATTGCATCATAGGTGAATGTTTGACTTCAGTTAGCAACAATAGGGGAATAGTTGAAGTAAAGAACCCGAGTCGTAATGATGTCATATTTTCGATGCATCAAGCGGTATCTGCGGAGATAAATAACATTGAGTGGGCACCTCATGATCAAAAGCCACAACGCGTTAAAGAAGTTCTCGCGCGTCTCCGAACAAATCATTTAAAGGTTGAGGAACGGACAAACCTAGAGCTACTTTGTGCGCGATATGCAGATGTATTTTATTTAGACAACGAGCAACTAACTTTTACAAACAAAATTAAGCATTCCATTAAAACAACCGATGAGCTTCCAGTTTACACCAAAAGTTACAGATATCCATACGTTCATAGACAGGAGGTACAAGAACAGATAGGTAAAATGCTAGACCAGGGCATTATCAGACCGTCAAACTCAGCTTGGAGTTCCCCGATCTGGGTAGTAGCTAAAAAGGCTGATGCGTCGGGAAAAACCAAATGGCGCATCGTAGTTGACTTCAGAAAGTTAAATGAGAAAACTGTCGATGATAAGTACCCTATCCCAAACATCGCGGATGTTCTAGACAAATTAGGTAACTGCCAATATTTTACTACTCTAGATCTAGCTAGTGGCTTTTACCAAGTAGAAATGAACCCACAGGATATTCCTAAAACGGCATTTAATGTGGAACACGGGCATTTCGAATTTTTACGTATGCCCATGGGACTTAAGAATAGCCCGTCCACTTTTCAAAGAGTTATGGATAACGTACTTAGAGAGCTCCAAAACACTATTTGTCTAGTGTATCTAGACGACATAATAGTGTTTAGTACATCCCTTCAAGAGCATATGTCAAACCTAGAAAAAGTATTTCAAAAATTACGTGAGTCCAATTTTAAAATACAAATGGACAAATCGGAATTTTTAAAATTAGAAACGGCTTATTTAGGACACGTTATCGGCAAGGATGGTATTAAACCTAACCCAGACAAGATAGCGGCTATTCAAAAGTACCCTCTGCCAAAAAGTACAACAGAAATAAAACGATTTCTAGGATTGCTAGGCTACTATAGGAAATTTATTCCTGATTTTGCCAAGATAGCAAAACCTATGACGCAATGTTTAAAGAAAGGATCTAAAATCAATCCTGATAGAAACTACATTGAATGCTTCGAAAAATGTAAAACCCTGCTAGTTAACGATCCAATCCTTCAGTATCCGGACTTTACGAAAGAGTTTAATCTCACTACGGATGCTTCAAATCTAGCCATAGGCGCTGTCCTATCCCAAGGACCAATAGGGACTGACAAACCAATAGCTTATGCATCGCGAACTCTCAACACAAGCGAAATAAACTATAGCACTATAGAGAAGGAATTACTAGCTATTGTGTGGGCGACGAAGTATTTCAGACCTTATCTTTTTGGGAGAAAGTTTAAGATAGTGACAGACCATCGTCCTTTACAATGGGTAATGAACATCAAAGAACCCAACTCACGGTTGACACGTTGGAGACTACGACTTAGCGAATACGACTATACAGTTGTCTATAAACCAGGCAAAAGTAACACTAATGCCGATGCCCTTTCGCGTATAGAAATTCATAATGAAGAGTTTAGTTCGGTAGTAGTCAACACCTCAGAAAAATCGGATTCTAATTCTAGAACTGAGAGTGCACATAGCGACGCGGAAAACCCTATCTTAGAGATACCTATCACGGACGATCCCCTCAACAGATTTACGAGGCAAATTATATTCACTGTTGTAGGTGACATTAAGAGTAAGTCTACTGTCTCTAAGCCTTTTGATAGTCACACGCGAACTTGCATCCAGGTATCAAAATCCAATCTGGAACAAGACGTTGTCAACGCAATCAAAGAACACGTTAACCCAAAAATTAAAACCGGAATTTTAATCATCCCCGCATTAGAGATGTATAGTATTATACCTATACTACAGAGTAGTTTCAAGAGTTCAGCAATGAACCTAGTACTTGCCAAAACTGAAATAGAAAACGTTAATAACTACCTCAAGCAACAAGAAATACTCAAAAACTATCACGAGGGTAAAACGAATCATAGGGGTATCAACGAGTGTTATCTAGCCCTATCGCGAAGGTATTACTGGCCTAAAATGAAAGAACATGTCACCAAATTTATTAATGAGTGTAGAATCTGTGGCCAAGCTAAATATGACCGTAACCCAGTGAGACCTAGGTTGCAAATCGTGCCTCCACCTTCAAAGCCAATTGAAGTGGTGCATCTAGATTTACTTAGTGTCGATTCTCACAAGTACTTGACCATCATAGATGCATTCTCTAAATATGGGCAGGCATATTATCTAAGAGATGCAACAGCTGTGAGCATCATTCAAGCCTTATTACAGTTCTTCTCTCATCACGGGGTGGCTCTGACAATCATAACAGATAACGGCCCCGAATTTGCTAACCAACTATTTCTAGAATTCACCAGACTACATAAAATCCACCACCACAAAACATGCCCCTACACGCCCAACGAAAATGGTATGGTAGAGCGCTTGCACTCTACATTACTCGAGCATTTGCGTATATTAAGACTAGAGCATCGCGGTGAATCAGTTCCTAACCTCATGACTTACGCTGTAATTGCATACAACAGCTCCATACACAGTTTCACAAAGTGTAGACCCATCGATATAATAACCGGTCACCTAGATCCTCGTGATCCTTTAGATATGAACATAACGGAACATCTCTTACAACAATATATTCAGGATCATCGGAAACGAATGGAAAAGGTATACGAAATAATCAATGAAACCGCACTTCATCGCCGAACGGAAATAACCGAAAATGCAAATAAAGACCGCGAACCCGAAGTGGTTTACACACCAGACCAACAGGTATTCGTTAGAAATCCGTTAGCTAATAGGCAAAAGCTAGCAGCTCGTTACTTACATGATAGAGTATTAGCGGATTTGCCAATACATATCTACACGAAAAAGAAAAATGCCACAGTACCAAAATCGCGTTTAAAACGGGTACCTAACAGTGCTCGTTTGTTACAGGACACCGAAAATACTGTTCGTACTGGCGCTGACCCGAGCGCTGACTCTGAACCTGGCCCTAGCGGAAGAAATATCACTTGAAAGCCTTAGGGATGGACCAGGCATTCTTCCGTTCAACATGGGACCAACCAGGGTTATTTCTCATTACCATTCCTTTATCCAAACTATTAATTTAGAAGCTGTGCGTAGCAGATTAGAATCTGTTCGAACCCAAGTACGAGATTTTGTGCCTAAGCTAAATGAGAAAACGTTTTCATTATACTCGCCACATATTAATTATTTGGACACAAAGTTAGCTGAAATATCTGAACAATTAGAAACGTTTAAGATCAAACGCGTAAAGAGAGGTCTCATAGATGGTCTAGGCTCGGTCATCAAATCTATTTCCGGTAACCAGACTATACAGATGCTGTAAAGTATGACAATGCCATTTCAGTATTAAAACAAAACGAAAACAGCTTGGCTGTTGAGATAAACCATCAAATGAGTTTAAGCAAGCAGTGGGTCTCACGTAGTTCTAATGTCACAGATAAAATAATTGACAATCAAGCTAAATTAGAAAAAGTTATAAATTCTATTCTAGCCAGTGACGTAAGACATGAAACGAACATGATTAAGTATGCACATCTAGCTCAGCTACTTCTTATACTAGGAGACAACATAGATAGCTTATCTAGCGAGTTTTCTAAAATTGAAAATTTACTAGCTTTCATAAGAGCTAAAAGTATTCACCATTCCTTACTTAACTATAATTCTTATATTAGTATTATGGGAAGACTTAAGGTTTTATATAATAAGAAAGAAATATTAGATATTACTTTTAGGGATTACTTTGATATACTTAAAATAGGTTATTATTATAAGGGTAACGATATAATCTTGGTTATCAAGTTTCCAATTGTCTATCCCACTAACTACATCCTTTACAGACTATCCTTAGCCCCTAACCGCGATAATAAAATACTCACCCCAGCCTGTCCTTATGTAGCAATCCACGAGAAAGGTCTATTGTACATAGAGACAGAATGTCCGAAGTACAATCATGGTCACCTTTGCGAGGACGACACCAGCCGCCACCACGGGGACCAGTCAACCTGCCTCCGATACCTCATACTCCAGCAGCGTGTCCACGAGTCCTGTCATTTTACCTCGGTTATCCTGTCATCTGAAGCCATGGAGCAGCTAGACGACCACCACTACGTGCTGAGCTTTCCTAATTCAACAAAAGTTCAATTAAGCTGTTCTGAAGACCGATATAGAATGCTGCAAGGAAGCTACCTAGCCGTCATACCAAAAGGATGCACACCCCGTACTCCAGCTTTGACTGCAAGTAACCATCACGATCAACTTAAAGGGCAGATATTGAAAATTATGGATATAGCAATCAGTAACAAGGAGCCGTATAACGTACCGGTAAAGAGGATCTTGAAGCTGAACACCATAGACTTGGGTCACCTGCATTCGAGTAATACTAAAATTACCTTACAAGAGCCAGTAACTTTAAAACCCATAGATAACATAGATTCTGTATACCACACTACAATACCGGTATACATCCTTCTATTAGGCGCAACTATGCTTATCATTATCGTCATACTTTGTCGTCACAGAACGAATAAGTCGCAAGATGAGCACAATATAGAAAATAAAGATGCAGAAGTATCTAAAGAAGTCAGCGATCCAATATCTCTATCTGCACTATTTTCGAAGAAAGTCTGCAAATAGTTGCAGATCTTGCGGAGGGAGATGTTAAGCAACGACCCACCATGGAAACCGATGACGCAGATTCACATTACCAACTCACATGAGGACGGTACTGCAGTTTCGCAATTAAGCCACCGGCGTTCGACCTACCAAGTGCTACACGGAATCAGACCACCGCGCATCGTGGAACCATCGTGTCAGCATTACGAAATTGTTAACTGGCGGACCATTGTATCGATGAACACTCACTTTTTATTCTCACATCGAATGGATTGTCGTGTCTTATAATTATAAAATAAATGTATTATTTTAATTAAATTAAATAACTTTAAAATAACTTCGGTTTTTTTTGCATCCTCGACTTCAGCCGTACGTATTTAAACGGTAAATAAAGAGTATTATTTGATTGTTTTGCGGTGTTTAAGACTGCAAATTCGACGAAAATATCCAGATTTGTTAGCTGAAAGTTCTTGGAATTTGCACTACGACAATGCGCTTTAGCACAAAGTCATCATTGTTCGTTCACAATGATGACTTTGTGCAAAAATTTTTGTTGATGTTTGTGTTTTGTTGTGTTACCCAAAAACTCAACAAAGCCATCGAGCACCCACCTCATTCATCTGATATAGCCATATTCTCCCAGCCAGTTTCTTTCGTTTTGTGAAACTCAAATTACCATTACACATGTACACTCACACAGTCGTGCTCGCCGTTCTAGAATAGTAAACTGTGCCTTCATTGCTGGTTTCTACAATTGTAATGTCTACTTTGTTAAATTCAATTTAATTATGGGTTATATATATACTGGGTTCTGTCTCTAATTTTCTTCCATTTTTTATTTTATCGTGATGGTTTTACTTAAAGTTACCTGTGATATCGATGAAATAACCTCTATTAATTGTCATAACCACGAGTCTGTAGAATCATGCGAATCTTATTTTAAATACAGGGTGGCGCAATAGAACGTGCATATTGCATCATCTTTTTTCGCGGGGTAGAAAGTGCGCGGGAGGGGGGAGCCTGCATCGTTGGGTAGGCGGGCTCATGGAGTTTTAGTCACTATGAGTCACTTCGACGGGAAGCGTCGCGCATTTTGCGTGCGTGCATTTTACGAGAACTCTCGTTCATACAGCGTTACTAGGCGTTTATATTATTCTGAATATGGACTACGGCAAATAAGTGAAGCTCCGAGTGCTAATTTAATTAATATATGGGTACAGCGTTTTGAAGAGACTGGTTCAACGTTTAAACCACAAGCAAAAGGTCGTCCAAGAACATCTAGGACCGACGACAATATTGAGAGAGTTATGCAGTCTGTACGAGGAGATCCACAAATGTCTACTCGCAAGAGATCGTCTGTCTTACACTTATCGCGACGAAGTTTGCAACGAATTTTAAACTTGGATCTTAAACTGCATCCTTACAAGCTGCAGTTAACATAAGAATTGAAAGAGTCTGACTTCGGAGCAAGGCTTGCATTTGCTAATGAAATGCTAAATCGATTTTCCAATTTTGACAATATCCTTTTCTCAGATGAGGCCCACTTCCATATCAATGGGTTCGTAAACCGTCAAAATTGTCGTTACTGGAACAGTGAGAATCCCAAACTCAAGCACCAGAAACCACTGCATAGTCCTAAAGTGACAGTATGGGCAGCAATCTCTGGTAGAGGAATAATTGTACCGTTTTTCTTTGAAAATGCGCGGGGGCAAAACGTCACTGTTAATACCGAACGCTATGTTGCGATGTTGGAAGGTTTTTTGGCTCCAGAGCTTGAAAATTCAAGAATAGTGAATTCTAGGACTTGGTTTCAACAAGAAGGAGCTACCTGTCACACATCAAATGACTCCATGGCGGTTGTGAAACAGATGTTCCCTGGCATACTGATTTCGAAAAGAGGTGATATCCCATGGCCCCCACGTAGTCCAGACGTCACGCCTCCTGACTTTTTTTGTGGGGATACCTCAAGAACAAAGTCTACAGCAATAATCCGAAAAACATCGATCAGCTCAAGGAGAATATCCGTGGTGAAATGGCAGCAATTACACCAGCATTACTGAAGAAAGTTTTCAATAACTTCCGTTTGCGATTAGAGGAGTGTCGTCGTAGAGAGGGTCATCATTTAGACGATGTTATTTTTTAAAAATAAACTTCAGTTATTTCTTAATAATACCTCAGTTTTATTTTAACTATACCTTATGTATTAATTTTTTAATCAATATTTAAAATATGCACGTTCTATTGCGCTACCCTGTATATATTGAATTCAACTTTAAGGCTATCTTAGTGAACATAAGAAGCTATCAGTGCAATTTTGATAAACTAGTCGTTACTTTAACTCGCTTCAACGTAAACTTTGAGTCAGCTAGTAGTTTAATATAACGCTAAAAGCGCTCACAAGGGGCGTTTGATTTGGGAATCTGTGGGTGAAAATGTCATTCATTACTCATTTAGTTCAACGTTCGGAAAGCTAAAAAAAGAGGTATTTTGCCACCAAAAACATACATTTTTTGACCCTCGTCCGGAGCATGGTTGTTTGTGATTGTTTTTTGACAGCTACGTATTTGACAGCATAATCATGTGATTTTAGGTCTTATGCTCAGTTGAGCGTTCAAATAGGGTGTGGGCAAAAGTGGCAAAAATAACGTTTTTGAGCTTTACGAACGCTTTAAAAAAAGAGCTATATATGACAACGCCACCAATGCCCCCATAAGCTAAACGAACGCACCCATAAATGTTACATTTTAAGCTGTCTCATGCTATATTTGACTAATGACTATTTGCCAATGGCAACACTGCATGTCATGTCATGTCATTTCTTTCATGATCAAACTCCGGAAAAATGGCGTTTAGCTTTCCAGCCTTTTCATACATTATTGCCCTAATAGTCGATGCATTTCTCATATTTTTCTCAATATTCCATGTCATAGCATTTGACGAACTCAAGACAGATTATAAGAATCCAATAGATCAGTGTAATAGCTTAAATCCGGTAAGTGAGCGAAGTTTCTAACCTCGCGTCTGAGAAGGTAGAGCTAAGTTAATCTTGTTTCTTTTGTTGTTTCAGCTGGTTTTACCGGAATATCTATTGCATTTACTAATCAACGTACTGTTCCTACTATCGGGAGAATGGTTCTCGTTGTTGATAAACATTCCACTAATCTTATATCATATTCACAGGTAAAACATGATTTGTCTTTTAAATTATTTATGACCTTCTGAAATGTATAGAACATAAAATGACTAATAACTCATAAACATAACTGAGAACCAATACCGTAGTAAATGTAAAAGTATCTTATATCAAGAACTAAGTTTATAAATTTGTCGAGAATTCACTTATACCACTACATTTTAGTATCAGGTATAAAAACACTGAATTGATTATGACAATTATTGATTCGCGTCGTCATTGTTCCAGATACTACACAAGGCCAGTGATGTCAGGCCCTGGGTTGTATGATCCAACTAGTATAATGAATGCTGATGTGTTGACCACATGCCAGCGTGAAGGGTGGATTAAGTTGGCATTTTACTTGTTGTCATTCTTCTTGTACCTTTATGGGTAAGAACTTACTTTGGTTTTGATAATTCACATGCTTGTCTGTCATATGCATTATTCAATGCATACAAGTATCTGTGTGTGTTATATACACAATGAAATAACTTTGCAATGAAATCAATGGTCAGTTAGGTACAGGGTTATTCAATATTTCAGGCAAAATTTAATGAAATAATTTGAGTGGCTCCCTTTCAAGGCATTAACAAGCAAGCTGGTTAGAGATTTTGGATGAATTGGTATTAGTAGTAAAGGATATGAATATGAATTTAATTATGGCATCTGCCATATGGTTGGTGCAGTTGGTAGCACTCCTGCCTTCTGAGCAGCTGTTTCTGGGGTTCAATCCAAGGACAGGTCAAACATTTGTGTGCATGAACATGTCTGAGCTGTGTCTGGGTGTCTATATGTATATTAGTATGTATATCAGTCATCAGTTTCCCATAGTACAGGCTCTGCCTAGTGTGGGACCTGAAGACCTTTGTGTGGATGTTGTAAAAAAATAATAATCAGTAGATGAACAATTTTAGTAGTAGTTTTAAGTTTTGTTTCATCCAGATAATCTTTGGAAATGAGAGTAAAATGTTTTTTTTTGTTTCAGAATGATCGTGGTGTTAATTGCGGCATAGTATCTTAATAAATATTTATAGATTCTACTCAGAACTAGTTACTCCAATAAGTCATAATTTATTGTTAGTCCTGAAAGGTTGTTACGTGTGTCAGATTGGCGAACAAGTTGGGTGATTTGCCCATATTGATGTGATTCAGTATTTTGATAATAAAGTTTAATATTTCTCTCAGAATGTCATTTCATAACGCCTCGACTGTCGGGCGGTCAATATACTTGTGACGTATGGGGTCGCGCTGCCTAGCGGGAAAAATCACTAAAACGATGATATCTCGGGTTTGGATGGTAATATGTAACATTTATGTACAATCGTGCTAATACTTTTGCAGTTGCTGCGAGTCCGCCTGGAGAAGTACCAAACCAGTTATTAAAACGTGAAGCAGTAGTGCGCAAAGGTTACTGTGTTTCTATTTGAAGGGCAATGTTTCCAGTGAAACTACAGGGCAAGAGATTTAATCTTATATCTCAGGGTAGCACAGCAATGGCATGCAGGGCTTTGAACTCTTGTATATATAGATTATAGCTTATTATATAGCTTTCAGATGCGTACTGGTCTACCCATAGAGATCTAGAGAGATCCGTGCGCTGGGTACAAAACCTGGTGTCGTAAGCAGCGGCCGTATTCCGCGATTCAACGTATTCTGTTAGCTTCAATAAGTTAATTATCCACCGCGGTAAGCTTAACGTTTAAATATCCGTTAGTACAGAGCAAGCATTGTAAACTGTTGACATGCAATATCGCGATCGCGACCGGCGTTCAGTCACATAATACAAAAGTTGCCGACCGCCGCGAGAAATGTGTTCTGTTTTTGGGCATATTGCTGCGCTGCGACAACGGCCCTTTTTATATCTCGTATGGTCACGTTTCTCACAAAACCTTCGAGCTACTTACAGTGTTGAACATTTCGAAAAGTAAACGCTGTAACAAACTTAACATTATTATAGCGGTATATATCTCTCTGCCATGGCTTCTCCGGGATATCTTATCTCTTCAAGGTGATAGAACGTGTGATTAATTCTCAGCTCGCCTCAAGCATGCGTATTTTGACTTCTCTTAGCCACGTCTAGTCTAATAGTTTAGAGAACAAGGCTGGGTACATTTACATTATAAAATCGACAAGACCCCGTCTAAGTACTAAAGTGAGACGGCCATTGACGCCAAATCCACGAGCTTTACTTTACATGCGCCCCACATGCAGTAGGTACATTATGTCCTACTGATCTCATACCTATATGGAGTGGTGCAGCGAAACACTGACCAATATAACTGAAGTAGGTAGTAATCTCTATTAAAGCCTATTCAAACCTGGGCGTTATCGCTACCGCGCGCGGTAGAGATATTCGTTAGCAACGGTTAGCGGGGCGGTGGAACAAGTTTCGCCAAACAAGAGAAAATACCGCCTCACTAGGCGGTATAAGTTTCGCTGCAGTTATGGAACTTCATACTATTTACCCATCGAGTTCCCCGTGGTATTTTTCGCTACCCACAGCGGTAGCGAATAACGCTCAGGTCTGAATAGGCCTTTACTCATACTGTCGCAGCAGTACCTACAACTGTTGCACCCATACACTTGACTACTAAGTATACCGGCTCGCTTATTTTCGCCTGACTTCCAATAAAAGAGGATGTTCTCAAGACGACGGGTTATCATTTTTTTATGTATGATCACGCATAACTTTATACAAAGTAGTCCGATTTTCATAATTATTTTTTTGTTTGGTAGAGTCTCAGATTATAAATCTGAGGGTAGAGTATACTTTTGAGGTGGTCCCTTTTAATTTTCAATAAATTCGGTCAAGCCGTTTTTGAGTAACAAAACAATAATTGAAAAGTGTTTCGCCTCTTGATGATATCGTATCTGACGGTAAATGCCAATCGATCGGTAAGGTGCAAGGGTGACATAATATATTTTTTAATTGTGGACGAAACGGGCAAGTCGTCGTTATGCTCATGACAATTTCAAGCTACCAGATCTTTGAGACTTTATGTACTGCGCGGCACTGTACCATACTTGTCACCTCTAAACATTGCTTTCAGTGCCATTCTTCAAGTAATTTCACTTGTCCAATCCCCTTCAACCTTAACTTATAAACTTGCAAAAGTGTTCAATTAACTTTGATTTATATTTTATGATCGCCGTTTGTTCTACTTTAATCTATTATTTACGAAATAGATAACTACATAGGCGTTTAGTACCTATACCTATTTATATATATAAATGAACCCCTATGTCTCCTGGTCACGCTATAACTTGAGAACTGCTTTACCGATTTCAATCATACTTTTATTATTTTACTAGCTGCGCCCCGCGGTTTCACCCGCGTGGTGATGGATGATGATGATGATGATGATGAAAAGTATCCTATGTGTTAATCCAGCGCCTCATCTACCCCCATACCAAATTTCATCAACATTAGCCCCCCCGTTTGTGCGTGAAAGAGTAACAAACATCCATACATCCATACATACAAACTTTCACGTTTATAATATTAATAATAGGATAATGTTTCCGAATACTTTGTAGAAGGTTCGTACATTAAAAAAATCAAGAAAAGACAGGAGGTTATGGCGAGGCAAACTACGCGAACGAAGTTCCGGGCAGTTACTAGTGTACAATAAAATAGATATCTAAGCTAATAGAGGTAATTCATAAGGCACTTGTATCTAGGTGCATATTTATATAACCCAAAATTCCACATACTTATAATATAATTATAATAGTTGATGCCCCTGGCATGGTCAGAGATTCTACCTACTCTACTCACCGCACCTTACTACGAAGGAAGAACGACTGAACGAGGAAATAACGAAAATATAATCTACTATCACGGTTCATGAGATACAGCCTGGTGACAGACAGTCAAAAGGACGGGCAGCGGAGTCTTATTAATAGCACAGTCTATGCGATTTTTATGCTGTGGTAATAGGGTCCCGTTTTACCCTTTGGGTACGGAACCCTAAGAACGGAATTTATTGTATTTTATTTTTGAGTAGAACATGAGTAATTTATAAAAGTAAGGGCCTTTTTTGTTCTTAGTATACAACGACTTGCCACTTAGGGCCAAGGATCTTTATGATAGGTATATTTGCGGATGACACATCTCTGATTTTCATAGTAGATAGGAAAGATAGCACATTCAGCTCTAACGGCCGTTTTCAATAACCTATCTATCGCCGGTTTACCTTACTAGAGATAGATATTTTACACTATTTGTATGGACGGTATGTCTGATTTCTATCGGTAGTAAGGAAAACTGTGGATAGATAGAATATTGAAAACGGCCGTAAATGTTTCTCCACTAATAATGTACTTCTGAATTCAAAAATGACAAAATGTTTAAAGTTTTCTTTGCCTACCGTTCCATATTTACGCTTGAGAGTTAAACTCGAAATTGACAAGGCAACCGTCTTCCTAGGCATTAAAATTGGCGCAAAATTACAATGGGGTCCACACTTCTAAATTAAAGGAATAAAACCATTTCGAAATAGTATTGAGAAGGTAGAATAATCGAATCAGTGGTAACTCAAATTAACATTACTTTAGTTAACACAAGAATAGCTTTCATAAATTGTTCTATTTAATAACAGGTAGGTACCTAACGATTACTTCACACAACACTGTTCGAGAAAAACAAGGAAATCCGAGATCATTTTTATGAAATTTGATTTAACTTGCGTCTCATTTTTAACCACCGCAGAGGTATTCGTCTATCACTTATGTCCATAACTGTACCTGCGCAGAAGACCACCATTTTGGTTCAAGTTACCTGCACCAAAAATAGGCAGGTAGAGTAACCTAAATAAGAGCATTCATCGTGTAACATATGTTTTATTCTCTTTAGACCTTAATTATAATAAAATAGAGCAAGATATACGCGTAATCAAAAACACTTTCACCATCACTTAACTGTAATCTGCGCTTGCGAATATTCCATGAAAAAGCTCGCGTAACTGGACTTCGGCACAAAATTCGATCACTCTCGGTCACGCATTCTATGACGAACCGCAACACGCAAAAACTATTGTTACTCGTATTAATGATTGATTGTACAGGTGAGTCAAACTAAAAGGCGAATTCTTTAGTGTACCTAGGCTTTTTTAGATCTCTATATCAAGTGAAGAGACTGGCAAAATGCAGTGTCACCTGTGCCACACGCTTTAATGGGTCCAATTCCTGTAATAAATGATTTATTATTATTATTATTATATTATTTAAGGTGGAGTTTTGCGTGAAATGCACTGCACTCGTCGTCCCGAGACGTATTGGTTTTTTAGTCTCATTTGCCCAATTATTTCACTTGCTACTATAGCAAGTGAAATTTCCTTATATATTAATTATTAGCGACTGCCCGAGACTTCGTTTGCGTAGTAGGCTCGGCCTTCGGCATTGCCATAACCTCCCATCTTTAATGATTTTCTACCGACTTCCAAAAAGGAGGAGGTATTCAATTCGACTGTATTTTTTATGTTTGTTACCTCATAACTTTCGACTGGGTAAACCGATTCTCAAAATTCTTTTTTTGTATGATAGCTGGTGCTTTTTTTAAATTTAAATTTAAATAAATTCGTTCCAGTTATTTTTAGTTACACTCCAACAACTGAATAAAATGGAAGTGAATTTTTCTAATTGTACTTGTTATATCATAAGAACCTTTTCGTGACAATAATTAACACAATAAAAAAGAATTCGCGAGATTGTTCCATCGTTCTCAAGTTATAGCGTGACCAGGGGAAATGGGGGTTAATTTTTATAAATAAATACTATTTACTATAGATTTAAGATAGCCTATAGCTAGTATATATATATATGTATAGCTGTTTCACCATTTTCACACCCACAGTATTGCATGGCGGTATAATATAGTAAATTAATATTTCCATACCAATGTTCAATTATGTATCACGCAATATCGACGTAAAGCAAGGCGTTACATCCCAAGGTAGGCAATGTACACATTGAAACTCCCAAGGGATTAAAGTGATTAGGAACGTTAAATTTGTTAGGAAAATTCTTTTCTTTTTATGGGAGCTGCCTGTGGTGGCCAGTTCGATTTTCAAATAAACCTTTATGTAGCCCTGAGTTACTCGCCGTACCTAGCCAAACGCTCAGGTTTCAATATGCCGGCCCTGACGTAAGGCACTGCTTTATAGGGTTAGTTTATTTTCTTGTTAAGATTATTTCCTTCACGTTAATACTAAGTAAGTACCTACTATTTATAGAGCTTTGTATAGTAACATACCTGTGGGCTTAGCACGACTAACTGCATAAGTGTAGCATAACGTGTCGTTCACGTGAAACAATACAAACTGTCATATATCTAGGGCGACTGTGACACAGATAACTCATAGTTTGTACGGCGTAGCGTGACGTGTCTAAGATACGAATACTACTACGCTAGCTGATAGTACTATATATATATATATATATATATATAAATATAGAGAAATTATTTTTGACCTTTTCTTCTATGTGGGAACGGAGCTTAGATATACTTATATTTATTTACGAGTTTAATATGTATGTAATAATACTTGGTAGTGCGGGAGAATGCCCTTCTGCACTACCAGTAGTGTAGTTTGGTAGTGCAGCGGGGAATGGCTGATTTTAATGTAAAATGTCACTAAACCAATGAACTGCTCGGTTAAACTCAACCGGAACATCTACGTAATTTCACTGACCTACTTATCAATGAGCGTGTGTAAGAAATTACTAATCTTTCACTATGGCTTCATTTGGTTTGACGTAAATAGTCCATACGCCCTGTAAATCTACAACGCAATGTGTTCGTTATGTAAACCTACGTCATTGTGAAACTAAGTACCTAGGCGTTCTTGTTTCTCAATAAAAATCATATTATTATCTCAAAATCTTTCAATGTCTTTGATCTCGGCGTTCAAAAACTTATTTACGAAACAATTTTTTTTACTTAAATTATTGCTATTTGGATTTTGAATCATAACTAAATTCTTAAATCACTACATATAATAACACTGTAGAGGTCGAATTTCTGTAAAAACAGATCAGGGAGTAAGGAGTGAAATCAAACTACGAGTAGTTTAGATTTTTAATAATTCTCTGTTCTGGTTCTCCGTCTATCTGGTTGAGCGGGCATATCTCCGAAACGACTGGGCCGATTCAAATTTAATTTTGTATGGTGGTAGCTTATATTCCTGGTCAACATATAGGATACTTTTGATCTCAGTAAATAACCAGACCACGCGAACGAAGCCACTGCGGCGGGTCAGCTAGTTTTATTATAATAATACTAGCTACAACTAATGATGATGATGAAAACTACTTTACGACATATTCTCAGACCTACTGAATACCTGTGTACCCTAACACACAAAATTTCCTTTGCCTGCTAAATATAAAAACTACTGGTAAATTTTAAAGTATGAAACCCCAGCGGTTACGTTGATCAGTCACCAAGAAAAGATATAATGTAAGTTTAAGTACAGTTTACTTATGAATCCACAAGTGCAATTTGAAAAATTTAATACCGACTTCCATTTTATTACTTTGGTAAAAATCAGCTATTGTAGTGTAACTCAAAAACTATTGGATCGAATTTGATGAAATTTAATTGGGACCACACGGGAAGCACCAGCTTTCAAACAAAAAGAAAATTTGAGAATCGGTTCACCCAGTCGAAAATTATGAAAAAAAAAACAGTCGAATTAAGTACCTCCTCCTTTTTTTGGAAGTCGGTAAATAAATGAATCCATCCATGAATATATCTACATATAGATAATATAGGCATATTCATGGATGAGTTTATATTCCTACTTCGATAACCTCTGACTTTGTCAGTCATTTAAATACAATATGTGAAGATTGCTACGTTTGTTAATGAGTTAACAATTGAAGTACCTATAGGTAGGTACATATATACCAGTATATATATACGTAGATAGGTCAACCAACTACGTATGTACATTAAATAATATATAAGTTTTATGCCATTTTTCCCCCCACCTTACAAATTAGTAGGTATAATATTTTGTAAATATGATACATTAAATAAATGATTAAATAAACTAAAAAGTTTAATAACCCCACTACGGAAATAATTAGCCTGCATTTGATATCTTTTTACCAAACTTTAAAGAGGGATTTCGAATATGAGCATAATTTGAAAAATGATCTGTTGAACATTCTTTTGATTCATCATCATCATCCATCACCACGCGGGTGGAACCGCGGAGCGCAGGTAGTGCTTAATTTGTTTTCCATGGCTCTCACAAGAAAAAAACTGGAATAAATGTTTATTATCGCAGCACATTTTTTTGTTCTATAAAGCACTTCATAAACTGCTTATTATAATTATGTTTATAAGTACCCACTCATATATAATTCCCTGTGCCGCGGTTGGCATGGATACGTATAATGACACATAACAACATCCAAGGCCCGACAACAATCAAACAAACATATCTGCTCAACATACAAATGTTTTTACCCTGGCCAGGGATTGACCCTGGGACCCGATGCTTCGAAGGCAGGGTCACTAACAACTGAGTCAACGGAGCCGTTAAATAATGCATGTGATAGATCATATTTTTTTCCATATTACATATTTGTGGGTAAATAATTTAGATGTCAATTATATCAATTGAATAAGTGATTCCTTTTCTCATATTCAATTATGTGACAACCACTTTAATTTCCATTAGAAAATTAATTTAAATATTAATCAATAAAAAACCATTGGAAGTTTAATTAATTTACTAATTAGTTATATAAAAATGGTTAAATAAAATTAATAAATAATTTAGTTAATTACTAATTACCTAATTCACATAATCTATGGAAACATTACATAGATGCAGGTCTATAATCCACAGCGGGTTATCGCACCTACCTAGCAATACTTTATTTAGTACCTTTACTGCGTGCACTTCATGTTATAAGCCGAGGCGTGGTGAGGTGATTGATGCTATTTGATTTAAGTATCATTATAATAGTTTAATAGTTATGATCCTTATATCAAATAATTAAATTAATGATAATTAATTACCTAATTTATTAATTAATTAATCATACAATAGGTTAGGACTTAGATCTGTTAACTCAGTCCATTTATGGCATGGTCCAAGTTTTCATCGCGCGGCATTACCTTAATTCATGGAAAACCCTGTGCAATGAAAAGTATTCAAAAACACCTTATAATAAATAGACTAGCGCCAGGAACAAAAGTTAGTAGGTATATACGTTTTCTTCATATTATTTTCACCCGCTGTGCCCTTTCCTAACTTTCTTATATAGAACAAATAATTCAAGTTACCGAAGCCGAAGATCCTAGTCGAAGGCCTATTACCTATAAAACATTATATTATAATATCATAAAATTAGTACCTATGTATTCGGTAATTGCTTGAGAAAGTTTAATGCGCTTTTAGTAGCAACACTACCTTGATAAACTCTGAAAGTAAGTTGTAACTACTTATTACCATCTATCTCTTTTAAATATGCTGTGCTATATTATACACCTATTAATATATAACCATATCCTGTATATAAATATGAACCCCTATTTTTCCTGGTCACGCTATAACTTGAGAACGGCTTTACTGATTTCTTTCATAATTTTTTTAGATGCTTTCGAATACTTTGTAAAAGGCACATTAAAAAAAAATAAGATGGGAGGTTATGGCGAGGCTGAAGGCCGAGCATACTACGCGAACGAAGTCGCGGGCAGTCGCCAGTATATATATATATAAAATGAATCCCTATTTGTCCTGGTCACGCTATAACTTGAGAACGGATGCAACAATCTCGCTAATTATTTTTTGTTGTGTCAATTATTGTTAGTGGAAGGATATTATGAAAGAAAACCCAAGAAAAGATGGGAGGTTATTACGGACGATACTACGAGAACGCAGTCGCGGGCAGTCGCTAGTTATACATAAAAATATTACATACGTATACATAAAAAAACACGTCATAGAATTAAAACAATGGTAACGTGTTGTTTACCCCAAATGTCAACCTTGTCCTTAGACTAACTGGATTTACCCTAATGTTTATCACGTAACCGCCACGTTCTCGCCGCCACGCTGAAAATAGTCGAGCGTTCGACCGAGTGTAGGGCACAGTCGGCGACGCGAGCCGTCCGCCGGTCAGTCAGTCCTCAACTCGTCTTGCTGTGAGGCAGAGCTCGCACCGCGATGCTTTCCCTACTCACTGTTCTCGCCGCAATCACACTCGCGCACGATGCGGAAACCGCGCGCGTTCTAGGCCTCTTCCCACACACTGGAAAGAGCCACCAAATGGTATTTGATCCCCTACTACGAACGCTAGCGGAAAGGGGCCATCATGTCACCGTGGTTTCCTTCTTCCCAATCAAAAACCCACCGGCCAACTACACCGATGTCAGCCTCGAAGGCATCGCCGGACTGGGATTGGAGACTTTCGACCTATCTTTTTACGAGAATTCTAACAAAGTTTTACGGACGTTAGGGTTGGAGAAAATTGTAGTGCAGCTATCAGAGTTTCAACCGTTAGCTAACATGGCTTTGGACGTGTGCTCGAAATTGGTGAAGTTCGAACCGTTGGCTGAAGCTTTGAAAAAGGAATATGATGTGGTTTTAGTGGAGAACTTTAATAGTGATTGCATGCTGGGTCTAGCTCACGTGTACGAAGTGAAAGCGCCTGTGATTGCGCTGCTGTCCAGCACCATGATGCAATGGTCAGCGGACCGCATCGGCGTCTCTGATAACCCGTCCCACGTGCCTATCGTCAGCGGAGACTATACTGCTAAGATGACGTTCAAGCAGCGGTTGGAGAACACCATCCTCAACATCTATTACAAGCTGTGGTTCCGATACTCTATTCAGCTGAAGGAGGAAGAGATCATTCAGAAGCACTTCGGCAGAAATATCCCTGACCTACAAGACTTGGCCAAGAATGTGACGTTGATGCTGGTGAACGTGTTCCACAGCCTAAATGGTGTCCGCCCTCTGCTGCCGGGGACTGTAGAAGTGGGTGGAATGCACTTAGACCACAGCAGGAAACCAGAACATATACCAGTGGTAAGTCCTGCTCATAAATACATATGTAGGTACTTTTGAATTTATACGTTATTATGTAGGAGGGTAGATTACAAAACCCGGTAGTGTACCAAGTACGAGTAACTCTCATTCGCATTATTTCGCACTTGATTTTGCTTTAGTTTTGTTACTAAAACAGCAACACTAGTTTAGTTTTGTTTAGTTTTACTACACTCTCTTTCAAAGCATCACGGGCTGCCGAGATTTGCCTATTAATAAGTTTAAAATTACTATTTAAACTGAACTCTGTCAAATGGGTTATAAAAAAATTCGGATTACTTGGACTACGACTTGGATAAATCAGCTTGGGACTGATTACTCCAGGATCTAACTACTCGTGTATAACTATGTCAAACTGTAGCGTATCTCGCCCTACGGATATCATTAGTATGGTCTCTTTTATAAGGCAACACACTGGAGCTAAAAATTAACGAACATACACTAAGAAATAGGCGATAAATTTTTTTTTATAAGACAAGCCCGCTGAGTTTCATGCCGGATCTTCTCAATCGTGGTCGCGTTCCGATCTGGTTGTAGATTAACGAATTAATTAATTACTTATATTATGTAAAATGGCATTTTGTAAGTGCCCCCGTAGGGCTATACAGAAGAAATGATTTGATTTGAGGTATCTATCAAACGTTTGTACTGTCCACAACATATTTCAGTTCAGGGTACTTACCGACCTCACAAAGAAATTTCCATTAGTATTTCGTAACGGGACTTGTTTTGTAGAATGTATAAGCTTATATAGGTGTATAGCTTATATATTATATAAATAGTACTATAAATATATAGAATGGTTTTATTAACATAAATTTACCTTGGTACTGAATATAAATATATAATGCTTCGACTAATTACAAATTATAAAAGGAATCAATCAAATGGTTCTAATCGTGTTTCATAAATTTGCTTAGCGTAATCAGCCTGTAACTATAGTAGGTAATAGGAAGATGTTCCTACTGCTGAGCTTTGCTTCAGAAAGAGTAAGTTCAGAAAGAGTCCAACCCACCACTCCGGATCAGTGCTGATTTGGGGTTAGGTTTGTGGCCTAGCAGTGTTTGAGTTATAAGACCGCACAAAGGCGTCCGACTAACCTCACCTAAACGACTATTGTCTACCAAATGGGAGGGACCAATAAAATAACATGCCTTAAGTTCAAAAAAATCTCAACGCAGCAAGATTATCGAACGACCAGTTTCACTAAATTCCCTCCATTCCGCTATTGTAGAAGAAATCGTGATTGTTTATGTGATAAAGGCGATTTTATTGCCTTATACTTTATGTTGATTTAAAATTATTTTCAGGCTTATGTTAAAGTATACAAGCAAAGCGTTTTTTTATGTCTTAACTATAGTTATAAAAGATACTGCCTACTCCACCTGCGAAATAATTCCGACCCTTGCATCTAAACTGCAAATAAACTACTAAACAATTTGTGTTGAATTTGTAAATTCAAAATATACTCAGAAATAGATAAAATATTATAAATATGATACTTGATGCTTATATCCCTAAAAACATCTTAGTTAATTATTTACTTCTGCTTATACTTATGAGTTTACTTTCTAGCTGTGCTACGCGTTCACCCGCGTGGTGATGGATGATGATGATGATGAATCAAATATAGCGTATGTTACATACATAATGTAGCTTTCTACTGGTAAAAGAATTATTGTTTAATCGGTTAAGGTAGTATATATGCGTTCATCTTTATTAATAGAGTAGATAAGTGTTAATACCAAGGTACGAATAATGTGGCATAGTTTGTACCGGCGTTATTATTGCATATTTTAAAATGAAAAAGTAGGTAGTTATTGTGACATAATTGTCACAGTTAGACATATGGTAGGTATTGCAGATTTTTCGTAGATATTGATGTCCTCAAACTTAGTATAATTATCTCTATTGTCAATAGTTTCGGCAGCTTATGCGACTGCATATGCGAAAATCTGAAAAAATCAAAACGTACGGGCATATCAAACAATGTGCTGATTGCATGAAAAAAATCACTGAAATCGGACAATGTTGAGGTAGAAAAAAGTTTTTTTCTCTTAGTATGGACAAGTATTTGCTATGCAATCCTCTTAAGACCGTGGATAAATTTTATTGTTCAGATTGGCGCTTGTCAAGGAACAATTTAAGAATCTGATTGCCAACTTTCAGTAATGGAGAGGCACTTAAAGAAGAATAAGAAATGCGTTCCACAAATTTTATAAATACAAGATGTAGCGAAGTGCATAAATATAGGTACTAACGAGTAGATAATAATTACTTATTGGAAAGTCGCCATCTCGCGAAAGTAACCTTTTATGGTAGACGAGTTGTAAGTGGAAATCCTGTTACTTTTAACTGGACAAACTGCCTTAAGCACAGGGTGCCCTAAAGGACTCTATACATGATATTGTTTCCAACTGTACTTTTCTTCATATATATGACTTTAGTTGTGTATTTGCCTTTGTACATTCGTAACGTTTTTATTGCTTTTAAAATATGGACCATTTTATGTAAAATGTTATTACATACTTAGGTACTTCATATTCATAACTCTTACTCGCGTTTCCGTTTTGTCGTGACGACAGATCGTGTAGTTTTATGCACGGAGCTGATACAAAGAGGAGGTGTGGTAATTAAATTTCCATATGAAACGACGCGTGATAATTTGCGGGATGAGGGGGCACTGAGGGTGTGTTAAGCTCCGCCCACTTCTCACTATTCCATCTATCGGCCAATAGCAAAACTACTTGCTTAGGTTGATGTTGATGTTACTACATAGTTCAGCTACCTTACACTAGATGTCAAAAGTTTTAATGAGATGGGACGTACTGAGAACTTATATCTTCAAAAAATTTTTATAGGTAAATTAATTAAATTAAAAGACATTTAAAAAAACATGTTATTATTACTTGTTAATAAAATGAACTAAAAATTTTAAAATAATTTAAACATGATAATAAATGTATAGGCACTTACATTGCAACCTTTAACGATAAATTAAGCTTCTTCAGTTTTAAACTAGGTAAAGTGCCCTTCTTTAATTTTTTAAGGCCTTTTTTTGTCACTGTGAAGTCCGCATCATTGAAATGGCAAGAACAAATCTTTGTGTATTTTGTTGGTGTCCAATCTGGTCTATTAAGTTTTGTAATCCATTGCTGTTTTAAATTATTATTGGATGGAAATCTAAAACGAACATATAAAAATAATTAAAATTACTTTTGATTAAATTAGTTGGTAAAATAATTTAATTCTGAATACGGCCCTGGATATTTGTTACGTTTAAAATAGTTATTCTACTTGACGATAGGTGGCGGCCCGTTCATAATGTAATAATAAAATATATATAAGTACAGTTTTAGCCACTAAAAGATATTTAAGACTAAGTGTATAACAGTTTTTAGTATTTACGTATTGTTATTACAATATAATACTGCAAAATTATACGTAAACTTATGTATTTTCTTCCCAAAAGTGTCGCCATCTAGTGTCAAGTAGTAGAATTTTAACACGGAAAGCTGAGAATGTTCTAGAACTTTTATATTTAATTACGTATAAAATTACTTACAAATGAAATGTGATGCCATCCATATTATCAGAACGTCTGTCTGAGTAACTTTGACATAGTAAAACACAACACTTCATCTTTTTCTTGTTAAAAACTCAAAAAATCACACTTATAATGTGAGTCTCGTCACATGTGCACCTGACGAACGCTGATAGCATAGTAACTTAGGCCCCGCCCACCATGATGACGTCAGGACCTAGTTGAAAATCACAGTGCACAGTTGCTTAGCCCCGCTCCTCTTTGTATCAGCTCCGTGGTTTTATGTGTCGTGGCTTATATATTTATATGCAGGTGTTCACATAAACTACGACACGATTAACTGTCGTTGTCACCCCCAATGTAGTGAAACTATAAAATTCCACTGTAATAGTTATCATGAGAACAGCTAGAGACGATAGTCGTCCGACGATAAATTAATCGTTACGACTTGGTGTGACCGCGCCCTTAGGCTGTTATTACAGAAAGACGCTGAATCTATGTACTTTGATTATGAAAACTAAAAGGTTGGTGAGACAGTGTGTCACACTCAAACGAAAGTTTAAGTATTTCTAAATAATGCTTCTTTCGGTTGGATAGTACTATTAAACTGTCCAATAGATGTCGCTCCGTCCCCGCAAGACGGTTAGACAAATAGAGAGTTGAAATTCGATGCTCGGACCCGAACCTCGGTGGCCTAGTTGGTCAATGGCGTCTGACATGGAGAGTCAGAAGACGCGGATTCGAATTCCGTCCGAGGATGGAATTTTTCTCTCTATAAATTTCAATACTTTAAATCAATGAACAGATGTTATTATAACAAGGAAATAGGTGCCTGAAAAGCCTGAAACATATACGAGCTAATGTTGAGTATCTAGTCGTTCATCTCCTTGTTTCTGTGATCTGTGTTCGTCTCAGTTTAAGACTTATCTACGTCTCAACATAGCAGTTGCAGTGTCACCCAAATTTGTAATAGCACTCGGTACGATAGTCGATTTATTTTCTCATTAAAATTCTTTTCTTGTACAGATGTAGCACCTAAAAACTACTGGTAAAAGATTTTTTGAAATCTATTATACCTTAGCTACATTATTTTTCTGCGAAACACATGCTATATTTTATTCATCATCAGTGAGCCTAACAAGAATAATTGCGTAAATGTAACGTAACGTGTCGTTCACGTGAAACTGTCATTTATCTAGGGCAACTGTAACACAGATAACTCATAGTTTGTAGGCCGAAGCGTGACACAATGACGCTTACTACACGAATACTTTTTCGCAAATTGTTCGTGCTAGGGTCTCAGTCATCACCACACGGGTGAAACCGCGGAGCGCAGTTAGAAATATATCGTGACATAGAACAATTCTTTCTGTCCTCATTTTCTCTAACCTGAAATAGGAGTCCATGATCAAACAATACACCTACATTTTAAGAATACGCAAAGTTTCACTCATTATTTTCCTATCAATAGAATGCTTCCTATAAGTACGTACCCAATAAAATGCAATTCGGTTAAAAACTGCATAATATTATTGTCAGTGCTTATGCATGAATATCGTGCATTTAGCCGATACATAGAATGTCAAAGCATTGTGAGGCTAGCGGGTTTATTTTCAGTGTGTTGCGAGTGTAACCCTGAATGGGCATTATGTATGTAAATGCTCTAGTATATGGTAATATTGTTCTGACCAAGCGCTAGATTGTTATGGAAAGTCGTGGATATGCACTTCCTGTGTCATATCATACCTGTCGTGTGCTGTATTGTAACGTGTACCTATTTTGCATATACATCTAAGTATATATAACTGTAATATATGTAAATATACGTACGTATTAATACGTGTCATTTGATTAATCAATCTGAACGAACAAAAGACTGTTGGCTTTGTAACAGTTCAAACTATTGGATCACTGCAACAGTTTTGGCTAGGTAACCGTTCATACTACTGGAACACTGCTATAGTTTTGCCTAGGTAACCGTTGATACTACTGGAACACTGCAACAGTTTTGCCTAGGTAACCTTTCATACACTACTGGAACACTGCAACAGTTTTGCATAGGTAACAGTTCGTACTACTGGAACACTGCAACAGTTTTAGCTAGATAACCGTTCATACTACTGGAACACTGCTACAGTTTTGCCTAGGTAACCGTTCATACTACTGGAACACTGCAACAGTTTTGCCTAGGTAACAGTTCGTACTACTGGAACACTGCAACAGTTTTAGCTAGATAACCGTTCATACTACTGGAACACTGCTACAGTTTTGCCTAGGTAACCGTTCATACTACTGGAACACTGCAACAGTTTTGCCTAGGTAACCGTTGATACTACTGGAACACTGCAACAGTTTTGCCTAGGTAACCTTTCATACACTACTGGAACACTGCAACAGTTTTGCATAGGTAACAGTTCGTACTACTGGAACACTGCAACAGTTTTAGCTAGATAACCGTTCATACTACTGGAACACTGCTACAGTTTTGCCTAGGTAACCGTTCATACTACTGGAACACTGCAACAGTTTTGCCTAGGTAACAGTTCGTACTACTGGAACACTGCTACAGTTTTAGCTAGGTAACAGTTCGTACTACTGGAACACTGCTACAGCTTTAGCTAGATAACACTGCTACAGGTTTAGCTAGGTAACAGTTCAAACTGCTGGAACACTGCAATAGTTTTGGCTAGGTAACAGTTCAAATTGTAGGAATACTGCAACAGTTTTGTCACTGTGGCTAGATAACAATTACAACTGCTGGAACACTATAGTCGTTTCGGTTAGATGATACTTTAAAGAGCTGGAATTATAGTTATAGTTTATAGTTTCGGCTTGTTAATAGTTTAAAGTTCTGCACCACTACAACAGTTCACGGTAAAAACAAGTAAATTTGAAAAAAATTATATCTACTTCCATACTATTCAGTTATTGGAGTGTAACTCAAAAAACTACTGGACCGAATTCAATGAAAAAACCAGCACCAGCTATCAATCAAAAAATAATTTTAAGAATCGGTTCATCCTATCAAAAGTTATGAGGTAATAATTATTTTAAAAAACAGTCGAATTGAGTACCTGCTCCTTTTTGGAAGTCGGTAGAAAATAGTTTCAATACTTAGGTAGTTAAATTAATACCTATTTTAGACACTTTGCTACTCGTACATGTTTAAACATAAATAATAGTTCAAACTTCCGTATACTGGACAGTTTCTAGTCAGGTAAGTTATTAGTTCAAAGTTGGTACTTCTGAGATAATGTAACAGTCTCAACTAGATAATGATTCAATATTATTTATTAATTTTAATATTCAATATTATTATTGGGTTCGATTCCCACCCAGGACAAATGTTTGTGTAATGAGCACGATCATTAATTGTTCTGTGTCTGGGTGTAATTTATCTATAATATGTATGTATTTAGAAATATATAAGTATGTTTATCAGTTGTCTAGTACCCATAACACAAGCTCTGCTTAGCTTGGGACTAGATGACGTTGTGTGATAGTTGTGGAATATTATATTATATTATTATATTATTATTATTATATTATGGGTTGAAACCGTATTATTTATTCTGTGACACTGCTATAGTTTAACAAAGCGAGGAACATCGCTGACCTTGTATTTCTTCACAAGCTTGTCCATGGCTGGTCCTCATTGCTTGTTTTTTTTGTGTACATCCAGTTCTGTGAACCAACAATAAAAAAAAATATCCTGGAAGCTATCCAGAATTGTCCAGTTTATAGTCTCTTTCTCAACAGCTGTTAATTGTACAATAGAAGAAAATATACTAGCGTATAGTAATGTGTAATATTTATTATTGGAGCCGGATAAGACCTGTGTGATACTTACCGGAATATGTCTCCTAACAGTTTCGAACTTATTTGAATTTCTTCGTCTGGGAGTTGCTGTTGCACCACAGCGAGGCAGGCACGTACCTAACTGTGCTTAGAGCAATGTTTTAGTTCCGAATACTCTAAGTAACTGTGGGCCGAGCACGAAAATCTGCTTACGTTATGTGATGTAGCGTTATCGTATCGTTTACTTATTCAGTACAAACTATAAGTTGTCTGTGCCACTATTGTACTAGATAAATGACAGTTTGTTCTAAATACGTTAACAATGCGATTACGTTACACTTAAACAGATTTTCGTGCTCGGCCCACAGTGTAATACCTATTTCGCTAACTGAACACCATTCGTCAAGATGACTAAGTAGGACCTATATAAATATTTATAAATATTTCGTTGATATTTAAACGTGATAAAAAATAAGTTCACAAGTACAATTTGAAAAATTTGATACTGACTTCCATTCTATTCAGTTATTGGAGTGTAACTCAAAAACGACTGGACCGAATTTGATGAAATTATGGGACCACACGGGAACCAGCTTTCAAACAAGAATATTGAGAATCGGTTCACCCAGTCGAAAGTTATGAGATAACAAACTTAAAAAAATACAGGCGAATTGAGTACCTCCTCCTATTTGGAAGACGGTAAAAAACGAAAACACGGCTAGTGAAAAATCACGCTATAAAAATTACATATGAATTAAGAAAATATTCTCATCTGAAATTGTTACGTACAAACTATTCGATATGTGTCGTGTGTAACAACTTACATGTTATCAATATTTTCTTGTATTTCATACGTATTCATAATGGTGGTCAGATGATAACCGTGGTTGTATGCCAGCTACCGTAACAAAACAATACATTCTGCGAAATAACGTAAGTATTGTCAATACTAAAAGAAATAACTCTTCTCTACCTCTTAACATTGTCCGATTTCAGAGATTTTTTTGTCATGTAATGAACACATTGTTTGATTGTACTATACCCGTACGTTTTGATTGTTTTTGTTTTTTTTAGTTCAAAAAAGGAAATTAGTAGGTACTTATAATACTGAAAAAATGAAAACGTACGGCGTAGTAAACAATATGTTGATTACATAAAAAAAAAACACTGAAATCGGATAATGTTAAGTGATAGCAAAGAGTTATATATTTTAGTATGGACAAGGACTATAGCTATGCAATTCTCTTAAATCTCGCAAACGGTACGTTTGACAAAAACATTATGTGCCACACCAAAGATGCCAAACCCTATGCATTTCAAAATCCCTGTTTAGTGATAGAACACATGAAGAGACTGGCGAAAAATAACTCAAAAACACACATACCGTTCAAAAACATAACCATTTTTGCTTGACCGTAGTCGGGTAATAACTTTATGTAAATTAATATAATTTAAATAAACATGATGGAGATATTAACATGACGAGTTTAAATATCAGTAAGTAGGTAAATTTGTTATCATATGGTTAATAAGTTTTAATTGTAATGCAATATACTTATCACATTATTGACCCAAATAGATAAATTGCGTAATGTTTGTGATAGTATTTTCACATATATGCTTTCCCTCTTACTATGCTCTACATATATATACCTAACACCATACAATGTAGTACATATTGGCATAGAGACGCCATAGATAAAATATGTGCTAGCCTATTAGCAGGTAAGTAACGTTCTATGCCTACGGGTTTGGATTACAATAAAAAATATAGGAGGTTCTCTCGCTTGCGTTAGAGTTAATTATATTTACAAAAGTATTTATGTCCAGCAGCGTTTGGGACTATAGTGACATGTTATGGATTTCTAGAACTTTTTTGTATTCTTGAAAATTGAGGAAAAGTCATAAAACTACATTGAAGTCTAAGTTGTCCGGCCAGTAGGAACTAGTTTATCACTTCAGTATATTTATTAACTACTTATTAATTAGCCCATTATATCCCCGCAGCTGGACTAAGTTTTACTCTAAGAGATTGGAGTATGGGCTATTGTACCCAGTGCGGGGTGGTCAGTAGGCTAGTGACCAGTTCTGTTGAAGTTTTCTGGCCATCCGAAGTCCTGTCACATGTAAGTCATCTAACAACCGTCGTCTTACGACCACAGATTATGCCTATGACTAAACAACCGGGACCGACGGCTTACTGTGCCTATATAATGAGTAAACAACCGGTACCGACGGCTTACAGTGTCTATTTATAATGAGTAAGCAACAGGGATCGACGGCTTACTATGGCTATATAATGAGTAAACAAAAGAGATCGATGGCTTACTATGGCTAAATAATGAGTAAACAACAGGGATCGACGGCTTACTATGGCTATATATTGAGTAAACAAAAGGGATCGACGGCTTACTATGGCTATATAATGAGTAAACAACAGGGATCGACGGCTTACTATGGCTATATAATGAGTAAACAACAGGGATCGACGGCTTACTATGGCTATATAATGAGTAAACAAAAGGGATCGACGGCTTACTATGGCTATATAATGAGTAAACAAAAGAGATCGACGGCTTACTATGGCTATATAAAGAGGAAACATCGGGGATCTACGGCTTACTATGGCTATATAATGAGTAAACAAAAGGGATCGACGGCTTACTATGGCTATATAATGAGTAAATAAAAGAGATCGACGGCTTACTATGCCTATATAATGAGGAAACATCGGGGATCTACGGCTTACTATGGCTATATAATGAGTAAACAAAAGGGATCGACGGCTTACTATGGCTATATAATGAGTAAACAACCGGAACCGACGGCTTACAGTGCCTATATAATGAGTAAGCAACAGGGATCGACGACTTACTATGGCTATATAATGAGTAAACAACAGGGATCGACGGCTTACTATGGCTATATAATGAGTAAACAAAAGAGATCGACGGCTTACTATGCCTATATAATGAGGAAACATCGGGGATCTACGGCTTACTATGGCTATATAATGAGTAAACAAAAGGGATCACGGCTTACTATGGCTATATAATGAGGAAACAACGGGGATCTACGGCTTACTATGGCTATATAATGAGTAAACAAAAGGGATCGACGGCTTACTATGGCTATATAATGAGTAAACAAAAGGGATCGACGGCTTACTATGGCTATATAATGAGGAAACATCGGGGATCTACGGCTTACTATGGCTATATAATGAGTAAACAAAAGGGATCGACGGCTTACTATGGCTATATAATGAGTAAATAAAAGAGATCGACGGCTTACTATGCCTATATAATGAGGAAACATCGGGGATCTACGGCTTACTATGGCTATATAATGAGTAAACAAAAGGGATCGACGGCTTACTATGGCTATATAATGAGGAAACATCGGGGATCTACGGCTTACTATGACTATATAATGAGTAAACAAAAGGGATCGACGGCTTACTATGGCTATATAATGAGTAAACAAAAGGGATCGACGGCTTACTATGGCTATATAATGAGGAAACAACGGGGATCTACGGCTTACTATGGCTATATAATGAGTAAACAAAAGGGATCGACGGCTTACTATGGCTATATAATGAGTAAATAAAAGAGATCGACGGCTTACTATGCCTATATAATGAGGAAACATCGGGGATCTACGGCTTACTATGGCTATATAATGAGTAAACAAAAGGGATCGACGGCTTACTATGGCTATATAATGAGGAAACATCGGGGATCTACGGCTTACTATGACTATATAATGAGTAAACAAAAGGGATCGACGGCTTACTATGGCTATATAATGAGTAAACAAAAGGGATCGACGGCTTACTATGGCTATATAATGAGAAAACAACGGGGATCTACGGCTTAACGAGGTGTCGTCCTCCGGTACAGGAGGTATTCGTTAAAACAAAATAAACAAGTACAATTTGATAAATTTAATACCAACTTCCATTCTATTCAGTTATTGGAGTGTAACTCAAAAACTACTGGACCGAATTCGATGAAATTTAATGGGACTGTTTAATGGGACCACACGGGAAGCACCAGCTTTCAAACAAAAAATAATTTTGAGAATCGGTTCACCCAGTCGAAAGTTATGAGTTAACAACAATAAAAAGTATTAAAAACAGTCGAATTGAGTACCTCTTCCTTTTTAAAAGTCGGTAGACAAATTACTTACTATCTTACTTTACTATTAGTTATTCTGTGTTAATATTACTTACTAATATAAATGCGAATTATTAGATGGATGAAAGTTTGTTACTCAATCACGCCAGAACGGCTAAATGGATTTGGATGAAATTTCGTATGTACCTATGATTAGATAGATAATGCGAGGAATAACACATAGACACAAAATCTATCTAAATATCTGTACATGTATATAAAAATGAAACCCTATTTCTCCTGGTCACGCTATAACTTGAGAAAGAATGGAACAATCTCGCACATTTTATTTTTTGTTTTGTAAATTAGGTATGGTCTTGAGAAGGTTCATAAAAAAGAAAAATAAAGTAAAGATTTTATGGAGGTTATGGCGAGGCTGAAGGCCGAGATTACGCGAACGAAGTCGCGGGCAGTCGCAAGTAAATAATAAAATAATAGTACTACGACGTAGGATACGTTTCATAATCGTCCGGCCACGCGTCTAAAACTGCGGGGCCCAGTTATTTATTATACTGTAATTTTTAAAAACCACAATTTTCAAGGCCCGTTTAGCGATACCAAACATTGCATTTTTCTTAGTTTTTTATGTTAACTTACAAGTTTTTGGGTTCTTTTTTCGATGTATGGGTACAGTAGCTAATAAATTAATAATTGGACTGATTTGGGCTTTTTGAGCGGAGTGCCCGTCGTAACAGCGTATCTATTCGAATATAATCGTTATTTTAAGTATATTTCGTTCTATATTTGCAACAAACCGCATTAGCTGCTCAGTAGGTACTCAATGCTATTTAGCTTATGAACTAGACCGACAGTGAATGAGAAGGAAGCCATACACATGTCTATAGGTGCTCTCCTATGCAACCTATTATGCTATTAATACCCTTTTGTATAGTCAGGAGTGGGTCAATACGACGCAATGAGTAAAAAGGCGCTGTCGTCTGGTGCTCCATACTACATACCTTATTATAGGTGCGTTCGTTTAGCTTTGAGGGCATTGGTGGCGTTGTTGGCTCTTTTATTAAAGCATTCGTAAAGGTCAAAAACGTTGTTTTTGCCACTTTCGGCACTTTTACCCACACCCTACTCGAACGCTAATTAACGTAACAAATAACCGAGCATAAGACCTAAAATCGCATGATAATGCTGTCAAATACATAGTTGTCAAAAAGCGATCACAAACAACCATGCTCCAGACGTGGGTCAAAAATTGCACTTCTTATCGAGATCGAGATATCCGAGCGCTGAACAAAAATAGACGTAAACGACATTTATACTCGTATCTACCTACGTACATACTCGTATTCTAAATTTGAACGTTTTTAGCGTTATTTGCGCCAACAGGGGTATACTCGAACGCACTATCTATGTCCATACGTAGGTATTACTGTTGTTTATGCTGTGGCTCCAGACTACCCAGTACCTATACCCTGTTTTGTGCCAGTACAGACACAGACAAAATAAATTCGTATCTATTACGTCAGTCCAAAGATCATTGTCATCGACCAATCAACCAATTATCTCAAATCAAATATCTCAAATCAACCAATAATTCAAAATAAATCTTTTAATTTGAATTTTTTGTTCAGTGAGCCAACTAGAGTAACCGACTCTTCATCCACCTGCATTGATAATATTTTTTCAAACTGTAAGACTACAGAAAAATCAGTAATGGTGGGAGTTAGATCAGACCACAATGGCCTCGCTATCAAATTCGAAATCGGGAGAACTAAGAAAAATACCATTATCGAACATAGGCCGCTAACAAAAGGTAAACTAGAAAAGCTTAAACAAAATATAGAGTTGAAACTTAGTCTGGTGGAATTCACTTCTGAAGATCCACATGACATTTATAGTACATTATTTTCATTAGTAAGTACAGAATTTAATGAAATCTGTCCGAAGAAAAAACTGCAGCTCAACGGTAGGTTACAATTTGGTGACTGGTCAACTAGAGGTATTCGAAAAAGTAGAGACATAATGTTTGAGTTATATCACAAAAAATCTTTAACTTCTAGTAAAGATTTTCATGATTATGTAAGAAATTACTCAAAAGTTTTTAAGTCAGTATGCAAACGCGCAAAAGCTTTGTTTATAAGGGATAAAATTCGAAAATCTAATGACAAAATTAAAACAGTTTGGAAAACTATTAATACAGAGACCGGCAAAAGTAAATCTTTTAATTCAGAATATGTGCTAGAAATAGATAACCAAAAAGTTTCAGACCCAAGTCATGTTGCGAATTCATTTGAAAATTTCTTTTCCAATATACCACTAGAAGTCACCAAATCTCTTGATTCTTGCCCTTGTGTTGCAGTGGGCTTTCTGAAAGACAACTTCCCGCTCCAAATTCCTGAGTTTAGGTTCCGACATATATCTACTTTTGAAATAATAAAAACATTTAAAAGTTTAAACGTTAAAGCAACAGAGGATTTATGGGGATTATCCGTAAAAATGCTAGAGTCAATAATAGAAGTTATAGCGCCACATTTGATGATCATATTTAATTTATGTATTGATAGAGGTACATTTCCTGACCTAATGAAAATGAGTAAAATCACCCCTATTTTCAAATCAGGTAGTAAGGCCGACCCCTCAAATTATAGACCGGTCTCTGTGCTTCCGGCTTTGAGCAAAATATTCGAAAAGATAATGCTTCAACAACTCTTGTCTCATTTTAATGAACATAGGATTTTACACGAAAATCAGTTCGGTTTCACGAAAAGCAGATCAACAACAGATGCAGGAGTCCAGTTAGTCAAGCATGTGCTGGAGGCTTGGGAGAGCTCACAGGATGCCATTGGCGTATTTTGTGATCTCTCCAAAGCTTTCGACTGTGTAGAGCACCGCACTCTAATTTATAAGCTACACCACTATGGAATTCGTGGAGCTGCTCTGAATCTTGTAGAATCATACTTATCTGATAGGCAGCAAAAAGTTGGCATTAATGGCGTGACATCTTCTGGATCTTTGGTTAGAATGGGGGTTCCACAGGGGTCGATCTTGGGTCCGTTCTTATTCTTAGCATATATCAATGACTTACCACATATGGTTGAGGGCCTTGCTGACATAGTTCTTTTTGCGGATGATACTTCTCTGATTTTTAAAGTAGATAGGAAAGATAGAGAACTAGTTCAAGTCAACAACGCGTTAACTATTGTTTCAAATTGGTTCGTCGCAAACAACCTGCTTCTCAACGCAAAGAAAACGAAATGTTTAAAATTTTCCATGCCTAATGTAAGACATATAGAGCCAAACGTATTACTCGACGGAAATAAATTGAAAATTGACAAGGCAATAGTCTTTCTAGGTATTAGCATAGACTCTAAATTACAATGGGGTCCTCATATTGATGCACTATCTGGAAGACTGAGCTCAGCTGCATATGCGGTTCATAAAATTAGGCAATTGACAGATATAGCTACTGCTCGACTGGTCTACTTTGCTTACTTCCACAGCATAATGTCATATGGTATCCTGCTGTGGGGGTCAGCGGCGGACATAGAGACAGTTTTTATATTGCAAAAGCGGGCAGTTCGAGCCATCTACGAAATGGGTCCCCGCGAATCCTTAAGACAAATGTTCAAAGAAATTAATATATTAACTCTTCCATCTTTGTATATCCTAGAAAATATAATGTACGTTCGTAAAAATATAAAGAAGTTTAGAATAAATAGTGATATGCATAATATTAATACTAGAAATAAGGATAGGATAGCTGTATCTAAATTTAGACTCACGAAAACTAAAAATAAGTCCTTCTTAGGCAATTGTGTACGTTTCTATAATAGAATCCCGAAAGACATTACTGAGCTCACTGAAGGGAAATTCAAGTTACGTGTCAAAAATATACTAATGAAAAAAGCCTATTATAAATTGAGTCACTACTTAGAAGACAAAGATGCCTGGAAGCTTTCCACTTCTGCCTAATAGCCAACTATTGAATAAATTTGTTATTTTAATGCTACTCATATGTAACCTCAATGTACATAGACTTGAAAAAATAATGGCCCACGAGTTTCTTGCTGCTTCTTCTCGGCGGTGGTTCTTTTCCGAAGACAGCGGTAGAATCATTTAAAAATTTTTGACGTTCATAAGAGTGTCTATGATGCCTAAACTGAATAAATCATTTTTGAATTTTGAATTTTGAATTTTTTGAATTATATCGGATTTTAAAATCACGTTTAGTTATTGCGGTCGGATTTGGCAAATCGCAGGAAATCTCAGGATTTTTTGAATCTATCTATATAATTTAAAATGAACCCATACATCTCTTGGTCACGCTATAACTTGAGAACGGATGGAACAATATCGCTAATTCTTTTTTTGTTGTGTTAATTATTATCAGGAGAAGGTTCTTATGAAAGAAAAAGTAAGAAAAGACAGGAGGTCACGGCGAGGCCGAAGGCCGAGCCTACTACGCGAGCAAAGTCGCGGGCAGTCGCTAGGTTTCAATAAAATACAGCACTCTCATTTTAAAATTCTCTACCCATTGAGTCACGATTCGCCATATTGGGCCAATAATACAATAGATTTCGCAGAAATTAACCTACTTTTCCAGGAACTGCAACGTGTGTGGTTAATAAAAAGTTAAACTAACTAAAATAATCTTCCTTACTAATAGAGTAATTTGTAATCAATTTTGGTAAATATGTCCCAACGAGATCATTGTTATTTCCCAATTAAAATCAACATTTATTAAGCCAAGTAGGTACTAAATTCGTTTTATCATATTTAGTGTGTGAAAACCCTTTTTAATAAGGTGAAGTTTGAGAGAAAATTCTCAAACTGCAATGAAATCTTAGGATTTTTCAATGGAAATAATGCCTTTTCTAAGGCTATTGTTTTTTTATCTGGTAATTCTAATCACGTTACACTCTGTATCCATATGTAGAGTAGAAATTTAGCAATAAATTTATACGACTAACATTTATTGGTTCATGAAACAAATGTTGCAAAAATGTTACTTTCGCGTTATGAAATGTCTCTGATTTCTAATTTTATAAGGTAGTTGGTAATTATTATAGTTTGTTGGCACTTAAGTATTGCAAAAAGTACTTACATCCTGTTACTGTAAAATGGTGAAAGGCTTATATTTATGACAAGGTTTGTCCATAATGTCCTTAAGTATGACAAAGAATTTCTTCTGTGGTTTCATTTGGTACGTTATGTATTACGTACTATTTCTTCTTTGGTCATGTACTATTTCTTATTCTGTGACGGTATCCTTTGCTCATACCCATAGAGATTGTGATCTGTGCTCATACCTTATAGGTAATTGCCCGAGTGAGTGCGAAGATAGATAGATAAACTCTTTATTGCAACACGATAGTATATAGGTACAAGACTTACAGAAAAATAACACAAAAAAGATCCAAGATAGTTTTAGAAAGAAAACATAAGGATAATCTTAAAAACTTATAATATATGCCCGTTTTCACCAACATTTTAGGTGACACCTAAGACAAGTTAGGTTGCATTTTTGTACTACTAAGTGTTACCTAACTTGCTTAGGTTTACCTAAAATGTTGGTGAAAACGGGCATAAAGATCATAATGGGCGGTCTTATCGCTTAGAGCGATCTCTTCCAGACAACCATGAACCACGAAGCGTCTGCAATAGCTTGGGCAAAAATGGTTTCGTGTGTCCGGATGTCCAGTCGTTCTCCTCTACAGGTCACATTCCCCAACCCATTCTCGTGAAATTATGTGAGCAGGGCCGAATTCGCCCTATCTATGTTAATTATATAGATTTTTTTGTAATTTCAGTTAATGGATTTGTTTAAAATAAAATATTCATAGATTTTTAGTATCCTACAAGTTCAATTTGAAAAATTTTATACAGAGTTCCATTTTATTCAGTTATTCGAGTGTAACTCAAAAACTACTGGACCGAATTTGATGAAATTTAAATGGGACCACACGGAAAGTACCAGCTTTTAGACTAAAATTTTGAGAATAACAATAATAAAAAAAACACAGTCGAATTGAGTACATTTTCATTTTTTTGGAAGTCTGTAGAAAAGGTATCTTTATAAAGAAAGTAGAAATTATATATTATAAAATAAGGGGGTAAAGCAGTCTTTTACGTAACGGGCGGATCTTGAGCGTAACGAGAATCGAGATCGAGGGCCCGAGTGAAGCGAGGGATCCCTTATCCCAGAGGTGAATTCTACTTTTCATTCCTTCAGCGAGATAGTAAAAACCCAGCGTGACTTAAATAAAGCATTTATTTGGTTTAGAAAATAAATAAATTATAATTTAATATTGAACACAATAATTGCCCAGTTATGGACGTACAACGTAATATTTTTTTAGGCGTATAAATGTTAAAATACTACAGAGAAAGAACTACTGTTAAAATAAACCCAAACATCGTCTTCTGTTGCACAATCATTACAATCGCCTTTATTCTTTTATTTTTTATGTGCTGCCTGTGGTGGCTAGATTAGATATATAGTCTGATTAATCTATGGGCTAGATATCTTAGTACCTACCTACAGGTAGATTCTACAAGTAAGAAGTTTTCATACGAGTTTTAATTTTAACGCTCAAAATTCAAATCACATGAAATCCTTTGGGATTTTCATTCAACTTTAAATTCCTTGGGATAATAATGTTTTGCTAAAGCAAACGTAAATGTCAAGATGACGTGATAAGTAATTGGCATTGTCGAGCAGGTGGTATGAAAATAAAATCATGTAGTTAAGTACTCACTAGGTACCTGAAGGAGTGCGTCTTTGTGTAATTGTGTAAAACTGTACCTAATATTGGTAAGGTACACATGTTTGTGTCAAGAAACAGAGTTCGAATTTGAAATTTATTTACATTACATCGGCCATCGGTGATTTGGCACCTCCCGCGGGCGGCAAAATTGGATTTAACACCCGTATTTCGAGACAAATACGACTTACTTTATCAGCACAATTTTATAGTTGAGTAAAATGTTTTAAGCAACCTACAATGATATAGGTTATCCTATAGCCTATAGGGCAGGGTGAATTTTTGAGACGGGACAGAGAGGGCAGGTACCTTAACCGTTATAGTTACAGGCAAACGTTTTTAGGAGACTATCCATAAATTTTTAAGGTATTCTGAACTGCATTTACAGAGTTTGGAAAATATGTACAGTCAGAAAGAAAATGGTCATTTTAAACAAAAACTTTTTTGATGCCAATCGATCCCGTTTCTTATAAGGATCAAAAGTCTCTACTGGACCGACTGAGATTTAAGTACTAGAAATGTCAGAAATCGCGAAAATCTTTTCCCATACATTTCGGTAATGAAGTCAAACTTTCTAATTAGTCATATTTTTTGTTATGGGTAGATCTGCTATGATCCGCTATTAAAAAGACTGACTGAAAAAAACGGGGAAAATAAAAAAGGGCTTAAATTTCAAACTTCGAATTCGATTCGAATTAGTTATGAAGTTAAGGTACCTGTCGTTACTGTCTCGTCTCAAAAATTCATTCTGTAGGTAAGGTATGTAGGTAATTCATTTTCAAAAGGTCAAACATTACTGTGTATGTACACTGTGCTACACAGTCAGTAGGTCTGGTTGAGCTGTGTCTGGGTCGTTAAATGTATTTAAGTCATCAAGATCAAGATCACCACAGTACAGGCTCTGCCTAGTTTGAGACCTGAAGATCTTGCGTGGTTGATGTGGTTGTTAAAAAATAAACAGAATAAGTAATAAGAAGATAATATAATGTATTATAGTTGTAATGTATTATAGAACTAGCGACTGCCTGCGATTTCGTTCGCGTAGTAGGCTCGCCCTTCGGCTTCGCCGTAACCTCCCAGAATTTTTGGTTTTTCTTTCATAAGAATCTTCTGACAATAATTAACACAACAAAAAAAGAATTAGCGCGATTGTTTCATCCGTTGTCAAACTATAGCGTGACCAGGAGAAATAGGGGTTCATTTTTATATATATACTAGCGACTGCCCGCGACTTCGTTCGCGTAGTAGGCTCGGCCTTCGGCCTCACCACAAACTCTTTTTTCTTGGTTTTTCTTTCATAAGAACCTTCTCCTGACAATAATTAACATAACAAAAAAACATTACGCGATTGTATACCATCCGTTGTCAAGAAATGCCGTGACCAGAAGATATAGGGTTCCATTATTATGTATAAATAGATATAGATATATAGATGAAGATATGACTAGAATTATTATTATGTGTACTTTGTACTCGAACGTTATGTAGGTACCGTTACAGGAACGCACTCACTTTTAGTAGTAAATATACTAAATTTTAACTACATATTTTATTATCGTAGAGAAGCGCTCGCAGCGGAGCTTGACTTGGCGAGCTGACCCGATCAACAAGTATAGCAACGCTTGCTACGCTCAGGACTTGAATGGGTGACCGCTAGTAGTGGCATTATTCAACTGAGCGCTTCCGTGCTTCGGAGGGCACGTTAAGCCGTCGGTCCCGGTTGTTTGTATTAGGATTGTCGTTAGGCTATCTCGAAGGCCTTCGGGCGGCCTGAAAACGTCGACATGGGTTGGCTACTAGTCTATCCACCAAGCCGCGCTGGGCCCGCGTGGTGAATTCCTTTCTCTGAGAGTAAGGCTCGAGTCACGGCAGTGGGAACATAATAGGCTGATTATGTTGTTTATTATATTTAGTTGCTAAGCTGGGAGAAATCGATTTAATCATGCGATCCGCCAGATTTGAAGAATATTCTTCATATCATCTAGTAGGTAACACTAATAGGTACCTAAGTATTTATATCAACACTAACAAACCAATCAGGTACCTACATTATGTGCCATGTTACAGTAGTCAAAACAAATATTGTTTTCTTTTAAACACGTTCTATTTGATAATTACGTGATCTGCCTTATACGTCAATATGTATACAGGGGTACTGGTAATCAATTAGCATCCTTTTAAGAGCATATTCTGTACATCAAAACAAACGTCTTTTGTTCTACGACTTTCAAAAATTCATATTTATTTTTCTTCCATACAAAACTTAAAAAATCAATTTGAGCGGTCTAAACATCATTAACACTATGCTGACAAGCCCCAGCCGCGACGGCGGGCGAGCGGCGGCGGCAGTGTAAGAAAGGGGTTCAGACCCGGCAAGTCAAAGTCGTCGTAGCTGTGTGCTGCGCTACGACGCGCTGATAACTACATGCATGGCTACACGTAGATGAATGAAGTGGATGCGATGTAGAGTTATGAAGTGTAAGAGAGAATCACAAAAACTTAAAACATTTTTTTTGAGAAAATTGTTTAGTTTTGGGAAAAGTTCTAGAACAAAAGTTGTTTGTTTTGATGTACAGAATATGCCCTTAACAGGATGCTAATTGATTACCAGTAACCCGATATAATAAATATTAGTACTATGTAATAATACTAGGTAGCTATATAAAAGTTTGTATTAAATCAAGTCTCTATAGATAAGTACCTACTATGCGAAATGCGAAAGTTTGTGAGTGTGTATGCTTATTAGGCAGGTAGAGACATATTCACGACAAAACGGCTTTAAAAGTTTATGTTTCTAAAGTGACTAAGGCGTAAGTGATTTAAAAATAAAGGGTTGCGATATCAATACGAAAGTTAAGTGTTTGTAAACACTCTTCTTTCGAATGAATATGGGCTTTGACAAACAGCGGTCGTGGCGGGACGCGACGTGTTGTTGGCGCGCCCGCTATTTGTCAAAAAGCTTGATGATTCACATTACCTATGTTAACTTGGGCGTTGAAGATCATTGACATTAATGTTAGCGAAAGCTTGGCCTTCGACCTCGCCATGAAAGGCTATTTCTATATTTCCTCGTGGGCTCAAAACTCGGCCGCGCTTCGCTTAGAAGCACGCTCGGCCTTCGGCCTCACTTTGCTTAGAAGCATGCTCGGCCTTCGGCTTCGCTTCGCTTAGAAGTACGGTCACTTCGTCCCCATATGACGGTGAAATCAACTTGAGAGTTATATTCAATGCTCGATCCATTCGATCCACCGTGGTGGCTTAGCGGTCATGGCGTCTGACACGGATTGTCGGAAGACGCGGGTTTGAATCCTGTCCGAAGGTGTCTATTTTTCTCTCTTAAATTTATTATCATAGTTTGGTTTCGCTGAGTTGGCGTTATTCACGCTCGTGTTCCGTTTATTCAGTTTTAGACAGCTTTTAAGGCTTTTTTATGAGTTTAAGAGTAAAAAAATATAGAAAAAAACATAAAAACGCCTTTATATAATGTTTTCGTTGCATTAATAGGCAAATCAGGCGATATTTTGCAAAAGAGATAAGGAATAAATAAGGTAGTAATTCGCGCATTTGGGTTTGTTTTATTACTTTTATTATTTTCATTACTCAATCCCATCGAAACATAAGCTCCGGAACAGGGTTAAATCGAGTTTATGGAGTATATAAGGCGTCCCGGGTAGAGGCCCGGGTTCTATACTTCTAATTCTACTGGTAGCATACATTGTTTTATTTCCATATTAGTTTGAACATTTACGCATGTGAAAGTTTAATAAAATTCTATTCATAGCTGATCATATTAATAATAAAATCGTTTTTTCAATCACCTTGATTCATAAGTTATTAAAACAATGACAATTAATTAAATTAGATACACATAAAAACAATAATTACATTTAAATTGAATTACATTACATTTAAATTAAATTACATTACATTTAATTCAAATTATACTCAAGATTTACATTACATAGGTACACAAAAACAATTATTATTAATTAGTATTCTTATAGTCAATAGGTAGGTAGGTATACACAATCAAATTAAAAAGAATTGTGATACGTCAATAACCTAATTAAGTATTTATGTATTAGTCAGTACATGAACCATGCAGCAAAGGTTCAAGTACTAACAGTCAAACCTTTCAGCAAATACATTGGGGGGCCTTACTATTAGCTTTGTAAAAAAAGAAGCAAAGTTCGTGCAGTTCATAAACCTGGCTTAAACAGTTTTGAATGATATCATACCATGACGCACATTTAGGTGAACTATTTGCATAATGGTTTCCTCAAAAACGGATAATGTTGTCTCTGGCATTCTAACAATTTACTATAAACATTACAGATGGCTAGACGTTTGTAAGCTGATAAACCGAGTGGATTTAGAGTGGCATGGTAACGTCAGTCCATAAAAAAAATAGGTGAGCGGTTTTTCTGCTGTTCTTGAATAGTAGCCCTGTAGGCCAACCATGAGTTTGCAACATTGACACAAACCGATGCTCGCTGTCGACTGCCGCTAAAAAAATGTATGAAAAAGAACAGTGCCACCTTGCGGTCAATTGTAGAACTAAAATTGACAGGGAGTACGCCAATCACAAGCTTAATAGGTAGACGAGATCGAGTATCGGCTATAGATGACATTTATGTTGCCAACTCATGGTAGAGGCACTGGGCAGGACTGCTTTTAATGTCGTCATGGTACGATTAAGCCGGGCAGTTTTCTAGCAGTCCTGTTGTAAAAGCTTAGTAAGGCCACAGGATGCTATTAGGGCTGGCCCTAACTCTACGCACCATGGATGTGCACCGTTTCCGCATGGTCGCATAAAAGCAATGGACACGTGATACGGCGAACATCTCCGAAGCGCTACAGTACCGGGGGAGCCCCAATAGCACCCGGAACGCAATATTGTATTGAACACGCAGCGTGCTGTACTGTTTCAGAGTGTAGCTTATAAGGAGGCTACTCGTGTAAAAAGGGGTACAAAATGCTCTGAATTCTGCATTTTCCTCTAACCCAAAAGACCATAAATTCACTCTTTTTCGTGTTATAACCACGACTAAGTGCATATTTCTCCCATACAGCCAGAAGTTTTGACAACCCATAAACTGAAGCGCTCAGCAGCACCATGTTTTCAGCGTAACTAATATTTATTATTGAGGCAAAGTCCGTCAATATGACAGCCGACATATATTATGTGCTGCTGAGCAAGCGTTCACATATAAGTTAAAGAGCTTAGGTAAGGTCAACCCTCCCTGTCTCACCGCGCACTCCAGCTCAAACGGGACCGAATACGCACTCGACCATCGCATGACGTTAACCTGGTTTTGGTACCAATATTTACAAACGCGTATTAGTTCATGGGGGAGGCATATGTTCAGCAGTAGACGTCCTACGGCAAAGATGATGATGATGATTAGTTCTTTTGGCATTAAAACTTTATATGGTTTTTGCCATAAGATGTCATAAGAAACCAGGTCAAACGCCTTCGATAAGTCGAGAAAACAGGCGTAGACGGGGATCAGTATATTACTTGACAGCTTGAAAAACAAGATAGCTGTATCAGTAGAGTCCTTCCTTGAAAACAAATTGGCTGTCATGGATCTCTATATACCTACTTATCAAGCTGAGTGTTATGCAAACTGTTGACAGTTTGCTTAACACTCCTTACCCATGACAGTGGCCAGCGAGATTGGTCTATAATATTTAATGTCCCATATGTCACGGGTTTTGCTTTTCACTATTGGTACCACCACAGTTTTCACCATTTCCGCAGGTAAATAAGCGTGTCCTACACACAGTGCTACGAGAGCTAGAACTCTGGGAAGATGAACGCTCGCATGTCTTAAGTGTTCAATGCTCAGATTATCATGACCCGGAGACTTGCCTCGCGACATTGATCTAACCACATTATTGACCTCTGTTGCTGTGACTTTAGTACTGAGCTCCGGATCATGGTGCTCCGCTTGACACCCACACTGTGAAGACCAATGGTGACTTTATAGTGAAATGGTCCATAAACTTATCAGCTATACATTCAGCATCGGTATTACCGTTGACAGGTAAGCCCGGTCCATTGTTAAATCTGTTAGAAGATTTCCAAAAATTACGAAAATTGAGTTTAGAGTGGTGTGATGCCAGAATGTCTATTTTTATTTGGTCACTATTGTTTTGTAGCTCTACCATGAGTTGGCAACATAAATGTCATCTATAGACGATATTCGATATCTACCTATTATGCTTGTGATTGGCTTACTCGGTGTCAATTTTAGTTCTACAATTGACCACGAGGTGGCACTGTTCTTTTTTTCATACACATTTTTGCGGCAGTCGATTGATACCAATGTTGTAAGCTCGTGGTAGATCTAATGACACCATCTTAGACGAGATTTGAACACTCTACTACTTTCTTGCATCTCACTCCAAACAAGACCCGACCTCGGTTTAACATACAGTACCCACAGCTCAAACTTATACCTACATATTATGACTTACTAATTACATATTAAGTAATGTAAAAACACGTTCTTGTTGCAGTACATGGAGCGGTTTCTGAACGAGTCTGAACACGGCGTTGTGGTGTTCAGTTTCGGTTCCCTCATCAAGACTGCGTCAATCCCCAAGTATAAGGAAGATATCATAGTGAATGCTCTCTCCAAACTGAAACAAAGGGTCATTTGGAAGTATGAAGACAGCGAGGAAGAGGGTAGTCTTCAGGGTAACATCCTGAAAGTCAGATGGCTGCCTCAGTACGAACTCCTACGTAAGTACCTTCTTCGTGTACTACCTACTTATTTATTACCACTGTCATTTATCATTTTCCCTTGTCCCCTATATCACGAGCAAAAACCATAAATATCCTAAAATTAAGCAAAATGTAGATATCGTTAATAAAAGGGAACGCATAACAAATATATATCTATTGTAAAATCAAAAGCAAAATTATTCCTTTAGGCCTTTATTAATAAACGTTGCCTAAACCTATATTAGGCGTAACATGCTTTGTCTTGCTTTCACGCGTGACATTTACTGCAAGCGAAAAATTGACAGATAGATGTTTTAACTACTCCGGGTGTAAGCCAAGTTTAATAATTTAAAGGGACCTAGAATAAGTATCGTATGTAAAATCAAAAATTTCGTAAAATTTATCGTTAATAAAGGCGACGAAGAAAAAGTAGGTAGTTATCTATTGTGAAATCAAAAATGACAGAAAATGTATCGTTATTAAAAGGAGACGTAAAATAAGTACGAGTACTTAGCTATCAATTGTAAAGTCAAAAATTACGCAATATTTATCGTTAAGTATCGATTGCCAAATCAAAAATTTCGCAAAATTGATCGTTCATAAAAGGCGACCAAGAAAAAGTATCTATTGTAAAATCACTATGACAGTTTAACTGCCGTTCATTACATATTTTGGTACGAATAATTCAATCATAGAGCCAGTAATCATAGTATTCATACATAAGGTACGGCATCCTATCTTATGTATCAGAATTAACATACAAGTAGTACGTACTTTAATAGATTTAATTTAATCGACACACATTTGACTGGCTTAATATTGTACTTACAATCGTACATTGTCACATAATCATTTATCGGCGCCTTCCAAATCGTGATGAGTTAAATACCTTGTCTTGTAAACATCATTGTTGTGTACTGTTTTTGTTCCACAACCCGTAAACGATTTCCGTCAGGACATCCATCAAATTAATCTCTTCTGTTTTGTGAAACAATATGAACAAACGACATAGATGTCTGTATTGTACCTGGATGTTTTACCTTCCTGTTCTCAAGTTTGTTCATTATGGTACGATTTTGCCATGTTCCTGTGACTATATAGTTATCGCCAGCCGTAATTTACAGTTTTATTACCTGTTTGAAATTCCTAGAGAGAAATTGCTTTGTAGACTGGTTTTCTTCATGGTAAAACATTAGGCGTAATGCAGGGCGGCGTCTTATCTCCTCCTATTAACTGACTTCTAAAGGGAAAAAGAGGAATGTTCTCTTTTTTTTAAATCTTTATTAAACAAAAGGAGGGTTTGATCAGACATAATCATGCTACCCTCAAAGCCTTCCACATTCAAGCTTAGTCTACGCTTAATGGGTAGGAATGTTTTCAATTCAGTTGCACTGTTTTTGTGCGTGTGTGTTATTCGATTCCTTCGCCTTTAGCACAGCCCGATTGTGAATCGATTTCAATTTATGAAATACGTAATTTAAGGATGGTTACACCATTAAGTTGGGATCTTACTGCAAGAGGTGGCAGAGTGAGAATAGGAGCTAGAACTCCTCACAACTGCTGCCAAAGTCGCACAAGTTCTATCTCTTTATGCTGCTCACATTAAACTTTGCTGATTTTTCATGGACCAACTAAATAATTTTGGAATTAAAAAATTGGAATGTGAATTTTTTATGACTCATAGTAGAATAATATATCATAGAATAAATAATAGTAGAATATACTATAGAATATATAAATATCAAAATTTCAACCGTCTTCCAAAAGGAAGAGGTTCTCAATCGTCGCATATTTTTTTTGTATGAACACGCATAACTTCTCTACCGACTTCCTAAAAAAGGAGGAGGTACTCAATTCGACTGTATGTTTTTTTTTTATGTTTGTTACCTCATAACTTTCGACTGGGTGAACCAATTCTCAATATTCTTTTTTTTTTAAAGCTGCTGCGCTGTGCTTCCCGTGTGGTCCCATTTAAATTTCATCAAATTCGGTCAAGTAGTTTTTGAGATACACTCAAATAACTGAATAGAATGGAAGTCGGTATTAATTTTTTTCAAATTATACTTGTTACAGAGTAGTTTGATTTTGATAATTCTTTCTTTGTTTAGTAGAGTATACTTCTGAGGTGGTCCCATTTAAATTTCATCAAATTCGGTCAATCGGTTATTTACAATCCAATAGCTGAAAAGTGTTTTGATGGTGGAAGAATATCGATCCCGGAAGTAGCAAGGGTAACTAAAAAGGGTAAAAAATTTTTTTTACCAAAAAATGGAATCGACATCAACACTAAAAAGTGTGAAATAATAATTTACACTGTCTATCTATGGACGAAACGACACTATCGAATTGCAATAAAGAAAAATTAAAAAGAAAAACCATAATTACTACAAGACACAATCTTTTAATCCATACATAAAAATAACACACTACAATACAATAATTCTGTTACTGAACAAAACACATCTCACATCACAAACATAAAAAAAAGGTTGTGAACATAAAATAATATTTTTTTTTAATTTAACTTAATTAACAATTTATTAATAAAATGTTTATATTCAATATAATATAACTGCTCCCCTGGCTCGAACACATGCAGTGATCCTCCTGGGCATGTTGAGAATCAAGTAATCCAGCATTTCTTGGGGTAACCTGTCCCATTCTTGAATAGCGGCTAAACTGAGATCTGGCACTGTCTGGCGACGTCGCTGACGGTTCCAAACAGCTCGCTTAAGAGCATCCCACGCGTGCTCTATTGGGTTTAATTCAGGCGAGCCGGCAGGCCAGTCTAACCTTGTGATGTCGTATTCTCGGAAAGCAGCATTGACTCGTTGACCTCGATGGGTGGGTGCATTATCATCGACCAGTACAAATTGGTGCCCATGGTTTACTCGAATTGGTCTGACAATTCCATCAATAGCAACTAAAAAGACAAAGAAATCATAATTTAATCTACCGTAACAAAAAAAAGATATCGATTTTTCAAAGTGATCGCAAACTTTTTTTAATGTATGTATATTATCAAGGAATAAAGTTATATATATAGTAGTAGTAGTAATAGTATATATGGATCCTTGATATTATGCAGAATTATTCTTTAAGCTACAATACTATACTTATCTTTTGGGTTCGACACTAAACAAGCCCCTCTGAGAACCCCGATTTCTTTTAACAAAATAATGTTGAACGTGGATTAAAATTACATTCTAAGTAATACGAAACAGATACTTAAGTTTATTATAAAACAAGTGCAATTTGAAAAAAAATATATCGACTTCCATTCTATTACTTTGGTAAAAATCAGTCGAACTAGTGTACCAAATTTGATAAAATTTACATGGGAAGCAACAGCTTTCAAACAAAAAAGAATTTTTGATCTGTTCACCCTGTCGAAAGTAATGAGGTAACAAACATAAAAAAAAACCAGTCGAATTAAGTACCTCCTCCTTTTTGGAACTCTGTTAAATATGCATACCACCATAATACAGGCTATGTTTCTTTATCAACGTGTTTGATTCACATCCAGGAAAATAGATATCCATAATTCCGATTATTCAGTTTTAGAGTCAGATGTTACTATAAGTAAACTTAGCAGTAGGTTGTTTTATATCAGCACTTATGTAATGAAGATGACTTCAATAAACTCTTCACAAATATTTGAACCAGATAGGCGTTGTTTACACATTAGTTTGAACAGTAAACATATTGACATATTGAAAGATTAGGTGTAATCGTTATTATTGTTCTTGCTAAACACAAGCTGGTGCCCGCGACTTCGTCTGCGCAGGTTTAGTACTTCGTGTAGCCTATTATCTTCTCCAAGGGCATAACTATCTACGAGTATATCTCTTTCATATCTAAAACATCTACTATATTAGAAAATTTAAATCTTAGTAAATCAGTCATAAATAAATCATAATCATTTGTGTTACATTTCATCACCCTTGACGGTCATCGAGCACGTCTAGTGTATCGAGCTGTCAAAACTCAAAATGATAGCGTGCTTTTGACTAAACTATCAGAAACTGACACAAACTTTGACAGAACTGTTATCATTACGAGCTTGACGTAGGCGGAGATCTTGTTATTTTGTCTATGCTGTGCCGAGAACATTACGCTTTTTCACCCGCGCGGTGATGGATGATGATGAGGATTAAAAGTAGTCTATGTGCTATTCCAGACTATACTCTATCTCTGTGCGAAATTTCATCCAGATCCGTTTAGTCGATCTGCCGTTTTAGAGTAACAAACATCAATTTATCCATCCATCCATCCATACTTTCACATTTATAATTTTAGCGAGATTGCCATACCGCGATATCATAGTTATATTCATAGGTAACAACTACATCCATTCTTGCAGAAAAATGTGTAAGGACATCTCTCGTCTGGGCGGCCTTATTAAGGTGCTGTCAGTTCATGACGACGACAAAAATGAGAGTTTTTGAAGCAGTTTATCTCATATGCAGTGATTTATTTCAAATTACAAAAAATTTAATGATATTTCTAAGACTTTTAAGTAGACATCGACGGACTTAAAAACCTATTTTAACATTTTAATGTACATTAAAAAAAATTCAATCATAACACTTAATTTCGCCTTAAAAACAGTTTTGCTCTTTATTCACAATTGTATTTGCCATGACACACATATCATAAAATAGCAATTTTTAATACACATACACTGACGGATACTGTTTTTATTGAATAGTGAACATATTTTTTTATGAATGTTTTTACGTGATGCGCTCGCTTGATTACAAGAAATTGAATGAATTCAAACTCTGAGCTGACAGCGCCTTAATTAAGCCATCTAACTAATGTTCGTGTACTTTTACTTAGTTAAACATTACGATTATTTTATTTGTAGTATTATAATGTCTTATTTCATGGAACCTCAAGAAGTTCCCAAGATTTATCAGCAAAACCTCACGTTTTGTAGTGGTCGAACGTGATTTTCTACGCGAGGAATATTTACTGACGACGTCACTATAGTGGCACGAAGTATGACTCGTGCCACAGAATTAATGATAGTACTACCTCGTACATCAACTGCAGCTGCTCCTCTAATTCGTTGAAATCACTCGATAATTATCTACACTTACGTGATCCAATAACTGTAATTGTAACTCTGCAATGAATTCTAACCACAGCACAAATTGTTGTTACTAGGAAGTAAAAGAACCGGCCAAGTGCGAGTCGGACTCACGCACGAAGGGTTCCGTACCATTATCTATCTATATATAGATAATCGATGCTCGAAGGCCTCCATCGAGTTTCCCAACGGGTAGGTCTTAAGATGAACATGGATAAGACGAAAATTATGTCTAATGCCCATGTTGTACCTACCCCAATATCAGTTGGGAACTCAGTTCTCGAAGTTGTTGACGAGTACATCTACCTGGGACAAACAGTCAAACTAGGAAGGTCCAACTTCGAGAAAGAGGTCAATCGTCGAATCCAACTCGGCTGGGCAGCGTTCCGGAAACTTCGCGAAGTCTTCTCGTCAAAAATACCTCAGTGCCTCAAGACAAGAGTCTTCGACCAATGTGTGTTACCAGTGATGACTTATGGCACTGAAACGTGGTCTCTTACTATGGGCCTCATAGACAAGCTCAAAGTCGCACAACGAGCTATGGAGAGGGCTATGCTCGGGGTTTCTCTACGTGATCGAATCAGAAATGAGGAGATCCGTAGAAGAACGAAAGTCACCGACATAGCCCAGAAGATTAGCCAGTTGAAGTGGCAGTGGGCAGGGCACATAGCACGCAGAACAGATGGCCGATGGGGCCGAAAGGTTCTGGAGTGGAGACCACGGACCGGCAAGCGCATCGTAGGTCGTCCACCGACACGGTGGACAGACGACCTGATGAAGGTCGCAGGACGACGTTGGATGCAGGCCGCTTCCAACCGGTCCTTTTGGAAAATCATGGGGGAGGCCTATGTTCAGCAGTGGACGTCCTACGGCTGAGATGATGATGATGATGATGATATAGATAAAAATGAACCCCTATTTTTACTGGTCATGCGATAACTTGAGAACGGATAGAACTCGCCAATTCTTTTTTGTTGTGTTAATTATTGTCAGGAGAAGGTTCTTATGAAAGAAAACCCAATAAAAGATGTGAGGATATAGAGAGGCCGGTGGCCGAGCCTACTACGCGAACGAAGTCGCGGGCAGTCGCTAGTAAAAAATATTTAAGTTTCTACCTGTAATCGTTATGAAGACCGAGAAAAAAATATATAAAAAATGACGTTTGTTGTATGGGAGCCCCTCTTTCATATTATTTTTATTCTGTTGTTTAGTATTTGTTGTTATAGCGGCAACAGAAATACATCATTTGTAAAAGTTTCAACTGTCTAACTATCACGGTTCATGAGATACAGCCTGGTGACAGACGGACAGACAGACAGTCAGACGGATAGACAGCGGAGTCTTAGTAATTTGGTCCCGTTTTACCCTTTGGGTACGGAACCCTAAAAACAGCGATAAGTGACCACGTGTGCCTTTTTTAATTATATTCTCTCATCTCTACGTAAGCACGAGTATAATCACTGAACCGCAATCTCACTCTAAGGAATAAATGTGAATAGGTGTACCTATTTATATTGTATTGATTTTGAGAAATCCTACTAATATTATAAACGCGAACGTTTGTGAGTATATGAATGTATGAATGTTGTAATGTTTGTTACTCTTTCTTACTCTTCTACTAATTATCTACTCTTTTTAAATTAGGTATGGAGGTAGATGAGGCACTGGATTAACACATAGGATACTTATCACCATAATCATCGTCATCATCCATCACCACGCGGGTGAAAAAGCGTAATATTCTTGGGCACAGCATAGACAAAATAACTTGATCTCGGCGAAGGAATACATACTTTTAAATACCGTGTGTATTGTATACATACAAAAGCACAGCACTAATTGACCTGGGGGTGCCACGGGTCCTAATCCAAGTACCCGTGGCACCCCCAGGGGTATCTTGGGTACGGAATGGCCCTACCTAAGATCGTAATGACGACAGTTCTGTCAACAGTATCATTTTGAAAGCTCGATACACTAGACGTGCTCGACGACCGTCAACGGTGATGAAATGTAACACAAATACCGTCAAGGGTGATGAAATGTAATGACAGTTTTTTTCCATGGAGATTAATTTTATATTTGCATGTACGTAGGTACTGTATTTTATTATTAGTGTTTACTGATTGATTTACTAAGTACTTAAACTTACTCATGTAGCCATGAAAATATTTTATGTCATTTTGGTATAAAGATAAATATGGCTTTGGAGAAAATAATAAGCTACTCGAAGTGCTAATCCTGCGCAGACATAATCGCGGGCACCAGCTAGTACAATTTTAATGTATACATAGGTACTCACATAGAAAAACAAAACTTGTGTAAGTATATGTGGTAAAACTCATGACACATTTTAAAAGGAACTTAATTTGCTAAAACTTTATGAAACTTTTTCGCTTTTCGCAGGGCAGTTGTTTATATTTCTATGGCGATGGTACATTATTAGATATTAAATGTAAAAGTTATAAAAATGTTAGATAGTAAATTTTCTTTTACATGTACTAACAGTATGATATTTTTATCCATTTTTTAAACCGACTTCAAAAAAGGAGGAGGTTTCTCAATTCGACCGTATATATTTATTTTTATGTGTGTTCGCGAATAACTTCGTCGTTTATGAACCTATTTTGATGATACTTTTTTGTTTGCTAGAGTATAAGTACTTCCAAGGTGGTCCCATTTTTCATCAAATTCTATCTAGCAGTTTTTGAGTTAGGTACACTTTAACTGAAAAGTGTTTAGCCTATTTTTATTATATGATGATATCATCATTGACGGTACATTCGATCCCGTAAGTAGCACGGGTCGCTAAAAACGGTATGTCATTAGATTACAGAACAAGCAAGAGGCCCGCCTGGTGTCAGCCTATAATAGATATGCATTTGTCACAGAGATTTAAGTTGTGAAATCTCATGTGACTGTAAATTCACTGGCATAAATAAATATTAATCAAATCAAATGAAATCAAATAATTTATTTGTGATACACAGGTTATTAACAAAGATCTTAATTATTAGGTAGGTATATGGTTCATGCCGTGATCAGCCGTGTGAGCATACACATATACGTCAATGTAACATTCTAAATTAATATAAATAATATTCTATAAATGTAATAATCATAATAATTATAATAAATTGTAGCACGTCAACTGGGCATAAACAAACAATTTCATGTACGATTTTACAACTGAAATGACATAAAATCGCTCACTGAATAAAAGGTATGGTCAATTAAAAATTTAAAAAGTTTGGATTTAAATAAGTCATTGCACTCTTTTATGTAGTTTGGAATCCTATTGTAAATCTTTGGCGCCATTACAAAAACACTCTTGGCGTACAGAGCAGTTTAGTGTTGAATATTGTTGAGGGTATATAGTTGTTTTCGGCTACGAGATCTTAACACAGTTTTAAATAGTTTTGGATTTTGCCTGATGGATAGAGCCATCTCGAAAATATATGGCGAGGGCATAGTCAACATATTTTTTTTTAAAGAATGTTCTGCAGCTATCAGTCCTTTTCAAGCCGCACATAGCGCGGATGCATCTTTTTGACACTAGAAAACTCTTTCCCAATTGGTGGCATTACCCCAAAATATAATAGCATACTTTAACTTTAATTAATTAAATACTCATCAAACCATATCACAGTAATGCGAACATTACTCTCATTACTCATGGTAGAAGTAGGTATGGTGGCATAACTTCCTCAAACGAGCTCGTTCACAAAGAGTTTTACTGCTCTTAATACTTTTCTTGCTCTTTTAATGAATGTTCATCATCATCATCATCTCAGCCGTAGAACGTTCACTGCTGAACATAGGCCTCTCCCGTAATTTTCCAAAAGGATCAGTTGGAAGCGTCCTGCATCCAACGACGTCCCGCGACCTTTATCAGGTCGTCTGTCCACCGTGTCAGTGGACGACCTACGCTGCGCTTGCCGGTCCGTAGTCTCCACTCCAGAACCTTCCGGCCCCATCGGTCATCTGTTCTGCGTGCTAATGAATATTAAATGATGGTAAAGACATCATTTAATATTAAGATAGGGTGAGTGACACCCTATCTTAAGCACCTATCTATATCGTCTTTCCTTATCATGCTGGGTATACATAGGTATTATACTGGTAGGTTTCGCCATGTTCTTTGTGTTTGTAACTTGGTTGTAGTTTTACAATCGAGTTACAAACACTCATAAAGTCTTGCGCTGCGACACATCATTTTGTCATCGTGATAGATATATTTTTCTCTTGTGCTGTGTGATTTCTTCCTGTTAGTATTTTGAAGTAGGTATCAATATAGAATGGACTTCATAATAACGACTAACCTCGGGTTCCCTTGTTCTTAGCCGGGTTTCTATCCAAAAACAGATTGTTTTTACGACTCGTTACTGTTTGTGAAAAAAGTTCTAAGTTTTAAGAGCAGACAAAACGGTCTACCCTCTTTCTGGCTCTTTTACTACGGATACCACTGACCCTCGAACTCGATTGTAAGTCTCGACAATGCACACTAACTGTATCACTGCGAATGTTGGTTTGATCAGGTATCCGCAGTAAAAGAGTCGTTACTGTTTGTAAGTTTTCTCATACAAAATGTCCAAAACTTGCAAGTCTTAAGCAAAAGGATCAGTTTTATTTTTATAGGAACCCAGCATTAAGGCATTTGAATTGAAAAAAACATTTTAATTAATAGGTTATAGGAACCTAGCTTAATTTTCCTAGTATCCTAGAATCCTAGTACAGCAGCTGTACTAGGATTCCCTGTGTTCAACTACTAAGATTCCTTAAGCTTATTAGATGCTTAGAGCCACGCTGGTTCCAACGGGGTTAAGCTGGGTTCCTATAACCTATTAATTAAGATGTTTTTCTGCTACTAACGACCCACCTGAGCGGTAACCTGGAAAATATTATACGTACAGTCGCTTGCAATAATATGTATACATTCTATAATTTTCAAAAGTGTCTCGGTATCTTATTTAATAAAAATGTACGATAATATTACACTTAAATATTGTTATTTATATTATGTTACTGATAAACATAATTCTTATGTACATATTTGTAGGTTGAAACTTGTGGAATGTCTACATATTATTGCTGGCGGCTGTGCCTTATTAGTTAATTTTAGTTAAGTGATTTATTTATTGAATATTATTATTAAGACGCGGTCCAACCCCAATTTTAAAATAATTTACGATGCTATACGTAAGGTTGAAAATCGCTTGTTAGATTGGACGATGTAATGCGAAAATGCGTTAATTTTGTACGTTTTCTTTAAATTTTTCGATATATACTAACACAATTGAAAAAAAACTGCTGGTTATTACTTTAGTACTATACGTTGGCTAAGTATTACTTAAAAAAATATAGTGTTATCGCTAAAAATTCTGAGAGTTTGGACGTGAAAGTTTATTTTTGCGGACCTATTTAGGATATTTTTCTGCTGAAAGAGAGTTATATTTATAAATCCTATTCGGTTATTACTCTTTTCCTATTGCTTTTGTAACCTAAGTATTTTTTTCATAATATACTATCGATCTGTTTCGTTACACTAGGTGTTTAAAAATTCTGCTTTTTCTCTAATCTGGGTACGAGCGCGCCTTAAGGCTCATCAATGTACTAAATATGGAATGAAATATGAAATAAATATATAAATATGTAACTATGAAGGATAATAAGTAAGTCATAGTTATCACGATAATAATATTGGCGTGCCTTTATGGATGACGTAGATGTAGTATAGTTTTACGAGTATGAAGGTAAACATCCTAAAATACTTACAATTTAGGTTAAAGGAACGGAACACAATGGGACGATGGGGCGTTTTTCCCAGTTGAAAAACAAAGTAGGTATTCCTTACTTTGTTTTTCATGTGGGGAAAACGTCCCCATAATGATTAAGCAACATTTAGCATATAGTTTTAAAGTGGGAACTTTGATTATTTATTGTTTGGGAGCGAGATGCTACTACAGCGTAAAATAGACTGTGATGCTACTAAAACATGAGGAAAGCAGACCTTTGCACAGTCCTAATAAACACAATATGCTGACAATGTAACAGGAATGGTTGTTGCAATCTAATTTTATTATACTTAGGTACATTTTGTCTCCTACGGATGCAGTTAGGTATATGATCATAAAACGAGTCAGTTTTATGAAAATATAAATAAAAAAATAATTAAAACTCATATCTGTCCATATTATTAGTATAGTAAATTAAAATAATAAGTTTAATTTAATAATAATATTATTAAATTATACACTATTTCAAACAATAATTATAAATTCAATTAATAAGAGTGAATATTAACTAATAACATAATCATAAATGTAAAATTTTGGATGGATGTTTGTTACTTATTACTTTTATATCAGCAAAACAGCTGAACGGATTTGAATGAAATTTGGTAGATCGATAGATGGGATTAACAAAAATTTGATAAGCCTAAAAAAAAATTATCAACAAAAAACTAGAACCGACTTCTGCACTAAAAAGTGTGAAATAACTTGTTGAAGTCGGTACCACGATAGTTCGAAAGTACCTATTATCAATATTGCGTGCATGGTACCGACTTCGACAAGTTATTTCACACTTTTTAGTGTAGAAGTCGGTTCTATTCTGATAAAAAAAAAATTCACCCATTTAGGGACCTTCTACTTACCGGAAATACGGTCAATGATGATATCATCAAGATAAATCAACACTTTTCAGTTTTATAGTGTAACTCAAAAAAACTGCTTGACCGAATTTGATGAAATTTATACGGAAGTATACTCTATCAAACAAAAAAAAGAATCATTAAAATCGGTTCATATACGACAAAGTTATCCGCGAACACACATACAAAAAAATATACGGTCGCATTGTGAAACCTCCTCCTTTTTTTGAAGTCGGTTAATAATCAGTGGTTGGAAGACTTGACTAGGACTGATATTTTTAGAAGGATATATCAGGAACCACTAATCAGTAGGTACCTATTATTATACTTATAGGAAGAATCCAGGCAGTTTCGAGGCCACATAACAATGACAGGCATCCAATTGTCTGAGGGATATTTAACAACCGGTTTCGTTGCAGTAATTGAAGACTCATAGAAGATATATAGGTCAATTGGTAGTTATATATATATATAGGTCTATCAGTGTTTTCAGGTTTTGTCAGTCGATCCCTAATTTACAAGAGAAAATGTTTAAATGCAGTAGTGAATTTCGAAATTAATAATAATAATAATAAAAATCTTTACATAAATCATATCTTTTGAATGAGATCGTTGGTGCCTGTGGTAGTATAAAACTGTGTTACAGACCACAACGCCCTCCGTTCTTGTACAGGTATAAACAATATTACAAAGTAAAAGGCCTAGCTTAAGTATGTTTGAATGGTCTGGTATAATGTAAGTAATTTTGTACTGATAGCGAGAAGAATTGTAAAAAAAGAATAAGTGAGAAATTAAGAATAATAATAATAAAAATGCATGCCTTGTTTTAGCTAAAATAAAGGATGAGTGTATGTGTATTTGCGCGCACGCGTGGGTGTGTGTTAATGTGTGTGTGCGTGTGTGTGTAAGTGTGTGTGTAGAGAGTAAGAGGGAGTATGTGTGTGTATGTGTGTATTGAGCCTATAGTGGTTGTTTGACAAGATTTTCTGTTTCGATGTAATGTAAATTAAGCAAGTGCTCCGTCAACTTTCGTTTTAATTCAAATCGTGAAAGAGGATATATGTGAAGGTTTTGATTAATTTTATTATATAATCGGCTGCTTAGTTTTTCGTAATGTCTACTGGCTAGTAATAATCGATTGGATTTAATTTCACAAACGCGTCCTCTCCTGCGTGGGATTTCATCCAGTTTAGGGTCATACGTTAGAGTTTTATGTTTTCGCAAAACTGTGTTATAGATAAATAGTAGTCTGACTGTCAGAACATTTAAATGTTGGTACAGTAATGTTGTAGGTAATTAGGTACACCATTTCCAGAGTCTAGACTTTTTGGAGGAATATCTACTTACTTCTGCTTTATATCCCAATAAATATGGGTGATGTTGATATCTAAGTGATGATGATAAATAAAGAAATGTATTGTTTTTCTTTAAGTTGTCAGAATCAAAAACCTAAAACTGTTCATTGGTACATGAGAGGGGCTGGACAGATGCAGATATTTTTTAACTTCGTCATGTTCCGAATAATTTAAAAGCAGTAATACTTATGTGAACGAGTTCGTCCGTAATCCGTAAGAGTATATTATACCTTTTTCTATCGTGAAGCAGCAATGCTCGCAATACTGTGTTTTGGTTTGAAGGTATGGTTGCCGGCGAAATTACAAGCACATGAGACTCGACCACTTAATGTCTCAGGATTACGGGCACAGTACAGTTAATACGTCACATGTAAGGAAATACCTCTGTTTTAGGCAGAGGTATTTCCTTACAGGAGGCATTTACCACTTAATATCAGGTGTGCTCGAACCTTTTCCTAATGACATAAACAATATTTTAGGGAAACTAAAATTGGAAAAGTTAGACGTGTAGTTAGAAGTGTATCCCGGGCATAAAAGACATTGTTACTTCAAGGTTTCATCTTCAAGGGTTAGCTAATAAAGACATACTTATGAAGGCCTAAGTACCTTCTACAATATAAAGCAGATAGGCGGACCCCGACGGGCCGCAGGTTCGATCCCTGGCACGACCAAATGTTCGTGTGATGAGCACAAGTGAACGTTCTAGAGCCTTTATTGTGTTATGTTAATTTGTGTCTGTGCCTGACGCGGCACAGGGAATCCTTGTGCGAGGTTCATCATTTTCAACCGCCTTCCAAAAGGAGGATTCTCAAGGCGAGACGTGTATATTTCTTTATGTTTGACCACGCATAACTTTTTACAGATCAGCCCGATTTTGATCGGTATTTTTTGTTGTTTGGCAGATTTAATACTTCCGAGGTTACATTTAATATCATCAGATTCGATCAAGCTGTTTTTGAGCTACCTACACTCCAATGAAGGAAATTTACTCTTATTTATACCAAAAAATGGAACCGACTTCAACACTAAAAAGGGTAATAACTTGTTGAAGTCGGTACCATGATAGTTCAAAAGTGCTACAATTTGTGCGCATGGTACCGACTTCGACAAGTTATTTCACCCTTTTTAGTGTTGCAAGTCGGTATAAAAGTGTTTTTGCAAAAAAATATTTTTTCAAGAGACCCATGCTACTTACGGGATCGATGTCATTCAACGTCCAAGATAATATTATCAAATCATCAAAATAGGAACAATTTTCAGTTATTGGAGTGTAACTAAAAAACTGCTGACCGAATTTGATGAAATGTATTTTATTGTTATAGTCGTAATAGGTAATTTTGAATTATCGAGGTATACCGACTTCAAAATGTTATTTCACATTTATTAGTGTTGAAGTTGGTTCCATTTTATGGTAAATAAAGTTTTTTCGTCTTACCTCAACGAGTACTTCCTTGTAAATGCTGCTGCATCAAAATGTCTTATTTCATCCATTTGATATTTCAGAGCACAACAAAGTGCTTGCGTTCGTCGGACACGGCGGCCTTCTCGGCATGACGGAGGCTATCTCAGCAGGCAAACCCATGCTGGTGGTCCCGTTCTTCGGAGATCAGCCTTACAACGGCATCCAGGCACAGGAAATTGGCCTCGGCAAGACTTTGTCTTACGCAGAACTCTCAGAAAAGTCTTTATATGAAGGGCTACAGAGCGTGCTTAGTGCTGAGTAAGTAATTTGGTACCACCACGTCGATATAGCAAGCTTAAAATAATAATGGATTACGATAAACGTAGTATCAAAATATATTTCACGCAATTCGCATACTTTTTCGTGACTTTTAACACTGTTTCATTGTTCCAATTTCAATTTTTTGAAGATCCGTGCACCCATCTCATAAGGTAGTCATATTGCAACCTTAACATTAAATTTGGGTGACCGTTTTGTGTCGGTGGGAGTACGATAGTAAGTATGATTATTCTAAGCTTATTACAAAACGCTCCTGATTTATGATAGTTTAGAAACCGATACAATATGTAAATAAACAGGGCACAATTAGAAACACCTTTTAATTCTCAGCGTTAGTTTTCAGAGTTAGATAAGTTTAAATGATGAGGTTAAACGTACCTATTTAGTGAGATACAGTGAACGTGGCCCTTAGTATCACAATGAAACATCTGGGTTTAAGCCTCTTTCGTCCAGTTATTTCACTTGCAGCAGTGCCCTTCACAATCTAACACAGTAATGCTTGCGCACTACTGCTTCCCGGCAGAATACCTGGCTAACATTTGTTTATAAAATAAAAACGTACGAGTTGGACTAGAGTACCGAGGTTTTCATACATTAAGTAAGCATCTAACATTATTACCCTTTTTTTTTTGTCCCGGGGAAATCCTTTATGGATACCACCTACCACGGGGAGGTAGGTGGTTATGTGCGAGTCCGTATACCCACCAAAACCCCGGGGTGTTCCGTCACTGCCGCCCTCGGCACGACAGAGATGCAGTGAGCAACTGTGTACCAGACTACCTCCCGCTTAAAATGCAAATAGGAAGCATACACAATAAGCAACACAAAGCAACCCAATCAAGCAAAAGTTTCGCCTCTGCACGCGGCATCCTCAGGAGGACTCGTCACACGCTACACCAACAGTGAGCACACACTGCATCTCAGCCATAAGCATTTTTCCAGCGGAAGTGTCACTAAATATTTCTTTTAATATCATTTTAAGTCTGTCCTTTAACCTAGTTTGTATTTAGTTAGAGCAATAATTTTAGAGGACTCACTGCACTAGCGCTTGACGAGTCAACATCTCCTGAGGATGCCTCGTGAAGAGGCGAAACACGTGTCGAATAATTATAATAATCATTTATTACCACAATTTTACGTAGTTTAAGTATTACAATGTTTTTCTAAATCCCACCTTAGGCGAACCTGTACTGTGGGAGGTAGTCTCTTTCGTTCGAATCGTTTTTGGTTGATGGGGCTGTTTTGTGTGTTGCTTATTCTGCATACTTCCTATTTGCATATAATGCGGGAGGGAGGGCGATGCACACTGCATTTCAGCCATAAGCATTTTTTCCAGCGGAAGTATCACTAAATATGTCTTTTAATAACATTTGTTTAATATATTTCCATAAAGTAACGCCTGAATCAATAAATTAGACAAAATTAACTTTGCTGTTCAATCCACGATTATTGCACTCGATCGATACCTCTACGCATTTCTGAGAAAAAGACCTTTGACAAACAGACAGACAGACGGACGGACAACAAAGGGATCTTGTAGGGTTCCTTTTCACTTCTGAAATATCATCATCATCATCATCTCAGCCGTAGGACGTCCACTGCTGAACATAGGCCTCCCCCATGATTTTCCAAAAGGACCGGTTGGAAGCGGCCTGCATCCAACGTCGTCCTGCGACCTTCCTCAGGTCGTCTGTCCACCGTGTCGGTGGACGACCTACGCTGCGCTTGCCGGTCCGTGGTCTCCACTCCAGAACCTTTCGGCCCCATCGGCCATCTGTTCTGCGTGCTATGTGCCCTGCCCACTGCCACTTCAACTGGCTGATCTTCTGGGCTATGTCGGTGACTTTCGTTCTTCTACGGATCTCCTCATTTCTGATTCGATCACGTAGAGAAACCCCGAGCATAGCCCTCTCCATAGCTCGTTGTGCGACTTTGAGCTTGTCTATGAGGCCCATAGTAAGAGACCACGTTTCAGTGCCATAAGTCATCACTGGTAACACACACTGGTCGAAGACTCTTGTCTTGAGGCACTGAGGTATTTTTGACGAGAAGACTTCGCGAAGTTTCCGGAACGCTGCCCAGCCGAGTTGGATTCGACGATTGACCTCTTTCTCGAAGTTGGACCTGCCTAGTTTGACTGTCTGTCCCAGGTAGATGTACTCGTCAACAACTTCGAGAACTGAGTTCCCAACTGATATTGGGGTAGGTACAACATGGGCATTAGACATAATTTTCGTCTTATCCATGTTCATCTTAAGACCTACCCGTTGGGAAACTCGATGGAGGCCTTCGAGCATTGTACTGAGGTCTTCCATGGATTCTGCCATGACTACAATATCGTCGGCAAATCGAAGGTGAGTGATGTATTCGCCGTTAATATTAATGCCAAGTCCTTGCCATTCCAGAAGCTTGAAGGCGTCTTCCAATGTAGCGGTGAACAGTTTCGGAGATATAACGTCTCCCTGTCTCACGCCTCTTTGCAATGGAATTGCCTTCGAACTCTGCTCCTGTACTCGGACTGACATGTAGGCGTTTTTGTACAAACACTTCAGCACTTCAATATACCGATAGTCAATACGGCACCGCTGGAGAGACTCAAGCACTGCCCACGTCTCGATCGAATCAAAGGCTTTCTCATAGTCCACAAACGCTAAACAAAGAGGCAAGTTATACTCTTCGGTCTTCTGTATAACTTGCCGTAGCGTGTGGATGTGGTCTATGGTACTATAGCCTTTTCGGAAACCGGCTTGTTCCGGAGGCTGGAATTCATCAAACCTGCGACTGAGACGGTTCGTTATGACCTTCGAAAACAGCTTATAAACATGGCTCAAAAGCGAGATGGGTCTGTAATTTTTAAGTAAAGTGTTGTCACCTTTCTTGAAGAACAGCACCACCACGCTTTTGTTCCATGCTTCTGGCGTTGAACCTTCAAGTAAGACGGTATTAAAGAGCTTCTGAAGGACTTTAAGTACCGGTGTTCCACCCGCTTTCAGAAGCTCAGATGTGATACCGTCGTCACCAGGCGCCTTGTTGTTCTTAAGCTGTTTCAAAGCCATTCTAATCTCGTACAGGCTGATGTCCGGGATATCTTCGGTATAATGTCGGGTCAGCTTGGCTCTTGGGTCTTTGGCCGAGCTGCTAACAGGTTTAGCGACCGAGGTGTATAGCTGTCCGTAGAAACTCTCTACCTCTCCTAATACTTCCGCTTTGGTCGACGCTACACTGCCGTCTTCTCTCTTCAGCTTCGTCAACTGGCTTTGCCCAATAGACATGTCTCTTGCAAACACTTTGGAGCCTTTTTTCCGCTCTATCGTCTCTTTAATACGGTTTGTATTAAAGATCCGGATGTCGTGTCGCAAGGACTTCCATATTCGTTTATTGAGCAGCCTATATGCTTCAGCATCATCCGAAGACTGCAGTTTCAATGAGCGTCGTTCAGCCATGAGGTTGAGGGTATCGTTGGAGAGTTTCTGTGGCCTATCTGTACGGTGGGGTTTAAAGTACTTGGAACCCACTGTATGGACAGTTTCTACTAACCTGTTATTAATCTCGTCCACTGAAGCGATGTTCTCAAGGCAATCGAAGCGATTGGATAGCTCAAGTTGAAAGCTCTCGGGGTCTTGAATACGGGCACGAGTGGGTCGGAGCGTAGACTTCATCAGACGAGACCTCTCCAGTTTGACATTAAATATACAGAACCCTAAAAAGGTACGTATGATTTGATTGAACCATTGATAACTGACGGTTTGGATAAATACATGCTTATTTAATTTAGATAAATGTTTCAACTAACAAATATCATCAGCTACAATCCTAATTATCTTTTTACGAGTACGCTATCAAACCTAAGCTAAGAATTATAAAATTATCTTAATAACCAATATGTGCAAATTACCAACTACCATTCGATAGATAAGCTGTCTCATGTATGTCCACGTTTTCATTGAATAAGCATGACGCGATGATTGTAGCTGTCTACTGTCCTCTTTAAATACCTTGTCAAAGTAAAGAATAATGTTAAGTAAGTAAGAAATAAGTTACAATAAAATAAAGATTTGCTGTGAAATTTACTGCGACAGAGTTTAAACAATTCATTATGTCGTTCACTGATAATTGATAACTCAAAACATAAATATGACATTGTATTTTTCCCGGTCCGCGATAACACTTATAATATACCAATTTATTACATAGGTTCTCTGTAAGAAGCATGATTAAGCGTTTGTGAGATGGTAATGTCAATGTGATGCATGACAATTGATAATAGTAATAATTACCTGTAGTAGGTATAGTATAAATGTCATCTATAGTCGATACTGGGCCGCGTTCAGAACCTCGGTAAGAGCGCACTCGGAGTGCAACTTTTCGCAATAACGCCGCCGTTCCGAACCTCAGGGTAAAACACTCGGTTGTTTTGTTCTCAACTCGAGCGTTCCGAACCTCGGAGCGTCGCAACTTTTTAACCATCAAAATCGATCGGTACGAAAACCACCGGTTGCAACCCGCATCTGACTGACATAACTTTGACCAATCAGACCACAACAAACTTCTTCTTCTTCTCTCGTCTCAAAGAAAATTAGGTAGGGATCAAGTGACGTGTCAATGTCGAATTTGTCAAAGCCTGTTTGAGGTTAGAAAACAACCGTGGCCGTTCCGTACCTCAGGGCACCCCCGCTATGAGTGCGATGTGCAACGCGTTAACGAGACCCCCGAGATCAGAGAGTGTATAAAAACGAAAATAATATGAACTTCTCGCAGACTCCCCTCTCTCCTGGCGACGGCCCATGCCCTTGAGCAAGTCGCCTACTCCTCTCCTTACGGCGAAGCGTCTTCAACGCTCGCCTATGCGCCTTCTGCGCCCGCATCTGGCTGAGTGCCATCTGCGCTCGCCACCTATCCCGTGACGACCGTAACGCAGTAAATGCTGGTAGAGGCAAACCGCAAACAGCAAGTAGTCCGTTCGAAATAAAAATAAAAAAAACTTTTTCTAATTGTTATGTACGTTTGAGATAATGTTCTCATAATGCAACAAAATCTCAGGATTTGTCAATGTTGGTAATTCAGGCCTTTTCTCCGGACTTTTACTTTTTCATCTGGTAACTTAGGCCATAACAGATACACTTTATGTATATACCCTACATGTAATACCCTACATATAACGTACTATGGCGTGCATCAAACCTTGTAGATAACATTGTTATACAATTTAGTACTTACTGACTTTATGTAGTTATTGTTTTTACAATAGAATACAAATTAAGTCCCATCCGCTACTTTCCTCATCCGAAGATATTTTATGGATTTTGCATTGTTGCACGGCCATTCATGTGAACTGATTTTTCGAAGGCAAATCACGTTTCTCCAATGAAAACAACATATTTCGCTAACCTACTTACAAAACATGAATAGGTAGGTACAGACATCTTCATGTTTCATTCGACCACCAACTTTCCTACAATAAGTATAAGTAGGTACCTACCTATATAGGTGTCTGACAATCCGATAAGGAAGACCATCTTGTGTCCTATATTTTGTACTACCTATGGTTATGGCACTGCTTTACTGCGAGTATGGCATGATGTTCTCGCTTACCTTCATATTCGTATAAATCAAGCTCAAAAATGTAAATACATTACTATTTCGCTAATCCGCCGCTCGATTATCTGACAAGTACTAATCAAAAAAAATTGGATTATCAATGTTTTTTTGGACTGGAGATCGGTCTTGATTAAACTCTGTCAATCGTACAACTCGACAGAAGAAGTCATGTTGTTAGCACTGTTAAATCTGAAGATGTCGGAAGAAAATGTAAGAAGATTCAATTGGCCCAAGAAAATGGAATGTCAATAGTGCGATATGGTTGCAAATTTACGAAAAATGCGCTAAAGATATTTTTTGGGAGAAACGAGCAAAATTGGAGCCGTATTTTTCGAAATATGATCATACTTTTGGTTTTTTTTTTTAATTTGTTGTTCCTGTACATTATAATCTGTCGTTTTCAATAATGCGCCGGTGGTTAGGATTTTAGGGTGGCGGATTAATATTTTTTAATTGGCGGTGAGAGAGTACTGTAAATGGATAGGTAAGTAGGAGTACGATTACATACATAAAAAATATAGGTACATATTGAACATTTTGACATTTCATTTTTATTCTGATTGAATATAACAATATATAGGTACTTACTCAAAATGAATAAGGCCCGATATTTATGATAAATTTGCAACTGAATTTCGCCATCGGACGTCACGACAGAATATGATATTATTTTCAACGTTTAACTTACGTGGTAGGTATAGTCGAGTATCTCGACCAGTTTCAATCAACCTATATTATAGAATATGAAATTTCATAGAAATCGTGTTGATGACATCTGGGAGTCTACAAGTTGTAGTCTACAACCATGCGATTCCGGGGAAACTTTCTGCCGCACACTACCACTAAGTCGAACCAGATGCCATTTGAGGTATTTCCGAACCGATACGACTTGGGAAACTTCAAGAAGAGAGCTTGTTCCTTCCTCAAGGGCCGGCAACGCATCCTCGTGACCTCTGGTATTACGAATGTCCGTGGGCGACGGTGGTCACTAACCATCGGGCGAGCCACCTGCTCGTTTTGCCAGCCTATCCCATAAAAAAACTGTCATGAGCAGATGCGTGACCTTTACAGTCAGACGAAAGACTTGATCGTCCCGACAGAGGTTCCTAATGCAGTTCTCAAATCTTGAGGGTCTTATGGTGACCAAGTCAGTAGTGCCAGAAGCCAACATACAAAAATGTGTATTAAATTGCAAATTTAAAGAGAAAAAATCGCATCCTCGGACGGGATTCGAACCCGCGTCTTCCGATAATCCGTGTCAGACGCCAACTACTAGGCCACCGGCGTCCGAGCATCGATTTTTAACTTATTTGTTTTTAACCGTCTGCTAGGGACGTCTCTCTAAAATTACAAAAATCATATTATTTTTTTTAAATGTGTATCATTTAAAAAACATTAGAGATTTTGAATTACTTATTCAGGCAATTAAACATGATCTTATCTATATTACAACGGCCCCCACATCCATACAGAATATTAAATATTTAATTATACCCCAAATTACGTTTACTCTTTCCAGGATGCGACTAAGCGCTAGACGAGCTTCAAAAATCTGGCAAGACAGACAGAACGACCCAATGGACACTGCTGTCTACTGGACAGAGAGGGTCATCCGATGGGGTCACGCAGACCAGCTACACTCGGTCGCAAGAGACCTTCCTCTCTACCAATATTGGCTAATAGACGTCGCTGCAGCTATCATCGCCTCCATCTTCCTCCTGCTCGTTATTCTAAAGCTGATTCTCTCGATCACCCTTCGGTTTATTAGCGGCAGTTTCAATGGCAAAGAGAAACTACACTAGTTATACACCTGGCCAAGTTCCAAACAATACCAAAATATAATTAGCATATTAGATAATTTAGTTAGGCAAGCACGCGGCGAACGTGTGTTAATCTGAACTCGACTATGTGTGTTGTGATACAAAATAAGAAAATAATAGAATCTAATGATAATCTATCTATTGATATTTATTTGTTGTTAATTGCTATATTATTGTTAATGGTAGCAATTGACTTGTTCAGAACACCAAACAAAACTAGCGAACTAAAATCTATTTTTAGTACATTATGGTAGATGTTATTCTTTTCATGCTAAATTTCGTTTAACGCTTGAGAATGACAATTCTTAAATTTGCCGTTTCTACATAATTTGCTCTGCATTATAAGTTCGTGCTCTCTAAACCAGGCGCGGATCCAGCCCACAAAAAAGGTTGAGGTCACAGCCACCCAAAAATCATTGAAGTACGAGTTGGAGCATGAACTCTCTCATGATCGATATAGTATCAAGTCACTCGCCTGATGTTAAGCGTCACGCTTGCCCATAATAATCCAGTGCCATTCTGAACTGGGTACAACACTGCAAAGCCGTGCATGGCAAAGCACTGCGCTTTTTACTCGGAGATATCAGATGTTGTGGCTCTGTAACTTCGCTGGAAACAACTACAAAGGATATTAAATGATGTCAAATTAAATTTAAAATAATTTAAGTTTACGTTTCTTTTTCTTGAAAACGTTAATAATTTCATAGGTATCGAATCGATATGTGACCAATCAGCGGTCAGTATTCCGTATGTTAGCTGATCAAACTTTGACAAACATTCCTGAAACTGGAGATTAGTGTTGCACGAATGTGGCTCTTAGTTTAGCAGAATAAGAACTAACATAGTTTAGAGAATTTCAGTTTAGTTTTCTGCACAAGCTAATTGCTACCAATATCAATATTCCGTAAAGCAAATTTGTACATGTTGAGATCACAGACCTATCAAGATACCTCGTTAGTATATTCCCGTTGTCTCCGGACTCTGTGTCCACGTCTAAAGGCATATTCAGACCTGGGCGTTATTCGTTACCGCGAACGATAGAGAAATCCGAAAGGTTATACGTTAATTTCACTGTTAACACCAAAGCGGATATCGCTACCGCGCGCGGTAGAGATACCCGCGTTTTGTTTGGTAGAGTTTAGCCAAACAAGAGAAAATACCGCCTCAATAGGCGGTACAAGTTTTGCTGAAATTATGGCACTTCGTGCTATTTAACCATCGAGTTCCGCGTGGTATTTTACGCTAACCAAAGCGGGAGCGAACAACGTTCAGGTCTGAATAGGCCTTAACGGGACAGCGGTACCTACTTTAACTGAATATTTAAAATGACTTCCCGTACCCTGACCCCCTTAATATAGGTTGAAATAAATAAGTAAAAATGTATGACTTAATGACTACCCGATCTTGGGCAATGTAATAATAACATTAAACTGAGTAGTCTAGGCCAATGTTATATAGTTATGACGACAAACGATGCGAAGTGTCAGGTTACTTGCGACTACAACGCGTGAGCCGAGCGAGCGAAACGAGCGTGCCGCGGCAGCGGCCGGCAATGCGCTAGAACTGAATTGCTCTTACGAGATTTCTTGCCGAATCAATTTATCACATTGCCTGGCTAGAAGTAGGTAAGTATTCATACTGCCCGGTTGTTACGGGGACAACGGGAATACATCGTTAGGTCTGTGCTGCTGAAAAAAATAATATTATGATAATATAATACGATATTTATAATCAATGTGCGGTATTTGGTTCCTGCTCGTGTAATTGCAAATGCCTACTTAGTAATGATTATTAATTATTTATTATTATTTTATGACTAAAAAAAACGATGTGTATTACCAGTAGTAGTTTTTTTTTATACTTGTTAGATTAGTATTTGACTATCTCATTTGATGCTCAGTGATGATACGGGTGAAGTTGGTATCACGTAGTAGGTAGGTATACCTATTTAGGGTGCGTTCTGGTAAGCGCCGACAACGCTCAGCTGTGCGATTATCTAAGAGCATACATCGTTGCATCTTTGACAACATCCGTGAAACAAATGACGAGGAACGTTGGAAAACAATCTTATGCACAAGGGAGATATCTGCCGTGCGATTCTCTAATGATTCGTCGACGAGCTCACCGATGTCAATACTTTATGAGATATCGCCCTTGTAAATAAGATTATTTTTCCAACGTTTCTTGTCATCGTCATTTGTTGCACGGATGCAAGATGCAACGATGTTTGCTCTTAGAGAATCGCACGGACAAAGTATTTGACATCGATGAGCTCGTCGACGAGCGCAACGACGAATAATTAGAGAATCGCACGGCAGAACTATCACACCCTGGTTTACCGTTTCCTTTGGCTCCAATGCTTTTAATGTCCAACCCGTATGGAAAACCATTGAGCTAAATATACTACGTAGTACATTTAGCTCAACGTGGAAAACTAGATAGTTTCATAAACTGGAGCGCGTTCAGGATCTCAGAGTGCGGTTGTTTAGTTATTTTCTAACTCGAACGGCCACGGTTTTTTTCTAAACTCAGACTTTGACAATTTCGATATCGACAGATCACTTGATCCTTACCTAATTTTCTAAAAGAGAATAATAATAAATATTTTTTTTAAAGAAGTTTGTTGTGATCTGATTGGTCGAAGTTATGTCAGATGGGGTTGCAACCGTTTACCGATCCGATTTTCATGTTTAAAAGTTGCAACGCTCAGAGGTTCTAAACGCTCGAGTTGAGAACAACAGAGTGCTTTACCCTGAGGTTCGGTACAGCGTTAGTGCAAAAAGTTACACACCGAGTGCTCTCTAACCGAGGTTCTGAACGCACTCCTGCAGGAGAAATTAAAGTAAACTTTTAGAGTATGGTCGGAATGGAAAACTAACGCGGTCGCGAAATGCGCGCCAATTTTTCTGTAAGAAATCGAAAGAATCCTATAAATAGGTATACTAATTTAATGTTTTGGCAGTGACAGCTCGCAACGACCGCTAAAACCCACCTTCAATTCAATCCGCCAGCGTTGTGGTCGCGACGTGAGCGTCATCGGTGACGTCATCGATGACGTTTCGAGCTCGCTGAAGATGATTGTGGGCTTATAAGGGAACGATGCGACTGTTTTCGGCTCATAAAGGAACAGGACCTTAGAATGGCGATAGACTCTTGTGGGCAGCTGCCGGAACAGACCTATAGGGGTTAGCGACAAGTTGGCAATCGTGAAGGTGTTATTAACCCAGGCAGGCACCGCAGAAATTGCCCTGTCATCATGCTGTTGGATTTCATCAATATCTACACTGAAAGATCAAGCTCAAGGTAAGGATCCATCCAGCCGCCTGGCCGTTGACTATCATTCATCTGGACCTGGACCATCATCACTTCAATTTGATTTTAGAAACCAGAAAAGTTACGTGATTTCCAACAATGCAGTGAATAAATAAGCTGTAGGCCGTTCCCTCAGATTATAAAATTGTTTTATAATCTGAGGCCGTTCCAATTATTTCAAAACGTTCACAATCTATTCCAATGAAACTGAGGCCGTAGCACAAACAATTTGCGACAAAGTAAATTCGTATCTAAAGCGTCAACGTGTTCCGCTTCGGCGTACAAACTATGAGTTATCTGTGCCACAGTTGCCCTAGCTAGAAACACGACAGTACGAGTTCCACGTGAGCACGTTACGTTAGGGTGCGTCCACACTTGTGACATGACAACGGACCGGACTACGTGCGACATCGTACAAGACATGTTACTTTAAGAGTGGACGGTCTAGGGTTGTGCTGACACGGTTACAAACCATATACGATAAATGTTACTCGTATAAGTGTAGACGCATGGTGTCGAACTAGACTGCATGGCATCGCTACAGGAACAAGGCGGCAGCGCGGCGAGAAGCGGGCGGGGGACGTACCGGGACACGTCAGAACGTGATCCGCTCCTACTCCGTGTCTGTATCTATGTCATCTGGCGTACTTCGACGCGTGTCATAAACGCAAGTGTGGACTTCTCCTGGTGCGCGGACACTAGCGAACATCTTTTAAAAAACCCAATTTTTGATGGATCGACTCGTAGCACGTAATTTAGACGCGTGACAGTACACAGAACAGCGTCCACACTGGACCCGGCTAGTATATCATAACTCCGTACATTGTCCTGCCATACATTCTGTGCTTTCAGTGTTCGGTTCAGTCGAAACGGATTGAATCGTAACTGCAGCTTGTAACAATTGTTCGCGTAACAAAAGACGTCCACACTATCAGTACTGACACGCGTGTCTGATACGGTCACGGAATAATTTTCGGTAAAATGTTACAAATGTGGACGCAGACTCACACTTAGAAGTACGCAGTATTCGTGCTAGGCCAACTGCAGTTCGACTCCGGTTATCGTTCGATAATTAGTAAGTTGGGTACCTACTAATTATCTACTACTATAATAGGTAAAATAAGAGAGCTAACAGATGCTTCTACGGCGCGGTTAGTGTATTATGGATATTGCTATGGGGTTCAGCGGCTTATATAGAGACCATATTTATCCTTCAGAAACGTGCTATTAGAGCTATATACGAAATGGGTCCCCGTGAATCTGAGAAATTTATTTAAAGAAATCAATATATTAACGTTGCCTTCCTTATATGTATTTGAAAATATAATGTAGGTTCGTAAAAATTTACATAAATATAAGTTAAATAGTGATCACCATACTTTTAATACCAGAAATAGGTACAAATAGGATAGCTGTAAGTACCTAGTTTTAGACTTGCGAAGACTAATAAGTCATTCCTAGAAAATTGTGTGCGTTTTTACAATAAAATCCCAAAGCACATAACTGAGCTCACAGAGGGCAAATTCAAGTTGACTGTAAAAAAACGCTTTAATAAAAACAGCTTACTATAAAGTTCGACATTATATAGAAGATAAAGATGCTTGGAATACTCCACTTCTGGCAAGCTGTCTCTCTGCCACCCATAGAATGTAATATTTGTAGTATCTACCTAAGTAGAAACATTGTAAACATCTATACTTATAAAAAGAATGGCCCCGAGTTTCTTGCCGCTTCTCGGTGGGCTCTATATATTTTGGAACGCGGCGGTAGAGTCTTTAAAGTATATTATAATGAAAAGTTGACGTTCATAAGTGCGTCTTTGATGCCTAAATTGAATAAATGATTTTGACTTTGACTAATTATCGAATGATAGCCGGAGTTAAAGCCATTCTACTATTTCTATAGACAAATTGGAACGTAACCGCATTTATAACTTTGAATAACGTTCTTGAGTACGGCGCGGCGCAGAACCATTTTGCTATGCGCACTAAATAACGTCGTTTAAAGTTAAGTAGCGTTTATACGTAAGACCCATTATATTTTCATTATACGCCACTATACAAATACTTAGGTATTTGAGTTATCGCCGCGTTCAAGATCTATTGAGTTATAGCAGCATAAAGTGTTGATCGATCGCTGAAGTCAACAGAAACCTAACTGCAGCTAGACTGTTTTTCAATAGCAGAATCAGAAAACGTATAAAATTCACCTTTCACAGTTCTATTGCAATTTAACTAATGGAATCGACCCCCAGTAAATAAAGTAGGTAGGTAACTACATTGGAAAGCTTTGCCAAGCTTACATGCCGGTCAATGGCCATCGCCTCGTCACTATTCTCGGAGCCTTGTCTTGTTGACATATTGAATACCATTTTCATTTCATCTCTCAATCGATAGTCAAATTCAAAGTCAAAATCATTTATTCAATGTAGGCATCAAAGACGCACTTATGAACGTCAATGTTTTATTATAATGTACTTTAAAGACTCTACCGTCGCGTTCCAAAATATATAAAGCCTACCGAAAAGAAGCGGCAAGAAACTCGGGGCCATTCTCTTTATATAGATGTTAACAATGTTTCTACTTAGGTATGACAAATATTACATTTTATGGGTGGCAGAGAGACAGCTTGCCAGAAGTGGAGTATTCCAAGCATCTTTATCTTCTATATGATGTCGGACATTATAATAAGCTTTTTTTATTAAAACGTTTTTTACAGTCAACTTGAATTTGCCCTCTGTGAGCTCAGTGATGTGTTTTGGGATGTTATTGTAAAAACGCACACAATTTCTTAGGAATGATTTATTAGTCTTCGCAAGTCTAAAACTAGGTACAGCTATCCTATTTGTATTTCTAGTATTAAATGTGTGGTGATCACTATTTAACTTATATTTATGTAAATTTTTACGAACATACATTATATTTTCAAATACGTATAAGGAAGGCAACGTTAAAATATTGATTTCTTTAAATAAATCTATCAAAGATTCACGGGGACCCGTTTCGTATATAGCTCTTATAGCACGTTTCTGAAGGATAAATGTGGTCTCTATATCAGCCGCTGAACCCCATAGCAATATCCCATATGACATTACGCTGTGGAAATATGCAAAATACACTAAACGCGCCGTAGAAGCATCTGTTAGCTCTCTTATTTTACCTATTATAGTAGTAGATAATTAGTAGGTACCCAACTTACTAATTATCGAACGATAACCGGAGTCGAACTGCAGTTGGCCTAGCACGAATACTGCGTACTTCTAAGTGTGAGTCTGCGTCCACATTTGTAACATTTTACCGAAAATTATTCCGTGACCGTATCAGACACGCGTGTCAGTACTGATAGTGTGGACGTCTTTTGTTACGCGAACAATTGTTACAAGCTGCAGTTACGATTCAATCCGTTTCGACTGAACCGAACACTGAAAGCACAGAATGTATGGCAGGACAATGTACGGAGTTATGATATACTAGCCGGGTCCAGTGTGGACGCTGGTCTGTGTACTGTCACGCGTCTAAATTACGTGCTAATTTAATAATAATAATATACCTAATTAAATACTAATAATAATTAGTCGATCCATCAAAAATCGGGTTTTTTAAAAGATGTTCGCTAGTGTCCGCGCACCAGAAGTCCACACTTGCGTTTATGACACGCGTCGAAGTACGCCAGATGACATAGATACAGACACGGAGTAGGAGCGGATCACGTTCTGACGTGTCCCGGTACGTCCCCCGCCCGCTTCTCGCCGCGCCGCCGCCTTGTTCCTGTAGCGATGCCATGCAGTCTAGTTCGACACCATGCGTCTACACTTATACGAGTAACATTTATCGTATATGGTTTGTAACCGTGTCAGCACAATCCTAGACCGTCCACACTTAAAGTAACATGTCTTGTACGATGTCGCACGTAGTCCGGTCCGTTGTAATGTTACAAGTGTGGACGCACCCTAACGTAACGTGCTCACGTGGAACTCGTACTGTCGTGTATCTAGCTAGGGCAACTGTGATACGATAACTCATAGTTTGTACGCCGAAGCGGGACACGTTGACGCTTTAGATACGAATTTACATTGTCGCAAATTGTTTGTGCTACGGCCTCAGTTTCAGTGGGATAGATTGTGAACGTTTTGAAATAGTTGGAACGAATTCCACGCGCAAGGCGCGGTATTATCAAACTCCCGCGCGATATTATCTTGTATGAATGTTGTATTTCTCCATGTTATGTTTTTTTAGATGGCCGAACCTGCGCCTAAAAAGAAAAGATCGTGGAATCCCAGCGATATGGAGACTGCTTTAGAAGCAGTACGGAGTGGTGCGAAGATAAAGTCAGCCGCTAGGGGCTTTCATGTACCTGAATCGACTCTTAGAGACCGTATCAAGGTAGGCAATTCTGAAAACCCACCAATGGGTCGAAAAGCGACGTTTACCCCGACAGAAGAAATAGAGATATGCGAGTATCTCACCACAATGGCGAAAAAAATTTATGGGGTAACCCAACAACAATTAAGAAAGCTAGTAACTATATGACTATGCTGCCGCAAAAAATATAAAGAATATATTCTCTTCACAAACCGGTATGGCTGGCAAATGCTGGGTTTATTCTTTTTTAAAAAGAAATCCTGGAATTTATTTAAGGCTTCCAGAGCCCACAAGCCTTAATCGAGTACTGGGCTTTAATAAAGACGAAATAAATATTTTTTTCAATAACCTGGAGACACTTGTAAAAAAGCATTACTTTCCAGCAAATCGCATATATAATGTCGACGAAACTGGTGTTACGACGGTTCAAAAACCAGGTAAAATGTATGCCCCTACTGGATTAAAGCAAGCACCTTTTCCTCTACCACCTTTTCCAGTTTGCATCATTTCTTTTAGTTTTTTCTTTTCTTCTTTAAGATGCAACTCTTCCTTCAAAGGTGTTGGTGTCAAAATTATCGAGTGCTGTTTTTTTGTTTGCCTTTTCATTTTCATTACTTTCTGTGGGACGGGACTCAATTCTTCTAAAATATTTCTCGAAGTGCTTGGCTGAGCATCGTTTATATCAAAATAGTGGCAAGTGGACGGCGAAGTTACAATTTCTTCCACAACGGCTAGGACTTTTGTTATTGACTTTTTAGTAAGTGACTGAGATTCCAAGTTTTTTTGTAGCATTGTATTATTTAAAAAGGGTTGTCGTTACCAGATGGCTCATCAAAAATGGTTGGTGACGCCGGATTACTACGCGTCAAATCATCATCAATGAGTGAATGGTGTCCTAATGATGCATTGCCGACAGCGGTTTCAATTCTCTGGCGTTCATTTGTTGATGTTATAGACTCTTCGACAATCGGAACAGATGTTAAGATATCATCTTCATCAAAAATATGTGGATTTACAGGGTATATACTGGTCACTTCAAATCCTTTTGTAGCTATCTCCATTGTGGCTACTCGTGTGTAAGCTTTGTTAAATATTGGAGCTATTAGTTCATGTGTAATTTTTTCGAATGGGTGCATCTTCATAAACAAGTCGCATTCACGAGAATATGCTGATTTTAGAGGCCCATAAAACGGGTGGCAGTGACAGTAAATGAATACCTGTTTTCCCTGCAGAAGTTATACGCATTCAGTGACTGGTGACTGCTGTGATTATCAAGCACCAGTAGTGTTGCATTTTGCACATGAGCACCGCAGTGTTATCCAAAATGTTTCAGCCATTTGACGAAAAGCTCTTCGTTGATCTAACCAGACTTTGAGCATTCATAAATAGCTTCTGGAGGCCCCCCAATACCAAGAGAAGCTTTAATCCTTTGACGCGGGTAAATGAACATTGGTGGAATATACACTCGAGAGCAATGAATCCGGGTCACTTAAAGAATGTTAAAAATCTCGGAAACTTAAAATGATAGGTTAATGCAATAAATTGTATTTAATAGACAATGTAATACTCCTTAAATGAAAGTAAAAAAAATATGAGTCACCATACATTTTATTAACACAAAATTACATAAAGAAAAAAACTGCTGATCTCTCCTTAAAACAAAAATAGGAAACATGAAATTTTTGAACTTTATTACGATTTTCTTGAATTTTAATACTTCGTATTGCCTCCTCGTGCTTCCATTACTGCGTTTACGCGGTTTGGCATGCGATTTTGGGGAATATTCTCCCATTCCTCTGTGAGAGCAATTTTGAGCTCACGAAGCGTGATTGGGGGAGGGTTTCGTTGTTTTACGCATCTGCCTAGCTCGTCCCAAGCATGCTCGATCGGGTTGATATCCGGGCTGCGCGCTGGCCACTCCATACGAGTAACGTTCAACCTTTGAAGGTAGTCATTCACAATCCTACCTGTATGAGGTCGGGCATTGTCATGCATAAATATAGCATCCTCACCTAAATTGACCATAAATGAGGATTTCTTCCACATATCTTTCGCTAGTTAAAGAGCCGTTTTCTATGATCACCAGCTCTGTGCGACTTTCAGAAGAAATTCCGGCCCGCACAAGTACAGACCCACCACCGTAGGCTACTTTTTCTTCGATGCATGCTTGCTTGAATCTTTCCCCTGGTCTTCGATACACTCTGTGTCTTCCATCGTGCTTGTAGAGCATAAATTTTGGTTCGTCGGAGAACATAACTTTTGACCAATCTTCAATACTCCAATTTACGTGGCTCTGGGCATATCTTAGTCTTGAAATACGATGCCCACGCTCCAGTTTAGGGCCGTTTGCAGGTCTAAGGTGTTTTAAGCATGGTGTTCACCAAGTATCGGTCTTCTCGTGCTGTGGTACACCTGGTTCTGCCCGTTCCTGGTCTGCGTAGGTTAGAACCAGTTTCTTCGTAACGTCGGAGAACTCTTTGTACTGTTGACAGCGACACACCGACAGTCCTGGCTGTATCGCGCTGACTCCGGCCGGTTTCCAGCATTGTAAGTATTCTGGTGCATTCTTCAGGCGTAAGCGACATAATTTCAGCTTGAATAATGAATATAGAGCACTATCAACATGGTTTATGTACCCACATAAATGACAGATTACAAACAAAAGCAAAACCAAATGCTGTAATTTCGTAGTTCCATCTTCGAAAGTGGCCCTTTATAAATTTGATTTTTTTATGATATAACTTTACAATAACTAAGAAGTTTTAATACCTTCATTTAAGGAGTATTACATTGTCTATTAAATACAATTTATTGCATTAACCTAGCATTTTTAGTTTCCGAGATTTTTAGGATTCTTTAAGTGACCCGGATTCATTGCTCTCGAGTGTATATTCCTGTTGCGCTAAAAGCACAGACTACCGTCACGTTTTGACCTCTCTCTGCACTGGTTGCTTTTCCAACTTGCTTTAATCCAGTAGGGGCATAAATTTTACCTGAATTTTGAACCGTCGTAACACCAGTTTCGTCGACATTATATATGCGATTTGCCGGAAAGTAATGCTTTTCTATAAGTGTCTCCAGGTTAATGAAAAAAATATTTATTTCGTCTTTATTAAAGCCCAGTACTCGATTAAGGCTTGTGGGCTCTGGAAGCCTTAAAGAAATTCCAGGATTTCTTTTTAAAAAAGAATAAACCCAGCATTTGCCAGCCATACCGGTTTGTGAAGAGAATATATTCTTTATGTTTTTTTGCGGCAGCATAGTCATATACTAGCTTTCTTAATTGTTGTTGGGTTACCCCATAAAATTTTTTCGCCATTGTGGTGAGATACTCGCATATCTCTTTTTCTTCTGTCGGGGTAAACGTCGCTTTTCGACCCATTGGTGGGTTTTCAGAATTGCCTACCTTGATACGGTCTCTAAGAGTCGATTCAGGTACATGAAAGCCCCTAGCGGCTGGCTTTATCTTCGCACCACTCCGTACTGCTTCTAAAGCAGTCTCCATATCGCTGGGATTCCACGATCTTTTCTTTTTAGGTGCAGGTTCGGCCATCTAAAAAAACATAACATGGAGAAATACAACATTCATACAAGATAATATCGCGCGGGAGTTTGATAATACCGCGCCTTGCGCGTGGAATTATCAAACTCGGCCATTTTGTTTTGTCATCTCAAAGTAAAACAAGAACTTAACGAATATTGCGGAACGTATTAAACACTCAATAACAACTGTATTCTAGCCTTACGAAAACATATAAATAATAACAACTATCTATGTTAAAAACTAGTTTACCTTTTAACGAAATCTACAGCGAAACTATAGTAAATTGGTTGAAATCTTTGCAGCGCGCGTACACTGTTTGTGGCCGCTTGGAGAGAACTGACGGTGCGCGGGTGCGGGGGGCTTCCGAGTCTGCCTTGATATTATTAGCACTATAGCATCGTGCTATACGTAGTTAGTGAAATATGTAGGGGCGCGAAATTATCAACCGCGCGATAATATCGAACTATCCATGCCGGTTAGGTATCTCAGCCGAGAGGGCACTGGGCTTTATGACCAGGCCGTCTTGGTGATAGATTGCCAAGTACTTATGGATGCGTGCGTCGGGAGGTTAAATTAAAATTTGAGATATAAGAAGAATTACACAATTTTATTGGTTTAAGCCTTATTGCCTTAGGTCTAATTTAGAGTAGGTATATACTGAATGTTCTACTGAATTTACACACTTATATGTATGTACCAACGCGCGATGAAACAAAGCGACGGAGGTTTGCGCGCACATGTTCGACGGTTTAGCAAATGGGTTTGTAAAAGGTACCTTTACAGGATATATTCCAGAGATCCATTGGTCGAGATTTTGGCCATCGATTTATGCATTAGTTTATTTGGACTTCCTTCGGGTCAGCTCTCCATTTAAATTTTGGCCCGCATGGCTACCACACCATCGCCTCAAGTCCACTTCATGTCGGCGGCCATTTGCTGAAAATTTATTCGCACTCTATGCGAGACGTCTAGTTCGATCGACAGTCACTCAAGCTTTTTCAGAAGCCGGGGCGAGCCTATGTAATGAGAGGGTGTTGCAGGCGCGGGGCACGTCCGCCGCTCTTTACATAGGTACAGATCGCGCGGCGAGAGTTTGGCTTTGACCTTCGGGTGGAGGGGATTACTGCGCATGGGTACTGTCGCGCCATGTGACAGAGAGAGACAAGAGTCCCTCGTCTTCGATGTGACAGAGAGAGACAAGAGTCCTTCGTCCCTCTAGCCACCCTGTGATACCCAATTTTTGACTTCTGCGCAATAACGGTCAAAGCCAAACTCTCGCCGCGCGATCTGTACCTAGTTTACTTGATCACGCCATGTTTGTCTCTTGATCGTTCATCATGCTGGCTCTCTCCCGCATCTTACGTCACACTTTTATCGCGTTTCACTTTCATCATAATTTACAATGTATACAATACGAATTTTGGATATTTAGAACGAACAAGGATGTTATACAATACAAAAGACCCTAGTTAGATTTTGCTATAATTTCTTGTTTCGGCTCGAAATTCGACAAATATGTTTTCATTTATTGACATCTTGTCATGCAAAATTTGGTTGATCTTCCTTGTTTACATGTCCAGGGTTTTTGGCGACTGGATCTGGAGGAAGATCTTAATTGTAGTTACAAGTTTGGGTCTAAATGGAATCATGAACTATTTTATACACCCTTAGGTGTTTACAAAATATCAGACCTTTTATTCACATTTTTAAGGCTGATGTTTATTTAAATCGACTGAACTCCATCGTTCCATCATTCACTGGACGATAAGGCAGCTTTTGATCACAGCTGAGGAGCTTAGTGCTTCTCCAATTTCTTATAAACTCTAGATTTACCAAATTTTATACCGACGCCTGACACAGTGCTTACGACAAGATGAGTTTCTTTGGAAGGGTAGTGATCTGCCGTGTCAATTTTCATAGGGATATTCCTGTATCCACTACACTACTACTAAAACTTGCATGCATTCATGACATGAACGATTCATGCATTTAATGTGAATGTATGATAAATAATACTACGAGTACATTTGGAGTAACTTGAATGGATCGGCCCATAGCATTGTATGTACCTAATATTGCTACACCCAAATATGGCCAAATGTTTCCTACCATAACTTTAACATCTTTACAATGTACATATTAATGTAAAGGTTTTGTTCCCAATTGTCTATCTGAGGCAAATCAAGAAATCAGTTTGATTCGAGAATTAACGGCAAAGATAAGGACGCTCGCGTAAGTGTCGTGTATTTAGCAATAAACTGAACATTTTCATAATCTTCCGTTAACGAGAATATTAAAAAGTGATAACTATACGTAATTGTTATTCATTATATTCGTTACAAATAATACGTCATTCATCATCATCATTATCAGCCGGAAGACGTCACTGCTGAACATAGGCCTCCCCTATAGAACGCCAATTGGGGCCCTACTCCCACCTCTTAAAGTAGTCATGTTTTAACCTTACCATTAAATTTGGTACCACCACGTCAAGATAGCAAGCTTAAAATAATAATGCATTAAGTAAGATAGACGTTTTGATGACGTAGTATCAAATATTTCACTTAATTCGCGGACTTTGACGTGACTTTTGACACTAAGTTTCACATTTACACTGTAAAATTTTTTAAGATCCGTACTCCCATCTAGTTAGACGTCTTAAAGTAATCTATAATATTGCAACCTTACCATTAAATTTGGATGACCGTTTTGTGTCGGTGGGAGTACGATAGTAAGTATGATTATTCTAAGCATATTACAAAAGTAAAGGACCACGATAAGTAATTATTAATTAAATGTATATTATAACACACCACGCACATTGTAATTCTTGGAATCTAGAATGATTTCTTAGGAACCTATTGTATTATTGACCAAATATGGCGTCTACGGGAATTACGTCATCTATTTCATTCGCTTCATTGTAATACTGGAATAATTAAAAGAAATGTAAAATAATACATACTGTCAACAATTTTATATTATTGTAGTGCTGGAAATGGCTGGCGTGTTATTTCGTTGCATGCCTTCAAGAGCTGATTGACATTATTAGTCTAACATTATAATTACTTTATACAATATACAGCGTACAACAAAACGGTGTAGTACTTAATACTGAAAGGTGTGCACATGTACCTAATCAGGATTCACATGGCAAAATATAGATCGCGGCACGTAAGTTGAACCAAAATTGTGGTCTTCTGCGCAGGTACTTACCTACAATTATAGACAAATGTGATAGACGAAAACTTACTCTGCGGTGGTTAAAAATGAAACGCAAGTTAAACCAAATATCAAATTTCATAAAAATAATTTCGGATTTCCTTTCAAACCATTGGATATCTCGAACAAAGTGTTGCGGGAAGTAATCGTTAGGTATTATTATATATAACAATTATAGTAATACTAATCTTAATCCCTATTATTGGCGTAACACCTACATAATTTTTAAGCGATATTCTAGAACTAGTGCAAAGAATTACAATTTCATCTTCAGTGTCAGTTGAAGAATCCAATTCAGAATCTCTGCTATCAGAATCTCCGACTAGGTTATAAATTCTTCCGTCATATTATCGATGACGTGGTCTCTTTTGACGTAAGCTTCTTCGATTGTATTGACGCTATAGTTTAACAAGAATAATAATTTATATTATTTTCTATTAAAAAAATATGTAAAAAAAAACAATTTTATTCCCCTCGCCAGTCTCCCTAAAGTTTGTGTTGTGGTCTTGTCATTTTCGTGAAATCAAATTTTGTGATTACACTTTTGACAGATATATAAGTCGAAGAACTGAAACCTTTTTGCGCGATTGTACTCCGGGCCACGCCAAGCGTGCGAGGGGCGGAGTGTGATTATTTGTCGCAGTGTTGCAATGGTTACGCACAGCCCCGCACTTCTACCGAGACCCGAAAACGTGTTTTGCGTAGTTCAACTTACGTACCGCGATCTGTATCAAAATTTAAATCGCTTATACTTTGATTCATACAAAGTTCACCTCCGTCCGCCTACCCTGCAAGCGCCCTCTGCCCGCGCCACACCCAGTTCAGACCCCGCTTAGACCCTTTGTTTATCTAGTCTACGTTCTGGGGGTCATTAACGTTTTTCGCTTAGTTTTTAAAGAATAAACCTGCCTGAGTATTAGAAAAACTTTGGTTACACACTCAGCATTTTACTAGTTCCTGGGGTGCTGTACTTAGGTCCCAATTGTATGCAAGCTTCTGCGTGTGTAGTTTTAGTATTCTACACCTTTTTGTTACAAACAAACATACATAGTTTACATAGTTTTAGCCATCACTATTACACAAACCAGTAGCTCTACCATGAGTTGGCAACGTAAATGTCATCTATAGTCGATACTCGAGCTCGCCTACCTATTAAGCTTGTGATTGGCGTACTCGCTGTCAATTTTAGTTCTACAATTGACCGCGAGGTGGCACTGTTCTTATTGTCATACATTTTTTTCCGGCAGTCGATACCGAGCATCGATTAGTGGCAATGTTGTAAACGCGTGGTAGACCTACTGGTGTCTTTAGTTTTGTTAAGGGGAACGAACAATCTTGGTCACTGAGACATGACAGTAGCTACTTACTTAATAATCAGTGATATATATATAAGCAGATTATGGTAACCTATTCTACTATATAGGTACAGGGGTACTGGTAATCAATTAGCATCCCTTTAAGAGCATATTCTGTACATCAAAACAAACATTTTTTGTTCTACGACTTACAAAAATTCGTATTTTTTTTTTCCACACATAACTTAAGAAAATTATTTGACCGTCTAAACATAATTAACACTTTGCCGACAAGCCTCGGCCGGCGGCAGCGTAAGAAAGGGATTGAGAAGGGGCAAGTCAAGGTCGTCGTAGCTGTGCTACGCTACGACGCGCTGTTAACTACAAGCATGGCTTGGCTACAGGTAGATGAATGAAGTGTATGCGATGTAATGAAAAGTTCACAAAAACCAAAAAAAAATTTTGTGGGAAATTTGTATAGTTTTGGGAAAAGTTCTAGAACAAAAGTTGTTTGTTTTGATGCACAGAATATGCCCTTAACAGGATGCTAGTTGATTACCAGTCACCCGGAATATAACCTCATACATACCAGATAGCTTTGAAAAATGCTGTATATGTATATCCCCTCACCAGTCGGTTGTCCATATAACAATGAAATTTCTATTGTGTCTGGGTCGTTCGACTGATGAAGTAATAAAGTTTATGAAGATATTAAGTTATTTATAAATTGGGAAAAAAACCCTAAATAAATAACGTGTTACATGGTTTTAGTCACATAACATAACATCAGTCTTTTACATAAATAGATACATACATCTTTTACATAAATAGATACCTAAATTTTTTACATCATACAGAATACGACAGGTTAATTTTATACAACTGCAAAAGCTAAGCAAAATTTGCGATTTAGATAGAGATCTCATCCAGATGCTACATCTGCCTGAAGCCTTTTAATTTTTATTGGCAGAATATTGACCATCTCTTGACAAAGACTGAACTCTTCCTTCATCATTTTAGCAGCATCTTTGTCGCTAGTACATATGTCTACGACTGCCTGGTATGAATCATAGCTCTTCATGACGTGACTTAACTGAATAGTCTTGTCAATAGCTATTCTCTTCATACTATTCCTTCCAATGAATGCATAAGCACTGATCACTGGCCTTATAACATCATAGTCAAGCTTCACAGGAATCTGCCCATTTTTGTCCTTAACAGAATTCAAAAAGTGATCATAGTTCTCGATACTTTTCTCACACAAATTGTTGATTTTCTTTAATGCATGTGGTGTGGGTTTCTCTTTAGTTTTGTTCAGTTTATCCAACTTTATGTTTAAAATATCAGAGTATACCTCACCGAGTTCGTACCACAGCTGTCTGCAGTATTGCAAGTAATATAAGGGATTAATTTCTTTTGTCAGGTCCTCTAGCATGTCAATGCGTCTCTTGTGCATCTTGGCTCTTCTTTCATCATCTTCTTCAAAAAATGCCAAGTAGCTATATGATTGAGAACTGTCTTGCATTAGTTCTATATAATCAGAGGCCAAAGTATCTAACTTATAGTACTCCTTAGCTTTATTCAGCCATGTTTGACAACATAAGAAGACTTCTCGGGCATCCTGGTAGGTGAGAAGAAATTTGTCACCAATTTTGTTTTCATAAACAGACACATCGAGATCAGGAAATATAAGGCTCTTCATATCACCACCACAGATGTTTTCATTGTCTTCAAGGGACAAGTTTGACATATCTGAAACAGGTGAATAATTTTTAGTAGTAATTTAATATAACATGATTTTTTTAATGCCTCAGTTGAGGAATAAAGTTAGGATTACCAGTCTTTAATCTGAATAAAAACAATAACTTGATCAATTCATGGTATCAAGTCTAACAAATTGTGGATGGTACACTTAACTTTTGTCATTGTATTAAATTAGTTAAAGCTTGATAAATAGTAGTGCAATTATGCATTCTGTACTTATTACCAGAAATGTATACTAATATGATATTAGGATTGACAATAAAGTGAACAAACTCAGGCAGTTAGTGGTAAATGATAATCCTTACATACTAACTAACCTGTGATAGCTTCAGTCATTCTCTCAGAATCATTCATGAGACGTGTCTTGGATGCCATCATCAATAGGATACAATATTTAGCCCAGCATCGAGCAACATCTGCTGACCGGTGTTTAAATGTCTCTAGCTTCGCCATATTCACTTCATCACTATTATCCACCTCTCTTAGTTTCTCTCCATACTGTTCCAGTATTTTAGATGCAGCAGCCAAGTGATGTCTTGATTGGAAGAATCCATTCTGTTCCGCAAAGAATTGAGACAGTGTTGCCGAATTCAAAGACCAGTCTATCGGCTCATAATCATTATACTGCAGCTGCCTCCTCAATGTTACATGACAATATATTGCAGATTTCAAGTTCTCTTTCAAAGAACCATATACTTGAGCCAAGTAATACAAAGTTAGTGTGTAAGCTTTCTCCAAGATCATAAAATCAGTTGCATCTGTTTCCCCTGTAGGATTTACAATATGTTCTATAGGCAAAGGCATTTGCAATGTACATTTGAAAGTCTCATACAGCTCCTTAGATTGAAGCAAGTATGTTTTAGCCTTGTCTGGCTCCTCACGGTTACTCCAAAGTATACCCAAGTTATTGTAAATGTTAATTAGAGTGATGACTATTTCGGGTTTAGATGCATTGGGTGAAAGAAGTTCCACACCTTCAACTAATACCTTTTCACTTGCTGTAAGCTCTTCAGTCTCCATGTCTATTACTCCAATATTTAGTAAAACAGCACCTAACATTGCATCAAGCGTACATTGATCAAGGACGATATTAGAGTTAGCAAATTCCTTCAAAGATTCGTGCATATTCGACAGTATATCTTTCGCTTTATATTTGGAAACATAGGGCTCATTTTCCGGATCATTCTTGCTGTCCTCATCCAACAGTTTGCGGACTTTGGTGTAGTTTTCTTTGAAATCATTGAGGATCTCCTTTACAGTCGTATCTGCGGTTACAGTCATATTTCGCCACGGTTTATTTATATGCGTCAATACGTATAATTTAATTAAATATTTTATCAAACAAAATATAGTAATAACAATAATTTGATTTTCTTCTTATTCTTCTTCTTCTTATTGGATCTGACCTAAATTGTCACAACTCTGCCAGTGTTCGTACATGCCAGGGGTGCGTTCTTATTTGTCGTACGACGACGGACGATCGCTTCAAGCAGAGAGACGCTCATCATCCGCCTTTTAAGAACGGCTCTGTATCATATCTGTCACTGTCAAACTCGCTGATCAATCATTTCCAATAAATATGAGTTTACAAACAAACCTGCTTGACACACCCAGCCTAGATCATCGAATAAATCATCCTATAAACCCGCGCCGGTACACCGGTGACCAAATCTATACATTCCATAAAGCCGCGCTGGTACACCGGTGTACCGCAGTCAAAATCCATGTCAAGACTGAATATAAACGTTAACTTTTCAAATATAGAATACATTTCGGTTTATTAGATCTTTTGATTTTGACCTTTAATACTAATAAGCACCTAGAAAACTTTTTTTACATAGAAATATAATTTTTTTTGGTTATGAGTAGGCTAGTAAAAAAACAATGGGCGTCGATACCATATTTCTTAAACTTTCGCAGGTGTGCGTCTGCTAGTGTATTGTTTTCGTGAATAAGTACCATTTCAAGGTAAAAACCTAAGAAAAAGCTTATAATCCTCTTATATTATGGTTTTGTGAGCAATTCCCATAATTTTATAAAGGCAGTCGCCATATTGTTTTGATAACGAGTGGGACTACGATTTTGAGATCTATTTGGATAGCGTTAGAGTATAATATGTTTGTATGACAATTTGTGGTTTTATTATGGATAATTTATAAAATAAGTATGTAGTATAGCTTTTAAAAGTCTATTATACCGTTGTGATTGTATGTATACTCCTTTTACATCTGCTTGAAAGATAAAATTGGTCTTTGTAGAATTTAGTTCATTTGTTTGTTTTTTTTGCGGTTCAAGTTTTTTGTATTTTTTCGGTTGACTTTACCTCTATAATTTGACTTAAAAGAAACAGATAAAATATTAATAGAATAAAGGAAGATGTACTGGCTAGCCAGTGTAAATTTACGGCGTTTACAGATATAAAATAGAACAAATAGCTGTTTTACTACGATTTATTCCTGCAAACGCTCGCAGCGCGCTCTAATTTTTTAAATAGTGAATTTTGGCGCGCTTTTTCCGTTTGATTTGGCGCCATTATATTTTTATTTTTAAGCTACATCAAGGGTTAACTGACCATTTTTGGTCACAACTCTCATCACTTCCATATTTTCCATCTTAGCGACAACGCAGCGGCTGAACTTGCCCTATATAAGTACTACTATATGGGCTGAACACTACTTAAAATGTCTCACTCGATCGGAAGAAATTTATTAAAAGTTATGTATTTTTTCCACGACACACAACTAAAACATACATAAACATAAGTCTACGGAATACAAAAGTAACCTAAAAAACAAACAAAGCTCAAGTCCTAGCTGTCAAATGAAACGTCAGGGCGATATTTATCCACCGATTTCGTGGGGCGACCGGTGCGTCGTCGAGCGACATATAAGAACGCTCCGGATGATCATCGGGCGATCGCTCCGGGCATTTAAAAACACACGGAGCGTCATCGGAGGTCGTCGGACGACAAATAAAAACGCACCCTAGTGTCATAAACCGTGAGGAGTTTGTAGGTTGTAATCTAAGAACATGATCGGTGTTAAATAAAATAGAAAATCAAACAGAATTTATAAAAAGGACCACCCATAGTGACTATCTAAAACAAAATACAACACAAAAAGGATTATACCATATAGGCTAACACACATTAGATCACAATAATTATATGACGGTTTTAGGATGCATGCAATAAAAAACATTTACAGTTTAACTTTATTTATATCCACAAATTTACAGAGTATATAATTAATATCAGAGGAAAAGGTAAAGGATAGTAGGTATTTGAAGGAAGTTGGACGGGGGATATTAGGTGGAAGAATATCATATAAAGAAAAACGAGTTTTAGGGCAGCTAAAGAAAATGTGATCAACGCTTCCCTCATCCAGGCCACACTCACACATTGAGTGATCCCTGATCCTTAGTTTTGCTAAGTGAACTGGAGTACACAAATGACCTAATCGCAGACGGCAAACTGTTGAGGCAGTAACTTTATTGGATTCCCGGAACTTAAAAAACCATGGAGTTTTAGGAATATCTGGCTGAATATCACCATAATACTTTCCTCTGCTGATTTTCGAGCTTTCCCAGTATTTAGACCAGGAATTCTATAGAAGAGATTTAGGTAGAAGGCATAGATCATTGGAATATCTTAAAATGTTCAAGTGACCCGATACGAGCAGCAGTTTTGCCCCAGAGATACCCAAGTGACCAGGAATCCAAGCCAGAACAACATTGATACCGAGAGTGTGGCATTCAAACAGGGCCTTTTTAATTTGTAGAATAACAGGGAAACGGGAAGTTGAACGAAAAGGATTAGAAATAATACTCTCAAGGCAGCTTTTTGAATCCGATAATATTAAGGAATTGTTCAAGTTATGAGATTTCACAAAGAGAATGGCTTCCAATATAGCAATAGCTTCTCCAGTAAATACAGAAGAGTAGGAAGAAATTTTAAAGGATAAGCATATCTTTCCCGAAGGGATCCAGACCGCTGAGCCAACAACACTATCAGATGATAACTTAGATGCATCGGTATACAATAAATGCCAACCTAAAAATTGTAGGTTAATGCGATGATTAAACAGGGCCTGCGCGTTAGGATCATTTTTGTCTATCTCAAAGTGAAGAAGAATATTAGGCTCATAAATAAGGGCTTCATACGAAGTTGAGTAAAGAGGATTACTTGGGAATTGGATGAAAGGCTGAGGGAGCTTGGTAAATTTAATGAAACTAAGAAGCAAACAAGGGAAACTATCTGAGTTCCGAAAGTGGTACTGGTCATAGAGGAGCTGTAATTTTGTGAGAATTGGATGATTACAATTTTGAAGTAATTTAAAAAGATACCGATCTGACAGGAATTGTCTGCATATATTTAGAGGAGGCTCACCACACTGGACCTGCATGGCGTTAATGGGAGATGATTTCATAGCTCCCAGAATTATGCGCAAACATTTGGATTGAATTTTAAAATTTTTGTCTTGACCAGATTTATTGCATAAATTTAAAAGGAATGACCCATAATCAAAATGACTCCGTATTATGGCATTATACAGAAACTTTTGGGAATACGGATGGGAGCCGCACCAAACCCCTGAAAGCACCCGAAGTATATTTTTTTTTTGTTTTATTTTGTGTGTTATCTGCGATCAGTCTTTGGACTATGAGCAGGTTTGTTGTGTTATTTTGGGCATATAGGAAGAGTGATCCAATGAGCACATTTCCTTTTCTTTAAACATCACTTCTGTCTAATCCTATGATGTGTTGTCTTAGTAGCCTCTTTGGATAGGTGATGGCAGTTAGCTTTGTAGCTAATGGGTTAGGATGCATGCTCAGCCGCTTTTTATACTTAGCTGACAAAAGTATTATTTCATCCTTGACTGTTTTCATTTGTAGTTCTTCATGCAACTCAGTAGTCCTCAGGAACCATGGAGCATTCGATATGCTTCTTAGGATGTATATTCTGTGCTCTTTGTATGATAGAGACATTCGAGTTGCAAGCAGATCCCCATAGTTGAATGCCATAACTCAAGATGGGCTTTAGTATGGCTTTATAAATTAATAACAGTGCTTAGAACAGAGTTTCTACCTATCAACCACAAGATATTTCGGTATCGGAAGTTGAGTTTATCTCTTTTTTTTCGCAAGCGTGTTTTCCACGTCAGTCTACGATCTAGGTGCATTCCTAGGTATTTCACAGAGTCACTGTGTGGTAGTGTGTTTGCTCCCAAGTTAACAGGTAGGCAAACTCCTTTGCGAAGGGTGAATGTAGCGTGTGTTGATTTTGTGGCTGTGGCTTTGATTCTCCACTTTGTCAACCATTGCTCTATTTTGTCCAGCCCCTTTTGTAGAGACTGCGATGCCTTAGCTGGGTCTTTGCTACTAGCGAGGATAGCAGTGTCGTCAGCGAAGGTAGTAGTTACTACCCCTGGAGTTTCGGGTAAGTCGGAAGTGAAAATAGTGTATAGGACAGGGCCAAGGACTGATCCTTTAGACATTCCTTCTTGTATATCTTCAAAGCCCGAAGTGTGCTCTCCATCCAATACTTGGAACATTATTTCCGAGAGATATGACTTAAGAATTCCGAAGAACGGGTTTGGTAAAGAGTCTTTATTTTACAGAGGAGTCCTTTGTGCCAAACCTTATCAAAGGCCTGTTGTATGTCTAGGAAAGCTGCTGAGCAGTACTCTTTGAGTTCTAGAGTTTTTATAATCGGGTCGACGACTCTGTGAACTTGTTCTATTGTTCCATGTTCCTGTCTAAATCCGAATTGATGATCTCGGATTATGGATATTTCAGTAAGAGATTTGATCATTCGAGTAAGTAGGATCTTTTCAAAGAGCTTTGAGATTACTGGTAGCAAGCTAATAGGTCTATAAGAGCCAACCTCATTGGGAGATTTTCCTTCTTTATGGATCATGATTATTTGTGAGATTTTCCAGACACTTGGGTAGTGGCCAACTCTCATGATGCTGTTAAATAACATAGTGAGAAAAATTACTCCTTTCTTTGGTAGCTGCATAAGGATCTCTTTGGTGATTTGGTCAAATCCTGGAGCCTTTTTGTTTTCAAGCTTTGTTAAATGTTTGACTATTCGTCGGCTTAAGCGGTAAATCCAGCTAGAAGTCCTGATTAATTATAGAGTCTATTTATGTGTCTCTGTCTACAGTAGTATTGTTATTTTAAAGAAAATAACATTGAATCAGATATTTATTTTAGAGTTACAGACATAAAGAAACCACAGAATTCGCCTTATTTACATAGGTCCAGAAGGATAGTTTTCATACAAATGACATTTAAAAGTGAAGCAAAAAATATTTATTTGATGTTGGCCATCCTGCCAGATCTGACAATATTGCAAAACAATACTTATGGTTCTATCTTGCCATAGGAAATATTTTACCCGAATCATAATTAGGGTAATTAAAATATGAACGGATTGAGTTGTTTTCTCAACAAAACTAACGAATTTAATGTTAATACATTTAAGTGTTGTGTGGCGTTAGTAAAAATTAAAATTGCATAGCTGTAGCTTCTGTATCATTGCATTAATGCGAAATCTTGTATGTGTGTTGGATGTCTGTGTATTAGTTATTCCTTCACACTGGAGTGATTTGCACTTTTTGAACAATATTTGAAGATATGGGGGTTCGCAGTGGTGAATACAGATACCATAGGTAAACACTTATGCTCCTTTTGTATCATCATTATAATTACCACTCATTACACAATCGCGGGGTATATAGTATTCTATTAAAATCACATTATTAAGTACTAGCTACACCACGCGGTTACACCCGCATAGTGATGCATGATGATGATGAGAAAAGTATCATTCTATTAAAATCACATTATTAAGTACTAGCTACACCACGCGGTTACACCCGCATAGTGATGCATGATGATGATGAGAAAAGTATCCTATGTGCGTATATAGGTATATATATATCCAGCGCCTCATCTACCTCCATATCAAAATTCATGCGGTTCAATCTTAGTCCTGTTTTGCATTTGACTTGATCTTGTGAACTCATTGATAAACTGAGTGGATAAAAGTTGGTTTTACGATCATCTGTAAACAAACTTTTATCCCAGTATTGGTCTCATAACCCAGTCAAAAGTCTAATAAAATCCAATTTATAGTCGAAATTTATAAATAAAAAAATTATCACAGCTGAGTGTTTTAAGGCTGTTTGATCAGAAAAGATCGAAATAGACTTAATGATATGCAACAGACTATACAATAAGTTTAACAAGTTTTACAAGTTTCTGCATACGGTTTATATTTGGCCTTAGCAAATATGACCATGTCTCTGAATTCCGTTAAGTGCGGAATTCAGAGACATGTGTTCAAGTGGATCGTTGTCGCCGGAATGCTCATATCCCTACTTCATAGTATAAATTCAATCCCTCATTCCCAGGATATCTTCAGGAAATTTTATAAGTACAAATAGTAGTTTTGTTAAATAAATAAAATAAATACGGAAGCAAATTCTTAAAAAAAAAATGTTGAATTTTTACATGTTGGAAGCTCCTTTTCTCTACGATCATCAGAGAACTTAATGTTAAGTACCCCGATACACCGCACCACATTTTTTGGTTCTTCCTTTTGTGTTGAAGCTGTTCGTCTATGGAACACTTTACCCTACGAAATTAGATGCGAACTTTCTCTGGACATCTTCAAACATCATGTCAAAGCATTTTACTTCGCGATAACTGCAAACCTACTTACTATCTTTGTTATAATAATTAAATGGTATATGTACAGTTATATATATATATATATATATTTTGTAGTATATATGTATAGTATAATTATATAAGTAAAGTGTGTATATATTACGAGTATAAGTATTTTTTCTAGCTATATTCTTGACTTTTGCTATATGTAGTGTTTAGTACACTTGTTTTATACACCACCGCGTTTATAAGTGTATGCCTATTTCTTTATTTGTATGGTTGTCTGGAAGAGATCGCTCTGAGCGGTAAGTCGGCCCATTCTGACACTTTTAATTTCAAGTATTTAATTGTGAACTATTTTTGATTGTATTATTAATTTTATCTTATTTCATAATTTGTATCATATTTTTGTATTGTGGTGTTACAATAAAGAGTTAATTCATCTCTCTATCTAATTTGAAAAAATATCTGTTTATTGTGTCTACGTGAAAATAAATAACTAGTCGAACCAAATAATACATAAACCAAATATCAAAAATAAAGACGGCAATCTAGGATAATATTAATGTACAATAAATTGTCTCTAAGATTTACCAATCTACATTATAACTTGTTCTTAAAAAACCTGTTTGTTTTTTCTAAACTAATAGCATAGCAAAAGTATTTTATAAGTTAAAATAAAATATTGATATGTACCAAAGTGTATCTTTAACTGGATCTTTTGGAAACCTAAATGACACCCAATCGGGAAACTAAACGAGCAGAGTGGTAACACTTATTGAATTTTGCATACTATTAGAAAAATATCTTGTAAAACATTTTAAAAGAGGGGTTGGAGACTGCTTTTGCGTGAAGGGCGACCGTGGTCTCCTTTGTTTTACAATTACTCTATTTTTTACGCAATCTAATCGCACAAATGGTATTTTTGATTTTTCATCATACTAGTATCCACAGCGAGTGACACTTGTTGACTGATTTTGAATTTGACAAGTGAAAACCAAGTATCCTTGCTATGGTTACGTTTTTTTGCTTCATGATCTTAGACGTATTAGGCATCTGGAGACTATATAATATCTATGAAAGAAACTTTGTATAGTAAAACCATAGATTAGTCTCATTTCTAATAACCGCTATGTAGTCTGAGTTTCTTATTTATCTATAGATATTTTAGTCTATGGATTATTTATCCAAGAATATTATTGTCGTGGATTTGTCGTGAAACAAACAAATTTGTTTTGTACGAGTTACAACTCAAAAAACACAAAATTATGTATTATTTGTGACGCTTCATGTTTTATTAAACATTTTATATTTATTACACAAGGTAGTACACCGAAATATTTGTGATGTTCCTACCGTGGTTTCGTCATAACTACGGTCCGCGATAAGTCATGTCAGATTGTGCACTGGTAGCCAATGCAAGCGAACACGATGCTAGCATGGACGTGGGGAACGACAAGTCTCTATTCGAGCCCACTGTTGATATGATGGTAAATGACTTTGATGACGAGAGAACTTTAGACGAAGAAGAAGCTTTAGCGGCAGGCGAGCAGCACGACCCCAAGGCCGAGCTGAACAGTTTACAGAAGGAAGGTGATATGCCATTGGAAGAGCTGCTAGCTCTATACGGTTACGATAACAGAATGGACCGACCGGCCCCGGAACACATCCCGGAAGTAGTTCCGAATATTGAGACACATAATTCATTGACTCCATCAGGGTTGCAGCAGTTGTATATTGAGCAAACTACAGAGCAGGTTAACTTGAACCCAGCTGAAGCGTCGCGCCGGCTCCGTTCTGGTTCAAGGTCAGAAGAAGAAGATGACTATGATTATAGTCCAGATGAAGAAGAATGGAAGAAAATTATCATGGTTGGCAGTGATTACCAAGCGGTAATACCTGAAGGCTTATGTAGTTATGACGATGCATTGCCATATGAAAATGAAGATAAACTGTTGTGGAACCCGAGTATGGTAGATGAAATAGTTACTGAAAATTATATGAGAAACGTATATGCTTTAAAGTCAGGTACAGGTGTTGATGCTGTACCTCGAGGTAAACAGCTCCGTGATGATGAAGAAGCATTGTTTCTACTCCAGCAATGCGGTCACAATGTTGAAGAAGCTCTAAGGCGAAAACGGATCTCTTCACAAACCCCTGCACATGTCAGTTTATGGTCTGAGGAGGAATGCCGAAACTTTGAGAATGGTCTCAAAGCTCATGGAAAGGATTTCCATGTGATAAGACAAAATAAAGTACGAACCAGATCAGTTGGAGAATTAGTCCAGTTCTACTATATTTGGAAAAAGACAGAAAGGCATGATATATTTGCAAATAAGGCTCGTTTGGAAAAGAAAAAGTATACAGTTCACCCAGGGCTTACAGATTATATGGACCGATTCCTGGAAGAACAAGAGACATCTGGGCCTGGCATAATGAGAGCAATTTCACCACCTCCGATGATGGTTTATGCTCCAAATCCTGCTATGCAACCAGATCCTCTAGCATTAGGGGACAATGAGGTATTTTCCCAGTTGAATGCTCACACCCCACCTCCAAGAGCACTTTCAATGGATGAACAAGAGCCTGAACCTGGCTCCTAATACATGAACTATTGGTACTCAAGCCATTTGCCATGTAGAAATGCACTGTTTTACATTACTGTACTATCTCAATACTCTGACACTAATCCAGACAAGAGTGCCTGATTAGCAGGTAACCTGTATTGTTATTGTACTAGCAATACTTTGAATATTTCCCTAGAAATAGGTGTTTTGGCTTGCAGGTAGTACTTATGTGTACAAAGTTTCCATTTCGGGCAATCGCCAACTTTAAGGCCAACTTGCACTAGGTCAGCTAAATAAAGTTAGTGTTATACAGATTCAAACATCATTTTATCTCTATTGACTTCCACACAAAAGACAAATGCTACAGTGTGTTAATTTTTTTTAGGGTTAATGAACCCTTCTGCTACTGTAATTGATTTAAACAAAAGATTTCAATTCATAAAATTACGAATGTACTTGGTAGGGTAAGGGTTAAATATATTATATTTAAATAATTAAGTGTTGTGCATAGGCAACAGTACTCGCAAGCTCCCTGAGGAAAGAGAGCTAATGCAAATTGAATCCAATGTATGTTTCCCATGTCATAGCCAGATAAAAAAAATTTACCTTATTGAGTAACAAAAGTACTTTGATATAATATAAATACCTAGTACTCCCTCATTCACAAATCACTAATTGTAACTAATCATGTTTTATCAATTGACAAAATATTTTATATGTAAATGACTGACTTAAGGTATTATAATGTAGTGATAATTATTATATTTTAATAGTAGTAGTTCAACAGTACAATGTAAATAAAATTTGTGTTGATCATGCGTTTGTGGGTAAGGGAATGCTTATATCTTGTTTGTCGAAATCTTGTTAGACGGAAGTATTTCATTTAAGAATAAACAGTGCGAAATAAATGTGTTTATACCTTGTTTCAAGCTTATAGTCCCATATCCTGGATCAAGTCATTGAATAGTGAGTCACAATACTCAGTGAGTCAAACATGTCAATGAAGTCAGTTGGCATGCGTGAATATGTACATAATACGGTATTATTACTTATTCTGTGGTATTACTTGATAATTCGAATAGTTCCCTTATTTTGAATTGAAAGAAATCAAAGAGATACACATTCATGAAAACTTGGTCTTAAGTAATGATAATCAAGAAGCTTCTAAAGAAAAGTGGAGAGTTGTCTTGCTTGCCATATTTATCATACGTAGGGTTGCTATCCATCCGGGTTTCCCCAGATTTGTCCTAGTTTAGAGGGCATCCGGGGAGTGCCATGGTGGGGTTTCATCTATAGTCGGGGCTTAAAAATCTAGGGCTATAAGTCTAGGGCCTAACATAAAAAACAAACTGATTATTAACACAATTTGTAACAAACTGTCATATGATTCTGTTTTGTTAGGTACCTACATTTAATGATGATAAAAGATGATTAAATTTAATTTTAAGGTCTGAAAATAAATAAAAACATGATTTATTACACTATGTTTTAAAAAACCTGTTGACATGTCCGGTTTCTGGGCTCTAAAATCCGGGGTTTTCACGTGTCTTGTCTTGGATGCCAAATTTTAGAGATGGCAACCCTAATCGTATGGATCATAAATGATACAAATGAAATGTCAAACTTGGTCATTATCAATATCATATAGATGAAATTACAGGTAGGTATTCCAACAAAGCATGGAGAGAAGTATGATAAATATCAAATATAAGCAGAAAGAGACCGTTTTTTGGATTTAAGAACCAAATGTGACAAATTAAATAAAAAGATTAAAATATAAATAACACCAGACAGAACATACCATGAGAGTAACAAAAGAAAAGTGGATTAAATATTTAATCGAATCGTAACTAATATATATATATATATATACAGCATGACTGGTTGAACACTTTACATAAACAAGGACATGATAATTCATGGTCACATGAAACGTTTAAAAAAATAAAATTAAAAAAATACCGTTAAACTACAGAGGAAACCTTCATTCTATGAATGTGCTATAACTCGAAAATTATGGACACCGTCCGAACGGGGTTAATGACCCAAAGCGCCGCGCCACGTTCAAAGGAATCAAGCTGCGTCCGAACGGGGTTAATGACCCAAAGGGCCGCGCCGCCCGCGCCGCCAAAGGATGCCGCGATCGTCGGCCGCCCGCCCGCCCGGCCGCGCCGCGCTTTTATTACTACACGCGCGCCGCGAGTGACCATGTTTATTGTTTTGAGTAGACAATTAAAGTTAAATTAGGTAAATATTAGGCACCTATTTTTTTTTCTTAATTAGAACGAGAATCGAGTACTGAGCACTATATATCAATATGTAAAGTGTTCAACCAGTCACCCTGTATACATATAGAGGGTAGAATGAAGGAAGACGCAAGAAAAAATTAGAGGATGATTTATTTTGAAGGAACTAGGAAGTAGCATCACCAATATGGCGACGACTAGCACAGACTCAGAAATTTCAGAATATTGATTATTGTGAAACTGTGTATACCTACCTAGTCCTTATATATACAGTAGGTACCTACCTACCTATCAACAGTTAACCCGTTGCAGGCGCACAATTGTACCTTACATACCTTAAAATAACACGAAAGAAGACTGATTAATTGGCAAGGAAACATAATGCTAACAGTCACAATGAGATTAACTATCGAGACGTTTTACTTCTTGAATATGAAGTTTAATCATAGCAAATTTTATGCTATATCTACCTATAGCTATATTATATATAGAAGATATATTAATCATAGTTGTCAGAAAGTTTTATAGTTAGTATTTAGATTCAAATACTATTTTTGATAGATTAATTAGAAAAACAATACTTACAACGCGGTCACATTAACTCGACTCATCGCTGGAATGCGGGACCGGGTCCCCGCTCGCTTCTCCCCGCATTCCCTTTTCTCGCCCGGCAAGTGTCAGTACGGTCAGCATCTTTATTACCGATACACGCGTCGATAATTTGGCTTGTTTTCTGTTTTTGTTATATACTTAGTTTTTGTTTTGTTAAGTTTTTTGTTACTTATGATCGTTAAATATTAACTGTTGAACTTGTGTTCAAACCAGAATAACATGGGGAAAGTTATACACAGTGAAGGGAGAAATCTCGTGTTAAAAGTGCTACAGTTCTTAGAGAATGAGAAGAAAAATAAACGTTTTTCATACCTGTGTCGCAACTGGCATATCAAAAAGTACTCTTACTCGGATAAAAATCGGTACCTATCATTGCCGCGTACTTCTCCCGACACTAGTCCAAGAGCTAGTTCGAGCAGTATGAGTATTAGATACTAGCAGTACTCCAAATAGGAGACATCAGATAGCAGCAGTGAAAGTGAGAGCGAGAGTGAAGGCGAAGTCAGTTTAATGACAACTTTCAATCCATTGTTTATAGCGATGATGACTAAAAGATAATCGACTACATTCCTGTCGAAAAATGCCAAATAAATAAATATTAATTGGGTACCCATACAACAAATGTGTTTTTCCTATTTTTATGCTCAATTATTAATAACGGTAACAGGTAGACACCTTAAATTTTCACAGAATATGTAGTTGTATACGAGTATTACCTTTCAAAATAAATATATATATTTTATTAATTTAACAAACTTAATAAAGGCCACTTGGCTGGTTTTTTTTGCACACCGTACTTGAGCGCAAAAATGACGTCACATGGTCAAGCGTCTAGTTAATGTAACCGCGTTGTACCTACATGAAAAGATAAATCATTCTTGTTTTTACACTAGTCCCAGTATATGTGCTGCAGTTTCTGAACACGCAAGAAGCGCTCGTAGCAGAGGAAGCACTCGTAGCGGAGTTCGACTTGATCGGCGATCTTAACCGATCAACAAGTTAAGCATCTCTTGCTGTGGTCGGGACTTGGATGGGTGACCGCTAGTGGCGTTTTTCAACTGAGCGCTTCCGTGCTTCCGAGGGCACGTTAAGCCGTCGCGCGTCGGTCCCAGTTGTTTGTCTTAGGACATTCGTTAGGCTATGTCGAATGTTCAACTTCAACATGGGTTGGCCACTAACCTATCCACCGAGCCGCACTGGGCCCGCGTGGTGGATTATGTCCCAACTCCTCTCAGGAAGGCTCGAGTCCCAACAGTGGGAACAAAATGGGCTGATTATGAAGGCAATAAAAATATAAATATAAAAAATATAAATAATAGATAAAAGGCAAAAAAGCAAAGAGAAAGATTTTGACATCATGGTCGAGATGAAACAATTACTTAAAGCTTTTACGGATAGCCAGGATCAAAAAGTTGATAAAATATGTACTGCGGTAGAGGATATGCGACAAACTATTGAATTTATCTCACAAAAATATGAGGTGTTAAAAGTTCAGCAGGATAAATTAGAAATGGACAGAAAAGAAGATTTAAAATAGATTAAAACACTAGAGGATAGATTAGAATATTTCGAACGCAGCTCCGTCAACATGTTTGGAAATTCGGAACATTCCTTCATCACCGACGGAAAGAAAATCTACACTTCTGGAAAATGTCATGAAGATAGGCAAATGTATTAATGCTCTTGTACAGCCGCATCAAGTCAAGGACATTTTTCGAATTAAGTCTAAGGATCCAGCAAGCAGAACAATAATAGTTGATTTTACTAGCGTATTAGATAAAGAGAAAATAATTACCATGTTTCGGCAATATAATAAACTCCACTCGAGACTTACCTCTGAGCATATCAAAATAAGCGGGCCCGCTAGACCGATATTTATCTCCGAGAATCTCACTGCCAAAATGAAACGCTTATTCTACCTTGCGCGAGATTTTGCAAAATCAAATGATTTCAAATATTGTTGGGTAACTAACGGACAGATATTTCTGCGTAAAAGAGAAAATGGATCTTTGATTAAAATTACGCAAGAATCTGATTTGAAGAATCTGCCCAAACAGATATGACTAGAAAACCATAATTTGGAATACATCCTTGCAGCCGAGAGATGTTCTATAATAATGCCTTTTACTTTTATGCTTCTTGTAATGTTCTCATTGGATATAATAATTTGTAATTTAAATATTTTTGCGAGTGAACTGCTTTATAGTCTAACACACACTACACACATGTTCAAATACATTACACACTTACCTAATCACATTTCAAACATTTTCGTGTTCACCTTTCGTAGATCTTACATAGTTCTACGACATACCCGCGTATTGAACAACTGGCAATACTTTAATTACTGCGAGCTTTTGGTAATGCAAAGTGTGCAAGATTCTGTCAAACACGGCAGTATTAGTCATATTAAAATAATTCCCATGTTCTTAATAAAGCTTATTAATGGATAAGGACCATTTTGCAAGTGATGTTTTAGATAATATTTCCGTATCATTTGCGTATAATTGCAGTCCAGAAGAGAGTGGAGGCTTTATTAGAAATGCTGATAGTATAAAAAATTTTCACGTAAACATCCGAAGCATAAACTGCAATATTGATAAACTTTTAGTTTTTCTACAGCGAATTAGTTATCAACTAGATTTAATCGTACTTTCGGAATGTTGTTTAAGTAAAGCTCCGATTGTCCCCGTTCTTCCTGGGTATCTTTCACATGTATCTTCTTGTAATAACCAAAATGAGGGTGTGGTAGCATATGTGAGAAGTGGTCTGGTGTGCAACGTTGAAGTTCCTGATTTCTCCGATGCTAACTGCATTATTCTAAAATTTTCAGATCGTATTGCAGTAGTGGCTTTATATCGTTCTCCTTCCTACAAAAACTTAGATCCCTTCATTAGTCATCTTGACTCCGTACTACAAAACTTGAACTCTTTCACTACGCTAGTCCTTATTGGAGACACCAACATTAATATAACTTTAGATAGTACTGATCAAAAAGCAAATGACTACCTAAATTTAACCGCTTCCCATGCCATGCTTCCAGCACACCGTTATCCAACAAGAGAGGAACGATGTCTAGATCACGTCATACTTCGGTCCTCAAAACATGCAACTACACTTGTCTTGGACTCATCAATCACAGACCACGCCCCAGTTTTGGTCTTTTGTGAAACTAAACTAAAAGCTAACATTACAAATCGTACAACACAAAAATATGATATACCTGCCATCGTAAATGCTTTGGAATATATAGACTATTCCTCTCTTCTCTCTACAAAGGACCCAGAAAGCGCATCCAAGCAGTTAGTTGAGATTATCTCTTCTAATGTACAGGCACATACCAAAGAAATAATTACTCCTAGTAGAAAAAGAATAATCAAGCCATGGATTACTCCTGGTCTTTTAAGATGTATTCGTCACAGAGACAAACTATTTAAAAAACACAAACGAAATCCTAACATTGAAGATCATAAAATTGTATACCTTAGATATCGAACTTTTTGCAGCAAATTACTAAAAAAAAATATAATAAAAAAAAAATAAAGTTAAAAATAGTTACGAAAAAAATGAAATTCAGAAGGCCAAGAGTAGTCCCAAGGAAACCTGGAAAATAATTAAGCGGTTAGGCAACCTAAATAGTAAACAATCATCTTCCTTCGAGTTACTAAAAATGGGTACATCTCCTTCTCTATCTGTTGATAAAGTCAACTCCTATTTTGCTAGTGTAGGCGCAAACTTGGCTTCGAAAATAGCTGAACTTAATCAAGTACAGCTGTCTTCAACTAAACCATCATGCCCCCCAATGCCTAGTTCATACTTAAGCTCACGTTCAATGGCTCTTTTTAGCGTAGATAACCATGAAATAGAATCTATTATACTTAATCTCAAAGACAGGTCTGCAATAGGGTGGGATGGAATCCCTACTTCGGTTATTAAATCTGCAAGACATGTTCTTATTCCCATATTTAATTATGTTTTCAACCTTTGTCTGTCAACTGGAGTTTTCCCCACAGTATTTAAAAGAGCGATTGTTCACCCTATATTTAAAAGTGGCGATAGAGACAATGTTTCGCATTACCGACCCATCTCAGTGCTCACAGTGTTGTCAAAAATACTTGAGAAAATACTCAACAAGAGACTTATAAGTTATTTAGATGAACACAATATTTTATCAAAAAATCAATTTGGCTTTAGAAGAAATAGATCAACTGAAGACGCCACATTGGAAGTTTCAGACACTATAGTTAAAAATTTTGATAAAAAACTTAAAGTTTTAAGTTTTTTATCAAAAAAAAATTTTTTAAGGCATTTTCTTAGATTTATCGAAAGCATTCGATACCGTTTCCATTCCTATTTTACTCTCCAAGCTCGAACACATTGGTATTAGAGGTGTTGTGCTAAATTTGTTTTCAAGTTATCTTAAAAACCGTACACAGTCGGTTAAAATTGAAAAATATGTTAGTAACGAAGAAATAATAAACTACGGTGTACCACAAGGTAGTGTCCTTGGACCTTCGTTGTTTTTGATATATATCAATGATCTTTGCAATAAGTCTCTCCCAAACTGTAAAATAATTACGTATGCTGACGACACAGTTCTACTGGTACATGGTCAGGACTGGACAGAGACTAAGGTTTTCGCGGAAGATGCGCTAAAAGCTGTTAAAGACTGGTTAAACTCCAACCTCCTCACGTTAAACTTATCGAAAACTAAAGTAGTCCCCTTCTCGGCAAACATTTTTTCTCGACCACCTTCCTCCTTCAGAATTTATGCTCATTCCTGCACAAATAGTAGTCCCAGTGACGCTTGTAGCTGCGTTAGTATCGATTGCACTGAATGCATTAAGTATCTAGGTATCATGGTTGAGAGTTCAATGTCTTGGAAGCAACATATCAACACCACAGTCTCTCGTATTCGAAAACTTATCTATGTTTTTAGAAACACGTAACGTGGCTGATTTCAAGTGTCTTAAAACTGTTTACTATGCTCTGGCCCAGTCGATACTGACTTACTGCATTACCTCCTGGGGTGGTACCTACAAAAATTCAATGTTACCACTGGAACAAGCTCAAAGAGCTATACTAAAGGTTTTAGCTAAGAAACCAATTCGTTTCCGCACTGTTGAACTTTATTCACTTTTTGAGGTACCAACAGTTCGGCAACTCTTTATATTACAAGTCATTCTGCATAAGCACTCGCAAATTTCCTATGACCCTAATACAAATAATAAACGAAGATCGGATATAGTTTGTAAAACTGAACCTCACCGTACGATGATCGCAAGTCGCCATTATTTTTACATTAGCTCACGTCTTTATAATAAACTTAATAAAATTTTAAATATTTACCCACTGCCCCTACACAGTTGTAAAATTAAAACCCTAAAATGGCTCATAACTTTATCATATGATGATACAGAACTATTTATTTTGAAATGTAATTAGTGACCTCATAGGTTAATACACACACACACACACACACGCCACTCTTACACGACTCAAATCTTAACTTATTTCTTAATTAGTACCTGTCTCACAACATTCTGAAGTATTTAAAATATATTATACTTATTACATATATAAACTACTTCATATTTTTAACCTAATAATAATAATACTATTGTTACAGTTAAACTTTGTAAAAACCTATTTTAAATTTTTATAATATTTCATATAAGAGCATTGTATCTAGTAGGTGTTATGGAGGAGGGCGTTGCTACCTGCGACACAGTCTTTGTACTATAGCGGTTAGCATCGTTCAATGTATTTTGTTTCTTATGTTTTTCTGTACCACAAATAAAGATTATTATTATTATTATAATTATCGCGAATAAGATCATTGTAGGCGTTGTGGCCTCTTTAAGGACCATTTTAATACGTTTTTAACCATAAGCCGATAGTGCCGATGCTTCTGGCCATTGAAAATAATCCATCTTATAAATAAACCACTGCGACTGTCACGGACAAGCGTAATGCTTACCATAAGGCGCCCGACTTGCCCGTCTCGTCCAGTAATTGCAAACAAAAAACTTAACTTTGACTAAGATTTAGGTTGTAGCCCTGTCAAAGATTGGCACTCGCAGCGCTCGCTTTTTAGCTTCAAAGTGACATTTCCTCATACACATGAGTTTGCTCGTAGTAATATGTGCGTCGACTAAGCAAGAAACGTGCAGTAGTTATCGAAAATAATAGATACAAATACGAAGAATCACTTTTATTTTCAAATTATAAATATATATCGATAATACAGTAAAAACAGGATAAAATCATATCTTCTTCATTATATCTGGCTATCTGTACGTACGAGTATATGAACCATTATCCATTGGTAAAAATCAACAAAATAAACTCTTATAAAATACAATTTATAAAGTGGGTATTTACATAAAATTATATGTACCTACCTACTTACATATATTGGTTGCTTGCAATTATAATTTAGAGAGGTCAGAGGGTAACATTGTAGGTTTACAGACATGACTTTAAATGTTACGATCAAAATCAACCCTCATAGTAAATATTATATTTTTAAATTTTAATAGTACGAGTATATGAACCATTATCCATTGGTAAAAAATCAACAAAATAAACTCTTATAAAATACAATTTATAAAGTGGGTATTTACATAAAATTATATGTACCTACTTACGTATATTGGTTGCTTGGAGTTCAGAGGGTCACATTGTAGGTTTACAGACATGACTTTAAATGTTACGATCAAAATCAACCCTCATAGTAAATATTATATTTTTAAATTTTAATAGTACGAGTATATGAACCATTATCCATTGGTAAAAAATCAACAAAATAAACTCTTATAAAATACAATTTATAAAGTGGGTATTTACATAAAATTATATGTACCTACTTACGTATATTGGTTGCTTGGAGTTCAGAGGGTCACATTGTAGGTTTACAGACATGACTTTAAATGTTACGATCAAAATCAACCCTCATAGTAAATATTATATTTTTGAAATTTAATACGAATAAGTTAGTTATACATCATAAAACAGCTAGGTACCCACAGTTGGACGTTACCGGGAAAAATATAAACCAAATGTTCTTAAAGTTATAACCAGATAAAAATACTACACTAACTTAATCAAATATCACAATGTCCAAACGTCACCTCAACACAATGTCAGCTTGCAGCCGTTTTTCACACAAGTACCAAGTACCTACATATCCAACATCAGTCGACAGAGGCGGTCTCAAGGGGCCCCCCCTCGAAACCACCTAGATCCTCACGCATAAAAAAGATTCAATACTCTTTATAGCTATTGCATTGCAACTGTATGAGAGTGTGCTCGAGCAGTGACATCTTTTAAATACATGTAGTTTGAGAAAAATACCACGTATTCTCCATCGCTAGATTTATAAAAACTTCGCTGGAACCTTCTCTACGATATTATGGTTTTCTGATAATTATATGATGCCAAAGTATCTTTTAAGTACTTATTTCACATCATGCCACAGCATGCATGAAAATTTTTTCTCACAGGAACATTTCCATGTTAAAAGTAAGTATTCTATGTGTTATTCTTGGACCTTTAGTATCTGTTTAATATAGCAAATTGCATTAAACACACACAGAATACACGCCTTAACTAAACTGAGGTGTAAAAAATACGCTTTCGCTATTCTCTGGACATTGTAATGCGGTGATGAAACCACGGTGTCATTTCGAGATCGCTTTTGCTCGCGGTTTTTTAAAGTTCTTGTACAATATATAAATACTAGCTGCTCTCGGCGTTTTCACCCGCGTGGTGATGGATGATGATGATGATGATGAATCTTATATAGCGTATGTTACTCAGGGTGGATGTAGCTTTCCAATGGTGAAATAATTTTTGAAATCGGTTCAGCACTTTTTGAGCCAATTCGTTACAAGCATACTTGCATACAAATCTTTCCTCTTTATAATATTAGTATAGATATACTTAGATTAACCACGATATCATATCGATCATGGGGCTGGTTTCTTCTATGATTATGACGCACGAAGAATAGTTCATTTTCCCAGCTGCGTGGACTCTATTTTTCCCTTCTTTTCCAGTAGACAGATACATAGATTCTTTGTTAATGGTCTCTGCGACTCGAATGTCAAAACTTTGCCAGTATTTTACGTGATATGATTCACAAACTGCATGTAGAAATTAAAATAAACTTTTAAAATATCGTCGGTGATTAGAACGGAACTGACTGTTTCACTCAGGACTTAGCCAAGATTTGTCACCAGCAGGGCTATTATGTATCTCAGTTGCAATCAAATGTTTATTATAAATCGAAAAAAATTGCGGCTTTATGTCAGTTTTGTCAGTTCCAGTCAACAACTTAGGGTGTGTTCCAGTCACTGTAATTTTCATAATTTTCGTTACTTTTATCCAAGTTGTTCCACACACGCTAAGAATTATCACTATTTCATTGTTATTATCACTTTGTTATTGATGCTAAAATAAGCTTATTTTATACATATTACTTATTTGGCAGGAGACGGCTTCGGTAAACTTAGAAATAGTTCTCGTTGCGGATCCGAAGACGGTGAGAACGTTAAAAAATATGATCTAACGAAAATTTTGAACTTTTTAATTTTTACGTATTTGTTTGACGCAAATGTCGTTCACCCATAGACGATCTCAACGAAAATTATGTTGCTTTCGATCTTTTCCAAATGGAACAGCTTATTTGGGGGTGATAATTATTAACGTTCTGGCAAAAATATCATGAGACTGGAACACACCCTTACAACATTTTTGCTTACTGGAGTTGTCGAAATTGAAACAACGTTTTTCAAAATTTCCAATTCAATTCCTTTTTTTATATATGGCTTGTGCCCGGTTGCGCAATTTTGCTAATGTCGCGTGGATAAAGAAAGAAACAAACAAAGGAGATTGATCAGTGACATTATATAGAAGATAAAGATGCTTGGAATACTCCACTTCTGGCAAGCTGTCTCTCTGCCACCCATAAAATGTAATATGTGTAGTACCTAAGTAGAAACATTGTAAAAACATCTATATAAAAAGAATGGCCCGAGTTTCTTGCCGCTTCTTCTCGGTAGGCTCTATATATTTTGGAACGCGGCGGTAGTTTTTAAAGTACATTATAATGAAAAATTGACGTACCTATGTGCGTCTTTGGTGCCTAAATTGAATAAATTATTTTGACTTTGACTTTGGTGCTATTCAAAGTGTGGTCGGTGTAGAGATTTGAGACCACCAATTTTGCACCTGGGTTCTGTAACAAGGAGGACAGGATTAACATTTGATTATAACTGCAATACGTAATTACCCTGCTGGCACCTCACAACTGTCCCTGCCGCTGTCAGTAAAATTCTTGTTAATTTCCTTGGCAAGTAGATATAATTCTGCACCTCTCTTTAAGAGGACACTTCAACTTCCACTGGTAAGTGTGAAGCTAATCATCAGATCAGGGGGCCGATTCCAATTACTAAATTGCAAGCTATCGGTAACATTTATACGTTTTCTTATACATTCCAGTTACGTTTCTGTTGACGTCAACGATCGATCAAAACTTTATATTCTGTTAACTCGATAGATAATGAACTCATATACGTAAATATTAGTTAATATGTAGTATTGTTTAAGATGGCATAACGTTCTAATTTGTTCCTAGAAATAGTAGAATGGCTTTTTGGGTTATCATTGAACGACAACATGAGTTGAACGAGTCGAACTGCAGTTGCAGCGGGATAGACTGTTGAACGTAGTGAAATAGTGGAATCGGCCTCCTGGAGAAACAATAGCTTTTACAAAAAACATAACTGTACATTGTATTTTAGATTCAGGGCTTCTTAATTATTGTGATTTTTCTTCTCTTCCCTGTCCCATCTTCTGCGACGATTAATTTATCGAACTGGCTGGCTAGAGTCTGAATACATAAAACCTCGTCGTTGCTTAAGCCAGTTGGCAAATCGAATTTAGAATATTCATTTCTACCCGCCAAATCCACGCACATTTCGCGCACTCCACTTTCAAAATCTTTGTCGACCACGTAACTGACTTTTTGTTCTTTTGGCGTCGCATTGAAGGCTTTCTGCCACATCACTTGATCATTTTGCACCGACTGTTTGTTTTGGACATCTAATTCTAGTAGCGTGGCACCAATCTCTTTGTTTCTTGGTTCTAATTTCAGTGCTTTTTTGTAATACTTTATAGCCTTTTCTGTTTGTCCTAGCAGTTGGTAAGCGCGCCCGTAATAAAAAAGAGCTTTAGGCAGTGTTTCCACGTCAACAATGGTATCGACTTGGTCTATCATGTTTAATATGTACTTCGGCTTGTCTAATTTATAATAACAGACCGCTAGATTGAGGAATATTTTAATTTTTAATTCCTTGAGTTCTTTTTCTTGAGCGTCATTCTCCGGCCGCGAGAGAGTTAAGACGCTGATGGCTTGCTGGTAGTCTTTGATGGCTTGACGGTAACGTTTTCTAGAGAATAGCTCTTTGCCGTGGTTTCGTATCGCTAGCACTGTGCGGAGGGTAGTCTCGAATTTTGACTGTTCTTCTGACGGCAGGTCGTTAAATCTGTAAAACAAATAGTATAATTATTAATAATAATATAACTGCATTATCTACTGCAGATAAGCAGCAAAATAATAAATTAATACGGGCAAAGAACATTATCATTCAAAGTCAAAGTCAAAATCATTTATTCAATTTAGGCATCAAAGACGCACTTATGAACGTCAACTTTTCATTATAATGTACTTTAAAGACTACCGCCGCGTTCCAAAATATATAGAACCCACCGAGAAGAAGCGGCAAGAAACTCGGGGCCATTCTTTTTATATGGATGTTTACAATGTTTCTACTTAGGTACTACAAATATTACATTTTATGGGTGGCAGAGAGACAGCTTGCCAGAAGTGGAGTATTCCAAGCATCTTTATCTTCTATATAATGTCGAACTTTATAGTAAGCTTTTTTTTATTAAAACGTTTTTTACAGTCAACTTGAATTTGCCCTCTGTGAGCTCAGTTTTCATTTACAATTCACATAAAAATGACTCAGCTATCATAGTAGACGTTGCAGCACGCGCGTGAACCAATACCTGCTTTCCTTCTGAAATTTAAACCAATCACCGAACATGTCTATTTGTAACCTCGTAAGTAATTCGTATTTGGAATCATACGTCGTTTTGGTTTGATGGACCACTTTTTGTGTGGAATGTGTTCTGATTTATGCTTCCTGACATTATTTCTTCGTAGCCTGTACATTACTCATTTCACACACGCACTGTCATTTTAAACTCAGGTCTTTAGACTAATTGGTACTAACCCATACTAATATACAATCAACTAACTCTTTATTGCTTATTTTTATTTATTTATTTATTTATTGCTTACCACACACAAAAAAAATAGAATAGGTAAATTAACTAATTAATCTACTTACGAGGTTGTTAGATCTATGCTGGTAATACAATTTGCGGTCTTATCGCTAATGCAATCTTTTACTGACAACCTTTGAATGGACAGGACAAACATATACATGCAAAGGGAACTCTGTTTGTTTGTTTCTTATTCACAACAAAACGGCTGAACGGATCGTAATGAAATTTGTGAAGGAGATACTTTATACCCCTGGGGAAGGACAAATTATATTTTTCTTTATCAACATAATCATCAATGACCACGCAGAGAAAACCGTAGGCCGCAGCTAGTATTGTATAAGTCATTTTAGAAATCGGGAAGTCGCTCCCTCTTAAAACACAGTAAACTATGTTGTTGTTATGTTGTGTGATGTCCTGAATAAAATTATTTTCTTTTTATAAAAACATTTAACCAATACAAAACATCTCTCATTTACCTATGTACTATGCCCCTCTCATGCACGTTATATAGCGCGACGACGAACAGGGCCGGCTGCGGTAAGATGCGCGGGGGTACCCCGCGGGGGCCCCACGCCACTTCGGGCTGTAGCAGGGCTAAGAATCGGCACGTGGGGCCCTTTACGTGTGTAAGCGCTATTTCCAGTCCAGGCAAACATAATCCAGCGCCTAAACGAAGACGCTGAGAATAAAAGACGAGATTTTTTTAAATTGTCTTACCTTACTTAATAATAAAACCGTAATTGGTTAACTAAAATACCTTAGTAACTAAATTTGACTGTTCTTTTGACAATGACTTTAGGTAGTATGAGTGGGTTGTAGTGATAGTAATAGGACTTTTGAGTCCGCCGGGAAGTACCAAGTTATTCAGCCATGAAGCAGTAGTGTGGAACATCGCCGTGTAAATTGAAGGGAAAAATTTCCAGCGAACAGGGCAAGAGATTTAAGCGTACATAACTACATAGAAACAAATTGTCATCAAAATGGCACAGTTGTATAGATAATTTGGGCCAGTACTTTGATTAGCAAAAATTAAATGTAAATTTTTTTTTCGGTTATTCATACAAATTACCAATTTCATAGGAAAACCTTACATAGACCCAGATTTCCAAGCTCCAAAATTCTGCGCAGAGCTCGTCCCCTGAGACATAGCTGTCCAGTCTTATCCAGTAATTACACTTACTACAGCGCCCCTCACAACCTTTATACATATTTCGTTGCAATTTTAGAGAGGAAATATAAAACTATGCTCGGATCATCGGCCAGTCAGGCGCACACATCCGAGCATCAAATTTTACCCTCCAATTGATCTTAACGGTATCGTCCTCATAGAGTTAAGTTGAGTATATCATGATAAACAGAATTAGGGTTACCAGATGAAAAAGTCACGAGTCCGGAGCGGCACTCCAATCCCACACACCGCCATGCGCCACTCGCCGTTTTAGTTTGTTTAACTTTTCATTAGACAGATACAGACAGATACAGTACTGTCATCAGCATTATCAGCCGGAAGACGTCCACTACTGAACATATGCCTCCCCCATAGAACGCCACTTGAACCGGCTACTCGTTTCCTGCATCCAGCGATTTCCCGCGGTTTTGACGAGGTCGTCGGTCCACCTAGCGGGGGCAGGCTTACACATCGTCTTCCGGTGCGTGGTCGCCACTCGAGAACCTTTCTTCCCCATCGGTTATCAGTTCTGCGAGCTATGTGGCCTGCCCATTGCCACTTTAACTTGCTAATTTTGAGAGCTTTATCGGTGACCTTAGTTCTCTTACGGATCTCCTCATTTCGGAACTTATCACGCAGGGAAACTCCAAGCATAGCATGTACTACTAAATGTACTGTATTTTATTGAAAATTCCATAAATCCTGAGATTTCCTGCGAATAGCAAAATCTGCCCGTAATTTTGAGAAAAGTTCAAAAATTCTGAGATATGGAAACCCTACGGGATCGAGCTCTCGACCTCGGTTTTCGAGTTTCGTAAGAGAAAGTCCCGCTCTAGTCGACGAGCAAAGCCAATTAAAATAAGGTACTTTTTTCAAACATGCTTGGAAAATTGAGCATTATTTGGCAACTTTCATCGAGATAAATCGAAATTGCTGTACTGGCCAAATACATGCGAGCAGCGGCCGACAATAGTTGTATGAAAATACATATCTGTCGTGATTTAGCTGCCAAATAAATTACATAGTAACCTCATATCTGTCGTGTAATTTAAAATGGAATAATCTTTTACTCCGAAACATGGCACGCAAGGAGGTAACTTAAAGGTTTTATTGGAATTTCGAACTCGCTTGCAAAAAGAAAGCTGTTAATTGACAAAAAAAACAAAGTGGAACAATTATGGTCTTTCGTCGTTCATCATTGATTTTGGAAAGTATTTAACTTCAGCGCATTATTTAGGCATTCATTGAGGCATAAGCCTCAATATTATGAACGAACCGTGAATATTCCATACACAGTTTCTTCATCGGCATCTTTTACATTCACAAATCATCCGCCAGAGGCGCAATACAAAAACCTGTTATTAAAACTCCGATAGTCATGGTGAACAGATAAACTAACTAGGGCCTCAGGAATTCGTTAAAAATGTGTGGTTCTCGAGGATGACCCTTAGCCTATATTTCTTTTTTTTTTGTTTTTATTGACCATCACTTAAAACCGATGTTGAAGAGATTAAAAAAAGTAAAAATTATAACCTATCCAAGAAAAAGTAATTATTAAAATGGATTCACAATCGGCGAAAAAATCATGTTCTCTCAAAATAAAACACTGCCGAAAGGAGAACCAACTTAATTTTGAAAGTCGGGTGATCAAATAGGAACTCACCATTGGCACCCCACCATTCATGGTAAGGGTAGAGTCGAAGGGTATCTTCCCTTTCTCCCAGTAGGCCGCATAATGAATTGTCACTTCAGCGTCAGAAGGCACCAAGGGTCCATTGCCTGGAAAACGTTATACAATTTGAAAGGGTTCATTACAAAACTATGGAACCATATTTTAAAAAAACCACACTCATACCCTGCACTAGGGTACCCTGTGTTGCAGTGTGAGGATGAAAATAGACAGTGAAATATCACAATATCCAAAACCAAACAATAAAATGTTTTACTACTAGTCATTGAACCTGGGACCCCATGCTAGACAAATAACCAAAAGCAAGCATCAAGACTACTGGGCAAGTATCACAGATTGCAGGCAGTCGAAAGAGGCCTTCCCGAACCTCAACTCGAGATACTCTAGTAAACTCCGCAATATTAAACGAGACAAACTACGACATATGGTCGGTATTGTCACGGGACATTGCTCATTAAACAAACACCTGAGGTGTTACAGACAGCCTGTGCCGAGGGTGCATAGAGGCAGAGGAAACGGCCGCGCACTTCATCCTGGCCTGCAGCAGTGTGGCGTCACAACGGACAGAGTCGGACAGATATTTGTCTGGAAAACATGTGTTACAAACAATACCGCTAAATAACCGGCATGCCATAGATGTCAAAATACTACGAAATTATATTTCAACATGTTTTGCCCGTAAGGACGTACAAATAGTAGTGAGATAGATAGTCATTCAATTATTAATTTTAAATTAATCTTCTAAAACAACGAAAAATTGTCAACATCATAGTCAAATTTACTCATCTTTAATAAAAAAAATAATAAAAAAAATGAAACAAGTTCACCAAATAAAAATAAAATTATAAAAGGAAGTATGTCAATATACACCCTATTTGTATAATTACCAAAAAAATAAAATGGGCGGTACAAAAGTGTTAATACATTGTAGATATGTAGTCAAAATTTTTTATTACTTCACAGTGAAATAATTATTAATTGTTAAAGTTTTCGAAAATTCCATCTAAAAGTATGGACACCATCTTAACAAAAATACTACATGCCTATGTACAACTTATTAATGAAAACACATGATTCGCGTCAGTGAAAAAATATCTCTCTTACTCTTTCTTACACCCCCCACCCGAGCGTTCGGTGTGAAAGAGATTGTCGACTTTCGGCTTTCGTTCGTTCGTTTTCGGAAGAAACAAAGGCCGCGCGGTGGCCGGGCGGAGGGTGCGGGGTTGGTCCGGTGGCCAGGTCTAACGAGCTAGGACGCGAGTTTGCCGAATGTTATGAATGAATGATACATTTCTATGTAGGGGTGTTAAGTTTTATGCATAAACCGCGCGCAGTATATCTTAATGAATAGTGGAAATGCCTAGAATGAAATTTGTAGGTGTGAATCAATCTAGACGTTTGACCAAATATTGATGATTATGTGGGATTTTTTTTTTAAAGTAGTTTTAAATTTTCTTCCCATGTATGTATTAAGTACCAGCAGCATATAGTGCTGTTTTTTTTTTTGGTAATTATACAAATTAGGTGTATATTAGTTCAAAAAGCCAAACTTATTACATATTGTTAATGTATTCGTTTATGTTGTAATAGCACTTTTCTAGTACCTATACTATTAAGTTTTTGTTTAAAAACGTGAACTGGGAGTTCTGTAATGGCATTTTGAACCTTATTATAAATAATAGGATGCATGCAAAAGATGCTTTTACTCATCAGCATTTCTTGACGAGTGTAGGCGAAGTTTATTTTTATCCTTGTTGCATCTGCTCCTTTGTACTGTATCAGACAAACGTGGAAATAAGAGCGGATTGGACTTAACAAATACAGCCACCTCAAAAACGTACAACGATGGAAGGGTTAAGATTCTATGATCCACATATATTGGCTTTCAGTTATCCATTGACCAAAGTCGAAACATTGCCCTTACGCACCGTAGATTACGTTTTTGTACTTTAAAAACTATGTAGTTGTTTAAGTATTAAATTTCCCCAAAAAAGTATACTGTATCTCAGCATCGATGCCAAGCCATGATATGCGGTTACGAGTGCGTCTGTATGAATTATAGATGAAAGTTTAAAACAAGCATAGGCTGAGCTACTTACTTTTGTACAAAGGTGTTTCATGTGTGCTTTCCAATCTAATTTCTTGTCAGTTATGAGTCTGAGAAATTTTATATTGTCTACTTCAATTAATTTACTATTTTGATTCTATGGAAGATATTTACAAAAAAAAAGAATGTATGTAATCCCAACAAATATTCAAATACTTTAGTGTTTTTTGTAAAAACATTAGTTTCTTTTTTTAGAAAATAAAATAACACAAATATTGTAAACATTTTGAAAGCTATTTCATACAATCTTACAGCTTGCTACCTTTTTGCTTTAGGAAACAGATATAACAGGGTGGTAGAGTTGATTTAACGATCTATGAGTAAAAAGAAGGTAAGCTAAGAATACTGGTATGATAATAGTTATTTATGTACTGTTTACTCTGTACCTTCTTCCATAACATGTATTTTCACAGCTCCACTTGGTATGTTGACAACTGGGCATTCCATCATGTTTTTCTCTAGCTCTTCAAATGAGAGGTACTCTGGCGAATCCAGCATCATCTTTTCCGTTTTCTCTTCCAAGTGTTTGTATACATCTTCAGAGTCACTAAAAATGATTAAACCTGCTTTCATACATTTTATTTATAATTTCATAATAAATAATTATTATAAATAGGAAATGTTATCGCTAACAGAGATCTCTTTCAGAAAATATGGGTACAAGGGATAAATCGTTCAAGTGTGAATCCACTTAAACAATTTATCCCCTTCCCATCTACATCCATCCACCCATTCATACAACCACCCAAATGTACATTGTGAACATAAACCTGTATATAGATTAATGTGAGTTTTAGTAGAATTATCAAACAAAATACAAAATGTTGATCTTGACTACTGAATACTATACAACTTGTAAGCCACATAACAAAAACACACATATGGTCATTAACACACAGCAGATACATTCTTGCGTACACCACTGCAATTAAACAGTCTCACACACATACAATATAACAAAGTATACAATACAACCGCAACACTTTGCTTTCGCACAAAATATTGTTTTTTGTTCTACCCTCAACTTAAAATGCAATAAAAATTATGATATAGTTTAGTATGGGTGTGATCCAAAGTATATTCTACTCATTGGCGACCTGGTGACCTGTCCACATGCTTTTTATTTAATAAACCTATTTCAGGTAACAGTCCTCTAACATAGTAAGGTTTTATTTTGTCAGTCACTTTTCTATCACAATAATTAAGTTAAATTGGCTTTTACCAATGTTTTCTGATGAGGATATAAATATATTATTCATTAGATTTGACTTTATTATGGAAAATTTTAGTATCAAAATAACATATGTGTGGATAGATATAAGATCATTCTTTCAAAATGATTGAAACAGTTGTATGATGATTAATGAAGTAGTCTAATTAGATTTATTAACCAACCTGATAGCAGGACAGGCCTGTAAATATGTTTTCGTGACATTCTAACTTGTGGCACCTGGACAGTAAAAAGGAAGAAGAGGTCACCATATTATTGACTTTATTAACCCTGTTGACTCGCAATTCGCCATATTTGGCCAATAATACAATAGATTTCGCAGAAATTAACCTACTTTTCTGGGTACTGCAACATGTGTGGTTAAATTAAAAATGAAGACTCACATTTTTTAGTGTGAAGTTAACCATTGTTGAATAAATTAGTTGCAGTATGTAGGTAATATAGTTACAGTCAACAAATCAACTAGTTTTGTTTTCCAGATAGTTAAATCATTATCATCACAGAAACAAAAATAAACAGTCTGTTGATTTATGGTAATGTCAATCAACCTTTGAACTTTACCTGTCCTCATCATCATTGAGAATGTTATCGTCTGTCATCAGATCTAATCCATTTGGTGCATCCTTGAAGTCCAGGTCTATTTGGAACTCACCATCCGATGAGAGAAGATTTCTGTAAAAACAAAATACCTACTAACCTGTAATAACCTGTATATAACTTTTACTACTGGCAACTACTATTTTAATATTGAAATTTATAGAGAAATTCCATCCTCGGACGGGATTCGAAACCGCATCTTCTGACTCTCCGTGTCAGACGCCATTGACCAACTAGGCCACCGAGGTTCTGGTCCGAGCATCGAATTTTAACTCTCTATTTGACTAAACATCTTGCGAGGACAGAGCAACATCTATTGGACAGTTTAACAGTACCATCCAACCGAAAGTAGCATTATTTAGAAATACTTAAACTTTCGTATTGACATTGCAGCTCTTGTAATGTTTATAGTACTACTTTTTAAAGCACTAATGCCTGCTTTTTGGAATTTTTCTCTCTATAAATTTCAATGTTTGAGATCGCTAAAGCAGGCATTAGTGCTTTAAAAAGTAATACTATAAAAACTATTTTAATAGTTGATAGAAACATGTATATTGTGAAGAAGAGATTAGAGAGGGAAGAATAATGGTATCCATAGGTCAGAACAGAAGTTAAGCAGAAAAGTTTAGTGTAGGGAGTGTGAGTTTAGTGTGTGTGCAGAGCTTCATTCCTCATACTTGGTAAGCGCATTTTTCTCATTACTAGAAAGAAAGGGAAGATCAGGAGTCATTAATGAAATGGAATTTTATGGCACAGAAAATCATCTGCAACGCAACCAAGTGCCAGGATCCCAGTGTCTTGGACAGGACTATAAGGGGAGTTACAAAGGACCTTTGGTACCAAAATAAACAGAACAATATGAAGTTGACAATCTTAAATGGTATAAGCCTTCCTTTTACTTCACCTTAGTTGATTAAAAACTAGCTAGAAATGCATTATTCTCTGATCAACCAGTCGAACATAGTTTGAATTCTTGCCGCTACCGATAGTATCATGAATCTGGGCGATAGCATTTGGCGACGTTAGCCAATTATGAATTGAACTGGCTTCGAACCCAGCAGCAAAGCGTTGTTTTGGTCTCTGGCTAAGTCAGTTGAATTGAACTTCTGTAGTTACTGTATCTTCTTACATATAAATTGCAAGAGGTCATTAAAAGTTATCTTGCTTGACTTAAACTTACTTTAGGTTAACTCCCTTCGCTAACTGAACGGGGTTTTCGAACACTTTATCCATAGTTGTAGGTTAAGTTATAAAAACACCGGGCCAACGGATAAAATAAAATAACCGAACAAACAACAAACCGTAAGGTAAGGTGAATAAAATAGATAAAAAAATTGCAAACAAAACCGTAGGTAATATAAAAAATTACCTACTCTTTGATAAAAATAAATAAATTCACCGCACAGACCATAGATTCAGACTATTTAGAGATATACTATCATTATCATAGATTAAACCACTATGGCTACGTTCCGGGAAGCACCGTCAACGCTCACAACTGTCGCGCCCCGGTTAAGCGTTCTGGTTAGAGGTGGATGATAAATAACGTCACGATGAAAAAATAACAGTGATCTGAAGTTAAATCGTATCACTGTTATTTGTGTCAAAGCTCAGACAAAATAAAAAGTCAAGACAGAATGTTGTGAACAGAGAAGTGAGGCCGGGTGAAACTACGCCTCGGCTCGTCCATACATATTTACATACAAAACCTACAACGAAACTACGCCTTGGCGCGTCAGTCGAACTATCGCGGCGCGTAGAAGCAACATGTAAAATTTTAATTAACATTTAATTTAAATTTATTAATTATTGATATTTTTTTAATAACTTTAATATAATTTATATTACCATTACAGTACCGAGTCACGCACATGTAGTTTAGAAAACCGGCCTCACTTCTCTGTTCACAACATTCTGTCTTGACTTTTTTATTTTGTCTGAGTGTCAAAGTAACAACGTTACGTATGTTCGTTTCGTTCCTTTCGTGCGCTGTCTTGCTGCCGCCGTCGCGTCGCTCGCCGTGACTGGCCGCGGCGCGCGCGCGGTTTAGGAAGGAACGACTTACGTTACGTGTATATCGTTCGTTCCGCTGTTCTACACTCCACAGTGAAGCGAGCGCGTAGCTGGGCCGGCTTCGCCGCGCCCGCGCCATTACTTCGGTTAGTTTCGCGCCTCCTCGGCCGTGTTCGTGTTCAATCTATTTCACTTATCTCTACAAACAAAGAGTTAAAGATGGTACCTGTTTTCTAGAAATGGCAGATGAGAACATTGATAAAACTTTTTCGTTATGCACTTTTTATCGTACCTATTTGATATTAGTTGGGATAAGGGACTTGAAGATATGACAATAATGTGTATTTTCTATTAATACTTAGGTATCTACTATGAATGAAAATACATTGTTAATACTTACATATAATTTCGTTACATTGGCCTATTTAATTACCTACCTACTTTATGATCCTTGACCTGTAAGTGTAATAATGTGAAAAGCATAAATCGAAATAAATATTTACCTAAGTACTTAGTTGATTAATTTTATAAGGCTTTTCTTTCATAAGGCGGTTTCTAAACTTGTATGTTTTACTCACGTAAGTAACATACATAGGTAATAAACTATGAAGGTAAAACAAACATTTGCAAATTTATCGGGAGTTATTTAGGTACCTACTTACTTACCTACGTGTGTAAAATTTACAAGTGTAAAGGCTGCCTAATTTATTAAAAATACCTACCTATATTGCTTTCTGAGTAAGTAAATTTTTAAACAAAATAAATATTATTATTCGCCTATTAATTAGTTCTTCTAGTCTTATTCTTAAAACGTAGATCTATGTGACGTCCTTGACTTGAACTTGGAAATTTCAACTTCGACCCAGATCAAACAATCACACACTTCACTTCACGCAGTGACAAGTGCATTATCGAATGTTTTGTAATTAATTTTCGTAGGTGAACGAGGTAAAATTGATTGACTTTGTGGATTTGAAGGGTGTAAATATAATTTGGACTGTAACTAGTTGCGTGTAAATAAGTGTAAAATATTTTGTTTAAATAATTAGTGTTAAATGTGTACCTACCTATCTAGGTAAATAACTCAGTGTTAAATATGGCGGACTCACGTAAAATGAAGACTAGTAATTTATGGAACACTTTTCAAGACTCTGGGGACAGTGTAAATAAAATTGCTACCTGTAGGATATGTAAAACTAAATTAAGCTACAAATCTTCAACGTCCAATCTACTTAATCCAATCCTCCAATCTACTAGAAGCAAGCGATGTTTAGATTATATCATGTTAAAAAGTAGGTAAAAAGTAGAGTTGGGATGTAAGGGGCGAGCCAACATCTTTTGGCCCAAGTCAACCTCACCTGCACGCGGTGCATCCTGCTGATCGACGAACGAGGCTCTGACAACCGACCGATGGCGGTATACCCATCCCAACAGGCGTCGCTAAATGCAACAGGCCGGTGACGGGCAGCAGCGTCACCAGTGCGAGAAGCTACGCCCACCCGCCTGCCCAGCGTGGCGATTACGGGCAAACTCCTCCAATGCAGGACAACAAAAAGCCACGGCCCCTAGATCCGGGTGGCCCTGCTATTCCTGGTCATGGTGGCGACCATGGTAACGGCGGGGCGAGGGGTGCTAAGAATCTCCGGGCTACGGGAGGCCACCACAAACAACTGACCCTGGCGACGTATAACGGACGCACGCTAAGGCTTGACTCGCATCTGGCGCAACTCGAGGTGGAACTTGGGAAAATTAGGTGGCACATACTGGGGTTGAGTGAAGTCCGAAGAGAGGGGGAGGACACCTTAACCCTAGAATCGGGCCACCTTATGTACTTCTGAGAGGGAGACCAACAATCCCAAGGTGGCGTTGGGTTTCTGGTAAACAAGTCCCTTTCTGACAACGTTGTGGAAGTGTCCAGTGTGTCGAACAGGGTAGCGTACCTTATTCTAAAGCTCACCGAGAGGTATAGCCTCAAGGTGGTGCAAGTGTACGCACCGACCTCGATTCACTCGGACGATGAAGTGGAGGATATGTTCGATGAAATATCGAGGGCCCTCCACTTCACTACAAAGACCCAGTACACCGTTGTCATGGGGGACTTTAACGCTAAAGTGGGAGTACAGATTTCAGCGAATCGGTAGTAGGATGCCATGGCTTTGGACGTAGAAATCATAGGGGGCAAATGCTCGTCAACTTCCTCGAACGAGAGGGGCTCTTCTTGATGAACTCCTTCTTTAAGAAACAGCCCCAAAGGAAGTGGACGTGGCTAAGCCCCGACACTAGAACTAAAAATGAGATTGACTTCATCATGACGAATAAAAGGCACATATTTAGAGATGTCTCCGTGATCAACAGGTTCAATACCGGTAGCGATCACCGACTTGTCCGAGGCTCTCTGAATATCAACTTCAAGGCGCAACGTGTCCGTCTGATGAAGTCCAGTCTCCGACCAACACTGCTCCAAACCATGGCAGGATCTGAAACATTCCAGTTAAACCTGGAGAACCAATTCGCTGCCGTGGAAACCACCACAGACGTAAACCAGAACCTCGAAAATGTGACTCGGGTCCTCAGGGAAGAAGGTACAAGATGTTGTTACATGCAGCGTAAGAGCAAGAAGTCCAAGCTTTCAGAAAAGACTTTGGGGCTAATGAAGGAACGACGTGAAAACCCACCCATCACTTTGTCAGAAAAGCGGACTCTAAACCGAGAGATCAACAAGAACGTACGACACGACCTCCGGTGCTTCAATACTCTTTCGATCGAAAGAGCGACCGAGCAGAATCAGGGGTCAAAGGTGTTCGTACAATCTCTTGGCTGAAGCCACCTGACGAAGTTGACCACAGCTAGTGGAGAAGTCGTTGCTTCGAAGCTGGCAGTCCTTTCGGAAGTGGAGGACTTTTATGGCCGATTATACGCATCGCATGCATCTCGACCTGATCCCGAAAATGACCCTAGAGCCACGTTAACACGCCATTTCACCAAAGACTTGCCAGAAGTCAGTATTGGCGAAATCGAGATCGTTCTTGGACAGCTTAAAAATGGAAAGGCCCCTTGAGAGGATGGCGTTACAACAGAGCTACTAAAAGCAGGAGGTAAACCCGTACTGAGGGAGCTCCAGAAGCTTTTTAACGCTGTCCTGTTCGAAGGGAGAACTCCAGAGGCGTGCAGTAGGAGTGTGGTCGTCCTGTTCTTCAAAAAGGGAGATAAGACCCTGCTGAAGAACTATCGACCCATATCCCTTCTAAGCCACGTCTATAAGCTGTTTTCAAGAGTGATCACGAACCGTCTTGCGCGTAGACTCGACGAATTCCAACCACCGGAACAGGCTGGGTTTCGGAGCGGATACGGCACCATAGACCACATTCACACAGTGCGGCAGATTATACAGAAGACCGAAGAGTATAATCAGCCCCTGTGTCTAGCATTCGTGGACTATGAGAAGGCCTTTGACTCGGTTGAAATCTGGTCTGTTCTGGAGTCCCTGCAGTGTTGCCAGATAGATTGGCGATACATCCAAGTGATGAGATGTCTTTACGAAACCGCCACCATGTCCGTCCAAGTACAGAATCAGCAAACAAGTCCCATACCGTTGCATCGAGGAGTGAGACAAGGGGACGTTATTTCCCCGAAATTGTTTTCAAATGCAATGGAGGATATGTTCAAGACGCTGAACTGGAAAGGACGTGGCATTAATATCAACGGCGAATACATCTCTCACTTGCGATTTGCTGACGATATCGTCATCGTGGCAGAGACGCTGCAGGACCTGCAACAGATGCTGAATGACCTGGCTGACTCTTCTATACGCATCGGCCTACGGATGAACTTGGACAAAACCAAGGTCATGTTCAACGAACATGTTCTACCGGAACCGATTGCGATACACAGCGCCGTTCTCGAAGTTGTTCAAAAATATGTGTACCTCGGGCAGACATTGCAGTTGGGAAAAAACAACTTTGAGAACGAGGTGAATAGAAGAATTCGGCTGGGCTGGGCAGCGTTTGGGAAGCTACGATCTGCGCAAGACAGCTGGCAAAAACTGGATGCGAGAAGCCCAAGATAGACCTAAGTGGCGTGCAATTGGAGAAGCGTATGACCAGCAGTGGACTGCTACAGGCTGATGATGATAAAAAGTAGATGTCAATTTAAAGCACTTATTTTGAATACCGTTGTGACTGATCATTATTCTTGCTTATTGAATATCAAAACTCCCCCTAAAGAAATCAAAACCCATGTAGACATAACTAAAATTTCCCAAGAAATTAAAAACATTGACTTCTCAGAAGCCATCAAATGTCTTGATGCCAATGTAGCTGCTGAACTGGTTATGAGTAAAATAATGTCCTTGGTCAAAGCTAATACCCGCTTCTCTAAAGTTCCGCACAATCAGCGAATTATTAAACCCTGGATAACTCCAGATATTCTTCGCTGCATTCGCATTCGCAATCGTGATCAAATGCATCTTCGTTTAAAAGAAACTTCTAATAACGAAACCTTAAAACTAACATATTCAAGGTACATAAAATTTTGTACAAATCTTTTAAAGAAGCTGAAACAAAACTATCACAAAGCAGAGCTAGAGAAAAACAAAAACAACTTAATAAAAACATGGCAATCAATTAGAGATATAACATGTACAAGAAAAGAACACGTTAGTAATGTAAATTTATTAATGACAAAAGGCTATTGATTCAGTCAACTATATTAATCAATATTATGCTAATGTGGGTAAAGCTCTAGCCAGAATAATAGAAACTGAAACAGATAACAGATCCTTCTCTTACAACATCACACCAGTTCAACTTAACTTAATAGTTTTGTTGGAAACAGATATTTATGAAATTGATAATCTTATCAAGGGATTAAAAACTGATTGTGCAATAGGAGTAGATGGTATTTCGTAAAAAATAATCAAAGAATCAGCCCCAATACTAATAACGATTATCACACACATATGCAACCTCAGCCTTGCATCAGGTACCTTCCCAAATATTTTTAAAATCTCCATTATAACACCAATTTATAAAAGTGGAAATAGAGATTGCGTCGAAAACTATAGGCCTATCTCTATTTTACCAACCGCCTCAAAAATTTTAGAAAAGTTATCAATAAACGCTTGAAAATGTACCTAGAAAAATATAAAATACTTTCATCACATCATCATTTTCCAATTGTTATCTCTTTGCCTTCTATTAGAGCACATGGTATAACTCGTACGCCTCGCCTGAAGTATGTTCTTAATAATGATAATCTGTGGGATAGGTTTAAGGCTTGTGTAGAAGAAAAGTTAAATAATATTGCAAATTTTCCTCATATGTTTATGAATTGCACAGAGGTTTTTTCTAATATATTAACTCAAACTGCGGATGAAATATTTCCCTTGAATAACTCTGCATCTGGTTTAATTTATTCTCCTCCCTGGTGGGACAAAGAGTGCACTGATGCTGTAAATAGAAGAAAAGAATCTGAATTACAATACAATCTCAATATGTCTGACGAAAACATTCATAATTTTGATAATTTATTGATTCAGGCGTTACTTTGCGAAAACTCATTATCAAAAAAACGATATTAAGAAATATTTGCGGAAGTGTCGCTAAATATTTCTTAATATCGTTTTTTTGATTAATAATTTATCTGATTCACTTACTCAGACACGTAAATTACTCAAAGAGAAGAAATTTGAAGAATGGAAAAATGATTGCCGGTCACTTTCTCCTTCTAGCAATCTTCGGTAGTATGGCGTAATATAAGAAGATTTAGAAACGGTATTAGTGAGTCTACCAACTCAGTACTTCCGCCAAACCTGTACGATGAATTCCTGAATAACCTTGCACCACCCACAGTTCCAGAGCAGGATTTCTTCTGTAATTCCCCCTATAATACACAATAATTCGCCCATCTTGTATTCTCCATTTGTACTACAAGAATTATTAGGAGTTTTGTCCACTGTAAAAGACACAGCTCCTGGCGAAGACGATATTCCTTATTCATTTTTAGCCAAACCATCTCTTTTGTAGTACTTAAATTTGATAAACACCATTATGTTATCAGGAAATATACCCACATCTTGGAAATCACAGTTAGTTATTCCCATTCTCAAACCAGGTACAGCTCCAACTAAATTTTATCATCATATCGTCCGATATCATTATCATCTGTATTAGCAAAAGTGGCGGAAAACTTAGTTAAAAATCGACTCGAGTAGATTATCGAAAATAGAAATATATTGCCCGAGTTACAATTCGATTTTCGAAAGGGTAGAAGTACTTTGGATAGAATGGGTACTTTTGTAACTACTATAGCAGAATTTTCACGCAATGAATCAGTTGTTGCAACATTTTTAGATCTAGAGTCCGCGTACGATAACGTTTTTCTCAATGTTCTCAAATCAAAGCTACATAAACTTGATATTCCAGAAATCCTCTCATGTTTCATTTTTAATCTCATATCCGGAAGATCAATAAAATTAGACCAAGCAAGGGATCAGTGCAGACTTGTGTGGAAAAGGCTTCCGCAGGGTTCAGTATTGAGTCCTTTACTGTTTAACATATATACTTACGATTTGCAATCTTCCCTTCAAGGCTCAGCTGAAATTTTACAATATGCTGATGACATAGTGTTGTACTCCTTGAACAGATCCATTATTACAGCAAATACTCATTTATCAAATTCTTTGAATCTTGTTAAAGAGAGGTTAGACGAAAATGGCTTGAATATTTCTGCTCATAAAAGTTCTGCTGTCGTATTCACGCGCCAACGGTTACCTCCACCAATATCAATACACTTTGATAATAAATTAATACCTATGAAAACACAAGTTAGGTTTTTAGGGGTATACTCGTATCTAGATTCAAAACTTTCTGGTATTCCACACACTGAGTACGTTGTAGGAAAATGTGAAAAGCTTTTTAAATATGTTGCGTTGTCTTTCGGGTGTGCACATTTTTTTCTTAAAGCTTCTCTACAACGCTCTGGTACGAAGTGTTCTAGATTATGGGACCTTTTTACTAGAGCCATGTTGTTTGGCTGGAGTTCGGAAACTGGATGGTATCCAATCAAAATCTTTTAGAATAATCTCTGGTGCATGAAGCCTTGCCTTCTAAACATGCTACAAGTCAAAAGTCAAAAGTCAAAATCATTTATTCAATTTAGGCATCGAAGACGCACTTATAAAAGTCAATTTTTCATTATAATGTACTTTAAAGACTACCGCGTTCCAAAATATATAGAGCCTACCGAGAAGAAGCGGCAAGAAACACGGGGCCATTCTTTTTATATAGATGTTTTTACAATGTTTTTACTTAGGTACTACAAATATTAGCTCCAGTGTGTTGCCTTACAAAAGAGAACATAATAATGGTATCAGTAGGGCAAGACACGCTAATATATTTAATATATTATATATGGTTAAGGTTCATGCTTAATATATTTCTTTATTTTATTTCGGCTTTTAAAAAGTGGGCTTTTACAAACAGATTTATCTCCGGTAAGATCAATGTTTGCAATATCTGAAGAGCACTCCAACTTGTTTCCGGCTAGCTCATCAAAAAGGTTCAAGGTGCTGGTGGTCTATTCATTACACTTATCTGTGTGTAGCTGTGATATTATCTTATGGGCCTTATTTAATTCAAATTCTAGGTTGATTATACGACTTAAGGCTTGTTCATGAGTCTCATCACACTCCTTGAAGGATATTACAAAAATTTAGTTGTTCGCATTGATCTTGTGAGTCCAAGTATTTAGAATGTAGTTCAGCCAGTTCACCTTTTAGTTCAGTGTTTTGTGATGATCTTTTGCACTTCGATTTCACTGTCTTCTCTTTATTGTAGTAGTTGTTCACTAAGGTCTTTATAGACTTTTAGTTGTTTTAGGGCAGCACTCAGTTTTTCCTCCATTTCCCTCGCCGATGTCTTGCGGGTCATAATAGGCATTTTGGTGTCAACTGATCAGTCAGCTCCTGAAACCACAAGTGAAACCGCTAAACAACTATTCAAATAAAGTTTGTATTACAGGTTTTCATACACAAGTCAGTCTCATAGCCAAGTCAAACAACAAAAAGAATGCCTACCAAACTTTACACTTTAAATAAAACAATTAAAAAGTATTACCTACTGTTTATACATTGGTTAACGGGGGCACACAGATCACACATTAGATCGTAAGTAGCCTCACCCACTAACGTCACTAAGGTAGCCACATGTAAATCCGGTTTGATCTCGTTCAGGGCTATGAATTGTTCGACGCGTCTAACATACACCAACCACTTTTTGCTCGATAAATCGAACTGTTCGATTTTGCCGATAGGCATTTTATTACCGGGTGATAGTCACTAACATTAACACAATAAAAAGCACATTTGATCCGTTTTCCTCGTCGCCAGTAGGATATCGGGAATATTTGAGGCGGAGCGAGCAATGAAACACGGAGTCGGCGACACAACTGATATATATATTAGAAAGGCAAGGTACCCTACGAACAATACATGATAGTTATTACAATGTACCCTCCATGTGTAAAACAATCATACACCACATGAAGCACAAATACAAATCCCAACAGTTCACTTTAATTTAGAAATCGATAGATACAATGACTACGCTAATATACACTTTAAATCAATTGTTCAAGAAAACTGGCCTGATTGGCATCACTTGTGTACGGATGCGTCTAAACACACGTCAGATAGTTTGGTTCATGTTCAATACAATTATTGTGCAAAAAATAAAATGTCCATACGAAACATCAGTACTTGGACTTGTTAAGGCTATTGATAACATTTTGGTATTTAAACTTAAAAAACGTTTAATAATAAATGACTCCATGAGCAGCTTACAAGCATTAATGAGGTATCCTTTTAAGTCAAAACTACAATTCCCACTTATATCTAGAAGCTAGAAGTAAACTACATTTATGTACTTTGAACGGTCTTTTCGTTACTTTTGTTTGGGTACCTAGTCATTGTGGTATCACATGCAATGAAAAAGCTGATAGACTTGCTAATCAGGCTGTGGTGTGTGGAGATCTCGTTCCTTTCAAAAACTACACACATGACCTGGCTACTTTCCCTAGATCTTATCTCCGAGATACCTGGAATAGACTCTGGGAGAGAAGTGGCCGTATCAAAGGCAAACATTATTATTGTATACAACCAGAGATTCGTCCTAAACCATGGTTTTCTAATATCAAACTTAGCAAAATTGCTCCCTCAATATTAATAAGAATGCGCCTAGGACATACTACTTGTCCAGCCCATTTGGCAAGGTTTGGTATAATCAATAGCCCGCTATGCAATTGTGGTAACTTTAGGGATCTGGACCATATTTTCTTATCATGACCTACGTATGAGCGAGCTTCCTTTTATAATATAATATCCATCCATGTCCCTTTCCCCACTAATATAAATTCTTTGCTTTTTAATGCCAACCCTCTGATTTCATTTCTAGTAATAATATTAAACTGTAGATAGTAATTTTTAGTTATACAAGTATAATTATTAGTTTTTAGTTAGTCTCTTTTTATACATAGTGTATTGTTACGTATAGGGTGTGTGTGTAATGTAAAGTGTAATATAAATATTTGCATTAAAAACTGGCATTCCTGATCCTATAAATTTTTGCAAGTAATACTCCAATTTTTTTGTATATATTTATCGCGCTACGTTTCCCCAGTTTTTTAATGTACAAAATTAATACCTAACTAAAACTAACAAAGCATCTGGAGACCATGGAGACTGTAATATCTATGGCTGTACGATTCACTGAAGAAGGCAAGATCAGTGGACAAGATTAAGAAACATGAAAAACCACTTGACACTAGCAGATGCATTAGTCAAAGCCAAATCCTCCAGGGAGGAGGAAAAAAAAAGCCACCGTTTAATAGAACATAGATAAGTTTGGTGAATAATGCGTGGTGGCACAACCATAGACAACATCTTTCTAAGGCCCACAGGACAGTGAGCAATAAAATAAAATAAAAAGAAGAGCTGTCATACTTGATATGTGAGCTTGGCCAGTAAATTTGAAATTCGGTCTATGGGAGTGCCCCGTCTGATGCGTTAGCATCTGTTAGTGTGTGACAGTAAGGATGTGGAACCCCCGTGGCACAGACACAGATCATAGATTAAGTTTACTCCATGACTCCACAGATTAATCAGACTATATATATATATATACTGTAGTTTACTTGGCACAGACTAAGTAGCGATGTAGTCTGAGCTGTCAGCTAGGTAGGTAAGTAGATTCACATATCACCGGCCGGCATGACACATTTAGTGCATTCGAAAAGGCCACTTCTGAGCGTTTTTAGCGAAAATAACGCTAAAAATGCTCACAAGGGGCGTTCGAATTGGGAATCTGTGGGTAAAAATGTCGTTCATGTCTCATTTTGTTCAGCGTTCGGAAAGCTAAAAAAGAAATTTTTGCCACCAAAAAGTTAAATTTTTGACCCACGTCCGGAGCATAGCTGTTTGTGATCGTTTTTGACAGCTATGTATTTGACAGGATAATCATGCGATTTTAGGTCTTATGCTCAGTTGAGCGTTCGAATAGGGTGTGAGCGAAAGTGGCAAAAATAAAGTTTTTGAGCTTTCCGAACGCTCTAACAAAAGAGACATCAATAACAACGCCACCATTGCCCTCATAAGCTAAACGAACGCACCTATTATATTCTCATTCATCTCTTTGCACGACACCACAGACCTATACACATGCTATAGTGGGTGCGTTCCGGGAAGCGCCGTCAACGCTCACAACTGCTCTCGCTGCTCGCGCCCCAGTTTGCCGTTCCCTTTGGTTGACAGTGACAGCTCGCAATGATCACGTAGACCCACCTAAGATCCGCGAGCGATGTGAGCGCGGCGTGAGCATTTTCGGTGACGTCATTGATGACGTATCGTGCTCCGCGAGTGATTTCGGTCCTTCCCGGAACGTAGCCAGTATCTTTTTGTTTCCTGAGCACAAACAACATAGGGAGATTCTGTGGACAAAATTGAAAAAGCAGTGACGCACACGTATACCTAATTATCGTGAATGTACATTCTTGTGCATGGTGGTATGTTCCATAATTCAAGTTCACATACCATAATATTTTCTATGGTATGCAAATATATCATAATTTACTTATTCCGAGTCATTCGCATCGACGAACTGTTATAGGGAGTGAGGTTTAAAAAAAAAAAACTTGAAATTCTTACATGTTTAATAATAAACAGTGAAATCTATAAATAAAATGTATATATACCTTATGTCATATATATACATTATGTCGCCATTGTTTGAACACACTACAATAGTATTGTCACTACTGTAATTGTATCTATGAGTACCTACTTGAATAATGAATTATTGCTAGTAAGGTATATTTAACACGAATATATTTCGATTTTAAGCATATTTTCTCCAGATGAGGTTGTAATGTTAATCAGGGAAAGAAAATTACACTGTGGATCTTTCTTAATGGTTGTCGTCTTGAATTGATTGTGTGTTCATGCTTACGATTAACTTTTCACATTAACACACACACGAACATTAGTTTTTATTTATTGTAAGTTATTCCAAACTGTTTTTTTTTTATAAAAGCCAGGGTACTTGGTACCGAAGGGTAACATTATTTTTATAATCTTAAATCAACACAGTCATAAGATTTTACAGACATGAAGAAGAATGAAACAAATATTTTGTAATGGCTTGGGAACATTTACAAATATAAACAGTTGGCATAATATGTATAAGATAATAATAAAAACTATCACTAGCACAGAAATTCTACTCAGAAGCAATATATAAATATAGTTACTTACTTATTCCAATAAGTTGTATAACTACAATATTTTATGTTTAATATTCACAAGCTATATGTATACCGAAATATCTACACCTATATCATACAGTTTTCCCCCTTCCAGAACTAACACAAGCCTCAAATACCTAATGAAGATCGCACAATTTCATTACCCACATCTATACACGACTTACAACAATACTTTACATGATGTTTACAGTGCATTAATGGTTAAAGAACAGCTATTTCATTTAATTCAAACCGAAATATCAGGTTCTACTAATTTCACCATTATTTGTATGTAACATGTTTATACTTAATATTTTATGCGTAACGTTATTAATTGTAATGCATTATACAATATAATCAATTATAGTATACCACTTGTATTGTACTTGAACCCTTTTTAAAATAAATAATTATAATAATGATCAGATTTGCTTCATGGTGCGAATGTACTGGCTTCCGGCTGATGGTAAACTTGCAAGAACTTTCATCATGGCATCTAGTGAAATAATTAAAATTATATACACGCTCATTTATTATACCATATTTCAACTCCTAAGTACTATAATGTTGGTACTCGAGTACCATGATTTCGGAATGGCTACAATCTTCGTAACTAACGACACCGAATGACGTAACGCAAATTATAGATAGATGTGAATGTTTTTTGTGTATGCTCTGTGCGTGTGACCGTGTGTGTGTTGTGTGCGTGTTCAACACATTTTTGTTTGGGCTTCCAAAAATTTGCTAGTTTCGACTTTTGTATTTTTACCCTGTTAATATGATTCGAATTGGTTTCTATTTTATTTCTATTACATAAAGTTTAATGATAGCACCTAAGTAAGTAGTAAAATGATTAAACATCTATTAGTGCTCGTGGTAACCGTGATCAAACTATCATGCGGATTTTCAGACATAGGAGCCTGGGATTTACCCCTGAGCGGAGTAAGTCGTACTATACCCTTATATACATATTAGGATTATTATTTCCTTTCTAGGATCTTTAGACCTTGCCAACTAACAAACAAATTAAACATTTGCCATAATAGCTTACCTCTGTGACTAACTACATGTTTTTACCAATGAATGATGATTGACTAGGACTTTGTTGGGGCCAGATATTCGGCCGCGAAGTAGTAGTGTGCAAGCTTACTGTATTGGGGTTACTGTGTTGGGGTGTGACCGGCACTGTAGTAAGTGGAATTACAGAGCAAACGACAAAAGACGAAGGTTTTGAGGTGACGAGTGCAGTACAGTGTCAAAAAGCCTTATTTGTTCTGGGTGACACTAGCTGTCATAAGTAGGACTAGTGCATACCATCAGGAGTATGATTCGTTTGTCTCGTCACATGATCCTATAAGTCAAATCATCATAAAAGATATCATTATTCAGTTATAAATGCCAATAAGTGTATCAATATGTTAATCTGTGTTGATACCAATTTATTGTATGCAAAACTTGCCATATTTTCAATTGTATTAAATTATAAGTGAGGGCTATGGCCCTATATTATATACATATATAGGTTCTGGAAGGTTCCAGAATGTTCTGGTGTGGAGACCATGGACCAATAAGTGCAGCGTAGGTTGTGCACCAACAAGGTGGACCTGATAAAGCTTGCATTGGATGCTGTTATGTATTGAGTGATTGTGGGTGGATTAATATTTCTGCATCTACCTACATGTAGGTAGTCAAATAAAGCAGTTTGGAAATAAACTCGATTGACGTTGTATCTTTTATTGGCGACGAGGATAATAAAATGCAATTGTAACAAAATGGCATTCAATATAACAAATATTGTACTGCCTAAGCAGTTTAATGCAAAAACGGATGTTTGGTGTGACTATAAGGACCAGTTACTGTGTGCGCTCGACGCGGCGGGACTCGTGGAAAAGGACGATGCGAAGGCACGATCATTGTTCCTGTCTCAGTGTGGAAAAGATACATATGGTCTAATTGCTTCATTACTAGTGCCATTACGCCCTACTCAAGTGAATTTTCGGGACATTTTAGGGGTCTTAGATAAGTTCTATGAACCAGAGGTAAATGAAATTTTACAAGCTGGAAAATTTCACAAACGCGTACAACTGCAAGGAGAAAATGTGCAAGACTTTGTTGCCGCGATAAGTACTTTATGTGCTAAGTGCAAGTTTGCGGATATTAAGCGCCAATTACGCGACAGGCTTGTTTTGGGAGTGCGTGATGATCGTTTACGGCGAGAGTTGTTAAAAACAAAACAGCTGACATATGAGATGGCAGTACAGATGTGTCTCAACCATCAAGCATCAAGTCAAGATATGTACCCGGGCGATGAAGCCAGTTCAGTTCCGTCTCATGCCTCCGAGCCAATGGATATTGGCAGAATAAATGCAAGCGGATGCAGACACTGCACCCGTGTGCATAAGACGGGTGAGCGGTGTACCTTTATAAAAGCAAAGTGTTTCAAATGTCAAAAGTATGGACATATTGCAAAAGCCTGTTTCAAGAAATCCAAACTACACCAACTGGAAGACAAACAGGAGAATTCCTCTGGCACTGAGGATATGATGGGTATCTATGTGTGCACTGACAATTATCGACCCCCAATCTTAGCAGAGGTTGTTATTGATGGAGCAACTTTGACAATGGAAGTAGACTCAGGGGCATCTCGCAGCATCATATCAGAGAAAACTTTCAAGAAGATCTGGTCAAAACCTCCATCACTCCATAATACTACAGTGCAGTTGGTTACATGGACTAGGGACCCATTGAAGGTGTTGGGACTAGCTAATGTGACTGTATCGTTAGGCGAGAAAAAGACTCAATGTGAACTATTGGTGGTGTCTGGAGATGGACCTAGTCTTTTGGGTCGCAACTGGTTTAGGCCATTAGGTCTTCAAGTGACAGGCATATTCTGGGCCAAAGAAGACTTGGTGCCTTTTATGAATGAATTTCCTGATTTATTTAAAGAAGAATTAGGTGCATACAATGGCCCTGAAGTCACACTGCACTTACGTCCAGAGGCGACACCACGTTTTCTGAAGTCTCGAACGGTGCCTTTTCCTTTGAAGATGCAAGTGGAAGCAGAACTTAACCGAATGGTGGACAGGGGTGTGCTGACCCCGGTTAGATACTCAGAATGGGCCACTCCATTGCGGATAGTGAACAAAGATGATGGATCATTGCGTATCTGCGGGGATTATCGGTCTACAGTCAACGCTTCTATAAAAGTGGACAGTTATCCGCTTCCAACTGCTGTGGAAGCTTTTGTGAAGCTAAGTGGAGGCCAAGTTTTTAGTAAACTTGACTTAAAGCAAGCCTACACTCAATTAAAAGTTGATGATGATACAGCTAAGCTGTTAACGTTAAATACACCCATTGGACTTATGAAAGTGAACCGTCTAGCATTTGGTGTTAGTGCCGCGCCGTGTATTTTTCAAAGACTGATGTCAGTTGCGCTAGCAGGGATTGAAGGCGTGGCGTGCCTGCTTGATGACGTGGCAGTAGCGGGTGCCACGTTGGAACAGCACAATCAGAGACTTCGTCAAGTGATGCAGAAGCTAAATGAGATGGGATTCCGACTAAATACTAAGAAATGTATTTTCGCTGCTACTAGTATAACATTTCTTGGACACGTGATTGATAGCGAAGGACTTCATCCAGCTCCTGCTAAGGTCAAAGAAATCCAAGAAAAACCGGCGCCTACTAATAAGGAAACGTTGCGTGCTTTCCTCGGATTGTACAACTTTTATCAAAAGTTTTTGCCCGACAGAGCTACTGTATTGGAGCCTTTGTATCGATTGCTTGAATCGAAAACGCTTTGGAAGTGGAGTGAACGCGAACAAGCAGCGTTCGAAAAAGCAAAGCTTTTACTGTCATCCGATCTGACATTGGTGGGGTATGACTTGAAAAGAGAGTTACTGCTTATCTGTGACTCATCGGCATACGGAGTTGGTGCTATTATAGCACATGTTATGGATGATGGATCAGAGAGACCAATCATGATGGCTTCACGAACTTTACAGGACCATGAGAGGCGGTACGGACAAATCGATAAAGAAGCTTTGGCTGTAATATTTGGATTGACAAAATTTCATGAATTTTTATTGGGTCGCAGATTTTGTATTGTGACTGACCACAAGCCATTGGTTGGTTTATTTAATCCTGCAAAACCCATACCTGATCAGATATCACCAAGAATGCTGCGATGGTCATTGAAACTAGCGTGTTATAATTACACTATCAGACATAGACCAGGAAAATCAATTGGCAATGCAGATGCATTAAGCAGATGGACTGCACCATCTACTGCAACAGTAATGGTAAAGCCACTTAGAGAGGTGTTGTTGTTAGATGAACAAACTAGTGGCTGGAACTTAAACGCCGAAAGAATTGCAGCAGAAACGAAGAAGGATCCGTTGCTTAACAAGGTTACATTCCATGTATATCATGGGTGGCCAAATAAGGTTACAGACCCAACCTTACAACCATTTTGGACTAGAAGAGAGGCTCTTTCACTTAATAAAGACTGTTTATTATGGAGTAACAGAGTCATTGTGCCTACCAAGTTACAAGAAGATGTATTGAGCATATTACATGCCCCACATGCGGGTATAGTTCAAACAAAGGCATATGCCAGAGGCTATGTATGGTGGGTCAACATGGATAGGCAAATAGAGCAGATTGTGGCCAGCTGTGAGCAGTGTCAATCAGTAAGAAACTGTCCTCCTAAAGATCCACAGACTTGGATTGCTACTGAAAAGCCTTGGAAAAGGATCCACATAGACTTTGCTGGTCCTTTTCAAGGAAAAACATTTTTCATTTTAATTGACAGCCACAGCAAATGGATTGAAGCGGATATTATTAACTCCATGAGTAGTAGTGCGGTGATAACTCTGATGAGAAGAATTTTTGCTTCACAAGGCTTACCTGAAGTGGTTGTATCAGATAACGGAAAAGCATTTACGTCTGAAGAATTCGAAAACTTTTTGAGAAAGAACGCTATAAAGCATTTGCTCTCCCCGCCATATCATCCGGCGACCAACGGGCAGATAGAGAGAGCTATACAGACGTTTAAAAACAAAATAAAGAAAATGGATTTGAATCTTCCATGGAGTGAGAAATTAAGCAAAGTGCTGTATTACATGCGCACAGTACCGAATAGTAGTACAAACAGAACGCCGGCGGAGATGCTCAATGGCCGAAAGTACAGAACGGCGATATCTACGCTTCATCCTGACTCCGCGCCCAGCCGCGGCGAGCAGCAGCTGGAGGCGGCGGCGCAGCGCGCGCCCGCCAGGACCTTTGTGGTCGACCAACCGGTCCTGATCCACATGTACGGGCCTGGAGAAAAGTGGCGGAAGGCCACGGTAGTGTTAGTAGAAGGTCAGAGCTCATACAGGGTAAAAACGGAAGATGGAGAACTACACCGCCGCCATGCTGATCAGATGTTGGCTAGAACAGTTCATACTGAGACAAGGTCGCCCGAAAATAGAGATCAAGTTGAAACAGACTCAGAAACATCAGATGGCCCACTGCTTGAAATACCACCACCGGAGATGTGGCCTGACATTATAGGCATTCCTGATTGCTTAGAGTAATATGTAGTATTTAAGGTGTATTAGAACTAATAATTTAAATTTAACGTCGTAGTTCTAGTATTATCATATTATATTTGTTTGTATTCAAAGATCATGTAGTTAATTGTATAATTTATAAAGGGGAGATATGTTATGTATTGAGTGATTGTGGGTGGATTAATATTTCTGCATCTACCTACATGTAGGTAGTCAAATAAAGCAGTTTGGAAATAAACTCGATTGACGTTGTATCTTTTAGATGCTAATTGCTTTGCTTTGCTTAGAATTTTTTGCAGGAGATATATGTTTAGCAGAGGACAACCTACGGCTGAGATGATGATGATGTATGTAGAAAATAATACATTTACAATTCTTCATAATAGAAGCTATTACATTAAATCCACGTGTTTGTAGGATATATAAAAAAGGATGATTTGACAATGACAATGAAAAATAGATTTTCAATATTCATGTTAACAGGATAAATAGAGTTCATGTTCTGGCCCTAAATATGCTATACAATCTATACATGAATGTATCACTCTGTCATCTTTGTCATGCTTGACTCCTTAGGGACTATGTGGATGCAGTCACAGATACAAGCATATGCTTGTGGTAGATAACTAGAACAAAAAATAATAGTTTAAGTTTGCCAAAGTTCTATAGAAGCCACAATACATTTTTATTAACTATCTAAATTATATCTAAAATAGATTGTGAACCCAACACAGCCTCTAAACCAAAAAGTTATCATAAAAGTTTCAACAATGGAGTGGGTGATGCTTCATAGTATGATAGTGTTTATCACTATTATTTTTAAAGTTGTATGCTGCAATTGAAAAATAATTGCTTATCTGTATTGTCTATACCTACTATACTATTATAAAGAGGAAAGATTTGTATGTAGTATTGTAACAAAAATTCAAAAACTACTGGGCAATTTCAAAAATTCTTTCACCATTAGAATTATTTTTTTTGCACAGAGTAATCCTTTATGGATACCACTGATGTGGGAGTCTCTGCCCGAAGGGCAGCATACCCACCAAACCTCTGCGGTGTTCCGTCACTGCCGCTTTTGGAGGGAATGCGGGACAGATTTCGCACACAACTGGAGCGGTCCCACCTCTAGCCTGCCAGCTATCGGCTATCACTGGCAGGCCCATTGGTTTCTCTTAGCTTCATCATGTTGACCCAAGCCACGGCTACTGAGCCCCCCCGGCACAGCATGGCGGAAACCCTTTGGGGGGGGACCATTAACAACATAGAATATATTATTTTGATTCATCATCTTCATCCATCACATGTGACAGCTCTGAGCGCAGCTAGTATTTTGATATATACATATACATATTAAAAAATTTAAATCTTTTAATTTTTTTCAGGAAAATTGTATGTATGGCTTGGCCAAGTCATTATTTAAGGACACAAAGCTATTCATATATTGTAAGTATATTTTAAACTACTTATATAAATTAATAATTTAAGAACTTGTCATTTAAGAGGGTCATTTGAAAAGTTCTTAGCCTAGCATGGTTTAAGTCATTGGTTTTTTTATAACAACCCTCATTTTGTAGTTACATTATTTAGCAACAAGTATGCACAGTTTAGTTTATTCACAGTAACTCATTGTTCAAATTGGTGAATAATATATTACAAGAGAGTGCACCAGATATTACTTTCGTCACTTCAGATATAGCGGTTTTATTTAAATGGATGGTAACACGAGAAACCTTAGGCAGTGATCATTTGTTTGTAAAATTTCAACTAGAATATTCGGACGCTCCATCCACTATTCGGCGCCGTAATTATAAACTAGCAAACTGGGAGCTGTATAATGCTACATGCAAAAGTAACTTTACTCATTTACCTCCTCATAGAGACATCCAATCAATATATAATTACTTTGTTGAAACTATTAATCAAGCAGCCAACAAAAGTATACCTTATCTGAAAATAAATACAAACCCTTCAGGAACATTCAAACCGAAACCTTATTGGTGCCCTTCACTATCACATGCAGTGGCAAAACGTCGGTTAGCTCTCAAAAATTTTAGAAAAAATCCAACACCAGACAACTTTGATAAATTAAGTAAAGGTATAGCAGATGCTCAAAAATGTACCAGACAAGCATTGTCAAATAACTTTAAAAAATTCTGTGGAGGCATAAGTGAGATCACAAGTTCCTCTGATATGTGGAGAAAATTGAGGTGGATGAAAGGGGTAAGGAAAAATCGAGTCCGTGCGCCATATGATAAAAAGGAACATTTACTTCGATCATTAGCCCCAGATTTTGTACAAACTTCACCACCAGAGTTCAATTCACACAACCATCAGCTTGAAAGTGAATTTACTCTCCAGGAACTCTACAACTGCCTTAAGAAAAAGGATACAGCACCAGGTGAAGATGATATCACATATAGTATGATATATCATCTTCCCATAGAAGGCAAGTTATACCTACTTCAAATGTATAATTTAATATTTAATTATTCTATAATCCCAGAAGAATGGCGCAACATTAAAATAATACCAATTCCTAAACATAGCTCTGATACAAACACTGTTCCCAAATTTAGACCAATATCCTTGATCTCCTGTGTATGCAAAATCTTTCACTCTATGTTAAACAAACGCTTAGAGTGGTTTATTGAAAGAAACGAACTACTAGGTCCAACAACATCGGGTTTTCGTAGGTGTCAGTCTAGTGTGGATTGTATAGTAAGATTAGTGTTAAAAATACAAGCTGGCTTTGTAAATAATATACCTATGTTAGCATGTTTCTTAGATATAGATAGTGCATATAACAATGTCCTTGTGGACCAACTCGTTCATAAGTTGGATGAGCTAAACGTAGGTGCTAAAATATGCAAATACTTGTTTGAGTTTTTGAAAAAGAGATGCCTAAAAATGTATGAAGATGGCGAAGACAGTATTTTGCAAAGGTGGACTGGAAAAGGATTATGTCAGGGTGACCCAATGTCCCCGCTTTTATTTAATATAATTACTGCAACAATTAAATCCATAGACAGTGTAAAAACTTTGCAATATGCAGATGACTTTGTATTTTATGTACAGAATAATAACATTCATAATAGTATACTTAATATTCAAAATTTCATAACTCATACTTATTCATTGCTCCAACATATTGGCCTGGATATATCTTTCTCAAAAACGGTCGAAAAAGAGAACAAGTCAACATTACCATTAATGGCAATATCATACAACTTGTTGATTGTGTTAAATACCTAGGTATCTGGATAGATAGCTCACTAAAATGGATAAAACATATCAACAAGACACACGAGAGCTCAATGAAATTGCTTAATATTTTGAAAATTTTAGCAGGTTCCTCTTGGGGGGTACATCCTAGGCATCTGCGAAATATCTATATTTCACTGATTAGGAGCAGAATAGATTATGCTAGCTTTATTTACGACAATGCAGCAAAAACTAATCTATTAAAATTAGACAGAGTACAAAATGCCGCGTTACGTATAATAGGAGGTTTTATTAAAACAACACCTATACACGTAATGGAATGCGAGTTGTGTGTTCCTCCTCTTTTTCTACGAAGAAAATATTTAGCTACTAGATATTGCCTCAAGTCTCAAGCCTGGGCAAGTAACATTACCTTAAATATATTAAATAGTCTTATAAACCTTAATCAATCTAGTTACTTTCTCAGAACTAAGAAACCACTACTGGTGACTGTATACAATGAAACCAAAATAGAAAAAGTAAACACTAGTAACCCCTTGAATATGTTTAGGTTACCTACATGGGTTTCAAATATAAATATGGACTTTATTCAAACTAATGTTGATAATATAGTTCAGCCCAAAAAAAGTACTGATAGTAGAATTCTGAAATATAATACCTTACATATGTTGGGTAATAAATATGATAGCTGGCATAAGGTATATACTGATGGATCTCAAACACAAGATGGTCGTGGAGCAGCATATTGTGATCCCAGTCGCAATGTGATGGAAAGCTATAAATTTGTTAATACTTCAGAACTCTCAATTATGTTTGTGGAGTTGTTTGCAATCTCAGAGGCGTTGTCATATGTTATCAGCGCGGGACTCAAAAAGGTAGTGATTTTGTCGGATAGCAAAAGTGCCTTGCAACATATAGCTCGATGCGCCTCTGGCCTCAGAGGTGCATCGATAGCTTATACCATATTAAATAAAGTCTTAGCGCTGATATCTGCGGGGGTGACTCTGGGGTTGCAATGGATTCCTGCTCATGTCGGCATACATGGTAATGAGGAGGCAGATAGGCTGGCTCGAGAGGCAATATCAAATGGCACCGAAGTATACTTAAAACCAGAATATTCAGAGATACTCATTAAGTACAAAAAAAAAATTTCTTTGCACTGGAAGGAGTATTTTGATATTGTCTCTAGAGAAAAAGGTATTTGGTTCAAAACAATTCAAAATGAACCACCTCATATACCATGGTGTGCCAATATAAAGTTAAGTCGACACCTACTTGTAGTGGCATACAGATTGCGCTCTGGACATATGCCCCTGAATGGCTTTAAATTTTTAATGAAAAAAACAGAGAGCCCCAATTGTGACTTATGTGGAGTATTCGAAGATATTTATCATCTTGTAATAGAGTGTAGCCGAAGTGCTGACTTGAGACTGAATATATTCACATCACTGAATCTTGTACAGCTTGATGTGGGTCTACTCCAGAGCATCCTAGCTGAGCCAACATCTGGTCCAGCTAGGTTGCTCTATCAGGGCATCTACAAGCTGTCCATTGACAATTGATATCTGTTGATAATATGAATGTAATGGTTCATGGGACTGACATAGTCAATGTGTGACTCAAAGTCCCCAAATTAAATTAGAATAAAAAAAAAAAAAAAAAAAACTCATTGTTCGTTTACATGTGATACCGTAAGTCAAGTCAGAGCTATTTTTGAATATGGATAAAATTTAACTTCGTGCAGTGATAAAATACCTGAATTTGAAAGGTTTAACTCCAAAAGCTATACATGAAGACATGTCTGCTACTTTGGGTGAGTCTGCTCCTTCGTATGCAACTGTTAAAAAACTGGGTGGCAGAGTTTAAACGTCGTCGTGAGACCATTCAAGATGAGCCCCGTAGTGGCCGGCCTTCAATAAAATCAGGTGATCAAAACAAAGAAAACATCTGTGATTTAATTTTATCTGATCGAAGGTTGACTGTCGAGGAGATAGCTAAGACTGTAGGCATCTCATCTGAGCGAACACATGATATAATTACTACTGAACTTGGATTCTCTAAGGTGTCTGCGCGGTGGGTACCGCGACTGCTTTCAGTGGAACAAAAACGCAACCGACTCACAACTTCTCGCGACTGTTTAGAGCTGACCTGAAGCTGACCCAATTTGTTAAGATTTATAACCATGGATGAAACCTGGGCTCACCACAATACACCCGAGACAAAAGAACAGTCGAAACAATGGAAAAGAGCAGGATCGCCCACCCCAAAGAAGGCTAAGGTGGTTTTATCGGCGGGCAAAGTCATGGCATCCGTTTTTTGGGATGCAAAGGGTATAATTCTCGTGGATTATTTAAAAAAGGGTGAAGCAATAAACTCCGATTACTATTGCAACCTGTTGCGTCGTTTGAGAGAAGAAATCAAAGAAAAACGTCCAGGTTTATTGAGAAGAAAAGTCTTGTTTCATCAGGACAATGTGCGCGTTTACATCCCTGTGCAATCCATGGCAGAAATCCATCAATGTGGCTTCGAATTGTTACCTCATCTCCCATATTCACCGGATTTAGCACCGTCCGACTTTAATCTGTTCCCAAAGCAAAAAAAATGTTTAGGTGGTAAACATTTTTTTACAAATGAAGAGGTCATAGCCGCCGTGGACGCTTATTTTGAGGAGTTAGACGAATTTTTTTTTAAACGGGTATCGAAGCCTTACCGGGTCGATGGAAAAAGTGTTTTGAGCTCGGAGGAGAGTATGTTGAAAAATAAAAATTAACTCAAAATCGTGTGGTTTCATTAAGTATGTTACGCTAAGAACTTTTCAAATGACCCTCGTATAAGCTGTCAACAATTAATTTTATTAATGCTTATGAAGGAATGGTAGAAGAGGGTAGACCATTTTGTCTGCTCTTAATAACTTCGAACTTTTTTCACATCCGCCCGCATATTCAGTCTACCCGTGAAAATGGTGCATGTAACTGCGCCGAAATATCGGGAACTCCAAAACCTGCCTAATCGTGGTATACATCCCGTGACTACTAATTATAACGTAGTTAGAGTATAGGACTGCTTGGGGAAGTACCCCACCTGCCAGTTGTTTAACTGTGATGCAGTAGTGTGCAAACATTACTGTGTTTTGTTGAAGGGCAATGTTTTCAGGGAAAATTATAGGGCAAGAGATTTAACATTACATCTCAGAGTCACAAGCACTGAACAATGCCATGCAGGGTTTTGAATTCTTGAAGTTATAAATTCTGAATGACATAACTATTCAAAGTCAAAATCATTTATTCAATTTAGACATCAAAGACGCACTTATGAACGTCAACTTTGCATTATAATATACTTGAAAGACTACAGCCGCGTTCCAAAATATATAGAGCCTACCGAGAAGAAGGGGCAAGAAACTCGGGGCCATTCTTTTTATATAGATGTTTTTACAATGTTTCTACTTAGGTACTACAAATATTAGCTCCAGTGTGTTGCCTTACAAAAGAGAACATAATAATGGTATCAGTAGGGCAAGACACACTACACTTTGATATCTTAGTACACAAGTAGATAGATCCTGGAGTGATCAGTCCCAAGCTGTTTTATCCTCCAAGTAATCTGAAATTTTGAATAACCTTTTTGAAAGAGTTTAGTTTTAATAGTAATTTTAAACTTATTAACAGGCAAATCTCGGATAACATTGGGAACTTTATTATAGAATCGAATACATTGTCCCATAAAAGAATGACTTATTCTGTGGAGACGCGTTACATGTACGGATAGCTTGTGCTTATTTCGCGTGTTGATGGAATTAGCATCACTCCTTTTATCAAAACTGCTAATGTTTTTCTTTATTAACCCTATGCGTCCCAGAGATATAAATTTACGTGCGTTTCATTCGTAAATCTTTTGTTTTAATTATCACAGTATATAAAGTGTTAAACGTGACTCTTGAAATCAGGCGAGCAGCATACTTGTTTCCACACTGAATAACATAAAACAATGAAAAACCAAATTTCTTACATTTAAGCAAAACAATGCTGTTGCTTCCTTCAACCAACCATAGCAATTGACTGCAAGGCTAATAGTGCCAGAAACAATCGTAACATATTCTAAATGAAGTAATATAGAAGTGAAGTCATACAGCTTGAAATGAAAAAAGAAACTTATGGATACGGAGAGACAAACAAGTACTAAGTATTAGAAAAATTTAATACGGACTTCCATTCTATTCAGTTATTGAAGTGTATCTCAAAAACTACTAGACCGAATTTGATGAAATGGGACCACACGGGAATCACCAGCTTTCAAACAAAAAAAAAGAATTTTGAGAATCGGTTCACCCAGACGAAAGTTACGAGGTAACAAACAATAAAAAAACAGTCGAATTGAGTACCTCCTCTTTTTTTGGAAGTCGGTTGATAACTGTTGCAGTGTTACAGATCGCGCGGCGAGAGTTTGGCTTTGACCGTTATTGCGCAGAAGTCAAAAATTGGGTATCACAGGGTGGCTAGAGGGACGAAGGACTCTTGTCTCTCTCTGTCACATCGAAGACGAGGGACTCTTGTCTCTCTCTGTCACATGGCGCGACAGTACCCATGCGCAGTAATCCCCTCCACCCGAAGGTCAAAGCCAAACTCTCGCCGCGCGATCTGTAATTATAATTATACAGGAATAGGATAGGATAGTGGAAGGGTTTTAGGATTTACAATCTCAACTTAGGTTTAATCCCTACCCCTTTTTGTTTCCTCAAGGAAATTTCATAAAGATTTGTTCAAAGTTTCTCAGGTATTGTCAAACATATACCTTGCACACCCATTTATCTCAATTTCACTATTTAAGGTTCTTGAAGCGCCTTGAAATGGGTCTAATTTAGGGCGTCTTAGCTGCGCTGCGCCAACATCTGGTGCAGCTAGGATGCTCTATAAGACTAGCTACACATACAGAATGCTCAAGAATAGAGGGTATATAATTTTTCCAAGTAAACTATGTGACTGACATAGTCATTGCTCATCAGTTGTACACAATATAACTAAATAAAAAAAATTAAAAAACTTGCATTGCTATTATACTTGCTAATCCCAGCAAAGTTTAGTGGGTGAAAATTATTTGTAAACATTTAGGTGAAATTTACTGTACAGGATGCGACCTACATTTTTCTAAGAATATACATTTTGCTTATTATATTGTTTTAGCACAAACATAGGTATGTACAGGAATGCCGTGTTAGATACAATATACAATAGCTTTTGAACATAACTTTACCAGTATTATTATATGTACTGACCCTGGTACTAAAAGAAAAATAAACAGGCATTGGCAAATAGCTATAAGAGTCCTGGTTTTAAGCTTAAAAAATATTTGGCCTTTGTTACCAAAAATAAGGCTCTTCCGTATAAAGTTCAGAGTTTAGGGTCATTGCCTTCTTAAAACCACCCGCTGTATATCATACATTCATACTTTATTATTCATATACTCAGAAATATATAAGAATATAATGTTATTTTATTTAATTACAAATTTGAATATGTTTTTTTTTGCTATCATTAGCGGTAATTTGGCCTTTGCCCTTTTCCAGACTTCCGATGATACTCGTCACCACAATTCCATTAGATAAGTTCACGAGTTTCCTTGTGCAAAAGTAAATTCAAACAGGCAGAATTATAAAGAGTTTAACCTAGTAACGGTGGGTTTAAAATAGTATTGCAGGATAATATTATTTGGTACTTAGTAAAACTCTCGTTTACAGTTTTACTGATTTGTTTTCAAGAAGGCGAATCTTATGCGGGTCGATACTATTATAGAACGAAGTGTCATTGAAATAACGTTCACAATCGCGCGCGCTACAATGTACCATCTCTCAAATTCGGTAAGTAGGTCCTTATTACCCCCAAATGTGGCTTGTAGGTGACCAATTAGCGCTCTAGGGTAATAATGTAGCTAGAAAAGCCCTAGGGCAGTAAGTAATTTAAAAAACACTTCACTCTTTCAAAAAGTTCGCGTACATCTAATCATCATACTGGCAATAGACATCATGCATTCAGCCCAATGACAAAAGAGGTCGCTGCGCTATTCAGCCTTGTCTTCGTATGAGTATAATAGTCATCAATTTTATTTTTGTAATGACGGCTTTTTTCTACTTACCTCACAATCAAGATGTAAAGCAGAGTAGTTAGCTCGGGTGTAAGCATCAATTGCAATGTCTTGCAGCCCTTGGCTGCTAATCTGTTATTAACTGTAACACCAAGCTTCCCGGCGGAAAATAAATTATGATGTACTTCATCTCAGCCGTAGGACGTCCACTGCCGAACATACCTCTCACCCACAAATGTCCAAAACGACCGGTTGGAAGCGGCCTGCATCCAACTTCGTCCTACTACCTTTATCAGGTCGTCAGTCCTACTTGTCGGTGGACGACCTACGCTGCGCTAGCCGGTCCGTGGTCTCCACTCCAGAACCATCCGACCCCATCGGCCATCTGTTCTGCGTGATATGTGGCCTGCCCACTGCCAATTCAACTGGCTTATCTTCTGGGATATGTCGGTGAATGTAGTTTGTCTACGGATGTCCTCATTTTTGATTCGATCACATATAGAGAAACCCCGAGCATAGCACTCTCCATAGCTCGTTGTGAGACTATGAGCTTGCTTATGAGGCCCATAGTAGAAGACCACGTTTCAGTGCCACATGCCATCACTGGTAACACACATTGGTCAAAGACTCTTGCCTTGAAGATATTATATACTAAATAGGCTGTATGTATATACATAATAATAAAATCATAACTGAGCCAAATCCGAACAAAAATTTGTAAATTATAATCGAAGTATAGGTACTTTGTTACAGATGTAATGGGCAAAGATATATTATTTACAATTTTTGACTGTCTGTCTGTCCGCTTGTGCGCCCATCACTCTGGAAATACGACAAATATTCCGATGAAACTTGTGATAACTGGTAATACTTAATCAGATGGAAGGTACTTAATGAGTGAATTTTTTTTTAAAAATAATCTTAGTACTGAGATTCATTACGTAGATATGCATTACACAATAATTAAATATATATACTATATTTTTCACAGACAGAACAATGTTAGTAACTTATATCTATACATATATAAAAATTAACTCCTATTTTGCCTGGCCGCTATAACTTGAGAACGACTTTACCGATTTCGTTCGGATTTTTTAAATGTTTTCTAATAATTCGTAGAAGGTTCTTACATTAAAAAAATAAGAAAAGACGGGAGGTTATGGCGAGGTTGAAGGCCGAGCCTACTACGCGAACGAAGTCGCGGGCAGTCGATAGTGACTAATAAAAATAACACTGAGAAATTAAGTTGTAGGTGTGTGATGTTTTTATTTTTCGATTTTTCTTATCTTGGGGAAGAACATAGGATACTTTTTATCGTCATCATCATCATCTATCATCACGCGGGTGAAACCGCGTAGCGTAGCTAGTATATAATAATGTAAATTATTATTTATTTGAGTATACTATAATTTACATTAATCACATTTAATCAAACCACGTAGGTATATTGTAGTTAGTATGCATTACAGTTAAATTGATTTTCATTTACCCAAGATAACGGCATCAAACTGGACAAGACTCTTTATCTAATCAGTCTTATCTGTGACTATCATAAGTTTAATCAATATCTATAATATGACTCGTTACTGGTTCAACCGATCATCACAAGCTAGCTGAAATTACTTTTATTATGAAGTTTAAGCGTTTTTTACCGGTCGTTTCATGGAGAATGTTCTGAAGAGCTTTTTAATCATATACGAGGGTAATTTGAATAGTTCTTAGCCTAACATACTTAATGAAACCACACGATTTTGAGTTTATTTTTATTTTTCAACATACTCTCCTCCGAGCTCAAAACACTTTTTCCATCGACCCGGTAAGGCTTCGATACCCGTTTTAAAAAAAATCTTCGTCTAACTCCTCAAAATAAGCGTCCACGGCGGCTATGACCTCTTCATTTGTAAAAAAATGTTTACCACCTAAACATTTTTTCAGCTTTGGGAACAGATAAAAGTCGGACGGTGCTAAATCCGGTGAATATGGGAGATGAGGTAACAATTCGAAGCCACATTGATGGATTTCTGCCATGGATTGCACAGAGGTGTGAACGCGCGCATTGTCCTGATGAAACAAGACTTTTCTTCTCAATAAACCTGGACGTTTTTCTTTGATTTCTTCTCTTAAACGACGCAACAGGTTGCAATAGTAATCGGAGTTTATTATTTCACCCTGTTTTAAATAATCCACGAGAGTTATACCCTTTGCATCCCAAAAACGGATGCCATGACTTTAAAACCACCGCCTATAAAACCACCTTTGCCTTCTTTGGGGTGGGCGATCCTGCTCTTTTCCATTGTTTCGACTGTTCTTTTGTCTCGGGTGTATTGTGGCGAACCCAGGTTTCATCCATGGTTATAAATCTTTCAACAAATTCTATTGGGTCAGCTTCATATAACTCTAAACAGTCGCGAGAAGTTGTGAGTCGGTTGCGTTTTTGTTCCACTGAAAGCAGTCGCGGTACCCACCTTAGAGAATCCAAGTTCAGTAGTAATTATATGATGTGTTCGCTCAGATGAGATGCCTACAGTCTTAGCTATCTCTTCGACAGTCAACCTTCGATCAGATAAAATTAAATCACAGATTTTTTATTTGTTTTGATCAGTAGAAGCAGTCGAAGGCCGGCCACTACGGGGCTTGTTGAACGGGGGGCATCTTGAATGGTCTCACGACCACGTTTAAACTCTGCCACCCAGTTTATAACAGTCGCATACGAAGGAGCGGACTCACCCAAAGTAGCAGACATGTCTTCATGTATAGCTTTTGGAGTTAAACCTATCAAATTCAGGTATTTTATCACTGCACGATGTTCAATTTTATCCATTTTCAAAAATAGGTCTGACTTGACTTACTGTATCACGTGTAAACGAACAATGAGTTAGTGTGAATAAACTAAACTGTGCATACTTGTTGCTAAATAATGTAACTACAAAATGAGGGTAGTTATAAAAAAACCAATGACTTGTTAGGCTAAGAACTTTTCAAATGACCCTCGTACCTTCCTCACCATTCCAATCCCGAACTACTCGTTTCGGCTTAGCATTGCATCCATATATTATTCAAAACTTCTTACCACGAAACAAAAAGTTTGGCAGTTCCTACTTCTATCGTGTAATTAAATTATGGAATGCGTTGCCGGCGTACGTATTTCCTTGCAGCTATGACCCTGGGTCTTTCAAGCGGGGCGTGAAAAAGCATCTGTCAGGTCAACATAGGGGTGGCGATTAGTGCAGCTTACGGCTGCACTAATGGTCATTGCTTCTTGATTCCGTCTTCGCTTTCCATCAGGCGAGAGGGAGTCACTTTGATGAATAACTTTAAAAAATATATTAAACCGTTTACACTAAACAAGAGCAGTAGAACTCTTGGTGAATGAGTTCGACCGGGGAAGTACGGCCAACATGTCTTTTTTTATCGTGAACCAGTAATGTTCGCAATACTGTGTTCTTGTTTGAAGGGTATGGGTGCCGGCGAAAGTACAAGGGGGTTACTTTTATTAGTCACTAGAGACTGCCCGCGACTCTGTTCGCGTAGTAGGCTCGGCCTTCAACCTCACCATAACCTCCCGTCTTTTCTGTATTTATCTTTCATAAGAACCTTCTCCTGACAATAATTAACACAACAAAAATATAATTAGGGAATCGGCAAACCCGTTCTCAAGTTATAGCGTGACCAGGAAAAATAGGGGTTTATTTTTATATATAGATTATTAGCTGGTGCCCGCGACTACGTCTATGCAGGATTAATATTTCGAGTAGCTTATTATCTTCTCCAAGGCCTCTACTTTTATTCCAAAATGTCATAAAATAATTACATGGTCAAACGCAATTGCTACAATAGTACTCGTATTATATGAGTTAATTTAAATAATTAGTATATCAATCAGTAAACATTAAAATAAAATACAGGACTTACGTACATACAAATATAAAATTCTTCTTCTTCTTATTGGATGGCTTCTGTGACTAAATTGTCACAATTCTGCCAGTGTTCGTATATGCTAGTGGCATAAACCGTGAGGAGTTTGCAGGTTGTAATCTAAGAATATGATGGGTGATTAAATAAAAAGAAAATCAAACAGAATTTAAAAAAAGGTGACTATCTAAAACAAAATACAAAACAAAAAGGATTATACCATATAGACTAACACACATTAGATCACAATAATTATATGACTGTTTTAGTATGCATGCTATAAAAAACATTTTCAGTTTAATTTAAATATAAAATTAATTAACATCGAAAAAAAAACTGTCATTACATTTCATCACCCTTGACGGTCGCCGAACACATCTAGTGTATTGAGCGGTCAAATTGACTTGGCTTTTGAGTAAGCTATCAGAAACTGACACAAACTTTAACAGAACTGTCTTTACGATCATGACGTAGGCGGAGATCTTATTATTTTGTCTATGCTGTGCCTAAGCATATTACGCCTTTTCACCCGCGTGGTGATGGATGATGATGATGGTGAAAAGTATCATATTATGTGTTAATTCAGCGCCTCATCTTCCTCCATACCAAATTTCGCCAAAATTGCCCCCGCCGTTTGAGCGTGAAAGAATAACAAAGATCCACACATCCATACTCCCAAATTTCGCGTTTATAATATTAGGATGGCTAATAAAAGTATATAAGTGTTAAGGAACCACTTACTAACAGTCATCTTAGCCAGCGGTGTTATTGCGCTGAGACTATCACAGAAACATGGCTGGTTAAGATGCGTTTATGTTAAAGTGTTTTTAAAACATTTATGCCTAGTAACAATTATTTGATTACATGAAAAACGCACTGAAATCGGACAATATTAAGAGGCAAAAAATCCCACTGATATCGTACAATAAGATAATAAGAGATAAAAAAGGGTTATATTTATTTTACGGATCGTAGTAAATTTTGGCAAGACTATATCCCGGGGAAGCACATATGATACTTTTCATCTTCATCATCTCCATCACCACGCGGGTGAAACCACGGGACGCAACTAGTTAATATTTGCCTACATAGCTTGAGGAATGGCAAACATACAAAAATAAGAATCCATTTATAAATGCGAAAGTTATACTATCTCTGGTAATTACGAAACAGTTGAACGAATAACCTTTTACTTAAATATTATTTATACCTTAGGTTCTCGAACAGCGCACAAAATACAATACTTATATTATTTACTGACGCGGATAAAATCTCAATGTGCGGGTTATTCTGAGAAAGAAGAAGATAGATTTCGATTTCAAAAAAGAAGTTTCGGCGTAGGTACTATTGTTTATTCTGTAGGGCTGTTATGTATCTAAGTTGCTAACAAATGTTGATTGAAATCTTCAAAATGGCGGCTCTATGTCACTTTTGTCAGCACTTGTCGTCAAGTTCCTAACATTTTTGCATGCTGGAGTTATCAAACTGGCATAGAGGCGCCATTTTTCTAGATTTCAATCGACATTTGTTAGCAACTGAGATACTTAATAGCCCTGCGGATGTACCTTTTAACGGAATTTAGCTTATCCTTTATTTACCTATAGGTACCTTAAGTTCTCAAACAGAATTCAAGATACTGCTTGCTACATAGTTATATTACTTACTCACGCGGATAACTTCGCAATGTGCGGGTTATTCTGAGAAAGAAGAAGTAAGGATTCGATTATTAAATAAGAGATTCGGCTTGATACTATTGTTTATTCTGTAGGGCTAACATTTGTTAGCAACTGAGATACATAATAGCCCTGCTGTGATAAGATTACGAATATTACTAAGAATTGAGTAAGTTTCGTTTGTTTAGATATAAGATTATGGTTGAAGATACACTTAAATTACATTTCCATTCATAATTATATTTTTTACACATCTTATCAGTATGTACATATGTCAATTAATTTAGTACCTACTACGAATTTTAATTATCTTAAGTATGTAATCTATCCCTTAGTATGTACACTCCATACCCGGTAATAAGCATCTATACAAATAAATGAAATTGAAGTATCTGGTTGATACGTAAAATAAAAGTTTTGCTAAATGCGTATGAATAGTAGATTATGCACCGAGGGAGTAAAGCAGTGTCTTACGTCATGGGCGGTATATTGAACCCTGAGTGTAAAGGGGACTACTGAGTTAATCCCTGAGCGCAGCGAGGGGATTAATATTTAACCAGACCACTGGATGTGGTTGAAACTATAGTCGGAAAGATTTGACTATTTTACGTGAGTAAATCCCGTTTTTCATATTAAACATGTGGTTGAAACTATAGTCGGAAAGATTTGACTTATTTACGTGAGTAAATCCCGTTTTTCATATTAAACATGTGGTTGAAACTATAGTCGGAGAGATTTGACTTTTTTACGTGAGTAAATCCCGTTTTTCATATTAAACATGTGGTTGAAACTATAGTCGGAGAGATTTGACTTATTTACGTGAGTAAATCCCGTTTTTCATATTAAACATGTGGTTGAAACTATAGTCGGAGAGATTTGACTTTTTTACGTGAGTAAATCCCGTTTTTATATTAAACATGTGGTTGAAACTATAGTCGGAGAGATTTGACTTTTTTACGTGAGTAAATCCCGTTTTTATATTAAACATGTGGTTGAAACTATAGTCGGAAAGATTTGACTATTTTACGTGAGTAAATCCCGTTTTTATATTAAACATGTGGTTGAAACTATAGTCGGAGAGATTTGACTTTTTTACGTGAGTAAATCCCGTTTTTATATTAAACATGTGGTTGAAACTATAGTCGGAAAGATTTGACTATTTTACGTGAGTAAATCCCGTTTTTCATATTAAACATGTGGTTGAAACTATAGTCGGAGAGATTTGACTTTTTTACGTGAGTAAATCCCGTTTTTATATTAAACATGTGGTTGAAACTATAGTCGGAAAGATTTGACTATTTTACGTGAGTAAATCCCGTTTTTCATATTAAACATGTGGTTGAAACTATAGTCGGAGAGATTTGACTTTTTTACGTGAGTAAATCCCGTTTTTATATTAAACATGTGGTTGAAACTATAGTCGGAAAGATTTGACTTTTTTACGTGAGTAAATCCCGTTTTTATATTAAACATGTGGTTGAAACTATAGTCGGAAAGATTTGACTATTTTACGTGAGTAAATCCCGTTTTTCATATTAAACATGTGGTTGAAACTATAGTCGGAGAGATTTGACTTTTTTACGTGAGTAAATCCCGTTTTTATATTAAACATGTGGTTGAAACTATAGTCGGAAAGATTTGACTTTTTTACGTGAGTAAATCCCGTTTTTATATTAAACATGTGGTTGAAACTATAGTCGGAAAGATTTGACTATTTTACGTGAGTAAATCCCGTTTTTCATATTAAACATGTGGTTGAAACTATAGTCGGAGAGATTTGACTTTTTTACGTGAGTAAATCCCGTTTTTTATATTAAACATGTGGTTGAAACTATAGTCGGAGAGATTTGACTATTTTACGTGACGAAATCCCGTTTTTCATATTAAACATGTGGTTGAAACTATAGTCGGAGAGATTTGACTTTTTTACGTGAGTAAATCCCGTTTTTCATATTAAACATGTGGTTGAAACTATAGTCGGAGAGATTTGACTTTTTTACGTGAGTAAATCCCGTTTTTATATTAAACATGTGGTTGAAACTATAGTCGGAAAGATTTGACTTTTTTACGTGAGTAAATCCCGTTTTTATATTAAACATGTGGTTGAAACTATAGTCGGAAAGATTTGACTATTTTACGTGAGTAAATCCCGTTTTTCATATTAAACATGTGGTTGAAACTATAGTCGGAGAGATTTGACTATTATACGTGAGTAAATCCCGTTTTTCATATTAAACATGTGGTTGAAACTATAGTCGGAGAGATTTGACTTTTTTACGTGAGTAAATCCCGTTTTTATATTAAACATGTGGTTGAAACTATAGTCGGAGAGATTTGACTTTTTTACGTGAGTAAATCCCGTTTTTATATTAAACATGTGGTTGAAACTATAGTCGGAAAGATTTGACTTTTTTACGTGAGTAAATCCCGTTTTTATATTAAACATGTGGTTGAAACTATAGTCGGAAAGATTTGACTATTTTACGTGAGTAAATCCCGTTTTTCATATTAAACATGTGGTTGAAACTATAGTCGGAGAGATTTGACTTTTTTACGTGAGTAAATCCCGTTTTTATATTAAACATGTGGTTGAAACTATAGTCGGAAAGATTTGACTTTTTTACGTGAGTAAATCCCGTTTTTATATTAAACATGTGGTTGAAACTATAGTCGGAGAGATTTGACTTTTTTACGTGAGTAAATCCCGTTTTTATATTAAACATGTGGTTGAAACTATAGTCGGAAAGATTTGACTTTTTTACGTGAGTAAATCCCGTTTTTATATTAAACATGTGGTTGAAACTATAGTCGGAAAGATTTGACTTTTTTACGTGAGTAAATCCCGTTTTTATATTAAACATGTGGTTGAAACTATAGTCGGAAAGATTTGACTTTTTTACGTGAGTAAATCCCGTTTTTATATTAAACATGTGGTTGAAACTATAGTCGGAGAGATTTGACTATTTTACGTGAGTAAATCCCGTTTTTCATATTAAACATGTGGTTGAAACTATAGTCGGAGAGATTTGACTTTTTTACGTGAGTAAATCCCGTTTTTATATTAAACATGTGGTTGAAACTATAGTCGGAAAGATTTGACTTTTTTACGTGAGTAAATCCCGTTTTTATATTAAACATGTGGTTGAAACTATAGTCGGAAAGATTTGACTATTTTACGTGAGTAAATCCCGTTTTTCATATTAAACATGTGGTTGAAACTATAGTCGGAGAGATTTGACTTTTTTACGTGAGTAAATCCCGTTTTTATATTAAACATGTGGTTGAAACTATAGTCGGAAAGATTTGACTTTTTTACGTGAGTAAATCCCGTTTTTATATTAAACATGTGGTTGAAACTATAGTCGGAGAGATTTGACTTTTTTACGTGAGTAAATCCCGTTTTTATATTAAACATGTGGTTGAAACTATAGTCGGAAAGATTTGACTTTTTTACGTGAGTAAATCCCGTTTTTATATTAAACATGTGGTTGAAACTATAGTCGGAGAGATTTGACTTTTTTACGTGAGTAAATCCCGTTTTTATATTAAACATGTGGTTGAAACTATAGTCGGAAAGATTTGACTTTTTTACGTGAGTAAATCCCGTTTTTATATTAAACATGTGGTTGAAACTATAGTCGGAGAGATTTGACTTTTTTACGTGAGTAAATCCCGTTTTTATATTAAACATGTGGTTGAAACTATAGTCGGAAAGATTTGACTTTTTTACGTGAGTAAATCCCGTTTTTATATTAAACATGTGGTTGAAACTATAGTCGGAAAGATTTGACTTTTTTACGTGAGTAAATCCCGTTTTTATATTAAACATGTGGTTGAAACTATAGTCGGAGAGATTTGACTTTTTTACGTGAGTAAATCCCGTTTTTATATTAAACATGTGGTTGAAACTATAGTCGGAGAGATTTGACTTTTTTACGTGAGTAAATCCCGTTTTTATATTAAACATGTGGTTGAAACTATAGTCGGAGAGATTTGACTTTTTTACGTGAGTAAATCCCGTTTTTATATTAAACATGTGGTTGAAACTATAGTCGGAGAGATTTGACTTTTTTACGTGAGTAAATCCCGTTTTTATATTAAACATGTGGTTGAAACTATAGTCGGAGAGATTTGACTTTTTTACGTGAGTAAATCCCGTTTTTATATTAAACATGTGGTTGAAACTATAGTCGGAGAGATTTGACTTTTTTACGTGAGTAAATCCCGTTTTTATATTAAACATGTGGTTGAAACTATAGTCGGAGAGATTTGACTTTTTTACGTGAGTAAATCCCGTTTTTATATTAAACATGTGGTTGAAACTATAGTCGGAGAGATTTGACTTTTTTACGTGAGTAAATCCCGTTTTATATAATAAAAACATTAACCATAGTTATTGGTTACATAATGTGTATTACCATTTTTATAAAATGACTAAATACAAACGGCCACACCAAAAATTTTCAAACACCAAAAAAATTTCCATGCAAAATTCTCCATTTCACACCTTAAGCCATCCCCGCCAAAAAATATTAAAGAATATTTTTTTTGTTTTAAATGAACTATCTAAATACAAATGTTCACACCTATAAGTTCAAAAACAAAGGAGTTTCATACAAACGTTTTCACCCATTTTTACCCTTTAGGAGTTGAATTTCGAAAAAACCCTTTCTTAGTACACCTCTACCCACCAAGACAAAAGCACCCTCCAAATTTCTAGTCTCTACGACCAGCGGTTTAGGCTGTGTTGACAGTCAGTCTGGACTTAGGTTCTTATATATATATATATATATATATATATATATATATATATATATATATATATATATTGATTGATACCTATCAAGTGCTTAACAATGTTTCAACGACGAGACGGGTTTCTATACGTGATCGAATCAGAAATGAGAAGATCCGTAGACAAACTAAAGTCACCGACATAGCCCAGAAGATAAACCAGTTGAAGTGGCAGTGGGCAGGCCACATAGCACGCAGAACAGATGGCCGATGGGGCCGAAATATTCTAGAGTAGAGACCACGGACCGGCAAGCGCAGCGTAGGTCGTCCACCGACAAGGTGGACTGACGACCTGATAAAGGTAACAGGACGACGTTGGATGCAGGACGCTTCCAACCGGTCGTTTTGGAAATTTGTGGGGGAGACATTTGTTCAGCAGTGGACGTCCTACGACTGAGATGATAATGATGATGATGATGAAGTACCTAACAAGACGGGCAAGATTTGTGCCTGATGTAAGCACTACGTCTACCCATGACATTTGCGGTACTACCCAGAGTTGAGAACTGAAGTTTTGCTTTCAACACTGAAGTTTTACCACTGTCATGTGGTCGTCACCCTGAAGCTTGGTTTTGATTTTCAATGATTTAACATTTTACATATTTAATTTTGCAGTACAATGCGGCGTTACGGAGCCAACGAATCTAACAATCGAATACAGATGGTTCCAGACTCCTTGCTCACCAGATTACATGCACTATTTTGAACAAGTTAGTATTTATAATTATCCTTAGGAGCGCATTGGGAACATGGATCTTTTTATACATTATAGGAAGAGTCAAACCTACCAGAGACAATAGAAACTACATTGTTTTGTCACGATTTGAAAGATGTAAAGTACTAACGCCTGCTTAGCGTTACCAAATATTGCAATTTTAGATAGAAAAATCCCCATGCGACGGTTAAAATCAAATACAGAGTTAAAATTCGATGCTCGGTCGTCCTGCCTCGTTGGCCTACTGGTCATGGCGTTTGACACGGATTGTCGGAGAACGCGAGTTCGCACCCTTTCGAGGACGTACATTTTTCTCTCTAAAATTGCCATCTATAAGGGTCTTATCTACCGCTTACTAAATTGAAGACAGCAAATCGGCAAACATTGTGTGGGGCGTATTTTAGAGCGTCGATTGGAGGTCGTAGTTTGACTTGAAGATCAGATTAATGGCTTGGAAGAGGCCTACGAGTATAGCAGTTGACCAATTTAGGACTATGATGGTTCGCTTTGGGAGTATAAAAGTACTGCACAGGGGCGTCTCTACATAAATAGCAATAGCTTCGCAAACTACTGATCGCTTATTAGTGACTTGCTTGCAAATGCAACTCTGCAGAGTCGGGATTCAGAGCAAATTACGATGTCGTTACGCTAACGAAAAACTTATTTATAGTGTATTGGGAATAGTTATTCTAACGATTGTAAGGAATAATTTGCGGGCTGTCAAAAATGGTCACAAACATATTCGCCAACTTTATAGCCCAGTCCAGTTAGCTCAAAAAGGGCAATCCCGAAAAAAACTAAACTACCAAATTATGTTCTAATATATTTTTTTCGTCGGATCGTAATTTTTCGATTTATACCCGAAAGAGGGGGGTTAAAATGTTACAATTGCATTACCACGTTTATTTTAAATTTTACATGGAAAATTGTTACAACCAAAGTTGTTTGAAATTATGTATATATCTACAATTTGTGGTATTTCCTGAAAACGTTTACATTATGGCTAGCCTAGCTAACAAAACCCACTATTCTTATTCTGACGATAAGTCCTGCATCGGGTGGTTCCATTTTCCCCTGCAAGCCTTTACCTTTACCAGCTCCGTAATATAGCTATTTTGGGTCACCGACGTAGCTACGCCAGTGACAATCCACACATCCACACTATGCTAACTATTTTTCTTTGCAGGAGGTGGTCCAATGCTCAAATCGGCCGGCTGTACTCGTGGAAGGAAACAGCACGGTCGGCGGACAGTCAGTAAGCGAACAAATTGTAAAGACGTGCCATGGCCGCGAGACCATAACTATAGACGACACCAGCAACGCTAACGCGGTTGCCAAACCTGATAGCAAGGCTAAGGTGGATGACAATGGCGTGCCGGCTAAAGTGAGTTTTTTGTACTAGACTTTATACGCCTTATTATATAACGTGGACTAAAGATAGACTCCGGTTTAAACCACGGTTTAAGCTTTCCTGTTAAAAATTCCCTTATACCACGGTTTAAACTCGGAACCATCGAGTCGCGACTTTAAACCATGGTTTATGCAAATTTCCTGTATGAAATTGCCTCAAGCTATGGTTTAAACTCGGAATTATCTAGTCTCGATTTTAAACCTTGGTTTAAGAAAAGTTCCTGTATGAAATTCCCTTAAACCACGGTTTAAACTCGGGTCTATCTTAAGTCCATGTTTTATAAGCTGGTATCTGTTTTTTTACTTCATAAGTGGACTCGTGCATAATAGTGCCATTCCTTAAGTTAATAATGTTAATACTAAACTTATAGTGGCATCAAGTGAAATTTGTGTTCAAGTAGTCAGTTTCAAGTTACATTTACTTAAATAAGTTGGTTATTAAGTCTCTGTCCATTCCAAGTCACGCTTTAGTAAAACGGCGGATACATTACTTAAACTTCCTAAAGCGATTAATTAGGAAAACACCAACACAACGTTTTTGGTTCATGGTTCTGTACACCTTGCCTACATATTATATAGACATAGACAGTTGACATTTTCACAGATGATGTATTTCTGTTGGCGATATAACAACAAATACTAAAAAAACCGCCAAGTGCGAGCCGGCCCACGAAGAGTTCCGTACCATTAGCTAAAAACGCCAAAAAAATAATGTCTGCTGTATGGGAGATTTATAGATAATGGTACAGAACCCTTCGTGCGAGAGTTCGACTATCACTTGACCGGTTTTTTTTGAAGTCCTGCTTATAGTAAACCCCCTGAAACTCTTCGACACACGAAACATCCTCAGATGTTGACTCGCCGAGCGCTAGAATGACACGCTGCAATACCATAAGCATTTTTCAGCAGAAATGACGCTAAATATTTCCGTTAATATTATCATCTGCGAATTTATTCCAGAGACGACCCCCCCTTCTGAAAGTAGAAAGGGAGGGTATCTACGTTCTGCACATGTCGATACAGAGCAATGTCAAATTCAACGGGAGCGTGCATATCGAAATGGTCGCGCCCTCCGGCTACCTCTCCGCAGCGATATGGCCTTTATTACCTGTGAGTAGAGGCTATTTTAGTTCAAATTCTTTATTAAAAGTCATATAATTAAAATTATCAAGGGTTGCGACATCTATACGAAATTTAAGTGTTTTTAATACTCTTTTCGGTTGGATAAAGCTACTCAAAAGATGTCAACTAGAGAGTTAAATTCGATGCTGGGACGGATCGCCTCGGTGGCCTAGTGGTCATGGCGTCTGACACGGATTGCCAGTAAACGCGGGTTTGAACCCGATTCGAGTTTCTTTTCAAGTTCCAACCTATAAGTGCGTGCCTCGGGTGAACTGTGGTGGTATCGAGTAGTGTGTTAGCTCTGGATTTAAATTTGAATTTATTTTCGAAAAATAGTCAACTTTATTTAAAATGAATGATTTTGTATCTGGCTGTAATAGCTATATCCGTGTTTGGATCGTATGAAATCGGTCAATTTATTGCCTATTTATGTATGTAGGCATATACAAATCTACCGCATATGGCAAGATCTACCAGATATTGATAAAAATCTATTTGTGTTTCATTAGTTGGATATTGTTATTAATTTTTGGACTAACTCACTCGTCTTGACCTTGTTCGCGTGGGCTCGTCAATAAGGGGTTTAAAATTTTTGGCGGGATACCCTAATTATTTTTATACAATAAAGGTAGCGTAAGTTACTCCTGATATACCATCTGCCATTGAAAGTCCCGTCCAAATTGGCCCATCCGTTTTGAAGATTACCCGGAATATAGAGCCAGATAAACAGAAGAAAAATTTAAAATGTCATTTTGTTGTTATTGTACCATAAGACACTACATTATGTATTTGTATAGAAGATATGTAGGTACAGTCTCAGCAGAATATCTTTTAATGTACTACACTGATAGTAACTTGTGAGGTCACGGACGTAATCGCAAGTACTAATGTGGGGTCGTTTATTTCCTTTTTTTTAATTGGCATTGAAATGCTGTGACAATACGAGTACATAATACACATTAATCAACTTACTAAGAGGAACATGACGCACATACGGACAGCTCTATCATCACGTTCAACGACGATTAATACTTTCAACAACTCTAAAGTCAGAAGACGTGGCACTATTAGGGTGGCAAATTCGTTCTAGAACCAATATGTACATGGTTCGATATATAATACTCATTATGTGTGGTATTTATAGGTATAAAAGTAAATGAAAATAAATTACACACCAAAATAATTTGATTTTTTTGAAATACGAAATTGACCTGAAAGCAGTCAAAGAAAGATTTGAAATATATTGCACTTACAAAAATTAAGCGATTGCACTTTCGAAAGCATATTTAAAACGTTTTATTTTAATAATTGTATCAGATTATTTTATAGTTTAGACGTTATAATAAAATAATACATTCAACATCTCGGCAAACGTAGTGTAGAACGTCCTGAGGCACGGTGGAGTGACGATCTGCGCAAGACGGCTGGCAAAAACTGGATGCGAGAAGCCCAAGATAGACCTAAGTGGCGTGCAATTGGAGAGGCATATGTCCAGCAGTGGACTGCTATAGGCTGATGATGATGATGATGACATTCAACATACCCATTTTTGGAAAACAGTATATTGTACAATACAGTAAATCAAAACAGGCAAGGGGTTCAACTTGATATTTTTGTGTCTAGCTCTTAGATGAATAAAGTATTTAATATTCCCATGTGTCAAACAACAAGGGGTCCTATTGTCTATTATTATAGAATCATCTTTTGTACGTCCCCAGTTTTTCGGTACAATGTGCGGCGTGTATACAATACTATGCACATGTTGGCTGATCGTCTGCGGTCTTCAATGGCGGGATCTACTGCGGATACAGTACTGGATCGGTGGCGTGGCTCTACTGGGCATGGTGGAGAGCGCAACTTACTACGGGGTCTACTCGGCTATTAATAGATCAGGGTGAGTTAGTATGTAAGTCAAAGTCAAAGTCAAAATCATTTATTCAATTTAGGCATCAAAGACGCACTTATGAGCGTCAATTTTTCATTATAATGTACTTTAAAGACTACCGCCGCGTTCCAAAATATATAGAGCCTACCGAGAAGAAGAGGCAAGAAACTCGGGGCCATTCTTTTTATATAGATGTTTTTACAATATTTTTACTTAGGTACTACAAATATTAGCTCCAGTGTGTTGCCTTACAAAAGAGAACATAATAATGGTATCATTAGGGCAAGACACGCTACACTTTGACATCTTAGTACACGAGTAGATAGATCGTGGAGTGATCAGTCCCAAGCTGTTTTATCCTCCAAGTAATCCGAAATTTTGTAATAACCTTTTTGACAGAGTTTAGTTTTAATAGTAATTTTAAACTTATTAATAGGCAAATCTCGGATAACATTGGGAACTTTATTATAGAATCGTATACATTGTCCCATAAAAGAATGACTTATTCTGTGGAGACGCGTTACATGTACGGATAGCTTGTGCTTATTTCGCGTGTTGATGGAATGAGCATCACTCCTTTTGTCAAAACTGCTAATGTTTTTCTTTACATACATTAGTAGTAGTATGTAGTCTACTCTGCTATTAATAGATGACTTGTAATTATCAATTCAAGGTCAGGATAGTTAGGAATGGGGTCTAGTCGGCTATTAATAGATCAGGATGAGTTAGTTTGCAGTTTACTATTACTGTTAATAGATCGTGGTGAGTTATCATGAGGTCTAATTATAATTAGGAATGGGGTCTAGTCGGTTATAGGCCCTTTGCGTACCAGAGACGTACATATACTTCAGTTTCATTCATAAATCTTTTGTTTTAATTATCACGGTATAGGAAGGATTAATGGATCAGGATGAGTTAGTATGCAGTTTACCCTGCTATTAATAGATCATGGTGAGTTATCATGAGGTGTATTATCAATTCAAGATCAGGATAATTAGGAATAGGGTCTAGTCGTCTATTAATTTGTCGGGATGAGTTAGCATGGGGTTTAGTCTATTACTAGATCAGGATAGCTTAATAGGGGGTCCACTCTGCTATTAAATAGATCATGGTTAGTTAGTATGCTGTCTATTTGGATATTAATAGAGTAGGATGAATTAGCATAGGGTCTTATCATCAATTACTAGATCAGGATAACTTGTACAGGGTCTATTCGGTTATTAATAGATCAGGGTGAGGATAGTACAGGGTCTACTCGGCTATTATTAGACCAATATAACTTAGTATGGGGTCTACTCGGCTATTAAATATATCAGGTTAGCTTAGTATGCGGTCTATTCAGCCGTAAATAGATTAGGATGAATTAGCATAGTGTTTTATCATCAATTACTAAATCAGGATAACTTGTACTGGGTCTATTCGGTTATTAACAAATCAGAGTGAGACATTACAGGATCTACTCGGCTATTATTAGATCAATATAACTTATATGGGTATGCTCGGCTATTTAATATATCAGGGTGAGTTAGTATGTGGTCTATTCAGACGTTAATAGATAAGAATGAATTAGCATGTGGTCTTATCATCTATTACTAGATCAGTTTAACTTAGTACGGGGACTATTCGTTTATTAATAGATCAGGATAAGTTAACATGCGGGTCTAATCATCTATTATTAGATCAGCATAACTTAGTATGGGGTCTACTCGGCTATTAATAAATCAGGGTGAGTTTGCCTACGAATAAAGTATTGAATCAACAGGGCTGTATAGTTAGGTATATAATTATAATAAAAAAATTCGCAAAACTTTAGTCAAATATAATATTACAAGTGATTTTTGGTTGAGGCGGACCAACATCTTGCCAATATTAATGAATTTCTCTCTGGTTTTACTTTTATTTTTTATTATTTTATCTTAAGCTATTTAGACGTAGTTTTCATATTTATAATCCCTTGTTTTCAGGTATTTCAATGTAAACGTATACATGTTTGCAGAATGGATATCGATTGCGAAGCGAGCCCTCGCTCGGATGCTAGTCATTATTGTTTCTCTCGGATTCGGTATCGTCAAGTAAGTAAAACTTCAAAGTTTATAAAATAACATTTTCATTTCTATCATTTAGCTTTATAATTTATTTAGAATTTATTAATTACATATTTCATTTTTATTCGTGTATATATTATTAATTTATTTATTACATTTATGCATGTAATTTTACTACTGCTTTATAAAGTAAGGGAAATAAACTCAGTGATATATTTGTGTCGAACTTGGCACAACATGTATAGTACGCGGTTGTTCTCCCTTCACTTATCGGGTGTATCCCACTATTTATATTAGATATTTCTATTGATAGAAGTACTTGGACTGATTCTCCCACTTTTTCCGTTGCTAAGAAACTAAATACTCTAACACTTTTCGTCTCCGCATCGGCGACCGCTGCCTCGACACGCTCGGTTCGCTCGCTCGGCTCGCGCGTGTCTGTCAAAATAAACCTAACACTACTCCTCGCTTCGCTCGTTGTCGTACCTATATATGACTTTGTCTTTTGCCGCAATAGAAATATTGGAATATAATTTTTTTAAAAAACGCTAGTCTCTCTTTCTCTATTTTGTATTTCCATGGAAATAGTGGGATACACCCCAATTATCGAACACCACTTATAAAATTTCTTGGAACCTGCACAGATGATACAGTAAAAGCTCCTTATTCGCGGGGTATATGTTCCATAAGTATGCCGCGAATACAGAAACCGTGAATACGGAATGGTAATTTATATGGGATTATAGAGGATACGTTAATTAAAGTTTTTGAACATTTTGATTAATTATCTTAAGGCTTAGGCAATGGTTTGAAGAATTTTGTAACTTTATCTTGCTTGGCAGTTTTTAAAAGCTCCTTCAATTCAGACTGATACGCGGCAGTCGCACTAGCAATTTGTCTCTTAAAAATAAGAGGCGAGATAGGTAGAGACGTGTTACTCCATCACAATTTTTGTAACGAATGTGAAAGACGAAACAATAAAACACGCTAAGCGGCTTTTACCATAGAACGGAACAGCAACATTTAAAAATATACTTTATTCATTAAGGTTGCTTTTATTCTGTTTGTTAACATTCTCAAAAAAACCGATCGCGGAAAGGGCAGCTTATGTCAAAGTCCTCGGCGATATCATTTAAGAGCGGCCAACCCGTCATACTGTTCATACAAACGCTCGTACGTGATGATGGCGTTGTAACAGATCTTTCTTCAAAAACTTTTTAGCTAGTATGTATCTTGTGCACTATATCTAGGTTTTAATCCAAATAAAAAGTAAAATTTCGAGAAACAACTTCAATATATGCATCCAAAAACCTGCTATTTTGCACAAATTTTACCTGAACTTTGGGCGTTCAGAATGTACTCGTAAATTGTAAAAGTAGAGAAAATATTTTGATAGAAACCTTATAAATATAATGGAGATTCCAAATGACAAACATTTATTTTACAAACTTATAAGGCTTATTGAAAAACACGTAATTCCTGGACGAAATTTTATGAAGTTTACGCACACTATTTTTCGATCAATGTTATCTCGTTCTCACTTGCTGTTAGTAAAGTGGCGGAAAGAGGTATGCGGGGGACGCGTCGTGCGGGGTCGGGGGCTTCGGGGCGGAGTGAGACGGAGAGTTGAATGCCTAACGCTGCTAGCGCACCCGCTCGGCTCTCGGGCCTCTCGGAATGGTTAGTAGATATTGAATTTCTTTCCTGCGCGTACGTGAGCGTGCTGTTGGATTTAATTTATAGTGAATTCTGTTTTACCTACTACAACGACCTTATTTTTTTATACCGGGCACTGATTTTGCTTGCGAATGGTTTAGTAGTTTTATAATGTGAAACAAACCTGGTTCTAGTGTGTAAGGATACCGAATTTTTGAAGGAGATCGATTTTATTACTATAGAGAAGAACTAAAAACGTCGTTTTGTAAAATGGGTAAGTAGATTTAGCTAAGCGTACTGTAAAAAATATCTAACCAATTTTTATTGACCATATGTTGATAGTAGGTATGTACTTACTACTACTACAACTAACCTACCTATGAACATAGGTAGATAAGTACCTACCTACTAACTACCTACGTATCAAAATATAGCTAATGTTGGATAGATACATTTTTCAAACAACTACATAGATCGATGATAAGATAATATATGATATCTACTGACCTTTACAGATAACACTCAGCTAGATTCCCGAAGAGGTAATAAAAAGCGTTTACGTCTTTCGGCTCGAAGAAAAAAAGGAAAGGACCCACAAAACAAAACAAGAATCAAGCGTAAGAATTTATTTACCTATTCTAAGTAATTTTCAATTTTGTATTGTTGCAAACGGGACGCAGTACTAATTACATAAACCTGTCTTAGTTTTAGAACAGTACCTATATATATGTAAAGTATTATATCTTCATAGATAATATGGAAAAAGAGGGTCATTGCCCTCATCATTATGCGCTACTTTTACTATGAATGAGTATTGGATCAAACATGAAATCACAACAAATAAATACTATAGAGTACTTACATATTATCGAGTTTTTGAACATATCTAAATTTTTGAACAGCTGTTATTTTTTTCGCGATTTCAAGGTTGATCTCATTGAAAAAGATGTTTCTATTAGGTATATTCGTAAAATAAGCTTTTTTCGTATTTATGGTAAATAAAAACTGCTAAGGTTGTATGGTTGTACGAGAAAATGTTGTCGAACATGTTCGTACAAATTTTAAATTGCGTACCTACTACAAAACAACATAAACGAAACATTCAACCTAAATAAATTACCACTAGATTTAGAAACCTTATTCAATTATTATTTAGGCAATGTACATAGGAATAAAGGTTTATTTTATTTTCCTGGTTTATAAATGAAAACAAAGAAAACATTGACAATAATGATATTTTACGGTTTAGGTAAGGCGGAAAGCAACGTGGAATATTATACCTTAGTTTGTAATTATTATGGTGACTTATACAGTGACAACCTAGGTACCTAATTATAATTCTGTTTATAGAGCTAGCGCATATGTTGAACTCTTAGCTGCTCGCGAGCTGCGCGCGAGCGGCTCATTCGAGGCGCGTTCGCCAGGTCTGGACACACTCTTAGAAGACATAGAAGTTATTGTGGATGATGATATATCTTGTGTAACGCTTGAAGTACAAGCAATTGTACATAATGAACAAGGAGGCGAATGCCAAGCAAGGTACTATCGGTAACAATAGTTATTACTCTATATATTTCAAACGTATATATATATATGCACAAAACAAAGTTATTTCTATTTTATTTTGTATAAGAATAAAGATTTATTAATTGTTTTAGGCTTATCCAGGATAAGCTACCACTTCAAGAAGTAACTGTACCAAATGAAGCACAGAACAAGGTTTTTGATGAAAATGAGATCATGGAATATGACCAATATAATGACAATATTGATTGCAGTCTACCGTTATTATCAAGAAAATAGATATATTACGGTTAGCGCCTTATGCATTTTGGGAGATCTAAAACTGTGTTTATTTTTGTAGCCAATCCCTTCAACTAAATAACGACGAAGAAGTAGCTGAAGAAGAAATCAACTATTCGACCAATTTGAGCACACCATCTTTATCAGACAACGAGCTAATTGTCACAGAAGAACAAGAAAATGCAAATGTAACACCGTCATTAGAGGGGAATCGATTAGTCGACATAGGCTATCTTTTCAGTCAGCTGGCAACCATGTCGCATCACCCCTTTGACTGCAATTTCACAACTATGAATCTTATAAAAGAAAAAAGGGTAGGATTCATGTCGAGCTTTCATTTTGTGTGTAAAATGTGCAAGATAGAAAAAATAATACATTCTCAAGAAATCAACCAAAAAGATTATGTAAATGCCAGTGTAGTAGAAGGCGTTTTCCAAACTGGGAATGGATATGCACAATTGGACGAAATATGTGCTAGTTTAAATATGCCAAATACACTCGAGAGCAAAGAAATCGCACACCCCCTACATTCACTTTGACCCTAGTTATATTTACAATACAAATTTAATTTCATAAATATTTAGGGTCAAAGTGAAAATGTAGGGGGTGTGCGATTTATTTGCTCTTGAGTGTATGTCTGAGCGTTATTATATCAAAATATGTAGTAAGTTAGGTGATATACACAGACATGTCGCTCTGCAACACATGATTAAAGCAGGCAAAGAAGAAAAACAATTAGCAATAGAGCAAGGGGATATCGACAAAGACGGAATACCATATATAACCGTAATAACAGACGGATCATGGGGTAAACGAAGTTACGGGACAAATTTCAATTCCTTGTCGGGAGTTGGTTGCATCATAGGGCTTAGGACTAAAAAAATATTATTTATTGGGGTCAGGAACTCTTATTGTTGCATTTGTGCTATAGCTGCAAAGCGGAAAACGGAAGTTCTTGCTCACAAATGTTATAAAAATTGGTCTGGACCTTCAACTCAAATGGAAACTGATGCGATTGTAGAGGGATTCAAAATGAGTGTTGGTATGCATGGACTAAAGTTTTCAAAATTGATTGGCGATGGTGATAGCAGCGTGTGTAATGCTTTGAGAGATGCAATGCCCTATGGACCAAATGTCTATATAAGAAAAATAGAATGCTCCAATCATTTGATGAGGAATTACTCAAATAAAATATTTGCTCAAATAACACAATAACTCATCGACTCACTCATCAACAAATATAACTCAAATATTTGTTGATGAGGACTACTGTTTTCTTGGTGCAAGTCCAAATGGGTTGATTGGAGACGACGGGATTGTCGAAATTAAATGTCCATCTTCGGCTTCTGCGTTGACGCCATTAGAAGCTATAAAGTGTAAAAAAGTTGTCTTCTGCACAGAAGATGGAGGTAGTATCCAATTAACAAAAAAATCATAATTACTATTACCAGGTCCAAGCCCAAATGAAAATTGCGAAGAAGACTTTTTGTTACTTTGTTCTTTGGACGCCGAAGGGATTTTTGTATCAAAAGATATACAAAGATCCAACCTTTTGGTCACATGATAAAATATTGAAACTGACACAGTTTTACTTCAAATGTGTCCTGCCAGAAATTATTGACCCACGTTTTCCACGTAAACTGCCAATGAGAGATAGAATCGATAACTAATGATTCTAATTTATGATAATATTTTTTGTACTAAATATCTATATATCATCACTTCTGTCAGTGTAAAAGCTGGTATTCGGAAATCGGAATCTTCTTGACAACCGGCTTATTTTATGTATTGTTTAAAAAGTGTAACAAAGTTCTTTAGAATAAAAATTATATACCTAACTGTATTTAGACTACTTTATTTGATCAACGGCTACGGTACAAATTAGTACCTATAATATACATTTGTAGACTTTAGATACAGTACGTACATCCACAAAACAGATAATACATTGTAGGTATACAAGTAGGTACGTTACCTAATGTTAGCATCCCCGATACAGACAGACTGGATAGATAAAGAATTTATTCTTCTTGTACTGCTACTCCATAAGCAGAATAATTTATCTTTATATTTTCGTTCTCTGTTTATATCGTGCCTATATCATGGACAAACCGAAAAAGTTGTCGGAACTCCCTGCTAAAACAAAACTGAGTCCAGTATAGGTGTGAGTGTGCGCGTACGCACAACGACCAATCAAGCTATACAAAACCAGTTTACTCGGATCTCTGATTGTACGGGAAATTGATACAAAGCGAGGCAAAGTTGTACTTGATGTGTCGCCGAGTGTACTTACGGCGTGGCCGCCTCTGAGAGGCACATTTTTTACTAAGGAGAATCTGTCTGACTTTCTTTGTTCGCTCATTAGGTTCTTATATGCATAAAACCTAATGTGTTATACATAATTTGCATGTTGTAAACATAGGTACATTGGTAAAAATACGATACACACATAGAGAGGCCAAGCGCTACGTCCGTATTAGATAATGAGTAATATAATATAATACAAAAATACTTTACTAAATGCAGGTTTTGTAAATTTTTAAGAAATTCACAAGCCTAATGTCGATGCGTGCGCGAGGCCATAGTAGCGAGGCGCGTGCACGTGACGATATTATTATCATGAATGGCTCGGCTCACCCAAGCGGCCGACCGGACCGCTCGCAAGTGAGCGACGAAAGTTACCGAATACCAACCGAGCGCTCAGGCGCTTTCTCTCTCTTTTCGCTTTGCCTCTTTTTCTAACATTGCGCTGGATGAAACAACAAGCTTTTCAATCATGCTCGCTTTGACGATGGACGGGCTGGGAAGGGCCCTCTTAACAACATGCTTATGGCAAAGTTGTAATAAGACCTATTTTACTTTTTATTAGTCCATTTGACGGCATTTGCCAAGGATATTGGGTTGGATTATTTCCTTTTTCGAATTTTGGTAATTCGAATCCTTTTAATATTATGTATGTACTTATTAGATCCGCGAATAAAGAAATTTTTTGCCGTGAATATAGGAATGGGGTCGCATTTCTTAAATCCGCGAATAGTGAAAACACGAATGAAGGAAGCGCGAATAATGAGCTTTTACTGTACATTATATTGTTCCACCTAGCCCATTCTGTATATATTATATAGGTTGGGTCATTTCAATGTATCAGTATGGACAAGACATACTTCTCTTCTTAAGAGCCATGTCATCGATTTTAGTTACAAGAAAAACTGCATTCATAGATTTATATAAAAATCTTGAATCCAGTTTGATGACATGGTTCCTAAGATGAGATCTTTGTTTCTTATAGTATCAGACTTACCCATACTAAATGGGCCCCCTGTATAATGTTATTGCATTAGATTATTATATAAATACTTGTAGGATATAATATAATATAAGTGTGTTTCCAATGTATCTACTTAGTAACAATCGAATTCACACGTATACTTATGTCAAGATATATGAAACGAAATGTTTATTTATTGCCACACAAAAAAAAACAGTATACAGACAATGTTACATATGGTGATTATTGCTGGCAAAAGGGTTACACTCGGCATAAGTCGCGTGACATTTTCATGCTTCCATTATATCACAAACATAATATATATACGTTCATTCCAATCCAAACTTTCGAACCAATTGATTGATTTTATCCTGCAAATTCAACCGCTAGGAAATACCGTCTAGGTCAGTTTTAATAACCTATCTATCGACGGTTCCCCCTACTAGAGGTAGATATTTGACACTATTTGTGTTATCGTTATGTATTATTTCCATCCGTAGTAAGGATAATTGTAGTTGAATAGTTTACAGAAACCGGCCGTAATCTTGGTTACTAATTCTTGTTAACAGACCGCGGCTCGGTCCCGCGCTCCAACGCGTGGTAGGCACAGGCGTGATCTGGGGCGTGCTCGCCGCCATCAACGCGTACTTACGTCTCCACCACGCAGCGCGGGACTCCAACCGCGACCTGCTACTGTCAGAGGTCCCGCTCTCGCTTGTCGACAGCGCTATCTGCTGGTGGGTGTTCGTCTCGCTCGCACACACCATGCGCACGCTACAGCTACGCAGGTAAGGCAAGATCTCCATACATTCGATTTTTTGTCTGGTAAGAGGTAAACCGATTCGTTACGTAACGCGTTAGGGCGCCAGTCTGTCTGCCCTCCCTTTCAGTCGCGCATCCTCTCTCACTCTAACCCACAGCGCTAGATTAGTTTAAGTTATCACATTACTACTTAGGGCGTCCCGAGACGAGACGATTTTTTTTAATAAGGCGGAGTATAGACTGGAAACTGTCACTGTCGCAAAATGGTGGTTTGGGTAAAAACCAAGACGGAAACGTATGTGATTTTATCGTTTTGAACTATTACGAGCTTATGTTGCTGTGATAAATAAATAAAATGCCGTATTGTTTTGTCCCTTGGGTGCAGAGAGAGAAACCTGGAGGTTTCTCTTCTTCTTTCGTTTTTTTTTTCATTTTTCTTAAATGCAGAAAGATCCTCTTTGAATTGCTCTACAATTGTGCTCAAGCTAACAAGCGAAGACATTTTAGAAACGTGCTAAATCCTAAAAAAAAAACGATACAAACCCCTTGTCACAGAAGTTTGTTTCTACCCAAATGGCAAATACCGCCATTTTGTGACGTCACACGTCCATACTGATTTTAGGAGTGTTGCCACTTTTTGATGAAATATAAAGTAGTCATGTGGTGAAATTAATTTAGGGATGATAAGTACTTCGAGTAATTGTTATGATTAGTTATACAAAGTTTTGTTAACAGAACGTTATAATTACAATGGCTCATTACATTAAAATGGAAAAAACATTTTAAAAACAAACAAATTATTTATTATTAAAATATACAGGGTGACTGGTTGAACACTTTACATATTGATATATAGTGCTCAGTACTCGATTCTCGTTCTAATTAAGAAAAAAAATAGGTGCCTAATATTTACCTAATTTAACTTTAATTGTCTACTCAAAACAATAAACATGGTCACTCGCGGCGCGCGTGTAGTAATAAAAGCGCGGCGCGGCCGGGCGGGCGGCCGACGATCGCGGCATCCTTTGGCGGCGCGGGCGGCGCGGCCCTTTGGGTCATTAACCCCGTTCGGACGCAGCTTGATTCCTTTGAACGCGGCGCGGCGCTTTGGGTCATTAACCCCGTTCGGACGGTGTCCATAATTTTCGAGTTATAGCACATTCATAGAATGAAGGTTTCCTCTGTAGTTTAACGGTATTTTTTTTATTTTATTTTTTTAAACGTTTCATGTGACCATGAATTATCATGTCCTTGTTTATGTAAAGTGTTCAACCAGTCATGCTGTATATTTCACACGTTTGTCCATTGTTAAAATTCTCCGAATATTTGAGCGCAAATACGTATTAATGGCTTAACCCCTTACTGCATGAGTTACTAAGGATGTTAATAAAAAAAAGTTTTTTGGTACATACGTATTCATTTATCTATATTAAATATAAATCAGACAAAAATAAATATTTTTAATTATTAATAATGAAAATAAATGGAAGAGCCATATCTGGACTCGTATGCATACAAGTGAAAATCAAGTAAGTCATATCTGGCTTTGTATGCATACTATGCATAGCCGTTACTTTTTGTGCGAAAATCTTGAATGCAGCTGCACTTATCATAACACAAAAACACCACACTTTGTATAACTGCGTAACTTTGTATAAATGGATGCCGTCGGTCCGTATCGACTTCAATCAGAATAATCAGATCATCATACTGGAAAGATCATCATCAAGATATGTTGTCTGGCTGGTGCTTTTCGGGTTTTCTCGAAGATAATGGAGAGTCAAGCATACTTTAACGGAGTGACGTCTCGCCCAGATGGACTGCCAACTTGGGTCGATGGAGTTTGAGCTCTTGTCGTCGTCGATGTTTCTGGAAGGTTGGCTGGATGACCACGTTTTTTGTCAGTATGAGCAGTTTTCTTTTTAGGTGAATGGGAAGTGGGAGGTTGGTGTTCTAGGTCAGAAACAGAAGCAAGGTGATCTTCACACAAAGAACGATGGTTCTTTGTGTGAAGATCACCTTGCTTCTATTGACCTAGTATGCTATTTACGTGATTGTTATTACCATAAAAGCATGCATGATCCATTTCTGAAAAGCATAATAAAGCTGCCTTAGTGCATGGGAAGCCATATTAAGCAGGCAGTATTTTGACAGGAACGCATACCAAGCCATATTTGGAGTTTGCAAAAAACAGTTCTAAAATCAATTAAAAATAAAACTATTTACAAAAACAATTTACTTTTATTGTAGTCGATGATTCAAATAATAAATAACAATTTTTATTGAAGATCACAATAACTTTATTACCTTTGTTTTTTTACTGATAATAGTTTCACTCAGACGTGTACCTTACTTGCCGGACGCGCTACGAAATAAATTCAATTATTTTTTTTGACTACGATGACTTAACACAGATAAAAATATATGTTTCGTTTCACAAAGAATCACTTCTGATGATACAATTTATTTTACTATGATTAAACAATTTGTTGAATTATAAAAAATAACAAGCTTTAGAAGCCATATATGGATTTGTATGCGGTAAGGGGTTAAGTAGAGTAGATTTTAACATCGTGATGTTTACAAAAAAATTGCAATAATTGCCTTGAATAGAAAGTAGTTAGTGCTGCACTATATTCGGGCATCTTTTGACGTAACTTGCCGAGGGTGGTACAGTATATTTTGTTGTACAGTCAAAGTTGGATAATATATTTTATATCTTCGACTCAAAGAAACTGCATTAATTTTAACTAACTTATCAAACTTTTGCTTGATTGTGACTGCGATTTGTTAGTACGTATATTTAGGACCACGTCAGTGAAAAAAAAAATCACCGTTAAATCGGTGAAAGTTGAGGTTACAGGACCTAAAGATATGGTTTAAGGTGTCGATTTTGCTCATTTTATTTTTTTACCAGCTAAATTGAACTAAGTACTTAACCCTTTGCGTCCCAGAGACGTACATATACGTCAGTTTCATTCACAAATCTTTTGTTTTAATGATCACGGTATAGGAAGGATTCATTAACAATTTTTTGTTTCTTTTTTTTCCCGTGACTGGTGTGATCCTCCCTCTCCCCGTGTCGCTTGATGTTGAGTAACGGGACATTATTTATATGTAAAATCATACCATTATTGGATCCCCCAGTATTGTGTTATTTGTATACCTTATTAGTATATTTATTTTACTATGAATGTTGCATTTTACTAATAATTGTTTCAGAAACGCGATCAAGTTATCTCTGTACCGACATTTCACGAACACGTTAATATTCGCTGTGATATCGTCCGTTGTGTTCATGCTGTATTCAATCAAGTCGTACCGGGTGTTGCCATGTATCACTGTAAGTTATTTGTATTTATATGTTTTGACAAACATACAGCTATTTAAACTTTCGCATTCATAATATGTGTGACTAGTTTATCTCTTCCAGTAGTCGATTCCTCGGGACTACCCGTTGGAACGGCTAGTATCAGTCCGATGATCGGACTGATGAGGCTTTGTCGTCTCAGTAGTCCGATGATTAAGAAAATCGGACTACACAGCCTTTTTGTCCGATATTAATAAGAGTCTAATGTGCAGAAAGAAATATGAACTTATTCCTTTTTTTCATCATGGCAAGTACAACGCAAGTTTATATTGTAAAATATTATTGGTACTTTTATTTTGCAACAAATTAACGTTATACCACGCGTCGGGCGGGATTTGAAGTTTCATGACAACTGTAGGGCTGTATCTCAGTTGCTATATAACACATGTCGCAATCAAAATAATGGCCGCTCTATGTCACTTTTGTCAGCTCCAGTCATCAACTTACTAACAATTTTGCTTACTGGAGTTGTCAAAACTGACGTAGGGCCGCGGACGTACCGCCATTTTTTTAGATTTCAATCAACGTTAATTAGCAACCGAGATACATAATACCTGTGCTGATCATTGGTTTGCTCAATGTCTTTATTTTTGTCAGTTACATCAGTGTCTTTGATATGTTTAAGTAAGTACTTACCTATATATCTTAGATCAAGGGTTTGGAACCTCTTTTCTATGTTCACTATGTCAGAAATTGATAATTATTATTTTTTGATCAGATCCGACCGATTGACGAAACCCAAACTACATATTTCAAAGTATACATATTGAAAGATTACCTTACAAATTCTCAGGCAGAACAAATGAACATATTCTGTAAATCAATATTCAAAAGGAACATATTGGACATATTTAATCAACCACAAATTAGCTGCATCGGAGTTCAGATGCAGTTAATTTGTAGCGAAATAGATGTACCTATTTTTTATATGAATTGCCGTTGTAGTTAACGTGTTGAAAAAAATAAAACAGTATGGCCATTCCTTTTCTTTTCTCTATAATCAAATTGTGTTAATATTGGTCAAAAAATCTCAGTAGTCCGATTTTTAAAACCATCGAACTACAACGTTTCGCCAGTCCGATAATTGGACTGATACTGCCGCTGGAACATGAGAAGTAAACGTAGCCTATGTGTTGAGCTGTTTTGCATGATTTACTTTTTAGTAACAAACTTTCATATTTATTACTTTAGTACGATAGTATGATTTCTTATCTTGTGAATGTATGATGTCTTATCGTTTGTGACACATGAGGCTGCATCCGCTTACTCAGCCTGCGTGTAATAGTCACTATTTATGTATATCTACCAGGAAAATATTACGGGAAAAAAGTATCCTATGTATTACATCCTTTTCCCGGCTACAGGCTATCTTTGTGCCAAGTATCATCAACATCGAATCTGTAGTTTAAGTGTAAAAGAAGGACCAATATACCGAATATATAGGTTGTTTGGTAGAGGGACCGACAAACCAAATGAGCGTGTTCGGGGGACCACTTGGAGAATACAAGTTGGCCAAAAAAAATCCCCGACCCCCAATATGTTTAACTTTTTTTTTGTGATTTTTTTCCCTTTTTCTCCGAAATTGTACCTTTTTACCACCATAACATTTGTAAAATTTGTAAAAACTAAAAACATCCGGTCTAAAACATACTTTACAAATGTAATGGTGGTAAATAGGTACAATATTGGAGAAAACGAGAAAATTCACAAAAAAAAGTTAAATAAAAATTGGGGTGTCGGGGATTTTTTTGGCCAATTTGTATTCTCCAAGTGGGCCCCCGAACACGCTCATTTGGTTTGTCGGTCCCTCTACCAAACACCCTGTATATCTTATATATATCTGTGTGAAGGAAAAACCTACAAATACAACTTACTTATATTGTTACTACTATCTGCGCCCCGCGGTTAAACACGCGTGGTGATGGAAAATGATTATGATGAATATGTATTAATCCACGCCCTTATCTACGTCCATACCAAATTTCATCGAAATTGGTCAAGACGTTTGAGCGTGAATAATAACAAACATATACGACACAAACTTTTACTACTTATTATTTATATTGCCTGTAATATATATATATATGTTTGACCGAGCGAGCGAAGCGTTGACTTTCATCTGTCCGTACGTTTGTTAGGTTCTATGTTGGTCCTCCTGTACATGTCGCATTTTTCAACCAATCTTGACGAAACTAGGTGTGCATAGTACTTGGTACTTGGTTGGCGGGCTATTTTCCGCTCCCATGCCGTCTCAGTACGGCACATTGTGCGTGATCTCGGGTGGTGTGTGTTAGTCCAGCCACCCGATGTCAAAGAAGGCCAGCATATCGCTGATGCCGGTGCAGGCCTCCTGGATGGTCCTCGGTGATCCGAGGTGCTCGGCTCGTTGTGACCCTACGCTGCTGCACGTGCAGATGACGTGCGCGGCTGTTTCCTCCGCCTCCATGCACCCTCGGCACAGGGGGCTGTCTGTTAACATAAACAGGTGTTTGTTTAATGGGCAAATGTCCCGTGACAATACCGACCATATGTCGTAGTTTGTCTCGTTTAAGATTGCGGAGTTTTCAAGAGTTCCTAGAGTTCAGATTCGGGAATGCCTCTTTCGACTGGCTGCAATCTGTGATACTTGCCCAATAGTCTTGATGCTTCTTTTTGGTTAGGTTACGTATTCATGCTCGGATTAGGCTGAACGGTAGAGGGATCATTGGTTCCGGTCCATTCGGACACAAGTTGGAGCCTCTCCTTGCTAACTCGTCGGCCGCATCATTGCCTCTGGACCCATGTGCCCCTTTATACATTGGAGGGTAACATGGTTGTTTTTACTTACTTGCTCCAGTACACTGTTTGATTAGCCCTGACGAGTGATATCGACTGTTAACAAACGTTCGTTCAGCTCCCCTGTTAGCGCCACCAGCTCTCTACCTCTTTTATTCCACTTAGCAATACCCCAAATGGGGGATGGGCGTTTGTATCTGATGAAATGATTAGTTGAAATTTATTGAATTCATAATATCTTATCAGACCCACGACGTTTTTCGGAGGGGCATCTTCCTCAGCGGGCATGTACGCTGCAGCGACTACCATTTTCGTGGCATCGTGTGGATTCTGGAGTCTAACTGTTGCCAAGTCTCTGAAGCTGGGCTCTGTTATATGCACTGCTATTATGTTAAGTGGCACAAAGATACAAGACTGTGGTTGTTACGTGTTGTCGAGTATTAACTTATCCTTCAGGGCATTGAGACCACACACACGCCCTGCCCTACCACCGCTATCCATGGCTCCTGGATTCGGGCTATGGTCTGGTTGATGTCTTCCCCAGGACTCTGCGCAGGTTAGCCGTAGCAGTTTCGCTGTGCTGGAGTTTGTTTTGGATGACTCTACAGATTGTGGAGATCTGGGTCACCATCATCCAGGTTACCCTCTTCTTCCGACGAATCTGTCGTCACCACCTTAAGCACTCTCCAGAATTTGCCCTTTGGTGAGTCATCCACGATCCTTCCCGCCATCCCCCGTAAGGTTGACAGTATAGGGGAAGACTGCGGAGGCACAGCCAGCGTTCATTGAGCTCTCAGGGGCAGGGTCATCCTTGCCTGGGTCTCTGCGATTGGTGCCGCTGGGTCCCGGTTTCGGCTCAACCATTATTGCTGATGGCATATCCTCCGGTGGTTCATCTTGTAGAGAGCCATTGGCAGCGTAGAACCTCACGTAGACTATATATAGGTATGCATGTTCTACTATTCAATGTTTTTTGTTGTCGTAGATTTTTGAGTAGAAGTGGGGTATTTACCCTAAAAAGGGGGAAGCCGACTTTGATAAAATTTGGTACACACATTAGGTACTTGACTTTTAAGAGGAATTGCGAATAATGAGTATAGTTGTTCTAGTGGTTGCCGAGAGCATGTGTTGTGAAGTTTAAAAGCTGGATAATTTTGATAGTTAGCTGAGAAAAATTGCCGCTGATAAGACTCTGCTCGCGAGGTCTATTGTTCACAGCACTACTTGTACCGATCGTAAGGAAAACTGCTAGTTTAGCTAATCTGATATCATTTTGTAACAGGAATGGAAGGAAGTGTGGATGGACGAGGCATATTGGCACATTCTGTTCGCGGGCGTGCTTTGCGCGATCATGGTGCTTTGGCGGCCCACGAACAACAACCAGCGGTACGCCTTCACACCGCTGCTGGATAATGCTGAGGATGACGACGGTAACTATACACTCTGTACTATAATCTAATAATATGTAATAAAATATACAATTGTAGCTCACACAACATGTAATCTAATATTATGTATAGCACACAACATAGATAATGGTACGGAACCCTTCGAACGTGAGTCCGACTCGCACTTGGCCGGTTTTTTATGCTACAGTTCTTAAAAAAAATGCAGTGTGATGTGTGAACATATTTTATTTCCGACGAAGTAGAACGATTGTAGGATTCCGTAGCCACTGCTACAAATATTTAAAGCTTATACGCTTGTAGTATTCCTTCTAGCCTACATAATAAATGTGATTCTTTTTTATACTTGTGACGAAACGCGCATGTCGTTCAACGTGATGACGTCACGCCTCCCAATGATAGTGGCACTTGCAGTGTCAAAGTTTACAACCGAACAGTGTGTTGTTTCTATATTCAATCTCTAAAGGGCCATTTAGATGGAGCGAGTTTCTCGTACGTTTCCAGGCGAAAACTCGTACCCAACTATTCCAAGCATGGATAATCTTATGGCGATTACGCCATGAGATTATCGTATCATACTATTTACATACAGGCAAGAACTAAATTCTCGACTACAATTGTCATACGAGATTCGTAAGCAATTATCTCTAGGCGATAATTTCCTGCGACTGTTTACACGGCGAAATATGTTTAGTTATGTTGTAAATGTTTAGTTTACTATGTATTTATGAATTAATTATTGCAGAAGAAGAAGAACAATTCGTGAATGACGCGTATGGAGTCAAGATGCGCGGCTCAGGGCTCAACAGTATGGAAAATGGGGGCGAAGGCAGAGACTCAGCCCCCGACCCAAGTAGTAACTCCTTAGACTCGGACCTTCGATGGGTTGAGGAGAACATTCCTACCAGCTCATTGCCACTCCTCGACTCTGATGAAGAAATCATTAACACTAAATTTGAAGTCTCCAAAATGCAGTAGTTACTTAAATAAGTGTATAAAGTATTACATAACTGTGATTTTGACTTTTATTTATATTAGTATTTAATTATAAATTATTATCAATTCTTTCGCTTTTAGTGTCATATATAATTCAAATAAAATACCAAATGCATTATTTAACGTTTTTATTTATACATGTACACATTTAAATATATTTTGTTCTTTAGACATGATCTTTGGTATATAAAATATAATATTGGTATGGCCACCATAGATTACATAAAATGGAAGTTTTGTAGTTCAGTCAATACAGCATAAATGGAATTCAGTATACAGATTTTGATTTAAAATATTAATTAAAATACTTTGTGCTACCTCAACATATAAAGACACATTCAATTAAAACATTTACAAAACTAGTTTCTCAAAGTAATGGAATACACTGAAGACTGACTAGCCTGCTCAGCTTATAAATATATCATTATTATGCGCAGACTGTCTGCAATAAGACACCGCACCAATAGGGCAACCAACTTGCCCTAGTTGGTGTCTAACACATTCATTCTTATACTAAGTAAAATACTGTCTATAATTGCTCAAACTGCCACCATTGCAAGTCATTTCCTGTTAAATTTAAATAACCAGGCATATAGTCAAGGAAATTGTATCTTTGGTGACAAATCTTTTTGCTACATTTATATACAATAAAAGCTAAAATTCTGGAAGTAATTATTAATTATTATCATAATAAAAATCATAATCCTCAGGTTCATCTGGAATTTGCGGAGCATCTTGGGGTATATCAATACCCTCAGCATCAAGTAATCTCACTTTGATGTCCATTGATAACAAAGTCTGCAAATCATTCTTGAAGGTTTCACTGGTCATTTTTTCTTTCAACAATGCATTAATGCCATCAGTCCAGTAGTTAAATATTTGTTCATCGGGAGCTACAAAGTCTAGGGAACTTTCCTCAGCCGATTTATGAATCAGGGAAAATGCTAAATGAGGAGTTGTTTTCCTTCCTCTCAAATCTTTCATATGGGGACAGTCTTTGCCAGTGATGACACATTTTATATCTGAGACTGCTAGCTTGCTACCAAGCTCTTCTAAACTCGGAGTACTCTTTTCATCACAATCCCCATAATGCAACACTTTGTGGTTAGGGGAGAGACGGATAAACCAAAACTTGTCTTTTATTCTTTGACCTCTTGTGGAGTATTTCTTGAATCTTGTCCCACCAACTAACACTCCTAGTCTCTGCTGTTGTATCAGTTCAATTATCTCAGGAGTAATTTTTTCTTTTAGCTCAACAATAGGTCTCGCATTGGAATCCCACACCTCCCTGTTGGTTCTTTCTTGAAGCCATATTTGCGTGATTTCAGCATATGTCAACTGGTTTATTTTCTGCCTAAACTTGTCAAAACCTCTTGGAGATGATGATAATGCCCTACTAATTTGTTCCCTGACAACACTGGATACTTTAACAAAGTCTTCAATTGTAGCTCTCATTTCCTTCCACGTCTTATTGAGCAAAACTATGCATATGCAAAAGAGTTCTTCAAATGGATGGTCATGTGTAAAGAACAGTGGATGGTATGCATGCCCCTGTTCACTGGGTACTTCTCCAACATGTAAAATGTCACAAAGAGTCTTCACCAACTCAACACTTGTCTTGCCAAAAGGACACTCATGTTCTACAGCCCTACAACTGTTTTCTAATACAATCTTTGTGTAATCCTCTGGATAATTCCTTGCAAAATACAACATGCAATCTAGTGCTAAAATGCCTGGTGGAACTTCATTGAAATCTTTTATTGGATCTATCTCACATTTGAATCCAAGTTTCTTATCTTTGGAGTAACTTCCAACTGGACGTCTCATCGTCACTTCCAAAATTGGATTGTTATCATTCTCAAATGCTATTTTTCGAAGTTCCTTGATTTTTTCCTGTGATTCTTGTTCCTGAGAGTCTGCTCTTGACCTCATTTTAGGCTCGAGCAGTCCAAGTATCAATGTCTGAAGGACATATAGTTGATGTGCAAGCTCTGTGCCTAGTGTTTCTTTAGTGCCATTTACGTTGAATTCACTTGCACCAATCAAGTTCTCATAAATTACATTTCTGACTTGCTTAGAACATAAGGTAGCTGCAATTGTTTTCTTTTTAGTAAAATCTGCTTTGGAGAATATAGCATTGATGAGAGCAATGGCATTCTGCTGGATTGTAATCTTATCCTGATAGGGGTTCTGCAAATGAGATATCAAATTTGGAATTGTGATCTCCTTTTCAACATGCAAGTTCTTCTTACTGTTGAGAACTATGTTTTCAAGGATAGACAGACAACACTGAATGACTTTTGGATCCTGTGCACTGGCTTGGTTACTGACAAAACTGGCAACTTTGTTTATAAACTGGATGTCAAGTACATCCCAGAATATGACACCGTGGTCCATGAGCTCCACGAAAGTGACAAGCGCGTATTTCAGTGAATCTCCTTTGAATTTTCCGTTTTCTATATTGTTTATAATGAGCTTCGAGCCATTCATAATGATAAATTCAAGAGCAAAGGTCAAGTCACTGCTCAACACCGATAGTTTATTTAGCGCTGCGATTTGATCGTTTTCTAAGCCAGAGTTGATTTTAGTGAGAATATCTTGCGCGGTCCTTGCGGGAGACAGCTCTAATCGCAACACAGACCCATTTTTTATTTCGTTCCGATTTTTCTCGGTGATGTAGTTTTGATTATTGCTCTCTGAAAACTGAAGAGCGTAGTTTTCAGGGTCAGGTAGGCCCCAAGGCTTGCAGAGGAGCTGAATAATGCTGGACAAAGGCTGACTCTGATCAAATTCTATCAACTGTGGCACTTTGTCCGGTGCATTTAACATTTCTACAGCGATTTTGAGAATCGTGGAATCCTTCTCTTTCGTTGCCGACGGCATTTTTATTGGTTTTGTAGACATTTATACAACATTTGTTATTAAAAACGATTTAAAACACACCACACCTCGTAAACTCTGAATTTTGCCCATAGATTAGATATATATAGTTTACTCTATGGATGGATTAGATTAATCAGACTAGATTTTGCCACAGACGGCACGGTACAGACGGTTATAGGTGCGTTCGTTTAGCTTTTAATGCATTGGTGGTACTGTCATGATGGCTCTTTTGTTAGAGCGTTCGTAAAGCCCGAAAACGTTATTTTTGCCACATTTGCCCACACCCTATTCGAACGCTCTACTCAGCATAAGACCTAAAATCGCATGATTATGCTGTCAAATACATAGCTGTCAAAAAACGATCACAAACAACCATGCTCCGAACGTGGGACAAAAATTGCACTTTTTGGTGGCAAAAATACCTCTTTAAAAAAAATCTTTAAAAATAGCTTTCCGAACGCTGAACAAAAATAGACAAGAACGACATTTTCACCCACAGATTCTCAATTCGAGCGTTTCTAGCAAAAATAACGCTAAAAACTCTCACAAGCGATCTATTCGAACGCAATATGTATTATTTTCTACGTATCGCTACGAATAAATAATAGTCAGGAACTGTAACTGCTTTAAAAAAATGACCCAACAAAAGTCGTGTTCAAGTAGGCGGGGCTTAAAAGTCGTGTTCAGTACTTCATCAGTCGGACATTTTACTTGCAAGCGAGCACACTTCTTCGCGTACATTTTAATTTTTATCATTGTGAACTTCAGTTGTGGATCATCATGCCAGCATTCGTTGTGAAGTGGTGCAGAAATAATACGCGATTAAAATATCCAGGGATCACTTTTACTGGTAAATAATAGCAAAATTATAATTATTTAAAGATGTTCAAATACGTTAACAAATCGAGATGGTCAATACTATGCAAAATAAAGTCAGTCAATTTTTATTTATTTTGGATGTATTTTTATCTTAATAAATATTGAAATGTATGTAATGTGCAATGGTTTTGCTTGTTGTGTTTTATTTTCGCTTGCTTGCCGATTCAATGCGGCAAAATAAGTGCCTAGCTGCACTTAAGCTAGAAAAACAAGAGTATGACTGCCTGTGAAAACCAGCATAGTTATACTACGATCATTTTGACTGAAAACAATAAAATTATAGATAATAAAAAAAATATTGACAATGCTACACAAAACTGCAGTACCTACCTACCAGTTGGTACAGTAAGTACCTACTGTTTTTTTTAAATTATCTTATATAAAATATCATATTTATCTTTTTATGCTGATGATTTGTCCCGAAGAAACATCAACATCTTTAAGAGCCTTTATTCTGCGCAGCGCTGCGCGAGTTTAGGTATTTTAGATTAGCGAGTTACTTGCTAGCGCGCCCTGCGGCAGTGGCCTTACCGCTTGACTAAAATAGCGCGTATTCATATTTGGATCTTTTTTTATCTACTTTGGTTTTTATGTCACAAATAGACGTAGGTCAAAAAGGTGAAATAAAATATCACGCAGGACATTTATTTTTAATATCGACATTAATTAACATAAAATGATAATTATTAATCAAGTACAGGGTTATCTAAAAGAGTATAAACTAGAAAAAAGTAAGATTTAACTCATGTACCTACCAAAAAGAGATGACAATAGCAAATAAAACAACCATCAAATAGTTCCTGCTACCAGTTTCTGGATCCAGCATCAGGTCCTGGTCACCAGCTAGAAAAAACGTATCGCGAAAACGATTCATACGATCCCAAACACGGTGTGTCTACTATTTAACATCACATAGTTCCTGCTACCAGTTTCCGACTCTAGCATGGATTCCTGGATACCAAGTATAAGCATCAGAAATTTGGTTTATAGCAAAATACTAGCGCCTCAAGGGGCTCAAGCCCCTAGCAAGTCAATGTCATTATAGCAATAAAATTTCTATTACTGATGCACTAGATGTCATATAAAATTATTTGTTAGAATCCCACTTAGTAATGTTACCTCAATAAGTATCAGGAAGTTTTGAGCGCACTAATATTTTGTTGTGTAAGCGCGGGCGTCAGAGCGATACGTCCTCTGACCTCTCTCTAAGAAGCCTCAGCCGCGTCTAACGATTCGTGACTGGCGCGACCGGTTTTATGATTGATTTTAAAAACGTGTGTGTGTAGAAACCGTTCGGCAATAACAAACTAATAAACAATTTCTAAATGTAGTCTGTGGAAGTTAAGAATAATAAGGCAAGAATAATTAACATAATATACTATATCAATCATTATTATGTGACCCTTCAAATACTCAGCAAAAACGCGAATTGGCGCTTCCAAAGCGTTTACGCTCTAAAGAGATACTACAGACAATGAACAATAGGTACACAATTTCCTACAGTTGGTATGTAATATAGGTAACTATATAGCATTAAAAAAACAGTTCATTGTTTGTTCAAATTAAAGCACGTTTAATTTTTCAAGCTCATGAAAATTCATCCTCTGCAAATTTTAAAGCGGTTTAGCTGAGTTGCTAATTAATTTGTCAGTAATATCAACACAGTGCTTTTCTAAAGTAATTTTATAAATTGATTGAATTTTCTAAATTGATAATGAAGGTATTCTGTGACCACTGAAAAACATCCAGCTGGCAAATAACGACTTATTTTTTTTTGTTAAAATGTATAAGCCTAAAATGTTTCATAATCTTTCTTTACTACATTGCAAAGAATCTCTTCTAATGTCTTCTAGACATAAACTTAATAAATTAATTATATTTTGCGAGACATACGAGATTTACGATTGATTTATTATTGAGTTGGTCCAGTCCACTTGTTGCATAACATCGTCCACGCCGCTATGACTCTGCTGTCATTGTAGACGTTGCAGCACGCGCGTAAACCAATCCCTGCTTTCCTTCTGAATTTAAACCAATCACCGAACATGTATATTTGTAACCTCGGAAGTAATTTGTATTTGGAATCATACGTTGTTTTGATTTGCAGGGCCTCTTTTTGTGTGGAATTTGTTCTGAATTATGCTTTCTGACTATTATTTCTTCGTAGACGTATCGTATGTATTTATTTTATCGTAGTGTTTGGTATGTACAGGCCGACTTGAAACTGGAAACTCAACAGGCGAGGGGTATATCGTTACGACAGGGGTACGGGAAGGGGAACCGATACACTAGACTAGAAATCGCCATTTTTTTTTCGGCCATGGGTTGGGACCATAAATGTAACACGTCTGACGCTACATGTCCGTTAGGTTAAGGTTGTGGACATGCCCACAGACTAACAGACGCTAACGCATGGGACATGCCCATCGTGCCCACAACGGTGGATCCGCGTTTATCTACATCTTGCTTCATAATTTAGATCGTAGCTTTTGCACTTGCACTGAAGGAATCTATTAACTTACATTGTACACGATATTCGATATAAATTATCATATTGCGGGTTCCAGATTTGTGAACCATTCATGTTAATACCATAGATATGTGAAACATAGGTATACCTATGTAGGTTAAATAAATCAATGTAATCAGGAATCGTTTATCGGATGAATATTATATCATAAGTTATGATCGTTATAAAGAGTTAATAAGCCTTATTTATTATTTCAATGTTCCAATTAATTACCAAAATATTGTTTTTAATATGTTAAAGTAGTAACTACAAATATTTTATTTCTTTTGAAACTAAAATTAGTGTTGGCAAATGAAACTAAAGGACTGACAAAACATGTGCCTGTGTAATAATAACCTAGATATTAAACACTTGACCGTTATTTGAAGCTTACTTGATTGAGAGAGGCGTACCTAGTTTTCCGTTTCTATTCCCCTCTCTTTTGCTTGTAGCAATGTTTCTCTCTCGCACATCCGATCTCCCACCAGGCTTGCCGACCGACCCCGAGGTGTGTTCGGTATGGCTTGGGTTTTACTGAATCATTGGCGTCAAGTTTTCCGTCGACGGCGGTCGTCGTCAGCTACGACTATAATTATACTGCAAATTTTTAAAAAGTAATCTGTACCTATCGAAGTGTTCTAAGTGAGACCTTCTATATTCCTTTCCTTCTATATCGGATAAACTGTAAGTACTTACTTAGTAAGTAAGACTTCTTAATACCTTAGCAGTGAACAAATTGGTAAAGTAAAATTATTATAACGGTGTTACCGTTCGTCTTTACCTTTTTCAAATATAACTGCATGCTTTTAAAGTAATGCAAATTACCCTCTTTGTATGTTTTTCTACAATTGTTTTGTGCTTTAATATTGTAACAAATTTAATTAGTTTTAGAAGAAATTGGAAATTCCTACCCACATACTTACATTTTTTTCTTATATAAGTACGGTTGACTTTTAGTGACGTTCAACGTATTAAGTACTAAAAACATTATGACGTTTATTGAAAGGAACTTTTGAATATTCGGCACCTTGTTTGGGAATCGATTTGATACTTGCCTTTATTAGGATGGAAGACCCAAGTGATGTTACCGCGGGACCGGTTCCGGGGCCATCGGGTCTACAAAGGAAAAGGACTACATCGCGCCGAGAGCGACGTGCGAGAACCAGCTCATCTTCTTCTAGTGAAGGTAGTAGTTCAAAATTATCTTCATCCTCGTCGTCTGATGGGTCGACTCGTAAAAAGTTACAGCATCACCGCCGTAACATTAAAAAAAGGGGGAGGGGCAAACGTAATCGCAAGGATGATTTGCTTTACAAATTATCTTGTGAAGTAAGCGAACTTCGTAAACGTTTTTATGGCGATGATAGCGGTATAGTCAAACCGAGTACGTGTCTTACAGACCCACCTTGTAATTCAACAAAAGTGCATTGTACACATAATGATGACGAAATATCTTTATTAGATAATCAAGATTATACGTCATTTTGTGACCACGAGGTGGAAAGTGAACAAAGTGAACAATTACAGGACCCTAATAAATTTAACTTCGATATTCAGGTTAAATTAAAAGAACCTTCCATGCCTAAGGCCTCTGAAAATTACCTCAAATTGTTACACGATATTCAGCGTTTCAATACAAGTGAGTGGTGTGAGGTTAGGTACTCCGAAGTGCAGAAATTGTATAACCACACTCCTGGCTTTGTAGAATTAGACGTTAATGAAGAAATCAAATCTTATGATTCTCATCAATACTTGGCTTATGCTGATAAAACGTACGATGCCCTGACATTTTGTTTACTCAAGCAGCGGGAAGTATTACAAAGCACTATGTCTGATCTTATTGCCTGGGCCCGAAACAAAGGCAGTGTAACTCCGGATTCACTGCATGAGAAGATTGTTGAACATTTCTCTGAAGGAGGAGAATATCATAGGGTGTCATCTGATATGCTTCAGCTTATTTGTGGTCATCGCGCAGAAACCGTACAAATGCGTAGAGATGTAATAACTAATTCTGTTCGAGACCCTTTATTTAAATCTTCCCTTCGCAAAATCCCACCCTCAAGTCAACATCTTTTCAATGCCGAACAACTAACATTGGCTTTAGAAAAGGCCGGGGGCGTTAAAAAGACATTCTTTCCTCCCAGTCGAACCGATGGCTATAAAACAGCTTCGCAAGCTATTAGCAAGAGAGCCGCTCGCTATCCCACGCAGAGGTCAGCTAATTATACAGTACTCTCGCAGGGTGCTCCACGATTATATTGCACTTCGCCGTACTCAGGCCAGCTTCCGCAGAACTGTGGACACAGCCGATCCTCGCAGGGTCGAGGACATAACCATCCCTCGCAGGGAATTGGTAATAGCAACCATTTTGTGGCACGTGGTCCTCCTAGTCACAACACACGGGGTTCCTTTCGATCACGTGGAAGTCACCAACGAGGTAATAGACAAGAACCGGACATATATAATAGAAAGCGTACTGCAGCCCATGATTACCACGCAGGTAATAATAAAAGAGGAAGATTCTGACTATTTCAAAGCAGGCCAGTTGAAACATTATGTCGATCATTGGAAGAGACTGGGAGCACCACATACCTTATTTCGCATAATAAAGGGTTATCGCATACCATTCTCCAGGAAACCTCCTCTGGTCCTACCCAATGTAAAGAGTCCGTTCGAAACGAGACAATCCAGGGAGATGTCTACTATCATTGCCCAAATGATAACTCAAAGGATTCTGGAGGTAGTTCCACGCTCCCCGAGTTTTGTATCGACATTGTTTCTGGTCCCCAAGGGCGACGGCACCAGCCGACCAATTTTCAACCTGAGAAACTTAAACAAATTTGTTCACACAGAACCATTCAAACTCATAAATATCTTTCGTGTCCCAGGCTTTCTACAACCAAGAGATTGGCTTTGCAAAGTAGACCTTTCTCAGGCTTACTTCAATTTGGCAATATCCCTGGCACACAGACGCTTTCTACGTCTGAGTTACAAAGGAAAGTTACTACAAATGACCTGCCTTCCATTTGGTCTCAGCACAGCACCAAAAGTGTTCGCATCACTGACGAATTGGGTCGCACAAACGTTAAGACAAGAAGGAATTCGGATACTGGTCTATTTAGACGATTTTTTAATAGTGCACCAAAACCATCAAATGTTACAAGTACATATTCAAATAGTACTAGACCGCCTACACTACTTGGGATGGCGGACGAATCTCCAAAAGTCGGTCATATTACCCTGCAAAAACCTAGTATATCTGGGTATTCTATGGGATCCGTGGCTAAACGAGAGATCTCTGACAGACGAAAAAATCTCGAACATAAAAGAGAAGGTTTTCGATTTCCTACGCAGGGGCACATCGACCTTGGAAGCCCTGCAGAGTCTGGTGGGCATGTTAAACTTTGCCAGTTTTGCTGTGCCCAAAGGCCGACTTCACTTCCGAAACACATTAATGTTCCTCAACAAAATCCTGACAAAAGCCACAGTCAGTGCATATATACTTCCCGAAGAGGTAAGAGAAGACCTAATGTGGTGGCTGCTGAATTGTCATCGGACATCCCCGATTCACTTTCCACCACCGTCACATTTTCTGACCACAGACGCATCAGACATTGCATGGGGTGCTCGGGTAGACGGTGCCACACTGTCGGGACCATGGACAAAACACGAACAGCATCTCCACTGCAACCAAAAAGAGATGCTAGCTATACACAAAGCCTTGAAAGAAAAAGCGTCACTTATGAGCAAATCAACGGTCTTAATACAGTGCGACAACAGAACTGTAGTGGCATATCTGCGAAACGAGGGGGGAACCAGGTCACTACCCCTGTTACAGTTAACAAAAAACGTGTTTCATATCCTAGACCTATACGAAATAAATTTGAAAATCCAATACATTCCGGGGAAGTACAACAGTCACGCAGACGCCATCACGCCATCGGTCTCCACCAGAATGGTATCTTCTACCACGGTGCACAGAAAACATTTTCAAAAGATTCGGGGTACCAATGATAGACCTGTTTGCATCAGAACGAGCGAAGGTGATCGTGAATTACGTGTCACTAGACCAGAACGATACTCACGCGCTGTACCACGATGCGTTCTCCCGAACCTGGAATTACCCTCTAGCTTGGGTGTTTCCACCACCTTACCTGATACCCAAAGTGTTAGAGCACCTGAACACGGCGTTCGGTGTGTTCCTCTTGATAGTTCCGAGATGGGAGAGAGTGTTTTGGAGACCAGATCTAAAAGCCCGTGCGCTAGCATCTCCGTTCACAATCGAGAAACTTCATTTACACCTGATAGACACGGTAACCGGTCTCCCACCACCCAAAATCCAAGAGATGATATTGGAAGTATGGAAATGTGGGGGTGGTCGCAGAATTTAACAGAATGGAATGAAACTCAGTTACAGCTTCTTCAATCTTCATGGCGTCCGTCTACCATAAAAATATACAGGGTAGCTTGGAAAAGATGGGTTAAATGGACTGACAAACATAAATTAGAAGCATTAAAACCAACAGGCCCAACTTTAGCTCGCTTTCTTGCAGATTTGCATATTATAGACGGTCTGGCCTATAACACCATTTTACTCCACAAATCTGTAGTCTCTACCTTATCGAACTGTGACAACGCCGGTAAACTAAGTTCTCACGTCTTAGTCAATCATGTCCTAAAATCCATAGCATTGAAAAAGCCAGTGCCTATTAAACCCGCAATTTGGAACATAGATAAACTTGCCTCATTTATAAGTAGCTATTCATTAGACGAAAACAGCATCTTTGGCACCTGTAGGCACACAGCAACATTATTACTTCTTTGTTCTGGCAGGAGAGTTCACGATTTGACTCTGTTAGCTGTAGACTCAAAGCACCTATGTGTAAATAATGACTGTTTGATATTATGGCCTATATTTGGTTCCAAGACAGACACTGCAACTTACAGGCAATCGGGCTGGAAGTTGTCATCTAACCCTACCAACAAGAACTTGGGTCCCGTATTCTGGGTCAAACGAACAATATTTCTGCTGGAAGGAAAACGTAATTCAGGAGCTTGTACAAATCTCTTCCTAAATATCAGAGGAAAACCAAAGGCTGCGTCTCGCACTGTTATCGCTGGATGGATCAAATCCTTGTTGTTAGAGGCAGGAGTAGTAGCATCACCGGGTAGTCTTCGGTCTGCCGTTGCCTCAAGGAATTGGTCTGACAATTATCCTTTAGATGAGGTTCTCTCTTGGGGTAACTGGAGATCACAGAGTACTTTTGCCCGATTCTATTGTAAAGAGGTTATGCCAACCAATAATAGTTGTGGGGTTACGCAATTGTTCAACCCAATCATCTAACTAAATAATCACGATTTTGTAAGCTTATGTATCATAAATACAGTGATTTGTTTTACTCCTGGATTAAAAGGAAGTAATTAATAAGCCTTTTTTGTTTGCAATAATTACCTAATTGTATCGTTGATTACAGAATTGGTTTAAAATTACAGCATAGGACACCTATTGTTTATTAAATAATTCTACGACTACCTGCACATCTATTGTTTTAATGACGTATCTACTAATTATTATAGTATCTTTATATTCGATAATTACATACTTGCCTAACAATCTTGTGAACATTCACATTGGCGTCATTTACCACCAGGCGATAACAAACACGTCTCAATCAAGTAAGCTTCAAATAACAGTCAAGTGTTTAATAGCAGTGTTTTACCTGAAATAAAACACATATTAAATACTTACCTTATTTGAAGCTTACAGTTTAAATCCTGCCTGGTGATTTTCGACTCAATGATTCAGTAAAACCCAAGCCATACCGAACACACCTCGGGGTCGGTCAGCAAGCCTGGTGGGAGATCGGATGTGCGAGAGAGAAACATTGCTACAAGCAAAAGAGAGGGGAATAGAAACGGAAAACTAGGTACGCCTCTCTCAATCAAGTAAGCTTCAAATAAGGTAAGTATTTAATATGTGTTTTATTTCAGGTAAAACACTGCTATTAAGTAAAATGTGGCTATAAATAAACTAGATGAAAAACTTTCGTCACACATACACGATTTTAATAAATATGAACAAGACTCTAATCTGAAACAATTGAACACGCAAATCGAAATAGAGAAAATGCAGAATAAAATTTCTATTTTAGAAAAAGAAAACGTGGAGTTGAAACTAAAAATTTATAATTTAAGTACAGGGTGCAACAACACATCACAAAATGCACTAGACAGTGACAATAGTAAGAAGTTTGTATTATACGGACTGGAAGAACATGGAGAGAATGAAAATGACCTACATGATCGTGTAATAATGGTATTCCGAGATATATTAAACATCGATCTTACCGGATATATAGAAGAACTAACCCGGATCGGGAAAAGAGGCTATAAAAGACCGCTAGCGGTGGAAATCATCAGCAAGAGAATGACCAAGTACATACTAAGGAGTTACCAGCACTATAAAAATTCAGGCCTAGCTATATCGGAATATTTAAATAAAGATGACATTCATAAAAGGAAAATGCTTCGAGAAATATTAACTACTGAGAGAAAAAATGGAAAACATGCGGTGATTCGAAACAATACATTATACGTGGAAGGAAAACAATACATAGATATAGGAAATAAATACGAAAAACTAAATAAAACTTCTTCCCAAGTCACCAAACCACAATCACAACACGCCATATCTCTGAATAATGAAACTTCCTGCCCCACATTACAAGAATCTAATATAGATTTGGGCACCAGGAAAAGCCCTACTCCAACAACGCCAAAAAACTCAATACAAAACAAGTTTTTTCGTGGATAGTTTTAAAATAATATTTCAAAGGTTAAACTATAGTCGCCCGGTACCCGCGGGGAGGGGGGAGGGGGGGCGGAGGGGGGGGGGGGAGGGGGAGGGGGTGAAGCCCCCCCTGCATCCCCCCCCGCCGGAGGCCTTTAGTTTTTGAGTAATAATTTTTTTAGTACTTAACCTCACTTTCGGCTATATCAGTATTTTTTACCTATTTTTTGTTTCACACCTAATCTATTAAGGCGGTTCGCTTCTGGCACTTCGCCGGCCGCTGCCGCGGCACGCTCGCTTCGCTCGCTCGGCTCGTGCGTTGTTTGTCATGTTCTAACCTAACCTAACCTATTTTTTGTTTCATACCTAACTTATTAAGGCGGTTCGCTTCTGGCACTTCGCCGGCCGCTGCCGCGGCACGCTCGCTTCGCTCGCTCGGCTCGTGCGTTGTTTGTCATGTTCTAACCTAACCTAACCTATTTTTTGTTTCACACCTAACTTATTAAGGCGGTTCGTCAGTTGGTATGAGACCTTGGTCTTCACTATATTTGATGCATTGGTCTTTAGTGCCCAATTTTCGCACAACGTCAGTTAAATTCCAATGATCAATCACTTCAGTGACGCAAAGTTTTCGTTTGGTTATAAGCTCGTTGTCGTCGTCGTCATTACTCGAAGAAGGTCCGGCGACAGGTTCAACGGGCAGATCAGGAGCCGAAGAAGGTCCGGCTACAGGCTCGACGGGCAGATCAGGAGCCGAAGAAGGTCCGGCAACAGGTTCGACGGGCAGATCAGGAGCCGAAACCGCGTCCGCTTCGGGTATTGTACTGTAATACTCCATTACAGCCAAGTGCAGTCCAGTTTTCAAGCCAAGTTCAAGTCGTAGAGCAATCCAAACAAATCCGGTAAGCAAGCCAAGTTTCAAGTCGTCGCGCAATCGAAGGAAGTCCAGGGAAAAAGCCAAAGTCGTAATAAAAATCGAAAAACAAGAGAGCACACATTCACGAAACTACGAGAGAAACGGAATGAATGGATGACAGTCCATCTGTCAGTAAGACAAAATGGCGCCTTTTTTTTTTCTTACGTTTAACGATAACGATACGTTTCGTTTAACTCAGTTTGACAACTTAATTTGACAACTTAATATTGTACCATTTTCTCAACATTGCGTTCCATTTCACTTTTTTTTTATCAAATTTTAATTTAATCATAATTAATTTAAACTACGTTTCCGGCAAAAAAAAATTGCTGGAAGGGCTTCAGGTGGACCCCAATGATACCCCAAAACTCGCACCTTCATCAAATTCAGGTACCGGACGGCTATAGCCAACCCCAAGCGGTTTGTTTGTCAGAAACATGGATTACTGAAAACTAAAAGAATGTGATTCATATACAAGGTTATACATTTGCTGCAGCTTACTATAGAAAAAAGCGAGAGGGCGGCGGCGTAGCGATCCTGCTTCGAGATGACATAGAATATATTGAACGGACAGATTTAACAAAACTAACGGTTGAGTTCGTGGTGGAGTGTTGTGCAATAGACATACCCAAACAAAATGTATTATTGATTAGTATTTATCGACGCGATTGTGAGATTGAAACGTTCTTTGATTTCCTAGACAAACTTTTGATTAAAATAAAACCAATGGTATTAAAAAAACACATCATTATAGGAGGTGACTTCAATTTAGACAAAAATAAAATGACAAAAGACTACCGGAAATTGCAAAATACTATGCTCGAATATAACCTTTATCAAAAAATTACAGAATCAACCAGAGAAACGAATAAAACATCAACATGTATAGATTTATTGTTTACTAATTATAAATATGATAATATTACCTCTGTTAGAGATTAAGGAATATCAGACCATAAAGCACTTTATTATGAATTTAAAACCGTAACAAGAAGAGATGATTGTAGTACAATTAGTATTTATAAAAGGTTATTCTCAACAAAAAACGTAGCCAACTTTAGAAAAGCGATAGTTTCAATAGACTGGAATAAAATAATACAAATAAACGACAATAACATAAATGATAATTACAATAGTTTTGACAAAACAATAAATGAATTGCTAAATACACACATCCCATACCAGACACTCAATATAAAAACACAGAAGAAAACTAATTGGCTTACCACAGGCCTAAAAAAATCATGTAAACATAAAAGGATATTACAGACTTTAATAAATTATACAAATGATAAGACTTTAAAAAAATACTATAAAGTGTACCAAAAAACTTTGAAAAGGTGTGTCAAAATATCAAAGAAACTAAACAACATTAAAAAAATGGAATAACAAAATAAAATTAAAACAATGTGGCATATTATTAAGGATACTACTAAAAAACAGTCTCGCAAAAACGCTCCTAACATAAAACTAAATATAAATGGCACCATTGTAGATGCACCATACCCTGTAGCTAACGCGTTTAACAATTATTTTGCGTCAATCGGCGAATCATCGAATTCGCGCCAGTCAAATACAACTAATACACATAAATGGAAATCCGCGGATCCAGCATTACACTCGATGTACTTATCGCCCGTCACAGAGTGTGAAATATTTAAAATCATTAATAAAATTGCAAATAAATTCAGCTGTGGGGTTGACGATATTCCCCCTGCTCTAATAAAAAGTTGTATCGTAGAATTAACACCACCATTGACTAAACTAATAAACCAGTCGATGGAAGAAGAGTGTTTCCCCGACAAACTTAAAATAGCTAAAATAAAACCAATTTAAAAAAAATCTGGAATAGCCTCTGATGTAAGTCATTACAGACCAATCGCTTTGTTACCTACATTCTCAAAAATATTCGAACGCGTAATGTCAAATCGCATTAATTCTTTCCTTGAAAAATATAAACTTTTAAACAGAAATCAGTATGGTTTCAGAGAACATAGTTCTACCAGCCTAGCAATATACAATTATATAAAGCAAATTTTAGAACATATTAAAGATAAACATTACTCTATTGGAATAATGCTAGACATGACAAAGGCATATGACAAAGTTTCGCATAATATCCTTCTAAAAAAATTAAACGAAATAGGTATACGAGGAAAACCCCAAAACTGGTTAAAATCTTACTTACTAAATAGAAAACAGCTGGTACAAATTGATAACAATAAATACAGTCAAAAAGCAACGACGATACAAAACATTCAATCAAAAATACTCACCCTAAACTCATCAATCCCGCAAGGGAGTGTATTGGGGTGCGTCCTGTTTTTAATTTACATAAACGACCTACCGAAACTAATAGACTCACCATGTATATTATTTGCTGATGACATCTCACTACTCTTCAAATGCTCATCAGACGCTAGTGCTATAAATTCAATAAAATACACTTTCTCGGGTATTAAAACATGGATAGAATCTCATAATCTCGAGATAAATATCAGCAAAACAAAAATTATACAATTCCATCCTTACCAGAAAACCCCTTTAAATCTCAAGAGTTTATCAAATACCCTCAACACTGACGAAGTAAATAAATTCAATCTATTAGGTATTACCATTGATTCACACCTCAACTGGAAGAGCCACATTGAGAAAATCAAGGCGAAATTGTCTAAGTTTATATACGCTTTAACAATCTTAAAAGCTAGCACCAATTTAAAAACTGCAATTAGTGCGTACTATGCATACGCCTTTGCCTGGCTATCGTATGGAATAGTTGTATGGGGTAATTGTACTGACGCCAATGACCTGTTTGTATTGCAAAAAAAATGCCTTCGCATATTAGTAAACATCCGTCAACGAGATAGCTGTAAACCTCACTTTATCCGTCACAATATTTTAACAGTTCCTTGTATTTATATTCTGGAAGCATCTATATTCGTAAGAAAGTAGATAAGTTTGCGGGAGCTTGAAATATGTTTTTAAAAACTAACTTTTTATTTTAAAGGACGTGAAAGAAACACGTCCTCGCAGAAAGACATGCGTTTATTAATTGATTCAAAATAAAACTTAGAGCTACAGAGTCACGGGCTTATCAGTAACGACATTCGGAGAAATCATGCACCAGACTGCAGCGTTGCACATTGCTGCTTACATAGTTATAACTCGTCCTACAGACGGGCACATAACTCCTCCCTCACCAAGTGCGAAATTATCGGGTTCCGCGGAATTGGACGCAGGGTTCCGATTATTTCGCAAAAATCTTAATTTATAACGGTACAATATAAAACATAGAGCACTTAAAGCTAAAACAATATACAGTAAGACAGTTGCAACACTGACACTTTTCACACTTATTCCACTAATGTCCACTTCTTCACTTTCGTTATATAGTACGCTCTCTTTCATTTTCAGGATCTGTGAAAGTTGTCGAAGTTCTTCTAAATTTATACCTTTGATGTCAATGGTTTTCAGGTTTATGGAAACGTTTGGCGAAAATTCAGGTAAGGAGGTCATCGGGGCTATATGAAACTGCAGTTCGTTGAGCATACTTTTCTTATAGCTCAACAATACTGAACCAATGTATATTTGACATTCTTCTTTCGCTGTTAGCATATATGTACCATATAGTGACTCACGGGTATAATCAGTGCCACATTTTCTGTAAAAACGGTAGGTTTTCTACAAAATATAATCCAGCTGCCAAGACCTATCCTCTGAACCTTGACATCTTCTATATCGACAGCATACGGTACACAGTAAGTTAAATCCGTTTGGAATTTCATAAGCTGTTCTATACATGTTGGTGCTGCGAAGTTAGCGTTAACGTTATCGTCGGTGCAAAGAAATTCATCCTCGGAGGCAGCTCTCTGGCATGGCTTTGTGACTGGTAGGTATATCAAGTCTTTCACCATAAGGTACGGAAATTCAGGAAACACTACTAAAGTATTATTCAGGGAATCGTGAAAAACTGGGATAGGATAAAGTTTGTAATAGTTATATATAGCTTTGTCAATTAACGGGATTTCCATTATAAATGTTATCTGGCTTTGCTTTGTATAAGATTTGACACTAATAATACTCTCTAATTTCAACAAGTTGGTTTCCGTGACTTCATACATTACATAATCAACCTGTTCTATAGATCTAAGTACAGCTAACAATTCAGTTGAATTAATGATAGTCGGATGTAGTACAGATACCTTACTAAAGCTCAATGCTGTTTCTATCTCATTTAGTGTTATATAAATCGTTCTAAAAACTCTCATGAACATATGGAACATATTTAAAGCATAAGTGGTGTAAAGACAATTGTTTTCTTTGTCAGCTATCGATGTAGCAATTCTCTCGATTCTTTTCAATCGTTCATCTAAAATTAATGAGTTCTCATATAAGGTCTCTGTACTATTTATAAGGTGATTAATTATTTCAGTATACATAGTTATCTTCTTGTCAAAAGCTATTTGTTTCGTTTTAATTTTTGCAATCAAAGTGTCATAACGAATAGCGTCTTCATGGTCTAAATTACCGGAAATAACTTTAATTAAAGATCCAAGTGGGTTAATCAACCCTCTCTTACGTCTATGAGATGGAACCAACTGACTTAACTTAAAAATAGTAATATCGCGTAAATATTCACATTGTGTCCTAATCCCTTGAAATTCCTTAACAAAATTCTTATTAGAGTCAACTAATTTGCTAAATTCATCATATTTCATTACGTGGAAATCTATGTCGACAGCTACACCGCTTATATCTAATACCTTAATTACTGTCCATTGATCATTTTGTTTATAAGCCTGTCCTATTTTAACCGGTAGTATTCCAGGGTTGTGCTCAATTCTTTGATGATGAAGAGCCTGGTTTGGGGTCATGAGAGTCATTATGATCCAGCAGCACCTGTGGAGGACGTTTGACATTTTTAATAGGAACCTTTGTTAATCTTTTTCCTATTTCTATCGGTACGATGTTACGTTCTGTAGGTCCCTTCACTATCGCTTTTTGATATCGCGGTTTATCTTTACTTTTCCTTTTATTAACATCTTTCGCAAATATTACCTTTCCATGTTCTAACTCTATATCGGTTTCACCTCCTTTCTTATCTCTAACCTTCTCCTTTCTCTCCAACATTTTATCTGCTATGTATTGATACAAATATTTGGTTCGCTTGGCGTGATCCTTAAGTAACTGCTGTGTATAAGCTTTCTCAAAGTTTACGTCGAACATTTTACTGGAATCGGTATGGCCAAAGACTATTTCAAACGGTGTTAATTCTGTGCTCGAATGTATAGAATTGTTATATGCCATGATACAGTACGTCATAACCGAAGCCGCATCTGTACATTTTTGCTCATACCTGGCTAAACGATAAATCTATGATGGTCGAATGAAATCGTTCGACAATGCCTGTTGAGTTAGGGTTATTCGGTGTGCATATGTGTAGATCAATTTTGTACATTGCTGCCATCTCTCGCATTAACTCATTATTAAATTCACTACCGGGATCACAACTAATTTTACGAGGTATGCCGTAGAAGGAGAAATATTTAATTAAAGCTCTTACAACCTCTCCAGTAGACCTATTACTGATCTCTATAGCTTGCGCGAGCTTGCTAAATGCGTCAACTATCGTTAAATAATATATGTTTTCTATGGTAAAAAGGTCTATGAATAATTGTTGAAAAGGGGCGTCTTGCGTTTGAGTTAATTGAATGGTAGGTTTAATAGGTTTTCGATCATATTTCATCTTACGACATGCTTCGCATGAATTGATAACTGCTGCTATTACTTCCTGCATGTTGTTCCAGTAATAGTTTCGTTTTATTCTTGCCATAGTTTATTTTATACCTCTATGGCAAGTCTTTCCATCATGATGCTTTAAAATAACTGCTTTTTGCTCATTTTCATCTTCTACATATATCACTCGCTCAGTACATTCATACAGCTCTATCGTTCCTTGTTTAAACAAATTTATTACCTACTAATTTTGAAAATAGCTTTCTGTGTTCGGGGTTTTCGTAATATATGAAGTATTTAACTTTGGGTTTGACGTATTCTTTTAGAAATTGTTTAATTAAATATTCGTTATTAATAGGTAAGAAAACTTCTAAAACCTTTTGTTTTTCTCGCGACAGGTTACTCACCTGTATATCGTTCTTGTACCATTCAAAAATTAAAATTTGGTTAGGCTTGGTGTCAATGGCTTCCTGAAGGATTGGAATACCTTTACATTCTAAGTCAAGGGCCGAGTGAACTGTTTCTATTGTAGAGTCGTCATCAGATCTCAAGGGGTAGCTTTTTGGGTCAGGTATATCTAAAAATTCTACTGATACTGTTGCTGAGGAATCAGAAACTGAGATGGTGTCAGAATTGTCTTGTATGGGTCTTTCAGTGGAAAGTCTTACAATTTGTTTCGTTATGTCATCTAAATGGTTTTGTAGTCGTTTTTCCTTTTTGTCAATGTTAACTGCCATAGAACTAGTTTCATCGTCAGAACCTAATGCATTAATTTTAATTCTGGAGAGAGCATCAGCGTTAGTATTCTGCTTTCCGTTTTTATAGATAATTTGGAAGTCATATTCTTGGAGGCGTAATCGCCATCGTGTCAGTTTGCTATTGGGCTCCTTCAGTGAATATAACCAGGCTAAGGGTCGGTGGTCAGTGTAAATTATAAATTTACGTCCGTACAGGTAAGGTCTGAAATGCTTTACGGCCCATATAATGGCTAAGAGTTCGCGCTCTATGGTACTACATTTTGATTCTGTGTCACTCAAGGTTCGGCTCGCATATGCTACTGGTTTGTCAGAACCAACCTGACCTTGCGAAAGTACAGCTCCTAAAGCCACGGTCGAGGCATCAGTGGTCAGCACAAAGGGCTTGTCATGATCAGGATATTGTAGTAAGGGGGCCGTTGTAAGAAGTTCCTTACATTTTTCAAAAGCGTCTACATATTTCTTATCTATGATGATTTTATTCCGTTTCTTTAAACAGTTAGTCAGTGGTTGTGTCACCTTGGCAAAGTCCTTTATGAATCGCCTATAGTAACCTATTAGTCCTAGAAAGCTTTTAATTTGGGTTGTCGTTTCTGGAAGGGGATAATTTAATACGGCCTCAATTTTGTCATTGTTTGGTTTGAGTCCGTCCTTGATTATTGTATGTCCTAGGTACATAACTTCCTTTTGAAGAAATTCTGATTTGTCTAGTTGGACTTTGAGGTTAGTCTGTCTAAGTCGGTCAAAAACTGTGCGTAATTTTTGTATATTGTCCTGTAAGCTTGCTGAAAAGACGATGATGTCATCAAGGTAAACAAGGCAGTGAATGCCCTGTAGACCTCTTAAGATATTGTCCATCGCTCTTTGGAATGTCGCTGGGGCCGTTTTGAGCCCAAACGGCATCCTTGAGAATTCAAAATGGCCAAATTCGGTGCTGAAAGCGGTATTTTGTCTGTCGGCATCATTTATCTCAATTTGGTGGTAACCGGAAGCTAAATCAAGCGTTGAAAAGTATGTACTTTTTCCTAATTTGTCAAAAAGATCAACTATGTTTGGTAAAGGGTATTTATCGTCAACTGTCAAGTCATTAAGGCGTCGATAGTCAATCACCATGCGGAATTTAACTGTACCAGAAGCGTCCATTTTTTTGGGCACAAGATGAGCAGGTGCACTCCATGGAGAGAAAGATTCCTGTATTACATTATCTTTTAGAAGTTTCTCAACCTGACTTCTTATTTCTGCGGCTTGTGCAGGAGATTGCCTATAGGGCTTTACATACACCGGGTCTTCGTTTTTCGTCCTAATAAAATGCTTTACTTGATTCGTGAATGTTAATGGTAAACGTTCGCAGTAGAATATGTCTTTGAACTCATTACAAAGTTCAGAAATAGCCTTTCGGTCTTCTTCATTCATATGATCTATTCTTAACTTATTTTTCAGATTTTCTTCTAATAAAATGTCCATTTCTACATCCTTCATCTCTACGTCATTCATACAATGAACGACACATTCATTGCATTCATGCTCTATAATTTTAAAAGATTTTGTTACAGTTAGTTGCATAGTTGTTTCTAATGTGTTTTGTATTATAGTATTCGCATATCCATTGTCACATGTCACAATCGCACTAGGCATTCTTACACCCTTACAAAATTCCTTATATTCTAATATCCCTTCTCCCTTATACATGTTAGTGGGAAGTTTCACACGTTGTTCTGATCTTGGGGCTAAATTTACTACATAATCGGTTTTATTATGAATTATTGGTATAGATATTGTATTCATTTTTAGGATATTATGCTTAAGGTCAATTACAGCACCCATATTTCGCAAGAGGTCATCACCTAATACACCGTCGTACCGCGCATCTACCTTGTATAAATAAAACTTTTGATTTTCAGCGCTATTAAATGATGGCAATGAGGGAATTTCTATAACTTCATCGTGTGCGCTAGATGCGTGCGTACTTATGACGTTGAATGTTTCGTGTCGTACTGCATGTGAGAAATATTCATAAGCTTTCTCTGGGTTCATAAAAGATCGCATGCTACCTGTGTCGATCATAAATTTAGCATCGATCTCAGGTATATATATGTATGGCAGCTTTAGGTTAGGGTCACAATAATTGACTTCTATCACTTCGTTTGTGGATTGAGGCTTTGTATGTAAAAATTTTTGACATTTTCATTTACTGTATCATTAGGTTCGTTAATCGTTTCCAAAACGTTTGGGGTAGTGATGTCGTCGGTTGGGAACTGCACTTCTGAATAATCGTAAGTACCTTCGTTATAGTCATACTCATGAGCATAAGGCTCATAGCATTCTGATTGATATTGATCTAACTCGATCTCGTTAAGTTTGAAGCCTTGCTGCGTTTTCATGGGCGGTGCTGTTCTCATCGAAACATCAGTGTTTTGATTATTATGGGGTTTTGCGAGGTGTGGCCTATAACCGAATTGAGGGGGTGCGTTACCAAAATTGTGAGGGCGCATTCCAAACTGTTGAGGGTGCATAGCGTATTGAGGAGTAAAACCAAACTGTGGGGGTCTGTAACCCATTGGTTGTGGGGGCCTATAGCCCGTTGGTTGTGGGGGCCTATAGCCCGTTGGTTGTGGGGGCCTATAGCCTGTTGGTTGTGGTGCTCGGAAACCGAAATTCTGACCGTTAGAAGTGTATGTTGGCATTACATTTCTTTGTGGGTACTGTGGAATACCAAAATTAAATTTTTGTGGGGCTAGATTTGGTTTAAACCCTGTGGGTTGTATGGGTGCATTATTTGGAGTACCGAATCTAAAACCACTGCCTGTGTTAGGGGCATGTGTTATGAAAGGTTTATTGTTTAATTTATTGCGTAGCGAATATTGCTCGTGAAAGTTTACTTCCTCCATTACTGTGCTTAGTGCCTCCTCAAGAGTTTCAGGCGTTTTCAATCTGACTATCCTAACCATGTGTTCAGGTAGGTTATATAGAAAAACGTTAAGTGACGTATTACTATAAATGGTTATTTTGCTTTGTTTTAATGCCGCATCTGTTATTTGGTTTACTTTTGATATTAAAACGGACCTAACAGATTGTATTCGGTTACAAAAATCGAGATAACTTTCATTATTTGCGATTTTCATTGATTCCAGCTCAATGGCGATACATTCCTCACTCCGAGGATCGCCAAAGTGTTGTATTAACAATTCCTTTAATTCAGACCATGTTTCTACATCTCCGCGCTCGCTAATGAGTGAAGCAGCATTTCCTATGAGTCTACTCGTTAACGCATGCATGAGATACACATTTTGTGCTTGACAGCCTTGGTACTTATTTATAATATATTCACATTTTCTTAAATACAGATTTAATTGTCTTTTATCACCATCAAATAACGGAATTAGTTTCAATAGTTCATTCGGTATAAGCACAATTGCTGCCTGGGGCTGAGCCATTTTACACACTTAAATATAACACACAAAACAAGTAAAATATAACAAGAGAAACGCTAAAGCAAAACTTAATAATAATAATTGCAATAATTCATACAATTTGATAACATTTATTATTGATTATACTTCAACGCTATAATTTCATCCAGGTAGATAAAACAAAATTCATATATATTTAATATCTCTATCTCTATAATTAAGTCTCACGTTTTCAAAGATTTAAAATGAAAACCAGATAACAGTTATAAAGGAAGAAGTTCGATTCCATAAATAACAAAAGGTGCAGGAAAGGATGGTGAAAAATCTTACTCACCCACCAATCAGCATGCTCGCCTCACTTAACATATTTATTTGGTTCGCAGGATCACCTTCTTGCACGAAAACTCGCAGTAACGGTGGAAATTGACACACGTAACGTTCGCGAGTCTTAATTCGTAACTGGTGATCCTACCGGCTGCGCCAGATAAGTTTGCGGGAGCTTGAAATATGTTTTTAAAAACTAACTTTTTATTTTAAAGGACGTGAAAGAAACACGTCCTCGCAGAAAGACATGCGTTTATTAATTGATTCAAAATAAAACTTAGAGCTACAGAGTCACGGGCTTATCAGTAACGACATTCGGAGAAATCATGCACCAGACTGCAGCGTTGCACATTGCTGCTTACATAGTTATAACTCGTCCTACAGACGGGCACATAACTAAGTACCAGTATCTGTTTACCTATAATACAAATCCTCGGCGGGAAAATCAACTCCTAGCACCAGAATCAAAATTAGAAATAGTAAAAAGAGGGCCTCACTGTCGAACAATAAAAATATATAATAAATTGCCACTTGATCTAAGAAACGAAACAAATCAAAAAAAGTTTAAGCTAAAACTCAGAGATATATTAACAAAGAAATGTTATTACACCGTTGACGAATTTTTGGAAGATAAAAACGTTTTACACTCACAATGATTATCTATATTATCTTTATTTCTGTTTTATCTCATTTTTGATTAGATCCTAGATATGGGTATACAATTAATTTTTCACGCTTAATTGAATTAGATAATGTAAGTACCTCATAAAATTTGAATTTACAATATTGTTACACTTATTTGAATTTGATGACATAATATTTATAATTGTGACATATAATTTTATTTTGATTTTTGTATAAACATAATGAATGAATAATGCATAGTGGAATAAAAATATATTTAATAATGTAGCTGTAGTTATAGACTTTAGGTGATGATTGATTGATACACCCATTTGATAATTGTGACAGTTAATTTTATATTTTATATAAACATAATTAATTAATAATGTATAATGGAATAAATAAATAATATAATGAATAATGTAGCTATGTAGACTTTATAAGAATAATTTTATGAACTAGGTACATTCTGTTTGCTACACCCTAACATGGTATGTATTTGTGCTATAGTGTATAAGTGCATGATGCAATGAATGAATAAATAAATAAATGTGATTGATCTTAGAAAATACCTACCTCAATTATTTTGTTACTTAATGGAATAAATAATAATCTCTAATAAATAGCTTTTTATTATATTTAAAATAAACATTTCAATAGGTACACGTTTCAACTCACCTTAGACGCTGATTTCAACTTACCGCGGTACCTACTAGGAGAGACGAGAGTTGAAACACTGAGAATTGGTGTGGTGTTAAAGAAACATCTCATGTTACTTACATTCATACTTATTTTGTGATAGGATCAAATAGTGCACAGAAGCCGTTATCTAAAACACAAGTTTTACGTATGTAGGTCTATATTGCAGAAATATGCGTGGTAACGTAAAATTACGTTAACCCACCGCGGTCTCCCCTAAGGTAGGTAATTCAAAATGTGCGTGGATAATGTACTTATAATTTGTACTTAACTTACCTTATTTGTATGCATTAGTAAGCCAATTTAGGTACCAATAAAATTAAATTAAACGTAGGACACAGACAGACAGATGGGCGACAGAATTATAGGACGGTAATGTTAGATAGATAAATTACCGTGCTTATAGTAGTAGGATAAATTAGGTAAGTACTCACCATAGTTCTAATCCATTAGTTCATTAATATAAGGAAGTATTTTTGAAACATCATTCGCGTCTATTTTTGTCAAAAGTACAAGTTAAAGAAACTAATTAGGTATACTTATATATTGTTTTTTTATAAATCAAGGGCATGCCTCCTGTCTCTAACTCTCGTGTTTTCCGATTTTGACATAACCATCACAACCCTTCTCAAAAAAACATTCTGTATACTTAGTACCTAAATATGCCATTGTTTTAATACAAAGCTCGTATTTCAACAAATGACGCCAATTCAAACCATTTAGTTGTAATACAATATCTTATCTTATGGTCTCGATCTAACCTAGTTCTGTTCAAATCATTTAATTCAGTATCCATTCTATTCACTCAGACGGAGGACAAATTACTAACAAATGTCTTCTGCACATAAGTTGTTATGAATTTTAAGAAAGAACTGAAATAGTAACTTTGCTTTTGCTGTATACTTCTCCGATCACTATGAAAGACTACTTGATTAAACTAGTTATGTTCTATACATTGCTGGGTCTCGGTAAGACTAACGGCTTTCGCTGTGACCGAAGGCCTTATGGTTCGACCGTCCAAGTGAGTCCATCGGACGGCCGCTTCAAATTAAATGTTTTGGGCGCCGAAGATAATGCTTACATTCCTGACCAACTTTATATTGGTGAGTACTTATGAATATACAATTAAGCATAATTAATTTAAAGATCACATGACTTTATTTTTACTCCACAATAGAACTTTAATTAATAAGCTGATTATGCTTCCACTGCTGGGACACTGGGACTGGAACCCTACTCTCAGAGAGAGGAGTTGGGTCATAATCCAGCACGCAGGGCCCAGTGCGGCTTGGTGGATAGGTGGCCAACCCATGTCGAAGTTTACAGGCCGTCCGAAGGCCTTCGACATATCCAACTAACTGTTGTCCTAAGATTCTAAGACAAACAACCGGCACCGACAGCGTAACTTGCCCTCCGAAGCACGGCAGCGCTCAGTTGAATACTGCCACTAGCGGTGAGCCAACTCCTGACCGCAGCAAGCGTTGCTTTACTTGTTGATCGGTTAAGATCGGCAAGTCAAGATCCGCTGCCAGCGATCAAGTTAAAATTTAGGCTACCAGCAAGCATTGGATCTAGAACTAAAATCCAGAATACCGGTCTGTCAATTTACCAATATTTTTGTCAATATACCTGCTTATCAATTTTAGAATCCCTTCATTATTAGGCACCTTCCACGACCCATACCAGAATATCGACTAGGTGTACAGTAACTATTGTGGAGTTCAAATCCCGGTCGTAACCGTTTTTCGAAATATAATAAGTTATTAAAACAGATGTCTATTGTCATGCACGAGCACACGAGTCATGTTCAGCCTTTCCTAGATATCCTAGTAATGTAGACGATTTGGTTACTTACCACAAATTGGATAAACTACAGTAAACAGATTGCAAAAAGATTAAGATGGAATTGATGGACAAGGTTCGTGGTGATCTACCATAACATACGTAACACAGCTATTATGTTCACACTATAACACTTTTTTCTACAGTCCAAATAACGGCAACAGATGAAGAGTCACGGTTTACTGGGTTCATGATATCAGCAGAAGGGGATACCAAACAGGATCCTCACAATCCTAGAAGAGTCATTGCGCTGTTTCCCGGCGAGATAAGGCCTATAAGCCCGACTGTTGCTAAATTCAGCGAACGTTGCCCCTACTCTGTTGAACATGCAATGGGCTCCATCAAGACGTCTGTTGAGGTAATTACGAGTATCTGCGGTACTATCCCACTAATATTATAAATGTGAAAGTTTGGATGGATGAATGGATGGATGGATGGATAAATGGATGTTTGTTACTCAAAAACGGCAGAACGGCTAAACGGATCTGGATGAAATTTGGCACAGAGGTAGATATAGTCTATAATAGGTATTATAGTTATACCAATAAGTATTATCATAAGTACTAATATTATAAACGCGAAAGTTTGTGAGTATGGAAGTATGGATGTGTGGATCTTTGTTACTCACGATCAAACGGCGGGGGCAATTTTGTGAAATTTGGTATGGAGGTAGATGAGGAGCTGGATTAACATATAGGATACTTTTCATCATCATCATCCATCACCACGCGGGTGTAAAAGCGTAATATTCTTGGGCACAGCATAGACAAAATAACAAGATCTCCGCCAACGACAAGATCGTAAATCGTAATGATGACAGTTCTGTCAAAGTTTGTGTCAGTTTCTGATAGTTTAGTCTAAAGGACGTTATCATTTTGACAGCTCGATACACTAGACGTGCTCGATGACCGTCAAGGGTGATGAAATGTAACACAAATATCGTAAAGGGTGATGAAATGTAAAGACAGTTTTTTTCCATGGTGAATAATTTTATAAGTATTTGTATGTACGTAGGTACTTACTGTATTTTATTATAAGTATTTACTGACTGATTTATTAAGTAGAAGAAGATACTCGTAAATAGCTACACGAAGTACTAATCCTGCGCAGACGAAGTCGCGGACACCAGCTGGTATAAGATACAGTTTGTGAGTAATGTTTGTATGTTTGTTACTTTGTCACGCTTAAACCACTGGATCAATTTTGATGAAATTTTGGTATATATGTAGATGAAACGCTGGATTAAAACATAGGATACGTTTCATCATCAAAATCATCATCCATTATCACGCGGGTGTAACCGCGGGGCGCAGCTAGTACATAATATCTAGGGTTCTATCTAAATAGTTTCTATGTTATACTAATAGTAAGAGCAGTAGAACTCTTTGTGAATGGGCTCGTCCGGGGAAGTATTGCCGCCATACCTTTTTCAAGTCTTGATCTGTTTAGCAACACGAAAACAAACAAAAAGTTGAAATTTTCATCCCGATTACAGAAATAGTTAAAGTATTAAAGCGCTAAAAATACTCCCGCCTATATATGTTATAATCGGGTAATGATTGTTAGTACCCATTGATACCATATCAAGACGAATCTTGACGTATCATTAATCAAAAACAGTTGAACCGCACGGCTATTATGTACCTGAGAGGTGTGGAGCGAGCCACTATCGCAAACTGTCACATATCACGTACCTCTGTATCAAAAATTATAATAACTGGTAAAAATTACCCATCCGCGTCGAAAAATAGCATAAGTGTGAAGCCCTGTGATTTTGGAGCTTGATTATCTAAAATTCCGTAAAAACTATTCATAATTTGTGATTTTACAAGTGTTAACAAAATAACTAGACGCTAATTCAAATCTGCCAACGACAATTTAAGTGAACGGCCAGCTGATTGACCACTACGATCCATTTTAAACAGTAACGCTTGGAGTTACGAGCTACGAGTATTGGAAAGGCCGCTAACACGATAAGTAGTTTTATAATTTAAATTATTTTGAGTATTCCGGTAAAATGAACTGCAGCGCTTGCAAGCAATCCATAAAATATGAAACAGAAATACTAACATGCACTAGCTGCTTGACGAAGTATCACTACGCATGCCTTAATATAACTTCAGCATACTACTTAGACAATGTATTTGAACTAAAAAAGTCGTGGCGATGCCCGTCTTGCCAAAATGTCACCAACAGGCGAAATAGGAATGATGACACGCCCGTGAGGAAACAATTTCTGGGCTTAAACGACACTACAATGTCTGTCGACGACTCTTTACTTGGGGATCAGAATAAACAAGACATGTCAACAAAATATGACCATTCACCTACAAACTCGACACACACTGCGCGAGATGAAAACTTAATGTTAGAAAAGATTAGCCTACTTCTAGATAAGAAACTCGAAGAAAATAAAAAATCTATATTAAGCGAGATCAGAAGCACAATAGATTTAATAATAGAACAAAAATCCGATAAATTAAGGAAAGAAGTAGAAAAAAAGACAGATACATTAACGAGCGAGTAAGCAATTATAAAAAATCAAATACTTATACTAACTAAAACTATTCAAAAATTGGAAACCGAAAATACTAAATTAAAAGAATAAACGAAACAGTTAATTTTTAGTTCAAAAACACACACAACAATATCATACAGAAAACTCGAAGAAATTTGTATTATACGGTCTATCTGAATACGATCAAGAAACAGAAATAGAACTCCACCACAGGATAATTCATGCTTTCCAAGATATACTTAACGTAGACCTTACAGGCTACGTTGAGGAATTAACTAGAATTGGAAGGAAAAACCAACAACGTAGACCCATAGTAGTTGAGTTATTAAGCAAAAAGATGGCGCGATACCTACTGCAAAATGGCCAGTTTTTTAAGAATACAGGATTGTCCATATCGGAATACCTCGACGACACAGCCCTACAACACAGAAAGAACCTGCAAATACATCTTCGTGCAGCTCGCCTAGACGGTCGTCACGCCGTCATTAGAAATAATAAACTTATAATAGACGGTACCATCACACACGCATACCTGCATAACCAGTCCTCATCGCAATCGGCGCGACAAACACAAAACGAGTCGCCTGTCCCGTATGGCTCCAGAGACAGTAACCAGACTTTCACACAAACACTGACACAACCACGTACTCATCAACAACAAAACTATAATTTTCGTGACTAAACACACGGATTTTAATATTTTATCTCAAAATATGCAAAGTATCTACGGAAAACGTGACACAGTACGAGCTTTTTTGCAAGACAACTATTCAACAATACATGCACTTTGTGTCACAGAAACGTGGCTATCCCAAGAAAAACTACAACTGATCGACGTTACTGGCTACAATATAGCATCTGCATTCTGTAGGCAACAGCGAAGGGGGGGAGGAACTTGTATTCTATTACGTGACGACTTCGAGTATACAGAGATAAAGGACATAACGGCTCTGACAATTGAATATTGTATAGAAATTAGTGCCATATTAATTCATAAGATCGATGTTTTACTAGTAACTATCTATTGGAATGACAAGCGGAGCGATTTATTCTATACTCAGCTTAATACATTATTAGAACTTCTATTAAAAAAATATAATTCAATAGACATGATAATCGTCGGAGACTTTAATATAAATATAATGGAGAACACTAAAGAATCTATTTCATTACTTGACCTAATGCGAGAATATAATTTCAATCAATTTGTAAATAAACCTACTCGTATCACCTGTATTTCGGCTTCTTGTTTGGACCTTGTTTTTTCTAACTCTAATAAAAATAAAATAAATGTTTCAGTACAAGACTTCGGTTTTTCAGATCATTTAGGCATTAATATAAATATTAAAGATGGGCTGGATATGGAAAACCAAAAAAAGACTATTTAACAAACAAAATATGAACAGTTTTAAAAAAGAACTAAAAAACATAAACTGGACCGAGATTTTGAATATTAATACAACTAAAACGGTAAACGACAACTACAAAATATTCAATAATACACTATCCGAAATCTTAGACCGCTGTATACCTAAAAAAATAATAAAACTGAATGTAAACAACAAATATAATTGGTTAACCCGAGGTATAAAAACTTCTTGTAGGAATAAGCGGCTTTTGAAACCTCTTGTAACATACTGTAAACACCCTATATTAACTAGCCACTATAAATCTTATGTGAAATTGCTGAAAAAGACAGTAAACAAATCAAAAAGAAACGAATATATACGCAGAATGAAAACTGCGGATAATAAAACTAAGACAATGTGGAAAATAATAAAAGAACGCACAAATAAAAACATAAAAAAGCATAAAAATAACATTAAACTAAAAATAAATAACAAAATAATTTCGGAACCACAACAGGTAGCAGATGCGTTCAATGAGTACTTCGCATCAGTAGGAAATGTAGGTGGAGGGAGGCCGGCAGCCCGTGGCCGGTCGCTACCTCAGCCCATTAGTAACTCAATGTTTTTAAGTCCTGCTGAGCCGCGCGAAATATATTTAATAATCAAAAACTTGAAAAGTAAATATAGTTACGGAGTTGATGAACTACCGCCAATCCTAATCAAATACTGCGCTGAAGAACTAACTTTACCGTATTACTTGCTGATCAACCAATCCTTCACAGAAGGTTCGTTCCCAGACCATTTGAAAAAAGCTCTAGTTAAACCAATACATAAAAAAATGACAAATTAGAACCAAGTAATTACAGACCAATAGCACTCCTACCTACCTCTTCAAAGATTTTTGAAAAGGTAATGCTAACACGTCTTAATTCTTTTTGCGAAAAATTTGAAATCCTCGATGACGCTCAAAATGGATTTAGAAAAAACCGCTCAACAATTTTGGCAGTATATAAATTAATCAACGAAATCTTGAACACCATAAATGATAAAAAATACGCAATTGGCATCCTTTTAGATATGACGAAAGCATATGATAAAGTCCAGTACGACATACTTTTAGATAAATTATATAGTATAGGCATACGCGGTATAGCACACCAATGGTTCAGCTCTTATCTAAAAAATCGCGAACAGTGTGTGGAAATTGAAAATGTTGACCCTAACACTGGTATGATAGATATAGCTAGATCAACCCCAACGCAAATTAATAATTCAATTCCCCAAGGAAGCGTCGCTGCATGCATCTTATTTTTAATTTATATTAACGACCTTCCTAAAATAATAAACGAACCCTGTGTACTTTTTGCAGATGATATCTCTATCTTGACATCGTGTAATAATAATAATAATTTGAATGAAAAACTCACTGACATGTTTAATAATATAATTAATTGGATGACCGACCACAACCTTGACTTAAACTTCTCAAAAACAACAATCATACAATTTAGACCCCACCAAAAAGCCCCTCTTGACATAAACTTGTCATATAATAATATTAAATTAGAATGTGTAGACGCAGCTAATTTACTAGGCATAGACATTGATACGCATTTAAATTGGAAAAGTCACATTAAAAAAATAAAAACCAAATTGTCAAGTTTCACATACGCACTTAGGGAACTACGCCGAGCTACTAATTTAGACACAGCTTTAACAGCCTATTACGCATACGCATTTTCGTGGCTCAGCTATGGTATCACTCTCTGGGGCAACAGTGTAGACGCCACAGATCTCTTTGTTGTCCAGAAAAAATGCATCCGTATCCTCGCCAATATCAAACTCCCAGACATCAGTATACCAAATTTCCATAGACCATATTTTATTCAATATAAAATTTTAACTGTCGCCTCTCTATATATATTTGAAAACTGTAAATTTGTTAGAAAGTACCCACAATTTTTTAGAAAATTAGTTGAAAACCGAAACTATCGAATAAGGTCTAACTACAAACATAAATTAATCTTACCGACATCTAAATTAGCAATGCATAGCTCCGGCCCAAATCCAATGGCCGTCAAAATATATAATAAACTACCAGTACAGATAAAGGATATAGAAAATGAAAATAAATTTGACAAAACCCTAAAAAACATATTGCTAGCAAAATGTTACTATAGCTTAAACGAGTATTTAGAAGACAAATCAATTATATAATAAATCGATCCGCTCCGCACTATATTGCCATACCCAATCAGGGTTATTGTTATGTATTACCTAATTTAAACATGCTAGCTAACATCTGTATGTGAACTTCATAATAACTATGCAATAAATGATTGATTGATTGATTGACCTATCTCAGTTGCTAACAAATGTTCGATTGAAATCTCGAAAACTTGCGACTCTGTCAGTTTTGACAATACCAGTAAGCAAAAGTGTTGGTAAGTTAATGACTGGAGCTAACAAAAGTAAGTAACAAGAGCCGTATTTTTTTTCGATTTCTATAACCATATGTTAGCAACTGAGATACATAATACTGGTGCATAGTTACGAGCGAACATACATAGATACAGGTCAAACACATAACCATCCTTTTGGGCTTGGCTGCAGTCGGGTAAAAAGGCTTGTGACGTAATTAAATAAAATTAGGTTTATTTCCTAGTTGATACCATAGTACATATAGTACTAGGAACAGGGTACACTCAAGGAAGTCTTCTGGATCCTAATAAAAAGACTACCTAATGCCCGTTTTCACAAACATTTTAGGTGACACCTAAGCCAAGTTAGGTGACATTTTTGTACTACTAAGTGTTACCTAACTTGTTTAGGTATTACCTGAAATTTTGGTGAAAACGGGCATAAGTCTATTCTATAACTAGATATTTTATAGTGGTAAGTATGCCGTGGGGTACCGGCTTAGAATAGTACCCCCCCCAACTCTACCCGTGGGTGCGTAAAAATCTGCTAAGGGATAACAATCGGAAGGTGGGCAGCAGCACCTTCCCAGTATTAAAACCCCAAAACTGCGCTCGCCAACCCGCCTGCCAAGCGTGGCGAGTATTGGCAAAATCCCCCCAATGACGGACACATTAGGAACCAGGCCCCCAGTCCCCGGCAGCCCCGCTATTCCTGGCTACGGTAGCGGCCACGGTAACGGTGGGGTAGGGGGTGCTAAGAATCCCCGGCAGACGCCCGGCTACCACCCCCAACGACGACGACTGGCCCTGGTGACACACAACATACGCACAATGAGGACAGACGAGAAGATATATGAGCTGGAAGAAGAAATGAGTAAGTTACACTGGGACATAGTAGGGTTATCTGAAGTCCGTAGAGCGGGTGAGGACACGATAACCCTGAAATCAGGTAACCTACTCTACTACCGGGAGGGCGACCAACAGTCCCAAGGTGGTGTCGGTTTTCTCGTCCACAAGTCCCTTACTAACAACATAGTTAAGATCGATAGCGTTTCCAATAGGGTCGTATACCTAATACTCAGAGTATCCAAACGATATTCGCTGAAGGTCATTCAGGTATACGCACCGACGAAGTCGCACCCGGATGATGAGGTGGAGGATATGTATGAGGACATTAGTCGGGCCATATATACCTCTGAAACGCACTTTCTAGTTGTTATGGGGGACTTCAACGCGAAGTTGGGTAAGAGAAGCGAGGATGAGTTGAAAGTGGGGCAATTTGGATATGGACAACGGAACCGTAGGGGACAGAGGTTGGCCGACTTCCTGGAGAAAGAGGGACTCTTTATGATGAACTCTTTCTTTCAGAAGCCACCTCACAGGAAATGGACCTGGCTGAGTCCCGATGGTTCCACGAGAAATGAGATTGACTTCATTATGACCACCAAAAGGCAAATATTCACTGATGTCTCCGTGATCAACAGGGTTAAAACCGGTAGTGATCACCGAATGGTAAGAGGCACGGTGAATATTAATGTCAAACTGGAGAGGTCTCGTCTGATGAAGTCTACGCTCCGACCCACTCGTGCCCGTATTCAAGACCCCGAGAGCTTTCAACTTGAGCTATCCAATCGCTTCGATTGCCTTGAGAACATCGCTTCAGTGGACGAGATCAATAACAGGTTAGTAGAAACTGTCCATACAGTGGGTTCCAAGTACTTTAAACCCCACCGTACAGATAGGCCACAGAAACTCTCCAACGATACCCTCAACCTCATGGCTGAACGACGCTCATTGAAACTGCAGTCTTCGGATGATGCTGAAGCATATAGGCTGCTCAATAAACGAATATGGAAGTCCTTGCGACACGACATCCGGATCTTTAATACAAACCGTATTAAAGAGACGATAGAGCGGAAAAAAGGCTCCAAAGTGTTTGCAAGAGACATGTCTATTGGGCAAAGCCAGTTGACGAAGCTGAAGAGAGAAGACGGCAGTGTAGCGTCGACCAAAGCGGAAGTATTAGGAGAGGTAGAGAGTTTCTACGGACAGCTATACACTTCGGTCGCTAAACCTGTTAGCAGCTCGGCCAAAGACCCAAGAGCCAAGCTGACCCGACATTATACCGAAGATATCCCGGACATCAGCCTGTACGAGATTAGAATGGCTTTGAAACAGCTTAAGAACAACAAGGCGCCTGGTGACGGCGGTATCACATCTGAGCTTCTGAAAGCGGGTGGAACACCGGTACTTAAAGTTCTTCAGAAGCTCTTTAATACCGTCTTACTTGAAGGTTCAACGCCAGAAGCATGGAACAAAAGCGTGGTGGTGCTGTTCTTCAAGAAAGGTGACAACACTTTACTTAAAAATTACAGACCCATCTCGCTTTTGAGCCATGTTTATAAGCTGTTTTCGAAGGTCATAACGAACCGTCTCAGTCGCAGGTTTGATGAATTCCAGCCTCCGGAACAAGCCGGTTTCCGAAAAGGCTATAGTACCATAGACCACATCCACACGCTACGGCAAGTTATACAGAAGACCGAAGAGTATAACTTGCCTCTTTGTTTAGCGTTTGTGGACTATGAGAAAGCCTTTGATTCGATCGAGACGTGGGCAGTGCTTGAGTCTCTCCAGCGGTGCCGTATTGACTATCGGTATATTGAAGTGCTGAAGTGTTTGTACAAAAACGCCTACATGTCAGTCCGAGTACAGGAGCAGAGTTCGAAGGCAATTCCATTGCAAAGAGGCGTGAGACAGGGAGACGTTATATCTCCGAAACTGTTCACCGCTACATTGGAAGACGCCTTCAAGCTTCTGGAATGGCAAGGACTTGGCATTAATATTAACGGCGAATACATCACTCACCTTCGATTTGCCGACGATATTGTAGTCATGGCAGAATCCATGGAAGACCTCAGTACAATGCTCGAAGGCCTCCATCGAGTTTCCCAACGGGTAGGTCTTAAGATGAACATGGATAAGACGAAAATTATGTCTAATGCCCATGTTGTACCTACCCCAATATCAGTTGGGAACTCAGTTCTCGAAGTTGTTGACGAGTACATCTACCTGGGACAGACAGTCAAACTAGGCAGGTCCAACTTCGAGAAAGAGGTCAATCGTCGAATCCAACTCGGCTGGGCAGCGTTCCGGAAACTTCGCGAAGTCTTCTCGTCAAAAATACCTCAGTGCCTCAAGACAAGAGTCTTCGACCAGTGTGTGTTACCAGTGATGACTTATGGCACTGAAACGTGGTCTCTTACTATGGGCCTCATAGACAAGCTCAAAGTCGCACAACGAGCTATGGAGAGGGCTATGCTCGGGGTTTCTCTACGTGATCGAATCAGAAATGAGGAGATCCGTAGAAGAACGAAAGTCACCGACATAGCCCAGAAGATCAGCCAGTTGAAGTGGCAGTGGGCAGGGCACATAGCACGCAGAACAGATGGCCGATGGGGCCGAAAGGTTCTGGAGTGGAGACCACGGACCGGCAAGCGCAGCGTAGGTCGTCCACCGACACGGTGGACAGACGACCTGAGGAAGGTCGCAGGACGACGTTGGATGCAGGCCGCTTCCAACCGGTCCTTTTGGAAAATCATGGGGGAGGCCTATGTTCAGCAGTGGACGTCCTACGGCTGAGATGATGATGATGATGAAGTATGCCAAGTTCCTGACCTAAACTAGCCATATTATTTCGCTAGGTTTACTGGCAAGCACCTCAATCAGGCAACGGATGTATCACTCTGCGTGCTATGGTGGTGGAAAACGATGATGTGTGGTTTGAAGACGGAGCACCTTTAACGCAGAAAATTTGCGAAGACTTGCGTCAGCCAGATGATATCGCACCACAGGTCAACTATGAGTGCGACATTTGTGACGAGGCTAAGTATGAGGTAGGTGCCGAGACATCTCATGAAATTAAACATCTAGGTAGATAAACACGGATTAAATTATTTTGATCCCGAGGTTCCACACTTTTCACACACACACTTTTCAGTGGTCATGGCCTCGAGGACATACTAGAAGGTTCATAGTTGTCTATTAAAAATCTATGAAATTATTTTTATTTACCGCCTAATATTTTGATCAAAACGTTCCCGATGCACGCAGCAGGTGCTCCCGGTGTCCGGAGGTCTTGCATTACAGTAATGACCTTGGGATTTGATCAGCTTGCTCACTAGGTCCCAAGTAGGTGGTTGTAGAGCACCCTTGTCTCTATTGAAATTAGGTTGTTTTGAATTTCAGTAGCCTTGTGAATATTCTTGTCATAAATAACTCTATCTCTCTGGCAAGGGTTTGAGTATTAAGGATCCGTCTAAAATGCCGCATGTTCGCATACTCCAGACATGCTTCTGCATCAATTTTTCATATCAGCGATGTGTTCTTCAATACGGACACCGATACTCCTCTTTGGTTCCCCAATAGATGAGAGAAAACACTCACAGCCTTATTGTTTTTTATGGTGTTCTTACAAACCTGCTCCTGCCATTTCTTATACTCGTAACGATGTAAGTAAATGAGTAAGAAATCATTACTATTACATCAGACATAATCTTTCGATGACACAAAAATTTTGCATCACTAAACTTGAATTCCATTTGCTAAATTATTCTCTTTTTACAGGTTTCCTTTACTGGTATCTGGTCAAGAAACACCCATCCCCGATTATACCCTGAAAATGACTGGGTGCCTAAATACAGCGACCTAGTCGGGGCTTCGCACTCGGCTGACTTAATTTTGTGGACTCCTGGATCTTTGGCTTCTGATGGCTTAAAGGAACTGGCTGAACATGCCAATACTAGTAAATTCGAAGAAGAGATCAGAGAAAAGGTACGCCAAATAAAGATGCAGCTTTTTGTGGTATCTTAAGGAAACACTTATGTCTATGTTAAGCAACCGTTTATTGCAGACTGACGCGCGCCCCGCAGGCGGTCGCCTATATTCTTATCACTACAATTACATACAAGCAATGCACCGCTTTGCTACGCACACATCTATGGCTCAATACACTACACTTTTGCTGTAAATAGTGTTCTTCATTCATCTCATCATCAACTTCCTAAGTACCCTGAGTTATTTAGAATTCCAGTGACCACCTTACTCATATACATACCTAAAGCCCACACAGCCGTATCATTTAACGGATACCTACTATATCTGCTTAAATCCATGTTTAATTTTAGATAGATGACGGCGTTCGCACAATGATTAAAGGCAAAGGACATGGCTATCGTAAGATGGGAGAGCCCACGTATTCTTTTTTCCGCACTGATAAAGACAATCATCTCTTCACGGTCGCCGTTGGTATCTACCCGTCTCCTGATTGGTTCCTGGGAGTTACCAGGTTTGAACTGTGCCAAGATAACGCGTGGTTGCCTGAGAGAGAGTTGAACCTATACCCGTGGGATGCTGGTACTGATGGTGGAGTTAGTTATGAGGTAAAATTTAAATTAAACTAATTTGAATATTTTTGTTAATCGCTGTATTAAACTTTCCTTTAATACTGGATAACAAGTACAATTTGGAAAAATTTAATGCCGACTTCCATTCTATTCAGTTATTGGTGCTACTTTACGGTAGTAGGCTGGTACTTTTTGAGTGTAACTCAAGTTGCATTGAGTGCAATTCACTTGCATCGGAGTGTTGTTAACTCTTAATTGGTCCAATGATTTGAATGATATAACTACACAGAACAAAAATAATGATGATTAAAATGTGTAATTTCAAGCCTTCACTTTTCAGTCCCCGAATATGGCGACAATACCGCAAGATGCAATCGCTCGGGTTCAAATGAGCTCATACGATAAGAACTCCCCATTTTTTGAAACGGACATGAAGGATATGCATCCTTTTGGAAAGTTGCACATAAAGTTAATAAGGACTTACCATAAAGAATGCGAAGAAGTTACAGGTGAGAAAATATATTGTTAACGTTCCTAACCGATTTGTAAATGCTGAGTTCATGATATTTTGTCATTGTTGCAACTGCCATGATCGTGAGACCAATGTTGAATGCAAATCGCCGGATGATGAATAAAGCAAACATTGAGTGCAGAAGTATTTGCCTAACCTCTTTCCCTATATCCTCTTTAAATTTGTATTGTATTGTATTGCATGGTTGAAACTCATTTACTGTAAATGACAAAAATACACTTTCTGTATCACCAATCACCACCCCGCATTTACAGACGTATAAGGCAGGCTGGGTTCCTCGGGTTTATAAACTAAAACCATCTTTACTACTTATTGAAAAAAAATCTACTTAATATCTAACATGTGTCTAACGTCATTTACACACGTAGAAGAGCCACCGGAAAGTAATGTTGGTGAAGAAATTCCAGTAGACGGAGAAGAACACAATGAACCAGGTGTAAAACAGCCAGAGCCCGAAGAGCCATCCAGGTACCAAAACCCTGACATTGATTCCGGCGTCTTCGGGGGGTGAGGCTTAGTTGATAATCAATATTCTTCACGTAACATCAAAGCTTTTCACAAATCTCATTCCATAAAAGACGTGGTAAATAAAGCTATTAGTGAGTAAAGTTTATATAGATAATATACGATACGATCACATTACATCAAAGCTTTTCACAAGTCTCATTCCATAGAAGAAGAGGTAAAACAAGCTCTAAGTAAAGATTGTTTTACGACTGCTTCTAGTAAAAAACATCTCGATATCACCGAACAGCCTTTAAGGCGCGTCCCATAGCAAATGCTGCGCAGAACCTAACGTTTAGAAGCTATCTTCACGTTATTTCAAGAACGTTAAAACAAATAAAAAATATAACAATTTCCCAATATTTTCTCTACACATTTTACGTTTAAAATATTATTTACAGTAATTATTGTCTAAGATTTTTTTTTTAAAACGACAGATATTAGGGAAAAACCCTTGATTCCTTGCATCTCCACACAAACTACAACTTGTTTTGATTTAAAGCTCAACACCCACAGAGGCGGGAGACGCGGGAAAGCGTTCGCTATCCGCGTCTCCCGCCTCTGTGGGTGTTGTGCTTGGATTAAACGTGAAAAATTGATTTATTTTATGTTTAAATTGATGAGATTTTTCGGTAGAAAGCTGTGCATAGAGGTCACGTCACGCGGCAGCGGTAGTGGCCTCTCGAGTTCCCGTTCGAGAGTTTACTGTTGACTACCGCCCAAAACCAGTTTCTGCTAAAGGTCCTTTGCTCTAGGATGCGCCTTAAAATAAAATTTTGAATGTGAGTGTGTAATTTAGGTGTTTAATTTAGGAGTTGTAATATAAAGGCTCTGGGCACTTTTAACTGGTCATCATTAGATCCTAATAACGGCAGGGTTTTAGGCATTAACATTACTTATGTTTTAAGACTGCCTCTATAACTTTAAGCTCTTTTGTGATGACTAAGGTACTGGTACCTACTAGTAGCTCTATACTGGTCAGCATCAGACGTTCAAAATTATAAGATATAACATTTTCACCAACACTAAACATACGAGTAGAATCAAAAATACAAAATAGGTGCTGCAGCTGCAGTACTGCTACTTCAGAGCTTTAAGATTTGCAAGAAGCAAACAATTTCGGTGACGTCTTGTCCTGGAAAATAACCATACTGCAATGATAATGCAAATGCGTCTACTACCCATGTCCAAACCCCGACTAAGCGTCAAGGTTGGCAACCCCGAAAAATGTATTGTGTGATAATTAACTGCAATAGGCAAACATTTAAAATAAGCGAGATTGTTCAATCTGTTCTCTTAGTTATAGCGTGACCAGGAGAAATAGGGGTTCATTTATATATATATTTATATATAGATAGATTATGTCAGTATTGTCATTGATGTTACAATGATATCCCAAAATTCAGATTAATCAGAAGCCAGCATACGTCACGACACCACCCGTTTTTTCGGTAAATGTGGCATATGTGTTATTCCAGGTCCCCTAATTATGCTTAAATGTATGTAAAAAATCCCAGTTACTGTTCAGTAGGTAGTTATGCTCCAAGTCATCATTTACCCATGTTATATATGAACATTTTATAGATAAAAACATTAATTTGGTCAGTAGTTTTGGCGTAAGGAGTAACATCCATTCATACAAACAGACATAATGTCTGCGCGTGATATCACAATCATCATTAAGTACGTACTATTTAAAATAAGTAATAAAAGCTGTATTTTCACAGTCATCTTACTATTTGACTTATGGTAGCAGTACCCGTTAATCAACTTTTATTATTAAAAAAAGCAGTACTAGCGAAGGGCCTATCATCATCACCGATCCAGCGCCTTCGGAAGAGTGTCCCATGTCGCAATGGAGCGAGTGGAGTCCATGCGAAGGGACTTGTGAAGATGACAAGATACGAGGATACAAGTGGCGGGAGAGATACCACCTGGTCGATGGAGTTGCTGTGGAGAAATATGATCCGAATGTATGTACCTACATTATGTTTGTGCCTTTTTCTATCTGTACACAAACTCTATAAGAAAATATAGAAGGTGAGAATTATTTTCTTTATACTCATCATGTTGTTGATTGTATAGGTATTTCGCTGTCTCGTTGAATCGTAAGAGAGTTAGTCATTCTTGTTTTGTGGATGAGCCACCACAATTTCGTCAGTGTCACGTTAACCGACAGACTATCAAACGAAGAAGCATTGTACATAACAGGAAAAGGCGTCTTACCTTCTAATTTATGTACCATAGGGTACATAGGTATACTCGTACTTTAGCGGGTATAGGGGAGGACGGAGCTGCAAGTTCCCGGGGTAAGTTGTTCCGATGGCAATAACTTTGTAAAGAAAAGAGATAGCAATACGTGTGAAGTGTGCCGTTTGAGCATCAGGTGACGCGCCGCGCGCGCCGGCGACCATGTTAGTTGCTCCAGCGCCGGCGGCTGAGTGGCGGTGTGCACGGAGCTCGTAAAACACCACGTGAGTAAATTTTTTCGTGTTTAAACTTTTTGGTCTATTTTTGTTAATTATGGCCCGATTTACATGTAACTTTCCTATATTGTAATACCATTAGTAAGGTGTCTTGTAGTTCAAGTGTTTTTTTTAATTCATTCTATTGAATTGGTTGTTTGGCAGTATTTGTAAAAAATAAAATTTGGGGTTGGATGTTCCCTCCCGGAGGGGCTGCTTGTTCCGCGGAACAACTTACCCCAACGAACCTTCAATGTTACCTATAATTTTTAAGCAGCATTCGACAACAAGTGATGTGCCTCAGACTTCCACTTCGACCATTGATATTCACCAAGAACTTCAATCAACACCAGTAAAGACAAATGCTACTGCTGTGTTTAGCCCTGAATTAGTAAAACCCTTACCAAAGGCACCACCAAGAGTGCAGACGTCAACAAAACGACGTATACGAAAGACAGATGTTTTAACTGACACGCCCGAAAAAAAATGCATTAGCCGAAGAGCAGTCAAAGAAGGCAAAGAAGAATGAAAACGTAGCAAAGAAAGAAAAAGGGAAAGCCAACAGTAACAGTAAAGAAAAAGGTAAAGGCAAGGCGAAAGGAAAGGATAAAGCTCAACAAAACGCTAAACGAAGAGTATTACAAGAAAGTGAAAGTGATAGTGATAAGGATCTGGAATGGTACTGCATAATTTGTTGTGATTCATATTCAAATTCGCGTCCAAGAGAACAGTGGATAGAATGTACCACGTGTAAGAGTTGGGCGCATGTTAAACGTTTAAATAAATGCAACATAGTTGCTTATGTATGTCCCAATTGTGAGTCGGGTGATAAGAAATGAGTGATGAATGAGAATGAAAGTGACCAAAGTGAATTAATTATAATTATGACCAATGACTGATTAAAAAACAGTAAGATTACAAGACTGATGATTGATCTTCATAAGTTGATTATACCTATTTGTAAGTTGATAACTCTCAATTGTTAGTTAATTTGATATAAAGTTTATCTGAAGATTACCAGTTATGTTATTTAAAAAAAGTTAAATATGTATCTTACAAGATTTATAACCTGATAAATGTCAAATATGACTTAAAATTTAAAAGAAATGGTTATTTGGAGGCTTCATGTTTTTTTTGATATTTTTAAACTTCAGCTATGCATCTGAGAGAAATTATAATATAAAACATGTTGTAAATCTATTTAATGATTGTTTTATTTACAAAAACCCATTTTATTCTCACATTATATTTTCATAATCTAAGCGGAACAATTTGCCTCACGGGTGGAACAACTCCCAAAGCGGGGCTGAAAGTTCGACACAGAAATTTGTCAAAAAAAATTTTGTAAAAAAATAACTACTGAGATATTGGCCCAAATCACTATAATATTATAAAAACCGATAGACAACTCTCTGATATTTCCACATATCGAAAATTCATCCTATTATTTTCATAATGAAATTCCATGTTATTGGAAAATCGGCACTTGCAGCCCCCACCTCCGTACTTATAGGCCAGAGGTGCCCATACGGTCGATCGCGATCGACCTGTCGATTGCGAGAGTTTTTTAAGTCGATCGCCGAGAATAGGTAAAGCTATCAGTGATCGACCAACTGTACCTTTTTGCTAATAAAAAAGCGACCTCCAGAAACATGAAGTGAATATGATAATGAGAAAGTAATATAAATGTGTGAAGTATCTACCTGAAATGAAATATCCGTTAATAAAGCAAATAGCACTGCAAATAACTGAGAATATTGCTAACTACAAATACTTTGCGGAAGACCACCAATGTCACGCTTCAACATCGGAATCATGATAATTTTTCATTTTTAGTATTGTATCACTAAGATTTATATTATTTTTTATAATATTAGATGTTTCAACAAGTGCAATTTGAAAAATTGAATACCAACTTCCATTGTATTCAGTTATTGGAGCGTAACTCAAAAACTACTGAACCGATGAGACTGAGCTTTCAAACAAAAAAAATAATTTTGAGAATCAGTTCACCCAATCGAAAGTTATGAGGTAACAAACATAGAAAAACAGTCGCTTTGAGTACCTATCTCCTCCTTTTTGGAAGTCGGTAGAAAATGAATACAGATTTTGCACCCGATATAGTTTTACATATGCAATTATTTTTCTTGGTATATATTTGGTAGGTTATACGGTATTATAACCGTTATCACCTACCAAATATTTGAAGACATTTTTGTCGATCTCTTAGTCATACATTTATGCTAGGTCGATCTCCTTAAGAAAAAGTATGGGCACCGCCAAGATGAACTTTTACATTGCCTATAGCAAGGCAATGTAAAAGTTCATCTTGGCTGATTTGGAAACACCAATTTCGCAATTCTTTCAAAGTAAATACTAATGCATTGGATAAAGGCTCCACACACTGTAACTGGTCAACACAAGATCCTAATATTCTACGGTTTTAAGACTGACCACAGTCAGTTTTGAGCTCCGTAATAATGACTGAGACACTTAGTGATACTGATCTGGTCAGCATCAGACTTGGGCTAAAATTATGAGATATATAAGTACATATGTAACCTACGCAAAGCCCTTCCTAAATGCAGTAGGTAGTGCTGGCATACTGCTTTAAGATTTGTTTTGGAGAGCATCGTATAGAAAGTGAAATTATGATGAAATGAGACTCAAAAGCCTGGTCTCGAGGGGTTAAGAAGCGGTCCAACCCCAATTTTAAAATAATTTACGATGCTTTACGTAAGTTTGAAAATCGCTTATTAAATTGGACGATGTAATGCGAAAATGCGTTAATTTTGGACGTTTTCTTTATATTTTTCGATATATACTAACATAATTGAAAAAACTGCTGGTTATTACTTTAGTACTATACGTTAGCTATGTATTACCTAAAAAAAATATAGTGCTATCGCTGAAAATTCTGAGAGTTTGGACGTGAAAGTTTATTTTTGTAGACCTATTCAGGATTTTTTTCTGCTGAAAGAGAGTTATATTTATGAATTCTATTCGGTTATAACTCTTTTCCTATTCCTTTTCTAACCTTTGTATATTTTTCATAATATACTATCGATCTGTTTCGTAGGTAGGTGTTTAAAAATTCTGCTTTTTCTTTAATCAGGGTACGAGCGCGCCTTTGGCGCTGGGCAGTGTCACGCTATACATTTCAGCTTTCTTTACTTGATATTACTTATTAGAAATTCTAGCTGAGCGGTTTCACCCGATTGGTTGTGAATGATAATGATGATGATGAAAAGTATCCTGTATTGCCATTTCATTACCATGAGATCAACCGTTTAGGCGTGAAAGTGTAACAAACAAACCAACGAACTCACTTTCACATTTACGAGTATATTAGTTAGAATTACCGCTATATCATCCTAACAATCTGTGCCCTTACATAATGTTTTGGTTTAAATTTGGAAAATTAAGCTAAAGGTTTTTATTTTCAGGCCAGACATACATATAGAAAGGAGGTATCAAAGTATTGCAAGAGTCATTTTGATGACTTTGAGAGAAGCGATTGCGAAGAAGATTGTCCGGAAATTAAAAACCAAGAAGAAAATGGTAGGTACTTACGTTGTCTTTAAATAAGGAGATACATTTCTTCAAATTATCTATCAGTCAACACACCAAAATCATTCAACTAATAGTTAAAGTAAACAAATAAGGTAGTTCAACGTTTGTAAATGTTTGATTTTGATGATGATGATGATGAAATGTTTAGCCATGTGAAATATCATAAAATGTTTACTGTGAAGCCTATAATTCAAAAGAAAAATTGAAAAAATCTGTCACTATCAAATTGAGATTCATCTAATTCCATGGCCAGTAACAGTAGAGAAACCAATAAACAAAGTGAGAATAAACGAATTAAACACTTGCGTGTCCAAGACCGTACAGCGCCATCTACCCTCACAGAATTTAGGCTTTGTATCGTAACATAATAATAAACATTATTATAACACGTTTCCCTCCATAACAAGTTCTCTTTAGAATCCTGAGCGTAACGAAGGTTTCAAAGGCACATATGAGACGCAGTGCGTTATGCCGAGCGAAACACACAACAGTTCACCTACAATTAAATTAAATAATATAATAAAAAAGTGTTTATTTATTTAAAAATAATCCGGTACAGAAATTGGTAAGCAGTGAGTATTTTTTTTATACTTGCCTGTGTTTGTGACTTGTGTACCTGGTTAATTATTTGGCAAATTTGCGTCAAAGAGAAAAGCTTCTGTTCTAAGGTACACTTCATAATTCGTCGGTCAACTCATTCTAGCGAAAACGTAATTTTGCGAGCAAATTACAAACGATAAACGAAGCCTTTCTGAGGTAGTACGGCGAAAGAATGTTTACCACTTTTTCTATTGTAACCCGCCCCTGACTTCACATTGAAATAAAACATATTAGGGATACCCCGTCGCTAAAAAATAAGCAAAATTAAATTTGAAAAAGCTATTCAAATCTATCCCGTAGTTTTTGAGCTATAAAAATAAGCAACAAATACAATCAGAAATTTAAAATACAATATCTCGATTATAGAAATAAAAAGAAAAAGAAATATCTATTTATGTTTAACACACCTGCTGCAGGACAATTCAGTATCTCAGTTACAATCCAAATATGTTGATTAAATCTTGAATAATGGTGGCTCTATAATATAATGTAGTACATAATTGACAACTCCAGTAAGCAAAAATGTAAGTACAAGGACCACACAACGTCCTTGTGTTAGTAAGTTGCTGACTGGAGCTGACAAAATTGACATAAAACCGCCATTTTTTTAGATTTCAAACAACATTTGATTGCAATAGAGATAAATAATAGTCCTGGATCGGCTTTTTATGAAAGTGCTTATATTTGCAATGTACACATTTTTTGCCTCTACCGTTATATTGTTAGTACTTACTTACAAGATTTGTTCTCAAATTAATCAAGTTATTATCTTATGTTTTAGCTGAAAGAAGAGTAATGAGACCCTTCAAGTCTGGTTTTATGTACTACTCCAAGAAGAGAGATCTGAATGTGGTGAAGAATCACGTTGCATAACTCTACCAACTCTAAGTACCTACTTACTTATAAGTTAATTATCTTTCTTTATTACCTACTATTTACGTAGGTATCTCATTACCTATTTAATTACCTAGAATTTGCTACAAATAAAGTTTGAATTAAAAGCGTTTACATTAATTAGTTGAAATCATTTCGATGAATATACCTTACATTTAAATTTAAAAACCCGCTCTAGTAATTACATTATAACTCTGCTAATAACCAGGTCGTCAAAAGACCCTCAAGAACAGTTTGAGAACTACACAAGGATGCACAGACACATAGGTACATTTGATCATCGTGTTCTTCAAAGTGGTCACCATCTAAACGTTGGAATTGTGTGAAGTGATAGCTTCACCTAGAAACAATCGCAGGTATTTCTTTTTACCGTGTACTCGTAGGTAAACGCAAACTCTAAGTTTCTAAATCTATGGTAGTAAGTATATTCATGTCTAAGTATTTTATGAGTGTGGATAAATCTCTGAAAATATGTCTTTTACGATGGCATAGGTATAGCATCTGCTATATACCAATAATGTCATTAAAGACATTCTTTATTCCCGCACCATGACTTACAGAATTGGCTTAGAAATTCACTCCAAGATTCATAACTAGGTAGGTACACAGTCGAGGTTGAGGTTGAGGTACTCATCTGAGTGGGGAAGGCATTCTCACGACTTTGGTAAAACTGTGTAGGTACCTACCTAGTTTTGAATCTAGAAGTGAATTTCTAAGCCAATTCTGTAAGTCATGGTGCGGCAATAAAGAATGTGTTTATTGACATTAAATCAAAAACGTAACATATTTCGCACATATTATTGGCGCCTGGGCGAAGAGTTTTTAAATAAGTACCTAATTGTCCAATTATATAATAATTATAACATAATTTATTGTCATTAAACACATTCTTTATTACCAATTAGGTACCTATTTAAAAAAAACTCTTCGCCCAGGTGCCAATAAATATGTGCGAAATATATTACGTTTTTAATTTAATGTCATTAAACACATTATTTATTACCGCACCATTTGTTTAATTTAATGTCATTAAACACATTCTTTTTTGCACACCTTATAATGACTTCTCTAGCGGTTCATAGTGCCAGCTCCAGACAGCGGTTCACAGATCCACCTGTGCTGTAGAGTTCACTTTACTCACCGTTAGAACGTCACTGTTTCAAGGACCAACGTAGCATAAGACGTTTATTACATATTTGTTTCTTTTTAAACTCATAGCTCCCATACTAATAATCTCTATTAATAGTATTATGAAATGACCTAATTTACCGCGGCAATTAAAGTCCACGCTACTGGTATTAATATAAGCTAGTGTTATCATTGTGGATGTTATAATTGAAAGTACCCGTAACTCTACACTCATTGTGCATGTCCATTTAGTCGGTAACCAGCAATTGACCATAGGATACATTTCAAAAATATACATTGTGTTACTCTTGTGATAATTTGTAGTTGGCGAAGTGTTTAAACAAACTTCAAACCCAATAAAATTCGCCATAATTGTGACAAAATGTCGTGTTATAGATTAATCGGTAAGTTGTAATTTAAACTTCTTTAAATACATTTATTACAGTGATATATAAGTACACGTTTATTAAATTTTCTAGGTATTTTATTAATTTTCATAGTACAATATGGTCTAAGTAACGAAGATGTGTGCGACAGGAGGCCTCTAGGAATAAAAACTGATCCGCTACGCCCTGACAATCAATTCGTTTTGGAAATTGACGATACCAAAGGTGATAAATACATACCAGGCCTTTCATATAAAGGTATACAATCCCTACATATCTATGTACCATATATAAGTAGCACCACGGTAGTAGCACACCAGAGGCCGTATCACAAACAATTTGCGAAAAGGTATTCGTTTCGTAAGCGCCAACGCGTCACGCTTCCGTGTACAAAACTGTATCACAGTTTCCCTAGATAAATGACAGTTTATACTGTGTCACGTGAACGACACGTTACGTTACACTTACGCAGTTATTCGTGCTAGTGCCTCTGCAGGGCTATTTCGTATCTCAGTTGCAATCAAATATTGATTGAAATCTAAAAACGTGGTGACTTTATGAATTTTTTTCAGCTGCGGTCGTAGCAAAAAAAAATTTGTGAAAAATGAATGAATGAATGAATGAATTAGTATACGTATCGTAAACGTCATTGGCCGCACCTAACAAAAGGCTGCACTTAACAAAAGTTACATTTTTTAGATTTCTATTAACATTTGTTTGTAACTGACACATAATTGTCCTGCAGGTGAAATATTTATACTTCATGGTTTCATTTTTATATGAAAGATTATAATAATAGTCTAATAATTAAGAGACGCAAAAACAAGAACTTCTTCCTTATCTCTGGGACTCGAAAGGTGATAGGTAGGTAAGTTTTAGTATCTACCTCTATGTTATGACCAACCGAACAACAGTCCGAAGGGCATAACGGCAGTAAGCATTACTGAAAATGTCCCTTTCGGGGTCAAAGCTGGCTGCCCAGGGAGCCCATGTAACGTGCCTTTTAGTTTTCTACAAGACATTTACAGGGACATTGCTTGCATAACCCATAAATAATTTTAACCGCAGTAGAACTCTTTGTGAATGAGTTCGTCCGGGGTAGTACTGCCATCATACCTTTTTCTATCGTGAAGCAGCAATGTTAGCAATACTGTGTTTTGGTTTGAAGGTATGGTTGCCGGTGAAGATACAAGCACATCAGACTCGACAACTTAATGTCTCATTGTTAAGAGGGCAGTGCAGTTCGTCACTTGTGTGGAAATGCATAATTATGTTCTAGGCAGAGAGTACCACTTAACGTCAGATGGGCCTCGTGCTTGTATTTATTGGTAAAAGGTTATCTCAGCTTTAAACTATCACGGTTGTTCACTAAAGTTATATAATTATTAACGGGATATTTACCGTGGTAAGGTTGTGGAATGAGCTCCCGATATTTCGGCGCAGTTACATGCACCATGTGTGTCTTCCCGTGAACACGGTGCATGTAACTGCGCTGAAATATCGGGAGCTCATTCCACAACCATACCACGGTAAATATCCCGTTAATAGTCATATAACTTTAAGGTTATCTCAGTTATTTACTAATAATTTAAATACCTAGTGTTGATACTTTTATAGATTATATTTTATACTATTATATTAGAATCATACTGTTTATACTTTTGCTTGATGCAAATTACAATGTAGGTAAGTACTTACAGTTTCTATTGTACAAATGTAGGTGTAGTAATTCGATACTCAAAATTAACAACAGTTAGTACTTTCTTGATTTTTGTTTCAACAAATTCCAGTTCGTTTACGTTCAAGAGATGGAAAAGCAACTTTCATAGCGTTTACGATATCCCTCAAGGAGGATACGATGGAGAACCCGCTCAACCCGCGGAAACCGATTCATTTAAACCCGGGACGGCTCGAACCGAGTCCTGACTCTACTGCTACAAAATCCAGTCTTAAATGCAACAATACTATCGTAGAATCAGATGTTACAGCAAAGACATCCGTTGAGGTACCTAATAAAGTTTTTGTTAATACCTATATGATCATAATTAAGCCCAACTTGCTTACAACAGCATCGATGCTTTATTTCAATAGGCATATAAGTACAACGTAGAACAAAAAAACGTGCAGTAGGTAGTACAGAAAGGTGTGCATATCTACCTAGTCAGGATACACATGGCAAAGTATCCACATTTAAATCGCTTACAATTTTTTCATACAAAGTTAAAACTAGTAGTTCTACGAACAGTAGACCTAGCGAGCACATAGTATATCAGCGGCAATATTTCGCAGTACTTCACAACCTATTGACTCGGAAACCACTGGACCAACTGTGCTCATATTCGAAATTATTTTTTAAATTACCTAATATTCGGTCGGTAAGTAGCGCCGCAGCAAACTTCCTCCCTTTTAAAGAAAAGAATCCTTCCCCACTCAAAATCACCGACAATAAAAATATATTATGCGACCTATACAGGAAAACCAAATACGGACAGATGAAAGTCAATTTGGCCAGTTAAAGCAGAGACGGTTCGCTTGCTCGGTCAAAAATATTATCCGGATATTTTAAGCCCGCCCTATTAGACATGCCTATTCTTAGAGTTAGTCGGGGTCAATGCGCTCTGCGATTCCCACGCCACCGATTCATTTATTAGTCCTGTACCCTGCACCCCTCGCCGCACCCCAGCTTAGGACCCTGGTTTATCTAGTCTAGGTTCTGGAGCTCATTGCTGTCTTTGACATAGTTTTTCAGGGATGAACCTGCTTGAGTATTAGGACAACTTACGTCACTCATAACTCAAAATATGTACTACTTCCTAGGACGCAGTACTTCGGTGCCAGATGATGAGATATGATTATGATATGCAAGATTCTGCGTGTGTGGTTTCAACTGACTTCAAAAAGATAGGATGCGGTTCTCGAGCCGGCACGTATTTTTTTTACGTGTGATCACGCATAACTTTTTACAGAGTAGTCCGATTTTGAAAATTATATTTGTGTTTGGTAAAGTATACTTCCAAAGTGGTCCCATTAAAGTTTTATCATGTTATTGAGTTACACTCCAATAGCTGCAACGTCGCGCTGTCCGTATTATTGGAGACACTGAAGTCACTCGACACCTAGAACCCCTAAAAATTGCATAGAACTATAGCTTCTCTAAGCGTTTTTTACCGGTTGTTTCATGGCGAATGTACTGAAGAGCTTTTTAATCTTATTCCTTCCTCACCATTCCGATCTCGAACTACTCGTTCCGGCCTAGCATTGCATCCATAAACTGTTGAAAACTTCATACCACGAACCAAAAAGTTTAGCAGTTCCTACCTCTGTCGTGTAAGTAAATTGTGGAATGCTTTGCCGGCATACGTATTTCCTTGCAGCTATGACCCTGGGTCTTTCAAGTGGGGCGTGAAAAAGCATCTGTCAGGTCATCATAGGGGTGGCGATTAGTGAAGCTTACGGCTGCACTAATGGTCATTGCTTCATGATTCCATCTTCGCTTTACATCAGGCGAGAGGGAGCCACTTTGATGAACCATTATAAAAACAAAAGTGGTTCGCCTTTCTTGATAATATCCTTATTGACGGTGAATGACAATCGATCCCGTAGTAGGAAGGATCACTAAAAAGGGTGAAAAAAATAGAACCGACTTCAACGCTAACAAGTAAGAAATAACTTGTCGATGTCGGTACCATGCATGTGCCCAATGTTGTGATAATAGGTACTTTTGGACTATCCTGGTGCTGATTTCAAACACATGTCACACTTTTTAGTGTTGAAGACGGTTCTATTTTTTGGTAAAAAATATTTTATGCTGTGGTTAATATTCGTGTTAAATATCAACAGGCCGTCTGGACGGCGCCGAGTAAGGACAATAAATGCGTGTCGATATTCGCGGTTTTGGCAGTGAGACCCAACGTGTGGTACAGCTTCGAGAAACCACTGTCCAAGAGAATATGCGAGGACCCGAGGAAGTCTGACGATATGCCGCCGATGGAAATCGATGGCGATTGCCATGTCTGTGAAGATGCTAGATACCAAGTGAGTTTTAATAATCATTTTAAATTGGGTAATAAAGTATTGCTATTTTATAAATTACATTTTCTAAATAATGGAAAGATAATGTAGGCCAAATTTTCTGTTTATTCTGTATACTTCCTGTTTGCAGTTTGTGCGGGAGGGAGGGTGGAGCACACCGCAAATCGGCCATAAGCATTGTTTTTAGCGGAACTGTCACAAAATATTTCGTCTAATATTGTTTTGGATAACGGATTTCCGCAAAGTATCGCCTGAATCAATATATTATCTACAGTTAGTACTGCTTGACGTGAACGACACGTTTCGTTACACTTACGCAGTAATTCGTGATAGGCCCACTGTTTACGCTTAAAACAAAAGATTTCGACGTCAATGTACCTACTTATATGTATATTGCGACAATGTACATTACATCGACGGTTGTGGACGTGTTAATCGTATTTCTCTATAAAACGGTGACGAAATGTGTATCTACTAGTTTATAATTTGTAATCAATATTATCCAGTGTGATGTTCATAGTATCTTTTATGAAAATAGTTTGTTATTTTTAGAACGTATAAGCGAACAACAGAATCAAATCATTAAGTGCCAGTTAGAAATGAATATATCTACATTTATCTAAATACTGCGAATTCAGGATAGTAGCATCCTTAGTTACCTACTTTAATATATAACATTATAGAAAGAAAAAACATTTTACTATACCGGGTTACTGGTAATCAATTAGCATCATGTTAAGGGCATACTCTGTACCAAACTAACTACTTTTGTTATAGAACTTTTCCCAAAACTAAACAAATTCCCTAAAAAAACTTTTTGTGACTCTCTCTTACACTTCATAACTCTACATCGCATCCACTTCATTCATCTACGTGTAGCCATGCTTGTAGTTAACAGCGCGTCGTAGCGTAGCACAGCTACGACCTTGACTTGCCCCTAATCGTCTCAACCCCTTCTGCCGCCGCCGCCCGCCCGCCGGCCGGGGCTTGTCAGCATAGTGTTAATTATGTTTAGACCGGTGAAATTGATTTTTTTAAGTTTTGTATGGAAGTAAAAAATACGAATGTTTCAAAGTCGTAGAACAAAAGATGTTTGTTTTGATGTACAGAATATGCTCTTAAAAGGATGCTAATTGATTACCAGTACCCCTGTATATGTTTTTCAAGCGCTAACACCTGATTAGCGAGACCAAATATACATCCCAATACAACGGTCAAAATCATTTATATATATTCCATGGCCGGACGGTAAGCCTCTGTGGCCAATGTGGGCATGGCGTCTGACACGGATTGTCGGAAGACGCAGGTTCGAATCCCGTCCGAAAATGTAAATTTTACTCTCTAAAATTGCAAGTGAGCGTGGTCAAAAGCAATTAACTTATTCAGAGTAAAAAATCTATGAATGAGCTAAAAGTGAAAGAAAGAAAAGTGTATGATGTAAATAGGACGAATTCTGTGATTTCAGGATAATAGCATCCTTTAAAATATAATACGATAGAAAGAAGAAAAGATAATTTCGATGCAAACATTAATTATGATATTAATTAATTTTCGTATCGTGATTCTCGTGAGTTTCACACATAATTAAACTATCACTATATTAACCCGCAAAACACTCACGTTAGGCATCATATACGCCGGGTTTCGAGCATGTCCGATGCTCATCTTCAGGGCGAGCTCCCGGCAGACACTGAAGATAAGCATCTGACATGCTCGAATCCAGGGTCGCTGTATTCGATCCCTAGCGTGAGTTTCCTCTCGGTTAATAGTAATAGTTTAATATCATAATTAATGATTTGCAATAATGTGTTATGTATGATTTGGAGAACTTGTATATTTCATTAAACTTTATTCTTCACCAAATCAGCTAACCTTCGAAGGGTTGTGGTCTTACAATACGCACTCCACGATGTTCCCGCCGACACAATTGCCGCGGTTCAGCGACGTGGTGGGAGCTTCACACAGCCCAGAAACCAACTTGTTCAAATTTGCCTCGGAAGCCACTGAGGGCATCCAGATGTTAGCGGAGCAGGGTAATACTACGCAGTTCGAGGTTGAAATACAGAGAAAGGTAAAACATTATTTGTAAGCTGGTTAGGATTTCGAAACCAACCATCTTTTTATATGTTTTTATTTTTTTAATGTTAGGTGGGTTTGATCAGACATGATCATGCCACTCTCATAGACACATTCAAGCTTATCTACTGTTTGTACAATTTTGTATAGCATTCTAGCTTCCTGATTAGGGATTAGCCAGAATGCCATTTCAAAAACTAAAGATTTTAATTTAATAAAAGATTGCTCTTTGTAGGTATTCACAATTTGGTATCTATACAGGTGATTCGTTATATATACATAGGTACTTACATATGCAGAAGCTTGCATACAATTGGGACCTAACTACTGCTTCCTAGGAAGTAGTAAAACTTCCGAGTTTGAGTAACTAAAGTGAAAAAACTAGGCCAAATACATATATGCCCGTTTTCACCAACATTTTAGGTATCACTTAACCAAGTTAGGTGAAATTTTTGTACTACTAAGTGTTACCTAACTGGCTTAGGTGTCTAAAATTTTGTTCTTCTTCTTAAAGTGCCTCTCCAACTAGTGGAGGTTGGCTATCAGCGTGGCACAGTTCTTTTTGTTTTTGGTTCGGCGGAATAACTCAGACGCCCCTAATATTTCAGTCCACTCCCGGATATTCCGCAACCACGACTTTTTCCTTCCCCCACCATTCTTTTTCCAGCAATTTTACTCATAATTATCAACTGCAGAAGGTCATATCGCTGATGACGGAAGACATGACCGAGGTAAGAGATTTTACGTATCTTAACCGTAAGCTTGAGGTTGCGTTTTGGCCCACCCATTGAAGAATACGTACATTGGTCACCCTCTGAGTCCAGCTAATGGACAGCATGCGACAGTTCGTCATTTGGAGCGAAATGAATCTGTTATAGGCAGAGGTCACCGCTTAAGCAGGGCAATTACGTATAACTCAGTTTCAATCAAAATATCGATTGAAACCTAAAAAAATGGCGGCATTATGCCACTTTTGACAGTCCCAGTCAGCAACTTACTAAAATTTCAGCTTACTGGTGTTGTCGCAAAATTTACATAAAGCCGTCATTTTTTTAATATTTCAATCAACATTTGATAGCAACTGAGATACGTTGTCTGGAAGAGATGGCTTTGTTTGTAAGTGATGGCTCTGAGCGATAAGATGCCCATTGTGAGACATCATAAGTAATTAAGTTTTTAAGTTTAGCATATTGTTTTACAAAATTATCGTTTTTTTTTGATTATTTGTGTTGTGGTTAAAGAGTTCATCTATCTTTCATAAATCACCTCAAAAAGCATATCAAAATACGCCTTGTAGAACAAAAGTATACTAACACATACGAAAGGAACAAAAGTATGATGAAATTACAAATAAGTAACTTAATTTTCATGCTTAGTTACCGAAATCGGTGCGCACAGTGATAAAGGCAACCAGCCCAGAGCAGACAAACATGTCGACGGTGACTTCATTCCGAGCCACCCGTGAGCACCACCGGCTGTCCATAGCGGCTGGCATCATGCCCTCGCCTGATTGGTTCCTCGGAGTTTCCAGCTTGGAACTTTGCAACGACCAATCCAAATGGGCCGATAGCATCAGGCTGAACTTGTATCCTATCGATGCAGGCACTGACAAGGGATCACATTTTGAGGTAAGTAAGTACATGTACAAAAACACATCTAAACATCTATACAGATAAATTAACACATACACATACATACACTGTTCGTAATTCCAAATTAACAGATTTTCACTAAATGCATATGAAAGTATACCTATGGTACTTACATCAAAAAACAATTTTTAAAATTTTTGTCTGTCTGTTCGTTCCGGCTAATCTCTGGCTGGACCGATTTTAACGGGATTTTCACTGGCAGATATAGCTGATGTTATAAGGAGTAAATCAGGTACTTAACTATTATTTTAGAAAATAACAATTATAATTTTCATCATCATCCATTACCACGCGGGTGAAACCGCGGGCTGCAGCTAGTCTAACTATATTTGATTTAACCTACCTGCAGTGCAAGTACCGAACATTCCGATCGATAAATTTGTGTCTTGAATTCGTCATACTTCGAAAAAACTGTCTCTATCGATCTTGTGTCGATCATTGCAAGTAAGTAACAAATTTAGGCGATCGGTCTAAGATTTTTTATTTCAACTCTCTGCGATCGGTAGACAAATTCGATAAGCTTTTACGATTATCGTTAACTGGAAACTGTTAAATTCCGTTTGATATCGTCTATTTATTCGATTTTAACGACTGCTTTGTCAGCTTTGAAAATGACCTCGATATAGCATAGTAATGGGGATATTGTTTAGTTGCGTTTGATCGTACTAATATTATAAACACGAAAGTTTGTATTTATTGAGGAATGATGTTTGTTATTCTCTTACGCTCTTGGCTGGCCCAATTTTGATGAAATTTGGCATGGAGGTAGATGGGGCGCTGAATTAACACATAGAATAATTTTCATCAACATCTTCATCATCCATCATCTGCGTACAACTAGTATTAAAAAAAAATAGACTTCGGCCTTCTTTTGATCGTAGAAGAGCGAAATGCTCGTAGAATCTTCAATTGATAGAAGGACGCATTGTGGAATGCAGACAATTGGTAATAATCGATATAATGTTGACAATTTGACGTATTTTTTTTATATATTCGATAGTATAAGTCGTCGATATGACTTCCATACTTGCTAGGGGCGATACGATTTTTATCGATCTTAGCGACTCTACAAATTTAACGACTATTACGGTACTTGCACTGCTGACGCCATAAACCTTGAGAACCGTCGTTCATATTATTACTCGTTTTACGTAATATAATATACAGTAGTAGTTCTGCGAACAGTAGACCTCGCGAGCACATAGTCTTATTAGCGACAATTTTCGCAGGATTTCGCACCCTTTCTCTTGACTTGATCTATTATACTCATATTCGAAATTCCTCTTTAAAGTCAGCCGGTTAATAGCGCCGCAGCAAACTTCCCCCCTTTTAGGAAAGGTATCCCCCCACTCAAAATCACCGACGACAAAAAAAATATTAGGACATGCATACCAAGTTTCGCCAAGATTGGTTGAAAATGCGACCTGCAGGGCGGAAATCTTGGAAAATGGTGGCTCTATGTCATTTTTGACAACTCCAGTAAGCAAAAATGTTAGTAAGTTGATGACTGGAGCTGACAAAAGTGACATAAAGCCGCAATTTATTTCGATTATAATCAACATTTGTTCGCAACTGAGATACAAAATAGCCCTACTGTACAGGAAGACAAACGAACAACCTTGCAAATTTACGGGGAGATGAAAGTCAATTTGGCCAGTTAAAGCAGAGACGCTTCGCTCGCTCGGTCCTATTGAACGAATACACACTCAGTATTAGGGGCATGTGTTCATATGGAGCGTTTACTCCCTATTATAAATGTGAACTTGTAAACTTAGAATCAAGAAGCAAGCAGATTGAATCATTTTTGTTATATGACCTGTGCCATAATAGATATGATTGTATTTCTATAATTAATAAGCTGTGTTATAGAGTACCTTCTAGAACGCACTGCCGTAACCCTTGTCAATTGTTTGCTACTTCTCGCTGCCGCACTAACGCTGGTAAACGCTCTCCACTTCATAGACTGGTAGATTCATACAATAAAAACTTTAACTCTATAGATATTGCGGCAACTCGTCCTAGTATATTCAAAAAAATATGATTCGTGAATTGCTTTATTAATAGATTCGTCTACCTACTTTTCAACTGCCACATATATAATGCTTTTCATACATAAGCTGTGGTATCTAAACTGTGTTGGCGTCACATATATTACTGTACTCTTAGTTAATACCTTATTTATTAATTAACTTGTGTAACTGTTTGTTTACCCAATAAATGGAAAAAAGACGTAGTACCTACTTAACCTTCTTATCTTTGATGATTATTCTATACAGGCTTCAAACGAAGAACAGTCGCCCCCTCAGCCCATCTCACCAGCCGTAATTAAAACGGAAAAGGATAAAATGTCAGGGAAAGCGCAAAACGAAGAGATGAAACCTTTTGCCAGGCTGCTTCTAACTCGTGTGCGGACTTATACAACGCCTGATTGCGTCACTGAGCCAGCCATCACGGAGGAACAAGGTTTGATAATTTAATTTACCTATTTGTGACGTAATTATATCAACTAATTTATCTCTTAGAAGAATTACCTAAATTCTTCTAAGGCTGTATTATTACAAGAACAAGGTTACTAACATAAAATTAAAAATACAATATATGAAATTAATTTTACAAGACAAAAACACCGTCTAAATCACCAGTGCGTGGAAGGGTTCCTAGAACACTGGCCGCATTGCCTCGTTGAATTGCCATTAAATGAAAATTCAAAGTAAAGTCAACGTGTGAGGGTGGTTTATTGTGACACATAGTACACATAGGCTGTATTGGTTAACTATACGGTCCTATGAATATATTACAACTCTTTGTCGACAGGCGGTGAAGATGCAGGCGAAGGTGAGAATGAAATTAATGAAGGTGAAGTATCAAATGAAAGGGAAGAAAGCTCTGAAGTTAGACCTTCATATGCTACGCCACGAACCACTACCACGTAAGCGAAACAAACAAGTTCAATTACAAAATCACATGTTTTGTTAACTTATTTGATACCTGATTATTCGACATATTTAATAAATAATAGTAGGTACTAATATATTATAACATTATACTTACTCGTACTAATAATTTTTTATTTATTTTATTTATTTATTAATATGAACGCACTTGCAATTATACATATTATTAGTTCTTAAATGAAACAAAACAAAGTCTAAGCGAATGAAGTAATTTAAAAATATAATAATATAATAGTAATAGGTACTTTCAAAGATATATTTTTGAGATCGGAAATATGAACATGAAATATGGATGAATGAAAAATTATGCTGGATTATAGACTACCTTATGCTTCATTTATTCAGTAGTGTGTTTACAAAAACGTGTAGTAATACACACCCAGAAGCTTGCATTATACGGAGGTAAACATTATTTAGCTCGAAAAAAAAAATGATTCAGCTATGTTGACGAGCTTTATAATTACCGTACTTGGTACTATACAGTCAATAACAATAAGATGTTTAATTTAGTGTAAATTATTAATTTGTCAATATTTGTAACATGCAGCGAAGAGCCACCCCTAGTAGTGGATCCAGATTCGTCAGAAAGGTGTCCGATGACCAATTGGGACGAGTGGGGGCCCTGCGAGGGCTCGTGCGAGAACGGGACGCTCATCGGCATGCAGATCCGGTTCCGGTACCACATCGTGGACGGTGCCGTTATCAAATTCATCGATAGTGTAAGTTTGGGTTTCCCTTTACTTATTAACCGAATTTAAAAAAGGAGGAGTTTAATTAGCAACCTGTTAAGGGCATATTCTGTACATCAAAACAAACAACTTTTGTTCTAGAACTTTTCCCAAAACTAAAGTAATTTCCCAAAAAAAATGTTTTAAGTTTTTGTGATTCTCTCTTACACTTCATAACTCTACATCGCATCCACTTCATTCATCTACGTGTAGCCATGCATGTAGTTAACAGCGCGTCGTAGAGTAGCACAGCTACGACGACCTTGACTTCAGCAGGTGGCGCGCCGCCGGCCGGGGCTTTTCAGCATTGCGCGCGCGCTTTTTACATAGTGTTATTTATAATTAGACCGGTCAAATTGATTATTTAAGTTTTGTATGGAAGAAAAAAATCACGAATTTTTGAAAGTCGTAGAACAAAAGATGTTTGTTTTGATGTACAGAATATGCTCTTAAAAGGATGCTAATTGATTACCAGTACCCCTGTATATTGGATTGTATTGTGTTTTGTATGTTAGCCGGTTTGTGGACCGAATCTTAAAATTCTCCATAGGATCATTTTGGTGTCCATTTGGAACCTTTTTTAGGAACGCGTAGGTGTATCAAGTTGAAATTTATACCAAACTAGCTGCGCCCCACGGTCACACCCGCGTGGACATGGATGATGATGTAAAAGTGTCCTATATGTTATTCCAGCGCTTAATTCATTCAATAGTTTTTGCGTGAGTATCAAACATTCATCGAAAATTTTTGGGCAAATATACCTACTCGTAATTATCACGCAATTTAGTTTTCGCAACCGTCCGGCGGCATCAACTGACGCGCGTGGACTGTAAGTAGGTTATAGCGGCGGCCAACTTTGTCGCCACTTGGTCACACGTATTTGTGTTATCTATTGCACGTATATAGATATCATGAGTTTACAACATTGAGACCAATTCGACTGCCGCACAAAATGTATGAACAAAAAGAACAGTGCCACCACGCGGTCAATTGTAGAACTATAAATGACAGCGAGTACGCCAATCACAATTTTGATAGGTAGACGAGATCGAGTATCGACTATAGATGACATTTATATTGCCAGCTCATGGTAGGGCTACAGTAGAATTTACTATTACAAACTTATTATTTGCGGTTGGTGTAATAACTGTGTCTAAGCGAATTGAACAGCAAAGATACGTACTTACTAACGTACTCTGATACCTTACCTACAAATATGTACGAAACCCTCGTTGCGTGAGTCTAACTCGCACTTGACCTGTTTTACTCGTATTTTACATAATATTTATTTTTAATAGGGATCGCCAGTCTCCCAGTATTGTTTGGATAATTACTCGGACATGGAACCTCAACCATGCGTCGATACGTGCAACGACAACGAAGAAGAAGCAGAAGATGAAGACGGAGAATCAGAAGGTATGTCAATTTAGAGAATTCAGAGCAAGCCTTACCTCCAGTTTCTGCGACGTTTGTCAAAGTTTGATCAGCTAACAGAGGGAATACTGACCGCGGATTGGTCTCATATCGCATCATAGAATAACAGTGACCAATGAGCGTTTAGTATTTAGTTGGTTAACTAATCAAGGCTTTCACAAACGTTCTAGAAACTGGGGCTTAGTTTAACGTCTTAATATTGTCGTTGTTGTTGTCTATCGTGACATGACGAAATGGCCGAGGCCGTAGCACAAATCATTTTAGAAAACAGTATTCGTATCGTAAGCGTCAACGAGTCACGCTTCTGCGTCCACCTAACACCAGTAATCTGTGTCACAGTTGCCCTAGATAAATGATAGTTTGTATGTCTCACGTGAATGACACGTTACGTTACAGTTACGCAGTAATTCGCGCTAGGCCCACAGCTCCACAAAAGCCATAATGGAAGGGTTGAGAATTTAGAGAAAGAAGAAATAATGATGTGCAGAATGAACTGTGGGCCTAGCGCGGAAATGTGCGTACCTATAATTAAGTTTAATTAGGTAAAAGTATTGAAGCGCTCGTAGCGGAGCTCGACCTGGCGATCTTAACCGATCAAAAAGTTAAGCAACACTTGCTGCGGTCAGGGCTTGGATGGATGACCGCTAGTGGCAATATTCAACTGAGCTCCGTGCTTCGGAGGGCACGTTGAGCCGCCGGTCCCGGTTGTTTGTCTTAGGACAACAGTCGTTAGGCTATGTCGAGGGCCTTCGGGCGGCCTGAAAACTTCGACATGGCTTGGCCACATATATATCCATTGGATATATGGTCTGTGCTTGGCCACTAACCTAGCCACCAATCCTGCCTGGGGCCTGCTTGGTGGATTATGGCCCAACTCCTCTCTCTCTGAAAGGAAGGCTCGAGTCCCAGCAATGGGAACAAAATGGGCTTATTATGATGATTAGATGAATTAAGTTTAACATATTCGTATTGTTCTCGTATACAGTACAAACTATGAGTTATCTGTGCAACAATTTTACTAGTTATGATATTTTGTTCTGTATTCGTCAACGATACGGTAACGTTACACTTATGCAAATTTTTGTACTAGGCACACTGGAGCAATCCTTACCCTCTACCCCGCAGCGAGCGAGTCAGTGTAGACTTACATTACCCGATTGTAAGACTTGATAATGTCTTATAAATTGATTAACGCCGGCTGCACGCACGAAAATGTATGACTCTTGGCACGTGCAAGCGAGAGCGCGGAACATTAGCGTAACAGAAAGTAAGGTTGCTAACAACTGCGTCAATAAAATTAATCAGTTATTTTAACCACTCTTATGTTATGGCTTCTGATATCATACAATGTACCCGTAGGCGCCAAAAGGTAAACTGTGGTGTTAGGGATTTGTAAATAAGTTTAGTGTGCTGTGTAGCCATTAGGGAAAGGTCTAATTAATAGAAAGAAGTATCGAAATCAATCGAGAAAAATCCTCGACATCCCGTGTCAGACGCCATGACCTCTGGGGCCACACCGAGGTTCCTATCCGAACATTGAAGTTAATTCCAGTTGGTTTTACCTCGTATGGGGACGGAAGCAACCGCGTTCCGAGCAAGCTTCAACTTGCGTTTTGATGTCGCTACAGTGAAACAAAAAGTAATGAATAACTAAAGTACAAAACCGTATAAGTACCTACGTGTTATTTTTCTACCGTCTTCCAAAAAGGAGGAGGTAGGTACTCAATTCGACTGTATGTTTTTTTTTTGGTATGTTTGTTACCTCATAACTTTCGACTGGGTGAACCGATTCTCAAAATTCTGCTTCCCGTGTGGTCCCAGTTAAATTTCTTCAAATTCGGTCCAGTAGTTTTTGAGATACCCTCTAATAACTAGATTGATAGAAGAATAGAATGGAAGTTGGAATTTTTCAAATTGTATTTGTTTAATATTCTTTAATTTGTTATTTTTGTTATCCGTTATATTAATTTGTTATTTAATCGTTCTGTGAGAGTTCCGGAGGCCCGATTCTCCCCTCCCCCGGTTACCCTATTCTCCCCCCTCACCCCTTCTATCTCTTCGTTCTTATCTTCCTTCCTCAAAGGCCGGCGACGCATCCTCGAAACCTCTGGTATTGCGGATGTCCGTGGGCGACGGTATCACTTACCATCAGGTGAGCCGCTTGCTCGTTTGCAAACCTATCCCATTAAAAAATATTTATATCTTAATATTTAGGGACATTTTATGACAATCCCACCTACGTGTTATAAAGCTATCCTAACGACGTGTTCAAAGTATTTATACCTATATCTATTATACAGTATTTTATTATTTTCAGCTTCCAGATGAATATGAAAGGATTACTGGGGCAGAAAGTAATTCTCATGTAAAGTTAATATTATTTAGTTGTACACAAATGATGCCTACCTACTACTGTAAAACGATTAAATATTTTTGTACCACTATTTGTTTAAGGCTTTTATTTTTCGACCAAGTTTGTAGGTAATTAAATAGCTTCATAAAGTGCTATAAAGCATAATGGCACAGCCTATGCGATTTTTATGCTGTGATAATGGTTTGGTGACTACTATACGTAGGTACTCGTAAGTACGCGAAGTAACTATACTCGTACATAGTCGTATGTACAGGTCTACGAAGAAATAATGTCAGGAAGCATAACTCAGAACAAATTCCACACAAAAAGTGGTCCTTCAAACCAAAACGACGTATGATTCCAAATACGAATTACATCCGAGGTTACAAATGACATGTTCGGTGATTGGTTTACATTTCAGAAGGGAAGCAGGGATTGGTCCACGCGCGTGCTGCAATTTCTACTATGACAGCTGAGTCATAGCGGCGTGAACGATGTTACTGATTTAGCACGACTTTTATTGGGTCATGTTTTTAAGGCAGTTACTCTTCCTGACATTATTTCTTCGTAGATACAGATGCGCTGGCAAGCGAAGCAAGACGTGTGACGCAAGCAACACACAAGTGGCGTAGGGCGCGGACATGGCAAGGGCGGCTTCCTATTCCATTCAAATTTTAATACAAATTGCATCGAAATATAGCGCCATTCAGAACACACGGTATGTCGTTGCTCGGACGTGGTTACGACGCGTCTTTTTATGTTCCAAATTGTGCTTTATTTCCATGCAATCTGTATGAAATTTGAATGCAGTTGGAAGCCGCCCGTGCCATGACCGTGCCCGACGCCAGTTGTGTGTGGCTTACGCCTTAGATTACTGGTTGGAGGTCTACTCCCAAAATGAATACGAAGTTTAGTTTGACAGATTTCGCGTTTTCTCGTTCTTTCGGTCGTTGTGCTTTTTTAACCAGCTTCAAAAAGTAGGAGGTTATATTATGTTCGATTGTATGTTTTTTTGTGCAAGTATGTTCACCGATTTCTCCCCATTTGTGGTTCGATTCTCAAAATATATTTTTTTAGTACGTATACTTCCGAGGTAGTCTCATTTAAATTTCATCAAATTCTGTGTAGCAATTTTTTGAGTTAAGCTCCAATAAATGAAAAATTGTATGCTTATATTAATGATATCATCATTGACGGTTAATGACAATCGATCCCGTAAGTAGCAAGGGTCACTAAAACGGTAAAAAAATTACCAAATAGAACCGACTTCAACACTAAAAAGTGTGAAATAACTTGTCGAAGTCGGTACCATGCGCACATTGAACTATCATGGTCCCATTCATTTGGTTCCATTTCTTGGTATTTTTTTCACATGATAGAAAAAAAACGCGATCCGTTAAACTTCTTAGGTCGTTTTTAGGAGTAGCCCTCCAGGGGCCTTACATCAGCTTTGTAAAAACCATGCAAGTTCCGTGCAGTTCTTAAACCTGGCACAGTTTCGAATGAAATCATACCATGACGCTCATTTAGGTGGACTGTTTGAACATTGTTTTCCATAAAGGTGAATGGACTCGCATTCACCTCTCTCTGGAAATGTATCTGGCATTCTATAGCCCGGCAGTCTCCTGCGCAACCGTCCCGCGGGGTGACAGGCGGTGGCGGGGACGAAGTAGCGCGTCATTCTAGCACACGGCTACACACGAAGAGAAGTGTGCCAGGATAAATCTAGGCGATAATTTGTACATACTTGTGACGTAATATAGGAGCAAATAAAAAGATAGAACTACTTTTATTGTTTATATTTTTTTAATATGCTTGAGGACAAATTGTTATGAAAAATAAAATTATGATAGCTTGTTTTATTATAAATCAATTTCCATATCACTTTCATGTTCACTCTCTGTTTGATCTTCTTCATCACTTTCGACGTCGTCATCATCGTCGTTTTCATTCATTTGAATTATGAATCTAAAAAGATAAAAATGTACTATAATGATAAAAACAACTTCACATACAATGACCTAATTCCGAGAATTATAGCTTTAGCACTCTGCCTAGTCAAAGCAATAATAATCGATTAAGTATGTTAATAAACAATAACGTACCTGTCCATTGCATCGTCACATACTCTATCTGAATTATACGAGTAATATTCGTCCTCGTTTTTTATGACGTGATTATCACGAGCGCGCCACTGTTCAACCGAATAATTAGAAAAAAGCAATCCTAAAGCTTTCAACTTTTTAACTAACTTCGATTCAATGGAAGTCCTTGCGAGCTCGCCTTTTACGTACCCCCACGCGAGTTCAATTGCATTTAAATCCAGATGGTATGGGGGTCTTTGTCCATATTCCTTTAATATTTCATCAATTTTATACTGTTTCTCCATGTTTTGCTCATTAATTATTTTTATTAGATCACATTTACGCATAGCGCTATCATACTGAACACGTCGCCGTTCTAGCCACTGCTGCATTTCGCTTTTCAGGGTACTCATGGTAGGTTTTTTAAGAATTTACGATAAGGGCAGCTATTTCCTTAAAGGCTCTAGCTAGCTAAAAGCGGTCCTGGTGAGAGGGCTCCCGTTGGTAGTGTGTCCTTGTCCGACGTCTTGCCAGTTTAACTAATCATCGGGGTAGTAATCATCAATCATAGGTAGTAATTGTTGAAAATTGTATATTTCGTTTTTTTTTAATTGACGTAAACGAATGATTCATAAACTTTAAAACTGATTTAAATATTCTACAGTATGTTTAAAATACATTCGTTAATTCGTTGTACTTTAGCGGATATAATTCAGTGGACAGAAAATAATGATTTGACTTTAAATATACACATAACTAAAATAATTAAGTTTAATTCATACAATACAAAATTAATACCTCTTGACATTGACTATAAAAATCAAAAAGTATTTGAAGTAGAATCTTTTAATTATTTAGGAATAAATTTAGATCAACACCTTAATTGGAAAACTCATGTATATACTGTTGGTGAGAGGCTTGGTCGCATTACTTTTGCACTCAAAAGTCATGGCTATGTGTCATCAGTTCTAAGTTATGGCTTAATAATGTGGGGAAACTCTGTAGACTCAATCAAAGCCTTCAAAGTACAAAAAAGGTGTATTCGAGTTATAAATAAAGCTTGGTTTTTGGACAGTAGCAAGCCGTTATTTAATAAATGTAATGACATACCACTTCCTTGTATGTACATTAAAGACGCATGCGTTTTCGTTAGAGCTCATACTTATTATTTCACAAAACGTAACAAGATTAACATTCGACAAAAAAGTGCTAAATTCCAAAATCTACTTTACCAACTCACTTTAAAGAAATTATAAGTTTTTTTTTTAAATTTATAAGAAAAATGTATTAAAGAGTAAATTATAACAACATGTGCATAACTGTTTATAATAAATTACCAGACAATATAAAATTGCTGCAAGGTAATAAATTTAAATTAAACCTACAATAGTTGCTGTTGGACAATTGTTTTATAGTGTAAATTAACGGTTTTTCGGTTCTACGGTTTTTAGGATTCCCAAGACATGACAAACAAATCAATACGAAATATTGCCATTTGCGGTAAGGTTATCGCAACATATTCAAAATAACCTTATTGTGAAAAATTTTATCATGGTGATTTAGAGGTTTTTGAAATTCATCATCATCATCATCTCAGCCGTAGGACGTCCACTGCTGAACATAGGCCTCCCCCATGATTTTCCAAAAGGACCGGTTGGAAGCGGCCTGCATCCAACGTCGTCCTGCGACCTTTCTCAGGTCGTCTGTCCACCGTGTCGGTGGACGACCTACGCTGCGCTTGCCGGTACGTGGTCTCCACTCCAGAACCTTTCGGCCCCATCGGCCATCTGTTCTGCGTGCTATGTGCCCTGCCCACTGCCACTTCAACTGGCTAATCTTCTGAGCTATGTCGGTGACTTTCGTTCTTCTACGGATCTCCTCATTTCTGATTCGATCACGTAGAGAAACCCCGAGCATAGCCCTCTCCATAGCTCGTTGTGCGACTTTGAGCTTATCTATGAGGCCCATAGTAAGAGACCACGTTTCAGTGCCATAAGTCATCACTGGTAACACACATTGGTCGAAGACTCTTGTCTTGAGGCACTGAGGTATTTTTGACGAGAAGACTTCGCGAAGTTTCCGGAAGTTTTTGAAATTACACCCCTCAATTAAGCATAGAATTTAATAATGTATAATAATGCATTAATTTATATTTTAATTATTATAATATTTGCACCTACCTGCAGGCTGAATACATTGACATAATTATTAGTTAGACCTTATATAATATTGTATTCTAGCAAATAAATATATTTGTATTTGTACTTATTTAAAAAGTAATTAATTAATACTGAGTAAAAAGTAGTACTCAAATGTTTGGGCCTGGTAATACTAAATGCAAGATGGTGGTTTGTTGAATATTCTTTAGGGTAACCATGAATGTTGTTGATCTAAGATTTTTTGCAATTCCATAGTATCCCCATAGTACGAAGGTAGATACTTCTGTCCGACCGTCTTAAATTGGAGATGTAGGTACCGGTCACCGTCAGAGTGTACAAAAACGGCAAACCCAAAGCTTAGATTTTTTTATTATAAAATTTTCTCGTTTTATTGTATCCTTCGACTTTGCACCGATGATGTTTCTTGTTATTAATTACATAACTTGTATTGTAGATTTTCGAACAATGAAAACCATAAATTGAATTAGGAAAATACACTTCCTGGAAAAATGACAAAATTGTCTGCCGTTTACAGAGCGCACTTTAAATGTGACGACTTAATTCCTGTTTATAGTAGGAGAATGCTAAAACCTGATGCTGTTCCGTCAATGTTTCCTAAGGTAAAGAATACATCACCAGAACGCGTACGTGCATTAACCTATTAATCTTGAAGATGCAAATCTTGCAACGGGATTTTTCACTTAACAACTCTACTTCTACTGAACTGATTTAAATAAAATTCGCATGTCAATACATACAAGTATATGTTGTACAACAAATATTTAAACGTTGATGGTGATGATGGACCGATGAGAAGGCAAAAGTAAAACTCTTCAACGATTGCTAGTAGAAGCTTTGATCTTACCACTCTGCGCCAGTCTACTCGTGTATACCTATATGTAGGTATATTAACTTTCTTTACAGATCGAGTTTTACGAAAAAATAGTAATGTTTTAATCTTTCCGCATCAGGTTTACGCTATAACAAAATATTTATGAACTGGATGTATGAACTGGAGGCTTGCTAATTCGAACGGATTAAGCAATATATGTATAGAAGAAAGATAAGCACCAACCAAGTTTTATAAAACGATAAAACTGCAATCAAGTGGCAGAAATAAGATATTTACTACGGAAAGTGTTTGCACACAAACAGCACCTGCTGCAACTACTGCCTCATCATGTAAAAATAAATTACGTCGAGATGTCAAAGTCTTACAACAACGCCAAGACGTTACACAACTTTAGATAACCTAAAATGTTAATTAAAAATAATAAAAATAATGTGTGATAGTTATTCTGAAGTCGAACATCTGTTCGAAATTATATTGGACCATATGAAATTATATTATATTGTGAATCTGTTCCAACATAATTTCGAAAACATTCAACAAGATTAAATACGACAAAATCTAACACGTCTAATAAATATTGAGATAAAAATAAACCGTTTATTTATCATTATATGATTATTCGGGTAAAGCCTATTATTTTTTGAGGAATCGTATCCCTTTACCTCGCCCTGCAACTCCTACCTACTCCCACCTTTTACGAAACTACCATAAATCAGGAGCGTTTTGTAGTAAGTTTAGAATAATCATACTTACCATCGTATTCAATGGTAAGCTTTCAATGTGACTGCTTTAAAATATGGGAGGTACGAATCTGCAAAAAAATTACATGTGAACAATGAAACTTGTGTTAAAAGTCACTTCAAAGAAACGCGAATTGAGTGAAATATTTGATACTACGTCATCAAAACGTCTATCGTAATCCATTATTATTTTAAGCTTGCTATATTGACGTGGTGGTACCAAATTTAATGGTAAGGTTGAAACATGACTACTGTAAGAGGTGGGAGTAGGGCGATGGTATTCTTAACGGATAAGGCTTAAATTAACGTCACTTTAATTTTTGATGCATTGGCCATCAAAGCTGGCAAACAATATAATAAAGGGCCAGACAAGTATTAGCGTAGCGTTGATTTAGGCGTAATATTGACATGTGTTTCTGAAACATTCACGCAGCAAGCTAAATAAATATAAACTTTCGTTTGAGACACCTTGAACTTCAGAAGTTCAGACCCTTAACCCACGTGTAGGGTAAGTGATGTAGATCCCAAAAAAATATATACATACAATGTTTGTTTCTTTTACTTACAAAAATTTGGTATGTGTATGTAGAGTAGTTAGTTAGCATCAATATATCAGGATACAATCGTTTTTACAAGCAATTTGTCCTGTATTATGTTTGGCACCCTATTAGAAAGGGACACACTACCAACGGGAGCCCTCTCACGCGCATCGGTATTTTCGCCATAGTGCACAGTCTAGTTAGTAAGTATAAGGTCTTTGGGTATGGATGATCTTTGGTCTATCTATGGCTAAGCATACTTTTTTTATTTACGTCATTTGTGAACACAGAATTGGTACTAGACCAAAGGACTAGACTCACAGACTAATTGAATAAAAAAAATTGAAACTAAAGACATAAAGAAGAATGGGAGAAAGAAGAATTACTAAAGAAAAGGCAGAAAGGTCGTCAAGACTATAGTCTGGCCAAAAAGGCCGAAGGAAAAAAAATAAAATTACGTCATTGTGACGTCACGTCATCGTCGTCACCGTGGCCGACATTTTCATGTAGGATTTTCAGAAAATTAGAAGTAAAACCAATAAATAAGGGTTTAATTCTACTTTTATTATGTTAACAAAAACTCCAAAGTCTTCTTTCAAGACGTATTTTAACAATTCTCTCAAAGCTGTGTTCCTGTTCGAGGCCGCCGCCTTCGCAGTTTCATTCGGTGTGTGGTACAAACTTAACACCAACAGAGGTATGCACAATACCCGAGTACATACTTTTATTAATTTTTTAACCGTACATTATTAGCTATTTAAAGTCTTATCTGTCTTCATAATCATATTTGTGGTCCACCCTAGGTATGCATTAAGTTTCAATGGAATTCGACAATTAGAGAAAATGAAAGTAATGTTTCAACATAAGATTTTGCTCTAGTTTACCTTATCCCAATCAGTGATTCTCAATACTGATTATCTATATATTCTTGTTTTATGGTTTTGAAAGTAAATTAAACCCTAAGACTTCGTTTTAATATAATGTATGGTGCGAATTTTGATAAATTTCAACAGATGCTTTGTTGTTGCCTAGTCACCTAGCCGTCGATCATTGTCTAACTTTTGGATCTTAAAAAGTTGTTATTTCTGTGTAAAATATATCGATATCATTGCAGATTTCCGTCTGTATATGTTCAAAAACCACAATTGGGTGTTGGAAGGCTACTACACACTTGGTGAAAGGATCGCTGACCAGAAGACTCGGGAATACGATCTTAAAGTTTGGAATAACGAGGGGCAGATATAGACATTGGTGAGATGAGTGTAGCTATTAGATCCGCATTCTGGATCGTCACCTTTGGATCCATGGGTTATGCACTGTTCAAGTTGGTCAAACCTGATGATGAACTCCTTAAGCAGGTCATTATTATGTATTGTTATGTCACTAGTTAATGGCATTAGGGTGAAACTTTATACTAATTAATGTGCATGTTTGTTTTGTGTTTATTTTTTTTACTGTATTAAAACAATATTGTGATCTCTAATATCTCTTGTATAGTTTTACTTTGATGTTTTAACAGAACCATGCACATTGCATCTACAAAGTAGTTAATGGTAATAATTTTGTTAACAAATTATAGGAGGTTCATTTGATTAATTGTAAATAATACATTTTGATCATCAAGTTTGATCCATTTGACCTGTCAAAGTATCAAATCACACCCCAATATTTAATTTTAATTTCTTTTACTATTTTGCAGTTTGATCAGGAATCCAAGCATACCGATACCAGAAAACTATCACATAAAACACTAGCAATTTTGAAGGAGTCTGCAAATCAAAATTCTGAATTGAATAAGAAAATAGAAGAATTGATAAAGAAATGAGTGACAAAAATACCATATTAGATAGGCTTAGTAGAAGAGATGCACAACGCTTAGAGAAATTGCAAAAGGCTCATAAAGCAAGGGAAGATGTTGATGCCACTGATGAAAATGAAGTCTTCTTCTCTGGAGCATTTAAAATTAAATCTGAGTATGTTGAAGATCTGCTGTCTCAAATCCCAACATTAGAGACAAATATACTGCCATCACACTTTGACATTATAAAAAAAGAACTTAATGAATTGCAGAAATATGTTATCACTTCATCTTTTTTCCTAAAAGAATTTAACATGCGCAAGTACTTAGGTATTGTGCAAAATTTACAAACACAATGTTATGAATTAGAAGCCAGGTATGTTCCAAAGAAAAAGTTTGGCTTTTCAAAGAAAAAGCTGCCAAAGTCTGATAACCAGAAGCAGAATTCTTTGGATGAAAATGATGGTGCTGCCAAGAAAGACAGCAATAAATGGGATGAAAAACTCTTTGGGTTTGATTCTCAGGAAAGCAAAGTACTAATGTTAGAAAATGAAGAGTTATACCAGAGGGATGTTGCTTTACGTAATCTGAAGAATTGTACTATTGGTTTGAAAGGGGTTATGGGTACCTTACATATGACAGACCTAGAAAATTGCATAATTCTCTCTGGACCAGTGACATCATCAGTTTTCGTAGAGAGATGTATAAATTGTAAAATTGTGACAGCATGTCAACAATTGAGAATGCATACTTCGAGCAAGTGTGATATCTACTTGCATGTGACGAGTAAGGGCATTGTTGAAGATTGTACAGATATACGGACTGCTCCATACAATTTGCAGTATGATGATTTAGAAAAGCACTTTAATGCATCATCATTGAATAAAAGTATTAATAACTGGGATCAGTTGGATGACTTCAATTGGTTGGCACCGGATATTCCCTCTCCTAACTGGTTCATACTAGATATAGCACAAAGAGTGAAGACCTGGGACAACTGGTGGTCTAAAACCCCCTAACATTATGTCATGTGAACACAAAATTCCTGTAATAAGGCAATAATAGATAGATAATTAAAAGTTATTTAACCAATTAATTAATTTAATCTGTATTAAAGTAAAGTTAGGAGGATCGAGGAACATACAGAAGCACTCCTGCAATTTATAATTGACTGTTGTATATCTGTATTTGCTTATTAATCAGAACAATGTGGCCTTGCATTATCTAGCTTGCATATAATAAAGACAAAATAGACATTAAGTACCCTTTGCGATAAATATTAAATAAATGATTTGAGCCATAACATGTAACTGCTTAGTGCATAACAACATAGCATTTATTCATTTAATTTATTAATATAATAAAGGATTTTAATAGAAAATCTATTCTCTATTGTTCTCATTGTGCATACTTGTATTGTACATATCCTCTTGTACACACTTGACAAATCATTTGCTGTGTTCTGACGACCAGCTGTTCAATTGGCCTATGGTCAATGGCCTATACCTAGTATAATTCTGCCAGTACTTTGGTTCTAGGTAATATTACTGCTTACCACTGCCATGGACCAATATGAAGAAATGCTGCACTGCAGGTCTTTCTTATTTGCCCATGTTCTATTCTAAAACATACTAAAACTGTAGAAATACTGGATATAAATGTTTTTCCCAAGAGCAGACACTTGTGTGCTATTGCTTGGTAAAGTTTGAAGAACATTGCAGTTACATTACTGGGCAAATAAAACGAATGAGTTTTCCTTTCAGACTAAACTGATTCTCTATAGACGACAGCTACTATGTACACCTATAGATTAATTCAGACTAAGAGGATCGAATAGCCTCAGAGGCTGTAGCACAAACAATTTGGGAAAAAGTATTCGTATCGCAAGCGTCAACGCGTCAAGCTTCCGCCTACAAACTATGTGTTATCACTGTTTCCCTAGATACATGACAGTTTGAAATGTTTGTCGTGAACGACACGTTACTTTACATGTACGCAGTTACTAGTGCTAGGCCCACAGGTTGTTCTTACTACTGAACTATATATAATATTTAAATTTAAGTGAATTTACTCACCTATATTTAGGTATGTATACCTATATGTAAGTATGTCAAAATCAAACACAAATAACATATGCTTAAGGGTGATGAGCACAGTGCAAATTTTAGTTGAAAAGATCGACTTGGTACAAGTAAGAGCATTAAGTACTAGACTGCACAAAAGTTGACCAATTTGATTTTATAGAGTTTACTTACACATAAATGTAGCCTTATAAAGTAGCGCCTTTTTTATGTTTTAAAAAAGAAAATTTATAGTTCTTTGAAATACTGAAAAAATCAAAACGTACGGGCATAGTAAACAATGTGATGATTCCATGAAAAAAAATCACTGAAATCGGACAATGGAGGAAGAAAAGAGTTTTTTCTTTTATTATGGAAAGTACTAGCTATGCAATCCTCTTAACACAACAAAAAAGTAATTAGCGAGATTGTTCCATCCGTTCTCACTTATAGCATGACCAGGATAAATAGGGATTAGTTTTTTATAGATAGATAAGAGAAGAGAAAGATAATAAACTGTATCTGAGTCAAATATGTAGACTAAATATTCTTTGATAATTAAAAACACAACATTATAAATCGTAACGCCTATATACCTCGAAGGGGTAGGCAGTGGCGTTTGAAACACCCACGTTTCGCGAGCATTTTTTTTGTGCGAGGCTTTTGTCATCTACGGAGCACTTTTCCAGACTCCTGTTATTGAGAATTTCTTTGTTTGAAAAACCCAATAGCTGTCGGACCCCAGGACCATATATATAGTTTACTCTATGCCCAGGATCAAGCAAGCAAAACCGCTGACCGGTCAGCTAGCTAGAAGAATAAAAGTGGTACTATTAGTTTTCTATTATCATTTTTTTTCAGTTGTAAAGCGTCGATAGATCGAACCTAACGGTGGCAATATGCAGCGATATTGTCACTAAAAAGTCGATTTAAGCGCTTTTATTTTATAATAAACATACTGAAAAAGGGCCGCTTTTTTCCTTTAATTTCTGCTGCGAGCATTCTATTACTATTTATTGTGTGCTGCAATTGTCTAAGACAGGCAATGCGCTCACCATACAGTTAAATTTCATTTCAGTGTTTTTTTCGCCCATCTCAATTATCTTCAACATTGCATAAGCATGTTCGTAAGCGTCAGCGAATAAGTACAATAACAACACTGGGCGCCAACACTAGACAAACTAGTACCTACAGAAATGAAACACACAAGTAACAATAAATATTTATTTATTCCTACATTAGAAATATATAAAAAAAAATCAAGTTACACAGAAATCACAGAAATTTTACACAAAATAGTTATCTATACACGACAATGATACATTTAGTAAATCCATGGATTCATATTTACAAGGATGGTATCAACTTAAAACGCCCTTTCAAAAATATTCTTATTAATTTAATACATGCTGTAGTTAGGAAGATGTATTCCCGCTGTCCCCGTAACAACCGGGCAGTATGAATACTTACCTACTTCTAGCCAGGCAATGTGATAAATTGATTCGGCAAGAAATTATGAAAGAGCAATTCAGTTCTAGCGCATTGCCGGCCGCTGCCGCGGCACGCTCGTTTCGCTCGCTCGGCTCACGCGTTGTAGTCGCAAGTAACCTGACACTTCGCTTCGTTCGTCGTCTTCGGCCTAAACTACTCAATTTAATGTTATTATTACATTGCCCAAGACAGGGTAGTCATTAAGTAACTTTTTTTACATATTTAATTAAATATATTAACGGGAACAACGGGAATACACTGTTGGTACACAATACATGATATTTTACGACAATTATCGTTTGGTCTGAACGGTGAATAAATCTTTTGAGCATTTTACTAAGACTAATTAATGAACCATACATTTCGACAGGAATAAAGTATAACAATAGTAATCCTAAAATAGTTTTTATTTATTTTTCACACCTAACAAATCAATTTTGGTAATTAACATCGTGCTAAGGCAGTTTTTTTTAAATGTAGTTAGTCCTATGCCAGTACTTAAAACCTCTGGGTCCTGGGCACTTCATAAAGAAATTAAACAAAAAAATGCACCCTATTGTGAACAGTAAAGTTTAAACGATGAATCTTCTAAAAATCATTTCAAATTAAATGTATGTCAAACATAACTTACGTGCTTAGCATATGTATATTCATTTAGGTACTGTTTCTAAAGTGTATGCATGGGTAGTATTTTTAAGTCATACTGTGTTTCTCAGACAATGTCTGGCAAGTGAGCATAATAGTTGGGTATGGTACCTAATTGAAAATAAAATGTTTGGGAAAAAATATGGTCAATGAACTTGGATATTTAATATAAAAAGTTTAGTAAGAATATTATAATACACTTTTAATTATATATAAAAGTATTATTCATAAGTAGATAAATTTTAATGAGATTCTTTACACATAATTTTCACTGTATATTTTTGGGTATGAATAATATTTTAAGGAAATACAATCAATACTAAAATAATATAATAATTATTATTGCTTATTTATCAGACAATATACATATTACTAAAAATAAATTGTCACACCTGATAGTAATTGACTAAACAACACTAGGTGCAAAATACTAGGGCATGGGGACGTATTCTACTTTGTAGTTAAGTTTTGTACTTAGGTATACGCAAAATAAAAATATATTACATCAGTCAAAAAAAAAAAAAAGATCTCAATTGACCCTGCCTCTACCACAGTAACTTTTAACGGGGCACTTGCACTCTCAAAGATCAAAAAAGATAGACACTTGACAAGTGTCTATCTTTTAATAATAAGCCGATAGATACAGGAAATTCTAAATAATTATGTTTAACACTAATTGTATCTAGTACACTCTTTTTGCGAGCCGAACTGCAGAACAGCAAGTATCAAAGATAGATATAGTCAGATTTTGCACAAAACTCAATGCAAGATTTCTCATATTATATTGGACTGTGACTTGCCATATACAGAAAAATATAAGTTTCTATAAAATATCCATGTTTTTTACGTATTGTAACTGAAAATCTATTCCAGTAAACTTTTTATAGGAATTTCAATGAATTCTACTAACATTATTGTAGTTGTAAATTATCTATTATTGACACACTTTTTATTTATTGCCGTCTATTTTTCCCAAATGGTTGGCCTAATCATTCTAACTTTGTTTTGTATAATAGAAAATTATGCAGCTACTTTTCAAAATAGAACTGAGAGATGTTTCCTAGCAACAAAACCTAACTCCGTAGGAAAAGTGACCCTTAATACCCCACTATTTTGGATCACCTGTAGATACATTACCTAAACATTTAGTAATTCTCACATTTATTAAAATTAAATTATTCTTATCTATCTACTGTAAGAATGTAATAAGATAATATTATCAGTTATAATAACTGAATATTATGATTATTAGCAAATAGGGAGCTGGCGAGCAAATTTCTATAAGATTTGTTTTAAACGTTGCGCTGTCAAATAGCAATTAGCGGTTTTTTACTTTTTCATTATTTTTTTATTACTTTTTCAAAACTTTTTATTACGTTTTCATAACTTTTTTTACTTTTTCATAACTTGTCGGGTATAGTAGGTACATATATATAATACCAGTAAGTAACATTACTTGTAGCCAGAAATACCAGCTTTGCATGCATCTTCAATGGCATGAATTTGAAAACATTATGCAGCTCAAAACTAGTATTTTTGCATTCAGGGAGACGCTACTAGAACTATGAGTAAATTACTTATAGCGTTTTTAACTACATCACGTGATAACGATGTAGAGTATAGAGTTCTGGATGGTAGTCGCATGCATTTTCTTTGTTTTTAGGCTGATTTGAACATAAGCTTCAGAGGCGTACATCAGTACCGACTGAGAAACTTAAACGACTAGACCTAATAGATGTGTCTGAAATTTAATACCTATCTATTCGAAACATGACTCATAATACTGGAATGCTCGCCAGCTTCTTACACACCACACAAAAAACAACTTACTCGACAAAATAAAGGAATGTCATTTTACTTAAGTACCAAAATACTTTCAACACATAAAATGCGCTCTGCAAATTTTTAACGAGCAACAGTGGCCAGCGTAAAGCTTGCTATGCTATCATGCTTTTCTGGCTTGAAATTAACAAGTTTTAAAAAAGCTGCTCAAATAGCAAAGGACCTCGTAGTGTTCTTTTAAAATTGGAATAGACAATTCAGTCTATTCAGCTATTGAGTAGATTCTATTTCAAACTTCAGGGATTCTGGTACATGATATAGACCACTTAATTAAATAAACCAGCGGAGGATCGCGATGTATTCATATACTTAAATCAAAATAACTATTATTATAAATTATACTAAGAAATGTTACTTAATATTTTTTCATTTCTTCAAATAACTTTTCTTTTTACTCAAATTCAAAGTCATAAATATATTTGTATGTAAAATATAAAATACAGTAATTTGTAAAATTATTGTTTAGGGTTCCGTACCCCAAAAGGAAAAAGGAACTTTGTTGTCTGTCCGTTTTTCTCAGCAACGCATAGAGGTATCAAGTTTAAATTTATATCAAATGCTTGGGTCTACGGTCCCTTTAACAGGATTGCATAGCTAGTACTTTCCATACTAAAAGAGAAAACTCTTTTCTACCTCTTAACATTGTTCGATTTCAGTGATTCTTTTTTATAGGAATCATCACATTGTTTATGCCCGTACGTTTTGATTTTTTAAGTTCTAAAAAAAGATATTTATAGTACTTTGAAATACTGAAAAAATCAAAACGTACGGGCATAGTAAACTATATGATGATTCCATGAAAAAAAAATCACTGAAATCGGACAATGTTAAGAGGTAGAAAAGAGTTTTCTCTTTTAGTATGGAAAGTACTAGCTATGCAATCCTCTTAAGCTGTGAAAAAATCCAAATATGTAAGTCAACGCGAACATAAGATAACATTTATATCGCATATTTTGCAATATCACAAGGGAAACCTTTAGAGTACTTCCCGTTCCCGTAAAAACATCGATTTGGCAAGCTATATATATATATATATTGCTTGCCAAATATAATTTCCGAAAAAAAAAAAAAAAATTACAAACATCTTACATTATATGCAGTACATTCAATAACCGTGTCTAAGGATCGAACGACAAAGTTAAGTTTGTCTTTAGTTAGAGCAATAATATTTTCGTAATGTACGGGACCCTCAACTCGCCAGTCTGACTCGCACTTGGCCGGTTTTTTAAATATACTATAATATACAATTAATATACATACAGTATTTTTAATTACAATACGCGTCTGTAGAGTTCACTCACAATTATTATGCGTCCATTGTTACAGCGCGTTTTTATGGAATATTATATATATTTATACAATGCATTTCTTAGAGATAAACACATACTTTTAGCTTTTTATTATGCGTCAACATTAATTGTTTTAATTAATTTTATTTAAATAATATTTTTGCGGATACAAATTATGCTCACTGAAATAATTCAATACTTAATATACTTCCGTCTTTACAATTAATCCTATCATGGTAAGACTTGTTACGCACTTATTAAGCATTTCATTACATTTTAATCTCTCATTACAAAATGTGAATTAGTGAAGTTTAGACATGTCATATCACAAACCGGTTTAATATGTCATTAAACGGTATCGAAACCGGTTTTATAAAAACAAAACTTAAATTATACCAATTCTTTTATTACTTGAACACACAACGGTGACAAGAACAATAATTTCAAATACTTACCTAGTTATCAATGAAAGGTGTATGCTAAAGCGGTTTAAGAGTAACATTTCCATAAACGTTTAAAAATATCACACAACTAAACTGGTTCTACTGACATCTCTTTTTATACGGACACATATGATCACATATACATAATAATATTCAGTTAAGTTTTTTCATGCTACGTTTTTATGAAGTACCCAATCGCTTTTGTATGTATTTTTAAATATAGCGGTGTTCCAACCAAAATCATCTATTCAATTAGATATCAATGATGTCCTTAATAAAGTCTTAATAACTTACTTAATGATTAATTAAATCTAAATTCTACTGTCACGTTCCAAAATAAATACTGCAATTACCAAGGAGAACAGACATACATTACAATCTTAAAGAAGTGGGATAATTATTCCAGTTTATGGTACTGCCGTCCTTGTCTAGCACACACCTTTCACGTCTTCCCTCTCTTACCCTGCTTTAGATAGAACAGGACGATATGCATTTAAGTAGCAAGTGTTTAAATTTGTAGTGCAATACTGCCAATGTTACTTGCATTGACCTTAATAGGTGACAAAACAAAATAAACCTTAACAGATCTACATAAGGCTGCTTTAATCAACTAAGGTAAAACACCGAATCTATGATGTATCATCAACTTATTATATAAAAGCAATCTTATTATTTAGATTACAGTAGATAGTTTGTTAAAAGAGTAAATTGGCACATGCGCGACCTCAACTCCAAGGACGCTGCTTCTCTTATTGCGCAGACTCTAAGACTACGAAGAGAACTCATAACAGCCAGTTGCAGAAAGCTCTTCATTAGCAGCAGTTAATTCAGCTTTAGTGCTAATGAAACCATTATTTTAATGGAGTTGCACAAAAGACAAAGTTGACATCTTAATGATCCTTTAGCTAAAGCCGGCTTTAAACAAGTCTCCAAATATATTTTAAAATGGTATGAACAACGAACAGATACAACCTTCTTGGGAGTGAACATTAGCGTTTTGATTTAGCTATTTTACAAAATTTGTATTAACATTTTTAAAATATCGTTGAATTCACAGACAATAATATACTACGTATGTTGCAGTAACAAAACGCAAAATACATGCTTGGCTTGTCATTATCAAGCAGGTGTCAAATAAAGAATGTTTTCTATCTTTGTATGTGGATTCGTCGACTGGATTAGAGTTTTGTTTGTGGTAGTCTGTTTTTAATCCCTGATCTGTCAATTTAAAGTTCCTTTAAGCCTACGAAGAAATAATGGCAGGAAGCAAAACTCAGAACAAATTCTACACAAAAAGTGGTCCTTCAAACCAAAACGACGTATGATTCCAAATACGAATTACTTCAGAGGTTACAAATAGACATGTTCGGTGATTGGTCTGCAACGTCTACTATGAAAGCTGTGTCATAGTGGCGTGAACGATGTAATTGATTTAGCACGACTTTTATTGGGTCATTTTTTTAAGGTAGTTACTCTTCCTGATATTATTTCTTCGTAGCTTTAAGCACTAATGGGCTCTAATGCTCTAATTAAAAACATTAAAAGGAACTTTAAAATTTGACAGAATTTTCGTATGTGGAACGATTTAATGTCGGATTAAGATATAATGACGTCTAAAAGTTAAATATCGTCTCTGCTACTGGCTGTAAGAGACTCTAAGACAATCCCACGCGATTCTCTAAAAGCAAACATCGTTGCATCTTTGACAACATCCGTAATACAAATGACGAGATGACAAGGAACGTTGGAAAAACAACCTTATGTACAAGGGCGATATCTCAAAGTATTTGACGTCGGCGAGCTCATCGACGTGGGCATCGATGAATAAATTAGAGAATCGAACTGCGAATAAGCTAGTGTTAGAGCTAGAGATCTCAGATACCCAGCATTAGTCTAATATCGTGGTCAGAAGTACTTTTCCAGTGGAACAGTTACAGTAGTGTTTTACGCCGCTGCAGACTGGGTCATAAATTATAGTAATGCTGGGGCGGTGAGCATATTGGTCGATATTGTATCGCTACAAACGAGTGAGTGTACAGGGGGTACAACGTTGTAATTATTATAATGTAGAACGAATCATTTGTTGTTCATTATTACCCTCGTCTGTGAACTGCTAGAGTGCAATGTTAATTAGTATAAATACCGTAAAGAATACACGGCACTCGGCACAAAGCACTCGATCTCTAAATTTGATTAGGCAATGGCTGTTTTTATCTACCCACTTCCAAAACGGAGGAGGTACTCAATTTACGATAATTCACGACTGTATTTTTTTATGTTTGTTACCTCATAACTTTCGACTGGGTGAACCGAATTCCAAAATTATTTTTTTGTTTTAAAGCTGGTGCTTCTCGTGTGGTCCCTTGTATTTAATCATATTCGGTCCAGTAGTTTTTGGTTTACACTCCAATAACTGATTTTTACCAAAGTAATAGAATGGAAGTTGGTATTAAAATTTTCAAATTGCACTTGTTTATAAAAAATATTCTGCGTGTTTGTGTAATAAATTATTAATCCGTATTACACAGTATTATACTAATTTTGACATCATATTTTAATAAATACATTGTTTTTACTCATATTTTCTTTTCATTTTATTACTAACTCAAATAATGACAACTTTATAAACTATCGATACCGCTATAAGTTTTTAAACGGACATGGTCAATAATGCAAGAATTAACTTTAGGAACGGGATATTTACCTTGTATTGTTGCCACTATATACCTAGATTGGTGGGGGAGGCTATCAAAATTACCAAATATAGGAATGTTAATAGAGAGGGTGGGTTTCAACTGTCGAGAACCTGGAGTCCAGTGGTTCATCTTTGCAAAAACCGAAGAAGTTCCGAAAAAAGCTCGCGAGCAGATAGCGTGAGTTATGTGTGTCGTGACCCAAATCGAGTTCCAAGTGGTTGTTGTGTCATTGGTAATAAGCTGAAACGCAAGAAACGTGTGCGGAAGAGGGTAGACCGTTTCGTCTGCTCATAACAACACCTACCCGCAGATACTTCAGTTTACTCGTGAACATGGCGCATGCAACTGTGCCGAAATATCGAGAGCTCACAATTTATTGTGAGCTCTCATTCATACAATACATGGTAAATATCCCGTTTATAACGTTAACTCTTTTATCGATATTATCGATACCGCTTATCGATACAAATAAGACCCGCGAGTGTAAGAGAGAGAGCAAAACATTCGCTGACCTGCTGCTGATCACCGTTTTACAACCCAGTCAGCAGCGAATAAAAAACGTTCATCTATAAATGTTCATGTTTTAAACGCATTAAGTCGTCTTGGTATACCTGTATCCCAAACAAAATTTTCGTAAAACCGCCGTGGCATACGGGTATACCATGGCTTAAACAAATAACGGTCGAAATATATATATGTTAACAATTCAAATATGGAATATATTTCAGCTTGTGTGTTGTGTTATTTAGGTTGATAAGGACCTGAAGAACATTTTTACATAACAATTTGAATGATGCCAGATCAGCAGGCCTAGACAAAATTCAAACAGGCGTGTTTCCGCACACGCTACAGACCAAAATGTGCCTACGAACTTAGCCCGACGTCACGTGACTTTTCCACAGGTAATGTCAACGTCTTACATTTTGGAGTTGTCGTTTGGCGTTAACGATTACAGAAACATCTTTTGTCTAGGCCTGCAGATCGGTAATATAAACAAAAGTGCGACTGTGACTTGTTTTCGAGTTGTATGCATGTACATATCTGCGAGCGTATTATTTAGTAAACGGTAGTAGTATTAGTGCCATTTCGAGGAACACCCCTAAGGAAAGGCTTATAATCGTTAACACACAAATTTTTAACTTTTATATTGTTGTTGTTGTTGTATATAAAAATAAGTCGGGTTTTCCTTCCTGACGCTATAACTCCAGAACGCACGAACCGATTTCCACGGTTTTGCATTCGTTGGAAAGGTCTCGGGCTCCGTGAGGTTTATAGTAATGAAAATTCAGGAAAAATTTAAAAAGAAAAGCGGGATAATCTTTTTTCACATACAGCGCCATCTCTGATACATAGCATGTACTACAAACCAATATTTTAAGTAGATGGCGCCAAACAAAATGTTACATAAAACGAAGCCATCTGGTGGCGAAACGGAGTTCGCAGGGTTTGCTAGTATTGTATATTGTTGTATGTGTATTGGAGGTTGCATATCGGTGGTGAGAGGGCTATGAACATAACCTATAGTAGCCAATTTCACCAGTTGGGCTTCTTGTGGTGTATGGTCCACTGTTGGTAGGTGTTGTTGGGGTCGCACGGCGCTAGTGCGAGTTGTCGCGAGTGCGGCTGCAGCGTGAGGCAGTAGCCGTGCAGGCGGTGGGTCACGTGACCTGTACTTGGCTCGAAGCTGGATAACAATAGTGCCACAATCAATTAATGTACACTTTTCTATACTAAAAACTAAAAATAGGATGGCGCAATAGAACGTGCATATTTAAAAAAAATTGTCTTTATGTTTGATGTATCCCCACAAAAAATAACAGTTTGCAATAATTTCCGTTTGCGGTTAGAGGAGGGCCGTCGTAGAGAAGGTAATTATTTAGTTAATAATGACCCTCTCTACGATATTCTAAAAAATAAACTTCAGTTAATACTTTACAATGCCTCAGTTTTATTTTAACTATACCGTTTGTATTTATTTTACATATATTTTTTTATATATGCACTTGCTATTGCGCCACTCTATATTTTAAAGAGAAAAAATATTTGTTTGTTTGAATTAAATAGGCTTGGAAACTACTGGAGCGATTTGAAAAATTATTTTACCTTTAGACCTCACCTTTCACCTTTAATCTACATTATCCCTGATGAACATATGCTATATTTTTTGATTCATCATCATCATCCATTAAAATGCGGGTGAAACTGCGAAGCGCATATTTTTTTATATGACAATATTTTAAATCGTATAGATTTTTTATTTTATTAGGTACTGGTACAAGCACGAGGTCCACCTTTTTTTAGTGGTTCATCAAAATGACTCCCTCTCGCCTGATGGAAAGTGAAGATGGAATCAAGAAACAATGCCCATTAGTACAGCCGTAAGCTGCACTAATCGCCACCCCTATGATGACCCGACAGATGCTTGTGGTAACCTCTGCCTAGAACAGATGAATTTCGTCACAAGTAATGAACTGCAATGTGCCCGTAGCCCTAAAACATTTAGTTTTAAGTCTTGTGCTTGTAATTTCGCCGGCAACTATACATTCAAACCAAAACGCAGTATTGCGCACATTACTGCTTCACGGTAGAAAAGGTAGGTGGCAGTACTATATCGGACGAACTCATCACATAGAGTTCTACTGCTCTAGAATTTGTGAGGTTACCGTTACGTACCTCCAAGGTCCGTCGACAGTCCCGAGACGGCAGATAGCTTGCTTTACGCTTTCTGCATCCGCTTCCACGCAGCGCTCGCCGACGCCGAGCTGTCCGGCTGCGTTCAAACGGAACAACTGGCTGTTTCCCGACCCGTGGCAAGCCGAAGTACCTGCAAACATCATAGAGAAACATTAAAGACTTGATTTTGTTCCATGGCTCCTGAGTACTACAGATTTGTATAGAAAACTACAAATTAAAACAGTCAATAATGAAATAAACCTTTTATCAGCTAACTGGACTTATTATTATTGTTATTGATAATTTTCTTTCTGTGGTATTTCAGAATAATACTCTTGTCAGCATTTAAAATTACTCCAATATCATTAAACCATTATTTAAGAATACACAAAGCGTTATACATTTTTATTTCTAATTTACTAGTATCTTTATATGTGTCACTTACTCCCACATGTGTATCGTCTGCAAATAAGCTAGTGTAAGTCCAATCTGGTATCGCAGTTACTAGGTCATTGACGGATATAAGAAACAGTATTGGCCCTAATATTGAACCTTGCGGTATACCTATATCTACATTGTTAGCTACCGAATTCACTCCGTTTACGGATACAACTTGACTCCGGTTTCATAGATTATTGCGCATCATGTTCAGTTCTAAACCTTCATACCCTTAATACTGGAGTTTTGCTATCAATATTTCATGGCGTAAACAGTCAAATGCTTTGGACAAATCGCAGTATATACTTACGCACTTCTGCGATTTATTCATAGATTCAACAATATAATAAATTACTTTTACAATAGCCATTTCTGTTGATCTACCTGCGTTGATTCAATTTAGGCATCAAAGGCGCACTTATGAAAGTCAATTATTATATGTACTTTAAAGTCTATATCGCCGCGTTATTCCAAGCATCTTTGTCTTCTATATAATGTCGGATTTTATAATATGCTTTTTTTTATAAATCGTGTGTTTTGGGATTTTATAGTAAATCACTATTTAACTTATACGAGGGCTGCACTAAAAGTATCGGGAATGGAATATTTCCACTGTTCCTGTCATATTAAAATCTTTTTAATTGAAAACTCCTTGGTTTAAAAAAATCGAATACCATTTATTTATTTCAAAAAAGATTCTCGGTCTTGTCACAAGGTTTTGTCAAACTTGTTTAGTCGTTGAGAAAATTCAAGAGCGATGATATATTTATGACTTTCGAAGTGGTTTAACACAAAAACAGTATGTTGACCGGATGATTTCTGCATTTGGTGATGAAGCCCCATCCAAAACCACAATTTATCGCTGGTTTGCTGAATTTCAACGTGGACGTGTCAAGCTCAGTGATGATCCCCGTCAAGGTCGTCCAAAAACTGCAGTCACCCAAGAAAACGTTGATGCTGTGCGTAAGCTGATTGAGGAAGATCGACATGACATACCGCGAAATTCAGGCAACTTTAGACATTGGCATGAGTCAAATACAAATAATCTTGCATGAACAATTAGGTGTAAAAAAGTTGTTTGCCCGATGGATACCGCATTCGCTCTGTGAAGAGCAAAAAGGGGCTCGCGTTACTTGGTGCTCCTAGATATACGCGTACGTACCCGAAACAAAAAACCAAAACTAGTTCGGGTGTTCGAAAATGAGTTAAAGCCAACAAAAATTGTTCGTTCACGGATATTTGCAAAAAAATGGTGGCCGCGTTTAAAACCGGCCATGTTACGACTATTCCTCTTGAGGGACAAAGAACGGTTAATGCAGAATGGTATGCTAGCATTTGTTTGCCACAGGTCGTTTCTGAACTCCGTAAAGAGAACTGCAACCGCCGCATCATACTCCATCACGACAATGCGAGTTTTCACACCGCGCTCAGAACAAAAGAGTTTTTAGAGCAAGAAAACATAGAATTATTAGACCATCCGCCGTACAGCCCCGACCTAAGCCCTAATGATTTCTATACTTTCCCTAAAATAAAGAATAAATAGCGTAGACAGAGATTTTCATCACCTAAAGAAGCTGTGGACGCCTACAAAACGGCCATTTTAGAGACCCCAACTTCCGAATGGAATGGTTGCTTCAATGATTGGTTCCATCGTATGGAAAAATGTGTCAAATTTCGCGGAGAATACTTCGAAAAGCAATAAATACATTTTTAAATAGTAATGTTGTGTCACTTCCTTGATTCCCGAAATTTTCAGTGCCGCCCTCGTATTTATGTAATTTTTACACATACATTATATTTGCAAATACATATAAGGAAGTCAAAGTTTCTTTAAATAAATCTCAGATTCGCGGGGACCCATTTCGTATATAGCCCGAATAGCACGTTTTGTAGGATAAAGATGGTCTCTATGTCAGCCGCTGAACCCCATAGCAATATCCCATATGACATTACGCTGTGGAAATATGCAAAGCAAAGTATACTAACCGCGCCGTAGAAATGTCTGCTAGTTATTTTATTTTACGTACCGCATATGCAGCAGAACTGAGTCTCCCAAACAGTGCATTTATATGGAACCCATTGTAATTTTGCGCCAATTTTAATGCCTAGGAAGACTGTTGCCTTGTCCAATCGAATTGTGATACAGTAAACAGTTTATTTCCTTCGAAGTACTTGACGGCTCTATTTTTGATAACTGACTCGAGTATTTTTATAGTGTAGGTAATATGCAAACTGGTCTGTAGTTTCCAAGCTCGGATGATTCTCCTTTTTATGCAGAGGTATGACTCACCCAGGTTTAAGACACTCTGAGAATATTCCTTTATCTAAATAATCATTAACTACAACCTACAACATATAATAATTCAAATACCTATTCATTATTTAGAAGTAATCTTCTTAATGTCTTTGTTTTTTTTTATGATTTTGTTCACAGACTCAATGGGTCCGTGGCATTGCTTACATTTATATTTTAAACTTATATTTTTTTTTATAATTACTAACGGAATACAGGACACTTTTGTTTTCTTAACTAAACTTACATAATGCATTTGTGAAGGCCTGAAGTACACTTTGAAAACTTACTTAGCTTGAAGGGCACAATACGATAAGAGCATGAAGGGCCAAAATATTTTTATTATTTTTAAATTCTTAGCCTGAGGGGCACATACAATTTAAGAAGAGGCCAGAGGGGCATTTGTGCTTTTTTTTGTACACAAATAGACTTTTAACTAATTTCTAAATATCGTACATACCGAGAGCATACCGGCTCCCGCAAGCAGCGCCCGTTGACGAGCTTGACACGTGTGCCAGCCATCGCCCTCCTCAACAAATATTTGAGGGAAGAGGACGACCCGCCACACGACGCCGCCGCGAGAAGAACCCTTTTAGTGAGCGTGAATGCTCAAGGTATACACGCATACATAATACAAAAGCCTAAGCTTGTCTAATTTTTTTTTATAACTAATTTTTATTTAAGTCATGTCTTTGTGTTCATATCGTATATGTCCGGTGCCGATTTTTGTTTCATGCCATTCACAATCGTCCGTAATTCTTTGTAATATACTGCGTCAAATTTAATAATGCTGGAAGGTTTACTGCCTAAATCTAGGTTTTGCATATAGGTACTTGTCAGTATGAATTTCAGTTTATGAACAATATTCGTGAATACATTATTAAATCGAATCTGCTATTACTTTGCCATCCACTACTTCGTCCCCATCTTCATTTATGTTTGCCTGTATCTCCTTTTTCTTCTTCATGTTTCTATTACATCTTATTTGCTCGTTAATGATACGCAAAGTTTCTTTAATTTTGTTATTAGAACTTTTAATTCTGTGTTGATATTGTAATTTCTTAGCTGCTTTAAAGATTGTTCGTAAAATTCGGTGTTGAAGCTCTTGCACCATCTCCACTATCGCCAAATTGTTTTTCGATAGTTCAATACCTTCTGTGGTTATTTTTTTTTTGTAAAATTTAATACACGCGTTTTTTTCTTAGGAAAAGTTATTTTGTAGTAAAATATGATAGCGTATTGAAAAATTTTCATTCTCATGTTTGGGTTTACACATTACTTGAGAATTTAAAGTAGCATAATCTTTTTTATCAGATAATTTAAAATAATAAAAATAACTAAAATTGCTATGTGACTTGATTCTGGTATAATAAAAAATAGGTTTACTAACGTTACTGTCTTAGGGGAAAAAATGTAGTTACTTTATGGTCAGAAAGCTTATTATTTAATACAATGCCTTTACAGCATTCAATATTTACTATAAAGATGCCAATACAAGTGGCACATATACCCATTTAAAATTAAAATCTATTCAAGATTACTAAACATTTCTTAATGTTACTACGAGGACGGCACTGAAAATTTCGGGAATCAAGGAAGTGACACAACATTACTATTTAAAAATGTATTTATTGCTTTTCGAAGTATTCTCCGCGAATTTTGACACATTTTTCCATACGATGGAACCAATCATTGAAGCAACCATTCCATTCGGAAGTTGGGGTCTCCAATGGCCGTTTTGTAGGCGTCCACAGCTTCTTCAGGTGATGAAAATCTCTGTCCACGCAATTTATTCTTTATTTTAGGGAAAGTATAGAAATCATTAGGGCTTAGGTCGGGGCTGTACGGCCGATGGTCTAATAATTCAGCCAAAGCCTGAAGGCACCAGCACACCAGTCAGTTCTGTGGCTCAGCCCCCATGCGACTCAGATAATGTTACCCAGCGTAATATCTCTAAGGCAAAGCCTCGCCGTAAATCGTCTAATGACATTCCTGATGAGGCCCTCGACTCAAGCAACAGAGATATTCGCGCTATTATAAGAGAAGAAATGACGCTCGCATTGAAAAGCATAACAAAGGAGCTGCAAAACGTTGGTGATAAAGTTTCATCTTTCGAACAGTCGCTAACGTTTTTCAATAATTGCTATGAAGAGTTAAAGAAAAGTTTCGAAGATAAATCTATAGTCATAGACCAGCTTCAGAAAAGTAACGTTGAACTAAAATCGAAGATAGTAGAACTAGAGAAGGGTTTTAATGGTCGACTGAACCTCGTAGAGCAGCACCAGCGCGAGTGTAACGTGGAAATAAATGGGGTGCCAGAGAGTCGTTCTGAAAATGTTCTCAAAATAGTAGAGCATCTTGCAATGAAGATAGAATATCCTATTTCTCAAACAGATATCGTTCATGTATCACGAGTTGCAAAATTAAACAAGGAGAGTACCAGGCCACGCACGATAATCTTGAAATTACGAACCCGACTTTTGCGTGACAACATGCTAGCTGGTGTTCAGAGGTTCAATAAGAATAACCCTCGTGATAAAATGAACACGCATCATCTCGGGCTTGGAGGGGACGGCGTTCCTATTTACGTATCTGAACACTTAAGCCCTGCTAATAAGTATCTTCATGCAGCTGTCCGAAGGAAAGCGAAGGAGCTTGGATACAAGTTTGTTTGGGTCCGCGACGGGAGGATCTACACAAGAAAAGACGAAACTAGCCCGGCGCTCCAAATACGTACCGAGGACAGTACGTTCTTCACAATGACCCGGTGATAACTTATATATATAATAGTAAAGTTTTCTGCGTCAACTATATATAAAAATGGCTACTATCTATTATCAAAATGTACGTGGCATGAGAACAAAAACACATAACATATTTAATAGCATACTGCAAAGTTCTTATGATATATTGTCGTTTACTGAAACTTGGCTGACTTCAAGCATCAACAGCAGTGAATTTATAGATTCTCGGTATGTTGTGCATCGACGAGATCGTGTATGCTCTGACACTACTACTCATTTAAAACAAGACGGTGGAGGAGTGTTGATTGCAGTTTCAAGTAAATTCAAGTCCACTCGTCTACATACATGGGAATCAAGTTGCGAAGATGTTTGGGTACTAGTGGAAATGGGTGCTGGTAAAAATACTAAGAAAGTAGCTATTTGTACTGTGTATATCCCTTCTCCTGCTAAAATAGAAGTACTAAGTGCCTTCTTGGATAACGCTAATAATTTTGTGAACGAAGTTGATGAGGTTTTACTGTTAGGAGATTTTAATCTACCTTTTATAAATTGGACCAAATGTAATAATTTAATAACTCCTTCTAACTACAGTAATATATTAGGCAATGCACTAGTTGATTTCATATCTATGTCAAACATGAACCAATTTAATTATATTCACAACGAAGATGATAGACTATTAGACCTTGTTATTAGTACAGTGGCAGATATTTCTGTAACTGCACCACTTGATTGCTTGAGTAAACTGGATCGTAAGCATCCCCCCTTATCACTCACATTACCAAACTACGAACTGAAGTTTCTTCGTCCAAAGTCGTCATCTGAATTTAATTTTTATAAAGCAGATTTCAATGGTATTACATTATATCTGAAAAACAAAGATTGGATAGAAGTTTTTAAAGATTGCAAATCAGTGAACGAAATGGTATCATCCTTTTACACTATATTAGGTATAGTTATCGATAAATTTGTCCCTAAATATAAGTACATTAGAAACAAATTCCCTCCCTGGTTTAATAACTCCTTAGTTAAATTACTGGCTGAAAAAAACAAATTAAGAGTAAAATATCGTAAATATAATAACCCTCGTGACTTGATAGAATTCAATATTTTAAGAGAACGTAGCCATCGGTTGTTCAACACACTACATTCGAATTACCTCCGGAAAACGGAGGAAGACATTGTAAAAAATCCAAAAAAATTTTGGCGCTTTATAAAAAACAAACGGAAAGCGCGGTCTTCTTTCCCCGCAGAAATGCACATGAAAGAAAAAACTGCTAACACTGGTAAAGCCATAGCTAACCTGTTCGCCAATAATTTTCTTATGGCTTTTACATCCCATACTAACACCACATCAAAGGGACGTGACATTTGTGCACCTTACTATAAATATCAGCATAACTGTATTGGTAAAATAAAATTTACAGAACGTGAAGTCTTCAACAAAATTAGGCAATTAGATGTACTTAAGGGACCTGGTCCCGATGGCATACCACTACTCCTAGTCAAGCGTTGTGCCTCTGCACTATCGTTACCACTGACACTCATAATGAATTACTCCTTGTTGCTAGGAGAGTTTCCTGATGAATGGAAAAAAGCCAAGATTATACCTCTTCATAAAAAAGGCAACGCTGATGACGTAACGAACTATAGACCAATCTCTATTTTGTCTTGTTTTTCCAAATTATTCGAATCGCTTATATGTCCGATAATCTCTCATCACTCTGGCCACCTCTTATCAGAACATCAGCATGGTTTCTTGAAAGGTCGCTCTGTTGAAACAAATCTTGTTAGCTTCGTTTCAGACTTGTCTCGAGAAGTTGATAAGGGAAATCAAATCGATGCAGTCTATACTGATTTTAGCAGTGCGTTTGACAAAGTTAGTCATTGCTTGTTAATTAAGAAGCTGGAAGGCATCGGGTTCCATGGATCTGTTCTAAATTGGTTTCGGTCTTATCTAAAAAAAAGAGAACAAGTAGTGTTTGTTGATGGATACGAATCGGAAACTTATTACGCTGAATCAGGTGTTCCACAAGGATCACATTTGGGACCTATCCTTTTTTCGATATTCATCAACGATATTACTATGCACATAAAGCATTGCAATTTTAAATTATTCGCAGATGACCTCAAAATTTACAAAGTAGTTAAAGGTGATGCAGATATGAATCTTATTCAAAGCGACATCAATCATATAAATGAATGGTGTGACATTAACCAAATGCACCTTAATGTCAAAAAATGTTATTATATTAAATATACCCGCAAGAAAAACACTATAAATTCGGTTTATACTTTAGATGATGTTTCATTGCAGGAGGTTAGTGAAATGCGTGACTTGGGAGTTTTAATTGATAGTAAATTGACTTTTAAAGCGCATATAGAGTCGGTGGTTAAAAAAGCGGCTCAACAGCTTGGTTTTATAAGACGTAATACTAAAAATTTCAAATCATATCGTACTAAATTTTCACTATATAACTCCATGGTGCGCAGTCATCTAGAGTTCGCAAGCGTGACATGGAGTCCTTTCTACACATCGCACTCTCAGCGCATCGAAAGTATTCAACGAGCCTTCACTAGATCTTTGGCCTTTTCTTGTTCTGGAATTTCTCATAGAAGTCCTTACGAAAATCGTTTATCTTTCTTTAAAATGCATAAATTGCGTGACAGAAGGAAATTTCGTGACCTTATCTTTCTTCACAAATCAATTCATAGCTTCACAGATTGTCCCGCAATTCTAAATTACATTTACTTAAACGTTCCTTACCATTATCCACGCCAGCAAATCTCAAAAATTTTTCAAATCCCATTAGCCAAAACAAACTTAGGATGTAATTCTCCTCTACTGAGGATATGCCGTACATACAATGAATTAAATACTTCCACGAATGATCTTGACATCTTTCACGACTCATTGAATGTGTTCAGGAGTAAATTATCTAGGTTCCTAAATGTAAGCATGTCCTAAAATCAATATATAATTTAGTTATTTTTTTTTTCTGTTTATTCTTACTTTTTTTTGTTAATTTGTATTAAAATAAAAATATCATGTAAAATTTAGTTATATTTATAATAAAATCATAAGAATATTTATTGTTAAATAATTTGCAGGATGCAGTGTGCACTGCATTTATTCATTAAGTTAGACACTGTGTATACCTACTAGATCTGTGCTCACTGTTATTGCATTGTACCAACCATTCTTAGTTTTATTTTATTTAATTTTATTATTATCTTCTGTCTAACCACTCATTTAACAGCGAATGTTGTAAACACCTGTAAAAGGTATACATATCAGAATAATATATTAAAATAGAATGTTATTATCTAAATAAGGTTAATATGTATACTGTTGGTGTTTCATAATAATAAATAAATAAATAAATTATATGTTTTCTTGCTCTAAAAACTCTTTTGTTCTGAGCGCGGTGTGAGAACTCGCATTGTCGTGATGGAGGATGATGCGGCGCTTGCAGTTCTCTTTACGGAGTTCAGAAACGACCTGTGGCAAACAAATGCTAGCATACCATTCTGCATTAACCGTTCTTTGTCCCTCAAGAGGAATAGTCGTAACATGTCTGGTTTCGGAGACAAACGTGGCCACTATTTTTTTGCAACACTTCGTGAACGAACATTTTTTGTTGGCTTTAACTCATTTTCGAACACCCAAACTCGTGACTGGTTTTTTGTTTCGGGTTCGTACGCGTATATCCAGGATTCGTCACCTGATACGATGTTGTATACAGCATTTGAGGATCCTGCGTGGAATCTTTCGAGAGTTCTGACGCACCAAGTAACGCGAGCCGCTTTTTGCTCTTCACAGAGCGAATGCGGTATCCTAACGGGAAATAACTTTTTTACACCTAATTGTTCATGCAAGATTATTTGTATTTGACTCATGCCAATGTCAAGTAAAGTTGCCTGAATTTCGCGGTATGTCACATGTCGATCTTCCTCAATCAGCTTCAACGTTTTCTTGGTTGACTGCAGTTTTTGGACGACCTTGACGGGGATCATCACTGGGCTTGACACGTCCACGTTGAAATTCAGCAAACCAGCGATAAATTGTGGTTTTGGATGGGGCTTCATCACCAAATGCAGAAATCATCCGGTCAACACACTGTTTTTGTGTTAAACCACTACGAAAGTCATAATAAATCATCGCTCTTGAATTTTCTCGAGTCAATTCCATTTTCTCAACGACTAAACAAGTTTGACAAAACCTTGTGACAAGACCGAGAATCTTTTTTTAAATAAATAAATGGTGTTCGATATTTAAAACCAAGGAGTTTTCAATTAAAAAGATTTTAATATGACAGGAACAGTGGAAATATTCCATTCCCGATACTTTTAGTGCAGCCCTCGTACTTATCCATTTTTAAGACATTTAAATTAAAGTCGCCTGCTAGTATAACTTGGTTTCCTTCCCTGCATAATTTATTATATAAGCATAATTTATTTATTATTTATATAATTATTTTTGTTATCATTATATGTTCTCAATTCAATTGCAGTCAATTTAAAGTTCATTTCAAATGTTAATTTATTAATGTAATTTTTTTATTGGTGTATACTTCCGAGGTGGTCCCATTTAAATTTCATCAATTTCGGTTGTCTCTAGAGTTATACTCCAATAACTGAAAAGTGTTTCGCCTGATATCCTTATTGACGGTGAATGACAATCATCCCGTAAGTAGCAAGGGTCACTAAAAAGGTTGAAATAAATTTGTTTACCAAAATATGGATGAAATATTTTTTGGTATTTAAGTATACATAACTTATTATTGTCGAGTATATCGGGTCCGGACTATTATTATCGGTTACACGAGCTACTATACAGTTTACGATAAAATTGAAGATACTACATAACAGCACAAAAGCATTTGACAGTTATCATTCAGATTTTTATCAAATTTTAATTAAGATAATTGATAAAATTTAATAACACAACCAAAAGGGTTTTATCAGATCTAATAATAACCTATTCTGAGTAATTCGAAAGCAATAGGTAGCTGTTCTAAAATGTACTTACTTCTTCAGTTTATTTTATCTTTTAAATACTATCTTTTATTTCAAACAGGTTTGTTTAATGGTTAAAGATAAAAAATCGTAAAAATTAAATGAGTAGAGTTTTAAATGTCTATTAAAGTTTATGGTATAATGACTGTTTGTATTTTAAATAGGGCCTAAGCTTGACTTGTCATGTCATGACAATCCGGAGCCGAAATAAGACAAAATATTTTTTGGATTCGGAGGCTTGGTTGTTAATAAAATGGTTCCAACAAATAGAATGTATGAATGAATAAATCGTTCAATAGTTCGGTCATATAGTTCTTTATAGGTACGTGATAGTGCTGTCGGTCTCAGCGTCATGATACATGAAGTAAATTACAATTTCAAATCAATTTTGTTTTATGTAGTGTACGGGGTGTGTCTCCACAACGGCATTTCAAGCAGAAGCCATGGCCCTGCTACTTGCTGCTACGGCAATATCACGCCTAAATTCAAAAAGTGAGGACAAGCTACTGGCATTCATCACGGATAGTGCAGCAGTCATTCACGCACTGAGAAGACCGGTCAAGAGTCCTAACGGAATGTCATGCTGCACTCTAAAGACTGTCACAGAAGTACAAAATAATTTTTGCATGGATAAAGGGACATGGCCTTTGTTCTGGTTATAGAAGGGCAGATATAATAGCTAAAGAAGGAGCCAAAAAGCAAGGTAGCATTGAGGAAATGGAACTCTGCAGACCATCAGCAATGGAAGTGCGGAATCTCCTGAGTCGCTACACCGAGAGAAAACACCAAAACTGTTGGGATGACAGAAAGGACTGTAAACATGCGAAATCCATGTTTCCAATCCTAAACAAAAATACTACGAATTACAACGGCAGGACCTACGCCTAATAGTGGGCATTATCACTGGTCACTGTAATCTAAATTACCAGTCATACAATATTGGAGTAACAGACAGCCCTCTATGTAGAGGTTGTCTGCAGGAAAACGAGACCGTGGAGCATGTGTTGCTGCACTGTAGTGCTACGGAAGAAATCAGAGCAAAAACAGGATTACTGGAGGTCCACTCCAGAACGCATGATGCATCATCAGCTTCATCGACGATTGTTCATACAACATCTCAAACTACACTGGAGCAGTTGTGCCAGCAACCCAAGGCCATACTCCGCTATGTGAAGGAGTTAGGCTGGCTTGAGTAAATGCTGGCAGGGGGGAATGCACAAAACACCCCAAGCCCGCTTGGGGTCGGCAGTCAGTGTAGGACTCATCGCCCCCAAAACGAATAAGAATAAGGGGTGTGTGTGTATATAGACCAATATGCAGCAAATATCATTGTAGAATAAATGTGTTTAACCATTAACTACCATACTAGCTAACCTATCTGCAGCGTAGCTCGTGTGGACTCAAGGGATATGATGCCTCTAAAAGAAAAGTAGCCTTAGTTACTCCTACCATAAGCTATATGCCAGTGAAAGTCCCGTTAAAATCGATCTAGCCATATCTGAGATTGTCCGGAATGACAGACGGACTAAGATTTCAAAATAGTTATTTTAGTTAGAAGTATTGAATATACTTTCATATGCATATACTAATATGCTATTATTTTGACCTGTAAACAGACACATTTTGATGTATTGTATATTATTGTATAAATAATTGAAGAATAGACTTACCGATATATGCTGGTGCACCTTTCCCCATAGTGTCCATACAGGCGCCGGTAGCTTTATTCTTCACCATTCCCCAGTACACGTTCTTTGGCAACTTCGGAAACTTGTCGTACACGTCATAGGCAACATTCTCCATAAACCAACCAAAGTCTTTACACTGCAATCTCTCTTTCAACGCCACTTGGTCAGTGATATCTCCCATATCCAAATAACGGGCCATGGGCTCTCGCGTATAGAAATACTCCTTATGCTCTTCATCAAACCACGTCTCTATGACACGCTTGTAGTTTATTGTTATCAAAGAACCTTTACGGTCTTTGGCTAAATTGCCGAAGGAGTAAGGCATGAAAGCTCGATACACGTGTCCCACTCTAGCACAAGGCACCCATTCAATGCTTCCACCACATTGCCATATCTTAAAACTCAGTTCGAAGTTTTCACCACCCCATACGAGTAAACCGGGATCGTACGCGCCTATTTCTAGAAAATATCGCCTGTTGATAGCGAATAGGCCTCCAGCGTGCGTAGGGCTCTTGTAAGGTTCAGATTTGTGCTTGTGAATGTTGGCTTCCTTATCGGGTACTTCGTTTTCTTTGTAGAGCATGCCCCATTCGAATATACCGCGGTAGTTTGCGCCGTGTTGGTAAACGGGTCGGTATTCAAAAGTTCTGTGATCGATGCCGTCTATTACTGGAACGGTCATGATGCGGTAGTCGCGGTATATCGGAGCGAGCAATGGTGGCAGCCAGTTTACGTTAACTTCACAATGTGCATCCAGGAATACTATCACCTGTAAGACATTATTGATACTTATTACGACACAAATGGCGCTATTATAAAACGTGGAATAAATTTAATTTAGTTAAACTATGGTTTAAGCAAATTTCCTGTGTGAAATTCTCCTAAGCCAGTGTTTCTTAACTGGTGGTCCCTGTAAGCAACCGTATCTTTTTGTCTGCTAAAACATCCAAATTAAAAGATACATTCGATACAGGTAATCTTGATGATTTTGCCTAAAAGCAGACTATTTTCTTTTACTAAGGTTGAAGAAACACTGATACTGAGATCTGAAAATTCAGATGTACGTAAAGAGTATGCCACAAAAATAGCATTAATATATTAATAATTATACATCCTAGTGATATAAAATTAACATTAAATATTAAAATACTGTTTGCTTTGGACAAGTGGATAGTTTTATTTACATATTGAATAACTATTTATACATTTACATTTACTGTATATACTCCAAACAATTGGTCATGGCAAGACAAATATTTCTTGCAATGATCTCTCATTACTAAAAGGTTAAGAACCGCTGCCTTAAACCATGGTTTAAACTCGAGACTATGTTTAGTCTAGGTTTATACTAAGGCGACATGTGTTTGCAATCTATGTTGTAATAGTAACACAGTGCCGAATGAAGTTACGATACGAGAGAAGTTACGATCTTGGTTATCGAGTGAAATTAATGGCATGATTTATGTCTATGTCGCGAATTGCCAATATCGTATTATGGCTACTTTTTAATGTGACCACTTTGATAAATCACTCGTTTCACATACTTTTATATTTATATTAATATAGTTTACTGCTTGCGCCCCGCGGTTTAACCCGCTTAGTGGTTGATTATGATGATGAAAAGTGTCCTTCTGTTATTCCAGCGCCTCATATATGTACGTACCAAATTTCATTAAAAATTGGTATGATGCATGAAGAACTCACAAACATACAAACACACTCAGAAGCATTTTCATTACTTTCTAACATGCTTGGAAATTTGAGCATTATTTTGACAACCGTATTCGAGATAAATAGAAATTGCAGTACTGACCAAATGCATGCGAACGTATGAAAACTCATATTTGTCGTGGTTTAGCGGACTAATAAATTAGATAGTATACTCTAATATAATATATATATAATCTGTCGTAATTTTAAAATGGAACGATCTTTTCCTCCAAACCATGGCAACCAAGGAAACAACTTATTAAAGGTTTTATTTAAATTTTGAAATGGCTTGCGTATAAAAAGCTGTAAATTGAAAAATTATGTGCAAAAACAAAAGCAAAAACAAATGTACACTTTAAGGTATAAATTATTACAGTATTAATTTTTTAAAGCACTAACGCTTGCTTTAGCAATCTCAAACATTGAAATTTATAGAGAGAAAAATTCCATCCTTAAATAAATCCTTCTATAAAATTACAATGGCTGCGATGTCAATCCGAAAGTTTAAGTATTTCTTAATAATGCTTCTTCCGGTTGGATGGTACTGTTAAACTGTCCAATAGATCTCGCTCCGTCCCCACAAGACGGTTAGTCAAATAGAGAGTTAAAATTCGATGCTCGGACCAGAACCTCAGTGGCCTAGTTGGTCAATGGCGTCTGACACGGAGAGTCAGAAGACGCGGGTTCGAATCCCGTCCGAGGATGGAATTTATCTCTCTATAAATTTCAATGTATAAATTATTGTTGTTCCGTTTTCGTCATTGATCTTGAAAAGTAATTACATTTTCCACGCATTAATTGAGAAAAGAACTATATAAGGCTTGGCGACAACTAGATGGATTTACGTATGTGTGCCTCGGATTCGCCTCAGACCACATTTACACGTTCGTGCATCAATGCCTTTTTAGCTGCCCGCTGCAGTAATGTACTACATCGTATTTGTGAACTGTGCCACCAATTCCTTACCAATACACATGTGTGTTATTATAATGTAGCTATAAGGGTGGTGCTATGAATGTGTGTGACCAGGCGTCCACGCATGTAGGAGGTCTATCGGTGAGTGATGTATGAGTACGGACCTCGCCAGTGGCTTCCTGGGCGCCACGAGACCTGGTGCGGATGAGCCCCTCGCGACGGGCGTTCCGGATGACCCGCACTTTGCCCTTCCACCGCTTGATGTAGTTGTCCAGATTGCTCTTCAGGTTGTCCTTGTCTGAGAAGTCGTCAACCTGAAACATGAATCCTTCATTAGAGCCCGTTTCACGAAAGACGTCCCTCAGTTGTGACGCTAGTGTCTATGCAATAAAGCTGGAAATCCATCTTTATGTATGTGGCTTAGTTAGTTCCAATGAAAACCGTGGGTCATCTTTCGTGAGACAGACTCTACACACTGTTTTCAACTGACTTCCTAAAAAGGAGGAGGTTTTCAAGTCGACGCGTATTTTTTATGTATAATCACGCATAACTTATGAAAGAGTTTTTAAACTACTATTTTGATAATATTTTTTGGTTTGGTAGAGTATACTTCTAAGATGGTCCCATTTAAATTTTCATCATATTCGTTCAAGCTGTTTTTGAGTTACAACCGATAACTGAAAAATGTTTCGCATAACCTTGATGATATCGTAATTGATGGTGAATTACAATCGACTAATAAATGGAACACTAACAAGTGTTCCTCAACTCAACAAAGTGACTTCAACACTTCTGAACTATCATGGTACCGATTTCAACAAGTTATTTTACACTTTTTAGTGTTGAAGTCGGTTTTATTTTAAAGTACAAATATTTTTAACAAATACACCTAAGTATTACCAATTCCCGAAGGAGCTGTGAGATAACAGATGTCTGTTTGATCAATTCTCTCATTCATATTCTTATCCCATACCATAGCCAAGTTTTACTTAGCATGATTTTCGTTCCTTCCCCATGGCACCCCAAAAAGACACCGCCATGTGTCATGGGGAATGACTGTTCGCAATGACATATATAATACTGTTCAGTGTTCACAGTTGCCCAACTTCATCCATGTGAAAACCTGAGATGATAAAAGCCTATGAATCTCTCATATCTCTATCATCTATTACTATAATCTATCTCTATCCATTCATTTATTTAAAATGTATATGAGACCACCTCTGAAGTATGATCATCATAATCTCAGCCGTAGGACGTCCACTGCTGAACCATAGGCCACCCCCATAATATTCCAAAAGGACCAGTTGGAAGCGGCCTGCATCCAACGTCATCTATTTTGGGTTGGCGGTGGTTCGTGGTATCCACTCCAGAACCTTCCGATCCGATGGGACAGGCTACATAGCACGCAGAACAGATGGCCGATGGGCCTGTCCACTGCCACTTCAACTGGATTATCTTCTGGGCTATGTCGTTGACTTTAGTTCGTCTACGGATCTCCTCATTTCTGATTCGATCGCGTAGAGAAACCTCGAGCATAGCCGTCTCCATAGCTCGTTGTGCTACTATGAGCTTGCTTATGGGGCCCATAGTAGGAAACCACGTTTTAGTGCCATATGTCGTCACTGATAACACACACTGGTCTAAGACTTTTGTCTTGAGAGAAGTATGATCTACCAAACAAAAATAAAATCAAAACCAATTCAGAATAATTGGCGGACAAATCGCGTAGCATAAATAAAAAATTACAGTCGAATTGAGAACCTCCTCCTTGAATTCGGTGGATAACATTTCGTTCCGTTGCTCCGTGCAAGAAGCACCACTCTCCAAACCCATAAACACACGTTATAATTATTAAATAATATAGGATTAGATGTGGATCACAATAACAAAAAATTTGATGTAAAGGTTTTGATATAAAATTTTGAATAAATATTTATTTTTGTATCTTTATCAAACTTTAGGTTATAGTTTTCATTCACTAGTACACCTACGTACACAGTCATACAAGAAATTTTATTGTTTCTGATCTTTTTAGGGTTTCGTGCTTATAGAGCAAAACGAAATCGTTATTACCTATGTTACTCTTCTGTCTGTATCCGCACTGAGAAAAATCGAATTCTGAGCTAAGGCGAATTAGTTCTTACACGGCTGAATTGTAATTACGTGAGGTGAGTTTGTAAGGATTACGTTTATTTTTGCTTTCTCAAGCGAAAACGTACACACGGTTTATTAGATTTAACAGATACAAACGGTTGAAATTCACGTATCGTAAGGCACTTTCCGAATAGACCTTACTCCGGTTAAATAAGCAGTCTATACTGTTAAAATCACCTTATGTTTACGACGCTTAATATGCGGCGAAAATCATAGTGATTACGGCAATATTCGCCTTATGGTAAGGTTGATTATTTATTTAGTAAGATGAAATACGCTCGCAATAAAAATGAATTCCTAAGTTAGGAAGCGACGTACATATGCGGCATTTACTAACGGCTGAAAATGATATTCATGTTATGGCAAGGTATAAAGTGCTCCTACTAAGATGCTAGCACTCTCAATGTAAGACCATCGTGCAATGACAAAAACTAATTTTGCTTCAAGCGTCTTTATTTTTATCGTACGTGAGAGCGGCGCACCACTCATTAATATTCGGCGATTACTTGCTTTTCCCCGTAAGTATTTAAATTGAGTGTAATACATTATTATATTAACATTATTAACTCCATTTTGAGTGTATTGTCTAGCCAATATGTCACTACTATAGACCACGCTAGATGGCGCTGTTCGTCTCTAACACACGCAAGTGTTTGTATCCGAGAAAGAATGGACTTAGCGCCAAATTCAAATTTTGAATAAGGTTCGGATTCGGAAACGAGAAATACAAGACAGTATTTACTTCGAATAAAAGAGTGCAGGCTACTGGAAGTGGTTTCGTGGTTTCATTGAAATCCTGAAGGTGGTAGCCCCTGGCAGTCAACTGAACCGCTATGGTCGCGGGTGCTGGTCTACAATATTTTTAAATAGGCCCAACTACTACTTACTAACGATAAATAGCGCCTCTATACTATCGAACAGCAGCTTTACCCTACGGTTAAATCAATATTAAAGTACGGCGTATTGAACAGTAAACAAGGGTATAAAACGCCTTACCGAAAGTCAAATATAACCTTATATGCAGTAAATATTGCAGTAAGAAAGTTTCATTTTAACTTACTTACGTTTAAAATCGTCTTATAAAGGTTTAAAATCATCGTCAGCTCTTCGTTGTTAACCTGACTTACCATGTTTACTGATTTTTCATTACGGCTAATCTGTTCGATAGTACGACGAAACAAATAGTATATCAAGTCATATTAATCGTATTCTACTGAAATCGCCGTAAACTACGGCGTTTATCGCTTTCTGCATAGAAGGCATTTTAGTTCGTATTATCTTTGGTCGATTGTTGCCGTCATACCAACCAAATCGGCCGTTGTTACGACGCTTTCAGCTTTAGATTTTTCCCCGTGCGTTTGCACCGAAACGTATGTTATGAAAATGTTGGCGGGTGTCATTAATTCTGTAGCACGGTTAGAACGTAGGTATTTCATTAAATATTTGAAAGGTGTTCCCGTCCACTCGTGTTGCCCCTGATTATGAGATACCTAAATATGTCCAGGGATCGGAAACCGAAATGTAACTGTTACGTCATACCAAACCCTTCAGGGAAGTAGAGGCCTATTGGTCAACAATGTAATTAATATTGTCACAAAAAATCTGTTTATTATCACATTGGGGACAGATTATCGTAGATATAATTTAATAAGAACGTTATCAGGTAAGCTTTATTGAAAACCGATTGTATTAATAACTTCTCAGGAATTATCCTTATCTGCAATTTAATTATAATCTATAAAATAGTTTCCGAATGCTCAAGTTTGTATAGGTGTAAACCGTAGACTGTATTGTTCTATGGGAAAATATTTACAAAGCCTGTTTAAACACTTTTTATACAAATTAGGTTAATCCGCGAGGATAGTACATAAAAACTTTTCTGAACAGTAGCTAACACGCGCCCGGGTACGCCCGCTTGGGTTCTACACCTAAAGCTACATATATATATATATATATATATATATATATACACATATAGCTACATTAATGTAACAGTGATAAAGGAAAACAAAAAATTATACAGAACACGGAACATAGAAAATGTGTGTTACTTCATATACGTGCATCAACAAAGTCTGCATTGTCAGATGATCAGCATACTTTTCTCCATGTATACAATCATGCACCTACCACCTTACAAACGGCCCCCGCGCACAGACACTGAATCACTATTGCAGGGGTGGAAACTGGGTGGAATCAATAATAATGATTAAAATAATAATTCAACCCCAACCACCGGTAGTTCGGATCATGCCCCACTGCCCACGGCAATCTATAATTAGGTTTTTATAATGTTTTAATTTTTATAAAAATATTGTATAAATGTAATTTTAAGCAAAGGAAATACATAATGTGAATAATATTAATGATATATTTCGTGACCAATAGATTCATAAATTACGTACATCTTATACTAACAATCACAAAATTTAGTTAGTTTAAATTAATACAAGCATCTAAAATACTAACTGTGCTATCGGAACGGGCTACAATTCTTAGATTATATTATCTGTTACTAGGCATCGAATACCAGTACCAGGACGCCTACTCAGGTTCCGATGGGGAAAGTATATGTAAAAGTAGACTTGGCGGATGTTCAAGCCTACAAATGACGAGAAATTGTACAGGACAGAAAGAGTGGTATTTCCTCGCCTCGGCCAAGTTGATATGTATTACGTTGATCGTTAAAAAAATGAAACAACACGTCATGGTTGGGATATTCATTAACTATACAGATAAGAGTGTTAGCCTTTATAGTATTTCGCAGAGATGTTTTTGTAAATACAGAATATATAGGGTGTTTGGTAGAGGGTCCGACAAACCAAATGTGCGTGTTCGTTGGCCCACTTGGACAATACAAGTTGGCCAAAAAAAAATCCCCATTTATTACAAGTATACCAACTTAGTATCTCATTGTAATAAGCAATAAATAGAGAAGTTTTTAAATGCATATCCTCCAATTGCTAAGGGTTTTTTTAGATCACTGTGTAAGTTGAAACTTATTTAATTTTTTCAATCTATGAGCTCTAAATCGGTTAGTTAGCTCTGTTTTGTATCCAATTTTGCTTTGGGTGGCCTGAAGGTATATTAGAGATTCAACTCAAAACATCCGGCCTAAAACAGATTTTACAAATGTTATGGCGGCACAATTAAAAATAAAAAATAAATTGGGGGGTCGGGGATTTTTTTTGCCCAACTTGTATTCTCCAAGTGGGCCCCCGAACACGCACATTTGGTTTGTCGGTCCCTCTACCAAACAACCTGTATATACGCGCGAATTACACTGAGGAAAAGAGCTCAACTTAAAATGTCAATAGCGGTTACCCATCCAAGTAGGCTTTAGCGAGGTTTGCTTAGTCTAATGGATTCATAAAGAACGACTACACAAGGAAACACTATCGAAGCATATCTCGATACCACGGTTTTGATTTCGAGTTTCTTGCCAATAGCGGAGACCTACACAACACGGTTTATTTATTTTATTTATTTCTACGGTACATCAGGCATTATTGTGTTCTGAAGGGTATCGTGCCGGTGACTTAGCAACTTAAGGCGCTGTCAGCTCAACGCTTGGCTACGTTTAATTTCCTTTACTTGAAATCAAGCAAGCGCATAAATCGTACAAATTTCATAAAAAATAAAGTGCACTCTTAAATAAAATAATAATCCGTCAATGTATGTGTATTAAAAATGGCTGATATGTGTCTCATGACAAACACAATAGTGAATAATGAGGAAAACTGTTTTAAAGGTGAAATTAAGTGGAATCTTAGAATTATTTTGTCATGTACTCTTGTGTGATAAAATATGTTTTCTACCGACTTACGAAAAAAGGAAGAGGTACTCAATCCGACTGTATTTTTTTATGTTTTTTACCTCAAAACTTTCGACTGGGTGAACCGATTGTCGTCGGTATTAAATTATTCAAATTGTACTTGTTGTCCATCAATGTGTATTTAGAAGTCTTAGAAATGACATATTGTTTTTTGTAGTTTTAATTAAATCGTTGTTTATGAGATAAACTAATTTAAAAGCCCTCATTTTTATCGACATCATGAATTGACAGCATATGTTTAATGCTTAATATCACATAAAGTTCGTCAGTTGTAATGAAATACATCTGTTATAGGCAGTGGTTACCGCTTAACATCAGGCTTCTTGCTTGTCCAGTTTCCTAATGAACCCGAAAACAACCCGAGCCAAATTGGTACGAATTTAGGTTTATTTTCTAAAATCTATATTGATCCGATATAATTTCGTACGAGTTTGCTTATACGAGCTCGCACTATCGGTCATTGTTTACATTCGCATTTGACGGAGCGGTAGTGATTACTTTAGGTTTTTGTAGAAAACTTGTTTTGAAAAAACGATAGGTATAAAAATGTCCACATGACATCATACTCGGATACGATGTTTTTTTTTAATAATACCGAGTGAGGAAGTCGTGACTGCGACGGGCAGGTTAGCACTACGCATGCCCGTTGCAGTTTCTTCTAGGAGCTCAATTTTTACATGACTGCGCTGCCTTATCACCAGAACACTTGAGTTCATACTAGATAAATTTCAGAGAAACTAGAACGCCCGTGCTTTTAATGCCCTTATAACCTTAATACTTTTCATTTTAACGTGGTAACGTCTTATACATCGATGAACACCGGCTGCACCCACGAAATAGTATGACTCATTGTCACGTTCCGCCTGGGACGAGCGTGGAAGTGAGAGCGCGGAACAAGCGATAGAGAGGCACGATCGCCTAAGATTCAGCTTGTCCTATAACGTTATCACGTAAAATTATCGTCCGTAAACCGACTTTACAAACAACCATTTTTGTTTGGAGTCACGTTATCTGGCTGCGGTGATACCAAAAAGACGGTTTTGACAAGGCCGACAGCTGGCAAGTCCCGTTTCCATGAAAGAGGCATATTTATGAATAGATTAGAGATATTTTACTTTTCACTCACCAAAACAATTTCATGCAGCATACTGGGCGGCGATCGATCGATGACCGTGTGGACAGTTCTCATCAGGACTGAGAACCCTTCGTTGTGGAACACGATGATGACTGAAGTCGCCGGCAGCTCTTCAGGGTAATGCCAGTATTTGCACTCCTCCAATCGGGTATCGGGGATGGATCTAAAAAAAATGGTGTGTACGTGTATAATGGTGCGCACAATGATTTTTATGACTCCCAGAGCTGTTTTATAAATATAGATCAAGCTAGAAGTAACCTATGTGACTATGCCACTTTAACTAACATAGCAGGTAGACATGCTTGCAGTATTTGGCCTGACGATAAGCGTCACGCTGACTCATGATAAAATAATTTCTTCTGCAAGCTTCCAGTTAACAGTTTTTCCAAGTAACACTGGATTCCTTGAATCGCAGTCTTACGATTGCGATTTTGTACAGTGTGCCTAGCACAAATAACTGCGTAAGCGTAACGTTACGTGTCGTTCACGGCAACCGTGATACAGACAACTAGTTTGTACGCCGAAACGTGAAGCGTTGACGTTTGCGATGCTGTGTTTCGGCCTTAGTACTTCCAAAGACTCGAGTGTAATTTGATGGATGTATATGTTGCGACATATAGTAAAAAAACTTTAGTAGAAAGTTATACCTGTTCATAGCAATATCATCAGATGCAACGATATTCATCCCGTATTCGCTCTCGGACTCCGCGATGTCGTTGGCTCGTTCCTGAGACATGTGGTAGGCTTTGCCCTCTTCCCCCGGCCCACGGACAAGGTTGTGATACTTCGGTTCAAAGTTGCCGAGCTCTGAAAACAAAGGAAGCTGTCATGTGTGGAACATAGTTATAGAGGTATCACGGTGAGTTTAAATAGGATCGGTATAGTACCTTTAACTATACTACTACTATAGCAACTTTGTTTGAGTTGTATCTTACACAATGAGAGTGGACATGACATGTAATTAAAAAAACCATTGATATTCATCATCAGCGCACATTCGTCCACTGCTAGACATATGCCTCTCTTAAAGTAAGCCACAGCGCTCGGTCTGCAGTTCTCTGCCTCCAATTACTGCCGGCCGCCTTGCTCTGAAAGTCTCTCCACTTGGCCGCAGGGACACCTACAATACGTTAACCTAAACGTGGTCTCCACTCCAGAACTCGTCTACTCTAGCAATCATCGGTTCTTCGGGAAATGTGGCCAGCACATTGCCACTTCAGCTTGCTTATCCTTTGAGCTATGTCGACTACTTTGCTTCTCTGTTGGATAACCTCATTTTGAATCTTATCCCTCAGAGAAACTCCGAGCATGGCTCTCTCCATCTGCTGGGCGACCTCAAATTTGTGGACTAATACCACAGCTAGTGTCCAAGTTTTAGCTCCGTATGTCATGACGGGTAGGAGACACTGATTAAAAACTTTCGTCTTTAGGCACTGGGGGGTATGGATGATGTGAAGACTTGACAAAGCTTGACAAATGCTGCTCAGTCCAACTGGATTCTTCTGTTGGCTTCCCTCTCAAAGTTGTTTCTATCCAATTGCAATATTTGCCCAAGGCAAATATACTTGCAGAACAATGTCGAGAGGTATACCATTGACCATTATCCGTTCTAGGTTAACAAGATCGTTAAACATGATCTTAGTCTTATCCATATTCAAGCCGAGACCGATGCGTCGTGAACAATCAGCAATGCCAGACAGCGTCTATTGTAGGTCCTGCAGCGACTCGGCAATAAGGATAATATCATCAGCAAATTGAGAGTGCTCATGTGCATATGTGCTTGTCTTTAATATTGATGCCCATACATTTTCAGTGAAACATCTTAAACATATCTTCCAGGGTAATATTAAGCAGTTTTGGAAATATAACATCTCCCTGTCTAACTCCCCTCTGCACACTCATATTTGCGGTGTTATACAGGCATCTCAACTCAACACCTCGAGTCAAAGGCTTTCTCATACTTAAACGACACAGTGGCTGGGGTAATAATCTTCTGACTTCTGTATAACCTGCCTAACTCTGTGTACATGGTCTATTCTCAAACGTTAGAGCCCGGCTTGTTCAGGTAGCTGGAATTCGTCAAGTCTTCTTTAGAGTGACTATTTGAGTTGACCCTCGGAAAGAACTTATAGACGTGGCTCAGGAGTGAAATAGGTCTGTAGTTCTTCAAGAGAGTTTTGCCGTGTTTCTTGAATAACAAAATCACTATACTCCTGCTCCACGCCTTCGTAGCCCTCCACAGCTTATAACAGAATTGAATAACGTCTGGTGCTGCCGCAAAACAGGTATACCGCCCTTTATATGCAAAAGCACTATATGCATTTACTAGATGTATCTCTCTTGATATGTTCCGATAATGTTTTACATTGTTATGAATATTAAATATCCAGTTTCTATGAAGAATATATCAGACCTATAGGTACTACTATTATTTAATCTGTACTACTATTAAGTGTAGAACTAACAAATATACATTGAAATGTTTACTCTCCGATGGAACATTGAAAATCATTCAGTTATGTTGAGAGCTGTTTGACCAATATCTCACTTGATCAGTGATGATGCAGACAAAGGTGGTATCACACTAGACTTACAATGACGAGCAATTCTCAAGAATAGAAAATACCTACCTAATATTTCTGGCCAGTTTTTGGACCCAATTGGCTGGTAATTCAAGCAATTGTAGGAGTAGGTATCTACAAGTGTTGGTACTACAATAGAAGCAAAGAACTATAAAAATCAATACTATATTGGGTCTTTGTCTCAGTCCCATCCTGTTAATGGCTCGGCATCATGTTTACACATAGAACAGAAGATTTATTAAAAAGACTAACATCAACCAATGCATGAGGTCTGAGGAGAGGTTAAAGAAAAATCTCTTAGTTAACACTAAGAGATACCAAATGAGTCAAAAGGGATTGTAGGTAATTTGATTTTAAAATTCTATTAAAACAGTAAGATATGGTACAGAACAGTAAAAGTAGCTTACAAGTTTATGGTGCACATAAATGTACAATAATGTACACTCTTCTGTGAAAAGAATGCAATGTTCTATAAAGTGTTCACTGGTAAAGAATAGATTTATTATTTATTAGCAAGTTTTAAATTGTTAATGTGGTTTTTAGCTGACAATACTATGTCTGTGTGCATGAGAGGGTGTTTGTGTGTTTGAATAAAAAATAACAACTAGATTAGTTATACCAGACTACTAATTAGTGAAATAATTTAATACATATGTGAATATGAGATAGAAAACTATTGTGAGTTATGTTCATAATTATGCTTTAAGACCGGCCAGGACTCGGTGTAATATTTACCGGAAATAATATCAACATCAAAAATCACTTCAAATAGGTTCGAAACTGTTCAGAGACTACTTCCAGTCGAGTCCTAGCCGGTCTTAAAGCATAATTACCTATGTGAACTTGGAATTTATCAACTTTGTAGCTAATGCATAATGTAATGGAGTACACTGTATGAAATTGCAGTATTAATTTAATCAATATTTTACAATGTCAATAACCACATATTCATGTGTTTATACAGGTGGTAATGTTAAAATAAATATCTACTATACTTATACCTAATAAGTCAAGAGAGAATGTACCTACATAGGTGTTACTTACTAATGAGTGTAATATAAAATACCAGCATGTATCTAGTATGTTGTCATGCCCAGAAAAAGAAACATGAGAGGAGAAATTAACATTAGTAAGCAATTTTCTATCAAATCTCCACTCAAGTTTGAGATTGTCTGAGCATCCATCAAGAATAAAGACCCAGGGGTTGTTACAAACTAGCCTTGAGTGGGGGGATATCCGCAGTGTTCAATACTATCCACAGACACTGTGCACTTCCCTGGGATAAAAATAAGACCAATATAAATTAAAGTAAAACACAAACAAAACAATGCTTTGTCAATATAATAACATTAATGTACTAATACCACCACATTAGGTTTCCGTGTTGCGGGAGGCATAAACACACATTAACACTTCACAAACAGCAAATAAAAATATCAAAGAAAAAAGTTGTCAAAAGAAATCTGTTCATTCATAAATTATCAATTAAACATTTGCCTCAATCCTTGCACTTTCAAAGGCAGTCACTACTAAGTTATGCCTAATGAGCTGCCATAATAATATTTAACTTATCAACCCAGATCATGCGTGGTGCATGGATTATTACCCATTTTAAATGGTATTTGCCCATGATTAGGCCACACAGCTCAAGCTAATTATATGGACATTGACCTGTCTGTTCGCATCAGGACAGCACTGACCAAATCCTAGAATCGGAATACAATAAGAATGTAGCCAGTTTTGTGTTAGTATAATTCAGTGCAAAAGAATTAACAAATGATACTGATGCATTTGTCAGAGATCTTATATGAAGTTGGCATAACATCAAACTAGTTTATGAAATAGAATAATTACCATGATATCTTTCCCAATATTCTTTTGAGTCCTGAAGTTTATGGAAACCTGACACTGTAAATATATTTACAACATCATAGTTTATAGATAACATTTTAAATGTTCATCATGTGAACAAATACAATCAAACCATTTAGTTGTTCCATAAAATTAAGTAAATACAGGCACAAAGTCACTCATTACACACTTTCAAGTAAATAGAAAAATTGAATACTTATGGATTATTGTAGTCACAGATAAAATAAGCCTTAAGGAGTTTTTTTGTGATCTTGAAAAGGAAAAGCTAAAACTGGATAAGTAAGTATTGTACACGGTATGGTGCTTTGATGGTACATAACTATGTACATAAGAAACTCTTAGGTATAAGACAAACAGAAAAGTGTGATAATAAATAAAGTTAACGACATAAACGCTGTTGTTTTATTGCTATCGGATAGCGAGTGCACGTACCGTGCATTGACGTAACAAAACACTGCGAGATCGGGACGCGCCGGTATAGTAGGCCATATAACTGTACTTACTAGTAAACCGCCCTTTTACTTCATATATATATATTTTAAAAACGCTCACCTGTTTTTATTACGGGGTAAACATCAGGGTGGGACTTAAAGAAGCCTACATGTGACTCAGAAAGTAATGCAACCTCTGCATCGGCATTAACATTCTCGCTGGACCATTTTTGGAGAGCAAACAACAAAACCAAAAGTATACCACCAGCAGCGGACATGCGAACAATCCTGCCGCGTCTTACATTTGTAATCCTCATGTTTGAACAATAATGTACTTTTATTTCATAACAATATTGCTTTACTTTCACTAAATTTAATTTTTCAAAAACGTCGACGTAGCGACGCGACAACATATAAATATCGCGACAAGCATAGCACAGTGTTGCCAGATTTTTTTCCACCTTCCAGTTTCAAAGGTACTCATGCATTGTTTAGCAATGAGAGCATTGGTGGCGTTTACATTGTTGGCTGTTTTGTTAAATCGTTCGGAAAGCTCAAAACTGTTATTTTTGACACTTTGCCCTACACCCTACTCGAACGCTGAACCAAGCATAAGACCTAAAATCGCATGATTATGCTGTCAAATAAATAGTTGTCAAAAAACAATCACAAACAAAAATTGCACTTTTTGGTGGCGAAAATAACTCTTTTTAGCTTTCCGAACGGTGAACAACAAAATCCAATTACGACATTTTCAACCACGGATTCCCGAATCGAACGCCCTTGTAAGCGTTTTTAACGTTATTGTCGCCAATATGGTGCTTTCTTCGAACACACTATACACATGCAATTTGAAACATATTCTTACAAACAAAATTATTTCAGAAATTCGTACTAGTAAGTTATTTCAAAGTTTATTTTAAAAGACATTTATTTCATAAAATAATGTCGCAACGGAAGTATTAGACATAGAAGACGTCAATATGATATTAATTTTATGATTTGAAACTTGTTTGCCTCCTAAGCTCTATATGGCATGAAATTTTAACCAAAATCTTAAAATGTCTTAAAGGTGTACATGAATATGCAATGGCAATGATAATTAAGAGGATGTGCACTAATCACTTATTTCTATTATAAAAAGCAGAATTGAGAAGCTATGGAACCAATACTTGCTTCATTTCTTACGCCTGTAACACCTTGTGAGACTGATTTCAATAATATCGACCAACATGTTTTTCTTCCGACCCATAGATTTACGAAAAATTTACAGAAAGTCTAGCCAGTTATTAAGTTTTGTTTAATATCCCATTCATTTCTTTCGGAGAAATAAATTGATAAATAATTAATACAATAGAAATACAATTTAAAATAAAAAATACATTACCAGTATTATTTTAACAAAATAAAAAATATCGTCTGGTTTCAAAATCTACTATTTTTGATAAGAATTGCGAAATTCTTTCTAGATCGATATAAAGATATGAAAATCCCAAAAATACCTCAATTATCTGCAAAAACCCCTATATTTCAGGGAAACCTTCTGAATCTGACAGCACTTAGAGCACAAACCATATATCATAGGTTATAAACATATACACAGATTATATACGATACTCTCACAGTGTAGTCCCAATCAAGCCATAATCGATAATGGCGCGAAATCAGTCGGTCCCTTTCACCTTGAGCGTAATTACGATGGCCCACGCAACGTCATATGACGCCATAACAGCCGCCATATTGACGATTACTTGAACCATGCTCTAAACCAATATCGTCGTGGAGTTCTGTCAAAATTGACAGGTGTTTGTTTGTGTTTACAAGATCTTTACAGTTTTGTCCCTTGTTTTTGATGTAAAAGTTGTAAAAGTCGGTCCATCTAATGTTTCTTTTAATTTACACACACCAAGCAGTTAACCTTCACACTATGCACTTTATTTTTATGCATTTGTTTTTCGCGCGCGAAAGGTTGTTTGTTATTGCTACAACTCTGGTCCGATTGATCAACGCACTTACAGTGCCACGAGCTGTCAAAATCACGATATTTGTCTCAGACCAGCTATGGTAGACAACAGCACTGTGAGCAAAAATGTCGCAAAACGGTGTTTATCAAATAGAGTTGTCCTTAGCGTAAGCCGGTAAGAGACAGAAACGCAAAGCACCCTTAGATACAAGCACTACTTTCAGTACTAAATTATTTCTGCCACTTATCGCGGGAGGTGAGATAAACAGCTACAGTACACATTTACATAATCACGCACACGAATGCAGATAAGTGCAGCATCTTTATAAACGCACACATAAGTGCAAGCTGTACACAAACACAAAACACACAATCCAGAATTTCTGTTGTTACACAAATAGTCGCATTGTCGCAGTCGAATACATCTATATTGCAGCCGCAGTTAAAGAGCATTGATGAAAAGTTTTTAACACAATTGTACTTCCCTATGGAAAAATCATAATTTGGTATATTACGAATTCGCAAAACTAAGAACGTGTAAATATAATGATTCGGAAAATGCAGAATATGAAATAATTAGATTTAGGAAATATAATAATGTGGACAATATTAGAACTTGGAAAATTAATAATTGGATTAAATATCAGACATCGTTGTGCTTACCCCAATGTCAATTCGAAAATCTGTTCTTGAAGTTCTTGACGAATACATCAACCAAAGACAGACAGCCAAACTAGGCAGGTCCAGCTTCAAGAGGTCAATTGTCGAATCCAGCTCGGCTGGACAGCGTTACCGAAACTTCGCGAAGTCTTCTCGTCAATAATACCTCAAAGAGTCTTTGACCAATGTGTGTTACCAGTGATGACATTATGGCACCGACCAAGAACCGTTGTCTCTTACTATGAGCCTTATAAGCAAGCTCAAAGTAGCACAAGAGCTATGAGGCTATGCTCTACGCGATCGAATCAGAAATGAGGAGATCCGTAGACAAACTAAAGTCACCGAGATAGCCCAGAAGATAGCCAGTTGAAGTGGCAGTGGGCAGGCCACATAAAATATCAAGCAGAACAGATGGCTGACGGGGCTGAAAAGTTCTGAAGTGCAGACAACGGACCGGCAAGCGCAGCGCAGGTCGCCCACCGACAAGGTGGACAGACGACCTGGACCCTTACTATGAGCTCTTAAAGCAGGACTTCTAGAAAACTCAGGCCTGCTTTAACGTTGCCACGACTAACTTAGTACCTACTATTCAATAGCAGACAAACTATTAAAAAATAGCAGTTTTTTTTTTGGACTCTCGTTAAGATGACGCTTTAAATCCGCTCAGTTTATCAGCTTACAAACGTATAGACGTCTGCAATATTAGTCATAGTAAATTGTTAGAATGTCAGAAAAAACATTATCCGTTCACCTTTGCAAAAACAATGTTCAAACAGTTCACTTAAACGAGCGTCATAGTTTAATTTCATTCAAAACTATTTATGCCAGGTTTAAGAACTGCACGGAACTTGCATGGTTTTGAGTAAGGCCTTTACCAGGTCGCAGGACGACGTTGGATGCAGGCCGCTTTCAATTAGTACTTGTTGAAGTAAAGAGTTTTTATATATGATGATGATGAACTCTTTTCTATTATGTATCTCATTGCATGACAGATGTAATTAGTTTATGACAGAGAATGTTTTGTCACAGTTGACTTGAAATAAATTCGTATATTGCTAAATCATCTGGATAGTAATTCTTTCCTAGTATATATTTTAGTCTATGAATAATTCTCAGCGTGACTCTCCCTATGTACCACCGGTCATATTATTAAACAATTGTTAATTCTCCTGATGGTTTATGAAACTAGCACAACGGACACTGGCAGAATTGTGACAATAGTCGCAGAAGCCATAATCTAAGAACTGAACTGAAATTCGTATATTCACAATGTTTGCAAATTGTTGTTTTATGTTACCATTCCAGTAATTAATATTATAGAAAGCTCTATAGTATACTCTAATAGGTTATGGTTACCCAGCACCTACAAGAAACGGCTGAATAATGACAGACGCTGGAAGTGGGAATGCCGTAAGAGAGAAGTTGCGTGTGTCCCACGTTGTTAACATGAATTCGAGCTTACCAACAATGGATAAACTTGACAGTAATATGGATTACAACACGTGGAAGTTCATGATGGAGTTATACCTGATCCATGATGATTTAAGAGAGTATACGATGACAACACCAGCTGCAAGCGATTTATCAGGTTGTAAAAAGGACCAAAAGGCTAGAGAAAAAATCTGCTTGATGGTTAAACCACATTATTTGGTCCACGTTCGTAATACGAAATCTGCAAAGGAGGCATGGGATGCCTTAAAGGCTGCTTTTGAAGACAAGAGCCTAAATAATAGATGCAGGCTGTTATCGAAATTGGTGAACCTGAAATTGGAGCAATTCCCTACGGTGAGAGAGTATGTAACATCTATGATGGTGGTCGCACAGCAGCTTCGTGACCTTGGTAAAGAGATAGACGATGAGCTGTTAGCTACATTAATGTTACAAGGTCTACTGAGGAATTTACACCATTGAGATTGGCGCATGAAAATACTAATTCTATATTGAGTACCGACTATGTCAAAACGAAACTGCTTCAATTAGATGGAGACAAACCATTCACGAGTACGGGTGCCTCTAATTCATCCAGTTCTGCACTCACAGTAAAGCATCCAAATAATAAGAAGAATAATGGAAATAAGAAACCTATTGAATGTTGTATCCGTGAAGGGCCTCACAAAGCGAGGGAATGTCCAAAGAACAAAAAGATGAAAAAGGATGCTCTGACTTCATTTGCGATGACAACTGCGGGGAAACAAGGATTTGGAGAGTGGATTCTTGACTCTGGAGCCATATGACCAATAAAAGAGAGTGGCTAACGGACCTTAAGAAGTTAGACAGGTGAATAGAGGTAGCTTGTGCAAATGGAGAAACAGTGTATGGTGAGGTAGTTGGTAATGTAGTGAACAAGGAGATGGATATCACAATAAGAGGTGTGTTGTATGTACCTGGGTTGGCAGCAAACTTGCTGAGTGTGAGCAGAGAGTTGAAATACATAGAGTAGTTATACAGGAACAACACTGCTCTAAAAACTAACTAGAATTTACCTGTTTACATACCTATGCATATGTATATGCAGTTTGTAATGACAAGGTAAGAATATTCAAATATTATGCGTAATATATGTTGTTAGAAAGAGATAGTTAAGCAATTTGTGTTACGGTGTTATTAGCTACTAGTTGATTGGCCAGAGCGCCCGCTGGTGTGATGTTGCGTGTGCGAAGTGAAAGAGGAGAGTAGGGCAAAACAGACACTCTGATAGGTCGTATTAAAAATTGTTAGTGGAAGTGGTGTCTGTAAACCTAGCATAAAAATTTCCATGATCTCAATTTTTTTTCGGAGTTCTAGTAGCATCCCCAATAGTTCTATAGTTCCTGATAGTTATTTTGAATAGTGCACCTATTATTGTACATGAAAAAACCGAATTCAAAAAACAAGAGTTTTACTTCGCATGCCGTCACCCAGCATCTCAACAATTTTCAATTATTAGACCACAAAATATGGTTGAAAATACAGAGTTATATCGACTGCCGACGTTCCAACAATAGTTCTGGTAAAAATCATAAAAAAATATTTTTTTTAATGAGATGCTAACTTCACACACCATCTGTTAGCACCTCAGGAGTTTTGAGAAGTTAGATTACAAATATGCTTAAAAATAACTAGTTCTATTCATTCATTTAGGGCGTTAAAGCTCCTGGAGTCGAGAACGCCTGAAATGATACGTGGAACTGCCAGCTATAGTGCAGCATCTCAAGACTTAATGATTTTATTTAGATTATTTTCCAAGTGTATGACCAGAACTATGGCTGTATGACCTTTTGGCTGCAGAACTGTGCAGTTTCAATCGTATTAGTGCTCCTGGAGTCGAGAACGCCTGAGATGCTACGTAGAACTGCCAGCTGTAGTGCAGCATCTCAAGACTTAATGATTTTTTTTAAATAAATAGGACTTTGCTTTTTAGTGTCCAATTATTGCTTTAACGCCCTAAAATGAATAGAACTATTTATTTATAAGAATATTTGTGATCTATCTTCTGAGAACTCTTGAGATGCTTCAAGATGGTGGGTGAAGTTAGCATCCCATTTTTTTTAATTTGCTTTTTTATGTTTTTCACTAGAACTATTGTTCGAATGTCGGCAGTCGATAGAACTCTGTATTTTCAACCATATTTGGGATCTAATAATTGAAAATTGTTGAGATGCTGGATGACGGAATGCGAAGTTAACATCTCATTTTTTGAATTCGATTTTTCATGTCAAAAATAGGTGAACTATTCAAAATAACTATCAGGAACTATAGAACTATTGGGGATGCTACTAGAACTCCGAAAACATTTTGAGATTCTGGAAATTGTTATACTAGGTTCACAGACACGTGGGAGTGTAGTCATTTTTCCATATTTACCGAACACAGTGTATGCTTGTGTATATAGTACGAAAAATATTTGATGTGCGAATTCTGATTAGTAAATTTCCAGTTGGGCAGAACACATCAAGGTTTCGATATATTTTTTAGAAATGGAAACACATTAGTTTTATCGTAATAAAATATTTAATTACAATTTTAAATTCATTCGAACAAACTCAATTTATTTATTTTTGTCTCTTTTAATCAGGTTTGCACTTTGGATTATTTTAGTGAGTATATAGTATACGAACTTTTAACCTGTTATACTCGGCGCGGATCGATCGAGTCAAAACGCGCGTCTCCGTCAGGATCAGCGCGCTTCGATCGAGTCAGCTGTCATCGGTCGGACATTTATCGTTATATCTACTGAACTATGGTGTATTTTCATATAGCTATTTTTTTAGTTATTACCTTTTAAACCATACTATTATTTAGACTCATAATATCGACTATTTCCAATGAAAATATATTTTTAACCACTTAACAAAGAAGCGGGCGCGCGGGGCGTGTTTTTGTTGTTGAGTGGTTGCGTACAAAAATTAATTGTGAAGTGATTTGCGACTACATCGGTACGAATCTATGTAATATTCATTATTTATTGTTTTTACGACCGATATACACAACAAAAAGAGTGTTATTTTTCTATTTTGTTTTTCAAAACCAGATTTTTGTAGGTACCTAACAACGCGGCGGGTGGTGCAGGCACTATTACCTTATTCTGTGTGTTTTGTGCCGTTTATTACTATAAAAGTTACCTAGTTGACGATCGTACGATATCGGGTGGCGTCAATGACCGGTTACACGTGCTGGCCTATATTACGTAATAGTTAAACTTACAAACCGCAGTTCACATTTGCGCGGGAAAAACATGCCGCCAATTCTGGGCCAATCTTCGGAGGCCGAGGCAGAGGGCGCTGCTTGTAACAACATCGGCTCCTTGTTTTAATATTATAAAAATTATATAAGTGCAAGTTATGATAGGAAAATAGCGTTAAACTCTTTATTCTTACCTCTTAAACAAGTGGAAGTGTTATCAATACAGAGTGTGTACCAAAACAAACAGTGTAAGTGAAAAACTATATTCTACGCAAAGTGCTGATTTTCTGCAAAAAATACATGTTTGATGCTATCAGTCCATAGGTCTTGCCAGTGTAGAAGTACTGTGCAAATTTGGTGAAAATCTGCCGAGTAAATATTGCGTAATTGAGAAAAACCTGCCATAACGTAAACTTCGTTACATTTAAATCAAGTTGACCTTTGTACCCATCATACAGACCGGTTGAATACTCTTGTCAACAAAAAGTGAAAGCAAATTGCGAACAGTCCATACGTTCACTAAATTCGCCTACACGGACACAAGCCTTGACAGTGAAGTGGCGCAAGGCGGAGTTTCTAGACAACTCTAAACGGTTACTACAATATCTGGTTCGCTTCCCAGAGTCGAGAAGGAAATTTCACTTTTTGCGACGAAATTTTTGCTATATTAAAATTGTTGTTAACGGCGCAACATTTTGAATCGAACAGACGTTTATGTTTTTGCTCTTCGAAAATTAATAACAAACCATGTTAAAAGTCATTTTTGTGCGATTTATATGCTAATTGTTCAAAGAATAATGTGCAAGTGTTATAATAGTGATATTTTATAATCGTTATTCAACATCTGTGAAGAAATATATGTAAATCAATATTGATTACGTATGTAATATCGGCCAACGTACGGACACTGTGTCGCCTGTGCCTGCAGTTGGAAAGAGCAGTGTGCGGTATCGTTCTGTGTCGGCCCGCGAACGCAAAAGTCTTCAGTACTGTTGCATAAACTGTGGCAGCAAACGCGATTGCCTGCAGTACTCTTGCGTATTCTGTGGCTTTGTCGAGCGCGACTTGGTAAGCAGACATAATTGGTGTTTTAAATTCTTCTACGCATTTTATTACTTTATAAAAATTATACTGAAAAGATGGAAAATAACTATGTGATGACCCGAAGACCATTGCGTCCATGTAGTTCCATGACGGACCTGTCCAATGATTCGACGTTGTTTAATTCGACGATTATGAGCCTGCCCAATACATCCATGAGTGAAAACGATACAGTAATTGCCTTAAAAGAGAAAGTTGATAAACTAACAGTAAAATTAGAAAGCGCAAATGCTGAAATTGAAAATTTGACTAGCGAGATTTGTTTATTAAACAGCGATAACAGTACACTAAAGTCGGAACTAGACAAAGCCAATAAAACTATAGAGCTTTACAAAAAAATTGGGCAATTTGATTCAGAGACGACTACTCGTAAAGTAACGCCAAAATCAGGCAATAAAAAAACTCGCAGGAAATGCTTAATGTCTACTCCTTCAAGAGCAGTCGAGCCGAAATTGAGTACAGAATCTGATAGGAGGGTGAGTCAAGGGCTTGAATGCTCTATTCAGCATTCAATTCATGTGGCTAAAATTGAAAGTGGTGAAATTAAAGATGATAAACCTAAGTTGGAACAATATACAAATGATAATACACAGAACATAATTCCGATTAAATCAAATATAGAGAAACTGGAAGAAGGAAAACGAAAAGTAATCATATTGGCAGATCAGCGTGGAGTCGGAATGAGAAAAGCGCTGCAAAGCCTATTGGGAGGCGAGTATATAGTCACTTCATTCTGGAAATCAGATGCTACTATAGGAGACATTTTCAGCTCCGCTAAGGATGACCTAATTAAATTAACAAAATTAGATTATGTAATTGTTTTAGGAGGCATGAATGACAATAATCCGTCTGAGTTCAAATTCATATTAAGTAGTTTCTTAAATTATTGTAGCTTTACAAATATCATTATAACTGAGGTTCCTTTCAATAGATCTCTTAATGAAAAGAAATTAAACCACGAATTAAAATTTATCTGCGCTAGATATAAAAGTCATGTCACTTTTATAGACATGGGTTATAGTAGGTATATTCCTAACAAATATAAAATATGTACAGATATATCTAGATCAGTTGTAAGAGAAATACTTCAAATAGATTATAAATTGAAATTAAGAGATCTAAAGAAAAGACAAGTATTGAGCCCCAAAAAGGTAACCACAGTAAATATATGTACGCAAACTGAACCTATACTTGATAGTAATGTCGATAATAGTATAGTATACCCAGATTCATCTCCCCCTACACAAACATTTTTTCGTCCATAATTATATTAATTTGCTGCATCAAAATATCGATGGATTAATGAATAAATCAGATAAGCTGACAGTGAATCTTGAGGTGCTAAAACATAAAAATAAATTAGTCGATATAATATGTATAACGGAACATAACATGATCAACAGTGATACTGCGCTACTGAATATACCAAATTTTAAACTTGCCGCGTGCTTTTGTAGGAAAAATCGCAATGGAGGCTCATGTATATTAGTAAATAATACACATAGATTTAGAGAAATAATTGAAGTTAAAAATTTAAGTTGTGTTAATATAATCGAATGCAGTGCCGTGGAACTGACAGAGCATAACATCATTATTATATGTATATATAGACCACCTATAAACAATAGAAATAACCTTGACATATTTTTCAAAAACTTGGAATCAATTTTGGAAAGATTTTGCTATAAAAAGAAAAAGGTTTTAGTATGTGGGGATTTAAATATAGATATTCTGAAAAACAACAAGAATACAACTGAATTGAGAAATATTATAAAAAGTTACAACTTAAAGATATCTAGTCATGAACCCACTCGATTAGCTAAAAATACATGTATAGACATTTTTTTGCATAACGTTCGGGGTTCTTCATGTGAAACAATGGAACTGGCTTTATCGGATCACACAGCCCAATATTTCAAGTGTCCGGTGAAGGAATACTATTCCTTTAGATACTGGTATTCATTTAAACGAGATTACTGTAAAATGAATTTGGAAAAATTCTATGACAATTTGAGTAGAATTAGTTTCAATGAAGAACTAAATAGCTGTGACCCAAATGTAGTGTTCAGTCAGTTTCATGATACATTTAAGCTACTCTATGATCTACATTTTCCACTTTTGAAAAATAAAAATTCGTTATGTAAAAAAGTTAAATGGATAACAAAAGGAATAAAACTGTGTACAAAACGAAAACGACTAATGTTATGGGCGTACAGAAAAAACCCCAATCAGATCAATTATTCAAAATTTAGAAATTATACAAAACGACTGAAAAATATTCTAAAATTAACACAAAAAGCTAGAAATAATCACGCTATCAAAATGGCCTCCAATAAATCAAAAGCAACATGGAATATCATAAATAGTTCAAAAAATAGGTCACCTCATATTGACATTGAAAAAATAAAATGTGACAATATAATATTAAAAAATCCAGAAGACATAGCCAGGGCATTTAACAATTTTTATATAAATCAAGTTAAGTCTAACAATAATTCTAATAATAATAATTCTAGTAATAATAATTCTTATTCTTTAAATTGGAATAACTCAAGATCTATGTTTATGAAACCTTCTACTCCTAAAGATGTATTTAACATCATACAATCCTTAAAAAATACCAGCAGCACAGGATACGATGGAATAAGTACCAAAGTGATAAAATATGTTGCCGATATCATATCACCTATCCTTTGTTTTATTATAAACCTTTGTATTGATCGTGGTGTTTTCCCCGATAAGTTAAAGGTAACAATAATAAAACCACTTTTCAAAAAGCAAAACAGAGAAAGCATGACTAACTATAGACCAGTTGCATTAGTACCGGTTTTTTCAAAAATATTTGAAAAATTCATACATAGTGCTTTATATGATTACTTTGATAAATTTAATATTCTGGTTGAAGAACAAGTAGGTTTCCGTAAAAATAAATCGGTTAATTTGGCTATTTATAATCTCCTCAATATAGTCATGTCTAGTTGCGAAAAGAAGTTATTTGTATGTTCCATGTTTATGGATTTAACGAAGGCCTTCGACTATGTCGATCACACTTTACTTCTTTATAAGCTTGAAACTTATGGAGTTAGGGGTAATGCCCTACGTCTAATTCAATCATATATTGAGAATAGATCACAATTTACTGAAATTAATAAACTCTGTCCAATTACAAAAATTGAGAAGAACTACTCTTCTGATGTTGGTATGGTAAAATATGGTGTTCCTCAAGGAAGCGTTCTTGGTCCTCTGCTATTTATAATTTACATAAACGACCTTTCAAAAGCTACTAACCATCCAATGGTACTCTTTGCGGATGATAGTACTATTACTTTTGTTAGTGATAAACAGACATCTCTTGAACTGGAAATTAATGATACTTTAAATAATGTAATAAATTGGTTGACATGTAATAATCTTTTAATTAATCTTGATAAAACTCAAATTATGACATTCAAAAACAATCAAAAAATTAAATTAAATATTAATAATGATAATAAACAAATTAAAGACATTGATACAACAAAATTTTTAGGAATACAAATAAACTCGGACCTGAAATGGAAAACGCAAGCCGAGATGGTATGTGCTAAATTAAGTAGCTATTCCTATGCTTTATATATGTTGTCAAAGGTTGTAGATCAATCAGCAGTGCTTACTTCTTACCACGCATATGTGACCTCGACACTGCGCTATGGAGTTATATTCTGGGGTAATTGTACAGAAAGGGAGAAAATTTTCAGAGCTCAAAAAAAGTGTCTAAGATCAGTTTGTCATCTACGAGCAATAGACTCTTGTAAGCCATATTTTAAGAAATTAAATATATTGACATTTCCATGCTTATATCTTTATGAAATTATATTATTTATAAGGAATAACTTAAATCTATTTACATTTTTAAAAAGCAAACGTAATAATAGTAAAATTTGTGTACAAAAACATAAAACTGCACTATTTAATAAGAGTGTCTTTGGTATGGCCCCAAAACTGTATAATCATTTACCCAAATACATATTAGACTCAGATTGCGTTCATATATATAAGAAAAGACTTCACGAATTATTCATCAATAAGGGATATTATTCTATTAATGAATATCTTAGCGATAAGTTTATGTGAATGAAATTGTATATTGTATTAAATTGGTTAGTTAATAATTATTTGGATTATTTTTAGTTAAGTATATTAGTATTATTTTGTAGCAATTTTAGCATGCTTGAAAAGGTAAAACATAGAGGACTGACATTTTTTTTTCTAACTTTTATTGTACCTGTGTTTAAGCTAATAAATGAATTTGAATTTGAATTTGAATTTGCCGAAATGTAGAAATAATACTATGAACGTATATGTAGTGTTATATCATTTTGAAAAGGAAATATTATGCAGAATTTAGAATAGTAAATGATGAATAAAAAAAACACTTCATAACACAAAAAGGTCATTTATTTCAAATGTAAACAACTATTTTACTATCCCTTTTTCTCAACGGGCCGTATCAACTAAAACAAAGAAATAAAACAAATCATTCGAATACAATGTCAAAGCACAGTTCAAGAGCAAACAAAAAATGTAAACAGAACGATTCAACTCGTAAGTTTATGGTTGCTAGAGCCATAAATGTCACTCAAGTACTTGGCGCGCGGCCACACACACACACACGGCGACTCCCCGCTGATTTTGCCGCCAAAACGTTCTCTGCGCGCGCGCTGAGTAGGACAGGTTAAAAAAGTTTCTAAATCAAATCTGTATTAACTGTATTACACGAATACATAGGTTTAAATATATACTTACTATTAATAAAAGAAAATTATTCTTATAAGAAAATAATATTTTTTTTAAAGGTAGCAATCAAAATGCATTTTCATACAAAGTAAATCGACCCTAGTTTCCCCTTACACAGTCATGTAATGGTTGCCACGAGACGTTCCGATCACCATTGCGCTGCGCTCTCTTTCACTCTCACACAAAACGATCCACACATCTCGCTCATCCATTTCATGGAGGCAACAGTCACCCAAGATAAAACAAAATGACAATATCTTCTATTTCAATCAAAATAGCCATACTTATGCGTGAAATAAAACATTTTTCTTATCTCTCACAATGCCTGTATAATTAGTGCAGTCTCTAAAGACACAGGAAGGCATTTTGTCCACAGCTTTTCCTTAAAAGCACGATTAGCGCTGACGTATTTACCGGACGCTTGGAAGTGCAAGACTGGTAGCGACTACGGCAATTACCTTGCATTCGTCTAGTAAAAATGGGGAGTTCACAACTCATCTACAGGTAAAAAAATCTTAGAGTGTGAGCACAATCGTAAGTGGAAACCTAGTAGTTGTGTTTGATAAATCTGGCTTTAAGATTATGAAAGCTGAAGAATGTAAGGTTACTGGTGATGTTTTGCATACAGGTAATGTAGAGAATGGTGTTTACAAAATACAATATCGTTCGCAGGAAGTGGCTTTAGCTTCGACAGCTTCAGAGCAAATGATATTGTAGCACCGGCGCATGGGACATCTAGGGGTACAGAACCTTACATTACTTAAGAATAAAATGGCGCAAGGGTTAAGTTTTTCTAACAGTATTTCAAAACTAGAGTGTGAAGCATGTGTTATGGAGAAACAGACTAAGCAGCCATTCAAGAAGACAGGTGCTAGTAGGGCTAAAGAGAGTTTAGGGTTAGTTCATACTGATGTGTGTGGACCTATGAGTGAGAATTCGTACGGAGGGTACCTATAGATATTTTCTCACATTCATTGACGAACTTAGCCGAAAAACATTTGTATACTTCGTGAAAAATAAAGAGGTCTTTGACAAATTTACCGAATTTGTCAACTTGACAGACCGTCAAACAGAAATGAAATTGAAAATTATCAGATCTGACAATGCCAAGGAGTTTGTCAACAAGCGTATCGATGAGTTCTGCAAAGCAAGAGGAATACGTCATCAACTGACAGTAGAGTACACACCCGAACAAAACGGAGTAGCCGAGCGCTCTAACAGAACGATCACAGGGAAAGCTAGAACAATGCTAGAAGAAGCTGGTTTAGGCAGGCGGTTGTGGGCTGAAGCATTAACACTGCAGTGTATCTGAAAAACAGATCCCCCGCCATAGGTGTGAAAAATATGACGCCAGAAGAGGCAAGGACTGGAAATGCGGTAGACCTAAGTCTTCTCAGAGTATTTGGATGTCGGGCATAACTGCATGTTCCAGATCAAAAGCGAATAAAGTGGGAACGTAACAGCAAGGAGTTGGTTCACGTCGGATACTGCGATGAAACTAAAGGATATCGCTTAGTTGATCCACAAACAGGTGAGCTACACAAGGGAAGAGACGTAGTATTCTTCGAGAATCAAAAATACGGAAGGAAAAGTGAAACACCTGTAGAGACAGCTGTTCCTTCAACAGAAGCCGTTATTCAGCTAGAGAGTATCCCAGAAACAACTCAAGAGGAAGAGGTTTTAGATTTAAGCCTACATCAGCAACAACAAAATCAAAGCAACGCTGAAATCAGAGATGTGATTCCTGACACCGATATTGTTGATGATGATGCGTGGGAAACATACGATGAGAGAAAAGAATCAGATGTTGAGGAGAACCTGCTCAATGATGATAATGAGATATCGGGCAGAAGATATCCACTTAGAGAAAGGCAACCAAAACAGTTCCCGGATTTTGTAACTTACAAAGCTGCTACTTCGTCTTTAGATCCGTTGACAGTAAAGGATGCATTATGTAGAGATGATGGTGCGAAATGGAAAGTAGCAATTGAGGAGAAGCTAGCTTATGTTCACGCGAAAGCGTGACGTCACCTCAAGGCGCGCGCCCCACCGCCGCTGTCCTGCAGCTGTCATAACTAGAAGCAAGCTGCTGAAAGGAAGCGGAAACAGTCACCCTTTTATATTCGTAACTGGCGGACGTGTACCGCTGCGTTCCGCGTAGCGACCGCGTGGTAACCGCCATTATGACCGCATTACGCCGCGAGTGACTTCCATGGTGTGTTCGGCACGGCCACACACCGTCTCCCAAATCAGCCCGTGTGTACACACGCATTCAGCCCGCCGCGTAAACCAGTGCACAACCCAAAAGGACAATACAAACATTATAACCAAGTTCTTCAGCTCCTTAAGCACGCCGTCGACAGCAAGACGCCTCCACCGAGGACTCACGGTCACCAGCCCTCATCAGACCCCAGAGCCTCTCGACATCCCCCACGTAAACCAGGTATTTACCAACAATTATTCCCTACCTATTCTCTGGTTGCAGGAAACTGCTCAACCACATTTACCCCCCCCCTATCATCGAGCGTATAGTGGCAGGAAACTGCGAAACTATATTTTCCTTCGAGCCGGATATCCACGATATATAGCCGGATAACCGGGTACCCGGATAAACCACATTTCCCACGAGCGCGGATATCCGGCAACATAATCTCTTTCGCTGCCTGATAAACCAATGCTATCACCCCCTTACCCCTTTAATACAGTCCACAATCAATCAAATAAGCTATCAGCCCATATTAAGCTTAATTTAATCCCTTCATTCTTATTGATTTAATTTAAATCCCTTCCGTCATACAAATCACCTAATTAACTCAGGTATTTGCTTATCAAACGAAACCCGACTAGCGATTAGAAGCTTCTAGAAAGGTGACGACATCGTTTGACATTAGCGCGGCTGCAGAGTTCTTTGTGTGACATTCCTGACTAATTAACGACGGCCGATACGATTGTTCACTAATTGTTTGCAAGAAAGGTTCGTAATTAAAATTCTTAAGGCTAGGTACAACTACCTACGCCAGGTGCTTTGTTGATTTTAATTATAAAATTATACTAAGTACTGTTAGACGGGTTTGCTTGTGTTCTTGAGATTAAATAACCATAATTCGTCCATAGTCGAACGTTTTGAATTCAGCCCAATTTATTTCAAGAACTATATCCTTACCTAATAGAGATCCGCAAACCATTTTGGAGTTCCGTGAAAATTATTACGTAATTAACATAAAGTATTACCTATTAGCTGTTGTGATTCAACACTCATAAATCATTTAGACATGCTACTTAATTAGGTTACATATGTTATTTATAATTGGGTTAACTACTTATATGTAAATTAGTGTTCCGCGCAGTTATTAAATATTTAGTACCGAACGAATTTACAGGTTTCAATTAATAAAGTAATTAAACCCTCAGCTCATATAAGGTTTGGTATTCAATGAATGTTATGAGGAACAACAGTCAATTCAATGAATGTTATGAGGAACAACATTGGATTGCAGCAAAAAGGGTACTTTGATATCTTAAACGTACCAAGACACTTGGCTCGAGATACTCAAGAGAGAAACGTCAAAATGTTATAAAGTGTTATGCTGACGCTGATTACGCAGGATATAGCGATCGACGTTCGTATTCAGGTTCAGTGTTTCTCATTCAAGGAGGAGCTGTTTCGTGGCAGAGCACTAAACAGCGTACAGTGGCTCTTAGTACTGCTGAGGCTGAATATGTCTCATTATCAGAAGCAGCTAAGGAAGCTGTATTCCTGGGGCGTTTCATAGCAGAGATTGTTCAAAAAGATTGTAAAGTGTTTTCTGACAACCAATCTTCAATTGCTATTGCAAACAATCCAGTACATCATGAGCGAACAAAACATGTGGACATCAGGTACCATTTTATACGGAATGCAGTTGAGTCTGATGTTATAAGGTTGGAGTACCGTGAAACTGAGAGGATGGTTGCGGATGCTTTAACCAAACCTCTACCCAGAGGTAAGTGTGAATGGTGTGCGAGAAGTATGGGTTTGTGTGTACGAATGAACTGTTTGCTCCTGTGAAGGTATTTATGTCTGTTTGTCAGTATGCATGAGATCAAAGAGGAGTGTTGAAGTAAAAAGTTTTATATGATGATGGTGAACTCTTTTCTATTATGTATCTCATTGCATGACAGATGTAATTTGTTTATGACAGAGAATGTTTCGTCACAGCTTGACTTGAAATAAATTCGTATATTGGTAAATCATCTGGATAGTAATTCTCAGCGTGACTCTCCCTATGTACCACCGGTCATATTATTAAACAATTTTTAATACTCCTGAAGTTTTATGAAATTGATGTTTTTTTTTTAATGTGACGTCAGCACTACTGACGTCACTTATATTCTGTTCCAAATAAAACTCCACAAATCACTGATAGGTTTCGTATAATCGACCGGTAGCGTAACGACGTCCCAGAGAGGTCCGTACTGTGCGGCGGATCGAACAAGAATGCCTTCCCGTCTTTTTTTTTTTTAGGAAGGACATAGAGCTTTTTGCCACTACGGGCATTAAAAGCGATACAGGACTGTAACACAGGCCTTCCCGTCGCCAGTGCGACTGCTTTTATAGGTTACGGCGTACTTGCACGTGGTCGTTTTAAACGTTAAGATTGCAATACAAAGTGATGGCATGTGATTTATAATTAATTGTACATCGTAATAATTTACTGTAAACAATTTCAAAAGTATGAATGTATGTTTTAGAAATCAATTCAATTAATCAATTTAACAAATCTAATTGTTATAGACTAATTATTATTGGCTAATTATTGTATCCGCGCCGATGTATATATATAGTATATATATTTATATATACTTATTATTATTTATTGTATTCTTTTGATATAGTCTGATAAATTTATGCGTATATTCACAATGTTTGCAAATTGTTGTTTTATGTTACCATACCAGTAATTAATATTATAGAAAGCTCTATAGTATACTCGTACTTTAACAGGACTTTTCGAAGATTGTGGGGGAAGCATTTGTTCAGCAGTGGACTTCCTACAGCTGAGATGATAATGATGAATAAATATTTTACACATCATGAGGAATGGCAAATGTACAGAAGTCAAGAGAGAAGATGTATCAGAAATATGAAGTCAATAAAAAAAGTCTCTTTAGGTAGTTTGTTTGTGGCTTGGCTTAGGATTATTTTAAGGTTCGTTTAGCTTTTATGGCATTAATGGCGTTGTCATTGATGGCTTTGCTACAGCGTTCGTAAAGCTCAAAAACGTTATTTTTGACACTTTTGCCCAAACCCTAATCGAACGCTCAACTGAGCATAAGACCCAAAATCACATGATTATGATGTCAAATACATAGTTGTTAAAAAACAATCACAAACAACCGTGCTCCAGACGTGGGTCAAAAATTCCTTTCATTTTTTTTCCTTTCCCTGTTGCACAGGGAGTATGGCTTTGCGTGTCTTGCGCATCTGCCATTTACAAGTGTATTTCCAGCGGTAGAGAAAAAAAATCCTCATTTTCACCTTTCCGAACGCTGAACAAATGAGACATGAACGACATTTCCACCCACAGATTCCCAATTTGAACGCCCCTTGTGAGAGTTTTTAGCGATATTTTCGCTATATACGCTCACAAAGGGCACGATATTCGAACGCACTAAATGTCTGATCATAGATAATACTTTATATACACAGGAAGTCTGATTAACCTATGCGATTATCTGATTTATCTATGATATGACTAGGATTTGAATTTTGAAAAAATATCTGTTGGGTTGGTTTGGTTCTTTTCTTTTAATTTTGTTCATTGTTGTTGTTTGTTATGTTGAACAGTTGAAGTTGAATTCAACCTATCCTATACTTATATTTACTAATAATAGTACATTACATTGTAGTTATTAATTGAACCTTGGACAAGCCATACATAAACGCTATAGGGCAAGATCGCGACCTGCTATCTATTGGAAAATTTGTGACGACACCGCACAAGCCACTCCAAAGAATTGGTTGATGCTGAATATTTGGGAATATAAAGATCCTAGAGTCATTATACATATCATAGAACATTGTGCGTGCGGTTCACAAATATCACTATGATGAGAGGTACCTATTTTAAATAATCTGGAAATGAAAACATCATTTTACCTGTTGAAGCCACAGAAGTGCAGCTGCACCAAATGTTTTTATTTTATTCCAGTGGAGATTTTTATTGGTGACTGGAACGGAGCCTTCCCTAACTATCCCCTGACGGTTGCGGATCTAAAGAAGCCCCATGCTGTGATGGGTGCACTATTCCAAGTGTTTGACCGGCTCGGCATTGATAGAGATGCAGTACTTGCTGTAAGCATGATTCGCCTCTATATAAATTTATATATTATGTGTGAATATTGAACTTCCTCATTGACCCAATTATCATCATTATATTCATATTTAAGAGCTCTTTTTGTATAGTGTAAGTTGTAAAGTAGTACATGCATGCAGATGGAGCCAAGAGAATGTCTTGTTCGACATAATAACATGTACTAAAAAGCAATTTTTTTTACATGACATTTGCACAGCACTCAAGTGGATGCTTTCTCACCAGATAATACCTACAATTTTACTTCTAACTTGCATATTTTTGTCTAAAAAGATGGATGGATGAATTATTATTTTTTATTATATTAGATTTTATTTAGTGATGACTCCAATTTATTTAAGCTCTTGCAAGTCAAGGATCAGGGCCCCTATTCTCTTAGCTATTGAGCAATCACCACACTACTGCTATGCTTCTGCGATTGAACTGTCTTTAGTGTCAAATTTAGAATTCTGTTAAATCTTGCTCTCGATTGCAATCATATGGTTACGTAGTACATATAATGGTCTGTGAGTATGGTGCTACAGCTTGCGAATGTTGCCACTCAAATAAGATTGAAAACTTGTACCAATCTACCAATCAAGCATCATTCTAAACATCAATACAGTAGTATTATAGCAAAAAATATATTAAATAATCATTTTGTTATCTAAAAACTGTCAAAATATCACTGAAACTGAGTTTTTAATATTTTTTGTTTATAATGTGTTTGTACATTTACCATTCGTGAAGTTAAATAGTTATGTAATACATTATGTTGCATCAAGTGACATCTTTATTCAAGAAGTCAGAGTCAAGTCACAGTTGCACAAATAAGTCCTTCGTCAAGTCACTGTCCTATCTAAGTCACATTCTAGTAACGAGGTTGATCCATTACTAAGACTTTCTAAGGGGATGACGAGGATAACATATAAACAATGTTTCACGATTCTGGTCATTTGGCCTACATTTGTGCACCATTACAAACATTTTACAGTTAATAATACATCACTTTTACAAGCCAAAACTACAAAAACACAAAATAAGAAAAATTAAACAAAATAGACTAACCTTTATTGGCTGTTTTCCCTCCACTTTTATGAAAGATCGAATACAGACAATATAATCTATGTTGGTTTTGTTAATTGTACTCTATTTGTTAATATTGATGCTGAGACCGATGTACACCACTGTAGCAACACAGAGGTAGCAATGCAATCACAACTCAATAGTTTACTGAATATTTATGTCAAAAACTATCAATTGCAAGCTGCTATACTGCGATCAAACCTAAGTAGAGAGCAGAATACGAAAACTGACAAAAACAACAATTTTCATACAATTGAGTTGTGATATCGCGGTTCAATAGCTAAGAGAATAGAGGCCCTGATGATATAATTAAGTATTGATATGTTATTCAATATCAAGTTATATCAATCATCTTCTAACATCTATATAAACATCTTCAAATCCAATAAAAAAGTTCCATTGGCCTCATGTTCACCATAGTAAATTATTGCTAGTGTTAAATGGTGTTCTGAAATTATTATCAATAATACATCATATGATTGGCTGGGGAATCCTAACATCTATAGCTTGTAATGCTGTGGGTCGAGCACCAAAATCTGTTTAAGTCTAACATAATCGCATCTCATTTATCCAGTAAAATAGTGGCACAGATAACTCATATTTTGTACTGTATACGTCAACAATACGATAATGTTAACACTTTAGCAGATTTTCGTGCTCTGACCACTAGTCTGCATTAGTTGTAATGATTCTAAAAGTTTTTGGGTCTCAATCGAAGTGAGGTATAAGGTGCGACGGCGGTGCGTAACCATAGCAACGCAGCGAAACTTGCTTCCTTCTAATCACACTCCGCCCCTCGCTGCCCGCGCATTCTCCGCGTGGCCCTGGGGTGCAATCGTGCACAAAGGATTCAGTTTTTCGACATTTATTTACATCTATGGCCCGAGCACGAATATTTGCTTCAATGTAACTCTATCGGATCCTTAACGTATTTAGCACAAACTATCATGTATCTAGTACAACTGTGGCACAGATAACTCATAGTTTGTACTATATACGTCAATGATACGAAAGCGTTACATTGAAGCAAATATTCGTGCTCGGGCCACTGTCAATAAAAAAAAGGGAAAAAAAGAGTTACAAACCTATGGTGGAATTTATAGGAGGTTATAGTGTTAGTGAACGAAAAACTAAATGCAATGTAACCATGTGACTGGAAAAAGTTATGTGACAAGGTCAATACAATCCAAGAAGCTTACGTCAAAAGTGACCATGTCGTCTATAAAATGATGGAAGAATTTATAATACGAGTGTGAGATTCTGATAGCAGCAATTTGAGTTGGATTCTTTAACTGAGATATAAGATGAAGTTGCAACTCCTGGCTCAAGTTCTAGAATATCACTTAAAAATTTATATAATGTTTATAATTATAGGCAAAACACCTTCTACATAATATATATTATTTAGAAGGTGTTATGCCCACGAGTGATATTGATTAAGCATGTAGGTACATTCACTTTTTTGTGTTCAATTATTATTAGTGTTTCTATTTCTCTCTTCTCGGAATTTTTCTCTCTATAAATTTCAATGTTTGAGATCGCTAAAGCAAGCGTTAGTGCTTTAAAAAAGTAATACTATAAAAATTACAAGGGCTGCGATGTCAACACGAAAGTTTAAGTATTTCTAAATAATGCTTCTTTCGGTTGGATGGTACTGTTGAACTGTCCAATGGATGTCGCTCCGTCCCCGCAAGACGGTTAGTGAAATAGAGAGTTAAAATTCGATGCTCGGTCCCGAACCTCGGTGGCCTAGTTGTTCATTGGCGCCTGACACGGAGAGTCAGAAGACGCGGGTTCGAATCCCGTCTGAGGATGGAATTTTTCTCTCTATAAATTTCAATGTTTGAGATCGCTAAAGCAGGCGTTAATGCTTTAAAAAAGTAATATTATAAAAAATTCTATTTCTGTTCTGACTAATAATACCTATCAATCACTTGCCACAACACTTAAGTTCGAGAAAGACAATTATTTGAAAGCAAATACATGATTTTATGAAATGTAATTTTCAGTTCTTTAGCAGAGTATTTGTTTATCACTTTTGTCCATAGTTGTACCTGCATGGACGACCACCATTTTGGTTCAACGTACGTGTCGCGATCTGTACAATGTTTTTATATATAATACATACAGAACCATTACACATTGTTGATGATATAATATTGTGTGGCTACTATATTCTCAGTGATAAGGTGGGACTAAAATCTCTGCAGACAATTACTCATATTTAAATGGATAGCCCGGCAGTCATCTATGCACTTAGAAAGCTTGTAACTAGGTCATGAGTGATAGCTCAGCATCATGCGGCTCTGCAAAACTAGGTAGTAGCAGTAGGAGCATCACATGCAGGATAAAATGCATTTATAAAACAAGTAGCTTAGCTGAATGCGACACAGTGGATGAGTTGAACAACGGGTTGGTGGAAACTGTCCAAGCGGTTGGGTCCGAATTCTGTGAGACCAAACGCCGCAGGAAAGCTCAAAAACTCTCAAAAGAAACTCTGAAACTAATGGCAGAACGGAGTGAAATGAGACTGCAGTCCGCAGTTGATATGTCGGATTACGGTAAACTCAATAGACGAATTTGGAAGTCCATGCGACACGACTTGCGTGCTTATAATACTGCGCGTATTACGGCAGCAATTGAGCGGAACCAGGGCTCTAAAGTGTTTGCAAAGGATTCGTCTATTGGGCAAAGCCAAATGACAAAACTGAAGACCGAAAATGGCAGTATCGTTTCATCCAAGCCTGAGATTCTGAGAGAGATTGAGAGCTTCTATCGACAGTTATATACCTCGACGCGCGAATCCGTCACTGAAGCAGCTCAGGACACCAGAGCAAAGTTAGTCCGACACTATACCGAAGACATCCCGGACATCAGCCTGTACGAGATTAGAATGGCTCTCAAACAGCTTAAGAACAACAAGGCACCAGGAGAGGACGGAATTACGACTGAACTTCTGAGAGCGGGTGGTAGACCGATACTTTTAGTCCTCCAGAAGTTATTCAATTCTGTCATCTTCGAAGGCAAAACACCGGAAACGTGGCACAAGAGCGTGGTGGTGCTGTTCTTCAAAAAAGGTGATAAAACCTTATTGAAGAATTATAGGCCCATATCGCTCTTGAGCCACGTGTACAAGCTGTTTTCGAGAGTCATCACGAACCGTCTCGCACGCAGGTTTGATGAGTTCCAGCCTCCTGAACAAGCCGGTTTCCGAAGAGGCTTTAGCACCGTAGACCACATTCATACACTACGGCAGATTATACAGAAGACCGAAGAGTATAATCAGCCACTGTGTCTAGCGTTTGTGGATTACGAGAAAGCCTTTGATTCTATCGAGAAGTGGGCCATACTGCAGTCCTTGCTGCGATGCCAAATTGACTATAGGTATATCGAAGCGTTGAAGTGTTTATACAGCAAGGCCACTATGTCAGTCCGATTACAGGACCAGAGTACGGAACAAATTCCATTGCAGAGAGGTGTGAGACAGGGAGACGTCATCTCTCCGAAACTGTTCACTAACGCATTGGAGGATGTTTTCAAACTTTTGGACTGGAAAGGATGTGGCATCAACATTAATGGCGAATACATCACTAACCTTCGTTTTGCCGATGATATAGTTATAATGGCGGAGTCGCTCGAGGATATCGGCACCATGCTCAACGACCTCAGTAGAGTTTCCCAACAGATTGGTCTTAAGATGAACATGGATAAGACGAAAATCATGTCCAATGTCCATGTTCCACCTATACCGGTAATTGTTGGAAACGATACACTCGAAGTTGTAGACGAGTACGTCTATCTGGGACAGACTGTCCAATTAGGTAGGTCCAACTTCGACAAGGAGGTCGCACGAAGAATCCAGCTCGGATGGGCAGCGTTCGTGAAGCTTCGATCCATCTTTTCGTCCCCAATACCTCAGAGCCTGAAAACCAAGGCTTTCAACCAGTGTGTGTTGCCAGTGATGACTTATGGCACTGAGACGTGGTCCCTTACTGTGGGCCTCATTAACAAGCTTGAAGTCGCTCAACGAGCAATGGAGAGGGCTATGCTTGGGGTTTCCCTGCGTGATAAGATCCGAAATGAGGAGATCCGTAGGAGAACTAAGGTCACCGACATAGCTCTCAAAATTAGCAAGTTGAAGTGGCAATGGGCAGGCCACATCGCTCGCAGAACTGATAACCGTTGGGGAAGAAAGGTTCTCGAGTGGCGACCACGTACCGGAAGGCGTAGTGTAGGCCGGCCCCCCGCTAGGTGGACCGACGACCTCATAAAAACCGCGGGGAATCGCTGGATGCAGGAAGCGAGTAGCCGGTCCAAGTGGCGTTCTATGGGGGAGGCATATGTTCAGCAGTGGACGTCTTCCGGCTGATAATGATGATGATGATGATGATAAAGCAAGTGACTGAGCTACCACTACCATTTTCTTTTTATTATTTCTAATACATGACACCGATACAGACTGAGATAGCTGGTAGTTTAGAATCATTACAACTAATGCAGACTAGTGGGCCGAGCACGAAAATCTGCTAAAGTGTAACATTATCGTATTGTTCACTTATTTAGTACAAACTCTCATTTATCTAGTAAAATAGTGGCACAGATAACTCGTAGTTTGTACTAAATAATTTAACAATGCGATTATGTAAGACTTAAACAGATTTTCGTGCTCGTGGTAGTTTAGAATCATTACAACTAATGCAGACTAGTGGGCCGAGCACAAAAATCTGCATAAGTGTAATATTATCGTATCGTTGACGTATACAGACAAACTACGAGTTATCTGTGCCACTATTTTACTAGATAAATGAGAGTTTGTACTAAATAAGTTAACAATACGATAATGTTACACTTTAGCAGATTTTCGTGCTCGGCCCACTAGTCTGCATTAGTTGTAATGATTCTAAACTACCAGCTATCTCAGTCTGTTTCGGTGTCTTGTATTAGAAATAATAAAAATAATTGATAGTGGTTGCTCTGTCACTTGCTTTATAAATGCATTTTATCCTGCATGTGATGCTCCTACTGCTACTTCCGAGTTTTGCAGAGCCGCATGATGCTGAGCTATCACTCTTGAACTAGTTACAAGCTTTCTAAGTGCATAGATGACTGCCGGGCTATCCATTTTAAATATGAGTAATTGTCCGCAGTGATTTTAGTCCCACCTTATCACTGAGAATATAGTAGCCACACAATATTATATCATCAACAATGTGTAATGGTTCTGTATGTATTATATATAAAAACATTTTACAGGTCGCGGCACGTACGTTGAACCAAAATGGTGGTCGTCCACGCAAGTACAATTATGGACAAAAGTGATAGACAAATACTTTGCTAAAGAACTGATTATTAAATTTTATAAAATCATAGATTTGCTTTCAAATAATTGTATTTCTCGAACAAAAGTGTTGTGGGAAGTGATTGTAAGGAATTATTAATCAGAACAGTAACAGAAATACTAATAATAATTGAACACAAAAAAGTGAATGTATCTACATTCTTAATTACTATCACTCGTGGGCATAACACCTGCTACATAATATATATTATTCTATCCATCCCCACTACTCCTCATTACCTCAGGGAGCGATTTCAGTTCCTTCAACTTACACATACCCTCTCCCTTCGTTCCACAAACACACTGCAATTGAATAAACCTGTCGCGTCATCAATGTATTATAGTATGTAAGTCATTTACTAAACATGCTGTTCACCTATGGAATGCGCTTCCTGTCAATATTAGGCAAGCAAAGTCAATTTCGTCTTTCAAAGATATGGTGAAGAAGCAATATTGATCAAATAACTACTGTATATTATATTTTACTCTAAATGATTATAATGTATTTAAATACTGTATTTATGTTTATATTTTAATAGTAAGTATGTATTAGTTTATAATTATTTAATTTTTTATTTATTTAATATTCCTAGTTAAAAATGTATATATTAGCATCTGCTACCGCATTATTATAAAGAATCCTCTCCATGCAAGGTTGCCTGTAAAAGATTGCTATAGCGATAAGGCCGCCAATTGTCCAGTCTGCTGTAGCGCTTTTTATTGTATTATGTTTTTCTTTTATGATTGGTTATCAATAAAGAATTTTTGTTTTGTATTGTATTGTATGTTATGTAGAAGTTGTTTTGCCTATAATTATATACATTATATACATTGTTAAGTGTTATTCTAGTACTTGGGCCAGGAAATGCAATTTCATCTTCTATGTCAGTTGAAGAATCCAACTCCAAATTGCTGCTGTCAAAATCTCCCACTCGTATTATAAATTCTTCCATCAATTTATAGACGACATAGTCGCTTTTGACGGATTGTATTGACCTTGTCGCATAGCTTTTTCCAGTCACATGGTACCATTGCATTTACCTTTTCGTTCATTAACACTATAACCTATAAATTCCACCGTAGGTTTGTAACTCTTTTTTTAATTTTATGATCACATATATTTTGACGGATGTAAATAAATGTCGAAAAACTAAATCCTTTGTGCACGATTGTACCCCAGGGCCACGCGGAGAATGCGCGCGCAGCGAGGGGCGGAGTGTGATTGTTTGGAAGCAAGCATACCTCACTTCGATTGATACTCAAAAACGTGTTCTGCGCATTAAGATCATAGTTCAACTTACGTGCCGCGATCTATACCTGTTCTCTGTAGAGTGAAGAGAGGAGTAAAAAAGACAAACATACATACAACCACACGCATACAATTTAATTTCGGTACTATTGGTGTGATGGGTTTCGTGCAGAGGCCTCTCCTACTTTAAGTGCTTCTTTAAACTGCTAATAAAAATTTTCAGCCCCCACCTGAAGACATACGTAACAAATCCACCCAATACTACTGGGACCTGCTGCCAGTAATTAACATGGTCCGCGTGACAAACTATGTGGTGTCTGTGATGCCGCAAGTGCCGGGTGGCATCAGCATTTCACAGTTACTGCAGCCGACTACCGTCACTTCTCACTCATTACTGTTGCTACTCTTCAACCTGATGGTCTTCAATGAAGAGAAATTGAGATATATAGAACCTTATGAAGCAGAACTCTTCGCAAAGACTGAGCAGGTAATTTCACTGCCAACTCATTTACTGCATTGGGCTGCAGCAAGTGCTGATCCTGTCAGCACAAAACCATATGATACAAGTTTATGTAAGTAGTAAAGTTAGTAAGATGTACATTTTCAAGGTCTAGAATTTAGAAAGTGGCACAAATGGATCCCAAATCCTGCTTAAATACTACTTTCTTGCCATTTAGTGACGTGACTGGCAATTCGGGCACTAAAGAATAAGCACAACGCTTGCCCATACCAGTTGCTGTGCCGCCCAGTGCTCAGAGTTGTAGTTTTATGTTGCACTGCGTTGTGCTCATCACCCTGATACATTGGGTTTTGAGTGTTTTTCGTCCAGTAATTTATATACTTGTATGTGACAAAATTAACTTATTTGCGTAGGTGAAATAAAAATGTTTTAATGGTCCCATAAATTTCTACTGCATTCTCTGGTGTTTTGATATATCACCTTATTGTAGATCTACTTAGTATAGGTGTAATATTATACATTTATCTATTTTTTTAGTGTATTTCTAAATGAGCGCCTGTCGGTAACCGCCTCGTTGTAGCGACGGTGGTACACTCTTGCTTAGAAGATGCCTATCCAATCTGTACTGGAAGACTCCCAGATTATAACTATCGGTTAATATACACTCTGGCTGACTGGTGATGTCTACCCACTAATGTTTATAATAGACTAGACACTAACCGCGCTCCGAGGTTTCACGCGTGTGGTGATGATGATGATGATGATGAATCGAAATATATAGCCTATGTTTTTCAAGGATGTAGCATTCTAATGTTGAAAGAGTTTTTGAAATTGTTTTATTAGGTTTTGTTCGTTACAATACAAACATACGACAATACAAATCTTTCCTCTTTACAATTTTAGTAAGTATCATGGTGTCTTATATATATTAGTATTATTCATTATGATGAAAAAATATATTTATATTCATGCAGATCAGATTTGTGCAGATTATCTTTATAATCTTAATTTTCTTATATTTCATTCATATCGGTACATCGGTACAACAATACACTTGCTCGTAAAGTTTTACATATAATTATCAAATTATTGATTTTACACAATTGTTTGATATAAAATATTAAAACTAACAAATGTTTTTTTAATTAAAAACTTGCCCGCCATTTCCGTAATTTTACATATTTTGTTTTTATCGTATTTTCAACTCTGTGGTAAAAGCGATAAATAATTGTTTCACTCTCAACAAATGTGTTGAAAAACGTAGTATGAAACTTTGTATATATACTATTACTTATATAGTAATATAATGAGCAAGCAGGTGATGCAGCAGTTTTATTAATAGACTTCAAAATTAAAAAAAGTTCCAGTTCAGTCAACATGTTATATAACATTTGGTGTGCATTGAGTGTTTAATGTTCAGGTATCCAATTGCAGGTGAATACATTGGAAGACAGAAAGCAGAAGTTGAAAGAGATGCTCAATGAACAAGCCCAGGAAAAAGGCAAGAGAGCAGAAAGGTTGGAGAAGGTATGTTTAGTTCCAAATGTGTTCTATTCTATTTCTTGGATTATGGCCTCATCGGGATTACCGCAATTCCGCGCGTGTCGCGTGGATAGGGTAGTAGGTTGTTTTAGTAGTATATACGACCTCAGATGCTCGATAAAGTTGTCGAAAATTAGACTTCGATTGCGATTGCTTAATTCGACCTAGCCGTGGCGCTCATATCAGTGGCAGAAATCATATTTAAACCAATGCATATGCCCTTGCATAAAATTACCTATTTTTATATATTATTACACATTATAATTATTTAAATTTAATTAATTTCATTTTGAAAGTGTAAACCTCTAAAAAAACACCTTTAGAAAAATTAAACCCTAATTCTCCTGGTCACGCTATAACTTCAGAACGGATAAACAAATCTCGCTAATTTTTCCTTTGTTGTGTTAATTATTGTCAGGAGAAGGTTCTTATGAAAGAAAATCTAGAAACGATGAGAGGTTATGGCCAGGCTGAAGGCCGAGCCTACTACGCGAAAGAAGTATCGGACAGCCGCTAGTACTTTATCAACATAATATAAAAAAAATTGAATATAATATATTATATTCAATTTTTTTATATATATTATAATAATACTTTTCCTGTTTTAAAGTAATATAAACCGTATTTTTTCCTGTACGATATAGCTTAAATCTTATAAATCAACATCACCAAGTAGGTAACGTCAAATTATTTGCAGCGCCCGCTTTAGCATAATGATCTTCTCCCGAAATATGAGTTGTAAAGAACTAATTAGGAAATAAGAAAAAGTGAAACTCTTGTTACCTTTCTACAGCTTGATTACGAGATCCAGCAATTCGAAGAAGAGTTGAAACAAGAGAAAGAAGTCCACGACGAAGAGAAACAAGAATTGGACGCCCTTCAAAAGGAAAATCATCAGACTATGATGGTGTTAGAGCAGAAAAAGACTCACATGGAAGCTTTAATGGCAGAAGTGGCCCGTAAGAAGGCCCTCAGGGTTTACGATGCCGATGATATTAAGGCCCAGGCGGAACAAGCTACGCAGAATGTCCAGGAAGCGGAGGAAAAGTTGAATTCTCTACGGGCGACGCTTATGCAAAAGGAGAACAGCCTTAAAAACCTTCAAACGATCAAACCCAGTTTGGATTCTGCAAATAATCTGTTGCACGAGATAATGAAATTAAGCGAGAGTTTGAAGTAAGTTTTTTATGGTATTATAGAATGCACGACCTTGCTAACTCATACACTTCACTATACCGACAGGTTTAGTAATGAGGGAGTAGTGCAAGTACCGAACTTACCGAACGATACATTTGAATCTTGAATTCGTTATACTTCGACAAAACAGGCTATATCAATCTTTTGTCGATCATTGCAAGTAAGTAACAAAATTAAGCGATCGGTAGACAAATTCGATAAGTTTTTACGGTTTTAACGGTAATCCTAGCATGGAACTGTTAAATTACGTTAGAGATCGTCTATTTAATCGAATTTAACGATTGTTTTGTCAGCTTTGAAAACGACCTCGATATAGCCTATCGACAGGCGACGGGAATGGGGATATTGTTTTTTTTAGTTGCGTTTGATCTTACTAATATTATAAACCCGAAAGTTTGTATGGATGGATGTTTATTATTCTCTTACGCTTAAATGGTTGGCCCAATTTTGATGAAATTTGGCATCGAGGGGGGCGCTGAATTAACACATGGGATAATTTTCATCACTATCCATCACATAGTGACGCTATGTGATGGATAGTGACGATGCTGATGAAAATTATCCCATGTGTTAATTGTCCATGCTGGTGTAACTGAGGGGCGCAGATAGTATTCAATAAAAAAATAGACTTCGGCCTTCTTTTGATCGTAGAAGAGCGAAATGTTGGTAGAAATCTTCAAATGATAGAAGGAAGCATTGTGGAATGCAAACAATTCGTAATAATCGATATACTGTCAACACAATGTCAATTTGACCATCGTATAAGTTGTCGATATGACTTCCATACTTGCTAGGGCCCGATACGATTCTTTAAATTTATCGATCTTAGCGATTCGACAAATTTAACGACTATTACGGTACTTGCACTGTTGTTGCTAAAAAAGGGACGCATTTTAAATATTACGAGTATAGGTACTTCATACCGTAGTTTGAAACATGTACCAATGTTCTATGCTGTGGCCGAAACAAATATGCAAAATATCGGAGTCAACACATTCTTATTCTATCCAGTTTGATAAATAGGTTTTAGTAACTATTTCAATATAGGTACTTCCTGTTTGGGCTCGAGCCGTGATCTCGGTCATTTATCTTCTCATTATTAGTTTATGCCAATAGTGCTACCATGTTACCCATTAATGTATTAGATCTACCCTTCATCCCAAAAATTTATGGTTTTTATAGGTTATACATATATTTTTTACTAAACCAAGGCTCTAAGTGTTGATTTTTACTTTAACCTTCGCAAAAGACCAGTAGGGCTATTATGTATCTTAGTGGCGATCTAAAAAATGGCGCATTTATGTAACTTTTGTCAGTTCCAGTCATGAACCTACAGATCGCGAAGTTGAACCTTGAATGCGCAGAACACATTTTCGGGTCTCAATCGAAGTATGGTATGAGGTGCGGTGCAAGGGGTCGTGCGTAACCATAGCAACGCAGCAACGCTTGCTCCCAAACAATAACACTCCACAATAACCCCTCGTTGTCCGCGCACGCTCCACGTATCCCTGGACTGTCATATTTTTACAGGCGCACATGCTTATTTTCACATTAATGCAAGTCTTCGGATGTCTACCTAATGGGTTTTATTCGTTTTCATGATGATTTGACAATCAACAAAATATACAGACATAAGGAAATGATTTGGGTATTGTTTTCACACATTAATGCATTGTAATGCAAAAACAATGCGATCTAAGACTTTGATTGGGCCAGACCAAATCAATTTTGATCTGAATTGTAATCCCTATCAATATGAAACATGAACAAATAATTTATCGTAATGTTCGCCAGTTAATCAATACTAATATTAGAAAGAGGAAACATTTTTATGTATGTTTGTAATGAATTGGCTCCAAAAGTACTGGACCGATTTCAAAAATTCTTACACCATTGGAAAGCTACATTCACCCTGAGTAACTATACATAATATAGGCTATATAAGATTCATCATCATCATCATCATCCATCACCGCACGGCTGAAACCTCGGAGAGCAGCTAGTTTCCTAATAAGCTAGCTATAGGCTCACTGTATTACCAAGACCATATCTGATGAAATGTGGGCTTTTACACTTCTGCTGATTCCTACATCCTATAGATGTAAAATTATGTGATGTTTGTCAATACTAATTGTGTTATGTTTTGCTATTTACAGAGATTTTGAATCCGGTGACTTGGACTCTGAGAGCAAAGAGGGTGAGATCGACGTCCTAAATATGGAACTGTCTGAACTGCAGGTGCAGATGAGCGAACTGCAAACTGCCCGCGCCGAGCTTGGCGAGAAATGGCAACAGAGCTGTGCCAAACGGCAAATGGAGAAATCTCAAGCTCAGAGGTAAATTGATAATTAAGTAAATTGATTGAGATAAATTGATTATACGATTATTATGTTACACAAAAAGCTTTATCATCTACGTCATATCACCATTGAACAAGGTCTCTCCCAATGGGAGCCTTAACCCCCACGCTTGGCAGGCGTCTTGGAGTTCGCAGTGTAGGTGAAAGTTCTTCAGAAAGTGCTACTGCGCCCACCTTTTAGTGATTTTTTTTCGTGAAGCGGGTTAAAATGTCATCCCCCATTCCTTCAATAATAAGCGAACAATAGTGCGTTCAAATAGGCCCTTTGTGAGCGTTTACAGCAAAAATAAAGCTAAAAACGCTCACAAGGGGCGTTCGAATTGGGAATCTGTGAGTGAAAATGTCGTTCTTGTCTCTTTTTGTTCAGCGTTCGGAAAGAAAAAAAAGAGAAATTTTTGCCACCAAAAAGTGCAATTTTTGAGTGCTTTAAATAGGGTGTCGGCAAATGTGGCAAAAATTACGTTTCAGAGCTTTACGAACGCTTTAACAAAAGAGCCATCAATGACAACGCAACCAATGCTCTAAAAGCTAAACGAACGCACCTTAAGGGAAAAAAGCCCAGTACTGCACAATCCACAAGCAATTTAGTAAAGTAGTTGCCCTTAAAAAATTAAATTTTAATAAATAGATAAAAACTAGATTAGATATAAAAATAATAGATTTTTCCATAGATAGATGTGAAGAATTGAAAAAAGTCACATGTCGCGTCATAGAATGCCATTGACCAATGAACGTTTAGTATTTAGTTGATAAACTAACCAAGGCTTTGATAAACGTTCTAGAAACTGGGGGTTAGACAGGACGATGTCTTACTGATGGACTTCCATGTGACTGTGGTTTTAAATCTCTTGTGAATCTCTCTTGTTGCATCTTCAAAACAAATCTACACTAAACGAATGGCAAAAGTACAAGCTGTAGGAGTCCACTTAATAAATAAAAACCTTCTACACAACAAGTTTTTGATACTTACATCCTTTTCATTTTAGTTTATTACGCGAGGCGGAAGAAAAGGAGAAAAAATGCCGCGAAAGCAGCAAGAAGGCGGTGGAGCGAATCGAAGAGATCAAAGCACTCACCCTTCAGTACAAGGAAGATAAAGCCGCGGGAATGGAAGACATCGCCAGTATAAAGAACAATTTCGACAATGAGGTTAGCACTATTCAAAGAAAAATATATATGAAGATATGTGTTCCATATTATGTGGATAGGGAACATCTATATTCATATATGTTTTTCTTCATATGCATATCATAAAAGCAGACTAAGGGATGGAATGGTAGGATCCTTTCTAAAACTTATGAGGAGACGGAAGCACTTCTACGTTATAATAAATAAGAAAATTATAATTACCTAATACAACCATTTCTATATGATTTATCAAATATATTGCATAATAATACTAAAGTAACTTTAAAATAAATACTTTAATAAATAACTCAAATCTAAGTTAAGGTACTGGATAGCGACTACACACGCACACACACACACACACTCTCTCTCTCACACACACACACACACTCTCTCTCTCTCTCTCTCTCACACACACACACACACACTCAAAATAAACTAAAAGTTCTAACATTTTTATAATGCCCACAAATAGTGTCATACTTGATTTACCATTAGAATAACAAGTAGTAATTCTGTAATTTTTCAACTTTTAAATATGTATATTATAATAGACTATACCATTCTTGTAATATTGGTACCTGAAATGGATATGGAAGAGCGGGGCCCTCTGGCACAAGTATTTTTATACTTAAAAGAAGGTCCCCACCTTGTTTGTATATGTAACGTTTTTTGGTTACTGAAATAAAAAAATATTAATTTTTTTATATTTTGTCCCAAATACATGGGATCAATAACATAATTTATGGAAGCACTCGCAGCGGAGCTTGACATGGCGATCGTAACCGATCAACAAGTTAAGCAATGCTTGCTGCGGTCAGGAGTTGGATGGGTATAAGCGCTCAGTTAAATAATGCCACTGCATTATTTAACTGAGCGCTGCCATGCTTAGGGCACGTTAAGCCGTCGGTCCCGGTTGTTCGTCTTAGGGGAACAGTCGTTAGGCTATGTCGAAGGCTTTCGGGCGGCCTGAAATCTTTGACATGGGTTGGCCTATCGATCAAGCAGCACTGATGCATGAAGCAGCGTGATGGATTATGGCCCAACTCCTCTCTTTGAGAGGAAGGATCTAGTCCCAGCAGTGAGAACTGGGCTGATTATTATATGATATGAATAATATCATCTCATATCTAACACGAATAAATAGAAGTCATTTCTCAATGTATTTCTGAGTAAATATAGCTTTGAATAAAGATCATACACTAGACATAGAAAGCTAATGTGGCCGGTGTCCCAGAAAAACGCTCATTACAGCAGAACAACTCTTTGTGAATGAGTTTGTTCATAAGAGTACAGCCATCATACCGTACCGTAGTACATTTCTACCGTGAACTAGTAATATTCGCAATACTGCGTTTTGGTGTGAAGGTATGGTTGCCGCCGAAATTACTGGCGCATGAGACATAACAACTTAATGACTCATGGCTACGGGCGCAGTGCAGTTCGTCACTTGTGAAAACGTAGTCTGCTAGCTATTTAGGTTCGATCGTGACCCAGCGATTTGCTATCGATAGGTTTTGACATAAATGGTATTCTACAGGTGCATTCGCTTATCTTTTAGGGCATTGGTGGCGTTATCATTGATGGCTCTTTTGTTAAAGCGTTCGTGAAGCTCAAAAACGTTATTTTTGCCACTTTTGCCCACGTCCTATTCGAACGCTCAACTGTGCATAATTATGCTGTCAAATACATAGCTGTCAAAAAACGATCTCAAATAACCATGCTCCGGATGTGGGTCAAAAATTGCACTGTTTGGTAGCAAAAATACCTCTTTTTTAGATTTCCGAACGCTGAACAAAAGAGCCATCAATGATAACGCCACCAATGCCCTAAAAGATAAGCGAATGCTCCCAAGAAAAGCGATTTTCACCCACATTCCCAATTCGAACGCCCCTCGTAAGCGTTTTTAGCGTTATTTTCGCTAAAAACGCTCACAAGGGGTCTATTTGAACGCACTAATTCTGTAAACTATTATTGTTACTATTGCGTTGCTACATGCGTATTGGCAGTCGTTGATGTTTTACCTGACGCAAGATAGACAGAATGTTTTCAATCTTACTTCAGCCAGGCCTCCGTCACTCCATGTACTTGCGCGCTATAAGTGCCTACCGCCCAGCCGAGCGGTCTCGGTCCGCCGGCGGATCAAATTCAGTGCGGTTTTCGCAAGCGAAGCGCGCGCACGCCGTTCAATTTTAATAGTGCTGTTCAAACAAACTTACAAATATAATAAAACAAACTTTAAAAAAGAGAACCGACTTCAAAACACTAAACCGTAAGAAATAATTTCTTCTTTGATGTCGGTGCTTTTTCGATTCGTAATTACCAGCTGTTAGCACTAACATAAAAAAAAAAACAAATTATTTCTTACGGCTTAGTGCTTTATTTGAAGTCGGTTCTCTTTTTTTAAGGCTTTTTTTTTCATTTCTAGTGAACATCTCCGAAGATCATCATCAAACTAAGAAGTTTCTTATTTTAAAACGTTCTCCTAAATGTAACAAATCCTTTTCTGAAAACCGCATCGATATCGGTTTAGCCAAACGCGAGATTATCGCGCACAAACATACATACCTACAAACCATAAAGTCAAACATCTCAGTTTGGCCTGTATGTCTGATCACCTCCTTTTTTTAAGTTGTTTAAATATTTTATAAATGATAAAATTTTTAACTGCCACATAAAAGTCAGAACATATTCACAGTTCTCAATAACATAGATAAAAAGTTATGTTAATTTAATTTTATCGAAGAGGCAGCCCTGCGATTACTGTGGAATCGCGCGGTGCGAAGCAAACACTGCTGTACGCTTGAGCATTTAGGCGCATTTTAGCATACAGTGGTTGTTGACGCGAGGGAGTAGGCAATTATCGTATAGTTTGGACGAGAAAGTTTATTTTTGTGGGCTCATTGAGGATTTTTTCTGCGGAAAGCGATTTATATTTATGAATTATATTCGGTTAATATTCTTTTCCTTTTCTAACCTAAGTATTTTTTTCACAGAATATTTGTTCGATCTATTTCGTTACACTATGACTAGGTGTTTAAAGATTCTGCCTTTTACTGTTATCAGGATACGAGCGCGCCTTAAAGGCAATCCAATAGCTGTAGCATCGCTGTAGCGTACCGTTTGACAATAGCTAAGAGACTTGGGCCCCTGTACTCGAGCGTAGATTCACTACTGAACGTAATGAATGGAACACGGCTGGCCCTATAGCCAAAAGTGTTTTTTTTATGGGATAGGTTGGCAAACGAGCAAGCGGCTCACCTGATGGTAAGTGATACCGTCGCCCACGGACATCCGCAATACCAGAGGTCTCGCGGATGCGTTTTTTTTATATATATTCAAGGATCAAAGAACAGTATCACAATATGTACTTATAATAAGTATTAATACTATAAAATGTAAGTAAATGTGCTACCCACATTATTGACCACAAATTAATAAAACATCGTATATTGAGAGAAGATTTCGCAAGTATCTAATGATACATAAAAGTAAGGCAATATATTTACTTATGTTGCCTTGCAAAATAGACAACATTTGAAAAGGAAAAAAAAGCATAACGTAACAATATTAAAAAAAAAAAACTTAAGCATTACGTTTTACAATGAATGTAAGTACTCGTTTTACAATGACGGAATAATTAGAGTACAAATTATTTGCGTTGCCTACCTTTGAGAAAGGATGATAGGAAGGAAGAGATAGACGGGGTGAGGGTGGAGGGGAAGTGAGAAGGAGAGGGAGAACGGGGAAGGGAGAATCGGGCCTCTGGAACCTCCCACAAACAGACGAAACGCAATAGCAAGCACTTTTACTTCACGTCGGTGTTATGTGGGAGTGTGGTACTTCTGCGGTCGTGCCGGCCCATTCAGCTGTGGGGTTACAGCGTGGCACTACCACTGAAAAGTGTGATCATATTAGTAACATTTCATTTAACATTATCGCTGTAATAAGCATACTTGACAATGAATGTATTCCTTAATAAGGTATTGTAAATAAGACAGAGCATTCACTTATTATTTTACATTTTATTTAATAATTTACTAATCACTATACTTCGCATTTAATACTATTTCTCTCTGTTCAACAATGTTAAACCACAAGTATAAACTAGTCTAATTATTTATTTAAAGTATAACAACATATCCCTTTAAATAAAGATTTTAGTCAACTTGTGCTCAGATTTTATAGTTGTTCCGACATAAATTCGACGCTCAACGTTTCCTAGTGTTCACCTCAACTAACGACAACAGACTGCAACTAACATCTTGATGAAATACAGTTTGGGAATAATTAAATAATGTTTAAATTTAAACAGCTTTACGTGAGTAATCCCACTTCTGATTTGTAACATTATCCCTGCTTATTATATACTTTGGTTTGTGTATTACATATTTAAGATGACATATGCTCAAATTTTTACAATTTGTCCTCACGCATATCTAAAACTAGGGCCTTCGAATTTGGCTACTAAATATTATTGTTTTATGTGTAATAAATGTTCACAAAATACTTTGTTCGGATATGTTCACCGATATACGATTAATTAAATTTGGCTCGATAGAAACAATCGCATACTATTCCAAAAAAAAACATCCTTGATAATGTTTCTGTCGATGTAATGAATGAACTCCATTCAGTTTTTTGGGAGATATTTTTGCAAAAATTTTTATTTAGCTCAGTTTATAAAAACGTAAGATTATTTTCAACATGACATAAAACAAACATTGAGAAGTAATAAATTTAAAGACCTTTTGATGACACCTTCACATAGGCTGAGGAAATCTGAGCGGTCTGTCTTTGTAATGGGACCTTCGGTGTACAATAGACTACCTGCGATTGTACGAGATGCAGCCTCCATTAGGGTGTTTAAAAATTGATTAAAAAAGTGGTTAATAGAACACGTTTTTACAGCATCAACGAATTTTATAAATTACCCGAAGTAATGTAATTATAGAACTATTTATATTTAATAGAACAATATAATTAATTATTATGATAAATTTTACACAATTTTTTGTTGACTTGTAACAATGGGCTATGAATAAATAATTTGTATTTGTATTTGTAAATACGGAAAAATATTAAAAGCGCGCGCGCTGAGTATTTCATACAGCCGTACAACTTCACTACCATTTTCGCCTTAAGGCCAGGTATTCCCGCAAAAGTAAGCATTTAGCGCCGTCCTGGTTGCGCGTGAAATACATCGCGCGGACGCAGCGGCAGTGAACTCGCATGACCCCGACAGCGACAGTGTAGAAATAAGCAGTTGGTTAATTTTACTAGTTTTCAGAAATGCGGTTATATGTTTAATTTTTGTTTCTATTTTATATAATATGTATTTGGGTCTTGTATATCTGTTTGGCATAATAGGAATTAAGGATATCAAATAAAACAAAATAAATATGAAATTTTAAAAATTGGGTAGGGACTAGAAATATCATTTATAATATTTTATTCATTTATTTATACATATTAACATTTTTTTAAATATCATTTACATATATTTATTTACATATTTTAAAATATCATTTATTGAAAGGTATATAGGTGATACGTATAATCTAAAAATCCTTGAAATCTAAAAATACTTCTCGAGTGCTTGGGCCACCCAGTTGCAAAACCGATTGGGGCTCAGAAGATAACAAGACGTTACTCATCTGGGGCCCAGGTGATGGTGAGGCTGGAGAGTCTACAGAATTTATATTTTCTTGTTTTTGTAGCTGTTGAAGTGCTTGCCTTTCGTGCTCTATTCCATGTGCAACAGCAGCTACACGTGTCAATTTTTTTTGATATAAAATGTTTTTCACCAACGGAGCAGTATTTAGACTAACTTTTCTTTTACATATCTGTCCAAAATTTGATGCTGTGATTAGGTTTTTTCGCATTTCAAGCCATTCACTGCTATCTCGTTGCAAAACCGTAGCTCTCTCGATGGAATGCCTATCAGAAGTAAGCATTTTCAAATTGTTTAAGAATTCTTCTTCTGCTTTTTTTAATTCATGCGGAGAAATATCGGGTGCTGAGCTCGCTGGACCATAGTCATGTTGTTTCTGATTCACTTCACGTAATTTCCGTATCTTTTTTACCGGATACTCTAAGTTTAACTTCCTTTTTAGTGCTCGCCTTCTTTCAATTATCTTTACCCTGCCCTTAGGACTTTTATTTAAAAAAGCTTTTTGGATAGCTGAAAGTGCGGATTTGCAGTTAAATGAAACAACTGCTGCTGTGCACCTCCCTTCGTAACCTCCTTTCAGTGCAAAATTTGTTCGTTTTCCACCAATAAATTTGGCGATGACACTATTAAAACACTCAACAGTGTTTGTGCTAACGTCCTCAATTAAACTCCGTGATTTTGCAGCAACGTTTGAAACAATCGCATTTATCCTGAATATAAAAGTTGAACTCTGGATCTTTCTGAGATCTCCGTTGTCATTTTTGTCTTTGGTACAGTAATATCCTTGGCACATTCTATGGTCACCAAAAGCATGTGCAACACAGTTAATAATATCATTGTGCAGACTTGATATGGCTACATTGCGAGGAGTTTCAGATGCTTTGTGATGTCTTATACACTGTGCTATTGATTTTCGCATCGTCATAATTTTGATATTAGTGAGCATTTTACGGTGAGCCAGAACATATTTTGTTTCTGTAGTCAAACTACGTAGTTTTTTGCAAAAGTTACGTAGTATATGATTCCTACATTAAATTTTTTCGACGGTCACATTTTCGGTCTCATACAGTCTGGCTTTGAGGATTGCGGCGTAAGTAGAGGCATCTCCGTCTCCTATCATTCGCTCATATATGATGCCATACATAGAGATCAACGCCTTGAAACCTTCTACAATTATTTCCGTTTCCATGGAGCTTGAAGAGCCCTCATAATTTTTAAAGCATTTGTGTGGCTTTGGTGACCTGTTTTTGTGCTCAGCGCGAGCGCATACCAAGCAATATTTATTTTTTATTCCAATGTAAAGGACTTGACCTGTTCTTCTGCCGATTATAGCTGCTGTGCCTGATGAAGCTTTATAGTTTGTGCCGTAAGATCGAGCGCACCATGAGCCGTCAACGTACACATCAATTATAGGGATGTTGTTTTTAGTTCGACCTTCTGCGATGGCGATATCTTTCTCCATCTGAGTTGCAGCTTCCATGGAAGCGCTTGCCGTTTTTTTTTCCATTTTTCAAATACTTCATCCTCTAATTTTGAATAGTATCTTGAACTGAATACAGGAATATCCATTGCTGAACATAGCTCCTCAAATTGAGAAAAACCGATACCAGAAGCCACAATTCCAGTAGTGGCAGTTTTGTCTTCAGAGTTAATTAAGCAAATTTCTTTGCACATGTTGCATTCAAAACGATAAAGTGATAAAAGCCCTTGTCGTTTTTCGCTTTTTAAACGGAAGTTACCTAATGTGCAGTTAAATAAACCATTATGACGACCTTTTTCTTGTAACTCCTGTAAAAAATAATTTATATCTATGATTCGCCGTCCCGAAACAGGTTGAAATTCATCTTCTTTGAACTCCTTTTCTACGATATAGGGAATTTCTGTCTCTTCAGTATCTCTAAAATAGTGAATGCGTATGGTAAGTTTTACATTTTATATGTTTTCATATGCACTATATAAAGTTGATACGTGAGAAAAGAAAAAAATACAAAATATGATACTTACGTAAAGGTTTCAGTTTGTTGTGACTCGACGGGGTCCAATCCAGGAACAGTCTCGACAAGGTCAATAACAGAGCTATTGGAAACATCACCCATCTTACTACTTTTCACAATATCCAAAGGCCTGAAGACCATTTATAAAATTCTTAATTTTGATATCCCACTCGAAAGGTACTAAGAAAAAATATTACGAATAGTCTCTCGCCGAAATCGGTTATTTTTGTTTTGTTTTGATACACCTACTGACACTCACAAATGACAATCAAAACGAATCTAATGACATCCAATGAAAAATCGTACCCACTTTTTTAGTGGTCATACTGATATTCTTATACTGTGGCACTGTGACCGTAATCTAAGCTATAAAAATACTAGTTTTTTTTTTATAAATCACCAATCAGGGTAATCAGAAATTGATGTAAAATAAAATCTAGCTTAGTTAATTTAATAAATGTTTACTTACTGCACATATCTTTTGAGTACATTCTTTGTATTTATTCTTTTTATGGCTTTGTGGGACTTTTTTCGCTTGCGTTGTTTATTGCCCATTGTAAACAACTTGCAATATAATTGAATAAACTGTCAAAAACTAATAATGGTGCACGAAATTGTTGAAGCGAAAAAAATGGCACAGGTGACACAGGTCCCACCTCTGTAGGCGCCAACGCGCGAGTGATCGTGCGTGTCGAGCCGCAGCGCTCGCTCATTTTGTAGGTATTTAAACATTGTATTTAAAATAATATTTTTTTCTGGTCAAAACTTACGAATTTGTCTGTAAATATTTAGTGGCTTTAGTCGAGTACAAAAATCAAACGTAAAATATCAGTAGTTTAGTCTTAATCTTGTAAAAACAATTGGAAAAGGGGTAACTTTGGGATTTTTTTCTATCGAGTAAAGTTTGTTAAATCTTTTAACTGCCTACGATTTTGACTAAACTAGATCCTTGACTAATACATATCCCTTTTTCAGAACATAAAACACTTAATTCTGTCCCCCAGATGGTTTGAAAAAGTCGAAATCGCGGCCTCTGCGGGAATACCTAGCCTTAATGATATTTCGTTCGATATTGGTTCTGACCCGCATGATAATTTTTTTGTCACAACATTAAAACTTAACATGTTTTGTTTCAGTTGAAATCTATGGGAGATGAATTGTTAAGAAAAACACAAGAGTTCAGTACCAAAATTGACGAGAAATTGAGAAGACTTCGTTCGTAAATACTTAATCGTTTTCATTGTAAATAATTAGGTTAAAATATATAACTTTTTTATACGAAAAACGGAAAATATTCACGCTCAATGGAAAGTTAGATGCGACCACGAGCTGTTAATATTTCCCTTAATGCCTTGTGGCCTAGTGAACCTATTCATAGATGTTTTATTGTCGATACCCATACTCTAGGGCAGTGGTCCTTAATCTGTCCGCACCAGGACAAAAAATAACAATAGATTTATGAATGAAACTTGGCTCGAATGAGGCTTGCTGATTCGGACAGATTAAGCTTTTAGCGATGAAGAACCTTATCGCTAGCTTAATTTAAAAACATCGTATCTCCATTTGTTCACATTTTTACAGGAGGAAGAAAAACCAATTTAATTAGGCAAATAACTAATAATAAAAATAGTGGAGTCATATTTACGACAAACACAAGCACCATTAATATTTTAATGTAAATCAATCTGTTTGACTACGTTTTCATTGTTAGTTATTTTATTAAACAGTTATTATAACAAAAACAAATTATAACAGTTTTTCTTTCTTATGTAAAATTTGACCAAAATGGAGATGCGAAGTTTGTAAATTAACCCAGCGATATCACAATTTTTTGTTTTACTACAGACCACCAACTATTCGGCGTTAATATAAATTATTGGTTGATCTCAGTACAACCACGGCAATATTATCTGTCCAGTATTTTGTCTTCATAGAAACGGTCGAAACGCGAGTTATACCTACGCGCCTCGATTTCGGTGTGCACTCGGCGTGCAGCCAGCCGCGACGCGATTGCGCTACGGTGACGAACGAACGATGTGATGGTTTTGTAAACAATATGCGTGTTGTTTGTGTACGCTTTGTGAATAGTTGATTGTAATAAGTACAAGTACTTACTTAATATGGTAAATAGCAAAAGTAGACAATATTGTGCTGTTTTGGTTGCAAGAGTACTTCATTAACGCATCCAGAGTTAACATTTTTTTTAATTAACTCCGAATGGTAAGAAATACCATCTATTTATTACCAATAAATATAACAATAATATTTTTATACGCTTGAAAATGCCCAATTACATATCACGCAATCTCGACGTAAAGCAAGGCATTACATCCCCGAGGCTATAGATAGATAGATAAAATCTTTATTTAAACACCAAAGTAGCGATCTCTTCTAGACAACCATGAACGGAACAAATAGGTATAAACATATTGGTAGTGTATAAAACAAATTTTAATATAATTTAGCTGTAATCTTGTATGAAACTCCTTTGGGCGTAAAGTTATTTAGATTTGGAACGTTAGTTGTAGAAAAACTCTTAGTAGGGAGACAGCATACAGATAAAAAAAGGCGCGATTGTACTATGTATAAGGAGTTCCCTCCGGTCCCTCTGCGCATTCAAGGTATATAGTTCAAGTTACGTGCCGCGATATGTAATGAATTTGGAACAAAACAGGTGTTTGGTGTTATTTTAACAACTTCTATAACACTTTGAACGTGGTGCAGAAATATAGGGAGCTCCAAAAGCAACTAAATTTTAATAACCATGAAAATGTTTTTTTGACAGTGTTTTCCATATAAAATTCCTTTCCAAAAATATTACTCAGTCCCACCATAACTGGACAAATGTGTCCAATTGTTTTACTTTTAACTAAATAACTGCCTTTTTATATAGCTCTTTGTTTTATTGTCTCGCAGTATGAATGAACAGTAGACTGTGCACCTCGAGGATGAAGCCTGTCTTCGTCTTGAGCGGCTTGAACCCCCTCGCTTCACTCAGGACTACTAATTTCTTCGCTTCGCTCGGGAATTAAATTTGAATCCTAGATTAAGACTAGGATTAACTCAAGAGTCCCCGTTACACTCAGGGTTCAATATGCCGCCCGTGACGTAAGACACTGCTTTACTCCCTCCGTGCATAATCTACTATTATATACCTACCTACTCAAACTTAATTTGTTTCAATTTTTAATATGTAGGTATTTTGCTTTTTTCACCGAGTAAAATACCTGGATTGATAAATATATAAGTAGATAGGGCGAAAAAAATTACACACGAGACACACCTACTCGAGTAAAAACACGTAGATAGATACTAGTCTAGGTTTCCTAGGCTAGGCTATCTACTAACATATATACTTAGTTACTTTCATAATATTATTCGAAATAGCATTTTGAAATGATAATGAGAGTAATAAATGCTCGGTAGATTATAGTAATAAATAGTAATATTAAAACTATAATTTAGTCTGTAAGATTTTGTAGTACGTAATTAGAGGTTTTGATTGTTATTATACTTATATATGTCAGCGCGAAGATATCACCAAGCTCCAACTCAAAGTTAACATTAACTGTCAAACGAATACTGTCTCTATTCTGACTCATAACTACACAGCGGTCCGTATCGCGATATTTTTGCTCACAGTGCTATCGTCTAGGAAAGCCGGACCGAGACAAATATCGCGATTTTGACAGCTCGTGGCACTGTAAGCGTGTTGATAAATCGAACCAGAGTTGTAGCAATAACGAACTATTTGCGCGCGAAAAACAAATTCATAACAATAACGTGCATAGTGTGAAGGTTAACTATGTGGTGTGTGGATTAAAAAGAAATAATGGAATGGATGGACCGACTTTTACAACTTTTACATCAAAAAACAAGGGACACCAGTAAAGACCTTGTAGAAATAAACAAACACCTGTCACTTTTGACAGAACGCTCACGACGATTATGGTGTAGAGCATGGTTCATGTAATCGTCAATATGGCGGCAGTTAAGACGTCATCGATGACGTAGCGTGGGCCATCGTAATCACGCTCACGGTGAAAGGGACCGACTGTTATCGCGCTAATATCGATTATGGCTTAATTGGGACCGCACTGTTAGTGTTCAAAACGATAATTATTGTGTCGTCGTTGTGTGAATCATTTAATGTTTAACTGTTGAGTTAACCTTTAATCCAGATAATTATTTGTTAAACTTTGTAATAACTTAAAGCTCAGTCACTCAACATTAATTTTACTGTAAGTGGTATTTAAAAGCATTACTGGTGCGAGCCATATTTTGTTATAAATTCGGCCGTCCGGTGTAAAGAGTCTTCTCTCTGACTCCCCTCTCTTCTGGCGACGGCCCAAGCCGAGGTCCGTATCATAGTGGTGCCCTTGAGCAAGTCGCCTACTCCACTCCTTGCGGCGAAGCATCTTCAACGCTCGCCTTAAGCCCATCACACACGACTAAGATAATATATATATTATAGCGTCGAATATAAAAGTTATGTTAACTTAACCCACCACACACGGCGCAGTACTATAATATATAGCAAGCGTACATTCTATCGGAGTTTGTCTCGGGAGCCGCACGTCTCGATCGTTCACACTGTAATATACACAGTGTTCATATTTTTTATTTTGCGATGATTCGTATTTTGTTGCTAGACCTGTTGGACAGTTCCTCAGATGATGATTGGGACTGTGAATATGATATTACCGTCATAATAGCTAAAATAAAAAAAAAAACTGGATAGAAGATCACATAAAACACAGGAAACACAGTAGTGAATTTAAACTTTGCTTGCATGAAAGTGCAAAAAAATGCTTTTTTTGCACTTTCATATGGTTATTTGCAGGATACCTACCAGTTTTTTTATTGTTTGTCTGTCTGCCTCTTTAATCCTGGTAATTTCTGAAAAGGCCAATTTTGATTTCTAAGAGAAATTCTACTAAGATAAAATTGTCATACCGCTAGTTCGGTTAGTAGATAGAAAGTCTCACTTTTTCGATGATTTCCTTTGTTTAACACATTCGCGTTAGTCAGACGTTAGTTACATTTTTATTTACAAAAAATATTTCTACAGGTTCGAAAAAATATAGGTACATAAGATAATGTGAAGCTTTATTAGTTTTTATTCTGAAAATATAAATTTGTTCGGTAACTGAAGACCAGACGTCCATTTACTGCAACAGTTTTGTCAACATTCTGTATTTGATCTTAAGATCAGTATCGGACATGATCTTAAGATGTCTTCATGATCTGCAGTAGTCTTAGCGTATGTTAACATGCCGTTTGAATATCAGTGGCATCTTAAGCTACTCTAAGGTAAAATATTATAGTATATTCACCGTGTGTGGTCGCTCATTGAATTATATGGTGAGCGATGTGTCCGAATCTGCTCTAAGATAATTTATAGTATCTTCATCGTGTGTGATGAGCTTTAGGCGGTGCGCCTCCTGCGCCCGCATCTGGCTGAGTGCCATCTGTGGTCGCCACCTATCCCGTGACGATGTAAATGCTGATAGAGGCAAACGGCAAGTAGTCGGTTCGAAAAAAAAGCGAGTCATTCTAACACGAGCCGCCGTAGAGTGCGAACCTCCACAAGACCTTGTAAATAAATGAAAGTACAAAGCAGTTTACGAGACGATTTCTTGGCTTACCCGTACCATAGATGACCATAGACCTTGATGACGTCGCGTCTTCTACAAGTAACCTCCGGAGACTATTCTCCAGCACCAGGAGACACACCACCACATGGTAATATAAATATATATTTAAGTCAATATAATATTTACGATCACAAAAGTAGGTAGATGAAATTATTATTTTTATATTTAACAGTATTTTTACGCACCGCGCGGCTGTAGGTAATTATTTCAAGGACAGGGCCAAGTTGCAATACTGGATAGATAATATTACAGTGGTGCAACACTGGCCGATTAGAAGCCAATTTAACTTAATTTATGATCAACTTCCTCAAGAGTTGCATTGTTGTTCTGATAGACTGTGATGCGTAATCATACAACACAAATGACCGAATCTTCGAGGACCACTTTTGATACTCTCAGGGACCACCGGTTAAGAACCACTGCTCTAGGGGAACAAGGATCACCTGAAGGTTATAACTACAGTCGGACGAACTGACATAGTTGCTTGTCGTTTATAATAATAAAAATATGTAAAAGCGCGTTAGTTTTTATAATATATTTTTTTGTAATATATTGGTGTTTTCCTTATCGTCACCTCTTATACAGGATATTCTTCTACAGGCTACATTATAAAGGGAACAAAAGTCATTGAGCCCGAAATCTAGGTAAGCGACAGCAATGACACAAATAGAAAAAAAATCCTTTTGCGCCCCAAGTCTACACGCCTACCACAAATAATACCTAATTGTACAGTTGTAATGTGGGTTGTACAAGGAGTAGCGGTAGTACTCTACGAATAAATAATGATTTATTTGTGGGTAGTACTAGTACCTATGGTAGGTAAATATCTCAATAACAAACAGTTTGATTGCTGACTCAGTTACACCGCAATGATGTTTGTGCCGTGTGACCAATCTATGATAGAGTTTGTGGTGAAGAGTGCAGTAGAACTTGCGGGATATTCGAAATAGATCGTTAAAGTATGAAATAATATTTCTAGGAGCAAAATAAGACACCGGCGGACATTGTGACAAAATCAGAGAGACAGATATATTTTATTTAAGACCAGTTGCGCCCCGCGGTTTCACCCGCGTGGTAATGGATGATGATGGTGATATTGATGAAAAGTATCGTATGTCCTGCCCCGGAATATAATTTACCTCCTTGCCAAGTTTCATCGAAATCGGTAAAGCCAGTGACCAAGGGAAATAGGGATACATTTTTAACCGACTTCAAAAAAGGAGGAGGTTATATTATGTCGAACGTATGTATTTTTTGTGCATGTTCACCGATGTATACCCAGTTCTTTTTCTGTTTGGTAGAGTATACTTCTGCAGTTTTTGAGGTTACACTCTTTGTACTGAAAAGTGTTTCGCCTATTTTGATAATATCGTCATTGACGGTGAATGACAATGGACCCCGTAATTAGCAAGGTTCACTAAAAAGGATGAATTTATTTTTTAGCAATGTTTAAACAGACTTTATCAGCAAAAAGTGTGAAATAACTTGTCGAAGTCGGGACCTACCATGCGCACATCACCATCGTGTTACCTATTTCACACTACTTGGCGTTGAAGTCGGTTTCATTTTTTGTTATACATAGATATTTATAGGGCTCGCATCGTAGGCAGAGTATTCGCAGTCTATAGTCTAGGGTTCTGCATAAACAAAGCTATTTGCTTCATTTTATGTTTTATTCTTTGCACTAATGTCTCGAAAACAAAGTCATGCGTCGTGCAATGATGGAGTACCGATAAGGAAAACATGAAAGTTTATTGTTTTATACAGGACTTCCCTGGCTTTATACAGATTTAAACTTGGACCTTAGAGGGGTAACAATAAAGTTTAATATTAATATTAACTCATGAATCATGTTTCGATGTGTATGTGAGATGCTTGCCAAATGTCTTTACCATTGTTTCTCTTCAATAACTAGCCAAATTGCTATGCGTAATACTGATGTAATAACCCTTTATGATCGAATTACTTGAAAAGCAAGAAGCCAATGATAGCGTTAAACCTACCTAAAATAAGAGATTGACTAAGAAACTTTTTGCCTTTAAAACGTGACATGCTCAAGAAGCAGTATGCGTGTATGTATGCTTATATACCTAAATGTATACTGTTAAGTCTTTAGTTTACTTTTGCAAGGTGCCAGCGACTGTGGATTAGAGAAAATAGGATTTCTACCTTGCAGACGTTGGCCTTCAGTTTCTCTGAAAAAGATCCAAAAGATGTATTAGAATAGTAACTACACTAATGGTGCCGGTGTTTTCAGATGACTCCATGGGATCCTTATCATTTACACATAAACCGAAGAAGCTATTGTTGGCGAACCACCATTTAAATTATAGAAACAAGCTAGTTGTGACATGCCCGGGCAACGTTTACAGAATGTTGGTAGGTACTAATATTTATTGCACAAAATGTAAAATGCCCGCTTGCCCAGAACATTGTGCAACCTACCTCGCCTAAGAACGGCTAGGAGATTAGCATGAAAAGACAGAAGTACTGTTCTAAATGTTTATTAGCCAGAGCTAGGTCGTGAGTTTCAGACAGATTATGCAATAGCCTCCCTTGTTACGGGGACTTATCTAAGATTAGCAGTTGTAGTCCTCGACGCGATGGTGTGGGTGGTGCAACAACTGGCAGAAGGCAGTGGCGTCGATCGGAAAACGGGCAGCCGCAGATTCCAGCAGCAGTGTGGTTAGCTCGGACGCCCAGCAGGATTCAAGGTTCTGTGGTAGCTGGTGGCCGCTCCGGTGATGTGCGCAGTTACTGGCCCCGCAGTCTAACCAGCGGTAGTTCTGGCCAGCGTTAAGATAATATCGGTAAGGTTCTGGCCAGCCGTATGATCCCTGGAATGCCACGAAGGGTCCCGGTTAGTAGGTATTCCGCAGTGTCTCTCTGTGTGCTGTCACATCCACGAAGTCCTGGGCTCCTCCGAGGAAGCTTAACTTCGACAAGACCCCGTGATGTGACATCATGCCTCAAACAAAATCAAAAAACAAAGGCAAAACAAATGGTCGGAAGGACATTTAAAACAGGTTTTATTGTATGGCTAGAAGATCAAGAGAGGGTTTTAGCAGTACCTAGCCGGAAGAGATAGGTAGATACTAGATAGATTAATAAGTCGCCTACATGGTGACACTTATGAATTTATGATCGGTTCTCTGACTGCTCGAAGATAAGAAGAGGAGATTTTGAATGAAAATACTGATCTTTTTAGACTAAATAAGGGCATAGATTCAATTCGTATGTATGGTGATAACTGGTCACATACCTACGACTTATTTTTGTTAGGGAAAAATAACAACAAAAAGCTGTAAAAAAGTCTGCTTAAACATTGCATCGTAATATAATATTGGTATAGGTACATACTTGATATATTATTTGAACACATTTTTTTTCAAGTATATGTTTTCTTTATAAAACGATACGGTTAGCTATCGATAAGAAGTCTGGGTGCGGCCTAGCCATTATGGTACTTTATACAAATTTTGCAACACGTAGGTACCTTTTACTATACTTAAGACTAGCGGCGCCTCGCGGTTTCACCTGCGTGCTGATGATGATGATGATGAAATATAAGTAGCCTAAGTTACTCCTTATAACATGAGCTATCTGCCAGTGAAAGTCCCGTTAAAATTGGTGTAGCCTTTCAGGGGCCTTACTATCAACTTCATAAAAACCATGCAAGTTCCGTGCAGTTCTTAAAATTTGGCATAAACAATTTTGAATGAAATCATACCATGACGCTCATTTAGGTGAACTGTTTGAATATTGTTTTCTCAAAGGTTAACGGATAATATTGTCTCTGGCATTCTAACAATTTACTATAACCAACATTGCAGACGCCTAGATGTTTGTAAGTTGATAAACTGAGTGGATTTAGAGCGACATGTTAATGAGAGTCCATACAAAAAAACAGGTGAACGGGTTTTCGGCGGTTTTTGAACAGTAAGCCTGGGCTGTTTTAACGTTGTAGTGGTACGAATAAGCCGGTAGTTTTCTAGCAGCCCTGCTTTAAAAGCTCATAGTAAGGCCCCAGGTCAGAGATTACCCGGAACAACAGACAGGCAGACAAACATTCTAAAAATAAAAATACTTAAGTATCTACATATGCATTTAGTAAAAAGCTGTTAATTTGGAATTAGAAACAGACACTTCAATTTTATGTATCTATATAGATATCGCATTCCATTGTATAGGTATATCTAAGCATAGCAGGATCATACATCATTCTATATACTTATTCTTCTTCTATACTTATAATAAAGGAATAGAAGCCAAAAAGTCTGTATTTGTGGGTCAGAAGACGTACAATTGACGACTAAACATAAGAATAAATATTTAAAAAAAAAAAATATTGTAATTTGAAAAAATTTGTATTTAAAAAAAATTTATAAATAAAAAATATTGTATGCTCACGCATAACTTAAAAACTACTGCTCAGATTTCGATGAAATTTACGAGTAGTATACGGATATATGTTATAGCCCGGAGCTCCCAACTACATATAAACTTTTTATTTGGATCAGTCACATAAATCCAAGATGGCAGCTTGATCTCTCTATGCAACACGGTCTCATAAAAACTGGGGTCTTCATTGACTGGTCGGCGCGCATGAACTCTATGGTACGGCTAAAAACCGTATTAATTATGAACGTAACAAGTCTTTTTTTGCAAATGTATTTATATAAGGTGTGCAGTAATTTCAGAAATTAAGTATTATAAGTACAACATATTTCGGGTGCAATTCACTCCAAACTTGGTAAAAACAAAACTTTAACGACAATAATGCAATAGGTACCTACATGTTATTTTTAAACACAACTAACAAATCGACAAGGGCGTACCCAGGTAGGGGCAGGGGGGGGGGGGGGGGCAGCTGCCCCCCTAGAAGATTAAATAAATGTAATTTTTTTTTGGCAAATAGAAATTAAAAACGTATTACCTACTCTGCGCAAAATGAAGTGTTGGAAACAAAATATCTTTTCAGCCAGATTTTTTTTCCATAGTTAAATATTCTACAATATTCGATATAGAGTCTATGTATAGTGAGTCGTGTCGGTCGTGCCGCAACGTATTTATTAGAATATTTTATATAGTGACTTTCAGCCGCCGTCAAACGAAACGCAAAATGTTTTGATCAAGTTTTGATACACTTTATTTATTTCTTTATTCCGTTTTTATTATTTTTTAGTGATAATGAAAGTGACAGTAACGATTCATAGTCGAGAATTGAATTTCTGGAATCTGATTTTGATTACGACAGAATAAATAAAAACTAAGTAAGGTTTTGATGCAAGTTTGGTTTTATTTATTATATTAATTTGTTTTCAATGCTAAAATAAAATAATATTCAATATGTTGCATATTATTTTAAGTAGTATATATCTGTACAGATTTAGTTTAAGATTCTTAGTGTTTATAAAATAAAATAGTGAAAGTATCAAATTCAAATTTCATAGTATATTCAGTGTTTACAACTAAAAGATTTTTGCTGCGGTTTTATCTGTGCCGCGGCTCACTAGACAGACTCTAGTAATTCTAGTATACTGTTAGCGATGCAATATAATTTAAATCTCCCGCAAAACCGTCGCATCTCGTAGTTTCCGGTTCCGCCGAGACAATCAGAGAGCCATCTAGGATTAAAGCCGAATATAATTGGGAGAAAACAACATCTAGCGCCATCTAGTTTCGGACGGCAGTACTTTTTCCAGTAAAAAGAAATAGGATCAATTTATACGGTCAATAGCGACATCTTGTATTGAATAGCAATACCGCGAAGAACGTTCTAGCATGGACTATTCTGGAAAGAAAAGACAGTGATAGCAAGTATAAGACAAGGATGGAAATAGAGTCGAGTATTTTCTACATATTTCGGGAGCAAGAATATTTCAATATATAAGCGGAAGCGTGAGGCAGAGCACGTCAATTTAGTTCGAATACAATTCAGTTCGGAGTGTAATACGAGCGAATATTTCATACGACATAGTGTCTTATAGTTTCGTTGCGGCGACACGAGATTTACGTTTACTGTGCAACAACTGGAAATATTACTCCGTCAAATGGATATCAGGAAATTCTTTGAAAGAGGTGAGTCAAAACAAAACACTTAAGTAGGTACCTAATATGATTATTTGATTTAATGGGGGGCTTTAACTCTCTTGTAAGTGTATATCTTAAGCATTACTTACAATATTTAAATTTATTAATTACAAGACGTGGTTTTGTTATAATAGCTAAAATAACATTTGTGAATATTTTGTGATTAAAAAGTAAAAAAAAACATAAAAGAAAGATCCTTGCAATATTTTGGATTTATTAATAAGTCCATACCGACAACAAAGTCCCTTTTCTCTAACGTCACAACAAGTGTATTATTTCAAATTACCTAGTTATGCTTATTTGGCGTTCAAACCATATATATTAGAATGTGAAGCTTGATCTTTATTTTCGTCTTATACAACCCGCCTAAACACTGTAAGAGTATTTTTGTGTATCCATTTTTTAGGGAGGACACGCGAAAAAAGAAAAAAAGGTCGGGAAAGTAGCAGTGGAAGCGATGAAAATGACAACCATGATAAAACCACTCATGTAATGCCAAGATCATTGCATGCTAACATTGGACAAGCGTCAAATTCTCCTGTAGAACCTGTTAATATATCTGTTGCCGACTATTCTTCTCCATCGACATCCCAACAAACTTATGACGTCAACGTCGATCCTGAAATTATAGTGGACGATGGCTGTCATGAAAATGATCTGGGACGTTATGTTGGGTTGGCTACCCAGCTATCGACGGAAAAGAAGAGGGAGTTGTTACAAAATCCTTGGATCCCGCCCAGAAATTACGATTTTGAAAGTGATGCAAGCCATTTAAAAAGAAAATTTAACCATGCTTGGTTGGATCAATATTCACCATGGCTAGTATATTCCAAGCGACTAAAAGGTGCTCTTTGTAAGCATTGTGTTTTGTTCCCTCCGCCCATTAGCACTGTGAGAGGAATTTTAGTATCGTTTATGGTCAGGCCATATATAAAGTTCAAAAATATGCATGAAGACTGCCGAAAGCATGCAACGACCAACCTTCACCAAACAGCGACAAATGCTGCAAAAAAATTTCTTGAAAATGTTCCTGTAGACATCCAACTGCAAAGTGGACACCAAAAAGAAATCGATGAAAACAGACAAATATTGTCATCAATTATTTCTTGTATAGTATTTTGCGGCACACATGATATGCCTCTTAGGGGCAAACAAGCAGATGAGGGTGTTTTATTAGATTTATTGAAGTTGAGAATCAATTCAGGGGACGACAGATTAAAGAGTCACCTGGAAAAGTGCCGTCGCAATGCAGTTTACACATCACCAAAAATACAAAACGAATTGATAAATTTATGTGGCGAAGTTATTAAGGAGAATATAATTAGTGAGGTTCAGAAGACCATGGCTTACGCAGTCTTAGCTGATGAAACAGCAGACGTATCTGGGAAAGAACAGCTGTCAATAGGCGTGCGGTTCTACGACGAAAGCAAAAGGAAAATCAGAGAAGAATTTGTAGGGTTCGTTGAACTAAAAGCACAAAATGCTTCCGCAATTGCCGAAGCAATAGACAATTTCTTAATTAGTTCTAACCTCTCAACCGAAGATTGCGTAGGTTTTGGATTCGATGGCTGTTCTACAATGGCAGGGAAAGAGGGTGGCGTACAAGCCATTTTGAGAAAAAAATATCCTCGTGCTTTATATTTTCATTGCTCAAGTCACAAACTCAACCTTGTTGTGAATGATGCGAACGCAGTGCCAGAAATTAGAAATACTGTCGCCACTGTAAAGGATGTTATAACATTTTTCAGGGAATCGACTACACGTCGAAACTACGCTCCAAACCTATCACGATTATGTGAGACGAGATGGTCAGAAAAATATAAATCAATCAGAAAGTTTTCTCAACATTTTTCAGAGCTTGTGTAATCTCTAGAAACGTTATCCGTAGAAGGAAATTATGCCACCAGAAAATCTGCATATCAGTTGCATTCAGCCGTTACAAAACCAGTGTTTATTGTTACTCTACAAACAATAGCCAAATATTCAGCAGTTTTAGAACCAGTAGTTAACGCACTGCAAGCTAAATCGATCGACATGATCTCGGTAGGGGAACACATCAAAAATATCAAGGACATTCTCAGAAATGACCGCGAGTTTCCTGATAGAATAAGTAATGAAATACTTCAAAAAGCACGAGCTGTTGCAATGGATTTGAACATAGAAATTTCGGTTCCACGTCTTGCTCATAAGCAAACACATAGAAGTAATCCGCCATCAGACAATGATAACGAATATTGGCGGCGTTCCCTGATAATCCCATACATTGATTCACTCATTTCATCACTGAATATTCGATTCTCCCAAGAAAATACTCCGGCGTTTGCTTTAAGCAGGCTACATCCCTTGTATATGACAAAAACCAGCATTACAGACCTACACAAAAACGCAGAATCATTCCAAGAATTTTATAACCTGGATATCACCGGAGAACTGAACCTTTGGCATAATTTATGGGTGACGAAGGCTTTATCAGATGATCAATTAAGGGACATAGAAGTAATTGATCTGTTCAACGAAGCCAACATTTTTTACCCTGCTGTCAGAAAGGCATTAATTATTTTAAGCACTATCCCATGCACCACGGCGACCGTAGAACGGTCCTTCAGTACGCTGCGAAGAGTTAAAACGTGGCTTAGAAGCACCATGGGTGAAGAAAGGCTTACGGGTTTATGTCTGATGAGCGTACATCGCAACTATTTAAAAGACAACAGTGAGTTTATTGAAAAGACTGTCATAGACAAATTTGCGGCAAATCCGAGAAGATTACTGTTAAATTAATATATACATACATAATATAATAATATATATTATACATAATGTTTGGTATAATTATGTATAATATTTTGTTTTGTGTCATCATCAAAATTAATGAATAAAAGTCAATTTTCATGATTTTTTGTTTCAATATACCCGACAGACGATCTTTTCGAAACAGGTATAAGCAGCCCCCTGCCCCCTCCTAGCTGAAATCCTGGGTACGCCCTTGCAAATCGATATCCTATATATCCTCGAATGGGGTAAGCAGCAGTGTTAAAGTTAAACACCTGCGTTTCTTCTTTTCTTGGGATGACTCAGGGGGATGAAACTAAGAAGGAGGTGGCGAAGAGGGAGCGGGAAATATTGTCTGAGCTTCCAATCCGCAAAAGGAGACCAGGGCGTCGGACGATAATCTTTCACGCCCTCCTCCGACCTCCATAGTTGTAGACTGGGGCAGCTTATGCGGGGGCGTCCGCCGTCCAAACATCTGTGTCCCCGAGGTGGCGCGCGCGGTGTTTCCGTGCGCCTCTCAGGAAGGCGGGGTTAGAGAGTAGTCTCCTTTAACCCCATCGGGTTCGGATCCTCTGCTGGGGGATCAGCGTCGCCGGGACCGCAGACGATTGCAAAAACGTTCCTGTAGTCCCGACATGAAGGCGCTTGTAGGAACACCCCGGGTTTTTGGTGGGTATACGGACTCCCACATAACCACCGTGATCCCCCGGGGGTGGTGGTATCTATAAAAGATTTTCCCGAGATAATAAAAAGGGGATGCACCATTAAAATTCTTTGTTTTGGAAGTTATAGTTGTAAAATGTTGTATTTAGATATTTCACGTTATTGAAGTCAATATATCTGTATCGACTTCCATGCCTAGCGGCAATCCATTAACAATCACACTGAGACTCACCGGTGTATATTCACCTAAAACCATCTGGAATAACGGTTCAACTTCTTCTTCTGACGATGAAGAAACGCTTCCCTCGCTAGCACCCGCCGACGTCGACGCCGTCGGTTGCACGTAATGCGCGTCCTGGGTACGTAAGTCAACGCCACCGCCGCGCTTGTACCCCGATGCATACCGGCGCCTCGCTCCATCCGAGCCCTTGTACGGACACACCCTTTTCAGGTGTCCTTTGTTCTTGCACGCGCTGCACACAAAGTTTTTGTATCGGCAGCCCTCCGAGGGATGCTGTCCTCCGCAGGCCTCACACCTTAGATTGTGCCGCTCTCCCGCCCGAGCTACTGTCACACCACCCCGCGCCTGGCGTGCGCGGCCACGTGCCAAAGATGTCACGTGCAACGCATGCACCGCGCTCGTGATCGCAGCCGTCCCGCTGCTTGATGCCGCCGAGGAGTCCACGGCCGCCGCGTCCCTTTCCGCAGCCTCCAGGGCTGACGCCAACGTCATCGCCTTTGAGTACGTCAATTCTGTTTCCGCGAATAATCTTTGACGTATTAAGTCACTGCTCACGCCGCACACGAACTGATCACGTAAATTTTCGTCGAGTGTACCTTTGAAATCACAATCTTTTGCCATTTTTTTCAACGCTGCCAAATACTGCAAAATGCTCTCGCCGCCATCTTGCCGTCTCTGCCGAAACTTATACCGCTCTGCCATGATGGACGGCTTAGGCTGTAAATGCTCACGAACCAACGTTATGACTTCACTGTATGTTAGCTGTGTAGGTTTTCTCGGACTGGCCAGGTTTACCATTAACTCATACACTTCATCACCAACTAGGGACACCAGCGTCGGTAACTTTAGTTCGTCTTTTATTGCATTGGCTAGGAAATAGGTACATTTCGACGCGATCACAATACAACGCCCAATTGCCCGTACTTACGTCGAACTCCTTTATCTTTCCTAGCGACATTTTATTTGTATACACTGCAATTAGAGCACAAATCACTAAATAACGCATAAAAGTCCAGTTTACCTCGTCGCCACTGCTATGTATCTAGGTACTATTACATGTAGGTTTCGGAGCTCAATCAAACACGAAACGTTGGCAGTGACTAACTCGTATATTATCTTTACATTGCTACCCTACGCCACCTACCCACATTGCTAACATATCAGTAATACCTATGTATGATATTCGTTTTATTGAAAAGGTAATTTCATGTTGTTTAAATTCGATTTCGGCCAAATTATGGAGCGTCACGGCTAGGTCGAATAAAGCGCTATCGTAAAGTCTAATTTTCGACAACTTTATCGACCAACTGGGGACGTATAATATCAGTAATAACACGGTGAATTTAGACTTCCAAATGGTCGAACATCTCTGGTGTATCAGCATAGACACATACCCCGAAAGAAAGTTATCTAAAGGTGTGTGATCACACGATTGTGGAGGTTAGTTCACAGGTCTATTACGCGAAATTATGCGTTCACCAAATATTTCCCGCATATATAAAACTGATGGTAAATAATAATAATAATATGGGACAACATCCACACAAAGGTCTTCAGGTCCCAAACTAGGCAGAGCCTGTACTATGGTAACCTGATGCCGTCCGCTGTGTAGCATGTTGCGCTATCTTGTTGAACTAAAGCTCTGTCTACTCAATGCTATTCAGCTGAGGTACGAAGAAGTCCGCAATCATGTTTCTGTAGCGCTCTCCGGTTACAGGCATATTTTGCCCGACATCGTTTTAAAAAAATGGGCCAATGAGCCCACCCATAAAGGATAATGAAATGGCAAAACGTACAGACTATAAATCAATTGCCATCTGTCAAATTGACAGTCTGTAAAAACACAATTACCAGTTTAAAAACCAAACCTCTAAAACATCCTTTATAGTCTTAGAGATGGGTTGTACTAGGTAAATTCGGGACTAGGTGCACCTGTTCCTAGTCCATGCAAATACGTGATCCAAATACCTGTTCCATATAGTCTTACCTAGTACCGTCTACGATTTGCGTAGCGTATTAGTCTTCACATAATACTTTAAAGAATGACTCGATACTTCGATTCGATTCATGAGAGATTTTTTAATTATAAAATAGTAGACAAGAACTAATAGAGTATAGGTACGACTCACCTCTAAATAGTCTTAAGTGTCCTTACGCTCTTTTATTTGTAATGTAATTACTCCATGTTTATAAGTAGGTATATACAATATCTCGGTTATTAGATTAGCTCCCTGTCGATGACTTCTGTGTTACGTTACCTCATCCATTGCAAACTGGAAAAAGAAATAACCACATTACTTAAGTATGTCAAGTTTCTTATCACATTTTGCAATATACATATTATTCAATTGCATATAAAGTTTATCAGACACTATCCTTTAAGTACCTACCAAAGGATTTATTTCTTTATGATCATAAATTGTCTTTATACACATATGTGTATAAAGGTACCTAGGTATGTACCTGCTACTAAAGAGATACTATACCTGTAATATAGAGCAGGTAGCTCTCTTGAGCAAGACAGTCTCGATTAGTAATAAATAACTAAGTACTTTATTGCTTCATTTCACGCTTTCACTTCCTGTTAAACAATGATGGTGAAATAAGCTCAACGATTATTTGATTCTTTGACTATATACCTTCTTGATTCTTGACCTATACACTTTGAACTTTTAATTACAAGCCAAATGTTTGGTAATTAAAAGTAAAACTTTTCCTAACTAACTGATTTATAAAAGCGGGCTACAAACTTGAAATGTAGATGCCTTTTTTAGCCCTTCAAGAGTCGTTATACCTATTATAACAATGCAATTTCTATTGTGTCTGGCCCTATGATGACCAACGACCTATGAAGGGCTATACAGTATAAACACTTACTACTAAACATTTTTAACAGACTTCCAAGCCAATACCCCATGTTGATAAATTATTACCTAAAAAAGTCTGGTCCGATCTTGGGAACGCATCAACTTTCAAATAAAAAAAAGAATCATCAAAATTCACAAGATAAAAAGTTATGAGGTTACATAAGTACATGAAAAAAAGATATAGATGATTTGAGAATCTCCTATTTTGGAAGACGGTTTAAAAGAATCACCACAGTTCCCAATAGTAGGCAGGTAGGTAACGTATCAAATAATTTGCTTCCAAGCAGGGAAGGAGGTTTGTAGCAAGTTAAATTATACCTAGGGTGAATGAGGGAGTTCATAAGGGGGTGATTATGTTATGCTTATATAGAAGCATATCAGACTTTGATTTTAGGTAAGATAAGGAGATTGCTGAAAGAATCTAGCAGCATACCTACAACAACAAGTGCAATTAGAAAAATTTAATACCGACTTCCATTCTATAAAGGCCTATTCATACCTGAGCGTTATTCGCTACCGCTGTGGGTAGCGAAAAATACCACGCGGAACTCGATGGGTAAATAGTAGGGTAGACTGGGTACGGTTAAAACAAAGGACGGTTGAAACAACACGAATATCTCGCAAACCGTTGGCGGGGCGGTGAGGGGTCCAAGGGGAGAACGAAGCGGACGACAGGTCTAAACACGAACCTCAGTGTTGCGTCGCTCTCCGCGCGCTTTAGCTGTTTTTAGAAGACCCTATTGTGTTTTGATGACCAAAAGTAAGTATTTTTGCTTGTAGATTTTTCAAATTATTGTCGTTTCTATTTAAGTGACAGTATTGAGTGTGCGTTTTTGTTTGAAATGAAGCTCGTGGAATATGACATCGTGACTAGTTTTTGTATATCATTGTCGTTACAATTACTATAACTGAATTTTACTTAAAGTTGGAGTTGGGGACGGTTGAAACATTTTTTTTGGGTACGGTTGAAACATTGTATTAATTTTTTCTTGTTTTTTTAGATGCCGAGAGTACGCGTAAGAAAGTCTTCGAGAGGACAAATAGACTTGTCGAAGTACAAAGACGCATATGAGGAGGTGAAAACCGGAGAATCATTGCGAAAAGCGGCACAGAAGCACGGATTAAACCATTGTTCGCTTCTAAGGTATATTCGAAAGCGAGATGTCTCTGGCGAGCAAGAAAATCCAGACATGGGATATAAAGCACACAACCGAGTTTTTAATGAGGTGCAAGAGTGCGACTCTGATTGATCTTTAAATTTTACTTATGATTGATAGACTAATGAAAGTCAAAAATAATTTTCTTTTCGTTTTTCTTTTCAAATTTTATTGTTTAGTTTGCTATGTTTAAAAAACAAACAGTTGATATTTGTTTAATTTTTTAAAAATTTACGTAAATTTTATATCAATGTTAAGTTAAATAATCTATAGTTAAAGATGATTGATAATATACATAGATTTTAAATAGTGTGCTCTAAAAACATTAAAGGCTGATTAAAAATATCGTTACAAGTATATAAATATTGAAGACTGATTACTACTGTCAAAGAGTTACTTAATTATTCTTAGATTTAAAATAAACAATTAATAAAACGTGTTGTAATATTATATTTTGTATTATTCGCATGTGTTTCTACTGACCCCAGTCACTGTTTCAACCGCCCCTGGTATGGGGACGGTTGAAACAAATCGGATTTTTTTTTAAATTTGATCTACTATTAATAATAACACACCTGGAACTAAAACCACATTGCCTATTAGTAGACAGAAACAGGCTCTTTTATTTAACATATCTTCTTCATCGCTCAGGTTATAAAAAGCAAAACTATGGACGTTATAAGTGAAACTGTTTCAACCGTACTCAGTCTACCCTATGAAGTTCCATAACTGCAGCGAAACTTGTACCGCCTAGTGAGGCGGTATTTTCTCTTGTTTGGCGAAACTAGTTCCGCCGCCCCGCTAATCGTTGCCAACGAATATCACTACCGCGCGCGGTAGTGATATCCGTTTTTTTTTTTTAAATCCGTCCTTTATTCACTAGTTGCATAATATACTATTTTGCTTCGGTATCGATAACAACACCGTGATTATAATTTTCAAAAAATATTTAATGTAGGTACAGTACATTCAACTGTTAATGTTTAAAAAAGTGTATTCTTTTATTAATTCAGCAAGTTTCCTTTCATAATGCGAATTATTATCTGACGTTCTATTGAAATTATTATAGGTAAAGACAAATACGTATAACCTTTAGGAAACGTACCAACAAGTAGTTGTAAAAATCGTTATTTAGGCTTGTATATAATTTGAACACTGTTTTTATTTACGAATTTTTTCAATAGACAGTTACCAGGCCTAGACAAAACTCAAGCAGACGTTTTTCCGCACACGCTACAGACAGAACATTTCCGGGTTCCGTCTACGAACTTAGCGTGACGTCACGTGACTTTTCCACAGGTAATGTCAACGCCATACATTTTGAAGTTGTCGTTTAGCGTTAACGTTAACAGAAACATCTTTTGTCTAGGCCTGCTGTACTTACCCATCGGAAAGATTTCAGTTGCGGTGCGGACTACAATTTTGACAGACATCATGGAACTTTATTAAAATTACATTTTTAGAGAGACGGATTCTAACCGGCGTTTCCTGATTATTAATGACAGACCGATCTAACTTTTCTCTCTAAAATTGCAAAATTTGGTTTCGTTAATTTGAAAATCATAATTATAATAAAATATATTATAATTATTATTATAACTATAGTATAACTTTACTTCTAAATAATTTTGATGTGAAACCACATTATCTGTTAGTTCGACACGTTGACCTTATTCTTATCATTACAGTTATCACTTAATTTAGCACTGACGTAACTGATTGGGTGTAAAAGAATGAGATTAGGTAAAGACATAATTAGGTAAAGAAGAGTAACATATACGTCAACGACCGATTTGTGTATAGGTACGCTGTCTCATATCAATTTGTAATCATTGCAAAATTAGTTTAAATTATTAAAAAAAAAAAAAAAAAAAGTATAGTGCTACCATAATATGTTACATTATTGACAATTTCAAAAACAAACGAAATTAATGTTACTGTCAGAGTTCAAATCATAGTTGCTAATTAAAGTGCATGTCATATTCATAAAGAGTTTTATCAAATTAGGTATACCCCACTATAAATAGGTATACTCCAAAATAGATAATACCACAGAACAAGAAAAACTTATAATGTGGGTAATATTTACGTTTCTTCAATTCTGCGTAGCAAAACGGTCAAGTGTGTGTATGGTGGGACCACGAAAAAGTTTTGTCCCACCTGTGGGACATCGCAGTGGGACCACGGTTCCGGAGTGATATTCAGATTGAATGTAGGTTTAACTGTACCTACTACTGCTACCGTACACTTACAAAAGTAAAATCCCAAAATCCATACATCCTTGTTGGTACTTATTCATTTCATACTTCTGTGTCTTTGCCTTGTGCCTTTAACTGACCAGTAACAATGATTCTGTTCGAATAGATATCACAGAATAAGCAAGAGTACTACGTAAAGATATCAAGGAATCCCCTCGTACGTTGTACACATTGTAAACACACATACATTGCCTGTAATATCATATAAAAAGGCCGATTACACCGGTTGTCCTCACTCGCCCCCGGCACTCGCAACTGTGCGTATCTTAAACGAAGAAATAAGGAAAAATAGAGAAGATGCTGAAGTTTGTGGTGCTCGTGGCTCTGGCAATGATCTGCCTGCAGTGTGAGGCGAAACGTTTCGATCGGTGTGGCCTGGTGAGGGAGCTACGGAGGCAAGGCTTCCCAGAAGACAAAATGAGAGATTGTAAGTAATTTGTTTAATATTTGGTAATGTTTAACTGTTGAAATCCCGAATCAAGGTAGATGATAATACTTACAGTATTCAACGGAATGAGAAAGATGAACTGAAACTTATTTCGCACCTTTGCGCACAGCACGTTTACCACAACTTTAAATTAAATTGTACCGTGTACGCATGGTGAACATTCTAATATTCTAACCTACTCATTTATACAAAAATAATTTCTCTCTAACTAGATTTTATCACCTGTGCTTATCACCCTCATACCTCGCATTTTCTCAGTAGACATACGGTAGGTTTTTCTTTCAAAATGTAATGATAATGAATATGATAGTAAAATACGAACGAAAATCAGTGGTTTCAGCATACCACTCTGTGAAATAGGGATTACTACGTACCTATGTTTGTATGTATCTATAAATATATGTAGTTTTATAACATTCTGAAAGTCCAGAGTTTCTGCCCGGAGACGTGACGCCGTTTAAATATAAGTTTGTAACTATCACGGCCACTTATTACAAGAGTCAAGGCGCTGTCAGTTCAGAGCTTGAATTCTTTCAATTTCTTTCACTTGTAATCAAGTAAACGCATCTCGTAAAAACATACAAACATTCATAAAAACAATGTTCACTAAGTATTCAATAAAAACAGTATCCGTCAGTGTATGTGTATTAAAAGTTGCTATTTTATGATATGTGTGTCATGGCAAATACAATTGTGAGTAAAGAGTAAAACTGTTTTTAAGGCGAAATTAAGTGGTATGTTTGAATTTTTTTAATGTACTCTTTTAAGTAAATCGCTGCTTATGAGATAAACTACTTAAAAAACCCTCATTTTATCGACGTCATGGATTGACGGCACCAACGCGATATCTACCGTGTAATCCTTTTTGGCACTGTTGCAAGCACCATGATCGCGAGTAAACTCAACTCTAGAACTCAAACAAAAAGGTTTAGACGGTGAATATCACGTTTCTAATACATTTTTTAGTCTGGTTAGTTGTTATACCCATTAATACCATTCATTATATAGGTATTATAAGTAGAGAACTGTTATTATTAGATTATATTCTTTAAAATCAGTCATATGGTTACAGGGGTATGCCTGGTGGAGCACGAGAGCGGTAGATACACAGACAAGACTGGCAAAGTGAACAGGAACGGATCTAGGGACTATGGGCTGTTCCAGATCAACGACAAGTACTGGTGCAGCAACACAAGCACTCCTGGCAAGGACTGCAATGTCACTTGTGCTGGTGAGCCCTCCTTGTTTTATGCAAATTTAAATTATATTTTTGTAAAGGTAGGACTGTTGCAGAGTATGCCTGGGGAAGTACAACACATACCTTCAGTTTCTGGAACGTTTGTCAAAGTTTGATCAGCTAACAGACGGAGTACTGACCGCGGATTGGTCACATATCGCGTCATAGAATACCATTGACCAATGAGCGTTTAGTATTTAGTTGGTAAATTAATCAAAGCTTTGACAAACGTCCTAGAAACTGGGGGCTAGAGTTTGAAAACTATCGTGAGTATCACACCACACATCATAATATATTATAAAGACTCATTCAAGATCTGGAATAATTCTCCAAGCATGAACACTTCTTGAAGAAGAACGTCTTATATGTTCGAAACGTCGTTTCAGTTAAACCGACATAATACCAAGTGAGTGTAGCTGGTATATTTATATTATTATAAAGTTCTACACCATTGTCAGTTATTAAACCGCGAGCATTAGTGTCCAAACATTACGGTTTCGTTGGAGGGCAATATTTGTAGCGAAATTACAGGGTAAGAAATTTAACATCTCACGGCGACAAATGCAGTAAATTGCAATGCTGGGTTGGGAACTCTTAAAACAATATGGGACAATATCCACACAAAGGACTTCAGGTCCCAAACTAGGCAGAGCCTGTACTATGGTAACCTGATGACTGATACTTAAATACATATACACACCAGACACAGATCAAACAGACATGTTCATGCACATAAATGCTTGACCTGTCCGGGAATCGAACCCGGGACCAGCGGCTCTGAAGGCAGGGGTGCTAATAACTGCGCCAACCGGCCTGTCAAAAAAAACGTACTTATAGTTCAAAAATCTAAATAGCATTGAACTGTTTTGGGCAAGTGTGACGCTTAACAAAAAGATATCTACGTCCGTACCGCAAACCCTCTGCTATGCGACCAAAATATACGAGTAGACCGTGTATAAGCTGTGCACAATGGTTTACAAAAGTAACTATTATAAGTTCTATAAACAAACAAAAAAGTACTAAAATAAAATGAAACGATAAAACAAAACACTAGACCCCTCCATTTAGGGTTAATTTATTAGATAAGTACTTGTACATAAATTTAGTAATGTATTTAATTTAATTCTTTACTAATTGATTGTATAACAAAACTAGCTGCGCCCCGCGGTTAAACCCGCGTGGTGATGTTGATGAAAAGTATCCTATGTGTTAATCCATCACCCCATCTACCTCCATACCACATTTCTTCAAAATTGGTCCAGCTGGTTGACCCTGTAAGAATAACAAAACTCACAAACTTTCGACTCTATAGTTTAGTGTGATAACACACAACAGTGATATCATCTGTTAACTTTACAGACCTCCTAACCGACGATATCACGAAAGCCGCTACGTGCGCGAAGAAGATCTTCAAGCGCCACCAGTTCAGCGCCTGGTACGGCTGGAAGAACCATTGCCAGACCCCTGGCTCCCTGCCCGATATCAGCTCCTGTTAAACTACTTCTCATCATCTCTCTTCTCGAAGACCAGTGACTTTCATACCATCTACTTCACAAGGCGAATGATGTGAGAAATACTTTGTGGTCCATCACCTCTCATATAAGACGTGTATAAGGAAGTGCTGTCTATTCGTTCATATATTATATCCTGCAGTTTTCTCTATAGTTGGAAATTTAACCCCTTATGAATATCATTATAGGTAACTACTATATCTACTGCTTCCTATTCTATTATAGATGCTCCTAAAGTCAAAAGTACCCCATAGGTAGGTGGTACTCGTTTACTGAAATCAATATAACACTAAAAATGAAAGCGTTTATTTATTTTACATTAATCGATATCTAATGGTATGACTTGCGGTTGTAGGAATATGTAACCATGATCTAAATAAACAGATACCGCGAAAAAACGGCAAGAAGTTATGTTATGCTTTCTGGTATTTTAATGTATAGGTAACGCACACGATTCTTGACAGGATAAAAATACAGATATTCACAGTAATGATTCCATATTCCTAGTATTAAAATGACGTGATTACTGTTATAAATGAAATGTATGATTTTTACGACCATGCGATATATTTTTAAACATATTCAAGAAAACTTACGTTCAGGTACATCTAGATTAGAGAAAAAAAAATTACCTCAGTGCCTCAAGACAAGAGTCTTCGACCAATGTGTGTTACCAGTGATGACTTATGGCACTGAAACGTGGTCTCTTACTATGGGCCTCATAGATAAGCTCAAGACGCACAACGAGCTATGGAAAGGGCTTATGCTCGGGATTTCTCTACGTAATCGAATCAGAAATGAGGAGATACGTAGAAGAACGAAAGTCACCGACATAGCCCAGAAGATTAGCCAGTTAAAGTGGCAGTGGGCAGGGCACATAGCACGCAGAATAGGTGGCCCATGGGGCCGCAAGGTTCTGGTATGGAGACCACGGACCGGAAAGCGCAGCGTAGGTCATCCACCGACACGGTGGACAGACGACCTGATAAAAGTCGCAGGACGACGTTGGATGCAGGCCGCTTTCAACCGGTCCTTTTGGAAAATTATGGGGGCGGCATATGTTCAGCAGTGGACGTCCTACGGCTGAGATGATGATAATGTTGAGATGACATCTAGATTCGTGGATACCTATATCGTATAGGTAGGTATACTATACCTCAAATAGCAAGTTTATGATTTGATTTGATTTGATTCATTAATACATATTATTATCAAAGCGATCAACTAATATACGTAGATGAGTGCAGTGCGAATTATTACTGCAATTGAAGACGTCTGAAATTCTTAGAACTTGATAATCTGGAGCCATTAGACAATTACTAAGTGTTGGTTGTAATAAATGCAGTACCTACAACTTTACAGCCTATGAAATGAATGAAATGTGCCTCTCCCTTTAAACCGTAATGATATTCCTTTTCGAGTTGCATGAAATAATTATACCTGACATTGTCGCTGGTGCTAGGAAAATAAAAATTTATAAATAAGTACCTAAACTGCTGCACCTCGTGGTTAAAAAAAATTGATTATGTAGAGTACCATGTCTAGTCTAGTCTAGTAGACCTTAGAGTATAAGGTATAAATAAGTACCAAAGATAGAGTTGTATGATTTTTTTTTTCTTCTGCAATAATTAAATGAGCTTTTAGCTGCATTGGTCGCAGCCATGCCAGCTCCATCGGTACATTCATTGCTTATTTAGTACAATTTAAAATCTTATGGCATAACCTATAGAGTGTTCTAGCAGTGTCGGATGTAGACTCTGCTAAAACACTCTGAAATACACCAACATTCAAATAATTTAGTTTATCTCCTAACTTAATTCTAATTGGTTCAGTTCGGGCACGTTCCATTAAGAAGTGTTGGATATCTTCTTCAATGCCACAGATATTACAGTTAGGTGAATCAGCTTTCCTCATCATGTGTTTGAACTTATGTAACGGAACATGCCCGGAGCGAAGCCTGCACGCCATTACTATCATAAGTCTGCTTAACTGAGTCTTATTGAAACATGGCATTCGAGGGGGCTCATTTTGTATTGAACTGTACCAGATACGAGTACCTTTGTTTTGAGAGGAGTTTTCGAAATGCATTTTCCAAATAATGAAGATTATGTTTTTGTGTTTAACGAGTGCTTCTGTGTATTCCGGAATTAAATATGTATCAGATCCTGATGTTATTGAATCTCTGGCCTCTCTGAGTTGTATGATAGTCATACATTATAAATTATAAAGATATATGCATAGTGTATGCATGCATATATACGTTCAACTAATTACTTGTGAAAACAACCAACCAATAACTTGGTACACGATGAAATTGAATTGGATAAATAACCAAATAATCGTAATTAAATACGTAACTGAATAATACTGAAAAGAGAGAGATATAATAACGCAACATATACCGCGATATATTGATGTGTGGCGGCATTCTGCCACCTTCAAATGGTACGGGATTCTTAAAGGTAAGGTATTCCATGGATTCATACATAAAAAAAATCGTGTCTTTGAATTTGAATTGAGAACCTCCTCCTTTTGGAAGTCGGTTAAAAATGCAGGGTGCTGGTAACAATATTATTTCTTATTCTCATAAGCCTTCGACGAAACGCTAAGTCATTTGCTGATGGTAAGCGTCACGCCTGCTGGTTGCATTACGTCATGTCAAGTTATTATTTGTTACAGTGCCATTCAAATATTAAGGGCACAATGACTAGTTACATTTCTGAAAATGTGACAACATTCATACAATATCACTATCACTACGTAGTATAAAACAAAGTCGCTGTCGCTGTCTGTCCTTCCCTACGTAAGCTTAAATCTTCAAAACTACGCAACGGATTTAGAAGCTTTTTTAATAGATAGAGTGATTCAAGAGGAAGGTTTATATGTATGATACATGCATAATATTGTAGAGAAACACTGATGCATTTACTGGTTTCTAATGTGATGTCGTAAATAAACACATTTTTTACGCTTATATTGCAAACGCTGACGTAACCCCACGAGATCAAAATAATGTACTACGGTATTTTACACCTTAAAAAGGTCAACAAAAAGGTCCGCGATGGTATATGTCTATCTCTTAAGGATAACCCACAATAACCATTTTTAATCCTTTACATTTTACGGAAAAAAAAAGGCTTATTTAGGAAGTTATTTTTCATCCCATCTATTCGAAAAGGACGACTTGGTTCGCCTTTATGTGCACCCAAAGGTGGTGTTTTCTATACGAAAGTTTTAGCGGGCAGTAATGAGTTTTTAATCCTCTTTATAAGTGCGCCGCAATTATCTTTGCCGCGCACTTTTTGAATTTGGAACATCTTAGTGTTCAGCACCAAAGAAATCGAACGCAAATATTGTTTGAATAAAGACTGGCTGGTACGACGGCCCATAGTCACGCCGCCGGATGAATGAAAAAAAAAACAAATTAAAAAAGCGCGAACTACAGCCCGCGTTTTCGTAAATTTTCACGGATTGTTAGAAATTCATTGTTTTGTTTTGTTTTGAAAAATGAGTTCTTCAAGTGACAGTGAAAGTATAGAATTAACTCCTGAAAGCATTAGAACTAACGCAAGAAATGTGATGGATAATCTATTACCTGCAAAATCCCGGGAGAAATATATGAAAGCCTATGGTAATTTTATTGAATGGAGAAATGCAAGAAGCGCCAAGAATTTTTCAGAATCTGTGTTTTTGGCCTACTTCCAGTACTTAGCCAAAACTAAACAACCTTCCACTCTTTGGAGTACATACTCAATGCTAAAATCAACAGTCAGTTCTAATAACGATGTAAAACTGGACACATATTCGAAATTAATAGCGTACCTGAAGAGGATGTCTGATGGATTTAAACCTAAAAAATCCAAAGTGTTCTCAGTCAAAAACGTGGAGATGAGGCACCCGACAAAGTCTTTCTTGCCGTAAAAGTAAGTAGGTAACTATGTTTACGGTGGATTAGTAAAATATAATCATAGTGTATAAAAATGCACATTTTATTGTAACCTGTACTTTGATAGATACTTGTCTTATTCACATTCGGTTTTGTTACAGGTGGCTTTAATTTTCGGATTACATGGAGCTTGTCGTGGCAATGAACTTTTAAAAATAACTGTTGATGATGTCGAAAATCACTCGGATGATTTACTGTTAGTAAAGCTGACCGATACAAAAACCAAAATTGACCGATCCTTCGTAATACGAGGAGAATACAAAACTATTGTACACAGAAATACCTGGACCTGCGTCCTGCTGCTATGAAGACCAATCGGTTTTTCATCCGTTATCAAAATGGCAAGTGCTTCAAACAAGTGATGGGAAAAAATAAAATTTCTAACATGCCACAAGAAATTGCTACTTATTTGAAGTTACCAGATATCAAACTGTATACAGGACATTGTTTTCGTCGTACTTCTGCTGTAACGGTCCGCAATGCGTTCCGCTACGTTTACAAATATATAGATACATCAGTATGATGGAAATCTAATCTAAGGGCATCCTTTGTAAATATTAAATATCTAAAAAGTTATATCTCAATAGACTAAATTCCGACTATCAGACATAGATCATGGAGCTATAGAACTTCCAGTCAATGAAGTTAATAAGTCAGGATTTTATGCAAAAGTATATCTAATAAAAGCAAAGTGAATGCTAAGAGGTTTTATGCAGTAACTAAGATTCTTAATATCCCCACGATTAGCAAACTAACGATTCCATTTCTATGTATAGATTTCCAATACTAGGAAATGATTAAAACCTAACAGATTAGATCTAACAAATTAAATAATTAACTAACTAACATAATTCAGAATCACGGCAGCTGAATGATGTAAATAGGCTGAGAACGCTTGGAGACAGGTTCCAAATTCAAATAAAACTTATAAAACAAAATAACATATCAAAAATATTTAAAAAAGGAACGTAGGTTCAAAATGTGTATTCAAGGGATCTGATTGGTTAGGTCGGAGACAAGATGAGGACAGCTTGCGTACATTATTCTAAATTCAAATAAATTTAAAATTGGAAAGCTAATAATGGCTCATCAATATTTGAAAATAGAACGAGATTTCTATTGGTCGGAATGGATACTCGAGGAGTTTGATTGGTTGAGTCGGAGACAGGTTGGAGACCAGATACGGACATTTGGGTAGTATAAAAAGGGGACGAATGGGCCGTCCAAACCAGTTACCGTCTAGAAGCCAAAGTTGCTGTCCGCGATAAAGTGAAAAGTGAAATATTCAAAGTGAAGTGTCTGTGAAAAGTGAAGTGTAAGTGCTAGTGAATTGCCACCTGCCAGAGGGGATTGGATTGATTCTGTTGGACGAGTTTACTCACGTAAGTCCTAGAATTTAGGCATTTTAGACTTTTTCCGGATAGATGAGATGTCTCCAAGATAAATGTTAAACTTAATAAATTACTCTTCTAAAATAATGGAGTTATGATTGATGGAATTGATCATTGAATAGAGACACTTGCTCTTTGGATTTCTCGTAGACTAAAAGACGGTTTAGAGATGTCCAAGTCATTGGTTAATATTATCAGTTAATTGTTCAATAAATATTTGTCAATTAATCATGTTATGTTGAAGACATTTATCTGTCTGGATATTGTGACTGTTTTATAGAATTAAAGATAGTCCTGCAGATAAAATAAGGAGGTGAAATGAGACACAGGAGCAACAAATTATTTATACAGTAACAAATTAACAAAACTTAGGAAAAATATTCTTATCTCAGCATTGTGTTTCCAAATCTTATTCAGCGTTAGTAATAAGTATAAAAAGGAGTAATTTGAGCTAGAAAAGCAATGGAGAGTGTTGTAATTACGTGAAGAGCTCTTAACCCAGCGTTACGGTCACAAGCCCGTAATGTTTTCCTAGCTCTGGTTATCTACAATGATAAATATCCGTAGAATTCTAATTTTTAGGTGAAAACATGAAAATAATTACCTTTACTGAACAACATTTGACTATCATAAAACAAACAAATACAACTATGGATATTTACATTTAGTTATTAACAATAATTAACTAATTAGTTTATGATTTATTATTTTATGGTGTGTGATAATTTTCTGTGTCATTCCATGTCTTAGGTACAAATGTTCTGCATTTAAATATTTGATTTTGTGTTTACTTGAAGTTATTTACTTGAGGTTATTACAATCTATGCTTTGCGAATTTATAGAAATCTTATGGCGAAATATAATCTCTAATAGTAACGACAGGATTGGGGTCAAAATGGTGTAACAGAATTAGGGTCATTTTAATGAACCCTTGCAGTAGGAATAAGATTTGTCTTCATGTGCTTACTAAGTACAATTTTATCGTTATAATAATTTATTTCTCTTACAATTAGGTTAGGATTGTCTCAGTATTTCCTGAAAAGAACTTGAGTTACCACGGTTCATAATATTCGGTCCTTCCACTATGAGCTAGACGATCACACCTTGGCCATATATTTAATCAGTTCTTCATTCATTAGTATAGATTTATTATCTGGATAATGTTAAGTTATGATTCTATCTAATTATGTGTGTTTATTTATCTGAGGAATTAAAAAACGTAGGCAGGAATCATCTAGATATTATTAGCTCAGATTAGGGGTAGTTACAATTGGTAGTACCGTTCCCAGGATTAGAGCTTTAGACTACGGGACGAGTTGACTAGTTACTATTTTTATCATACAAGAGTTAGGATCTGTGGGGGGTAACAATTTGGTGCCGTGACCATGGATGGTTACAATTTGGTGCCGTGACCAGGATAATTACAGTATTGTAGCCGTGATTAGGATTCTATAAATAGATTTACCATCAATTGAGTGTCAAAATACAGTATAGAATATGAGTTAGATGGTTACAAGTTAGTGACGTTACCATGGATATAGATGAGCTTAGTTACAATTAGGAACCGTAGTGACCAAGGATTGGAAGGCTCTTCACACTTAGGATTCCCATGCTAGTAAATACCAGAACAGATAAGCGACTTGTTACTACGGGTATAGTGCCGCAGGAATTGATAATAGAATATGTACTTTATTATAATAGAAACCTGGTATCGTAAAATCAGGATTCTAAATAATGTTGATAGCAACTACAGCGATTTTGATGAAATTTTGTATGTAGATAAAGTACGGTTATTAAGCTTTATTGCATATCTGATTTTCTAAAGAAAAGGCGCATAGAACTTAAATTTTAATAAAACGCCATCAAAGAAAAATTTAGCTTAGGACTAGATAAATCTAAATTAAAACTAGGCGGTGGTCTCGGAGTCAGCAGGTTTGATTTTCATTTTTTTCTTGTATGCGTGGCCGAGTAGGGATCGCTTGTAGATCGAATCTGAAAATGAAAATAAAACTCGTTCAGAAAAGAAAATTAAAATGTTACAGATAGAAGAAAAAAAAAAAAGCGGTTTGGGAAAGTTGATTGCTTGTACTATGTGTTTAAATATGAAAATTAATGAATTTTCCCGGTGAAATAAAGTTCTAAAGCTACAGTGTGCTAGATTCAATTTCAAAATTTCCCGCGATTTCAATAAAGCGCCATCTACACGTTTTTAGGTTCATTATGATAAACAGTATAGAATGTTAATAGCTTCCTGGTATAGAGTGACATGATCCAATTAACCAAAGGTACAATTAGTTCAAAGCTGAGCCAACAGATGGAGCCCGGGAAAAAAATAGCTCGCGATATAGAGTCGAACCAAGCCGCGTCGCGTCTGCTAGTATATATTATATATATTTATCATAGGAAGGAAATTAATAAACAATTTATGTTAATATGTGTGCAATAGTTTGACTGCAATTCTTAATGAACAGGACTTGAGCCAGGGCATCACAATTACATATTTCAATACATATGAAGAAAATAAAATAATAAAAAAGAAGCTGAACTTTTTTTGATGAAACTTGTGTTGTCACTAAGTTAGGTAAAAGTAGTCAAAAATAGTTTAAATTGCGACAAAAGTATTAGTATAGATTTATTCTTATGTGTCTGTGTGTGTGTGTATTATTTTATGGAGGAAGTACTTACGGATTAGGCGAATACTGTTTCGAAGGGTTGCAGCAGTTGGTAGACAGGACAACCCGTAGAACAAAACTTGTATCTAGCAGTCAGGAGTCAGGACACTGAAAATTGGTTTTAAGAAGTCTTGTAGTAGGTGACAATAACAGTTGGATTGGTTACAGTTTATGTTGAATTAAGTTTATAGATTTGTTTTATCTAGTGAAGTGTGGATGGTGGTGAGAAATGTTTTAGGCATATCTCGCCACAATTTGTTGCAGTGAGAATGGACAGGAATCTGAGACAAAAGGGTAGTACATTTTGCATGCAGTTAGTCATAGTGTAAAGTACAGAGTATCTTGAGTATGTGGGTTAATTACTAAATAAAGGTTTTGCATTATAGACATAGACAGTTATTGGAATATATGATAGAAATTTATGAAGACTTGTTAGCAAATTTAAAGTAGATTGAAGGTGATATAGGTTCATAGGAAAGCTTTTAATTATTTTTAGTGTAGAAAACTAGTTCAAAATGGTGATTAACTTGATGATCATGACTGTTGGTGATAGGCTGCTTTGTGGGCAGAGGCATGGGTTCGATCCCTACTAGGAACAAAAACTTGTGAAAATAACATAAATATTGGTGTGCTGGTTGTGGTTGGATGATTATGGTGTTATTATGTGTGTGTCTGTTTCTTGAGACACAGGAAAATGGAACAGTATGCGATGAATTTACTTTAATTATTATTTTATTGAACTGCAAATCCTAACTTGATCAGGGTCGGAATGCATAGATTTTCTCAAACAGCAAAGTAGTGAGGTTAGATTGATTGTTCTATGAGAATTGTTGGAGAGATATTACAGGAAACATTTTAATGTTGAACCAATAAGATTTATGGTTATGCAAATATGTAAATAAGTAAATAGCCTTGTAATGAAGGAACTTACAAACTAGAATAAAACACAATGAGTAGAGAGGCGATTATATCATCATTTAGTAATCCAAAATTGAATTAAATTTTCCCTATGGTGAATGTATGAATTCGGCATGTTTGGTCTAAGAGGCACAATTGCACTATAGTTAGTCGGTTAGAGAACCGAAGCAATTTAGGCAAGAGTGATTCTGGCGTCACATATAACAAAAGGATATTGTCCAATTGTCATGTTGTAAGAGTCAGTATGTTTCCACCAAATGAAACTAAATTCCAAGAAGCAGAAACATTGTGAAGGTATCACTTGGGAGACCTGTTAACCGTCAGTATAATTGAAATGTAACTGTGGAGAGTAAGGCAGGTAGATTTGTGTGATGTTCGCATAGTGAACACTAGAAACATTTACATTTGTAAACGGAACAAAATGCGACCATCGTTTTTTGTCTGTAAGTGCGTGTACTAGCATTTGAAGTGTCCGAGCTATCAATATTTAGAATACGTAAATCATGATAGTATCACCCTTCAGAGAAAATGATGATGATATGAGTATGATATTATGATAGAAGAAGGAATTGTACGGTGAAATACATAGTTGTTTTACGGTGAAATCTTTACGGTGGCCCATGGGTGAAAATCTTGCCTTGTCACTTACTTACATATTTTGTGTACTACAGTGTTCAACAAAAAGTTAGTGTTAAAAATTATATAGGCGGGGGGTCGGGGTGAAAATCTTCGTTCAAGTGACCAGAAGTGAAAAGAAATTCTATAGTACTGTCCTACCATGTAAATATCATCCAGCACTAATTGATCTATGTTGTGAATAAAGATACTAAACAAAAGGTATATTCCTTAAGAGTATTTGACAGTAGGAATATGTTACAAAATGTAAATTAAGATTACCAGTTATTTGACAATATGAGGAATATGATGTTATAAAATTTAAATAATAGATTGGAAGCAGCAGGAAAATTAATTAACTTAACTTGGTTTGAGGTTGGAAATTGGAATAGACATAGGATAGACGGGATTCAGGTTTAATGTAGGCTTGAATAAGTTTTGTCTTGGGCTCTGGAACTTGGTCAGGTATATGGTAGGATTGAGGCGTAAGAAGCAAGATAAACCTGGAATAAAGGAAAAGGAAACATATAAAAAAATATAGTATGAAACAGTTTTCCAGTTTTGTTTGTGTCGAAGGCAGAAAGTATCACTATAACAAAAGCTTGGTTAATTAAATACTCAATTATATGACTACTAGTGTGAACAGACGATAAGAAAGTAGCATGTTAAAATAGCATCAAGTAGTATGAACATCTTCGCTAGCAAAGCGTCTTTGATTTAATTTGTCATAATCATGAGTTAGATTCCTGAAGTAGGACAGTAGGTTTGGAAGATTGTTCTTCATTAGAGACTCTATGACTATCTTCTAATTTATAGTTAAATTGGAAAAAAGAAAAATGCTGAACCGATTTTGATAATATTTTTGTTTGGAAAATAGCCAATGAGGAAACAAGGAAAAGTACACCCATATTGGTCTAGACACCTTTAAGTAAAGTGAACATTCCTATAAGATATACATACTACATAAATCTTTTTTCTGAAGTTGGTTAAATATGTTACAAAACTGTTAGAAGTTACATAACATGCTGAAAAGGCCATTCTGATTACAATATACTGGAACTTAGGAACAGTTGGTAAAAGCAGTTCGTTATACAATCTTGTCACCTCTTCGGGGAAATGGAGTAGAATGATATAATAAAAAATATTAGAATTGATGTGCAGGATTACAAATGTTAGGATGAACATTAAGCTCATAAGTTATCATAATTATGTCCTGCAGTAAGGGGTATACTATATAGTTAACTAGCTAGCATGGGGAGGCATTTATCGGTAGATTTGCCCTAAATAAATCTTTAAAATAGAAAATTAGTATTGGATAGAATCAGTTTCATTATCATACAAATTTACATAACAGATTAGGTAGTAGAAAATTAAACTTACCGGAAATAAATAGTAGTAGATAGGTTGCATTGTGTGTGAGGCCGAACTATAATCAGTATAATCAGGGACCAGTTGCTCTATAGTAATTGACCTGGAAATGGGATGGTATCAACCTGAAAATTGGAAAACATTGCGGTTAAAACCATTCTTTTGTTATGTGTTAAACAAAAAGGGAAAAAACGGATACTCACAGAGGATGGAGGGGAAAGATCTTGGGTTAGAAGATCAGCATAGTCAATAAATGGTTCGGATAGGATGTTCTCGGATTGGTTTGGTTGTGACTAGATAGGGAATAAAAGGATAATTATTAAAATTATGGTAGACAATTAAGATGTTCTAACAAATCAAATTGCGGCAATTATTACTCACTGACGCAAGGAGGATATTAGGAAATAATATATTAAAAGTGAAAAACAAGGAGATTGTAAATAGGATGGCACTTTTACTTACTTGGCGCTGGTGTTGAGCTAGTTTTTGTATGTCCGTTTTGGTATGATTTTATTTTTGTGCGCAGAGTAGACAAAGTAATTGGATGAGGTAGTTCCAGATTTAGTTGGATGAGAAGTGCTTCACGACAAAAGGCCTTTACTGCAATACTTCGGTAGTGGATATGTGATGAGTCCCAGAGTGCCGGGAATTTATAAATTTTCCGATTAAATATGCGGTCAGTCATGGTTATGTCCTAAAAAGAAAACGAGAACATTGTAACACAAGCTTTGCACAAAAATTCACTTCGAAAACTAAGTAATTTTGTTAGCTCAATACGAGTTGATATTATGACGCCATTTTCTTAGCGCGAAAATCGCAGCAACACAGTATAGGCGCTATCTATGCCAGGCGATATGTCCCATATCATTCAATCTACGATTATATGGATGTCACTCACCTTTTAAAACGATTCAACACAATAAAATAAGGGTATTGTTCCCGATATTTAATTAAAACAGTATGTGTTAGAAATAATCTTTGCACGGCGTCACTTTACCACAAATCACAATAGATCAGTATGTGCTCTATGATTCAGTGTTGCCAACTAGAGTTGCCATAATTACCGTACGGTTGGGAACGCTACGACTATAGGTCCGGTCCGATTAGCGATGTCGCATCTACTTAATCTGTGTCAATGACGTTCCTTTCGTAATAATTGACTAATTGAAATTTTAGATAAATGGTACCGTAATAAAAAAAAAAAAAAAAACTCGTTGTTTTAGGTTCTTACCCAGATAGTCGTAGAAATAATAATTACCGAGGAGACGTCGTTACATGTCAGCTACATTCCGAATCATTAGTTTTCCAAGTTTCCGATTATCTGCATTCATCTGCATCACAATTACATATTTCAATACATATGAAGAAAATAAAATAATAAAAAAGAAGCTGAACTTTTTTTGATGAAACTTGTGTTGTCACTAAGTTAGGTAAAAGTAGTCAAAAATAGTTTAAATTGCGACAAAAGTATTAGTATAGATTTATTCTTATGTGTCTGTGTGTGTGTGTATTATTTTATGGAGGAAGTACTTACGGATTAGGCGAATACTGTTTCGAAGGGTTGCAGCAGTTGGTAGACAGGACAACCCGTAGAACAAAACTTGTATCTAGCAGTCAGGAGTCAGGACACTGAAAATTGGTTTTAAGAAGTCTTGTAGTAGGTGACAATAACAGTTGGATTGGTTACAGTTTATGTTGAATTAAGTTTATAGATTTGTTTTATCTAGTGAAGTGTGGATGGTGGTGAGAAATGTTTTAGGCATATCTCGCCACAATTTGTTGCAGTGAGAATGGACAGGAATCTGAGACAAAAGGGTAGTACATTTTGCATGCAGTTAGTCATAGTGTAAAGTACAGAGTATCTTGAGTATGTGGGTTAATTACTAAATAAAGGTTTTGCATTATAGACATAGACAGTTATTGGAATATATGATAGAAATTTATGAAGACTTGTTAGCAAATTTAAAGTAGATTGAAGGTGATATAGGTTCATAGGAAAGCTTTTAATTATTTTTAGTGTAGAAAACTAGTTCAAAATGGTGATTAACTTGATGATCATGACTGTTGGTGATAGGCTGCTTTGTGGGCAGAGGCATGGGTTCGATCCCTACTAGGAACAAAAACTTGTGAAAATAACATAAATATTGGTGTGCTGGTTGTGGTTGGATGATTATGGTGTTATTATGTGTGTGTCTGTTTCTTGAGACACAGGAAAATGGAACAGTATGCGATGAATTTACTTTAATTATTATTTTATTGAACTGCAAATCCTAACTTGATCAGGGTCGGAATGCATAGATTTTCTCAAACAGCAAAGTAGTGAGGTTAGATTGATTGTTCTATGAGAATTGTTGGAGAGATATTACAGGAAACATTTTAATGTTGAACCAATAAGATTTATGGTTATGCAAATATGTAAATAAGTAAATAGCCTTGTAATGAAGGAACTTACAAACTAGAATAAAACACAATGAGTAGAGAGGCGATTATATCATCATTTAGTAATCCAAAATTGAATTAAATTTTCCCTATGGTGAATGTATGAATTCGGCATGTTTGGTCTAAGAGGCACAATTGCACTATAGTTAGTCGGTTAGAGAACCGAAGCAATTTAGGCAAGAGTGATTCTGGCGTCACATATAACAAAAGGATATTGTCCAATTGTCATGTTGTAAGAGTCAGTATGTTTCCACCAAATGAAACTAAATTCCAAGAAGCAGAAACATTGTGAAGGTATCACTTGGGAGACCTGTTAACCGTCAGTATAATTGAAATGTAACTGTGGAGAGTAAGGCAGGTAGATTTGTGTGATGTTCGCATAGTGAACACTAGAAACATTTACATTTGTAAACGGAACAAAATGCGACCATCGTTTTTTGTCTGTAAGTGCGTGTACTAGCATTTGAAGTGTCCGAGCTATCAATATTTAGAATACGTAAATCATGATAGTATCACCCTTCAGAGAAAATGATGATGATATGAGTATGATATTATGATAGAAGAAGGAATTGTACGGTGAAATACATAGTTGTTTTACGGTGAAATCTTTACGGTGGCCCATGGGTGAAAATCTTGCCTTGTCACTTACTTACATATTTTGTGTACTACAGTGTTCAACAAAAAGTTAGTGTTAGAAATTATATAGGCGGGGGGTCGGGGTGAAAATCTTCGTTCAAGTGACCAGAAGTGAAAAGAAATTCTATAGTACTGTCCTACCATGTAAATATCATCCAGCACTAATTGATCTATGTTGTGAATAAAGATACTAAACAAAAGGTATATTCCTTAAGAGTATTTGACAGTAGGAATATGTTACAAAATGTAAATTAAGATTACCAGTTATTTGACAATATGAGGAATATGATGTTATAAAATTTAAATAATAGATTGGAAGCAGCAGGAAAATTAATTAACTTAACTTGGTTTGAGGTTGGAAATTGGAATAGACATAGGATAGACGGGATTCAGGTTTAATGTAGGCTTGAATAAGTTTTGTCTTGGGCTCTGGAACTTGGTCAGGTATATGGTAGGATTGAGGCGTAAGAAGCAAGATAAACCTGGAATAAAGGAAAAGGAAACATATAAAAAAATATAGTATGAAACAGTTTTCCAGTTTTGTTTGTGTCGAAGGCAGAAAGTATCACTATAACAAAAGCTTGGTTAATTAAATACTCAATTATATGACTACTAGTGTGAACAGACGATTAGAAAGTAGCATGTTAAAATAGCATCAAGTAGTATGAACATCTTCGCTAGCAAAGCGTCTTTGATTTAATTTGTCATAATCATGAGTTAGATTCCTGAAGTAGGACAGTAGGTTTGGAAGATTGTTCTTCATTAGAGACTCTATGACTATCTTCTAATTTATAGTTAAATTGGAAAAAAGAAAAATGCTGAACCGATTTTGATAATATTTTTGTTTGGAAAATAGCCAATGAGGAAACAAGGAAAAGTACACCCATATTGGTCTAGACACCTTTAAGTAAAGTGAACATTCCTATAAGATATACATACTACATAAATCTTTTTTCTGAAGTTGGTTAAATATGTTACAAAACTGTTAGAAGTTACATAACATGCTGAAAAGGCCATTCTGATTACAATATACTGGAACTTAGGAACAGTTGGTAAAAGCAGTTCGTTATACAATCTTGTCACCTCTTCGGGGAAATGGAGTAGAATGATATAATAAAAAATATTAGAATTGATGTGCAGGATTACAAATGTTAGGATGAACATTAAGCTCATAAGTTATCATAATTATGTCCTGCAGTAAGGGGTATACTATATAGTTAACTAGCTAGCATGGGGAGGCATTTATCGGTAGATTTGCCCTAAATAAATCTTTAAAATAGAAAATTAGTATTGGATAGAATCAGTTTCATTATCATACAAATTTACATAACAGATTAGGTAGTAGAAAATTAAACTTACCGGAAATAAATAGTAGTAGATAGGTTGCATTGTGTGTGAGGCCGAACTATAATCAGTATAATCAGGGACCAGTTGCTCTATAGTAATTGACCTGGAAATGGGATGGTATCAACCTGAAAATTGGAAAACATTGCGGTTAAAACCATTCTTTTGTTATGTGTTAAACAAAAAGGGAAAAAACGGATACTCACAGAGGATGGAGGGGAAAGATCTTGGGTTAGAAGATCAGCATAGTCAATAAATGGTTCGGATAGGATGTTCTCGGATTGGTTTGGTTGTGACTAGATAGGGAATAAAAGGATAATTATTAAAATTATGGTAGACAATTAAGATGTTCTAACAAATCAAATTGCGGCAATTATTACTCACTGACGCAAGGAGGATATTAGGAAATAATATATTAAAAGTGAAAAACAAGGAGATTGTAAATAGGATGGCACTTTTACTTACTTGGCGCTGGTGTTGAGCTAGTTTTTGTATGTCCGTTTTGGTATGATTTTATTTTTGTGCGCAGAGTAGACAAAGTAATTGGATGAGGTAGTTCCAGATTTAGTTGGATGAGAAGTGCTTCACGACAAAAGGCCTTTACTGCAATACTTCGGTAGTGGATATGTGATGAGTCCCAGAGTGCCGGGAATTTATAAATTTTCCGATTAAATATGCGGTCAGTCATGGTTATGTCCTAAAAAGAAAACGAGAACATTGTAACACAAGCTTTGCACAAAAATTCACTTCGAAAACTAAGTAATTTTGTTAGCTCAATACGAGTTGATATTATGACGCCATTTTCTTAGCGCGAAAATCGCAGCAACACAGTATAGGCGCTATCTATGCCAGGCGATATGTCCCATATCATTCAATCTACGATTATATGGATGTCACTCACCTTTTAAAACGATTCAACACAATAAAATAAGGGTATTGTTCCCGATATTTAATTAAAACAGTATGTGTTAGAAATAATCTTTGCACGGCGTCACTTTACCACAAATCACAATAGATCAGTATGTGCTCTATGATTCAGTGTTGCCAACTAGAGTTGCCATAATTACCGTACGGTTGGGAACGCTACGACTATAGGTCCGGTCCGATTAGCGATGTCGCATCTACTTAATCTGTGTCAATGACGTTCCTTTCGTAATAATTGACTAATTGAAATTTTAGATAAATGGTACCGTAATAAAAAAAAAAAAAAAAAACTCGTTGTTTTAGGTTCTTACCCAGATAGTCGTAGAAATAATAATTACCGAGGAGACGTCGTTACATGTCAGCTACATTCCGAATCATTAGTTTTCCAAGTTTCCGATTATCTGCATTCGATCTATAGCGAGAGTCTTTGCCGGTTATTGCAATTCTAGGTTGTATGTGAAATTAATGCGAAAATTCCGAAATTTATTCCTCGAAGTTTTCACAAAATAATATTTACATAAACATGATATGTTTTTGCGGGAAATGTTCCACCCTAAGATTATTTTTATAGGGAATAAATTAGTGATAGAACCTTATAGCAAAACTCTTGAATTAATATAATTCTATCTAAAAAAAAAAAAAAAAAAAAAAAAAAAAAACTGTGCAAAACAAATTAAAGATTAGAAATAGAATGGATTAATTTACAAAAGGTTTATTTTTACTTTCATGTCATCACAACATGTATAGGAAAACAAATAATACAGAAATTAATGTGCTGTTGGCGAATATTTTTTCGAGTTCGTGTGATTGTTCGTATTGATCTTTTAATTATTTTTCCTTCTTAATATATAGTATTATTGAATTTTGGCTATGTTTATTATGGTATTTGCTCGGAGGAAAAAGAAGTTGCGCTGTTTGTTAGGTAAATTAGGGATTTGGAGGATTGCATATAAATTATTAGTGAAGATGAATAGGGTTGTGAGTTATAAGTAGTGCGTATCAAATCTTAAAATACTGCTTAAAAACTTTAAATTAAAATAGTTCATTTTAGTATTTACTTGTTGTGGGTTTATAAAGGTACTTACTGAATTAATTTCTGTAGGAGCGAACAATGGGTAGACCAAGGCGCAATTTAAAGAGGAATGTCAAGTATACGGGAGAAGAGTTTATATTGGAAAGGGGGGAGCGAAGTGTTCCAAATGATGAAGCATCTCAAAATGAACAAGGGACAAATGGGGCCAGCAAGGCTAAACGTCCAAGATTAGGAAAAGAGACTAGACCACATGAAGCTACGGTGGGAACAGGGCTTAAATACCGATCACTACGACAAACCATAGGAGTACTAGCGTCGAAAATAAATGAATTATGTGAAGAAATGAAAACAGTAAAGTCCACGTACGAGTTAGCAAAATCCACCGAAATCTCGAGTCATTCAACAGGCGACATAACTGAAAATATCATTGAAATAGGAAATGGCACTGAAGATAACGCTCAACCGATTCAACGAGAAAGACTTCAAACGGAGGAACGATGTAAAAATATAACGTACAATGTCAAAAATGTTAATCTAGAGAAACCAAAATTCGGTGATTCTGAAGGTGTACATCCCGTTAATTTCCTAGAGGACTTGGAGAGGTACATAATCAAAGCAGCAAGAGAGGGCACAGAGTTAGAACTAGTGCAGGATTGCTTGGTAGGAGATGCGAGGGATTGGGCCCGAGTATATAGGAACAGGTGGGAGAAAATCGAAGACTTCAAACGGGACTTTTTGGCAACTTATTGGGGGGAAAAATCTCAAAACGATTTACGCAGGACAATAGTACAGAGCACCTGGGACAGGACGAAAACCCCTTTGATGCTTACGCATTTCCTAAGGATTTCGGGGAAAGCTCAAATGCTACAATATAAAATCCCGGAGAAACAGTTAGTTGCAGATATAATGCGCCATTACCCAAAATATATCCAACAAGTCTGGACTACTTCAAAATCAGAGAATATCATAGAGACGGCAGAATTCCTGAGGGAAATGGACGATATTAGCAAGCAAGACTTGCATACCTATGCATCTGCAAACCAAAGTAAATCTAATTCACCTGCACAAAATAAAGGGTTGGATAAAAGAAAGAAGGACTTACAACGAGATTATCAAAGATGGCAGAAACCGAGGGAAGTGAACGAGGTAGCAGTTGTTGAGGAAGAAGCGTTAAACTAGACGAGGCTGGACATGTGGTTCCCGAGTCAGCCTCAAGGATAGGGAACACGGCATTAAATATTATGTTAAAAACAGGTTGGGTACCAGGGCAAACCCTAGGAATAAATGATAGAGGGCTTAAGATACCCATACAGGTAAAAGGTAGGAAAAGTGGAATAGGGTTAGGGTATGAAACTCAACAGTTAAATAAACCAAACATTTTACAAGATATTGTAGACGTTTTAAAGACCAAAGACGAGCGAGAATTAAGTGGAAGGATTCATACCGTATTTTCCGATTTTGAAGAAGATGATCCACAAAATAAATATAAAAATTATAAATCGGAGGTAGAAGTTCAAATATTTGAATATGAGATCATGGGGTTAGTGGACACAGGCAGTGACATTACGTGTATTTCAGAGGAATTTTGGCAAAAGCTAAAACAACAGGAAACGCGAAACATACCAATACTTCCCATCAAACCATTCCAAATAAAAACCGCGGTAGGTCACAAAAGTGTTGAAGTTAGAAATATAGTTCTACTACCTGTAAGGTTAGGTACCAAAATATTTGACATAGGGTTCGTAATAGTTCCGGGACTAGTTAACCATCTCATTTTAGGTTTTGATTGGCTCAAATCAAACGAGGTTACCATAAGTTTAGATAGCAAGCAGAGTGGGTTATTATTCAACATAGGTAACGAAAAACAGTTGGTACGGTTTCATGATTGCGCTAAAGTAACTGGGGAAAATCAGGGACTTTTAATGAGAAAAGATTTAGAAAACTTTGAATATGAAGTTCAACATATAAAAGGGAAAGATAATATAGCGCCAGATATTCTATCTAGGTATCCTCCAGAAAGTGATTTGTTACAAGAGGACAAAATTTAAAATCCTGAAATTTTGTACATGGGCGTTACAGTTAATCAAAGGTTATTAGAAAATTTAGCTAAATTACCAATCTTACAGAAGGAAGACAAAGAAATAGGAGATTTATTGAAACGTATGCAAATGGGGACTAAACAGCTAGACAAGAGAGACAAATTAGTAGAAAGATGTATAAAAAAGAATGAGGTTTTATATTTTAAACCAGGCCAAGAGTTAGAACCAGTGATATATTTGCCGGAAATCTTGAGGGTCGATATAATAAATCAAGTTCATGCAGAAATGGGTCATCAAGGTGCATACAAAGTGATTAAATATATTAGAGACAGATTTTATTGGAGGGGGTTAACTCGGCAGACCAAACGGGTAATAAGAACATGTCACGACTGTCAAATAACAAAAAACGAGACAGTAAAATATGTAGGACCTTGCCGCTCAATAATTACCGAAAATATAGGGGATCTGGTTATGGTAGATCTATACGGGCCTTTACCGGCAGGACAGTTTGGAATGAGTTACATTTTAGTCATACAAGATTCGTTCAGCAAATTTGTAAAGTTTTATGAGCTAAGAAAAGCAACAACTACAGCAGTATGGGGTCGGATGAAGAAATTCTTTGACATAATAAAACCAAAAGCCGTTATGTCAGACAATGGTTCACAATTTGCCAGCAAAGTATGGAGAGAGAACATGAAAAAAGAAGGAATTAACGTTGTCTTCACAAGCGTCCGCAATCCTCGCCCAAATACCACAGAGAGGGTCAATAAAGAGTTAGGCCGGTTATTTAGAACATATTGTAGACTAAACCATAAGGGATGGGTTTCAGCATTACCAAAAATAGAAGAGTTATATAATAATACCTTACACAGTAGTACTATGTTCACACCTTGCGAAATATTATATGGGAAACCGATGAGATTAGCAATCGATAAAAGTATAGACAAAACAGATGTGGATTTGGATGTTAGTAAGGTTCGTGAAACCGTTCGAACAAACCTAGTTAAAAAAGGGGAGCAACGCAGATCTAAGTTCGATCAGAGATATCGGATAATTAACTATCAAATTGGAGATTGGGTAAAAATTAAAAGATTAAACAAATCTGATGCAATGCAGAAGTTAACAAGAAAGTTTTCACCTTTATATGAAGGGCCATATGTAATAGCAGGAATCCCATATCAAAATGTGTATATTCTAGTTGATCCAAAAACAAACAACATTAGGGGAAAATTTAACACTATACACTTGTCAAAATATTATAAATAACTTGGTATCTATTAGTGGGGCTGAAGAAATCTCTAAACCTAAGTAGGCTGACTTGGGAACGACTGATATTAGATTAATACTTTTTTTTGTAAGCGTAATGTGTAAGTAGCTGTAATAAACAATATAATAGTAATTGATTTTGTATAATATTAGATATAGTTATTTGAGTATTTTATTATTAATTTTTCTCTAAATTTTTGAACTTTTTATATACTTTTAAATTGTATTTTCTTTTTTAATCTATAACTTGTAATAGTAAGAGTTTTGTTAATTTAATATTATTTAGTGTTAAGTTAGAAATTGGTAAGGTTTTTGAATTATATAACGATTGATGCAAAGTGAATACATAACATGTAATTCGAGGTTGGATTAATTACACAGTAGTAGATGTAAAAATTAGCTTCTTGGCTTGATTTAAACTCAGTCTAATGGGTTTCAAATAAAAGTAATTGCCTTATAAAATACTATGTAAGTTTTCTTTGGTTGGACATCATAATAACTGTTTGGATATTAAAAATGATTTTTTTTTTTAGACATACATGCAATAATAATTGTAAGTATTTGTTTTGTCGAAGTTTGTATAGAAAAATATACCAAGGCTATGTATAAGTCATTTAAATTCAATAAATTCATTTATGTAACAAATATTTAAGATAGTATATAAAAATATATGTAAAAAAAAAAAAAAAAAAAAAAAATTAATGAACACCAATACATCAACAGGCGGTAAGGGAAAAGCCTACCCAAATCATTGGATAAAACTATTTAACTAAATATAGCTAATTTATAAGAAAAATATTTATAAATTCTTAATAATATATTTTCACACAATGAATTTACAATCATAGTAATTATAAATCGTACCGAAATGGAATATGATTTATAATAATTTAATAAAAAAAAAAAGGGGTTACATCTAAAGACTTGGGTAGAGGGGAGTGTTGGCGGCTTTTCAAAAAAAAAAAAAAAAAAATTTTGGTTGGTACTTATGTAATTAATTTTAAGAAATGTCTGTAACATCGCAATAAATAGAAGAGAAAAAAAAAGGGAAGCGATGAAATAATAATAACTTGTCATGCTGGGAAAGGGGAAAGACCCATCTATGCATATCCGAGTAAAGTTTTACGGTAAAATTTACAAAAAAAAAAAAAAAAAAAATATATATTTATTATTCAATTCTTCTAAAGCGATTGGAGTTTACCCACATATACATAGATGGAGGGGAGTGTTGGCGGTCTTTCCAAAATTTCGGTTTAAAATCAAGCCAATGTATCATATTTTAAAAATGTTTGGAAGTCACTGTAAAAATTTTGTAAGGTTGTAAATAATTGACGCTGTTAAGGTTTGGAAACGCTGTGTTTAGATGGAAACAAACAAACAAAAAACACAATGCTAAGGAAACACAATGCTGAAATTAGGGCAGAGATAACCAAATCTATTATATGCATTTTCAAGTTAATTTTAAGGATGTTGAAATGCAAATTATACTATTTAATTATTCTGAATGAACCGAAATATCGTACCCATTGGGGGAAGTAACAATCTTCTTTTCAGGAATAAGAAAAAGCTTGAGGATGACTACATGAAAATGAGCCAAACATTGCCATAAGGTGATGCTAACTAAATAACACTTGTTTAAAATAATTGAAAATAAGTCAACTATGTGTCCATTGTCAATAAAATATAGAAAATGTAAAATTCGCCAAATGCCATGGAGAACATACAAAACATTGCCTATTTAATATGATTTAGTCTTGCTATAAGGGGGTCGGGGCACATATAAACAATAAAGAATTTAAGGTATACGCGTTCTTCTTAAAGTCCTTAGACCTAGGTAACCAAGAGGAAATTTTCAGTCTTATTTGTATATTATAGAATTGAGATGAGAAAAGAACTGAGCGGGGTCTGTGTCATAATAAGGAATGGGGTCGAAGAGCTTTGATTGAAATTGATATAAACTATTACAATCACTGTGTAATTCGTGATCTTATTGCCTATATTGGGGTGTTGAACTGTTAAGTGGCGTGAAAAATCGTGGAGTTGAGATTCTGACAGGTGTTTGGATGGAGAGTATTAATTGATTTGTGAAGACAGAACTAGTGGAAGAGATGATTGAATAAACTGAGTTGTTCAAGTAAGCAGGGCTTAGTAGTTTAACAGACTAGTAGGCATAAGACGGCTAGTTCGTGTTTGAATTTGAACTGGTTAGTCTTTTATTTTTCCTTTTTGTTTGATAGACTAACTGACACTCTACAATTGGTTTCAATGAAGGAGTTACTTTGGTGTTAGGTTAGGTCTGTTGACAATATTACGCATCAGCAGAAGCTGATTTCATTGGGACCAATTCTGCACACGAAGCTAACACTCAAAACTCGGCAACTACACATTCTCCCAGTCGAAAATGGATTTTGCTTTGATGTTCACGTCTGAGTGTGGTGTTGCGGCTTTGGTAGATTAACATCTTTCTGCTATTAACGGAATCTGTAATGAATGGGATGATGTAGCTGTGATTCTTGGCAAACGAAAAGTTGGTTTGGATGGGAAGCATCTTCATCATATCCTTCTGATAGATTGGACTCACAACCCAATTTCCCCGTTCGAAGTAGATTCCCTTGTGGGGGGTGATTTGATATCAAAGTTAAAGCATTAAAAAGCTCACATTGGGACTCGGGGAATGTTCATTTTCGGTTCGGTTTAAAAGACTCACCACACGATGTAGGGCTACATTTACATTCGATTGTTTGAATTCAAATACTAATTACGCTAGAATTACACAATGTTATATTTTAGGAGTTGTATAACTATTATTGGTTTATATTTGTGAACAGTTTATCAAGGGTGAAAAATTTCCTCCGGTTGCATATGTTTGGGATTTTCGCAAATTTTTCAGGGGTCGGCTGTAACGGTCCGCAATGCGTTCCGCTACGTTTACAAATATATAGATACATCAGTATGATGGAAATCTAATCTAAGGGCATCCTTTGTAAATATTAAATATCTAAAAAGTTATATCTCAATAGACTAAATTCCGACTATCAGACATAGATCATGGAGCTATAGAACTTCCAGTCAATGAAGTTAATAAGTCAGGATTTTATGCAAAAGTATATCTAATAAAAGCAAAGTGAATGCTAAGAGGTTTTATGCAGTAACTAAGATTCTTAATATCCCCACGATTAGCAAACTAACGATTCCATTTCTATGTATAGATTTCCAATACTAGGAAATGATTAAAACCTAACAGATTAGATCTAACAAATTAAATAATTAACTAACTAACATAATTCAGAATCACGGCAGCTGAATGATGTAAATAGGCTGAGAACGCTTGGAGACAGGTTCCAAATTCAAATAAAACTTATAAAACAAAATAACATATCAAAAATATTTAAAAAAGGAACGTAGGTTCAAAATGTGTATTCAAGGGATCTGATTGGTTAGGTCGGAGACAAGATGAGGACAGCTTGCGTACATTATTCTAAATTCAAATAAATTTAAAATTGGAAAGCTAATAATGGCTCATCAATATTTGAAAATAGAACGAGATTTCTATTGGTCGGAATGGATACTCGAGGAGTTTGATTGGTTGAGTCGGAGACAGGTTGGAGACCAGATACGGACATTTGGGTAGTATAAAAAGGGGACGAATGGGCCGTCCAAACCAGTTACCGTCTAGAAGCCAAAGTTGCTGTCCGCGATAAAGTGAAAAGTGAAATATTCAAAGTGAAGTGTCTGTGAAAAGTGAAGTGTAAGTGCTAGTGAATTGCCACCTGCCAGAGGGGATTGGATTGATTCTGTTGGACGAGTTTACTCACGTAAGTCCTAGAATTTAGGCATTTTAGACTTTTTCCGGATAGATGAGATGTCTCCAAGATAAATGTTAAACTTAATAAATTACTCTTCTAAAATAATGGAGTTATGATTGATGGAATTGATCATTGAATAGAGACACTTGCTCTTTGGATTTCTCGTAGACTAAAAGACGGTTTAGAGATGTCCAAGTCATTGGTTAATATTATCAGTTAATTGTTCAATAAATATTTGTCAATTAATCATGTTATGTTGAAGACATTTATCTGTCTGGATATTGTGACTGTTTTATAGAATTAAAGATAGTCCTGCAGATAAAATAAGGAGGTGAAATGAGACACAGGAGCAACAAATTATTTATACAGTAACAAATTAACAAAACTTAGGAAAAATATTCTTATCTCAGCATTGTGTTTCCAAATCTTATTCAGCGTTAGTAATAAGTATAAAAAGGAGTAATTTGAGCTAGAAAAGCAATGGAGAGTGTTGTAATTACGTGAAGAGCTCTTAACCCAGCGTTACGGTCACAAGCCCGTAATGTTTTCCTAGCTCTGGTTATCTACAATGATAAATATCCGTAGAATTCTAATTTTTAGGTGAAAACATGAAAATAATTACCTTTACTGAACAACATTTGACTATCATAAAACAAACAAATACAACTATGGATATTTACATTTAGTTATTAACAATAATTAACTAATTAGTTTATGATTTATTATTTTATGGTGTGTGATAATTTTCTGTGTCATTCCATGTCTTAGGTACAAATGTTCTGCATTTAAATATTTGATTTTGTGTTTACTTGAAGTTATTTACTTGAGGTTATTACAATCTATGCTTTGCGAATTTATAGAAATCTTATGGCGAAATATAATCTCTAATAGTAACGACAGGATTGGGGTCAAAATGGTGTAACAGAATTAGGGTCATTTTAATGAACCCTTGCAGTAGGAATAAGATTTGTCTTCATGTGCTTACTAAGTACAATTTTATCGTTATAATAATTTATTTCTCTTACAATTAGGTTAGGATTGTCTCAGTATTTCCTGAAAAGAACTTGAGTTACCACGGTTCATAATATTCGGTCCTTCCACTATGAGCTAGACGATCACACCTTGGCCATATATTTAATCAGTTCTTCATTCATTAGTATAGATTTATTATCTGGATAATGTTAAGTTATGATTCTATCTAATTATGTGTGTTTATTTATCTGAGGAATTAAAAAACGTAGGCAGGAATCATCTAGATATTATTAGCTCAGATTAGGGGTAGTTACAATTGGTAGTACCGTTCCCAGGATTAGAGCTTTAGACTACGGGACGAGTTGACTAGTTACTATTTTTATCATACAAGAGTTAGGATCTGTGGGGGGTAACAATTTGGTGCCGTGACCATGGATGGTTACACTGCTACCCTTTTGGCAGATACTGGAGCGGACTTAACTGTTCTCAAGCGACATGGAGGATGGAAATCGAGTGCTGTAGCAGAAGGGTATATAGAAGATTCCATTGAGAACAAGGCGAAAACATCTGAACGCATCGTGGAAAACATTAAATTGCAACCTTCAGTTAATCCATCCATACCACTGTCGCCGCGCCTATCTACATCCAAACAACGAGATTCACCGTCACATTTTCCTCAAAATGATCCAGATTCGGACATTTCAAACACGCAGAATATAAAATCTACAACAATCTCTATTCCTAATAAAACTGTAACAATACATTTTCATAATTGCGAAAATGTCTCAAATGTAAATATAAGTTTTTAGTTGTTTTAATAAAGGATACTATTTAATTTCAATTTAGTTGTTACTCTATGTTTTATTAAATAATAATATTACAATAAAATATGAGGCGCTTTTATTTTCTCATAGTGGGTGATGTAAAGTAGAGTGTATCACTCGGGCGCAAAATATATTTTTGGCTCGGGCGACGTACTTTGAATCCCTCGCTACGTTCAGGATTCTACTAAAGAATCCCTCGCTACGCTCGGGATTCTACTCTAGAATCCCTCACTTCGCTCTGGATTCAAAAAAGCGCCCTCGCCGTAAAAATATTATTTTTCTCCCTTATGATACAATCTACTATTAAGCAATACAGCATTAATTCTTATCCAATTAAGTACATGTAAGTCACATTGTATGTATACATTGTCCATTCATTATAGATCAATTTGACCCTTCACATTTCATTCTGTAGTAGGTAGGTATATTATTTAGTATCTATCAGCATTGCACCCGTGCGAAGCCGGGGCGGGTCGCTAGTTTATAATGTATCCACTACTGATAACCTACTATACTTGGACCTATGCAAGCTGTCCCTATAAATACGTTTTACTTGGTGGTTGATATCTGGAGAAGCAACTACATCACATTAAAAAAATAAATGAAGAATCGATATAAAAATAAATATTTAGTGACACTACCGCTGGAAAAATGCTTATGATAGAGATGCAGTGTGCACCACACCGCATAAAAAGCAAAAAGAAAAAAATAAATATTTATTTGAAAGCATAACTTTATTCAGCTACTAACGTATGAGAATCGATGACATCTGCAGAAAGAAGTGTATAACTGTGTCGCAGACGTCAACGCTCTCTTCCGGATAAAATCGTACAGAAAGTTCCTTACTAAAACAAAGTTTACTGTTAATTAAATTTCTAGTATGTGTACCTACACATAACCGAATATAAAGTAGGGTTACAAAACTAAATTAAATATCACAAAAATAGTGGGTTGAAAATAAAAGTGTGTGTTTACGCCTGGGAATATGTGTGTCTGTGTGTGTGTATGTGTGAAGCTATCAAGACTATCAAGACAATTTCAGTATCTTGAAATGATAATGACTGAAGCCATTTTATACATTTTGATTTGTAGGTAAGGGGATTAATATTCATTTCTATATTTTATTTTATTATCATAGAAAAACTAACAGCTATTAGTTTATTGTATACATAATATCATATGGCTAAAAATTAGCTTTTTAAAGTTTCCACAAGTGAGTTCTTTAGTACACTCTAATTACTGGTAAGTAATCGTAAAAATATCATTAGACATTTTTTGTGAACATTAGTTCACAATCCTAATGTACAAATTACAAAGGTAAATACTCATAGCAAACTTTATCTTTATCGGATCCGCCGGTTACTATACAATTATAATAATTTAAGAGTTAACATCATTGAAAAAAGATTTGCATATATTTGATTTAAAGATGCGATGATTAGTGTTAAATATGTCTATACTTTTCGAATAATGTTTAGTGTAGTTTCTACATGTGCGGGTAATAAATGAATTATGTTTATAATTTGTACGACAATTTGGTACCTACATGAAGATGTAAATAATTTCTTCTGACGGTTGATCTACTGGGGACCTCCAGGCCGATTGTGGAATGCAGAGAAGGTGTGTCCACTCTGCAGTTCAGAATATTAAATAAAAACGTTAAGTCTGCAGTTTTTCTGCGTATATGCAATGGTAATATGTGATGGTGTTTACAACTTAACACGTAGTCGTTGGAAGGAATGTCAATCTTGAATTTAAAGTTAAGGTAACGCAGGACTTTTTTCTGTATTTTTTCGATCTGGTCAATATAGATGTTGTACATTGGGTTCCATATTTGTGTTGCGTATTCAAGTTGGCTTCTGACAAGAGAGCAGTACAAGATTTTGAATGACTTAATCTATTCATGAATTTAATCTATTGTACAGCATCAAGCTAATACATTGATAATGTCGGCGCTGTCCGTTTCTTTGTAGTGATACAGACCAAATTATATCTGCGTTTGGTATACATGAGGGTCGGATCAAATGGTAGTTGTGTATGTTTCTTTAATACCGTATGCAGGATGAAAAGTTGCCTGACAGAACTTGGCATAGCACGTACAGTTCAGTAGTTGCGAATCGAAAATGTTTTTTGGAGAGAAGTTTGAGTACAGCTCGCTTTGCTATTTCCAATAATAACATATTAGATATTCCGGTACCACCCCGCGAAGTTATAAATATACAAATTGGAAGTATACAGAATAAAGAACACACAAAACAACTCAATCAAACCAAAAACGGTTCGACACGTGTTTCACCTCTACACGAGGCATCCTCAGGAGATGTTGACTTGTCGAGCGCTATAGACCGACAGTGAATTAAGAATCGTTTTCACTAGTAAAAAGTACATAAATACAGAATGTTTTACTTTCCAACAAATTAACTATTTTAATGTCAACTAGCGACTGCCCGCGACTTCGCGTAGTAGGCTCGGCCTTCGCTGTCGCACTAACCTCCCATCTTTTCTTGGTTTTTCTTTCATAAGAACCTTCTCCTGACAATAATAAACACAAAAAAATATAATTAGCGAGATTGTCCCATCCATTTTCAAGTTATAGCGTGGCCAGGAGAAATATGGTGTTCATTTTTATATATATAGATTTAGTTTATTACGTGGTCGAGGTGCATCTATTCTGTCCTATCAGATAGCCACCGGATTTAAGTAGGGACAGGCGACAACCTTTTGTTACGCAATTAAAAGCTAGGAGACGGGCAAGTCGTGTGCCTGATGGTTACCTAAACATTACTACGCTTTCCCACGACAGTTGAAAGAAAGAAAGAAAGAAAGAAAGAAAGAAAGAAAACATATTTATTCAAGCCATACAAATCACATTACATATTCTACACACTAGAGGAACACAATACACTTAAATATTAAACACATTACACATGTAAAAAAAAGTAGTTGCAGACCCAGAACTAAGAAGCAGTTTTGCTTAGCACTGTACTATGCTAGTCACCTAAAAAAAAATGTTTTTAATTATATCGCCCAGCAATTTCACATGCTACAGTGCCCTTCACACCCTAACACAGTGATGCTTGTCCCCTATTTTTTGGCGGTAGGATATCTGGCCACAACCCAGGCCCCTACAATTTTTTTCAACGGATTTTTGCCCTCAAGTTTGCCTGGTGACCCAACTATTATATTGGTTACTAGCTGGTGCCCGCGACTACGTCTGCGCAGGATTAGTATTTCGCTTATTATTTCTCCAAGGACATATCTATATAGGGCTTTACCAAAATGTCATAAAATAGGTACATGTTCAAACGCAATTGCTATAAAAGTATTAAAAAGTAGTAGTATATGAAGTAAATTTAAAGACTTAGTTATACCAATCAGTAAACACTAAGAATAAAATGCAGGACTTACGTACCTACAATTATAAAATTAATCACCATAGAAAAAAAACTGTCATTACATTTCATCACCCTTGACGGTCGCCTAGCATGTTTAGTGTATCGAGCTGTCAAATTGGGTTGGCAAACTTTGACAGAACTGTCATCATTACGATCTTGACGTAAGCGCAGATCTTATTATTTTGTCTATGCTGTGCCCAAGCATATTACGCTTTTTCACCCGCCTGGTGATGGATGATGATGATGATGAAAAGTATCCTATGTGTTAATCCAGCGCCTCATCTACCTCCATACAAAGTTTAATCAGAATTGCCCACGCCGTTTGTGCGTGAAAGAGTAAGAAAAATCCACACATGCATGCATCCATAATCACAAACCTTCGCGTTTATACGAGTAATATTACTAGGATTTAACAGGTCTGCCACCTCACATAGGCAAGCCGATTATGTTCCCTAGGACTATATATTATTCCTCAATAATAATGAAACGTATTATACTCCTACTAGGTATACTGTTGAAGCGTGCGAGCGTGGATGGAGGATGGAGTGAATGAAAGATACTGATATTAGATAACTACTATAGACTGATACTAGACCTTGGCGAACGTATTCCGGTTAAATCGGTGATGTTCTGTGGCCGTAGCACAAACAATTTGCGAAAAAGTATTCGTATCGAAAACGTCAACATGTCACGTTTTTGCATACAAACTATGACTTATCTGTGTCACAGTTGTCGTAGATAAATGACTGTTTGTACTGATTGACGTGAATGACACTTTACGTTACACTTACGCAGTTATTCGTGCTAGGGCCACTGAAGCAAGGTGAGGTCAAGAGTATTTGGAACCGACGATTGTGTATAAATAATGTGATGCGAGTGGATGAAGGAATAGTACATTGTTCACGGAGGGGAGAAAAAGATATATTTCTGTTCTAGAGTAAGTTTAAGCCGGAAGCGCAGCGGAGGCCTTAAAGGAAACTCGAGAACAGAAATAGAACTTTCTCCCGAGCGATACATAGTGCTTTATACTAGATCTACGAGGAAAATAAAATAGTTGCCTTCATTAGTAAATAATAGTTACCGGAGCATTTTGTAAGAAATCAAAGACATCTTTTTTCTGGTGGCTGCATCATCATAAAATCGTCACTTTCACTATCAGATGACATTTTGGAAGTTTATCAAAATAATGAAAAGGATAAGTACCAACTGTTAAACTATCAGTATTATTATAGTGAAAAAAAAAATTAACAAAACATAACAAATGGCTTTTGCTATTTTTTTCCTAGTGCAGAAAAAGGTGGCTGAGTAAGTATGATAACATAATTTCCACCTATTTTTTCTAATTATTGGAAATAAAACCTTTTCGCTGCTAAAAAAAAAACGCTAGCAGGCCAGAAATGGATTTTCATACAACATTTCTACCCTGCTACGGAGGGCAGAAATGAAATTCCATATAACTTTTCCCGCCGCACATTCATAAGGGAGAAATGAAGAACTTTGTAACCCGTTTATGAAGGAAAAATGACGACACTTTCTGATTGGGTGTAGTATAAAAGAGGTAAGTATGCCAGGGTCGTAGCAAGTGGAAATCTATGATCCTACCCCTACGGGAAACGGGCGTGACGTTGTGTATATATATGTATCTTAACATATGTATTTATTAAACACAGTTTCATGATTTTGTTAACACTTAACGGTTAATAATCCACCACTATTATACACGTCAAAAATACAGGAAACACAAATGTAGGAAAATTAAACACAACCAACAATAGCCATTGTTTTTTTCCCGCTATCCAAAAGACAGATGAACCTCAGGAAACCTAGATGTGCTATTATAATATTACTGCTCTTGATATAACTGCTGGTTTGAATTTGATGAAATTTAAATGCGAAGGATACTGTACCAAACAAAAAAAGAATTGAATTGGGGGAGAAATCGGTGAAGATACACAAAAAAATACAAACAGTCCAACATTATAACCTCCTTCTTTTTTGACGTCGTTTAAAAATAGTAGAATGTGCAAGTTCCTTAAAGTTCGCACTTTCCGCATTAGAAGTAGATATACATAATTATGACGCTATGTATGGTCGTTACTACTTACTTATTATGTTTAGCCAGTAGGCTCGCGCTTGACAATCGATTTTCGAAACGGTTACTATAATGTTTAATCACGTCTTGCACCACAAGGAGTCGAAATTTGTCCTGAAATTAGTTACACTTACCAAAAATGATACTCTCTTTCCGAACCTAAAAAATCCTTCGCAAAGTGTATCATTGTGTAGCACTGTTAACCAAGATACCTTTTAACTTCCTACCCTGTAGCCGGACCGCTTTGCAAGCTGTCTTACACCACCCATATGATTAATGGCCCCCCACAGCTCACCATAGTTCCTTGAAAAATGGCGGCATGTCCCGCGCATGCGCCCTGCACCATCGACGTCCCCTCGCTTCAGTGGGGCTGGTGGTGTCTTCAGCTCGTCAGTTCGCGTCGCATCGTTGTGATGTGCGCACTCGGATGGGAGGCGCGGGATGGGTGCGCGGCGAAGCGCGCGTCGCTGACGACTCCGACTTCCAGACCCTCAAGAACCTACTAGCTTCCGAAGCAGGCTGGACTCTGGAGTACGAGAAGGATGGTGTCAAAGTCTGGGCCGAGGATGCAGCGCACGGTGCATTGCGGACGGTCAAGGTCTGTTTTTGTTTTAAAATTTGCCCATGGCTATGTAGTTACTCGTATTTTGTTTGTAGCTCAAAATTTAATTTATTTTGAAATTAGAGTAAACGTAGATGGTACCTACTTTATTTACTAACTGAACCTCGAACTATGCAGGAAATGAATCGAAAAACAACCTTTTTGAAATTCTATAAAGTTAATGAAGGTGTTACCTATTAAGTTAGTATGTGTTGGGAAGGCAAAATTATCGATTTCCATAATAAACATGTGCAAACGATTGTCGCCTGAGCGGTTGTCTCGCTCGGTTCAACAGTTTGTTTAGGTCCACTTTCAATTGAAGAGCAGTCTGTTGCTATCTTGTACTTCAGGTAGACCATTATAAGTTACGTACCTAAAGTACACCAATTACAGCGATATGAAAGGAAATGTAAAAAGGTTGTTTGTTAACGTATGTCGCGTAGTTACGTAGTTTAGTTTATTAAATTTCCTTTGTGTGTAGGTATAGGTACCTACTTAAGAAGGTATTTCCTTTCTGTCATCGCATTGTGTATCTATGCAAACCATATCTAAGAATCTGAACAAACAGTTCTAATAAGTTTGTACGGCCATACTAATTTAAAGCTCGTGCGCCTCTTGCTGCATTCGTTATGACCTAAATTCTGCAATACAGCTACAGACATAGTTCCTGTAGTACCTTTCTTAAACTACGCTGTAGACACGGTAATATAGATAATATTACCACAGCATAAGTTTACATAAGTGCTATTACTCCACACAAGAGTATTTAAATGATAAAATTTAAAATCACTTTTCAAAAATATAATTTGACTCATTGCTGACATAATTGTAATTGATTCATTGTGTTTTTTTTTAAATTAACTATGCTATTGGTTATAATAATTAACATTATATAATTGACGTATATTATAATACTATTAATAATTATTTATTAATAATCTTAACTAAACATTCTGATGATCCAGAACATGTTTTGTGTAAAATTGCATCCCAGAAATGGTTAATTCGTTGGATTCTTTTACTAACTGTACCATATTACCGCAATAAAGTATTGTGCTCGTATTATTGTATCAAAGACTGTGATATTACCGTGCTGTAGATCCAATGACATTGCAATTCCATTATATTCTATACTAACATACTTTTTCACGGCTAAGCGCATGCTTTTCTGGAATACTGAAGCTATATAGTATATGTACTGAAACTCTAAATACAATATGCATATATTATACAATACAATGCAAACATGTCAGAAAAAAACTGCAATAAAAAAGCGCTACAGTAGATTGGACAATTGGCGGCCTTATCGCTATAGCAATCTCTTACAGATAACCTTGCATGGAGAGACTTCTTAATATTATTGCGGTAGTAAGTAGATGGTACATAATAAAAAAACCGGCCAAGTACGAGTAGGACTCGCGGAAGAAGGGTTCGGGACCATTATCTATAATCAATATTTCAAGTTTCTACCTGTTACATTATAAAGACCGAGAAAAAAATTGGATAAAATCACGTATGTAGTATGGGAGCCCCTTAAATATTTGTTTTATATATTTAATTATTTAAATTTTTAAAGTGAATATGTAACTAAATAATATTGTCAATATTTTAAGCGTCTACCTGTTGCCGTTATCAATATCGAGCAAAACCGAGCAAAAAAATCAGGTGTGTTTACCTGAGGCGTCGTCAATGTATTATAGTAAGCCATTTACTAAACATTATGTCCACCTATAGAATGCGCTGCTTCTACCTATCAAATTCAGGCAAGCAAAGCCAATTGAAGGGCCGGAAGGTTCTAGAGTCACGAGGTTCAGACCACGGACCCAAGCGCAGCGTAGGTCGTCCACCGACAAGGTGGGCTGACGACCTGATTCTATTCTGTATGTTCAGCAGTGGACGTCCTACGGCTGAGAGGATGATGATGATGACGAAAGTCCACTTCGTCTTTCAAAGATATGGTGAAGAATAAATATTTATCAAATTACTACTGAATATTACATTGTACGTTAAATTGTTATTATATATTAAAATATTGTATTTATGTTTATATTTATTAGGGTTCCGTACCCAAAGAGTAAAACGACCCTATTAGACTACGCTGTCCGTCCATCTGTCTGCACACATACAGTTGAGCTTAAAAATAGGGTTAAATTAATTAAAACATAAAGCTGAAAAATTTTAAGCTACTTATTGTAAACTTATATTCTGTAAAATATACATGATTTGTTTCGATTTAGATCAGAAAGCCTAACTTGCAGAGTTTAAAATCAATGTCTGAAATCCTTAACGACTGTATGAAACAAACTAATATCTGATACTGCCTTAATTGCAAAATATCGAAGAAATAAAACGTTTAAATTCATTATATACAAGTTAACATTTGGATGAGCTTTCCATTAATTCGATTTTATAATACAAATAGCACTTATAGGTATACTTGCCACTATAAATGTAGAAAACAAAGGAAATGGTGCTATAACTATATTATATATATAACTATATTTTAAATCAAAACAATGGATTCTGTAATAAAAGTCTGTTGTTTAGTTTCCCGCAAACAAAAACATGCGGGACAGTCTTTGGGGACTGCCGAAAGAAGTGAACACTAAGTAGCTTGAAGCGTTCGGTGACAAAGACGTGAGTTCCATAATATTGTTTACCCAAAAGTGCTTAACGCGCCTAAACAAGCTTGAAGTTCAAAAATGATTTCCTAATTTAAAATGCCTACTATTAAAATGTACTAGAATTTTAATAACTATAATTTGACCAGAATATTAAAGAGAGGCGATTACTTTTATGAGCAGATTGACTAGATCCAAGAACAAACATTTCTGCTCATCTAGCTAATCCCTCCTCTCCAGTAATAGAACCTGGGATCCCACACTTCGAATACAAGGTCCCTACCATCTGAGCTATAGCGGGACCCGTGTAATTATAAATGTAATATTACAAATTAAATTATGAAAACCTGTTGTTTCTCTTGAACTATTGGCCTTAAATAACCCCTCTTACTTACGTATTAAGATGTTTAGGTACAGCTTAGATTAATTCAGCCTTGAATTAGCCTCTATAGCGTCTGTGCAAAAACAGAACCGTCGTGGCGTTACGCTGAACTAACATTTATTTGGCAGCCAAATCCAGCTGTTATCTGTCCGTTACGCAACTGTTAAGTGTGAAATGCGACTCGATTAAGATTCTTCTTCTTAGTCGTTAAGGCGCGCTCGTATCCTTATAATAGTAAAAAGCAGAATCTTTAAACATCTAGTGTAATGTATGAAAAAAATACTTAGGTTACAAAAGGAACAGGCAAAGAGTAATAACCGAACAGAATTCATAAATATTATTCTTTAAAGAAAAAAATCTTAAATAGGTCCATATAAATAAACTTTCACGTCCAAAATCTCAGAACTTTCAGCGATAACCCTATATATTTTTTTAGGTAATACATACCCAACATATAGTTTTTTTTCAATTGTGTTAGTATATATCGAAAAATATAAAGAAAATGTACAAAATTAATGCAATTTCGCTTTACATCGTCCAATCTAACAAGCAATTGTCGACTTTACGTAAAGCATCGTAAATTATTTTAAAATAGGGGTTGGACCGCGTCTTAATAGTCTTGCCATCATGGTCGTGGTCATTAGTTCGGTGGTGGCTTGCCTCACAATCCGCTGCCATTCCTCACGAACTGCCTTCCTTGCGCACATGTTCACGGGACCGTACTGTCTTTATTTGATCGGTCCAACGTAATGGTGATCTGCCGCGTGGTCTTGTCCCTTCAATCTTGCCTTGAACCACAAGTCGTTCTATCGAGGCATCACCGCGCCGAGATATATGTGTAAAAAAAGTGAGGATGCGAGCATGAACGATCGAGGATAGACGCTGCTTGATGCCGAGTTCTTGTAGAATCGACTGGTTTGTTCTGAACTCAGTCCACGAAATTCTCAGCATTCTTCTCCAGCACCACATTTCGAGAGCATATTTTTCTCACTTTCTCTTACAGTCTCGTAAAACAGTAAATCAGCAGCAATTTTATTCAGCTTTATATTTACTAGCATTAAAACAGTAAATTAGCACACGCGCGACAAGGGTTACCCAGATAAAAATATCCGGAGAAAAGGCCTGAGATTTTGTTGCGAATTGAGAATTTTCTCTAAAATGTAGCATTTTAAAAGATGTAGCTCAAAAGGGTATCTAAGGAAATGTTTACATTTTTAATATTTATATTTTTATTTTATTTATCTATATTATAAAAATGTTTGAAAACTGAAAACTTGGTTAAATAAGTGTTAATTTTAATTATGCAATTATTACCAAAGTTACTCGTAATTACCAAATACTCTATTAATAAGGAAGATTATTTTTAGTTTGTTTACTTTTTGTTGAAGAGATCTTTAAAAGTACTGTATTTGTTTTCAATTCCAAAGATTCTGAGATTTCCTAAGATTTGCAAAATCCAGCCGCAATGCTAAGAGTACAAAATCCTGAAACTTCAAGGTCAAAACCCGAGTTATAGTAACCATACAGACGACCTCTTTTCCTATAACGGTTCTTTTTTGCACAGACTTTGCTGTGCTTATTGATTCTTGATCAATTGGAGTGGACACCACTAGGATTCACACACCATGTAGAGTTGGTTGAACGTTACTAATCGAGAATCAAGCTTCCCCTTTACGTCCTATGCGCATGGTTCTTTACCCGTGCAGCTTTTGTCGAAGGAAGCTATTGAAATAACGTTCGCAATCGCATGTTACATAAGCTATAAATAATAATTATTAATAGTGAGCTTTCACTTCCTGTTAAACCATGATGGTGAAATAAGCTCAGCGATTATTTGATTCTTTGACTATAGACCTTCTTGATTCTTGACCTATAGACTTTGAACTTTTAATTACAAAACAAAATGTTTGGTAATTAAAAGTAAAACTTTTCCTAACTAACTGATTTATAAAAGCGGGCTACAAACTTGAAATGTTGATGCCTTTTATTATTGTAAGCATCCGATAAGGAAGAGTTTTGGAGATTTGACCTCTAAGGGCGAGCTAAGAGGCTCTAAGGGCGGCTAATCGAGCAAAAAACCTGAGCTAACGAGCAACCGATTCGCCTGCGTGGTGCCATCACATCATATATCATATCATCGTGATGGCACCACGCACCCTGTGTTATTCCAGCGCCCACGAAGCTCTCGCAGCGGAGCTTGACTGGGCGATCTTAAGCGATCAACAAGTTAAGTAACGCTTGCTGCTGCGGGACTTGAATGGGTGTATGCTAGTGGCATTATTTAACTCAGTGCTTCGGAAGGCACACTAAGCTGTCCGTCTCGGTTGTTTGTCTTAGGACTATAGTCGGTAGGCTATTTCGAAAGTCTTCGGGCAGCCTGAAAACTACGACGTGGATTGGCCACTAGTCTATCCACCAACCACTCCTCTCTCTGACAGGAAGGCCAGCAGTGGGAACATACTGGTATATAGTAGACAATGTATTAGTATGATGTATACTCCTACTCGTAGATACTTCATACAAATCCAATAAGCCGTTCTGACGTGATGAGTAACTTAGTAACTTAAACTCACGAAAACTAAAAATAAGTCCTTCTTAGGAAATTGTGTACGTTTCTATAATAAAATCCCGAAAGACATTACTGAGCTCACTGAAGGGAAATTCAAGTTACGTGTCAAAAAAGCCTATTATAAATTGAGTCACTACTTAGAAGACAAAGATGCCTGGAAGCTTTCCACTTCTGCCTAATAGCCAACTATTGAATAAATTTGTTATTTTAATACTACTCATATGTAACCTCAATGTACAAAGACTTGAAAAAATAATGGCCCACGAGTTTCTTGCTGCTTATTCTCGGCGGTGGTTCTTTTCCGAAGACAGCTATAGAATCATTTAAAAATTTTGACGTTCATAAGAGTGTCTATGATGCCTAAACTGAATAAATAATTTTTGAATTTGAATTTGAATTTGAATTTGAATTTGCTCCGTCCATACATTGGCATTTTAATAGAGTTAGTAAGATTGTATCGTCTGGTGTTACAGAATAAATGATAGTTCGCATGTAGCTAATAAGAACAAGTACAATTCGAAAAATAAATAAATATACCATTTATTGCCTTATGAGTACACAATTACGAGTAAAAAAAAAAACACATTTAAAATATCTTTCCAGCAGGCAAAAGGGTTATATGCTCAGCATAAGCAGCGCTTGCGTCCATCACACGTGCGCTGCGTTGTTTTTCAGCATATCCCTGTTCGGGCAGTTGTTTGCCGAGAAACAAATTAAAGAAATTAAAAACATTTAAACCGACTTCCATTCTATTCAGTTATTGGAGTGTAACTCAAAAACTACTAGACTGAAATTGATGAAATTTAAATGGGACCACACGGGAAGCACCAGCTTTCAAACAAAAAAATAATTTAGGAGAATAGGTTCGCACAGTCAAAAGTTCTAAGGTAATAAACATAAGAAAATACAGTCGAATTGAGTACCTCCTCCTTTTTTGGAAGTCGGTAGAATAAGAAAGAATCCACTATTGTGTACCACAAACAAAATGTATATTGGTGGTGTAATTGAAAGCCGACGTCCGGCGCGGGTCCCCTGGCAGTTAACTGGGGTTTATTCTGTGGTTAAACTATTACGCGTTGACCCCCGGCCGATGGGATCAGGCTGGAGGTTGAATTATAGCCGATGCCCTGTTGGGAGCTGAGGGATATTAGCGATGGAACGTGTTCCTCGATAATAGCCTCTGGTTAGGGTTTCAATCTTCATACTTATTATATTATAATATTTTTATTATATTATTAAACTAGCTGCGCCCCGCGGTTTCACCGGCGTGTTGATAGATGATGATGATGAAAAATATCACATGTGCTTCCCCGGGATATAATCTATAAACTTGCCAAATTTGATGAATATCCGTCCAGCCGTTTAGGCGTGATAAGATAACAAACAGACAGAGTATTTTTATTTTTTTATCTACAATAAGAATAACCTAAGTTACTCGTGCTTATACCGTTTCATAATTAATTTAAAAAAGTTATAGTTGCTAGGGACTAGGTAGAGCTTATTATAGGGTGATACTTCTTTCACACTCACCAATAAAAAAATCTTTTTCAACACACTTGCTCATAAAGTGGCTCTATGGTCATCGCAATTAGGCACAGAATGACACCTATAATCAAACTGTGACTTTTTCATTGCTATAACTCACTAGTGAGTTATAGATTTTTTTTAAATTTTATTGGTTGAGGTGCTTTGTTCTTAAAAAAGATTTTATTAAAAAAAGATCGTGTTAGAACAAATAAATTAATATTCCTATAAATTAATAGTCCATTTCATGCAACTTCTTATTTAAATAGATAATTTTAACTCGTACGTGTTTAATAAGTAAAACTTTCACTCAAATATAACTTTAGTTTTCTCAATATAAATAATATAAAGATAAACTGAGAGACAACAGTTAGAATGTTTATGTCTTTAAACTTCTGTCTAAGGGAAACTCTGGGAGCTAAACAGTAGATCGCTCGTATAACCCTTTTTTGCAGTATAAAAATAGAATTAATATCTGCAGAACATCCCCAGAGCAGTATGCCATAAGTCATAACGCTATGGAAATAACTAAAATAAACTATTCTAGCTGTGTCTACATCAGTTAATAGTCTAATTTTTTTAACAGCATAGGCCGCTGAACTGAGCCTACTAGACAATTTTTTTATGTGGGGACCCCATTGCAATTTAGCGTCTATAGTAATTCCTAAAAAGACCGTTGACTCCACAAGGTCCAACCCTGTTCCATTCAATTGTATATTGTCAATTGTATGATTGATTAATACCCTCACCTGACGGCTCGGGTATTAATGGCGCCTCAGCGGTAATTACCAGCATTACACACTTGTATCATAATGTACTATAACTCCTTATGTAGTTTTTGCGTTTAAACGTTACAAACAATCTAATCTTTCCTCTTTATTATTAGAATGGATAATGTGGCCTAGTTTGTACCGACGTTAAAATTGCATATTTTAACACGGAGAAGTACTTATTGTGACCTAACTGTAAAAGTTATCAAAAATAAAAAAAATAAAACAAAAATCATTTATTTGTTCAAGGCAATGTGACAAAAATTATATAAATGAAATACCCGGTTCCTAAACTAGGCTCATAAAGGCCTGTGTGATAGGATCCAGGCCTCTCTCGTTGGTGAACCGATAAATCATTGCCATTTAGAGAGGCCTGTTGGTCTAGTGGTTACTATGGTCTAGTGACCCTGACTGCTATGCCGGAGGTCGTGGGTTCAATTCCCACCCAGGACAAATGTTTGTGTAATAACGATCATTTGTTCTGTGTCTGGGTGTAATTTATCTATAATATGTATGTATTTAGAAATATATAAGTATGTTTATCAGTTGTCTAGTACCCATAACACAAGCTCTGCTTAGCTTGGGACTAGATGGCGTTGTGTGATAGTTGTGGAATATTTATTTATTATTAAATTCTATACACTTATACAATAAAAATTCAAATCAACATTAAAATTATTAGACTTTGGTGTGTTATGTTAATAAATAATGTTAGACTATGGTGTGGCATACTTGTAGATATTGAAGTTCTCTATATAAAACTATAGTACATCACTTTGTTCTGTTGTCAATAGTTTCCGCAGTGTACGCGATTTAAGGATTTTTCAGTGTTACTATTGTATATTTTAAAATTAAAAAGAAGTTATAGTGACATAACTGTAATAGTAAGACATATGGTAATACCTACGAATAATAACTTATTATTATTCGTAGGGTAATACGGACTTTATTGTAGATATTGATGTTTTTATAAAACTGCAGTACATCACTTTGCTCTATTGTCAATTTCAAGTTTCCGCAGCGTACGCGATTTAAATGTTTTTTAGTATTTTTTTCACACTTTAGGTTACATTATCGAAGTTTTTATACGGATTCCTAACTTTTTCAAAATACTATAGATACAACCTATGTTACTCAGTGATAATGGAGAATTCTAACGGCAAAAGAATTTTGAAATCAGTTCGGTGTTTTTCAGTTTAAACGATAAAAAAAAATACAAATCTTTTCTCTTTATAATAATACGAGTATTAGTGTAGTTCGTTTAGATAAGTATAAGTAAATAATATCTACGTCGATTATGGATAAGATACCAGCGGTCCGTCCGTCTGTGCTCATTGGACGTTACTAATTAATCCATGATATTATGAAAGTACTTAACATACGGCGGATGGCTTATCTGTCGTAGCACCTACGCGCTACGACAAAAGAATTGTATCTACAAAATATAGCCGCATCCGTCTACTGCGTAGAGCCTCATCTTAGGAGGATTGCATAGCTAGTACTTTCCATACTAAAAGAAAAAACTCTTTTCTACCTCTTAACATTGTCCGATTTCAGTGTTTATTTTTTCATGTAATCACACATTGTTTACTATGCCGTTTAGATTTTTTCAGTTTTTAAATTCTATAAAAGTAAATTTATAGTACTTTGAAATACTGAGAAAATTAATACGTACGGGCATAGTAAACAATGTGATGATTCCATGAAAAAAAAACACACTGAAATCGGACAATGTTAAGAGGTAGAAAAGAACTTTTTCTTTTAGTATGGAAAGTACTAGCTATGCAATCCCCTTAAGTAGGCTCCAAAATTATTTGCGAACTCTAAAGTCCGCACATTTGTTTATTTTTTGGGAATAAAACACTTTATTTGTGTTTATATATATTTATTATACGTATTTATTATACAAGTACTTATATTATTTATGTATGCATGTATTTATATATTATTATAAGTTTATTTACTAAAATATATATGTAGATATTTATAGTGTACCTATTTAGTGATTTTATATTGTTACCGTCCATGTTATATTGCCTCTGAGAATGGGTTGTCTGGAACAGATCGCTCTGAGCGATAAGACCGACCATTGTTACACCTAGGTTAAAGAATTGTAGTTTTTAATATTGAGTGATTATGAAGTATATATTATAAAGTGTATATAAAGTATATCAATAAAGTGTTTTCTATATTAAACAACTGTACCGTAATTCGAAACCTAATTATACATGAGAGTAGCGTACTCGACTTCCGTTCCGAACAAGTCATGCTGTGATTGGTCCGCCCGATCTCCTCGCCCAATCAGCGTCGACTCCGCCCCTTCCGCTCCCCTCAAATGTCAACCATCACCCCAGGTAGTGCGCCTAGCGCAACTTGGCTTCATTGGCGTTTGGATTTTCATCCGGAGCAGTCGTAAGTACGAAATATTTACTTTACTGACTGCGTCATGCTGGTGAATGTTCAGGTAAAGTCCTGAACCAATTAGTAAGTTCATGTGCAATTATATATACTTACTAAAAATATTTTAACGGTGTTACCGTTCGCTTCAATACTAATTATTTTTTATTTATAGCCAGTGCTATCGCTGGTTCTAGATACAAATGAAATATTTTAACTGTTTCACACTGTTTCAGTTGAATGTTAGATTCTTTAAATTGATAGTTATACTGGTCCAGTCCCAACGATGGAAGAAGCGGAATAAAAACAGGAAAAAGAAGATGATAACCTACCAACGGTATCGGATTCAAGTGTTGGTTCGTAGTTTAGCTCGGCTCATCACCAAACCGTGAGTAACACTTACTATTTTTCATCAACTATAATATAATCGTGGTAAATTACAATCCAAGTTACAGTCATTCTGACTTGTACTGCGATTTGAGCAGATCCAAACATGTGTGGGTAATCAAACGAGAATAAGCCCTACTGAGCACCTCAAATTAAAATCATTGAACTTTCAAATGGTTAAAGCGTGTAATAATCTTAGTTTACGCTTTAGAAAAATAAAGGTTATGTAGAACAGCTCATAGAACCACAACCTTTTGAACAATATTGTAATAATGTCCAATACTATAAAACTCAAACACTTCTATCTCCAATGTTATGAGTTCATTAGCTATGGTGTGATCCCCATAATGAAAGCAAACGCTACGCTTACTTTACGCTTTGCTTAACCAGTCGAAGTCGTTCACTCGTTAGTGAAAGAGTCCCACAAAACCAGACTTAAAACAGTTTAAATGGTTTTTTAGATGACATGCAATCGACTGATTAATGTACCAGATTGGCTAAAATCTGTTAAAGCACATTCCAATACGAAAATGTACAAAGAAAACTTCTACATATATTCATGCACTTTCACACCAGGTAAAGTAGCAAAACTGAAAAATTCGATGTTATTTAGGCAGAGCTGGTAGAATAACATATATTCTCAGGTCGCGTTTTGGCTTATCTTCGAATATATCTTAGTCTTTTAGTCCCTGGACTATATGTAATTGTTAAACAACCTACATACGAAATATTGGCCTGGACCTCTGGTGAAACAAAACGCAATGACATCAACACATCTAAAAACTGCATCACAAGATAAGTTTCTAAACAACACGGGCTAACTGCCACTACCCTACCACATTTCTACGTCAAAGTAGGTCAGTCTAGAAAGTGACACAGCACACGCCAATGTCTGCAGTGGCCAACTGTAGTTCGCAGTCGCTGCTGCACACCCAAAGATGAGTCTGTTTTGCTTGAAACCCGGGTCGACATATTCGATCCCTAACATGAGGGCGTTGCCGGTGTAACTAACAAATTTTACAGCCCGACAAGAGGCATAATTCCTCCTCATCCCATCGGGATAGGACAGGAAATCATAATATGGAAGCAACGAAATAAAACGAAAAGATTCTGACTCGAAACCCTTCCGTGCCAGGCAGCTACCAAAAAAGTTGCAATCACTGGTTCTCAAGAAAAATTACTCGTTGAAAAAGTCTTGAGGCTCCGCTAATGGCTAAAAAATGGCTTCCGTACACCATTCAAAAAGCTCAAGAGGCTTAGTTTGCATCGAGATAGGTGATAATAATAAAATATGCATACAAGCAGCCCTTCGTGAGGGTCATTAAGCAAAGTTAAACTCATCGAAGAATGCTTGGAGCTCCGCTTCACATTCTAAGCATAAGGGGCTACTGTGTACCATTCAAAAAGAAAATGTCATTGCTGTTATCCAGCGACCATAACAAAGTTAAACTCATCGAAGTATGCTCGGAGCTCCGCTCTACATTCTAAGCATAATAAGTGACTATAATGTGTACCACAAAACATCATTGCATTTGACGAGCGACCGTAACAAATGTTAAGCGCATCGAAGAATGCTCGGAGCTCCGCTCTACATTATAAGCATAATGACTACTGTGTACGGTTCAAAAAGAAAACGTCATTTCTTTTCTCGAGCTACCGTAACAAAGCTAAACGCATCGAAGAATGCTAAGAGCTCCGCTCTGCATTCTAAGCATAATAAGTGACTGTATACCGCTCACAAAGAAACGGTCATTGCTTTTGTCGAGCTACAGTAACAAAGCTAAACGCATCGAAGAATGCTCGGAGCTCCGCTCTTCATTCTAAGCATAATAAGTGACTGTATACCGTGCAAAAAGAAACGGTCATTGCTTTTGTCGAGCTACCGAACGCATCGAAGAATGCTCGGAGCTCCGCTCGACATTCTAAACATAATAAGTAACTACTATTTACCATTATCCACGAAATTGTCATTGCTTTTGTCGAGCGACCGTTACAGCAAAATATCTAACTAAATTGAAATGAAAGTGGTTGACGAAATGCACACTCGAGGTGTCATAAAAATGGGAAGCCAGTCTTTTCTAATCTGTTAGCAATATTCTCAGACTTAAAGGCAACGGCACACCAAGACCGTTTTTGGGATCAGAAAAACTTGAACAAGTACCTACAGTGCCCTCTTAAAATTCAGATTGATTAACCTTGATTGCGTGCTAGTTTCTCCAAGAAAAGACTGGATCGAGCATTGCGTGCTACTTTCTCTAAGAGTAGACTGGATGGCCAAGGTCGATCTTCCTCTGGACCACTTGTCGGTCGATTCAAACAATCACCGTTTCCTTCAGTTCATTTACAATGACTATTTCTAGACTATTTTAGTTTATATACGAATGACTCAAAAATATCTGCTTGCAACCTGTCTTTAGCTCAGTGCCCCAAAAACATGTGCGGTTGCGAGCATCACAAAAATCCTGACACTGAGCAAGGCTGGGGATAATTGTAATAATAATTTGAATTCCGGGTATTAACCGTGAATATATGCGAGTACCTCGTTTACGCATCCTCGTATTCGTTGCAAAATATAGGTACACAGAAATGATTAGTTATCCTTAAAAACCTACTATGAACTAGAGTAAGATCAAAGCTCACAGCTCATGGAAAAGCTATTTATTTTGGAAGCTCTGTTCCGAGTGGTATTGCCAAACAGTGATCTACCACAAAACTAACAGACACAGTTTTTGTAAAGTGGGGCAAACAAGAAACCTATCTTTTTGCCTTTCGCCAAGCTTACGAGTGCCCACAATTTCTGCACAATCGACAGATTAGATTCCCAAGGTCACTGTTACGCCCCACCGGCTGACTTGGAACTTCAGAGTAGGGTTGGGTTTATCCCCCGGCATACCATAAGAAATACTAGCCGATTTAAAACAAATCAACAGGAATTTTCCTGATAGCTGAATTACAGTGAGAAACAGTCGTCGCATTAGCAACCCGATTTAGACCTCACGATTACTCAGTTACCGATGCTATTAGGTATGTTTTATTCTAAACGATTCATTGTTTTTAAACATTGGTACCGCTAGTTATCGTTTTTTTTTATGAAGGCTGTTAAATAGATCGTTGGATTACCCGTTCACGATTACAAATCTATCCAGAGTCCCAACAATGCCGACCGACTGGTCGGCTTCCTGTGTGGGTGACTAACCATTGTCGCGTGCGATAGAAATGATACAAAAAGTTTGTACTCGTAGATGTACGAATGTATCAAAATCTAACCGACTATAATGCAAGAAAATGTTTAGGCTTATCTGCTCCTTGGAGAAAGTTTAGCTTGGAAAAAATAGCACTCTTCGTGAGATAATTACCCAGGAAACCAACAAAAACCCAAGTGGTCTAATCTTGCAAGATTCTAAACCAATCTTATTAAAACGACCCTTAGTATATTTTTAATTCACAAATCTGGAATACTTACCTCATGCATTTTTTAGTCGAAATTATAATAATACCTACTTAAATATAAATATTTAAAGCTAAAATCACTATTTTAGTCAAGGCGACCGCGACCCCCAACCTGGAAGGCGATACCTTAATAAATCAATAATTATATTCAGAACATATGTGAAGAAAATAGTTTTTATCTACCTAATTCAAGGGTCATAGTAGCCATCGTTATTTCTATGTCACAATAGTTTATAAGCTTTTTTCCAGAATTAAATTACGGAACTGCAAACTACTTTAGCACTGCTATGGTCTTAAAACAGATACTCTCGCGAAACAGACAGTTGTAATGTGTCCAGCACACTGACTGCACTCGGCATTTAAATATATATATACTACACTCATTCAAGAATGCTCGGGGCTCCGCCCCACATTCAAAACATCATGAGTGATTACGAGAGTTAAAAGGTGGGTTGCAATCAGAACATAAATAAACCTTGAACAGCAACACGTGCCAAGGTTAGGTACTAATTTGGTAAAACTCATAATTAGTGGAACGTATTGATGAATTGACCTTGCCTCAAGTCTGCAAGCAGTTCCATTGAGAAATTGGGCGTACCTTCCTTATTTACTCTTTGTTCGCAGTGATTTGGCAGACAAATCAAATAATGGACGTTTCATGTACTAAAATGAGCAGTCTAATTTTCCTACACCTAGAATTCATGCTTACGCAGACAACAAAAGTTTTGTGAATGAAACCTGGACCGCTGGGCGTCAGAACATTCAATTCCTATTAAAGATTTATCACATTGGCGTCACCATCACCACCAGGCGATAACAAACACATCTCTCATGTATAATTAGGTTTCGAATTACGGTACAGTTGTTTAATAGCGATGTTTTACCTGCAATTAAAACATTTATTAAACATACTTACCTAATTCGAAACCTAACACTTTCTATACCTGCCTGGTGGCATAACACGAGAAAACCAATGAAGCCAAGTTGCGCTAGGCGCACTACCTGGGGTGATGGTTGACATTTGAGGGGAGCGGAAGGGGCGGAGTCGACGCTGATTGGGCGAGGAGATCGGGCGGACCAATCACAGCATGACTTGTTCGGAACGGAAGTCGAGTACGCTACTCTCATGTATAATTAGGTTTCGAATTAGGTAAGTATGTTTAATAAATGTTTTAATTGCAGGTAAAACATCGCTATTTTTTATTTTATTGTTATTTGACGGTTTAACTTACGCGGTATAGTCGAGTATCTGGACCGGTTTCGTGACCGTCCGGGCTACTTCTTCATGGAGTACGTGCGCACCCGGCTGCGTTCGCGCTAGTACTGGCTAGTTTTCTATCTATCTAATAATCACTCAAAAAAATATCTCTATAGGTATACACATTGCTTTCTTAAAACTCTAATGGCAAACGCAGCGCAACACAGGAAAGCTCTCGCGTTCTGAATTGAGTACCATCATAATTCAACTAATTTATACAAACCTTTCTTGCTTTCTTCATTTCGTAGTGGATTTTGTTTACGGTCGACTATTTTATTTTGGTGTTTTAGAAATTTTACTATGTTTCTGTAACGATGTTGAAGATATAAAATATATGAAACATAGACAAAATATTTTGCAATTTTAGAAAAATATATGCACATTCTCGAACTGGAATCGAACGCGCGTCTTCTGCCAACCAAAGTCAAAGTCAAAGTCAAAATCATTTATTCAATTTAGGCATCAAAGACGCACTTATGAACGTCAATTTTTCATTATAATGTACTTTAAAGACTACCGCCGCGTTCCAAAATATATAGAGCCTAGCGAGAAGAAGCGGCAAGAAACTCGGGGCCATTCTTTTTATATAGATGTTTTTACAATATTTTTACTTAGGTACTACAAATATTAGCTCCAGTGTGTTGCCTTACAAAAGAGAACATAATAATGGTATCAGTAGGGCAAGACACGCTACACTTTGACATCTTAGTACACGAGTAGATAGATCCTGGAGTGATCAGTCCCAAGCTGTTTTATCCTCCAAGTAATCCGAAATTTTGTAATGACCTTTTTGACAGAGTTTAGTTTTAATAGTAATTTTAAACTTATTAATAGGCAAATCTCGGATAACATTGGGAACTTTATTATAGAATCGTATACATTGTCCCATAAAAGAATGACTTATTCTGTGGAGACGCGTTACATGTACGGATAGGTTGTGCTTATTTCGCGTGTTGATGGAATGAGCATCACTCCTTTTATCAAAACTGCTAATGTTTTTCTATACATATATTAGATTTTCATAGATAAACTGAGAGACAACAGTTAGAATGTTTATGTTTTTAAACTTCTGTCTAAGGGAAACTCTGGGAGCTAACCTGTAGATCGCTCGTATAGCCCTTTTTTTGCAGTATAAAAATGGAATTAATATCTGCAGAACATCCCCAGAGCAGTATGCCATAAGTCATAACGCTATGGAAATAACTAAAATAAACTATTCTAGCTGTGTCTACATCAGTTAATAGTCTAATTTTTTTAACAGCATAAGCCGCTGATTTGAGCCTACTAGACAATTTTTTTATGTGGGGACCCCATTGCAATTTAGCGTCGATAGTAATTCCTAAAAAGACCGTTGACTCCACAAGGTCCAACCCTGTTCCATTCAATTGTATATTGGATTCTACTTGTCTCACATTTGGCGTCGAGAACTTTATACAATTAGTTTTCTTTTCATTGAGGAGAAGATTATTAGTATTGAACCAATTCACAACTTTAGCTAATGCATTGTTAACATCGTCATAGTTTAATAACTGCCTTTTAATTTTAAATAACAGTGAAGTGTCATCTGCAAACAATACAATCTCGTGATTCTTCTCTACTTAATAAGGTAAGTCATTAATATAGATTAAAAACAAGAACGGCCCTAGTATTGAACCTTGTGGAACGCCCATTGAGATTATAGAGCCGGGCGATTTTTTACCATTTATGTCAACCCTTTGAATTCTATCATTTAAATATGAAGTCAAAAGGTTGAGAGCCATGTTCCTAATACCGTAGTGTTGTAATTTCCTGACAAGTATATCATGTCGGACGCAGTCAAATGCCGTAGATAACCCGTGACAGAAACCTGAAGTCCGATGGTCTTACGCCGAGCCACGGTGGCCTAGGGTTCATGGCATCTGACACGGGTTGTCCGAAGGCGTGGGTTCGAATCCTGTCCGAGGATGTGTATTTTTCTCTGCAAAGTTCGGTCTCGATAAGCAGGCGTTAGATTATTTGAATTGCCAAGCAAGTTCAGTTTTTTCATCTGTCTCTATCATACCGCAAATGCTAAATTGTCTTATAGGTAATTTAGCATTCATATCATGCGTTTATAGGTTTTCTCTATGCATGCATTAGATATACATTATATCATTTTTTCTATTATGCCATTTTACTATGTATATACCAAGGCATCTTATCATAAATCCGGGAGTACAATAATGGATTAAATACTTGGTTTTCTGTTCCAAGATTGACATTTCATTAAGTTAATGAGCAGATAAGACTAGGTTGATTCTCGGTTCTAATCTAATTTTATCTAACTACACAAATATACAGACTGACTGGTTGAACACTTTACATAAACAAGGACATGATAATTCATGGTCACATGAAACGTTTAAAAAAATAAAATTAAAAAAATACCGTTAAACTACAGAGGAAACCTTCATTATTTGAATGTGCTATAACTCGAAAATTATGGACACCGTCCGAACGGGGTTAATGACCCAAAGCGCCGCGCCGCGTTCAAAGGAATCAAGCTGCGTCCGAACGGGGTTAATGACCCAAAGGGCCGCGCCGCCCGCGCCGCCAAAGGATGCCGCGATCGTCGGCCGCCCGCCCGGCCGCGCCGCGCTTTTATTACTACAAGCGCGCCGCGAGTGACCATGTTTATTGTTTTGAGTAGACAATTAAAGTTAAATTAGGTAAATATTAGGCACCTATTTTTTTTTCTTAATTAGAACGAGAATCGAGTACTGAGCACTATATATCAATATGTAAAGTGTTCAACCAGTCACCCTGTATATATATATATATATACAAGGCGGTCTTATCGCCAAGAGCAATCTCTTCCAGACAACCTTTACGGCTATATAGTGTTGCAAGCTCAGATCCTTCTTGGAATGATTTGATTGATATGTAAAGATATGACGCATTTTATAGAACTCAGCGCTAGAAACTAATCTGCAACTATCCTCATATTAGTTCGTTTTACAGGCTAGGATGGCCTTTTTTTTAAACATAAACGGCATGTTAAACACTTACTAATGAATTATATATAAAACCGGTTAAGAGTTGGACTCGCGCACCGAGGTTTCGTTATATTGAAGCATCTAGCATGATTGCTGTAATTAAAAGAGGAAATATTTGTGTGGGGTTTCTGCTATTGTGTCTCATCACGTGGCGCACGTCACCTATCCTGGTTTATATGTGCGCCCTGATCCTGCCACATGCGTGTTCTGCCTGCCTACTGGGATGGGTCAATAAAACTATAACATTCCGGTGATCACCATTACTATTTCTTCATATCAGAATTACTATATATATCAACAGGTTACATTATGTAGGCGGGCTGAAATACGGACACTCGGTACAAACGCGGCAGGACAACTGAGCGCACGACGCGACTATTGCAATAGCAGCAAATTGCGCTCACGTTGCATGTATCGTGCCCCTACAATTTGTATAAGTACAAACTTTGTTAGTGTAAAGTCGGTAAAGTGATCCTATACGGTTCTTTTTTCCTTTTGAGGTACGAACCCTAACAATTAGCTAAGGGACATCATAATTCTACGATTTTTTAAAACCAGCTTCAAGCATTTATAACCTCCTTTATTAAAAACAAAGAAAATAATGTTCTTGGAACGTTTTCATCATCAAGGATCATCATATATACTACGCCCTTAGAAACAACATTCTTTCACAAAGTATCTAATGCTACTGACAGCAACATTATTATCTTTTTATACAGAGCTCGCTGGTTTAACCGTTAATTAAATAAACTCCTGTTGCAGGTTCTACCTTTAACCATATTTATTCGCAACCTCTTTTATTTTTATAGACGTTTGTAATTTAAATTACAAGGTAATACCACCGTGTAATCATTATTATTGCTCGGTACATTGTTAACATACGTAGGATAGGTAGGTATACTTAAGTATATAAAATATGTAGGTATTCTACTTAATCTGAAACTCCTTTCTTTTTATGGCTAAAATGCCATTAGAGATTTTATGCGTGTGTGTGGAGGATAACCGTTATTCCTTTTACAATTCACGGAATGGTCTATAACGAAAATCGTAATTCCTAAATAGGCACGTAATGAAAGAATCTCGTTCGAGCTTTTAATACAAGGGCTAGCCGACAGACTAATTCTTAGCGAATGTGTGGCTATGTTATATTAAGCTGTTGGAAGGAAACTATTGCGCGGAATTTACTGTACGTTTTGTGGTTTAGTTCCTTATATAGCGTTCTTAGCGTTTCTTTGTATCAACACATTTGCTTTTGACGTCAGTGTTGAAGTACCTCCTCCACGCCTCGCGCGCTAAGAAAATACAATACCGCATGTAACTGCTCATAGGAAAATCATAGTTAAGTGTAGGTACAATAGGTATAAACAGGCATATATATATATATTTTAGCTTAGGCACATGGCTATTAACTATCATATCACTACATATAGTAAAATTGTTGAAGTCCTATTTCTGTACAATGAAAAAAAAATAGCTAAAAACCGAGTCAGGAAAGTAAAGAGTGTAAAGAGTGAAATCGAACTATTCGATATATATCTATATATATGTTTGTCTGTTAGTACGGGATAATCTCCGAAACGACTGGACCGATTTAAATGAAATTTTGTATGGTAGTAGCTTATATCCCTGGTCAACATATAGGATACTTTTGATCCTGGTAAATTAAAGAGTTCCCATGGGATAGTTAAAGAATAAGAATTAGAATAAGAATCATTTATTTGCTCAAAATACGAGTATACATACAACACAATAATATGTGCAGGTTGTAGGTCAGATACTTAATATATATGGAAGTTACATCGTATTTTGCCCACAGGCGTGCAAATTAGTCGAGCGATGGCATGCATAAAAGGAACATTATATTTATAATCAAATTAAATATAAACTTAATACAATGTGTCAGTATAATAATAATTTGAATATCAATTATGTTAATGTATAATTAAACAATAAATGTGAAGCGATGTCATAAAATAATAACATCAATAATATGTCAACTTAAACTAAATTCAAAAGCAAAAATGTCATTGATTTTATAATAACACTTCTCAATTAGACATTTTTAGGGCCTTTTTGAACAAATTAATTCTTAAGTCTCTTATTTCTTTTGGCAACTTGTTACATACACACTAAACTATTATTCATAAGGGTTGTCTTAGCTCTATATTTACTGCATTTATTTTGGTCTCGCCTATTTCTGTTTACATAATCTGAGAGTGATGGAAACCGTTCAGGATTACATTTAACAAATAGAGCAACTTCAAATATGTACAATGACAGAAGTCTAAGAATTTTATATTTTTTGAAATAAGGTATGCAGCTATCAGTCTGTTTTAACCTAGACATCGCTTTGATGCATCGTTTTTGCCTCTTAAAGATTATCTCATTTTTGGTAGAGTTACCTCAAAATATGATCCCGTATCTTAAAATGAATTCAGCCAGTCTATAGTAAGCGGAAAGTAATGAATCAGTGTTCAGAGTAGTCGAAAGTTTACTCAAAGCATATGCAGCGCTATTGACTCTTTTTGACAGACACTCTATCTGAGGCTTCCAGTTTAGTTTCTTATCTACAACTAATCCTAAAAATGTTGCCTGATCCACTTCGTTAACAATGTTACCATCATATTTTGCAGTTATGTAATTAAAAAACTGTAATTAACCGTATCCCGCGAAGCCACGCGAGTGAGGCCGCTGGCGGGTCACATAGTCTATTATAGATATGTCGATGGTCATATCTCCTTCTGCAGTTGAACATTGTAGCAGGACCTGCTACGACAAGGACTATAAGGAGAATTTTTGATTAGAGCCTGCAAAAACAGTCCGATTATCATATTTCTGAAATTTAGTTTCGATTTAAGGATATAATTACATCCTTAGAATGGATGTAAGTATCCTTATATACACAAGGTAGTTTTTTTGACCCGGGAAAATCCTTTATGGATACCACTGGCCCCGGGGGAGCACGGTGGTTATGTGGGAGTCCGCACACCCACTAAAAACCCGGGGAGTTCCATCTTCTCGACATGTGACGGGGGCACGGGCCCGCTATGCCATACACAGCAGCTATCGTCAACGCCGCTGTCACCTCTGGGGATATACACTAGGTACTGCCTTATGTTTATCCTGGTTATAACCACAACATATTAACATCAACAAAAACTATTTTTTTTTGTATTTATTTATTAGTGTGATTACGTTACGAGCACATACCTTATAATATACTAAACAGTGTCAAAGGAAAGTAGATCAAACTATATTTGAAATTATGCACATAATTTAAACCAGTGACTAACATTCTTCCGCTCTACTAATTTCTTAGGCAATAAGTAAAATGAGAATTATTACTTAAAAGTATTACTCGTGGAGACGCGACAGTAGTCAAATAAATCGGGAAGAGATAGGGTGGGTACGTAATTCCGCAATTTACTAAGGTCTGAAATTTGCGACCCTAAAGTGGCTAAGCGGATAAAGGTGGAAGGAAACTGGCTGACGTCATGAAAGTAGAATTCAGAATCGGGTCAAATATTCTTCTGTCTGTCCTACTACATTTTTTATAGGAAATGCTAATAAACATAAATACAATTTTATGCATGATTTGTAAATACTACGTTCTCACCCGACTGCGGCGCAGTCCAAAAGGAGTGTTTTTGTGTTTGACTTGTATCTATCCATGTATGTATGTCCGTTTCTATGTCTGCTCAACGGCTGATCTATGCTATTATAACCCCTCACCAGTCGATTGTCAACAATGAAATTTCTATTGTGTCTGGGTCGTTCGACTGATGAAGTAATATTAGCAGTCATATTAGGTATCCCTGAACATGTTGTGTCTTAGTGATTGAATCTTAAGCACTGGGTAATAACCCAGTGCTTAAGATATAAAATTGGGATTTGATCGCGCTTAAAATATTAAGCGTGGTCCAATCCCAATTTTAAAACAATTTACCATGCTATACATAAAGTTGAGAATTGCTTATCAGATTGAACGACGTAATGCGAAGATACAATTGAATACGTGTTAATACTTTTTATATTTAGTTCGTTCAATAAAATAATTAAAATTTAATGGTGAACGAGTCCATACTTTAGTAAATATCATTAGGAATTCGAATATGATACATTCATTAAAATATATTATATTAGCCCATAGTTGAATAAAATGCATTTTCCCACGAAGCATGTAAGAAAAATTGCTAAATTTAGGGAATGTTGCCGATTTTTTTCTATCGAGCCAAATTTCCTCAATCGTGTATTGGCTCCCATACTTCGTAAGAACGTATACTCAATTTACACTACGTTTTTTTCGAACTTCGATTATTAAGTAATTTTTTAAAGTAGAAAACTACTTACTTTACTAAAACTGCTAACAAAAACACTGCACGCTTAATTTGCAGGAGATGGTTTGTTTTGAAAACCTGTTTGACGAATGTTTTTCAGAAAAATGTATTGTTAGCGCGCAACGCACAACCCGCTTTCACTACAATGTTGCAAATAATTTTAATATGTTGATAGCATTGTACTTTTGGTTTGCAAAAATAGGTACGTATGCAGTTGAGCCAAATGTGGGCCAGAGCTTAAGTTGGCGTGTGGCAGCAACTACAAGCATAATAATATAATACTAAATACCTACTAATTAAACTAAAATATATTAGTGATGTGTATGAACTGTTCCTAGTCTTATATCACACATATACACTCGTCCTGACTGCTGATTGATTCATTATAACATTAGATATCGTAATTTCGTAAATATTAAAAACTGTAAAAAATATTTATGGGCCCGCGAGTGTCTAGGTGCTTCTACTAGTTAGTGAGTCTATTTATTTGGCCCGCGGCGGTAGAGTATTTTAAAAGAAATTAATCTATAATATATTTTTTTTACTTAATTATTTTATAAAAAAATGAATTGCATTTAACTTTGATGTACTAACTCTTGTCATTATGAATCTGTTAAAAAATATGTGCAATAAAAATGTTTGATATTAATTCTGTAAAGTTCAATAAAACGTGGTCGCGGCTGGATTTGCGATACTGTACGGGTAAGTGGTTCATTTAATAGTATTTGTTACGTCCGCCGTAAAATGCGACGTGATAAGATAAAGCCCTCGCCACGCTTCGATGTAATGTCGTAGAGATGGGAAACAACAACAACAACTGATATCGAATCGAAAATTATCTGTATTATTACTTTGATATTGTGTACAACTACAATTTGAAAAAAAAAATACCGGCTTCCATTCTATTCAGTTATTAGAGTGTAACTCAAAAAATACTAGACCGAATTTGATGAAATTGGACCACAATAAATGGGACCACACGGGAAGCACCAGTGGGCCTAGCACGAATAACTTCGTAAGTGCAACGTAACGTGTCGTTCACGTGAAACAATACAAACTGTCATGTATCTAGAGCAACACAGATAACTCCTAGTTACGTAGACGCGTGACGCGTTGATGTTTGCGATACGAATACATTTTCGGAAATTATTTGTGCTACGGCCTCAGCTTTCAAACAAAAAAAATATTTTGAGAATCGGTTCATCCTATCGAAAAAAGTCATGAGGTAACAAACATAAAAAAAGTATACAGTCGAATTGAGTACCTCCTCCTATTTTGAAGTCGGTAGAAAATATAACTGTGCTTCAAGCGCAACTTTTACAGTTTTATACTTGAAGTATTATCTATAAAACTTGATAAAGTTTCTGAATTATTACACTAACGTACGCGTAATCATGAATAGAAATGTAAATATGGCTGGCCAAGTTGAGTTTCCGTAGCTAGGGGTCCGTATTTCCATATCATCATGAAATACATAAATCAAAATATACAATATATAAGTATGCTTTATATATTTACAATTATCGCGCTGACGCGACTGAACTTGGCCACTTTTTGCATTTCTTTTATTTTCTTTGGAGTTTCTACTACACTCATACCTTTACTTTTGACGTTTACGTGTATACAATGTAGCATATATAAAAACAAATGAACACGGTTTTTGTATGAACCTTATATTTTTTTTAATGTTTTTATTTTTAATAGTTTATTAAGATATCCTGGGCTATGCAGGGCGTTGGGGTGATAATGAGGGTCAGCTGCCAATCTGACGGACGCTGGATCGTTCCCTACTCAGGGTTTGTGCTTTTGGTACATAACATCGTACAAATCCATTACATGGTGTCAACAAAACACAAGTCTATCGAGTATAAAAATACCGTTTTCTATAACCTTACTATCGACGGTTGACCCTATTACAGATATTTGACATAAATTCCATACAAAGTGCCGCAAACTTATATCCATCCTAAGACATACTTAGGATACATGTCAATTATCTCTGATAGAGTAAACCATAGATAGATTGTATTTATTTATGAGAAGATTTAGTACGCAAGCTAAAATGATGATGCAGTCCAAGATTTAGCATGCAAGCCAAGATGATGCGCAGTCCAAGATTTAGCACGCAAGCCAAGGTGATGATGCTGTCACAGATTAAGTAAGCAAGCAAAAATGATGCGCTGTCGAAGATTTAGCACCCAAGCCAAGGTGATGATGCAGTCTAAGATTTAGCATGCAAGCCAAGATGATGCGCAGTCCAAGATTAAACACGCAAGCCAAGGTGATAATGCAGTCTCAGATTAAGCATGCAAGCCAAAACGATGCGCAGTCTAAGAAGCCACCCAAGCCAAAATGATGATACTCGTACATCCCAAGATTTAGCACGTAGGCCAAGATGATGATGCAGTCTAAGATTAAACAAGCAAGCCAAAATGATGATACTCGTACGGCCCAAGATTTAGCACGTAAGCCAAGATGATGATGCAGTTCAAGATTTAGAACGCAAGCCAAGATGATGCGTGACTTCAGCTAATTTCATAGCATTAACAAAACTAGTGAAATGAGCATGGGGAAATCGAGTCCTTTGAGAAAATACCGAAAAAAAAAGACTGAGAAAATATCGGAGTTCAATGCCATAATGATCCGTAAGAGGAAATGAGTAGCACTAATACAACACTAGGCACACTGTTCATTGTACATACATACTTATCGTTCGATACGTAGTTTCTAACGAGAACAATGCAAGTTTTAGAAACTTGCAGGTAAGTTTTTAGAACGTAGAAGTTAAGGTATATACTTTGGTGCAACCATTTTGTGTTGTGTTAAAGGGCATGTTTAACGTCGTAACTATTCTTGTGTGTTGGGTCTCTAGTTCACATTTGGTGAACTTCAGTTTATTCACAGAACTTCTATAGTTCTTAAAAGGTTTTCGGTCCTATATAATTTTAATTGATCTCAAATCAACCCAAGCTACTAGCTACTACACTACTATAGTTATACGAGTAGATCGTGGTTGTCTGGTAGAGATCTAAGTGAGAAGACCGCCCATTGTGACCCTCAATCATAACTTTTCTACCGACTTCCAAAAAGGAGGTATGAGTAACTTCGACTGTATTTTTTATGTTTGTTACCTCATAACTTACGATAGGGTGAACCGATTCGCAAAATTATTTTTTTGTTTGAAAGCTGCTTCCAAGGTGCAGCAAGATGCTTAACATTTAAATTTCATCTCATACGGTGCAGTAGTTTTTGAGTTACACTCCAATAACTGAATAGAATGGAAGTCGGTATTAAATTTTTCAAATTGTACTTCATCGGCCTTATTAATAAACTTGTAGTAAACCCGGAGTAGTTAAAACATCTATCTGTCAATTTTTCGCTTGCAGTAAATGTCACGCGTGAAAGCAAGACAAAGCATGTTACGCCTAATCTATGTTTACGCAACGTTTATTAATAAAGGCCCATAAGTTTTGCGCTCAATGATTTCTTGACAAAATTATCTTGTATCTTTATTTGTGTTGTTTGTCTTTACTGTGGTGTTGCAATTGAGAGTATATCTATTTAAAAAAAAACATTCTTTAAATGTTAAACTAGTCTAATTTGCCAAGTTTAGTCCAATAGTTTGAGTAATAAGGACAAAACTCTATGACTAAATTTAAGCTGCGTTTATGAATAAAACCGTCAAAGCTTTACATAAAAATATTGAAACGAGCTCATTTTTATAACTGCTAGTGACTTTGACCTCTCCAACGAGCTATTCAACGTACTCGTATACAACCCTCTCAGCCTATATCCGGTAACATTTTCCAGCTTCTGAGCAATCAGAACTAACCACAGTTTGTCCAAGAGTTGCATACGTCTCATCTTCCGGGTAATCAAGCGTGAAAAGGTTATTCATGTTACTGGAAGGCCGTTTCTAGTGTCTTTGGATGGAATAATTTTGCGGTTAATGGACAAACGAGTATTTTGGTATAATCCGTTTAGAGATATCAAAGAGGGTTTGAAGCGATTTAATACATATTTTAGTATGCATCGGAGCTAGATTTTTTTATGGGATAGGCTGGCAAACGAGCAAACGGCTCACCTGATGGTAAGTGATACCGTCGCCCACGGACATCCGCAATACCAGAGGCAGGCCTCCGTCACTCCATGTACTTGCGCGCTATAAGTGCCTACCGCCCAGCCGAGCGGTCTCGGTCCGCCGGCGGATCAAATTCAGTGCGGTTTTTGCAAGCGAAGCGCGCGCACGCCGTTAAATTTTAATAGTGCTGTTCGTTCGTACGCGTATTACGATGCCGTGTGGTGCCTTATGTGCTGTAGATGGGTGTAAATCAAGCAAAAGAAGGGATAAACACCTAACATTTTTCCATTTACCTGTCAATGAAGAAAGGTAAGTGATAAATTATTACTAGTTTTTGTCGTTTACATTTTTTTCCATTCACATACCGTCATTAGAGACATAATTAAAAGACAGTAGGTGTGCGGACACCGGTATCCACTTAGAATTTGACAGTTTAATAGGTATATACTAAGCATTAGCTTGCCTTTCAGACACAGATTTACATAATTTTGTTACATAGAAACGTTATACCACAGAATAATTAATAGTACAAGGTACAGAAGATGCACTCTTCGAAAGAAAACATTCGAATATAAACTGCTAAACTAACAACTGCAATAATGTTCATAAAACATTGCAAAGCACGGACGTAACCTTCAAAAAATGTGCCTACAAGTTCTTGACGCGCTCGTAACGAATCAAAATGCGCTTTAAGTCTGTGTAGCGAGAGTTCTTTTTCTTACGCCTGATGAAAACCTTTGAACAAGCCGCGTCTGTTGTAAGGTTACTTGTTGCGAGAAAACGAATCAAATTTATTAATCTTAATAAATTTGATTCGTGATAATTGGTAGTAGTACAATACACCTAGATATGTACAACTAGGAACTAGATATATTTTTTTATTTTGAAGGCCATCGACTTTTCGCGTGAAAACTTTCGAAAACTGCAGTGTTTATGTATTTTTGTGTGAGAGTGTTACACTCGTTAATAAAATAACTTACGCTTTATTTGAAGTCGGTTCTCTTTTTTTAAGGCTTTTTTTTCATTTCTAGTGAACATCTCCGAAGATCATCATCAAACTAAGAAGTATTATACTTATTTTAAAACGTTCTCCTAAATGTAACAAATCCTTTTCTGAAAACCGCATCGATATCGGTTTAGCCAAACGCGAGATTATCGCGCACAAACATACTTACCTACAAACCATACAAGTCAAACATCTCAGTTTGGCCTGTATGTCTGATCACCTCCTTTTTTTTAAGTTGGTTAAATATTTTATAAATGATAAAATTTTTAACTGCCACATAAAAGTCAGAACATATTCATAGTTCTCAATAACATAGATAAAAAGTTATGTTAATTTAATTTTATCGAAGAGGCAGCCCTGCGATTACTGTGGAATCGCGCGGTGCGAAGCAAACACTGCTGTACGCTTGAGCGTTTAGGCGCATTTTAGCATACAGTGGTTGTTGACGCGAGGGAGTAGGCAATTATCGTAATAGGTATTGGAAATTTTCTACTGAGTGAAGTATCTGTTCTTATTCAGTAATCTGTGCCAGAGGTCTCGAGGATGCGTTGCCGACCTTTGAGGAAGGAATAGATAGAAAGGGGTGACGGTGGCTGGGGAAGGGAAGAATGGGGGTACGGGGGGAGGGGAGGGGATAGAGCCTCCGCAAAAAAATGATGATGTAATAGGTAAGTCCCCATTTATATGTATCAGTATATTTATCAATATTTGTGTATTGGAATTTTAAATAAGATAATGTGGAGTAAACATAACACATTATTCACCACCACCGTCTACTACTTTTTATGATATTGTCCATCCAAAGTTTCTCTGGAAATAAATTGCTATAAGCAATAAGACCGCCTATTGTACTTTCCTAATTTAGGAGTATACATAGTAAGTTCTTTTTTATATTTTTATATATTTGGTGAAAATCTAATGAATAATAAAATTATTGTATTGTATTTTATTGTACAAGTTCTTATACTCGTATTAGAAAACCGATTCTTTTGGATATCTGAGATGCCTATGTTCAGCATTGCACATCCTACGGCTGAGATAATGATGACGATGATTAGAACATCAGAGTGAGGTAATCATAATACAGATGTACCTGAATTAAAACTTAATCACACCAAGGAAACTGTGATAAATTTAATTAGCTTTAAAAACACTTTAAAAGTTTTAGGACTCTTCTGAAAGTCTTGCTGGGCAGTGCCATATATTCTCTTCCAAGTAGTCGTCTTTACATTTGAAGGGCACTGTAGCAAATGAAATTACTGGGAGAATGAGACTAGGCAGTTATATATTTATATTATATTAACGGGGCTTAATCGCGTTAGTAATAGTTTTTATTTACCTCGACGTTTCAGTCAAGTTGCATATCCTCAGAAAAATCTGTCGATATCGTTAGTGTTGTGTGTCGGGACAATGACTTTTTATAACAACTGTTGGGGGTATATAAAAAAATATATCTCCATACTTCAAGACAATGACACCCACGATCAATGCAACTTGATCGAAACGTCGAAGTAAACAAATACTATTACTAACGCAATTAAGCCCCGTTAAAATAATATAAATATGTATTTACATCGCGAAAGTTACATAAATAAAACGTTATTAAAATAAAAATTACTAGGCAGTTATATCACTCGGGGTGATAAGCTTAGCAGTACCACGGAGAACTTTTTAACCCGTAATTTGCCACTCGCCATATTTGGCCAATAATACAATAGATTTCGCAGAAATCAACCTACTTTTCCAGGAACTGAAACGTGTGTGGTTAAATTGAAAGCTCTGGAATGCTCTGTAACTGTTCTGAGGCACGTTGCTTTGTGCGATGAGAGATTTACCCGTCGACACTTGTATACACAATGCACGTTTATGAAAGTTTAGTTATAGCCTAACACGAATATTTACGTAAGAGTAGTGTAATCGTGTCGTTGGTGTAAACTGTACAATGAGTTGCCTGTGACACAGTTGTACCAGATAAATGTTAGTTTGTACTGTATACATCAACGTTACTATTACACAAATTTACATGCTACTGTATAGGTAACTTGTCCATAGAGAAACCCAGTTTACTAAAAAAATAAATAAAAACGAAAAAACCTATAACCAAAATGAAAGGGGATAGAAAAGCAATATCGATAACGTACTGGTGCGCATCACTACACATAAATGGCCGGGAATTGATCGTTTACCATAATAAATACGGTTCTAAAGGACTGGGACAGCCAAATGACTGATATACGACAACAAAGGGGATGGGGATGTTATTAGTTATTAAACGCATTCTCAATTTATGGCTTTTGCAATGATTCAGATAATTTCTGGGACGAGAGCAAAAAATAAACACATAAGAAATGTTTTCTTGCTTTTTGTACTATGTAGTTTCATGTTATAACTGTTCAAGCATAAGAGAAGCTATTGATGATTTTCTTGAAATGAATCAAATGGAGAACGTCCTTGTTAAAACTAAAATATATTTGAGTTATTTTCTAAGTATACTTAAATAAATAAACTGAGCCTAGCTTTTCATCGCCAAGTTAAATATTCAAAAGTAAAATAAATAACAACTTAGGGGAACTTTTTCCACGGCTTAGGATAACTTCCTCTACTTCAGAAGTCCTTCCAGTTGCACGATTTACTCATGTTTGGTACCGATATAACCTCAATCGGTAACCATGAATATCTCGTAAAGTATTCATTATTCGGGGTATAGTAGGGTACCCCCTTTCCCTCCTCCCCCCAACCCAACAGTAAACCACAAATAACAAATCAACCCGTCAGGTAATGAAAATATAAAAACACAAATTTATTTCCAAAGCGTCGTTATCTATGTCAGAAAATTATTCAGATTATTTGCCGTTGGATTTTGGAACGTCCAGAGGCCTGGATATCTGCCTCCTCTAATGTTCTCCTACCAATTTTAGTAGTATTTTGACATAATGTCTTCTCTCCATATATTATGTCTATTTAACAAGCAAGTGTATCTGTTCTAACAAAATTAATCTCTAACAAAATAACATTCACAGTAAGTTATGCTTAACTTTGAATTTGTTGTATTATTTTGAAAATATTATTGCGCGTAATTTAATATTATGTATGTAAGTATGTATATCACTTGTGCCGCCCTGTGTATGTGTTGTGTTGTCCTAGTTTCAGATTAAATTCACCTGGATGCAACATTCTAGAAGACGAGAGTTGTCAATAAAGTCACTGATCGTTCTCTACAGTTGGTCTGCTCGCTCTTGCACTGGCAACGACACCATAGAAATAATGTATCCTAACGGAAACGACACACTGACACTATTTTGTTCTTTTTATGTATGATTTTAAACGTTAGTCTCAGGGAGAGCCTGCATAAGAAGTAAAGGGTTTTTCAAAAAGAACTTTGTTTTTTAAAACAAAGAATTTAGGTGAAGATGATTAAATTTTTTATTGTTTTACGAAGAGAAAAGTTCGGAAATTATGAATGAAAAATGATATCTGACAAATGTCAACCATAACCACGCTGACAGATGTCGATTCTTTCTGAATTTCTTGAAATTATGCGATCGGGAAATTTGGTTTACAATAAATTGATCGTTTCATTGGCTGTGTGACATGTGGTACCGTCCTGTTGAAACCACATGTCAGTGATATCCACGTCATCAATAATAGGCCAAAATATCGGTCTCAGAACGACGATTTTGTTGTCAAAAAATATCACGAATTTTACGAAATATAACTTTAACAGAATCACCATTTCATACTGGATTTAAATTATTTTAAAGCGATTTTCGAGCAAAATTGAATTCATTGTAACAATTGCCAAATCATCTACTACGAATACAAACTAAATGTCAAAACTGTCATGTTGTTGGTGTTGCCCCAATTAAAAAACAAAGTTCTTGTTGAAAAACCCTTTAAGAATCTTAGAAGAAAACGAAACCTACATTTGCTTTTAATGGTGAGATATTGGCCATAACAAATGGTTATGAAAGTCTGTCCACTAAAAATATAACGGAGGTTGCACCGGTTCTTAATATACGTATAATTTAACAGGTATGAGGACGCCAAGCGCATAATTAAAAAAAAAGAAATAATTATTGTTTACGAGGTCAATCATACGACTAACTAAGTAGATTAAAATGCGAACGCAATCCCACCGTACACTATACATATTTATTTAATTTTAATTATCCTCGTTGCGTACCTGTTAAATTGTTACGTCATTTATAGCGGTCACTTCAGACAACAAAACTGCTACGAAACGTCCTTTGTCCCTCGTAAACTAACTTCGAAACTGGGATGAAGCACGTGAAGCACATAATTAAACTTTTGCATAAATTCGACGTATCCTGTTACCAAAATTATATCTACAATTATTTAGTTAGGTAATGTATAAAACGGGCATTTTGTTCTTCGGTCAGCGCTGTTTCAGTACCAAAACGACTTAGATTTTTATCATTTCTTAAATTTATTATTATCTATAAAAGTACAACTATTACCAAGCACTATTTTTTAAGGTTGCTTGTGTGATCGTGGTGCATCTTGGATAATGCCAGCTGATGAGATTTGATTTTATAGCCAACATCTAACCGATTGGTGTTATACTAACCACAATTGTCGCGTTTTATATGTATTTTATTATATTTTATATCTATAAAAGGCCAGTTTCACGTTTCATTAGAATCACCTATAAGCAATTACCACATATATACCTAGGTCCTCCTCATTTCATACCTAGTGGGTATGAAATGAGGGGCTAGTGACGCGTTTCTTAATATACACACATCAAAAAAAGGTTTTCGATCACTCTGAAAATCTAAATCTTTTTTGTTACGGTAGGTTATATTATGATTTCTTCGTCTTTTTAGTTGCTCTTGATGGAATTGTCAGATCATTCTGAATAAACCTCGGAATGGGCACCAATTTGTACTGGTCGATGACAATGCGCACGCCCATCGAGCTCAACGAATGAACGCTGCTTTCCGAGAATACGACATCACAAGGTTAGACTGGCTCGCCTGACCCAATAGAGCACGCGTGGGATGCTGCTCTTAAGCGAGTTGTTTGGAACCGTCAGCCACGTCCTTAGACAGTGCCAGAGCTCACGGAAGCCGCTATTCATGCGACAGGTTAAAAAATGCTGGATAACTTGATTCTCAGAATGTCCAGGAGAATTATCGCATGTGTACGAGCCAGGGGAGAAATTATATTATATTGAATATAAACCTTTCATGAATAAATTGTTGATTAAGTTAATATTTAATAAAATTATATCAGCTTATGCTAGTGAACACAAACTTGGTTTGATGTGCGTACCTATATCCCACTAATTAAATGTGAAAGTTTAGATGGATGGATGGATGGATAAATCGATGTTTGGAACTCTTTCACGCAAAAACTACTGAATGGATTTTAATGAAATTTGGTATGGAGATAGATGAGGCGCTGAAATAACATATATAATACTTTTTCATCATCATCATTATCGTCATCATCATCCATCACCACGCGAGTGAAACTGCGGGGCGCAGCTAGTATTTTATGTAGGTCTAACTATTACTTAAGTACCAGTCAAGTTCTTTATTATTTATTTACATGCTATCAAAGCTATCAAGCAGGTACTTCGCTACTCGGAGATTTAGCTATTATTTAAATGTCTATCACAAACTAACTAAATGCACTAAATTAATAACGATGCCTGGTCTCAGACAAAATAAAAAAGTCAAGACGGAATGTTGTGAACAGAGAAGTGAGGCCGGGTAAAACTACGCCTCGCCGTGTCCATACATATTTACATACAAAACCTACAACGAAACTACGCCTTGGGGCGTCAGTCGAACTATCGCGGCGCGTGGAAGCAACCCGTCAAGTTTTAATTATGATTTAATGTCAATTTATTAATTACTTATTCGTTTTTAATAATTTTAATTTAATTTGAATTATCATTTCAGTACCGATACACGCACATGTAGTTTAGAAAACCGGCTTCACTTCTCTGTTCACAACATTCTGTCTATACTTTTTTATTTTGTCTGAGTGCCTGGTTAGCTTTACGGCTCATAGCTTAGCATAACACGCATATATATACCATATATGCTTGTTGTGCTGATATTATAGGATATATATACCAAGACGAACTCCGGGTCGTGGGTTCAACAGCCGATGACTTTATAATATGCCAGTTAGTTATCACGTAGGTAATAATTGACTAGTAGTCATCGTGGCATTGAACTTGACCAGATTGCCTTCAGGGATACTTCAGGAACTTCACTAGTTCAAGATACGTCTGTCGAGTGGCATACTTGTCAAACATGATTGACGTTAACCCATTCCTAACATGGATTTGCTTTCACCTTTTATTTTATTAATATTTTATGTTTAATATGAAACGTTTGGTTGAGGCGTCCGCGTCGGGTGACCGAAATGCTGGCGCCTATTTTGGGCAAAAACTTAGCATTGCCATCCAGCGTGGCAATGCCGCCAGCGTTTTGGCCACTTTTCCCCCCACCATGGGGCTTATAGATTAGGTAGTTATTATTATATTTTTTTATTTAATTTTTAATTACTAACAATGTAATGTTTTCATATTAAATTAATAAACATATTATTTAAGTTAATTAATTTATATTTTATTATTTTTATTTATATTTATTTAATACGCATAATAAACTTACACTCATTCAGCGCATTTAAAAAGCACCTCGCTGATTATTTGATATCGGACATCAAGCTTTTAGAATAATAATATAAGTGATGTAAAGTGAGATGAGTAAACAAATCAAATGTGTGAGGTTGGGCTGTAAATATTTATTGGATACTCATGTACTCGTATTACAAAATATAATTTATTTTATTTCAATGTGTTTTTATATATAAATAGTTCAGTTCTCAATTAAGTGACTCTGTATGTATCTTATTGAGAATCTTTCAGAGACTTTTTTCTTTCTTTATTGAGAGTCTTTAAACCTTAATAATACCTCATTTAGGAAAGTACTTACTTTGTATGAATATTATATATTATTTTGAAATAATGGCGATAATAATATCTGCAAAATACGTGGATAAAGTATCAGTTGTAATCGATTCTCACTCTTATGTGTTCAAATGACTTATGGTTCTAAATAAATAAAGTTGCCCGTTGCAAAGATATTTTCAATGAAATTTCAGAGAATTCAGAGATACGAAGCAAGTAACACTGCGGGAGTTGGCTTGTTAAGAATGCGCCATACACCGCAGAGCCTTACCCCTTGGAAACGAGCCAAAAGTTCGCACCTTTTGTGTTATGATGTCGTAGCCTGTCTATACGCCGATACTACTTTACCGCGACGGTTTAAAATTAGGTTATTTGTGGAATACAATATGGAAGACCTGCAGCCCATTACGACCATTACCAATGCTGAGACAAGGACCAATCTCAAAAAGAAAAGGAAGATCCATAATCCACCACGGAAGCACAGTGCTGGTCAGCGTATAGGCTTGTAGGCGAGTTAAGTGTCGGAGAGTTTTTATTAATATTCGATAACCTTACATCCAAAACTAACCATTATCTACCGACTTCCAAAAAGGAGGAGGTACTGTAGTTTCCGCGGTTACTTGAGAAGCGAAGTAAAACACACACACGTTCAACTGCACGGCTTACGGCCGGTCCCAATAATCTATCTATCGCCGGTTTACCTTACAAGAGATAGATATTTGACACTATTTGTACGGACGTTATGTCAAATTGCTATCGGTAGTGAGGGAAACCGTGGATAGATAGATTATTGGGACGTGCCTTTAATTGTTTATTACTGACAGGACACTTGACAGTCGACTCGACATCGATACCAGTTTGCCATCCGGGCCATATTTTTTTATGTTTGTTACTTCATTACTTTGGACTGGGTGAACCGATTCTCAAAATTATTTGTTTGTTTGAAAGCTGGTGCTTCCCGTGTGGTCCCTTTTAATATCATAATTTCATCAGAATCGGTCCAATAGTTTTTGAGTTACACTCCAATAACTGAATAGAATTGAAGTCGGTATTATTTTTTTAAAATTGTACTTGTTTAGTCTATGTTCAGTCATTATTCACTAATCTACTCGTAAGTAGTGTACGGAACTCCTTTCTACTTATAAATACAAATAGGTATCTGAATTATATGATTGCAAATAGGTTCTATTTGATGAATAGTTACAAACCAATAGATAAGCTCTGTTACTTCTCCTGCCAGGGCGTGTATGCAATGTTTACATAACCAGCCCATAATTTTCGCACTGTTGGGACCATAGATGAATCAGACTACATGTTGGGACTCGAGCCTTCCTCTGGGCCATAACCCGAAAGACATTCGAAGGTGCATAAAATCCCAACAAGCTGAAAATCATTAAAATTGTTCAAAACATAATTATAAATAATAATTAAAAGTTCCCCATCATTCTCGTGTATGGAATTTTTTTTTATTCAAAGTTTCGCGATTTTCAGCAAAATGGTAAGTTTTGAAAATTGTAGTTGTATCATAAAATTATTTATAAAAAATGTATCGAATATTTTTTTCCTACGAGCCACCGTTTCTGAGATATAACGATTCAAAAAGTTATAAAAGTTGTTATCGTCATAATATGCAATTTTTCAATTCTCTATTTTCAATGTAAGTAAATATTTCCTCCATTCATTCGTAGCTTCGTCTTTAGGACGACCCATTTTAGCTCCAGTGGAAGGTTTTAAAAAATAGCATAGCAATCTCGATGATACTTAGCTTCAGCAGCAACTAAATCATATTCAAATTCGACTCGAGCAAGAACAGCTTTTGCTATAGCATCGTCACAAGTCCGAGCTGTTTCCAGAATTGAATCTTTAAATTGAAGTGTACTCACTTGGCTAATTCGACGGCGAAAATCTGAGGATTTTCTTCTTTCATACTCTTCATTCAATTTCTGGCCGCAAAATAAGCATAGTTCTTTAAAACAAAAATCTTATTTACTGATACGTGATCTAGTGCGAGGAGGACTTGTGGATGTACTGGCTTCTTGTTCTTCGTTGTCTTTTATTAGCTGCAGCAATAGTAGACATTCGAGTATAATTTTTACGACAATTTTCATGTATTGTCACAGATTTCTGATTTTTGAGATATTTCGAAAATTCATCTGCTCTTTTTATACTTGCATTAATTAATTACTTACTGTACAAACTGGTAGGTACTGCAGTTTTGTGTAATATGGTCTTTTTTTTTAAAAGTCTATATTATGTTTTTCTCAAAATTAACGGAGTATAACTATGCTGATTTTCACAGGCAGTCATACTCTTGTTTTTCTAGCTTGTGTGAAGCCAAGCACTTATTTTGCCGCATTGAATCGGCAAGGAAACGAGAATAAAACATAATAAGCAAAACACATTGCTGTTACATTTCTATATTTAGTTCTGAAGAAAGAAATACATCCTAAATTAAAATGAAAAATAGACTGACTTTATTTTCACGTACGTACTGATTTGTTCACGTATTTGAACATCTTTGAATATTTATAATTTTGCTACTATTTACTAGTACAAGTGATCCCTGGACATTTTAATCGTGTATTGCTCCTGCACCACTTCACAACGAAAGCTGGCATGATGATTCACAACTGTAGTTCACTATAATAAAAATTAAAATGTACGCGAAGATTTGAAGTGTGCTCGCTTATAAGAAAAATGTCCGATTGATGACGTACTGATAACGACTTATAGTTATAACTTATGTATATTTTATATTTTAAGTATAAGTTGCAATTACCGATAGAACAATTTTTCAACATATATATTACATATAAGATTGACTGGATTATTTTAGAGGTAATTTAACTTTTTAAATAGCCACACAATAGTATATTATGAAGAAATGCTGAAATGAAAACCCTTTGTACTCTTTTGCGTGACTCTAAAAAAGTTTTGTTGATGTCTGATATTTCATGCTAGACATAGGTATTTCTGTGAAGAGGTATTCCAAGTCAAGTTTTTCAAAAGTACCAAAAACAGAATGAACATAAGAATTTTATATCAGCCTGTTCAAAATAAAAGTAGGCCGTTAGCTTAAAAGGTTTGAACTTTTCGTGATAATACCTTTCTTAAGTGTCGTAGCTTTACGTAGAGGTGTCGTAGCAGCTCGTAGCCGGAAGCTGAGAATGACGTAATCCTTAACGTAGCAAGCACCGTAAGGCGTTGTTCACACTCAAGCCCTTTGTATTCGCAAATTAACGTCAGTACAATATGTGTATCGTGTAACTCATAGTGTTGGCTATATTAAGTTTTGATTCATCTATCCAAGTGAAGTTCAAGCACCTGTGAATTTTAAAAAGATTTTCTGCATGTGACTAAATCTCATAGTGCACATGGATAATCACAAAACTTTGAGAATAATGATAAAAATTCAGAACTCTTGTTAAACATAATTATAATCTTTAAATAATGTTGAAAACAGAATTCTATGTGCCTAGATGTTGCTGTATCAGTTAAAGTATGGGTGTTCACAGAGTGCATAATAAGTACCTACTTCTAATATCAGTGAAAACGAGATGTGAAAACATGATAAGAGGTAGGTACTATAATCATCTCTATACTTACTTATCTAAGACTAATACTCTACTTACTTAGATACACTTAGATTACTATAATTATCTATCTATCAACCCATAGTTTCTATTATAGTGTAGTAGAAACTATGGGTTGATAGATAGATAATATATATAGTATAGGTATATATAGTAACTATACGATGCTAATACCATTATCTAGCTCAGGTGTACGTATAAGCCCGGTCTATTATATTTTAATTTTATACTTAATTACAAATTATTCACTTCACTTCTTTTAAGAGCGGCATGTGCGGCAGGGCAAGCCCTGTATCTCAGTTACTAATAAATGTTGATTGCAATCTTGAAAAATGGCGGCTCTATGTCCGTTTTGACAACTCCTGTGACTGGAGCTGACAAAACTGACATAGAGCCGCCATTTTTTTATTTTTCACAAAGTTGCTAGCAACTGAGATACTAGGATATAATATCCCTACGGGTTTGCCACAATTCTGCCAGTGTCCAATAAAAACTATAACTTGTGTATTTATTTTGTTGCCACAAAATAAACTATCATTAATGACCCGTCACAGGAACCATCTCTGTAAAACGCACGTGTGTGAAACAGACTGATTGTAAAGCGTTCCCTCCAGTCTAAATTCAGTCGAATGTTATTCTTTTTGCTGACGTGGCTTCATAAAAGCTAATGGTGCCGCGTGGTGAATGACGTTGCTTTAACGTACGAAGGATTTTAGCACGTACGATAGAGATTTTATAGATACTTTTTGTGTAGCATGCTACGTGTACATTTAGCTTTGCTGTCTAAAGTGGTGAAATACATTATGGTACTACTACGTAGTGATTAATAACTAATACCCATTGCCAAAGAAAGGTTTTAAGGGTAAGGTTGAATGACAAAGCATAGGAAAGCCCCATATGCAGTAGATGGATGTTATCTTCAAACTCAAGGGAATCGCGCGGAATCCACTGCCAACCCTGTGGTTTTGTGACGCTGATTCTATAATAACTTGATTTAAACTTTCGTAAGTATTACACATTTTAATCTTATTTTGACGGTTTAACTTACGCGGTAGGTATAGTCGAGATACTCGACTATACCTACCGCGTAAGTCGAGATACCGAGCAAAAATTACCGTAAATTATATTGTGTTTGTATGTTACTTCACTACGCGAAAAGGCTCAATAGATTTGGATCAAACTTAAAAGAGATAAAATAACACATATATCGACTTTTACACATATATGCAACTTAAAGGTTAACACATAGTGGTCTACTTGTAGATTAACAAATAGGCTATACAGGTTGTTTGGTAGAGGGACCGACAAACCAAATGAGCGTGTTCGGGGGCCCACTTGGAGAATACAAGTTGGCCAAAAAAAAATCCCCGACACCCCAATTTTTTTTTACTTTTTTTTTGTGAATTTGCTCGTTTTCTCCAATATTGTACCTATTTACCACCATAACATTTGTAAAGTATGTTTTAGACCGGATGTTTTTAGTTTTTACAAATTTTACAAATGTTATGATGGTAAAAAGGTACAATTTCGGAGAAAAAGGGAAAAAATCACAAACAAAAAGTTAAACTTATTGGGGGGTCGGGGATTTTTTTTGGCCAACTTGAATTCTCCAAGTGGGCCCCCGAACACGCTCATTTGGTTTGTCGGTCCCTCTACCAAACACCCTATATAACCGGGAGTACCTAGGGCAATGAACTCGTTATTTAATATGTGTGCAGTGCAGCACAGCACTAAATTTTCAGGAATATAGAACTAAAAGTAACCCGACTGTACATGGCATATGTCTAAAATTAATTTACTTCTTGATGTGCGAGAATACATTGTTTAGTAATGTAGTAGCGAGCTGTCCGGTTGTGTTGTAGCTAGGCAGAAAGCAGAGTTCGACACTCTATAAACTACACTGTGGATTTATTGATTGTTATGAGGCGAAATATTTTTTGCTAGAACTGCTTTGTAGGTTTTGGAATAGACTCGTTGTTTCCGCCATTATATTAAATTTATGATAAATATACCTATTTCTCCGGAAGGTAATAAGGCATGTTGGCATCCCATCCTTCCACTCATGTTCTTGTCTCCTTCGCACACGCTTACTAGATCAATCGCCGTCGCATGCGCCGACTTCAGGAGATAACGCCACGACGGCAGGCTGACAGTTGCTAAATCAGCGCCCAACGAACCGCTCGCATTTTCTTAACATAACTTTGGGTAGCTGTGCACTCACCGCGCTCAGTTTAAACCGATGTAAACGGTTATTTTCGCTTAATCTCACCGATGCCAACAGCCCAGTGACAGTTATGGTGATATGAACATCAGTGATTGACGCAGTGCTTAGACACAGCCGCAATAGGCTCGTGATTTGAACTACCATGATTGCACGTGGCGCGGCCATTTTATAGCTGTCGCTGCATTACCGCTGCACGACGAAGGCATGCTCACACCAGCTGCTTGGGACCCAAGGGAAGAGAAAACCTCACCAACAAAGGTAGGCGTGTGCTTAATACCTATCTTTCTGTGTCCTTCCATCAGCTGCCAACTTGCCTTATAGTGCCATCAATAACTCATACACTCACGCACCGCGAACTAGCCCTAAGAAACAAATACAGTCCACACCCGCTTAGGGTCTCATGATCTCTATTTTTGACCCCACGCACCAGAGTTTTAGAGCTCTGGCCCATTGAGTTACTCCGCTCAATTTACCGCTCATATACCCCCTTGGAGGCGTTCATAATCACTTTGGCACCACCATTTTATGGTCCTTCGAGCCGGATTCATTTTTGACCCGTCTAAAACGGATTCTCCGCTCCGCTTAATAAAGCCTAGATTCGTCTAGACTAAACACCGCTTATAGATCTAGATATTTTCTATCTTCATCCCCGCTTACTAAAGTCTAGATTTGCCTAGACTAAACCTTCGCCTATTAAATATACGTACATAGCTAGCTTCCCCGCTTATCTAGCTTTGTTGTCCTGTTATCAACTTCGCATATTCGCAAACTAAATTCTCATCAAACTTTAATTACCTATATGCTCGCTTATACCTACTTTCTAGGTCTTCCTAGACTTACGTAGCTCTAACGTACGTCTTTATAATCAATGCTATAGTATACGCCTTTACTTCGCTATATAAGTGTTACCTTTATAAATCAATCCTTACGCGTAACATTAAAACTGCCGTAAAATTATATAAATGCGAAAATACGTACCTAATCTGCCTACAGATACAAATCTAAAAATAGCTTTGCTGCTTATTCCGTGCATTGCAAGCTTGTTGCACTCAGCTGATCGGCCGTCAATACATAACTAACTATAGCCGGCTTTGTTATCGCGCTGGCTGATGTACAATATTGTATTTTCCTGCGGGGTTTGCTTGCACATTTAATGCATTTAATTTGTTTGAGTGCTACGAATGGTAATTATATTAATTATTTACGTGCAGTGTGATTCGGAAACAGTTAATTACTAAAACTAATTTGCAATATAATGTTTCTTGATGTTGTTGTTATATTTAATAATTAATGAATACGAGGGTCAAACTGAAAGTTCTTAGAACTGGCCACTTATAAACAATATAATAAAAAAATAATTCTATAATTTGAAAATAGAACTCTTTGCCAATATTACTGAGTATATACTTCATTCATTTGTCATTTGTTTTACGATTTGGCGGCAAATTGAAAATTGTCTGTGTCACGTCAACATGAATTTAACACGAGAAAATTTTCGTGCAATGATTTTTTATGACTTTCGATGTCATTTAAGTCAACAAGAAAGTTATGATAGACTACGATTGGCCTTTCACGATGAAGATCTCGTGCGACTGTTTACAACTGGTTTAATGAGTTTAAACGTGGTCGCACTAATCTCACTGATGATTTACGTGAGGGACGGCCTTCTACGGCGACGACTGAAGATAACATCTGTGTTGTGCGGCGTATGATAGAGACTGACAAAAGAGTGACCTATCAGCAGATTCGGACAAGCTTAGGCATCGGTATGAGTCAAGTGCACAAAATCCTACACGAACATTTAGCGGTCAGGAAGCTTTGCGCCCGGTGGATACCTCATAATTTGACTGAGGCTCAAAAACTCCATCGTGTGGATTGGTGCCGTAAAATGATTGAAAGATTTAACGGAGGTGACTCAAATGCTGTGTTCGACATACTAACAGGTGACGAAAGCTGGATTTACTGTTATGATCCTGAAACCAAAAGACAATCTGCTCAGTGGGTGTTTCCTTTCGAGGAGTTGCCAACTAAAGTGAAGAGAGATCGAAGTGCGGGGAAAAAAATGGTGGCCTCGTTCTTTGGAAGGATAGGTCATTTCGCAACAATTGTGTTAGAGGATCAAAAAACAGTTTCTGCAGAATGGTACACTACCAATTGTTTGCCACTTGTCTTGGAAAAAGTTCGAGAGAAACGACCTCGCAGTAGGATCCTCCTTCACCACGACAACGCCTCATCGCACACCGCCAAGCGAACGATCGACTATTTGGCGACATCAAACGTTGAATTACTGGGTCACCCGCCGTATAGCCCCGACCTCGCGCCTTGTGATTTTTATTTATTTTCAAAAATTAAAGAAAAACTTAAAGGAAAGCGGTTTATGAATGCTGAAGAAGCGGTGGCTGCGTATCGCGATGCCATTGAAGAGACCCCTAAGGACGAGTGGGCAAAGTGCTTTTCCCAGTGGTTCCATCGCATGCAGCGGTGTATTGACGTGAATGGACAATATTTTGAAAAGATATAATAAAACTAATAACTGGCTAATGTAATCAGTTTTTGATTTTCTAAGAACTTTCAGTTTGACCCTCGTATTAATATATTCATTAAATCACCGCTAACCGCTTGTTTACGCATTGCTATTAGAAGCACCCGCACCGCTTAGCTTCGGCCATAATTATTATATATAAAAGGTCACGCCTGTTTCCCGAAGGGGTCGGCAGAGACCGATATTAACGTTTCAGTATCTAAATATATTAAAAAATTATATAGTTAAAACGCGTTATAAATAGGAATTTCCTTTGTGTGGCTTTTTTAGTGAGTGCTTTATATTCAACCGTTAATATGCCGCCACCAAAAAAGGTAGACCCTGAGTCAGACACCAAACAATCTAATGAGGTGATTCTGTTAGAGACAAAACGAGACACACTTTTCGAATTTCTTCAAATAGTGTATGATGCCTCTCAAAGTGCACAAATTAGTGAAGAATGCAAAGAGAACTTCCTGAGTTCTGTTGAGACGATTGAGAACATCCGATCCGAGTTTAAGGAAATCATGGATGAGCTCAATCGTGCGCAACTTAAAATTGATCCTTCTTATAAACCTAACTATAAATCGCTAAACTCATTCGAAGATTTGTACTGTCGTATAAAGCGTGTACTAAAACGCGTTGAACCAAATCCTTCTAAGGTGGATTCGGATTCCGATCAGAAATATTTATTTGATCGTTCAGGTGTACAATGTAGAACACCATCTCTGCCGCCGATTGAGTTGATGTTTTTCAATGGTGATATCCGGAATTGGCCCTTATTTTACGCTGGGTTTAAGTCCATGGTACATGAAAATAAATTACTAACAAACGCACAACGCTTATATTATCTCATAGGAAAACTGTCAAATGCGGCTCGGGCTGTATTTTCGGGCATTACTCCGTCTGCAGCAAATTATGACACGATATTAAAATGCCTCGTTGACAGATATGAGGACACACGCACTCTCGCGTCCACATATTTAGATCAGATGATTAATCTTAAATTAAGCGGCCCTGCTTCGACCGCTAAGTTTCAAACGTTTATCGATCAGTTTGTGACTGCCGCTAACGCATTAAAAAACTTAAATCTCGTTGATTTGACGGATTTTATGTTGTTGCATATAGCATTGAAGAAGTTGGACCAAGAGACAGTACGTGCGTTTGAGTCACAATACCGCGACGTAAATCTACCATCATTCGGTCAGCTGACTGATTTTATTCGGGGACAGTTCAAGATATACCATAACACACAACCTGGTACTTCAACTGCTCCAATTGCAACACGAAGCGCAAATAAACCGCGAAGTCATGTACCCAACCCGCAAGCTTACGTAGCCGTTTCGGCTTCTCCCAAGAAATGTCTTTGTGACAATTTTGTACATGACCACTTCTTTAAGTGTCCTAGGTTTAATGATCTGACACCTTCCGCTCGATTTAAATGTGTCAAGGAGCACAACGCATGCATTAATTGCCTCAGCTTAAAACATAAAACTCGTGAATGTAACTCTACTCTCAAATGTCGAAGTTGCCACCTCAGACATCATACCTTATTGCATTTCAATAAGGAAAACAATCAAACCGTATCGGATACACGTGAAAATCCGATAGCGTGCTTGTCAGGTATTGAACCCGCAGAACTACGAAGCGCTCGAACGCCTGCTCGCAACACGAACGTCTCATCTAGCGTGTCTCACCCGCCCGCTCATATTCGTGATAATGTGTCGTCGCTGCATACGTCAATTGCTTTGCCAAGCGCTGCGAGTGGAAATTGCAACGCGCGCATAACGAGGCCTTCAACGATACTGTTGTCAACCGCACAAGTCTTAATCTATGACCGAGCAGGTCGGGCCCATTTAGTCAAATGTTTACTGGACTCTGCGTCGGAGCGTAGCTTCGCCACTAGTGAATGCTGCGCGCGCATAGGATTGGATTGCAATGAAGAGACTCAAATGATTGTTCGTGGGTTCGGTGGTTCCGAGAAGAGTGTGAGGGGTTCTGTAAGCTTTAAATTTTTTTCGCGATTTTCATCAAATGTTCATTTTGACGTATCGGCGCTTGTAGTTGACCGTATCACGGATAACTTACCTTCAGTTCCCGTGGACATATCAGCGATCACTCACATTCGTTCGCTCCCGCTTGCAGACAGTACGTTCGCTACGCCCTCCGAGGTTGACGTGCTGCTCGGTGCAGATATATTTCCTCACCTGTTGGTGCCGGGTTCGGTGCATCATTTAACTGATGGAATGCCGCCCGCTATAGAAACTGTTTTAGGTTTCATAATTATGGGTTCAGCCCCCATTTTAATACCTAAACATACCAACTTAAAGTCGACATCGACATGTTGTGCTGTGGCCGAACAGTCCTTGGATCAACTGCTTAAAAGGTTCTGGGAACTCGAAGAGATTGTCGGTCCGCCCGTCCGCAGTCGAAATGATTTGGAATGTGAGAATCAATTTTGCGCCACTACTACGCGCGATGTTAGTGGTAGGTACACCGTCGCCTTACCGTTGTAACAACCCAATTTTAATTTTTTAATCTAATAATTCGTTTTGTTTTGGCCAATGATCGTCTAGTCTAGGAGGACCCTAACACTGTGTACCGCTGCTGTAACCTTGCTCTTTTCGGAAAGAATTGAAACAGAGAAAACTATTCAGAACTATAGATGCCTAGAGAAACCAAAAGCAACGCCTAGGTATTCTGATATTACGATGGATAACCTACTACTACATTACTGAACTGCTAGCTGATAACGAAAAATTGCGATGAACATACTAGATTGCAAATACTTAGTTCTTACAGACTGACTGACTGAGCTGATCCTAGATTTCTAGCTTATGTACTTGATTTGACTTCTAGTCGTGGAAGATATTAATCATCAATATAAGTTTCTGAATTAAAGGTCTATGTTATTTGACCATAGAACATAGAAATAGTAGGTTATTTGCAAGTTTTCTATATAATTATTAGCTTGCAAAACTACCTGTTATATCTGATAAATCAGTTTTGATTAGTGAAATAATATATAAACAACTCCATTAAATAATATCAGATATTTGCATGATATTCGTTATTATTAATAACAGTTATAAACCTGTTAATTATATAACTAACTTTCTTTATAGATTTATGTTTGTTGCTATGAACATTTAGCTGTTGATAAGATTGATATAATCTCTTACAGACTAAATGTCTCTATAATATATACTATTTGTTTCGTTTATGAAAACTGCTAGGAAATAAATAACAAAAGTAAAGTAAAACCTCGCTTTATATGCGCTTTAGAAATCTTTTGTGATCAGTAGCTACTACGCTGATTATCCAATTCCTTTAGATAAATATTATCAGCCACTATTCCCTGAATAGTTCAATTGTTCAAGTTTAATCATTTACTTGTTTACTGAAGCAATATATGGGAAATAATATCAGTGACTTAGAGAAATCTCTAGACCCTTGTTTGTGGTTTACAAGAATTCTCAAGGTGCTGCATTGCTTGACCAAGTTTGATAAGATTTACCACATACATAAATCTCCTTTTTATACGAGATTGCTATACTTAGATTACTAGTGTTTTACATGACATGCCATCTATTGAACCATTGTAGGAAAAGCAATTATTTTAAATACTTAAGTATTAGCAGAATCTTTGTTGTATTGGTTAGCTCAATACTAGCAGCCATATATTTATTATGATGATTATTATAATAGTTAGCTTTACTTTGCCGAGTAAATTATTGATAGATATCTCTACAATTTAAAGATATAATATATTTTATTAATTTTCATATTGTAAGTAATTAGTTTGATTTTTTTAGATTTGCCGTAGAATTCTAGATTTATTATGATTTAGGAAGTACGATTCTTGGCATGTTCAAGGCTTACAACTCGAATGCTGGATTAAGAGCTGCTCTTTACTGTGACACAAATGTTCTCCATCATGCCAAGAACCTCTTCTATTTACCCCAAAATTAGTAAGGCCTTACTAAGTCCGTTTGGTAGTTTTCCAAATGTAGAGTTTGCGTCTATAAGCGATTATAATCTTATTTATCTCTTCTTAATATTATTATTTATCTTTATGAATTATCATTTGATTCTAAATATTACATTTGATACTTTCAGCAAATAATTCAATTGCTATAATTTATTACCGCATTCTCATGCTAGAATCAGAGTTGACAATCTAGCCCAAACTCGATTCATTAGCAAATATATAACATATTATTGCAACAAATACATTACATTTCGTTTGAACTAATATTTCTATATTCCTTTGCAGGCAAATATTTCTGTATTCCTTACTTTATACTGATTAAATATATATTTATTTTGACATTTTTATTTCGTAGTTAGTCTTTAGTTTCTAAGTCTAGCATACCAATAGATTGTATTGATATGACGAATTCATTATAGAAACCTACGTCTCTAGTGGTAGACACCACTAGCGCGTGAATTTACTTATTTGCTCCCGATTGAACCATCACGAAGTTAATGTATAACCCGGTAAACAAAAATACTAGACCTAGACCTACTTCGGTCCTAAATAAATTCATAGTCTGCTAAAGTGTGTGTAAGTCCCCAACAATCCCCCCAAAGTTAATTGCGCATGAGCTTTCATCCCCCTGATAGGATGGCTCAAGTTTGATCCCTAACTAGCCTCTAAAGTTCGGTGCCAAGCCGAGAATCGAACCTATGGCCCCTAGGGTGTCCAACTCCACGCACGGAAATAGTCGCGCGACTATACCGCTATAGCCGAAGCTATGGAAGGCTGCAGAGCGACGTTCTAGTATGAGAGGAAATAAATACATATAATACATAGAAGACACTTCCACTGGAATATTCTTTCCAATCGAAGTGAGGAGCAGTTAATCGTACCCATTGCAATAGGTTAAAGCGATTGTTGGCTCGCTCCCAAAAGTGTCCAACTCTAAGGATTGGGCGTTCCCTATCGAGGTGGATCTTAGTTGTCACCGTGAGGTATCCAACCCACGTCCGGAACCATGTCCGTAGCAGAATATATTACCTCACGGAAGTTCGAGAATTTAATAAGCATTTTCTCGGTCTTTCTACTGCTTATATACTTTCTCGAACTTGACAGTGACGCCGATTTGAGGCCGATAGGTATCCAATCAATGCCCTTTCTATCGGCGTCAAAACGGCTTCAGATCCACCTCAGCCAATCTGTGCCCTCCAGCGCATTCCTATTCTAATTTCAAAATCTCATCAAAATCCGCTCATGACAACACATATTTTGAATTTCGTATGACGCCGATCAGAGGTACGTAGATCCAATCAAAGCCCTTTCTATCGGCGTCAGATCGGCGTCAATACTCATTTGTTTTAGGGTTCATCTTGATGAAGCAAACTCAAATACACGGACACATAACGAAAATGTGTTCCTCACATTACCTTTGTATGATTTGAAATATCAATGCTGCTTATTTTCATGGTAATTTTATTAATTTTACTTATAACTTTTATGTATTTAAAGGATTACTCAACATTTCCTTTTCCTTGAAGTAACTTATCAGTTCTGTTTGAACAATTGATTTAAATGGTTAATACATAGAATATCTTGATATCTGAAATATTCTATGCTGCTTATCATTTTCAGTAAGTATAGTCTTGCTATAAGAAATACCTATCATCTAAATCTCAACATTACACATTAACGCTTTCTTCTACTTTTGAGTGTCTAAATTTCATCAATATTTGTTCATAGCAAGATACTTTTTAAATATTTGTGAATGGTGACGGAATCCTCATCCAGAGCCTGTTCCGTTACAGCCAACCCCCAAAATTTACGCAGGTTCTCATAATTTACCGAAGGAAATTTTCCCATCCTCCATATATTCAACTTCACAAATATAGTCCCACCAAAACTGAACGTGTGCTTATCCTAATTTGTTAAAATTCGTTTTCAAACAAGGATATGAGTACGTGAACTCACTAGTGGAGTGTATTTAAAAGACCGAGTTAAAAATAAATTTACTGTAAGGGTTGATATATCCGATCTTAATGTCTCCTCCATGAGTAAAAATGACTTCTCACAAGGACAATCTGAAATAACGAAAGGGAACTAGTATTGTGCCAAATTGTGCACCTAGTCAATTCGAATAATTCAGCATACGTGCTACCACCCAAACCAATTTTTCGTTTGGGATCGAGTATGTGGAGTAGAACCTACGCCACCCTCTATTACTCCAGATCTCGTTAATAGCTAACAAGCAATAATTCTCCATGGCTGATACATCCCTCTTCAAATCAAACCAAACAAGCAACCGCCTAATAACTCGGTGAATGTAAGTGTAATGGCTAAACATTGGCTACCTGTAAAGTACGAACTCTTTATGGAATAATTCAGTTGTAAATACTGATGTGGTGTCTTCTGACCTAAACCTATCTCCAATTTGTACTCCATAAATCATTCGTTGAATAGTGTGTGTCTGTCTGAAAACAAAACTTAACAAATCGACTCCAGTCGGTATTGTCGATTCATAGAGGCCCTCAATAAAATTCAATACTAACTCTGCCACTCGCATCTCTCCCTGGGATCCCTTTATTCCATTCATCTCCTTCCATTCCTTTAATTATAGCTTAAATCTTTCTTCTCTTACATTGCCCTACATACCGCCTAAATAAACCTTCAATCCTTTTGTCTGGAGTCTACGAATAAGTTCTCACAATAAATCGTATTTACCAAATGAAATTTCTGACTTTTATTTCTATATGCCCCTTTACATTATAAGTTTTTTTTAAACCCTATGTCAAAAATAAAATAGGAAAAGCTGTAACAAAACCCGCCCTGATGAGGTTTACGCCCGCTCTTTATTAAATGATTGTAACATCTTTGTTTAATTATAATAAACTTTTATTAAATATTGTAACAAAGTTTTATTAAATAATGCTGTACCTTGGTATCTTTATTTTTTTTTGTTTTTCTAATGTTTCTTATATAATAATTTGAAGTAAATCCTCAAAATTGTGATTCTCATTATCAACAATGTTTACCTTGTATATGTTATTCTGTCTGAGCTTGAATCACCCACTTTCACAATTGCAAAATGCACGACTTTTCATGAAATAATCGTTTCGCAATAATAATGTTAAATATTATTTAATTATCAATCAATACCTGAAACCGATTTTTATAAAACTCTTAACTATCTGATTACTATTATATCTTATATTATTATATATCAACGACAATAACAATCCTGTTTTTACAAATCCTTTCTATAACTTATTTAACCAACGCATTCACCTAAGACAACCTTGTGTCTTTCTATCAATAATCTTCATTGGCGCACAGAGCATCTTCAAAATCAGCTCAGTAGATCAGTCTGAATAAAATAACAACTCGACATACCTAACTCTAACCAAATCATTCGCTTTTACATGTACTGTCTACCGCAATCCTCCAAACATGTTTTTATGTCATTTCCATTGTCTACATAACTATGTACCTTCTTACATAATTTTTTTTAGTTATATATGTACCAAAATATTTACTCAAAGGCTCAAAAACGTGACTCTAGAAAAAGCTGCACAGTATTTTCCTTCTGCTATAACTTTTGATTTCCGGTTTTGAAACTAGGTTATTAATAATGTATCCCTATGATAGTTACCTTCCTAAATTTCTGACATTATTCCTTTCCATGAACAATTGCATCACCCTTTCCTGTTCGATACAAATTAAACCCGACTAATTATGAAGGTAATCTGTCAATTATAGATACTTCGTTCCAACAGGATATACCTACAATAATCCTTCATTCTCCCTCTACATGCTACTCATAAATATAAAAAGAAACTCGCTACGACGGTTTATTTAGTTAGCAGGGAAATGCCCTATAAACATAAACAATATTCTATTTACCTTTTCTTTTGCTTTTATTAACGCCACCTATCGCTTGTTGTCAATATTATACGCAAACGTCAAACACACGAATGTCTCTCTCTTTTTTATTCCATTTCTTGATCTCTACTACCGATAACTATTTGGTCTTTTCTTTAATGTAATCCATAAATTACAATTTATTACGCTAATCAATAATAACACTCTAATACTAACAGCTCCATAGTGACTACAATATAATAAACAGTCCAACACACCCCTGTGCTCAGCTTTCCCCATTTTCCCCTTTCTTCGGACTATAGTTATCTATCAACCAAACTAACGACACGCCGTGAATTAGAATACTCAAACAATAGATGAGGACTAATAATAGGTTTAGGTAATAAAAGGTTTTAATAGGTTTAGGTCTCAGAAGAACTAGTAAACTAGTGGTATCCCGTAACTTGAACTTGCGATGTAGGTATACTGAGTAATAATGTAATTTTCTACCCAATATTTTTTCCCTGAAAATTATCGATTAGAAAGATATAGATGTAATACCTATCTATTAAATTTTCGCAAGCCTTTACTAGGATTAATTTATTTATTAATTAGATTATTACAAGGATATAAAAGGGTAATTTGTTTATATTTCTATAACCCCAAATCCCAACAAATGAAAAAAACAAGATATTTCGAATATTTCTATGCTCGACGTTTGCTGAAATATGACTAGATTGATAACGGTCTATAACTAAAAGTTATAGTGATAGTTAAGTACCTAATAAATTGAGGACTCTAAACGGAATTTATATTTAATTTAATTTCAAATGTACGAGTACAAGCAAAAGAACATAGTTGTGTTTATTTCCATTTATCTTTGTAATTTCCAACCCCCATCTTCTACAACCTTCGTAATCCAATTGCATCAAACCTTGCAAGTAATCAATTAGTGAATCGCAGATTAAATTTTATTTTTCAATTCTTTTGTAATATTCCGAAGATCTCTTCTATTTCTATTTCTCTATCCACATATTTGCTATTACGAGATCATGTGTACGCTGTGCTGTCACTGCGTGGTTACTCAAATTATTCAAATCTCTTTGTCATTTCCCTAGCTACATCTTTCATTAATTTCAAAGCAAAAATCAACACGACTGTCCTCGAATAACCCTGCACTATTGTATGCGTCTCGGCTATTAATGTACAGAAATCCTTAAACTTTGTCATGTGTGATAATGTGTTTGATTTTGAATAAAATTTTTGATCATCACGTCATTATCATAACTATACCTACTATATCTGCCAATGTCTTTGTAACGCATTACTGAAAGATATCACTCAAAGTATCCCATTACGATTATTAAGTCGATACGAAATTTTAAGTCATAACGAAGTCGCTCCGTGCTATTTTACAACCATATTGCGGTCGCATTACAACAACTAAACTTTTAAGTAATTTTTTATATTACGATCACTACCCAAATTTCACTTCTATATAGCGACCCTAAATTTCTGTGATTGTCTTTTATTACTTCCTTTTTTTTTCCCTAAATAAAATATAAACCTCAAATACCTACAAAGTATTGTTATTACGTTTGCGCTTTTATAGACTTCTTGATCACAGAATCTCAAATAGCCATGGACATTTTGTTGACCACAGGTAAGTTCTTATTCCATCTTATACCTAATCATACCGTTTATTATATCTATAATAATATATAACTTTAGCATTTAAACTATAGGTATAGTAATTAAACCTCAAACATGAATTCTATTTGTTACGAACTCTTTGGATATACACGTATGTGCTTATGACAGATAGTTAAATATGTCGCTGTCAAAATAAAGGAAACAACGTCAAAAATATGATTTTCGTAAATTCTATGCACGTTCGCTGAACTCTAATTGTAATTATACTGTAACTCTATTTATCGTAGCATTTATTTACGTTTATCTTTGCAGTGTCCATGACGAAATCACTTCAATTTGCGAACAAATGTAGGCAGCGCATGCACGATACATTTGCCCAACAACTCCGATTGATATTCAACAACTAGTTATACCTACATATTATTATATACATAGGCGTACATATTCCTACGAAACTACACTCCAGCTATCTGGCAAGGTATGTATGTATAGTGTTATTTAGACTTGTTCATCTCTGCTTTGCTCCAACCAAACATCCTTTTTCCCTGTTCATATCTACATACTTCCTACAGATTATACCTACATAGAAATTACCAGTGTATTATGAACATACTTATCGTATTTTGTTACAACTGAACTTTTCATATTACATTACCTAGCTATGTCGTCAAACTCTTTGCAGGCAAATAATCCAAACAACATGACTCAACATTGATTTCCTAGTTCCATACCCACCATATACCATAAACACCTCCCTTTTATATAGATTCCAATAAACATCTATAAAATACCTAGGCATTATTCACCAGAACTCTTCTTTACGTGATACTATAGTAAAACGTAGTGTTTATATTCTCTTTACACTTTGACAGCAAGCTCTCAGTACCACAATCAAAAAGTTTCTTTGCTTTTACAAAGAACTCTTTTGTGTTTACCTTTCTGTAAAATTCTGTAGCCTAGGTAACCTAAATGTTGATTGTCATGTCATTTTGATTGATTTTATTATTGCTAACACATTTCTTTTTCTACCTTTGTTTATTTATTCCATAGCAATTTTAAGATAGGTACCTATTTGCTGTGAACAAAGCTACCGTTGATTTTCTCATATTTCGACGCGCCCTGATATACAAACTTCGGTTAGTTTTAGATTATTGAGGAAATAACTGATTCTATATTCTACTCGTTATATGTTTATGTATATTTTATAGTTTTCCATGAATTCTAGATCCCTGCCTGCCGACTGTGGTATTGCTATAAACCACAGTGAAACCTGACAAGCTCTACAGTTCACATAACCCACTCATCATTGATTGGTAGGTACGCAAGTTTCGATATTTATTTAGTTAGTATCCTAAAAAATATTTTCTAGGTACTAATATTACAAACACGACGTTGGTACGTAAGAATGAATGTTTGCTTCACCATCCCTCTTAAACAGCTGCGCCAATTTTGATGAAAATTGTTACGAAAGTAGATGTAGCTTTGAATTTACATATTATAAAATACTCTTCCTCATCATTATCATCTTTATCCTAACAAGGTACCTAGGTACTAGTATTATAAACGCAAATGCTGGTATGTCTGAATGAATGTTTATTACATCAGTCCTGGCTGGACTAATTTTGATGAGATTTGGTATAAAAATAGATGATACTAGATTTACGCATAGATAACTTTTTATCATCACCACCATCATCAGCTATCTCCATGCGGGTACATCCGCGACCGCAAACAGTAATATATAAAATTAACGTTTGTATATTTGTCTGTTGTTCTGTAATAATCTCTCACTTAATTAAATGAATTCCACGATTCCTACGATTTTCATGGCATAGAACCGGGTTTTTTATATTTAATGTTAAATGGCATAAACTCTTACATAGTTTCTACTATTATTCACAAACCGAAATTCACGATGTATACTGAGTTCAGATTAAAATTTAAGGTTGTGTATATACTTTGCGCGTACTACTTACATGTCATTTATGTTACATAAGAACATATATACATACATAACTATTAACATTCAAACAATTATTATTGTGCCCTAAATAAAAAGTTTCCTTATTCACTTTGATTTACATAATGTTTGTTTTTTTTTTTCCATTATTTTTAATTTAGATGATAACCCGGCTTTGCTCACCATTCCCTAATTTTCCCTATTATATTTGCAGATCTCGTCAAGACGCACTACTCGACCAGCCGCTTCGCCCCAAAGCTTCTGAAATCCGGCGCTCCTCTTCAGCCTGCCTACATTGTCAAACTTTACCAGCTTCATTCCGAAGACTCATCACTACCTAGCTATAATATTGGTTTTTTATACTTAAATTCGGCGCTTACTATGTTTATCTATTAAATCTGCATAACGTTGATTTATTTAACCTTTACGAATAACTATACAACCATCTGACTTGTCTATAAGAATTTTCACAACGCTAAGCATCTAAATGGGAAATTCAACCCCCCAATGTTACGACTAAACATATTTCTACAAAACTTCTAACAAGACTTATCATCGCTCAATTAAAGTTGCGCAACTTTGCATTTTATTGTAATCCTATTTATTTCCTTCGCAAATGCAATAGAAGTAATTACGTATGTAGATTTTTACTATCATTTAATTACCATAAATTTCATCGAACAAAAAGGTAAGCCATTTATTAATATTCACACATTTTTATATTCTTAATACTTCCGAACATAACAAACACCGATTATATACAGACATGTCCACGATCTGCGCTGTATTTTGCTGGTTACAAATGTAATCCTTGTGATGCAAATGCAGCGACGGCACTTTCAACATGTTAGAAACTCTCTTCCTTTCCTAACACTATACAAGAACTCTTTCAGTACTCTATAACGCAATTCTTGGCTCCCAAGTGAGTTTCATAAGTCGTTCGATACTAAAAGTGTTCTTAAAACCTTCGGGTCACTTTGAGTAGAGTTCGATACTGACTATTTACCGTGTGCTTCCAGGAGAGTATCCTAGTCGTAAACACAACACGCAATCTGCCTTTCGAATGATAAGTGTACTTCTGGATTCTAGAGATCGACTATGGGGTACACGTAAATGACAAAGGTAGTTGCAGACTTTACATACATGAAACTTGCATACAACTTATCTTTCCCTGAATATCATTTAAGCGCTTCGTAGTAATCAGTATTTTAGTAATATTCCTAAAAAAACATATCCGGCTTATTTATTTCTTAGTTTATTGTAGAAATCTACTACTGTAGCCTAGAACAACAACATCATCACCTCATTATAGTATCCGTTGACTACCTATTTAGCCCTTTAAAAATCACCTATTGCAATAGCATCTCTGTTTCAATAAAATCCTATCCATTTCACGCCAACAAATTGTGCGGTTGACCGCAACTAATTCCTAGTAAAACTTCCGTAGTAACGTTATTCCAATCCTGGTCACGGCACCAAATTGTAACAACCCAATTTTAATTTTTTAATCTAATAATTCGTTTTGTTTTGGCCAATGATCGTCTAGTCTAGGAGGACCCTAACACTGTGTACCGCTGCTGTAACCTTGCTCTTTTCGGAAAGAATTGAAACAGAGAAAACTATTCAGAACTATAGATGCCTAGAGAAACCAAAAGCAACGCCTAGGTATTCTGATATTACGATGGATAACCTACTACTACATTACTGAACTGCTAGCTGATAACGAAAAATTGCGATGAACATACTAGATTGCAAATACTTAGTTCTTACAGACTGACTGACTGAGCTGATCCTAGATTTCTAGCTTATGTACTTGATTTGACTTCTAGTCGTGGAAGATATTAATCATCAATATAAGTTTCTGAATTAAAGGTCTATGTTATTTGACCATAGAACATAGAAATAGTAGGTTATTTGCAAGTTTTCTATATAATTATTAGCTTGCAAAACTACCTGTTATATCTGATAAATCAGTTTTGATTAGTGAAATAATATATAAACAACTCCATTAAATAATATCAGATATTTGCATGATATTCGTTATTATTAATAACAGTTATAAACCTGTTAATTATATAACTAACTTTCTTTATAGATTTATGTTTGTTGCTATGAACATTTAGCTGTTGATAAGATTGATATAATCTCTTACAGACTAAATGTCTCTATAATATATACTATTTGTTTCGTTTATGAAAACTGCTAGGAAATAAATAACAAAAGTAAAGTAAAACCTCGCTTTATATGCGCTTTAGAAATCTTTTGTGATCAGTAGCTACTACGCTGATTATCCAATTCCTTTAGATAAATATTATCAGCCACTATTCCCTGAATAGTTCAATTGTTCAAGTTTAATCATTTACTTGTTTACTGAAGCAATATATGGGAAATAATATCAGTGACTTAGAGAAATCTCTAGACCCTTGTTTGTGGTTTACAAGAATTCTCAAGGTGCTGCATTGCTTGACCAAGTTTGATAAGATTTACCACATACATAAATCTCCTTTTTATACGAGATTGCTATACTTAGATTACTAGTGTTTTACATGACATGCCATCTATTGAACCATTGTAGGAAAAGCAATTATTTTAAATACTTAAGTATTAGCAGAATCTTTGTTGTATTGGTTAGCTCAATACTAGCAGCCATATATTTATTATGATGATTATTATAATAGTTAGCTTTACTTTGCCGAGTAAATTATTGATAGATATCTCTACAATTTAAAGATATAATATATTTTATTAATTTTCATATTGTAAGTAATTAGTTTGATTTTTTTAGATTTGCCGTAGAATTCTAGATTTATTATGATTTAGGAAGTACGATTCTTGGCATGTTCAAGGCTTACAACTCGAATGCTGGATTAAGAGCTGCTCTTTACTGTGACACAAATGTTCTCCATCATGCCAAGAACCTCTTCTATTTACCCCAAAATTAGTAAGGCCTTACTAAGTCCGTTTGGTAGTTTTCCAAATGTAGAGTTTGCGTCTATAAGCGATTATAATCTTATTTATCTCTTCTTAATATTATTATTTATCTTTATGAATTATCATTTGATTCTAAATATTACATTTGATACTTTCAGCAAATAATTCAATTGCTATAATTTATTACCGCATTCTCATGCTAGAATCAGAGTTGACAATCTAGCCCAAACTCGATTCATTAGCAAATATATAACATATTATTGCAACAAATACATTACATTTCGTTTGAACTAATATTTCTATATTCCTTTGCAGGCAAATATTTCTGTATTCCTTACTTTATACTGATTAAATATATATTTATTTTGACATTTTTATTTCGTAGTTAGTCTTTAGTTTCTAAGTCTAGCATACCAATAGATTGTATTGATATGACGAATTCATTATAGAAACCTACGTCTCTAGTGGTAGACACCACTAGCGCGTGAATTTACTTATTTGCTCCCGATTGAACCATCACGAAGTTAATGTATAACCCGGTAAACAAAAATACTAGACCTAGACCTACTTCGGTCCTAAATAAATTCATAGTCTGCTAAAGTGTGTGTAAGTCCCCAACAATCCCCCCAAAGTTAATTGCGCATGAGCTTTCATCCCCCTGATAGGATGGCTCAAGTTTGATCCCTAACTAGCCTCTAAAGTTCGGTGCCAAGCCGAGAATCGAACCTATGGCCCCTAGGGTGTCCAACTCCACGCACGGAAATAGTCGCGCGACTATACCGCTATAGCCGAAGCTATGGAAGGCTGCAGAGCGACGTTCTAGTATGAGAGGAAATAAATACATATAATACATAGAAGACACTTCCACTGGAATATTCTTTCCAATCGAAGTGAGGAGCAGTTAATCGTACCCATTGCAATAGGTTAAAGCGATTGTTGGCTCGCTCCCAAAAGTGTCCAACTCTAAGGATTGGGCGTTCCCTATCGAGGTGGATCTTAGTTGTCACCGTGAGGTATCCAACCCACGTCCGGAACCATGTCCGTAGCAGAATATATTACCTCACGGAAGTTCGAGAATTTAATAAGCATTTTCTCGGTCTTTCTACTGCTTATATACTTTCTCGAACTTGACAGTGACGCCGATTTGAGGCCGATAGGTATCCAATCAATGCCCTTTCTATCGGCGTCAAAACGGCTTCAGATCCACCTCAGCCAATCTGTGCCCTCCAGCGCATTCCTATTCTAATTTCAAAATCTCATCAAAATCCGCTCATGACAACACATATTTTGAATTTCGTATGACGCCGATCAGAGGTACGTAGATCCAATCAAAGCCCTTTCTATCGGCGTCAGATCGGCGTCAATACTCATTTGTTTTAGGGTTCATCTTGATGAAGCAAACTCAAATACACGGACACATAACGAAAATGTGTTCCTCACATTACCTTTGTATGATTTGAAATATCAATGCTGCTTATTTTCATGGTAATTTTATTAATTTTACTTATAACTTTTATGTATTTAAAGGATTACTCAACATTTCCTTTTCCTTGAAGTAACTTATCAGTTCTGTTTGAACAATTGATTTAAATGGTTAATACATAGAATATCTTGATATCTGAAATATTCTATGCTGCTTATCATTTTCAGTAAGTATAGTCTTGCTATAAGAAATACCTATCATCTAAATCTCAACATTACACATTAACGCTTTCTTCTACTTTTGAGTGTCTAAATTTCATCAATATTTGTTCATAGCAAGATACTTTTTAAATATTTGTGAATGGTGACGGAATCCTCATCCAGAGCCTGTTCCGTTACACCGTTTAGTGACGATGTATATAAGTTAAGGGATTCATTCTCAACCGCACATAGACGCTTTCTGTGTTTAGAACGAAAGCTGGAATCGTCAAGTTCACTGCGCGCTGCCTATGACGATATCATTCGTGAAAACGTCAGTAAGGGTTATATAACAGAAATAGGACCAATTAATAATATCTCTCCCGCCGCATCCTATTTCGTTCCGCATCATGGCGTGCAACGTGAAGACAAGACTACCACCAAATTACGAATGGTGTTGGACTCCAGCTGTAAGACCAGCACAGGATTATCATTAAATGATGTACTGCATTCAGGCCCTAACCTACAGGGTGATCTGAATTGCATATTATTAAATTTCCGCCTTTTTGAGATCGCTATTGCCGCAGATTGTCGGCTGATGTTTTTACAGGTCGGTATGCGCGAAACTGACCGCAAATTCCAGCGCATACTTTTCCGGTTTCATCCGCAAGATCCTATTTCGGTTTTCCAATTTAACCGTGTTTGTTTCGGTATGAAGTCCAGTGTATTTCACGCCGTACGCGTTGTTCATCAGCTGATCGCTGATGAAGGAGACAGATTCCCTACAGCAGCCGCAATCGCATCCAGTTCGATGTACATGGATGATGTATGCTTCAGCATCATGGCGAATGACTCATCGCAGACAATTGAAACCGTCGCTATAGCGGCCTGTACGGAACTTATTGATTTGTTTAAGTGTGGTCAATTTGACCTCGTCAAATGGACCAGCAACTCCTCCGCAGTTCTAAATGCCATCCCCGCATCACATCGCGCCTCTTCTGAATTCGAGATAGACCGAAGCGCCATACCGCATAAAATACTCGGCACTCATTGGGACAGATCTGATGACGTCTTCAATTTCAGGGTTGCCGCACCCGAATCAGGGTGCACCAAACGCATTATATTATCTGCTGTTGCGCGCTTGTGGGATAATCTGGGCTTAGTGGCTCCCGTCATATTGTACGCCAAGCTTCTCATCCAGGAACTTTGGCTTTTGAAATGTGACTGGGATGACGCACCTCCCAGACGCATCGCGACCTTGTGGTCTCAGTTTTGCAGTGAACTGCCTTCACTCAATGACATACGTATACCGCGACATTTAGGGATTGTTCAAGGTTGTGTGGCTAACCTGATCGGGTTTGCCGATGCTAGCGCGCGTGCCTACGGTGGAGTAATTTACCTACAGGTTGTCGTTGGAGACAGCAGGACCATTAGGCTCGTGTGCTCAAAGTCCAAGGTTGCGCCACTTAAAACCGTATCAATCGCCAGGTTAGAGCTATGTGCTGCAGTTCTTCTGTCAAAGCTGATGCGAAAGGTTTTGGATAATTTCGAACCGCGCTACAAGATTTCCAATGTTACCGCCTTTACTGACTCAAAGGTTGCTCTTTGTTGGATCAACTCTTCCCCACACCGATGGCAGACATTTGTCGCAAACCGCGTCGTCCAAATTATCGACAACATTCCCGCTAGCTGTTTCTACTTTTCAGCAGGAACTGACAACCCCGCAGACTGCCTATCACGTGGCCTATCCCCCGCTCTATTACTTAGCCATCCGCTGTGGTTTTCAGGCCCGCCGTGGGCTATTAAGGATATCGCAGAGTGGCCAATCGCGGAGTTCAATCAAGATGACGTCGGTGAAGTACCAGAGCTAAAATCACATGTACACGCTGTGACAGTGCCAGCATCTGAATCTCTAATCTACGCGCTTGCCCATCGTATATCTTCTTGGTCAAAGTTACTACGAATAGTAGTATTTGTTTACCGATTCTTAAAATTGTTGCCACGCGGACCTGTTACTCGATTTGACTTGGAATTTGCTGAAGAGAAGGTTATTCTCGTATTACAACGAGTCCACTTTTCTGAAGACATAAGTAAATTGGAAACCAGTCAAATTTGTTCGCCCGCATTGCAAAGATTGAAACCATTTTTAGACAAAAATGGCATAATCCGCGTCGGTGGCCGTTTATCGAACGCTGCCATTGATTATTCGCAGAAGCACCCGTGCGTGCTACCCAGACATGACAACGTTGTCGACATGATAGTTGACGCTTATCATAGAAAGCACTTACATGCTGGTCCAGAACTGCTGATGTCCTTACTCAGGCGTCAGTACTGGATACTTGCCGCACGGCGAGTTATTCGCCACCGCATTCACAAATGTAATACTTGCTTCAGAGCGAAGCCGCGTCCATCTTACCCAATGATGGCAGACTTGCCTGCATATCGTGTTAACCAGGTGGAAAAGGCGTTTTTGCATACCGGCTGCGATTATGCAGGACCCTTACAATACACGCCCATGCGCGGTAGAGGAGTCAAAAGCCGCAAGGCATGGCTTTGTATATTCACGTGCCTTACAACGCGCTGCTTGCACATTGAGATAGCCTCAGACTTGAGCACTGTGAGTTTCCTTGCTGCGTTGAAGCGTTTTATTTCCCGCCGCGGTCCTGTTCTCTGTCTCTATACAGACAACGCCACGAACTTCATAGGCTGCCGGTCGTACTTGCGCGACCTTTACAAGTTTCTGGATGACTTCCGCCCACACTTTGAACATGAGCTTGTGGAGAATCGCATCGATTCCAAACAGATCCCACCTTTAAGTCCCCACTGGGGCGGCGCATGGGAATCAATGGTGAAGGTTGTGAAGTCTCATCTGTTCAAGGTCGTGGGCCAGCAGATACTTTCATATGAAGAGCTGCTAACCGTATTAGCTCAAGTCGAAGCGCTTATAAATTCGCGTCCACTAACCGCACTGAGCAGCGATCCTGCTGAGCCATCGGCACTCACGCCGGCGCACTTTCTTCATACCGCACCTCTTTTTTCACTACCCGCGCCTCACGCAACGGCATCTAACTTACGCGAACGGCATTCGTTATTAGATAGCATGGTCCAGTCGTTCTGGCAGCGGTGGAGGCTAGAGTATTTGCATCAATTGCAAGCTCGGACCAAGTGGTCTACGCCCTCCACTCCGATATCTATCCGATACTCCGTGTCCTTCCATCAGCTGCCAACTTGCCTTATAGTGCCATCAATAACTCATACACTCACGCACCGCGAACTAGCCCTAAGAAACAAATACAGTCCACACCCGCTTAGGGTCTCATGATCTCTATTTTTGACCCCACGCACCAGAGTTTTAGAGCTCTGGCCCATTGAGTTACTCCGCTCAATTTACCGCTCATATACCCCCTTGGAGGCGTTCATAATCACTTTGGCGCCACCACTCGTTAAACTCAATTAACGTGGACTTACACGTTTTTTTCTATAGTATTTGACAATTGTTTTAGATTCTTCTTCTTATTTATCGATTCCTCATGACTGAGGGTCGTGACATCACTACATGAGACAAGTACAATTTCAAAAGTTTGATACCGACTTCCATTCTATTCAGTTATTGGAGTGTAACTCAAAAGCTACTCGATCGAATTCAATAAAATTCAAAATGACACTTAGTTCTTAGTTATTTTTCTTTTTTTTCTGAAACAATGAATACGTAACGTAAAACATAGAAACTTAGAACTTAGTTGTTAGTTATTTTTCTTTTTTTTCAGAAACAATGAATACGTAACGTAAAACATAGAAACATACTTGGTACTTGGTACTTGGTGGGCTGGCTCTTTTCCGCAACCAGGCCGCTGTGGCGCGGCCCATTTTGCGTGATAGCCGGGTGTCACTGATCAGTCCAGCCACCCGGTGTCGCCCAGGAAAGCCAGCAGCTCCTTCGGCTTGGCGCAGGCTTCCCACACTGTCCTCGGCGAGCCGAGGTTAGCTGCCCTCTGTGCCGCCACGCTCCTGCATTCGATGCTGTTTCTTCCGCCTCCATGCAGCCTCTGCATAGGGGGCTGTCTGTAACACCTAGATTAAACAGGTGTTTGTTTAAGGAGCAATGACCGGTCATAATTCCGACGATATGTCGTACATTATTTCTTTTAAGATTGAGGAGTTTTCTGGAGAGTTTCAGATTTAGAATCGGAAAAGCCTCCTTCGACTGCCTACAACCCTCGATACTTGCCCAGTAGTTCTGATGCTGGTCCTTAGTTTTTTTGCGAATCCATGCACGAATTTGACTGAAAGGTAGGGGGATCATTGGTTCTGGTCCTGCACACGTCATACCGGAACCTCTCCTTGCTAGCTCATCAGCCGCATCGTTACCTCTGGAATCGCTGTGCCCCTTTATCCATTGGAGTGTGACATTATTGTTATGTTTACTTACTTCCTCCAATAGTCGGTGACATTGTATGATCAGCCCCGAAGAGTGGTCGTATCTATTTAGGGCTCGTAGTACCGCAGTGCTGTCGCAGAGTATCCTAATATTACTATTGGTTACCTTCCTGCAAAGTACTGCTGCTGTGGCTTGGATGACACCCACACATTCTGCTTGGAATATAGAGTTGTGTTTACCTAGCCCTGTTGCTATGTGTATGTTTAGTTCCTCCGAGAACGCTCCCGCTCCGGTGCCTGTTGCCATCTTGGAGCCATCTGTGTAAATTCTGACTTCATGAATACCTGAGCAGTCGCTTGGCTCTTCATTTAGTTGTACGCGGTAGCTCTTTGTAAAGAAGTGTTGCTTTTGTACTCTATCATAGATAGACTTTATTAAGGGGTTTCCAACTGCAAAGTTTTCTATGATTGTTGTATGGGGTGCTAATTGATCCTGATACCAGAGGTTCAGTGCCTTTAGCCTGTACGCAGCCGCCGCGGCCTCTTGTTGTATGTATAGGTGTAGCGGGGTCAGGCCTATCAGGGCCTCAATCGCGGCGGTTGGTGCAGTGCGCATGCAGCCTGTTGTGGCTACACAGGCAAGTCTCTGAAAGGTTTGTAGCTTGGTTTTGGTGGTGCTCTGGGCCACCACACAATTGCACCATATGTTAGTGAAGGTCTGATTACCGTTTTATATAGCCATAGGGTGATCTTAGGGCTTAGTCCCCATGTTTTACCTATCATCCTTCTGCATTGCCAGAACGAAATACTGGCTTTGATTAACTTGTTCTCTAAGTGCTTGGCCCAATTCAACTTGCTGTCTAGTGTGACTCCCAGATATTTCACTTCTTCTGACAGTTTCAGTTGCTTGTTAAATAGGCTAGGTAGTGTAAACCTGCCTAGGGTTCGTTTGTTAGTGAACATCACCAGTTCGGTTTTAGCTGGGTTTACGGAGAGTTCGTATTCTATGCACCATTTTTCGACAACCTTTAACGCATTTCTCATCAGGTCACATGCCACACTGGCAAAATGGCCTGATATTAGTATTGCGAGGTCGTCTGCATACCCTACCGTGAAGAAGCGACTTGTATTCAGCCTGGTGATTAGATCATTGACTACTAGATTCCATAGGAGCGGGGACAGGACACCTCCTTGGGGGCACCCCTTGGCCACCACTCCCCTGGTTGTGCCGTTTAAGTCAATGCGTATCGCCCTTAATTCTAGCATGTTAATGATCCAATCGATCAGGGTCAGGTCTACTTTGTGTTTAAGCAGTGCTGCTCTAATGCTGCTAAAGTTAGTTTTGTCAAAGGCTCCTTCTATATCAATGAAAGCTCCTAGACATAAATTTTTACTTTTAATATCTCGCTCTACTTTGTGTATAACACTGTGTAGGGCGGATTCGGTAGATTTACCTGCGCTGTAAGCGTGCTGTTCTGGGTGAAGTGGCGCGGTAATGAGAACTGTGTCTCTGATGTACCTATCACAGAGCCTCTCCAGGGTTTTCAGGAGAAAAGACGTAAGACTTATCGGTCTATAAGCCTTTGCTTCTGTGTAGTCACTCTTACCCGGCTTTGGTATAAACAAGACCTTAACCTCTCTCCACCCTTTGGGCATGTATCTGTGCGCCAGACATGCCTTGAAGATAGCACTCAATGTCTCGTTTATATGATATTCACTCCATTGTAGGAGTCCTGGGAATATCCCGTCCAAACCTGGCGTTTTGTACGGTGTGAATGTGTTGATTGCCCAGTTTAGTCTCTCTCCTGTAACAACAGTCTGTGCAACAGCCTAGTCTGTCGCTGTAGGTGGTGCCATGGGGTGTTCTGTCCAAACATTTGAGTCTGATATTAGACACCCAGGAAAGTGTGTTTTCAGAAGTATTGTATAGGTTTCTGTTATAGTTTTAGTAAACGTATTGTCGCTTTTCTTTATGGAGCCGATGTCGCGGTTCGGGTTACTAGCGAGTATTTTCCTAACCCTATTCGCTTGTCCATTCGACTTGATGCTGGTGTTGTAGTTTTTCCATGACCTGCGTGACCTGGACCGTATATTTTTCTTATATTTAGCCTTGGCTATTCTATAGTTGTCCCAGTCCTCGTCCATGCATGTATTCATGGCTCTATTGAACAGCTTGCGTACCTTCCGCCTCTGTCGTTCCAGTGCTTTGGTCCACCCTTGATTGCCTCCCCCAGCGTTTGGCAAAGAGAGGGGGCATGCGCTTTCAAAACTCATAGTGAGACTGTACGTGAGTTGTTCAACAGTTTGCTCTATTTCTTCTATGTTTACTAGTTGCGTGTTCGCACTTACTGTGTTCATGTTTTGTTCAAGGGACCTAGTGAAGATCGTCTTGTCGGTCCTGCGGGGGTTGCGGATTGGTGTTAGTATCTGTTTGCTTATTTTTAGTTCATACCTGATCCACCTGTGGTCGGAGCCGGAGTATTTGCCTGATACTTCCCAGTTCTCTATGAGGTTTGTATTACCTGAGACCAAGGTGAGGTCGATGATAGTACGGCTGCGTTGTCTAACAAAAGTTGGTTCCGCGCCTGTATTTGCTATAAGGAGATTTGTAGTAAATAAAAAGTTTACCAGGTCCTCCCCTCTGCTGTTTGACGTGGGCATACCCCATATAGGGTGATGGGCGTTTGTGTCTGCTGATATTACTAGTTTGAAGTCATTGAGCTCGCAGTATCTTACCAGGTCCGCAACGTCTTTCGATGGGATCTCCTCGTCGCCGGGCATGTAGGCTGACGCGAAGATCACGTCCCCAGCTTCCTCCCCGAGAACACCCCGGAGCCTGGCAGTAGCCAAGTCTCTGGAACAGAACTCGGTTAGAGGCAATGAAGCAATGTTGCTTGGTACATATATACATGCTCGAATGTTGTTTTTGGAGGTGTTGTCATATATTAACTTACCCCTTAGATTATTGAGACCACACACACGCCCCGCCCTGATCCACGGCTCCTGGATCAAGGCCATGGTCTCCTCGCTGTCATCCCCCAGCACTCTGCGCAGGTTAGCCGTTGCAGTGAGGCTGTGCTGGAGGTTTGTCTGGATGACCTTACACATCATGGAGGATTGGGTCGCCATCATTCAAGCTACCCTCCTCCTCTGACTCAGCCGTGTTGGCCCCGTTTGGATCCCTCCACTCTCCTCTGGTAGGGGGGTCAGGATCCACACTCATATCCTCCGTCGTCTTTGAGGACGATGGTTTGGGCGATGAGTGTGACAGCTCGTCCGGAGTTTCCCCCGTCTTGCCGTCTGGAGCCAGCATGGTATCCAGCTTGTCTGCCGGTGTGGGCTTGCTTGCTGGTGCAGGTGGTTCGTCCTGAAGAGACCCGTTTGCTGCATAGAATCGAACGTAGACATTCCCCAGGTTGAAGGCTAGCCTCCGTCCTTTCTCTACGAGTGTAGGTATAAGGGGTTCGGGAATCCCCAACGTGAGGAACATCGTGTCGTCTCCGTGCATGCTATGCGCGAACAGTCTCCAGGTGTTCACCTGGGCCCACTTGTTCTGATCCGCCAGAATCAAGCTCGTGTCTTCGACAGAGCTATCACATTCCGGGATGAACAGTGCTGCTCTTACTACTCGGGTTAAATCTCCCTGTCGTTTGACAGTGAGTTTAACCCCTGAGTCAGCTGAAAGACTGCTAACTGCCTTGTTGAGCCACCGTAGTGAAGCATCATCCTCACACCACAGCTTCAGGGCTCCATCTGCAATGATGGGCTTCCCTCTGAAGCAGGGGGAGAATGTGATGTTAGGATCTTTAACATCAGCTAGAATCCTGTTGACCAGGTACTTCTTCACTTTGGTGGCTTGCTCTTCTTTCAGCTCTTGGCTTTCCCCCGTCACCGCTACGCATAGCTCATTCTGAGCAATGTCTGCGTAGCTGGTCAGGGTGCGCCGTGAGCTGTCCAGTTTGGGTCTTTTGTGTTCACCTCTAGGTGACACCGTGTCATCCAACCGGGTACGCTTGCCGGGCTCAGTGCGGGGAGGGGCCTGTGCAGATTTCGAAATGGCCACTGCCCCACGCCTCTGGCGATTGTACCGGTTGCTGTGTTTAGGGTGCGACCACTTGCTCTGGACCCCTGAAGGTCCTGGTTCTGCCGTAAGTGGTGCTCCAGTCTTCAGTGGTTTGGCAGGTGGTGCGGTGCTGTGTCCTGCTTTTTTAAAGAAGTAGCTCGGGCCAGGTGCGCCGTTACTGGCATCTCCAGTCGTCTGCTTCTGTCCTTCCGGATGGTCTCCTGCCTTGGGGACTCCAGCCTGAGGCTTAAGTCCCGTTAGGTTAGATCCCGTACCGGTGTTTTCAGCTTCTGACCTTTGACTAGCCAGTCGCGCTTCGGCCTTTTGCTGCTTCTTTAGCTTCTGCCTTAGTCGGTTTCTTTGGTTTTTGCTTAGAGTCTCTGGGAATCCAGCCTCTGGCTTAAGTCCCTTAGCGTTGGCGTGGGGGAATCCAGCTTCTGGCTTAAGTCCCTTAGCGTTAGCATGGGGGAATCCAGCCTTCGGCTTAAGTCCCTTAGCGTCAGCATGGGGGAATCCAGCCTTCGGCTTAAGTCCCTGTTGCTTGTCTCTTGCTTTTTTGCCCTTCGGTCCAACAACCGTCCAAGCAGAGGTGCAGGGCTCCGGGGCCGACATGGCCGCCACGAGCTCCTTCACCGCTTCACCTAAACCCGTGGGGGTTTGCCCACCTCTCTCTTCTTCCACATCGTGCAATACTTTGCCCCCCCCAGAATACGTGGGGCAGCCCGAGCTATGCTCAGGGAGGGATTCTCCGGGTAAACCGGTACCCTCCTGGGGTAGTTCATTGTTTGAGTTTGCAGCCATAGTGTGGTCGGATTTTTATACAGGGGTTTCCTTCCCCCGGCCAGTTTATCGGTTTTGTGTATGGTCCCTCGCCCATTCCGCCCATGATCCGGGTCTAGCTACGAAAGTAGCCCGTCCCATTTCACAGGCGGCGCAGGAGCTGGATATATCACTTGGGCGCCGATGATTCGCCTTCGCACTGCATACTTGGCTATTATGGTCACGAGGTAGATGTTATAGGCGGGCTCGTTGGGGACCATAACATTGCCCGGGGAGGACGACCCACAAAGATGTTAGTATGTGGGCCCAGCCCTAGACCGCGGCGGCAGTCTAAAGATGGCGTGGACGTGTATGAAGCACTTGTTGGTGCGCGCCTGTAGTCTAGATCCGCACTTCTAGACGTACGCAGCTGGCATTACTTAGCATTTTATAGAGGCATGTTCTTTGGCCTTGAACATACCCCACTAAGACCAAAACCAACCCGTTCCTCCCTCATAGAAACATGTAACTTATTTCTTAGTTATTTTAAGAAGAGAAGGATTGGGGTGCGCATAAGGTTTACCTTGGTATTTTGGTTGATTCCTCTATTCTTCCAAATCTTTTCTAACCGCTTTACTGCTGACTTAGCAATCTGTTTTTTTTTTTAAATTTTCAATGTTATATCGTTAGTTTTGATGTCAGATTCGGGAAATAACATCTCTATTTTGTAAGATAAGACACGTTTTTTGACTAAATAATTAAAGTTGCGTCAACATAATTGTAAAAACTAGTGTAAGTTAAGTTCTAGTTTTTACAATTATTGTTTTACAGACAATATAGAGTATATATTCGAGGTCTCTAATTGAAAGTTACTCTATGTTGATAGAGTTTTCAACAACTTCATATGTAGCGTGATTTGATTACTATCACAATTCTTGCATCAAAATTAGTAATGCTGAATAAGCTCATTATGTGTTTTCCCTCCAGGTGGTCTCAGAGTTTGAAGATGTGGAGCCGGATGCCCTGTACGACGTGCTTCACGACCCGGAGTATCGCTCCGTGTGGGACACGCACATGCTGGCTGCAGAGGATGCGGGCCATATCAACGTCAACAACGACGTCGGCTACTATGCCAGTAAGTAGCGAGACCAGAGGCCGAGGAGAGACGTATTCGTATAGCAAACGTCAACGCGGCACGCTTCGGCGTACAAACTAAGAGTTATCTGTATCACAGTTGCGCTAGTTAAATGACAGTATGTACTGTTTCACGTGAACGACACGTTACGTTACACTTACGCAATTCTTCGTGCTAGGCCCACAGACATTATAACTTAATGTTACGTAATCAAATAGTTATTTGTGTAACAAAGGGGAAAAAAGTTGGTAAGGCCGTAATTTTCAAGTGAAGCGAAGGAACCTATAGCAGAATCCTGTGCGTAGCGAGGAATTCAATAATACACCATCCGAACACAAAATATGGTTGTCCCAAGTGACACACACTAATTTTCATCACTACATACCTAAATGAGACACTCGACTACTCGACCAAATTCAATAAAAATAAAACAGGGGAAAGCACGGGAAGCACCAGCTTTCAAACAAAAAAGGATTTTAAGAATCGGTTCACCTAGTCGAAAGTGATGAGGTAAAAAAAAGACACACACATTCGAATTGAGTACAGGAGGTACTCAATTCGACTGGAGGACGACCTTTTTGGAAGTCGGTAGAAAAGAAAGAGCTACGAACACAATATATATAGATAAAACACAAATAATTATGCAACAAATTAATAATATAATAGTTTTTAGTTTTTTTCTTAGTTAATTTTCTTTTTTTTACTCATTTATTTTTATAATTCCTGTATTATATGTTAAAATAATTTACCTTTATGAAAGAGAAGGCCGTAGAGCTCTGCAAACGCCTTCTAGATTCCAATGCACTAATTAGAAGGAAGAAGACATATCCTTCTATATTTTAATAGACCAATCATATGGGAGAAATAAAAACCTCTCAAGGTTATAATGCTTGTGATTTCTCTACGTGATCGAATCAGAAATTAAGAGATCCGTAGGCGAACTAAAGTCACCGACATAGCCCGGAAGATAAGCCAGTTGATGTGGCAGTGGGCAGGGCACATAGCACGTAGAATAGAGGGCCGATGTGGCCGAAAATTTCTGAAAAGAGTGGAGACCTCGGACAGGCAAGCGCAGCTTTGGTTGTTCACCAGGAAAGTTGAGACGACCTGATAAAGGTCGCAGAACGACGCTGGATGCAGGCTTCCAACCGATCCTGCCGAACTCATGTTCAGCAGTGTACGTCGTACGGTTGAGATGATGATGATAGTTCATTGAAGCCAATAGTCGTTTTACGAGTAGGTGCCATAATAATACATTTATTTATGTGTTGTATATCCCAATTCCCATCGTTGGGTTTTTTCCCGCCATTGAACTTGTTATCTACACTACCTAGATAAAAATATCAAAGCTCAACAAAAAGTGTATAGTCAGAGCTTCTATTTATATAGTAACAAATAAATTATGTAAAAGCTTAGTTGCAACTGCTATTGATAAGAAATATTTAAAGTTTTCTTCTTCCACATTGGGATACATAAATACTAAGCTTAGTTTGTGGCTGCGGCGTTGCTATTCAATAACGGTGGATAAAGCTACAATACCAGGCTGGATTTCCAGATACAATTGGCTGCGTATGGGTAAAACAAAACAATGTTACATCGAACACAATCCCCGCGTCTCTGGGAGCCTCGTTCACACACGAGATGTGTCCTGAATACTGATGAAAATGTTTGGTACAATGTGAAAATTATCAGAAATATGATCTCACCCGTCCACCGACTAGATATGAAATTCCTAGAAAACGCATATCCGTAGGGCTACTATGTATCTCAGTTGCTAACAAATGTTGTTTGAAATCTTGAAAAATGGCGACTCTATATCACTTTTGACAATTCCAGTAAGCAAAAGTATTAGAACGTTGATGACTGGAGCTGACCAAAGTGACATAGAGCCGCCATTTTTCAAGATTTCAATCAACATTTGTTAGCAACTGAGATGCATAATAGCCCTGCAGGTTCACATCGAAACTCTACAAAACAAAACAAAATATCTAAGGTAAAAGCGTCTGATATAAGCTTCAAATAAATTATTATTGGATGAACTCTGCCTAGTACATACAAAATGCCGACATTAATATCGTTGGTGTGAAATTAAAATGTGTTTTAATTATTTGTCTTACAGGCTTTGGCAAGACAGACGCTTATTATTCCTTCGGACATTAAAAAAGCCGTAAAACTGTACTAAAATGAATTTGTTTATTTGTGTTCAAGAATTTAAATAAAATGAAAGCTTTAACATTTTTGAAAAGACTACAAGAATGAGTTTATGAGAAGGTTGACGTGAGTTTAAATATACGTATTTACGCCACATTGTATAAAATTATGCATTATGTGTGAATCAAACTTTATAAGGCCAAAGCTTGTACAATGCTTACAGGATCAAGTAGAGTAGTATCTATACGAGAGATTTATACAACTGATAGGTGTAACTTTCAGCATATCTCTATTCTTGAGGAACGTGCGTCGCTTCCAGATTCGAGCAAGACATCGCAAATAGTGCGAGAAACCGTTCTATATGACACGAAACGTAGGTTACGGTGCGCTCTTAGTAGTCAACTTTAGCACTATGAAAATAAGGTGGAAAATATCAAGAAATATGTGAGAATTATTAAAGGCGTCACGATACGTGAAGGTATGAAGCTTGCAGAGAGGAATACTGATTGCAAAAGTTAGGAATGTTATTTGCAAAAGTCTATGACGGTAGACGTCTCGAGATAATAGTTTATGCGCTCAAATATGTACATGACAAATGACCAAACGCTGTAAATGATGACACTCTTAGCTAGACGCGAACAATATAAGCAAAGTACCTACTTGAAGCGCTCGACTCCAAGATATTTTTACTTACTTTGATATAAGTAACTTTCTTATGAAGTCGTTTAGTTTGTTTCGCAAACCACTAGACAATTGGCGCGCTCGTATCCTGATATTAGTAAAAAGCAGAATCTTTAAACATCTAGTGTAACGAAACAGATCAATAATATTGTATGAAAAAAATACTTAGGTTAGAAAAGGAACAGGCAAAGAGTAATAACTGAACAGAATTCCTAAATATTACCCGCTCTCTGCAGAAAAAAATCCTGAAGTCCTTAAAATAAACTTTGACGTCCAAACTCTTAGAATTTTCAGTGATAACACTATATTTTTTATTAAGTAATGCATAGCTAACATATAGTACTAAATTAGTAACCAGCAGTTTTTTTCAATTGTGTTAGTATATATCGAAATATATTAAGAATACGAACAAAATTAATGCATTTTCGCATGACATCGTCCAATATAACATGCGATTTTCAACCTTACGTAAAGCATCGTAAATTATTTTATAATTGGGGTTGGACCGCGTCTTAACTAATTGTAATTGCAGTTAATATTTAGTGCTTGACTAAGGTGAATCAAAAACATAATACCACGATGGAGACATCAAAATCAGTACGTCATTTTCTATGGCTCAATACTATTCTATAGGTACTAGCGACAGCCAGCGACTTCGTTCACGTAGAAGCCTCGGCCTTCGGTCTCGCCATATCCCCCCATATTTTCTTGGTTTTATTATCATAAGAACCTTCTCGTGATAACAATTAACCAAACAAAAAAAGAATTAGCGAGATTGTTCCATCCATTCTCAAGTTATAGCGTGACCTGGACAAATAGGGGTTCATATATATAGATAGATTAAATTAACTATGATGATGGATACTAGGCGGTAAAACACAGCCTTTCCTTTCATGTTGGGTACTGCATCGCACTGCTGTTTTATTTAATGGCACTGTATTCGTAGCAAGTGAAATTACGACGTGGGGGGGGACTGAGCAGTATTGGAATGATAAGTGTAATGCAGTATAGGCTCTGAGCAGAGTGAGCAGCACTCTTATCGCTTACGAGTAAAATACAAATTATAGAAATTTTCTTCGCAATAATGCCGCCTGTATTGCCGAGTTTATAGGGTTCCGAACCTAAAGGGTAAAACGGGACCCTATACTAAGACTCTATGCTTCCCGTCCGTCTGTCTGTTTGTCTGCCCGTCTGTCACCAGGATGTATCTCATGAACCGTTGATAGTTAGACAGTTGACATTTTCACAGATGATGTATATCTGTTGCCGCTATAACAACAAATACTAAAAAACCGCCAAGTGCGAATTGGGCTGTATTTAAAACTAAATCAATAACAAGTACAATTTGAAACATTGAATACCGACTTCCATTCTATTCAATATTGGAGTGTATCTCAAAAACTACTTGACCGAATTTGATGAAATTTAAATGGGACCACACGGGAAGCAACCACCTTTTTAAACAAAGAATTTTGAGAATTGGTTCACCCAGTCGAAAGTTATGAGGTAACAAACATAAAAAAATTCAGTCTAATTGAGTACCTTCTTCTTTTTTTGGAAGTCGGTAGAAAACGGCAAAAAATCATGTCTGTTGTATGAGAGTATTTATAGATAATTCGGCGCGAGTCCGACTCGCACTTGGCTGGTTTATTTTTATATCATTCTCATATATTTTCTATAATATATCATTAACATATTACAGGCTATGAAGGTAAGCAACACTATAACCATAATACTTCTTGATACAAGTACATGTATACCATATCAGTCAGTCCGTAACCGGCGGAACGTGCACACATATAATCTAAGCACACTCCGCGCGCAAACCTGTTTCGGATTACCTACGCTACTGATTATCTCGAGTTCGCGAGTGTACCTATTTGTTTATTGCTTACTAAATTGGTTTCGTTAATCGCAATGTATCGGTGTCAGCGTTGTGATGTGGAGTTCAGAGATGGTGTGCAATGTACTGCATGCCAGGGCCGCTTTGATTTTGGTTGTGCCGGCATAACGGAAACCGGTTACCGCAAGCTTGGTGACCGAAGGAATGCGTGGAGATGCGCCGCTTGTAAAGGTTCTAGTGCTTCCAGCCCGCTTAATGTCCCTGTTGGCAAAACCAGCGTAGCAAAATCCCCTACTCCTAGCGATATGGACAGCATTGCGCTGGATCTTAAGCGCCTGTCGGTCCAGGTCTCCTCGCTGCCATCCCTACTAGCCAGTGTAAAGTCAATCCAGTCTGACATAGCGGAACTTAAAACTATGAAGAAAGACATCACAGAGCTAAAACAGATGAAACCAGATATCGCAGACCTGAAGACTTCCATGGAGTTCGTGCAGCAATCTATGGATGCGCTGACCGGGAGGGTCACCGTCATCGACCAGCAAGTTCAGGGGCTGCTTAAAACAAAGGAGGAGGTAACTTGTCTTCAGCAGCAGCTGGAACAGCTGCGAGGAGCCATGCGAGAGCAGGATCAGAGGTCGCGAATGAACAACTTAGAAATCAAAGGAGTTCCCATTGCTAATAACGAGGACCTCTATACAGTGGTATCCCAAATCGGCGAACTTATCAAGTGTCCGATTCCAAAGCAGCACATCAATTACATAGCAAGAGTGCCTATGCGTAACGACAAAACAAATAAATCTATTGTGGTGTGTGTACACAACAGATACCTAAAGGACGACTTTGTCGCTGCCGCTAAGAAGCGCACTATCACTCCAGCTGACCTGGGCCTGCAGGGATCGGGTATGCGAGTATTTGTTAATGACCACCTCACTCTCGAAAATAAACTTTTACTCAACAAAGCCAAAGCATTCGGTAAAGAGCGCAATTTTGCGTTCACGTGGGTCAAAGGGTGCAAAATTTTTATGCGGAAAAATCCCACATCCCCCGTGTTGAACATAAAATCGGAAGCAGATCTAAAAAGACTTTCAACTTGAAACGTATTGTCGCACACACTCTTACGTATTTCCTATTTGCTATCCTGTTACTATTATTATACTCAGGTATTGTTTGTAACACCTACCTACAAAGTATTGAGGCGGTCTTATGTTTAAGTCCCTATATAACTAGTAGAAACGAGTGCTTACATACTTGTAGGTATTTAGTGGTTTTGAATAATAAGTGCAGCTGCTATGCGCTGATCTATTACTATCATATCATATTGCTATTATTATATTCAGTTAATGTGTGTAATACCTGCCTGCCAAGTATTGGGGCGGTTTTATGTCTAAGCTCCTATATTACGATTAGAAACGAGTGCTTACGTATTTGTAGGTATCTATTGGTTTTAAATCACAAGTGCAGTTGCTGTGCGTTGATCTATTGTTCGCTTATCGCTCCGAAGTGGCCGGCCGCCAGCCTGTTGCTCATTTTTTATTACTGTTGTATTTTATATTCTCCCATTAACTATTTAATTGCTCTTTTGTGTAAAGCAAGCTTATTAACGAATGCCTTATCACACTTTAACGAATATTGTAGCATGAATAGTGTATTTATACTCTCACGCCTTTTGCCTACGGAGACGCTAATACTCTTGTTATCTCAATGGATCCGATAATAATTTATTATCAAAACGTAAGAGGGTTACGCACTAAAACATCTGAGTTTTACAGAAATATATGTTTAAATGACTATGACATAATATGCCTCACAGAAACTTGGCTTCTAGATGGAGTAAGTAATAGTGAGTTATTTGATGACCGATACATCGTATGGAGACGCGACAGAGACTATTCAGCGACCAATCAGTCCCTCGGCGGCGGAGTTCTGATCGCTGTGCGCCGGGTGTTCACCGCCGTGAATCGCAGTGATTGGTGTTCCAACGCTGAGGACTTATGGGTCACCTTATCGCTAAAACGTGTCCGTCCTAAAATTACGTACAAACTGCACATATGTACAGTTTATATATGTGACCAAAATCTAGGCGATTCTATGATTTTACAAACAAGTAATTTTTCGAATAACGTTACAAACGTTATACTCAGTTGCCCTCTTGATAAGTTCATTATCTTAGGTGATTTTAATATTCCGAATTTGACATGGGAGCTCTCAGAAGACGGTTGTTCGTTCCAGCCGCATAATGTTCAACATACTTATCAGTTTGAGTTATTTGATAACCTTACATTGTGTAATTTATCGCAATATAACTCAATCGTAAACAATAACGACAGAATTTTAGACTTAGTGTTTTCTAATAGTGAGCTATCAATCGAACATTGTAACAACTCCTTAGTTAGGGAAGATCCGCATCATAAATCACTATACATTTCTGCCGATTTTGTTGAAATTCACTTGTTAAATTGTAAACCTTATTTAAAATACATGTACCATTCTTTTAATTATGATGATATTTCCTCCTCTTTAAACCTAATCGACTGGAAAAAGGAGCTGTCTAATGTATCTCTTAATGAAGCTATTACTTTGTTCTACGATAAATTGGATAAACTACGCAATGAATTTATTCCCTCAAAATTAGTCGTACCTAAACACAAATATCCCCTTTGGTATAAATCACCACTAATTAAGTTATTAAAGGAAAAAAATAAGTATCGTAATAAGTATAAGATATATGGTAATTTGGGTGATCTTAATTCTTTTAATACACTAAGGGACCGGGCTAAAGCCATGGAGAGCAACATGTATAAAGATTATATAACTAGTATTGAAAGTAGTATTAGTAAAAATCCCAAAGCTTTTTGGTCTTACGTGAAGACTAAGAAACAATCCAATGCTTACCCCTCAGTATTGACACTTGGCCAACGCTCTTCAGATCAAGGTGCCGACATATGTAATATGTTTGGCGATTTTTTTCACTCCAACTTTCTGCAACCTTCGTCCTCGTCAGTCGGTGTTTGTACTCCATACAGCCTAGATATGCCCGAAACTGTCACATATATATCATCTATCGAAGTTCAACAATCTGAAGTTTTGAAACTTTTTAAAACTTTAGACCAGAATAAAGCTGCTGGTCCAGACAACATATCTCCAATTTTTGTTATTAACTGCGCCGAAAGTCTAGCGGTACCACTAACTTTGTTATTTAAGCGATCATTGAGTGAAGGCATTGTTCCTGGCATTTGGAAGTCTGCATTCATAACCCCTATACATAAGAAAGGACCAAAAAACGACATCGAAAATTATAGGCCAATATCTAAACTATGTGTGTTCGCAAAAGTGTTCGAAAAAATTGTTTACAGACAATTATACTCATCCCTGAAACATACGCTCAGCGAACATCAACATGGTTTTCTTAAAGGCAGATCAACCACGTCTAATCTCTTGTTGTGTAGTGATTTCTTATCGAAGCATATGTCACACCCGTCTCAAGTAGACGTAATATATACTGATTACAGTAAATGTTTCGACAGAATAGATCACATTATCTTATTACAAAAACTTCAACAGGTTGGTATTCGTGGTGATTTATTTCGGTGGTTCTCGTCCTATGTACAGAATAGATGTCAGACAGTAGTACTTAATGGTTATACGTCTTCATCCATGAGAATTACATCTGGAATTCCTCAAGGGTCATTATTAGGACCCCTCATTTTTACAATATTTATATTCGACATATCTTATTGCTTTCGTTTTTCCAAAATTCTTCTTTATGCCGACGATATGAAAATTATTTGTGCCATCAATACTATTGAAGATGTCTTACGTCTTCAAGCAGATTTGAATAGTTTTCAAGATTATTGTTCTCAAAATAAATTGGAACTAAATGTGTCTAAATGTTACGTTTGCTCTTTTACACGGAAACCGTGTCCTATCATCAATGAGTACTACTTGAAAAATTCCTCCTTAACCAGAGTCACTACTATTAAAGACTTAGGAGTCACTTTTGACTTTAAATTACTATTTAATATGCATGTTGACACTATTACTAAAAAAGCTTCAAGGGCATTAGGATTTGTTTTAAGGATGTCTTCAGAATTTTCCGCACTTAAAACCTTAAAAATTTTATACTGTGCATATGTACGGAGCCATTTGGAATATGCTTCCCAAGTTTGGAACCCTAATTATAATATTTATATTAACCGCATCGAAGCCATACAAAAGCGATTCCTTCGGTACCTACAATATCGCGCAAATATATTCTTGCCAAACTATACATCGCGTTGCAAAAAATTTCATTTACTCCCACTGCAGGAGAGAAGACGTGTGGCAGATGTAGCCTACCTCCTGAACATAGCAAATGGCACGGTCGATTGCCCGGAGCTGCTCGAACAAGTAGGGTTGCGCACACCTACTGCTCACTCTTTAAGACATTTCAAGCTTCTATATATACCTAGCGCTTCATGTAACTACAGGCAAAACACCTACCTAATCAGGGCATGCAGGTGTTACAACACTATAGCTTCAGATATAGACCTAGATATATTTAATACTTCTACTCATAAACTGAAGCGACTCCTCAATGAACATTTTTTTTTCGTAATACTGTATACTCATGGTATTGTTTTGAATTTCATTTTACCTAGTCTGTATTAAAAACATTGTGTGCATGCCAGTCTACAGGCTAAGTTTAAGTTATTATTATGTAGTTAATATCTGTGAAAACTTTTAATTAGCCTTATTTTTATATCCCACTTTATTTATAATGTTTATACATAGCTGTTAGTTTTCCGAATACAATAAAATAAAATAAATAAAATAAAATATTTCAATGCAAATTGATTGAAGAACACGTTCGAATGATCACGCGTTTTCTCTCGGGTTTGGATTTTTCTCGATAACACAGGAAAATTATACATTCATTCTGAAAGTGATTTTATAAATCGACGGTTCGAGTTGTTCGTGAATAGATAATGATTTCCCCGCGGTGGTATTAAAGAATTATTTATACGAAAAACTCGCGCCATATTTTTTTGACGTTTAAAAACTTTTGAAATTTATGTTTTATTTTTAATAAGATTGTTAATAAATCATTTAAGTAAGAATGTACAAAAATAATTAATATTTGTTTGCTTGTGTTTATGTTTTGTTACGGGTATACCATAATAATAAAATATTAAAAATATATCCTATGCCATATAATAAAATAATAAATAACCGTAAAGCTTTATTAAGTTGTTAGCTAAATTCCATAAAAAAATATATATTTGTATATTCGTAAGTGTGTACGGTACTTAGAAAAATATACCTTTCCGAATTGTTACTCTATTTGATTTTAACCGTCGTATGGAGACGAAGCGACATCTATTGAATAGCTTGGCAGCATTATCCTACCGAAAGAAGAGTTTTTTCTAATACTTAACTTTTGTATTGATGTCGCAACCAACGTTATTAACATATTTTCATTAATTGTTATTTGGGAGATAACAGTACCTACCTACCTACTAACTATTTTTCATCAGGCACGTCATTAAGGATTTTATCTACAGCTACGTGATTTGCAATAAAAGTCATCTGACGTTCTGTCGTTTCAAAATATATGTAATTTAATGTTCTTTACATTTTTAGAGAGTAAAATTCACTTCCTCGGACGGGATTCGAACCCGCGTCTTCCGACAATCCGTTTCAGACGTCATGACCAACTAGGCCACCGAGGGTCGAGGTCCAAGCATCGAATTTTAACTCTCTATCTGGTTTTAACCATTGTATGGGGACGGAATTTCTCTCTCCTTAATTGCAATGTTTGTTATCAGGTGTTAGTGCTTTAAAAAGTAACACTATATTAATGTTCTTTGTTAAATCTATGTCATTATTGGTTTTTCAGAGCGCTTTTCAACATCAAAATACTGACACTACGGCTAAATACTTCACACGTGACTCATATAAATAAACCATTAAAACATTTTCAGAGAATAAATGAGTATTTGTTCGAGTCTTCCAAAATATAAAAATATTGAACTCGTTAAATAGCGCTCTCGCGATTTTAGCCGCAAGAGACTATTTTCTGCAATTCTCGTCTCATTCTAGATATCAGGTGGATCATTTATCAGATTCCTCGCTTGAACTCATATTATTGTAATTTTTTTTCTTTCTGTTTGGTCTCATACGACATTTTCCATTTCCGAAACTTATAGGTATTTATAGTTGCGTCAAGTTAGATTTTTATTCAATTAGTTGGAGGCAAGTTACAGTTACGTATTTCATTATGTAACTATTCTGTCGAAGCCCATTTTAGTAATGCTGTGGATGCAATACTTAAACTTTATAGGGCGATCGACGAAGAATACGCTAAGCAAGGTTCATTATTTTATTCACTATGGCTATACTCATGAACACTAAGAACACCTAACGGTTAATAATCCACCACTAAACATTACGCGTCAAAACTAGAAGAAACACGAATAAGAAAGTTCATAAAAACAAAATCAACCATTGTTGGACGTTTTCCCGCCATCGTTATTATTTTGTTAATAAAATATCAGTTTTGGAAAGTCACATCAATCTTTGTCGTTCCTTTCATAAAATGGGGGCATTTGCAAATGTCGCCTCGAGCGCGTGGTGAAATTTGGAACTACACATTTCTCGGTCGTCTGGTTTTATCTATATTACATTATCTACTCCTCTGAAAATTTCCTTTTTCAGAGATCTACTCGTATATATATAGACATCACTACATTTGTCATGTTATAAAACTGTAGAGGTGGAAGTTCTGTACAATGCAAAAAAAATGCTAAAAACCGAGTCAAGGGCAAGGCCCCCCGGTAATATTGTTCTGTGGTCAAGGGGATGTAAGGTGTGGAATCAAACTAATTTAGATTTCTAAAATTTAAATTCAAATTATTTATTTGTTATGACATGATCTTAAAATAGATTATTGTAGGTGATCTGCTTTAAGTGTACAAATGTTAAGTAAAAAAACCTAGTTGTAAATAACTATATAGATAAGTAAAATTAAAACAATGTGGAATTTGTGAAGATTAAATTAAATTGGTAAATTATCATTAAATTAAACGATGTCAATAATATATGGCTTGTTTGTCTATAATTACATCACAGCTTAAAAAATATCTCGCTGTTCTCATCAATTTTAGGGAGGCACAGTAGGTACAAATAATTGTATTCAACCCGACATTGACGGTCAAAATAAATACTTTAGTCATTGTAATTGCAGATAATCTTTCAAAGAATAAAATGTATGGTCAAACAAGTAATGGACAATTTTTTGTTTAAATTCGTTTATGTTTGGAATCTTATATATATTTTGGAACTTTATTGTATATTTTAGGCGCCATATCAAGGACACTTTTCGCATACAAAGCAGTTTTATAATTAAAGTCATCAATGGAATACAGATGAGTACGATTTCGGGATCTAGTCACAATTTTGTAAAAGGCAGGATGTTGCTTGACAAAAAGAGCTACTTCGTATATGTATAATGAAGGAAAAGTCAGTATTTTCAAACTTTTAAAGTGAGAACGACAGCTTTATTTTTTCTGATTTTTCAGTAAAATGTTTTGTCTATCTGTTTGTACGGGCTAATCTTCGAAAAGGCTGGACCGATTTAAAAGAAAATGTGTATGATGGTAGCTTAGATCCCTGGTCAAAATATAGGATACATTTGATCCCGGTAAATAAATGTATTCTGGTATTCTGCAGTTTTAGTCGTCCTTGGGTAACTTTCACCTATAGAAATACATGTAGTTCGTTGGTGCTAATCAGTTGATATCAAGTGTGTTGCGCCGGACCCCCAGAAATTTATTTCACTATTTTTCATTGGTTAGCTTAACGCATGAAAAAATTATAAACTAAACGCTTTTAGCAAGTTGAAACAACATTTTATACGTATATTGAGCTCTTTCATTTAGGTACTAGAATATCACAACTTCTACAAAGTTTCCGGTATTTTCAGGAAACTGAAACTTTTAAGACTCCCGCTCGGTCCACCTGAAAACCCGATATCAGGACTTGATTTCTTTATACTAACGAATTTTTTTATAAGATTGAGCGAAACAATACTATCAAAACATTTAGCAGGAAGTTACTGTTCTAGAAGGAATAGCAACTAAATAAATTTCTGTAAAAAGTGATGGAAGATGCGTTAGAATATTTCTTGACAGTTAATAACTTATAATTAATGTCAAGTTTAACATCTATCATATTGGCTGGCCGCAAACGTACGGCTTCCTGATTCGATTTTCAAATTCGTTTTCTTAATTCGGACACCCTAATGCACGCATTTTAAGCAAAGTGTTTTACATGCCGCATACGTTCGATTCGTTTTCATTACTTTTCGTTCAGAAACAGTATCCGACGTTCGATTCGGAAACTAGCCCATGCGCTCGGCAGTACGAAACGGAAAAAAAACATCATCCCAAACGCTCATATACAACTCGCGTGCATCGCCGCACACGTACGGACATTTTGATTCAGAGCAGAAGTGCAGGGCTACTATGTATATCAGTTGCTAACAAATGTTGATTGAAATCTTGAAAAATGGCGGCTCTATGTGGTTTTGGACAACTCCAGTAAGCAAAAATATTAGTATGTTGATGACTGGAGCTGAGAAAAGTAGCATAGAGCCGCCATTTTTTACACAATAGCCCTACTGAAATTTGAAGAATGCGTCTGGATGTGCTCATAATTTCTCCCGCTTGAGATAGAAAGGACTCTCGTTTAGTCTCAAATAATTTAAAGGATGTACCCAATAATGACGTTTCTTCTTGTTCTTGTGTAGTGACAGCAAATATCATCATCATCTCAGCCGTAAGACGTCCACTGCTGAACATATGCCTCCCCCACAAATTTCCAAAAGGACCGGTTGGAAGCGGCCTGCGTCCAACGTCGTCCTGATACCTTTATCAGGTCGTCAGTCCACCTTGTCAGTGGACGACCTACGCTGCGCTTGCCGGTCCGTGGTCTCCACTCTAGAACCTTTCGGCCCCATCGGCCATCTGTTCTGCGTGCTTGTCCATTGCCACTTCAACTGGCTTATCTTTTGAGCTATGCCGGTGATTTTACTTCTCTTACGGGTTTCCTCATTTCAGATTCGATCACGTAGAGAAACCCCGAGCATAGCCCTCTCCATTTCTCGTTGATAAAGACTATTCTTACTAAAATATTACAAATTGTTCTTGATTTTCTAAGGTAGTACCTAAAGTAGCATATGTGCCAATTCCGAGTATACGATTAATTCCAAATTTCATCCAAACCCGTTTAGGCATTGCAGAGCGGGAAGTGGGAACAAAAACACATTCGCACATTGATATTTAGAATGTTGATAGAAAATGTTTTTGTCTCTAACTAATTATAAGCACGTTAATATATACAGGGTGTTTGGTAGAGGGACCGACAAACCAAATGAACGTGTTCGGGGGCCCACTTGGAGAATACAAGTTGGCCAAAAAAAATCTCCGACCCCCCAATTTTTTTCCCTTTTTTTTCTAAAAAAGCTTGCTAGTGGGTTTTTTTATCACTGTGAAAGTTGAACTATGAGGTAAAATTTATTTCATATTTTCACCCTATGAGCTCTAAATCAGTTAGCTCTGTTTTGTATCCAATTTTGCTTTGCGTGGCCTGAAGGTGTATTAGAGACCAAATTCAACTAAAAATATCCGGACTAAAACAGATTTTAGAAATGTTATGGTGGTAAATAGGTACAATTTCTGAAAAAAAGGATATAATCCCAAAAAAAATATTGGGGGCTAGGGGATTTTTTTTGGCCAACTTGTATTCTCCAAGTGGTCCCCCGAACACGCACATTTGGTTTGTCGGTCCCTCTACCAAACAACCTGTATAATAGTTTATATTCAAAGATCCGTTAATCATCGCATATAACCTACCTTTATAAGGGGAAACTCGTGGAAATACTCGCATCTTCATTCAGGCACATTAACTTATGAATTATTTCCGAGGTGCACCAAAAACTTTATATTTCCAAGTAGTCAAAGTTAGCTTATTAGCGTTTTCCGTGTTTCGACAAATGTAGGTACCTACTTAAATCTTTACAATGATCCAGTTTCACATAAATAATGCCAAATGGTTCCAAGCCAACGAGAGTGATATTGGCTGATCTAATAAATTATCGAGAATGGGAACATTCCCTCCCATAGATAGGTTGGTATGAGAGGCACATGTTCCTAATCTGTAAATGTCTGTACGTTACGAGACATATAAAGAAAATCGATTACTTAGTAGCAACGGCACTAGAACTGGGGCCAAAAATATAGGTTTTGGAATATAAATGAATACAAGTACAATTTGAAAAATATAATACCGACTTCCATTCAGTTCAGTTATTGGAGTGTATCTCGAAAACTATTGAACCGAATATGATAAAATTTAACACGGGAGCACCGGCTTTCAAACAAAAAAGAGTTTTGAGAATCGGGCCACCCAGTCGAAGGTTATGAGGTAACAAACATAAAAAAACAGTAGAATAGAGTCCTTTTTTGGAAGTCGGTAGAAAATCTAGGTATTTATTTGTTTATTCTATTGTATGACCAACAGCTGTTATACAAAGTAGTAATGAATTTAATAAATTTTATACTTTAGTTACAGATCGTACAGTTATCGTAGCAGGATTACAGATAATGACGTATAGAAACAATTTAGTATTAAATATTTACAGTGGTGTAAGGTAGGTACTACAAATAATGATTTCTTAGGCTTTCGCGATTCTTATACATTGAAATTAAACAGACTACATGCTATTAGATATAGTTGTTACTGTTGCGTCTACGTTGTGTTGTTAGTGGGCGTAATATGTGTATAACTATAGAAAAAAATATTTTAGAATTTTGTGTAGTGGCAAAGAAAACTATCATTTTAATGTAAAAACTAATCTCTAAAAGTAGCATTTGTATTTTTATTAGGTATAAACTTATTATTTATAAATCCGTTCCCACACATCATCACTCATTCACTGTTATACTTTCGCAATTATAATATTAGTGCGATAGTCTTATTGATAACCACTGCGATAGCGAAAAAATCCCCGGTAGCACTCATATCTGTTGAGTGGTTGCCGAAGACAAAAGATGAAACTTATTAGCACGCTTACTAATTGGGAACACAAATTTGTTTTTAACTTTAATAACAATAAATGATAGTTTTATATCTCTCCGTTTACAACAAGTTCCATTTGATTTTTACCAGTCCGCTCGGCCGCAAAGTCATGATAAATGACACTTTAACTTATCTTTCGAAATATTCACAAAAGACCTTGTCTCACTCATGTAAGCGTCTTAAAAGGCCCTTTCAAGCGATTATCATTTTGAAAGCGGCAATTTCGCTGAGTTTTTCTACCCAAGCTCATCGTTAAATATCTCGGCTAATGGAAAAGCTGATAGGCGTTTCGACAAAAAGTCCATTCAGCGCTGATTGGATGCCTAATGCCGTGTATGTACAGTTGGAGCGCTAATATTCAATCTGTTTGCCGGATGTTTCGATCAGAGTGTGGATTGACAGTTAAATGACCCTCGAAATTGGTAAATAGTACTCGTTGTAGGGACGCCGTTGCATGTTTTCATTTGCACTTCATAGTAGAGGGAAATATTACAATATAAATACAAATAGTTTATTGATATAAAAGGTAGGTACATTATATATTTGAATCCATAGGCTCCCGAGCTAGTATGAACTGTGTTTCAGGAACCAGTGGCTTCTCCCATTAATACTTAGCAGGTAATTATGTCAGATCTTTGATATTCAAAAGCGCATAAATGTGAATGTGCTGTTGTTATTAGGTGTATGGTTTATGTGTATGTGTCCGAGTATGTGTATGTGTATATAATATATATGTTTATGGTGTTATAATGGTAAATATTTATTTAGTATAAAAATCTGCCAACATCTTTTCAAGCCCTTCATAATCGAATGTTTTTAACCAGATAACTATTGTCTTTGATTTTATTGTTACTATATTTTTTAACGTATGATATTTATTAAGCTTATTGTATATATGAGGAACGATGATTTCGTACTGTTAGTGGGCAAATATAGATTTAGAAGTGGGTACAGGACATCTGTCAATTCTTTTGGTCGATTTAGGTAAATATGGCACTATTTTCATATGATACCGCCGCAGGCTCTCATATACAAATAATTTTCTGACGCTTAGAACGTTGGCTTCGGCATATAAATCTGTTGTTGGAAACCTATAAGGTAAGTACAATAGTACCTTTAAAGCTCGTTGCGCTCGTTCAAATATTATTGAACATATTTGGATCCTGATCCACAATGGTCTCATTTTATAAGTTTCAATAATCACATATTATAAGCTTTATGAATGTAGTTTATCCATCCATACTTCCATACTAATATTATAAAAACGTTTATAACTCGGCCATTGCCCTACTATGGTCTTTTTTACAAGCCAATATCTATGGAGCTAAAAATTAACGAATATATGTTATACACATTAGCGATAAAGAAAAATGTAAAATGACAAGCTCGCCGAGTTTCTTGCCGGATCTTCTCGGTCGTTGGTGGCATTCCGATCCGATCGTAGATTTAAAATTGTAAGTGTCCCCGTAGGCCCATACAGAATAAATGATTTGATTTGATTTGTCTCTTTGTCACGCCTAAACGGCTAAACAGATCGTAATGAAAATAATTGATAAGGCTATAGATAATATCCTCATATATCGGAAGATCATGGATACTTCTTGTCATCATCATTATCCATCAACAGGCGGGTAAATTCGCGGGACGCAGTTGACAAAACTATACATATACTTCGAGAAAAACCACGTTTTTTAAAGTATGTAATTTAAAATAATCTACACGCAAGTTAGATTAATGTTATCGGCGAAGGGAGAAGTATATAGATACGTAATGGCCAGACGGCCAAACTTTGATAATTTTGTCGATAATTTTAGAGAACTTCAGCTCCATAATTGTTACCGGCTATGAAGACTGGAAGTTTTCTAATCCGTCTCTACTTGTTCCAGTGTCCTGCCCTGCCCCCCTCAAAAACCGAGATTTCGTGCTGCAGCGCTCGTGGCTGGACACGGGCGATGAGAAGATGATCCTCAACCACTCCGTGTTCCACAAGGACTACCCTCCTAGAAAGGGATATGTCAGGTGAGGTCTTCTACTTTGTTAGTTTTAACCACACGCACGTTGCAGTTCCTGGAAAAGTAGGTTGATTTCTGCGAAATGCGATATCGATAACGCGTAAGTCGAGCAAGCTTCCGGATGAACCCGAACCAATTGTCGATCGTGATATTAACAACGCGTATGTCAAGGAAGCTTCCGGACGAAGCTGAAACAGTTGTTGATCGTGATATCGTCAACGCGTAAGTCAATAAGTCTTCCGGACGAAGCGGAAACAGTTGTCGATCGTGATATCAACAACGCGGAAACAAAGAAATCTTTCGGACAAAGCTGAACAAATGGCGATCCTGATATCGACAACGCTTAAGTCAAGAAAGCTTCCGGACGAAGCCGAATCATTGTTGATCGTAAAATCGACAACGCGTAAGTCAATAAGGCTTCAGGACGAAGCTAAAACAGTTGTTGATCGTGATATCGTCAACGCGTAAGTCAAAAGTCTTCCGGATGAAGCTAAAACAGTTGTTGATCGTGATATCGTCAACGCGGAAACAAAGAAATCTTTCGGACAAAGCTGAACAAATGGCGATCCTGATATCGACAACGCTTAAGTCAAGAAAGCTTCCGGACGAAGCCGAATCATTGTTGATCGTAAAATCGACAACGCGTAAGTCAATAAGGCTTCAGGACGAAGCTAAAACAGTTGTTGATCGTGATATCGTCAACGCGTAAGTCAAAAGTCTTCCGGATGAAGCTAAAACAATTTTTGATCGTGATATCGTCAACGCGTAAGTTAATAAGTCTTCCGGACGAAGCTAAAACAGTTGTTGATCGTGATATCGTCAACGCGTAAGTCAATAAGTCTTCCGGACGAAGCTAAAACAGTTGTTGATCGTGATATCGTCAACGCGTAAGTCAATAAGTCTTCCGGACGAAGCTAAAACAGTTGTTGATCGTGATATCGTCAACGCGTAAGTCAATAAGTCTTCCGGACGAAGCTGAAACAGTTGTTGATCGTGATATCGTCAACGCGTAAGTCAATAAGTCTTCCGGACGAAGCTAAAACAGTTGTTGATCGTGATATCGTCAACGCGTAAGTCAATAAGTCTTCCGCGCAAAGCTAAAATAATTGTTGATCGTGACATCGTCAACGCGTAAGTCAATAAGTCTTCCGGACGAAGCTAAAACAATTGTTGATCGTGATACCGTCAACGTGTAAGTCAATAAAGCTTCCACACGAAGCCGAATCAAACTTCGACGTGAAATCCATAGCGTAAGTCTCATGTTACAAAAAGTCTTTGTCTATTACAAACACTAAAAGAGCTTGAGATTTAATAAAATTTACTACAAATGCCAATAAACAATCAATCAAAAACAATAAGGATGGTGATATCCCTTCGGCCTATCTTATTATGTACAAAGTTAACAAAGTATAACTCTATTCGCCTATTAATTTCTAGAGTTAAATATTTGGACAACCAAAATACTTCGACACGCTATATTTTTTTACCTTACAATATAATAAACAATAAAAAACAAAACGACTTCCAAAACACGAATAGTCGAAAATTACGATGGTGTTTTCACTACTAAGTACAGCCGTGCGATTCGTCGTTGCGTTCGTCGACGAGCTCACCGATGTCAAATACTTTGAGATATCGCCCTTGTACATAAGGTTGCTTTTCCAACGTTTCTTATCATCTCGTCATTTGTTTCACGGATGTTGTCAAAGATGCAACGATGTTTGCTCTTAGAGAATCGCACGGCAGCACTTCAAAATATGTTCTAAGACTAATTTCGTAAATGATCACCAAATGTATTCTAAGTAACTATTTCGAAGATCAAATTCAGGAAATGATCGATCTAAGAACAAATTTCGTAAATGATCACCAAATGAATGTATTCTAAGTAACTATTTCGAAGATCAAATTCAGGAAATGATCGATCTAAGAACAAATTTCGTAAATGATCACCAAATGAATGTATTCTAAGTAACTATTTCGAAGATCAAATTCAGGAAATGATCGATCTAAGAACAAATTTCGTAAATGATCACCAAATGAATGTATTCTAAGTAACTATTTCGAAGATCAAATTCAGGAAATGATCGATCTAAGAACAAATTTCGTAAATGATCACCAAATGAATGTATTCTAAGTAACTATTTCGAAGATCAAATTCAGGAAATGATCGATCTAAGAACAAATTTCGTAAATGATCACCAAATGAATGTATTCTAAGTAACTATTTCGAAGATCAAATTCAGGAAATGATCGATCTAAGAACAAATTTCGTAAATGATCACCAAATGAATGTATTCTAAGTAACTATTTCGAAGATCAAATTCAGGAAATGATCGATCTAAGAACAAATTTCGTAAATGATCACCAAATGAATGTATTCTAAGTAACTATTTCGAAGATCAAATTCAGGAAATGATCGATCTAAGAACAAATTTCGTAAATGATCACCAAATGAATGTATTCTAAGTAACTATTTCGAAGATCAAATTCAGGAAATGATTGATCTAAGAACAAATTTCGTAAATGATCACCAAATGAATGTATTCTAAGTAACTATTTCGAAGATCAAATTCAGGAAATGATCGATCTAAGAACAAATTTCGTAAATGATCACCAACGAATGTATTCGAAGATCGAATTCAGGAAATGATTTCAGTTTATATTTTGCTATATGTAGTAGTCATTTAGGTATATTCTTGTAATAAGTTGTAAATTTGATTAATGACGACTATGATACGCAAAAAAACGATATTAAAAAATATGTAGTGACACTTTCGCTGAAAAAAACAATGATTTTGGCTTATTTGGGGGTGTGCACCACCACAGGGTGTGTGTGTTTATCATTGTTTTTTTCAGCGGATGTGTCACTAAATATTTTAATATTGTTTTTTTTTTTGATATTGGATTTCCGCAAAGTAACGCCTGAATCAATAAATTACTATGATACTCTTCTGACTTTTAAATATCCTGAACAAATTGACGATCCTGTTACCCTAGTTAGTGTTAGTGTTTTCTGTCTTCATTGCACTACACGTGTAACTGGCTAACTATACATAATCATGAAACGATATTTTCGTTGATATTGTGTTTTCCTCAGCAGTCACCTTAGAAAGTTTTACCTAGTGCATCCACCGCTTTACTAGAACGTGACTTAGACAAGACAGTGACTTGCAGGTAAACTTATCTATGTGGTATGACTTGACTCTTACTATTTGACAAATCTCTCTCGCAACTATCGGTATTCACATATTAACTTGAGGAATGGCAAATGTACAAATGTTTAAGTCTGCCTTCTTATTTTATTTTATTTTTTTATTTTATTTTACAATTTTAGGAAAACTTACATCTAGGTCTAATAACTAGGATACTTAAATATTGTACTAAGGGACATTTACAAGTTTCCACATATAGGTGACATATTATATACAACACGGACGGAAAACAAAAAGAAAAATCAACACACTGGAACTAATATTTGTAGTACCTAAGTAAAAACATTGTAAAACATCTATATAAAAAGAATGGCCCCGAGTTTCTTGCCGCTTCTTCTCGGTAGGCTTTATATATTTTGGAACGCGCCGGTAGCCTTTAACAATATAATTAAACAGTTTAGTACAATATAATTAAAAATTGACGTTCATAAGTGCGTCTTTGATGCCTAAATTGAATAAATGATTTTGACTTTGACTTTGAGACAAAATCAAAAAGTAAAGACACAATGTTGTGAATAGAAAAGTGAGGCCGGTAAATCTACGCCTCGCCGTGTCATACTTACATAATTACACACACATACAAGGACAACACAACACGTACAAGGAGACTACGCCTTGACTCGTCAGTCGAACTACTCGTATTGCGATGCGTGGAAGCAACACGTACAATTTTAATTATTAATGAATTTTTATTCATATTAATATATTTTCATCATGGCAGCACCGATGCACGCACATGTAGTTTAGATAACCGGCCTCACTTCTCTGTTCACAACATTCTAAGATAAAAAATGGGTAGGTATACAAATTCTCGCGGAGCCTTCAGAGGCCGTAGCACACAAACTATTTGCGAAAAAGTATTCGTAGGTTTCGTAAGCGGCAACACTTCCGCGTACAAACTATATGAGTGATCTGTGTCACAGTTGCCCCAGATGAATGACAGTTTGTACTGTTTCACGCGAACGACACGTCACGTTATACTTACGTATTATTAGTGCTAGGCCCACGTCATTTGTGCTTCTGTCGAAGTTTCGCCATCAGAGTTAAATACATAACATATTCGTACTTTTCAATTTTAGAGTTCATTCGACTGGTATTTCAATGGTAAATATTGATTACGTTGCTACAGAGACCTCCAACTTTTCACTTTTCGATTTATCAAACTCGAACAGAGAATTAAAACAACTTTATCTATCAGGTTTTTGATTTGTATTGTAAATGTTAATTTTACGCTTTGATTGGAATGAACAAGACTGATTGAAACAAGTTTTATGCACAACTGTTATTTTTATGGCTGTATATACATTTTGCTTGGTCTACCTATTTAAAATGATTATTGGAAAATTATTATTTCCAAACGTACATAATTTAGACATTTAGTTTCAGTATAGCCAAATCCAGAAGTTCAAATTATCAGATTGCCACGCGATTTTATACGAATCCTATTTCACCTCAGCCAAATTAATTAAAGTTCAGAAAATTATGTGGAATGTGTGCCAGCAAACGTTTTCAAGCACTTTGCAGCATTGTGCGCATTTTTTTATGGTTCCGTACCTCGAAAGGAAAAAATAACCCTTATAGGATCAGTTTGATGTCCGTCTGTACGTCTGTCATGACACTTTGTCTCAGGAACGCTAAGAGGTATCAAGTTGAAATTTAAATGACATATTCGGCTCGACGGTCTCTTTCACTAGTGAAAAAATCAAACCCGTGGGTCAACGTGATCAAAAGACGTGACCGTTTATGTCACATATATTATTAGCATATTTTGCTATTTCACAAAGGGAATGAAAACCTACCCGAGGTTGGTGCCATGTCTAGGGATCAAACAGCAAAGTCAAATATAACCTAGATTGCCTAAAAGCAATCTAACATTATTGCCGTAATTGCTTTATTAATGCACGGAACCCTCGGTGGTCCAGTCCAACTTGCACTTGGCCGGTTTTTTTAGTTGGACTATAGTTTTTTATACTTGTAAATGACAAGACAGGCATGTTGATGCCCTGATGGTGTGTTTCAGGTCAGGTCTGATGGTCCTGTCTATGACAGTGGCTATGCAACCCAGAGTGTTCAGTGTCAAAGTTCTTCTTCGCACATGATTAAATATGAGAAATATGGTGTTCAGTTCTATTCACCCAGTATAATAATAACGCAGGGGCGGCCTTGTGGCGAGCCGTCGGTGAGTGGCGACACCGTGGACCCTGATTCTCCCTGGGGCTAAATGAGACCCCTGACCTCCGGCTTGTCTTAATTGGCCGTCCGGGGGTGGAGACGCAAGAGCAAGTAACAAAAAGCTCCAAGGGTGGAAGTGTGGCATAACGCCGGTAGTAGCGCTCTAGTGAAACCGCAGCACACCTCTCGACACTCTTTAGCCATCCACACCAACGTTGCCCCTTTTGTCACCACTCATGGTGTCCTTTATGGGGGGCCCGTTTAGTGGATGGCAAGTCACCACCTGCTAAAGTTGGCAGGTGCCGTAGTCTCTTCCATAGCTCACTATCTTCCTTATCACTAATAAGTTCATCTCAATAGCCTGGCCAATTTACCCATATTTGTAATAGTTATAAGTACCATGTTACCCTTCATCCAAAATTTTTTCTGTTTTTTATACTCCTTTGTATTTTTATACCAAACAGGCCTCTAAGTGTTGGCTACAGCCCAATTATGCCTTTGTAAAGGACCGGATGAAATCCGAGATTTTGTTTTGAATAAAAGAAATAATAATAATAAGTTTATTTCATAAAAGGCATTTACAAATAACCTATTATTCGTAGCAAATAACATAATATTATAGTAGAATCACATCATATAGTAGTATATGAGTACCTAGTGCTATTGTATACTACAGGAGCCCGATCCTACTATTTCACAACGTTCAACCATCTATCCCGGTGCAACTACAGTTCGACTCCTGTTGTCGTTCGATCATTACGCAATAAAACATTCTACTATTTCCAGAGACTAATCCTTAACACTACTACATTAAATATACATTATACTTACGAAAACAGTTAGCGTTACATTCATTATCTTTCGGGTTAACAGAATGCAAAGTTTGGATCGATCGCTGGCGTCAAGGGACACGTAACTGCAACCGCACTGTTGTTCAATAACAGAATACAAAAACGTATAAAACTCACCGTTCAGCTACGGTTCAATTGCAATTTAGTTAGTGGAAGTGTAGCCCAGGGGGTCGATTCCACTAATTAAATTGCAATCGAACCGCAGCTGAACGGCGACTTTTATGCGTTTTCTTATTCTGCTACTGAATAACCGTCCAGCTGCAGTTACGTTTCTGTTGACCCCAGCGATCGATCAAAACTTTATGTTCTGCTAACTCAATGATCAAATCATGAACGCGTTGTTAACTCATATTCGTACATAGTAGTGTCAATTATATATTTATTAAAAAGTAGCGTTTATGTTATGTTTATGTGACGCTACAATCCAATTTGCCTATAGAAATAGTAGAATGACTTTTTGTCAAAGTATCGAACGACTACCGAAGTTGAACTGCAGTTGCAGCGGGATAGATTGTTGAACGTTGTGAAATAACAGAATTGGCTTCCAGGTTTGCTTCGGGTAGAACTGCAAACTAGTAGGTAACTGTAAATAGATGTGGAACTGCGCAAAATGAAGCCCTAGACGAAGACATTCAAAAGTACGATTACGTAGGTATGTGCTTTATGGTTAGGACCAAACGGCGCCACGGTCCCTGATTGTTAAATATCAGAGAAACCCTCTATTTGAATTTAATATTTTTTAAACGACTTTAACAATACAAAAAGGACATTATCAATGTGACTGCATGTTTTTTTGTATGTTACGCAATCATTCCGCTTATTATGAATCGATTTTGATGAATTTATATTTGTTTGATAGATCATAATATTAGGTACTTCAGAGATGGTCACATATAAAATATTTATCAAAATTAAGCGCTTATTTATATTAATATAATAATATATAATAATTGATAATATAATAATATAATAGTTTCAATGATCAAGTCGGTTTTGAGCTGTATAAGAGAATGTCGGTCGAAAGTCGGTTTAAAAAGTTTCAAATTGTATAAAATAATGACATTTATGATTTCAAATAAAATTTTCACTATAAATTACTTTGAAACACACACCAAAGATACTCACAGAAGTCAACGTTTTGCGAACCATATTTTATCAAAATAAATTGATGCAAACGTCTGTCTGTAAACTTTAATATCGGAATCTACATCTGTTTGAGAAAGCCTGCGCCTTCAAACTCGTCGTCTTCAAAGCCGTTTTGAAAACGGCTCGTGCGTCCCAAGAGCTAACTTATTCATAAAGTTCTTTCCGTTTCGCTTGCGGCTGAAATAAACGACTAAAAAGTAAAAAGTAGAGACACTCAAGTGGGGAAAGAATAGACTGTTTAAAAATGTCTTTGAGGCAGCGTCGCCTTGCGAGATGAGATTGTCAGGTGCTTCTTACGTAATTTATAGGTAGCTTTTTCAACGTTATACCTACGCAAAATCTTTACTTATTATGTTATTAGGGGACGGTACAAGCCCAAGGTCCACTTGGTAAGTGGTCATCATAATCATCTCAGCCGTAGGATGCCCACTGCTAAACATAGGCGTCCCCCATAATTTTCTTTAGCGTGGAAGGGTCCTGCATTCAGGGTGGACGATCTACGCTGCGCTTACCGGTCTGTGGTCTCCACTCCAGAACCTTTTGCCCACATAGGCCATCTGTTCTGGGTGCTATGTGAAAGTAGTAACTTCTGCCTATAACAGATGCATTTCACCACAAGTGACGAACTGCACTGCGCCCGTATAAGACTTGAGTTGTAACTAAGAGTTGTTAAGTCTCATGTGCCTGTAATTGCGCCGGCACCCTTACCCTTTCAACCAGAACACAGTAATGCAAACATTATTGCTTCACAGTAGAAAAATGTATGGTGGCAGTACCTACTTCCCAGAACCAACTCATATAAGAGATCACTTATAAAGAGTAAAAAAAAATATAGAACTATTTTTGTAAAAAATATAAAGAGTAAAGCCTGGCAAAGAGGACTATACGAGCGCAAAGTCTTACTGACCGATTGGCTTGCTGCCAGTGTCAGGAAAAATTCTGGAAAAAATGCTTGTAAAACGACTAAAATAGCACGTGATCCCAAAGATGAGCCCCCGCCAGTATGGTTTTATGCCCCAGAAAAGCACAGAGGACTCCCTCTGTGCTTTTCTGTGCTTTGCTTTCTATATCTCTTTATATAGGATGTTTGGTAGAGGGACCGACAAACCAAATGAGCGTGTTCGGGGGACCACTTGGAGAATACAAGTTGGCCAAAAAAAATCCCCGACCACCCAATATGTTTAACTTTTTTTTGTGATTTTTCCCTTTTTCTCCGAAATTGTACCTATTTACCACCATAACATTTGTAAAATCTGTTTAAGACCGGATGTTTTTAGTTGAATTTGGTCTCTAATACACCTTCAGGCCACGCAAAGCAAAATTGGATACAAAACAGAGCTAACTAACTGATTTGGTTAAAAAAAATTGGGGTGTCGGGGATTTTTTTTGGCCAACTTGTATTCTCCAATTGGTCCCCCGAACACGCTCATTAGGTTTGTCGGTCCCTCTACCAAACACCCTATATATCTCTATATATATTCTCTTTATATTTTTTTACATAAACTACTACTTCAATCTACTATACATTATTATTAGTTATATACCTACTAGTTGAAACGAGCAGTTTTCTTTAAATGGGTATTGCTTTTAGTATAGAAATAGTTTACTATCTACGTGAACCTTACATATAGCTGTGTATTGTGGCATAATTAACATATAAATTGTATTCTTCTGATGATCTTGGACAGTGGTATTTGCTTTTGTACTTTACATAAGTTAGAACCGTGTAGGTGACTTGTGCTTTTATATGTTTGTTGTGCATGTTTTATTAAAAATGGAATTGACTTCAATGCTAAAAAGTGTGAAATAACTTGTCGAAGTCAGTTCCATTTTTCGGTAAAACAATTTTTTCTTTCTTTTTAGTGACCCTTGCTACTTACGGGATCGATTGTCGCTTAGCGCCAATAAGGATATCATCAAGATGGGCGAAACACTTTTTAGGTATTGAAGTGTATAATTTAAAAACCGTTTGACCGAATTTGATGAATTTGAATGGGACTGCCTTAGAAGTATACTTCACCCAAAAAAATAGAAAATTGGACTACTCTGTAAAAACTTATATGCGTGCGACTTGAGAACCTTCTCCATTTGAAAGCCCGTTGAAAATAAAACTTAATGCTGATATTTCAAGTTTATATGTACATCCTGTACCTATACCAAAGTAAGCAAATCTTGGGGCCGAACGTTCTAATTACTTTGCCTATACTACTATGTTACCAACGATGTTGCCATTAGGCATGAGATTAGAAAATTCGAAAACAAAACTCTATCGCCGAGAAAATTGTTTAACCGTCATGCTTAGGAGCTTAAGCATATTCATGAGATGAACCCCAACTTTCTCGCCTCTCGTGAAGACGTCGTTTTGGTTGGTACCACCCAGATATTCTGCGCAAACATTACTGTGTTTAGGAGTAGAGGGCGCCGTAGAAAGTGACATGGGTGAAACCAATAAACTCATTAACCAATGTCTCAGGGGAATGAGCATTGTGCAGTGCCACGGTAAACTTCAGTTATATGTTCTCCACGGGTTTTAAAGCGCGCGTTTTGACCGCCTCGTCGATTGAAAGATTGGGTTTAGTTCTGAAAGATGGGGAAACATATAGATAGACTCTAGAGAACACTAGTGGAGAGGTAAGCCTGAGCATACGAAGAAATCGTTAACTAGAAATAATAAGAAAGAAAATACAGTCCTTTTATTATTGAAGAAGTTATTTAATTGAATAAAGCGTGAAGATTCCATACGGTATATTAATGTAATATTCAAACAATCAAAGGTATGATTTTCACACGGCGTAGAAATGTGTATGAGATGTGCACAGATAATTTATACGTTGTATAGTAAAATAAAACTAACACTGTGTTTATTTTACAAATATTATACATTTTCTAACAAGTGCAATTTGAAAAATTTAATACCGACTTCCATTCTATTACCTTGGTAAAACTCAAGTTTGTGGCGGTTGAGTACCGCCTATTTTTTTTTGGAAGTCAGTAGAAAAGAGTAAGGTAACCCAAAAATAGACTTGATTTTGTGATTACGTAAGCGACGCCCTTTCTTAATATTACTATCGTATGCATGTGTTTATATTATTTTATTTATTTAATGCAGTCAAGTGACAAGACGAGCAAGTCGTGCGCCTGATGGTAAGCTTGCTCATGACAGTTGCAATGCCACCCATAACTTAGAATTGTAGTTTTGTGTAGCACTGCGACATTGGTAGCGATTTTCTTGTTAAACAAACTAAATTAAACAAGTAAATTAAATTTAATTATGGTAGTCCTTATTCTGTAAATGCTAAAATCTAAATTCATGTAACACTTAAAATAAAATTTCCAAAAAAATTTCTAAATACATTTGAACCGACTTCAATACTAAAAAGTGCAAAATAACTTGTTGAAGTCGGTTCCATGATAGTTCCAAAGTAGGTACCTATTATCGTAATATCTTGCGCATGGTACCGACTTCAACAAGTTATTCTACACTTGGTAAAAAAAAACACTATTTTCAGTGACCCTTGCTATCTTGCCGGGATCGACATTCACCGATGATATTATCAACATAGGCCTAACACTTTCTAGTTTTTGGAGTGTAACTCAAAAACTGCTGGACCGACATTGATAAAATTTAAATGGGACCACCTCGGAAGTATACTTTACCAAACAAAAAATAATTTCGAAAATCGGTCCACAAATGGGGAAGAAATCGGCTAACATACACATAAAAATGATAACAATCGAACATATAACCTCGTCCTTTTTTGAAGTCTCTTAAAAATAGGATTATTCTATTCAATTTTGAGTATTTTCTACCGACTTCCAAAAAAAGGGAGGAGGTACTCAATCCGAGTGTATTTTTTTTATGTTTGTTACCTCATAACATTCGACTGGGTGAACCGATTCTCAAAATTCTAAAAAAGCTACTATATATTACTTCTGAGGTGGTCCCTCCTGGAGTTTTTGAGAATGAACTGAATAGAATGGAAGTCGGTATTAAATTTTTCAAATTGTACGTTAATTTAGCGAGCACCAAGTTACGTGACGGCGTATCTGTCTAACATATACTCACAATAGAAGAGCCATAGTTTATTTTAGTGCTGTCATTCAGAAGTGTTATACTGATTTGGAGTAAGAATTACAGAATCGAAATCTTTGAATCTTTTTCACCTAGTAATTTTACTGTATGTACGTGAACTGAAAAGCTTTTCATCGAGATTTCCCTGTAGATAAACTCCACGGGTGACTGCGTACTGATGTCATTAGTTTATTTGCGCAATCCACTCCATTGATACTCATAGATAAGATAATGCGGTGCGTCAATCCGTGACGAGATACAACCTTGCCTGTCTCGCCGACGCCGATCCGCCATTGCAGAACAATATGAAAACTGTATATACTATCCACTGCAGGAAACTTCAAATCATTTTTACTCGACAGATGGGAAGGCAGATAGATCAGTGGTAACCTGTACGTCGGGCAACTCCCCGAACAAATTAACTTCTAGAAACAGTTGTATTTTTTTAATTTTTAGATACTGATAAATATTTTTGTACCTGTGTGTTTTAATTGTGCTTAAATGAAAATAATACGATTTATTTAGATGGAAGTAAAATGTTGCATTACATCAAATCAAATTAAATATTAAATATACCCACGTACATATATGTATATAAATTTGTAACCATTTTTGTCGATACTTCTTTATTTTTTTGCAAAAGAATAAAGGCTGTATTTGTGAATAGTGGCATACTTTTCCCATTCGTAATTTTTTTCTGTTAGTTAAACTAATATGTAAAAAAGTAAATATATATAGTTAATTATCGCATATCAGTTTAATTAGTAATTATTAACTAATAACTGCCAATTATATTTGCATGTTCGACCGAAATGCAGGGCGTCACAGACAGTATGAACGTTATTTAAATGAAACTTCCTTCGATATTTGCATTGGCCTGCATAAAGCAGTTTGGTTCGCAAACCAAGGCACCTAAAATACAATTCCCACCACCGAAAATCTGTCTAGATTTTAGAATAGAATACCACTGTAAATCTCTTAGCTTGCATTTTTCTTTTTCTACACGACCTTTTTTTATGTCATAGAGCCTTGATCCTGTGTTCTGTGGTTTATGTGGCTTTTGCGTGCATAATAAATATGATGTTTTTGAATTCGAATTTAGTAATTTAAAACTTACTAAATTCGAATTGAATATACTTATAACTTACAACTATACTTACTACTTATAACCTACTTATACCAAAGTACATAGACCGCGCGGCCCGATTAAGAAGAACGTCATCGCGATAAAAGATTACGTGAGAGTCGGCAGAGCAGTCGGGATTGGCAGTTTGTAAATATCAATGTTTTCTGTTGCTTAGGTATGCTACCACCAAAAATTAGATCCGATGTGTACTTGTTTTGTGGCGATGTTGACATCCCTACACGCGTCTCGCGCCAAACCTGCGTGAATCAACGCTAGTAGGGAAGACGTTCTACATATAGATATTTACGTACTTTGTTTATATTATCTATATATACTTGGCACACAAATGCTTTGTAATATAATATGTATCACCCACGTATTCGATGTTAAACATGTTACTGCTTTTATGTAGGTACATGCACGTAGTCACGTGTGTGTAAACGAAAGTGATTATTATACTTCAATGCACTCTTATACCTGCAGGGCTATTATGTATCTCAGTCTCAGTCATCCTCCGAGATTAACTCTCTTTCAAAAGAACTGTTATGCCATGTGCATCACGGTGTACAACAAAATACCAGGATATCTGAAAGACCTTCCCTATAGAATATTTCGTAGAAAACTTAAGATGTGGCTGATAGAAAAACGATTCTACTGTTTGACAGACTTTTTAAATTGTTTTGAGACTACTAATTTAAGTTAATTTGATATACTTAACTATTTTATTATTTTAAATTAATTGTATTGAGACTACCTAGTTATTTTAATTCATTGGACTTTTTTAACTATTTTATTATTTTATACACAACTAACTTACTCGTATATAACTTTTTCTTCCTTCTTATAACTAAATGGAAAATTGTAATACTCGTAAATTTATAATCACCACAGTAACAATTTCACATGTCGGTTATCGACAAAATAGACTGAACGAAAATTGCTACTAAGGCCTGTGTATTACTCTATTTTTAGTGAATAAAAATCATTTATCATTATCATTTATCAGTTGATGACAAAATGTTGATTGAAATCTTGAAAAATGGCGGCTCTATGTCAGTTTGCGACAACTCCCGTAACCAAAATTGTTAGTAAGTTGATGACTGGAACTGACAAAAATCACAGAGTGCCCATTTTTTAGATTTCAATCAACATTTGTTAGCAACAAATAAGTTATGTGTTCAACAAGTGAGCAAAGTTAGTTTTTGCTTCGAGGGCTAACTTTAAATCCCGAACTAGCGAAGTAGTTTTAGGCAATCTATATACAAGTGCAATTTGAAAAAAAATATTGATTTCCATTCTATTACTTTGGTAAAAATCAGTTATTGGAGTGTAACTCAAATACTACCAAACCGAATGTGAAAAATTTTACATGGGACCACACGAAAAGCACCAGCATTCAAAGTAAAAGCATTTTGGAAATCGGTTCACCCATTCGAAAGTTATGAGGAAATTTCTGAAGTATCAATCGCCGACCTTTATACTCCACATTTTGCCATACTTTGCATTAGTTCTACTTTTATTTACCACTTTGTTCACTAAGCGAGTTTTATGAAGCATACATTTCTCTTTTTAATGGGCTCGTATTGTTTGTACATTTGCGTTTCCTTTATTTTCAAATCACAGTCACATACATAAGTCATTCAATAAGTCACTGTTCTGTCTATGTTACGTTCTATTAAACCATACATAATCAAAACCTCGCTAATACGGAAAACAAATAATGGTTCTGTACACTTTGTCTACACTATTCATCATCATCATCATCTCAGCCGTAGGACGTCCACTGCTGAACATATGCCTCCTCCATGATTTTCCAAAAGGACCGGTTGGAAGCGGCCTGCATCCAACGTCGTCCTGCGACCTTTATCATGTCCACCGTGTCGGTGGATAACCTACGCTGCGCTTGCCGGTCCGTGGTCTCCATTCCAGAACCTGCCGGCCCCATCGGCCATCTGTTCTGCGTGCTATATGCCCTGCCCACTGCCAATTTAACTGGCTAAACTTCTGGGCTATGTCGGTGACTTTTGTTCTTCTACAGATCTCCTCATTTCTGATTCAATCATGTAGAGAAACCCCGAGCATAGCCATCTCCATAGCTCGTTGTACGACTTTGAGCTTACTTATGTGGCCCATAGTAAGAGACCACGTTTCAGTGCCATAAGCCATCACTGGTAACACACATTGGTCGAAGAATCTTGTCTTGAGGCACTGATGTTTTTTAGACGAGAAGACTTCGCGAAATTTCTGGAACGCTGCCCAGCCGAGTTGGATTCGACGATTGACCTCTTTCTCGAATTTGGATCTACCTAGTTTGACTGCACTACACTATTACGAAAAGTTAATAGTTAATAGTCCACAAATATTATACGCCTAAACTCGAAAAAAAACACAACTAACAAAAATTTCAAAAAAATCTGCCATTGTTGGATTTATTTCCGCCCTTATGAAGTGTTATTTGCAACAACGATACTACGAGTACTTGCTATATGAATAATGTTTATTTCCAGGGCGGTGTCGTTACTGACGGGGTTTGTGGTCCGAGACCGGGACGGCGCCGGCAGCTGGCTAGGGTACGTGTCCCGTTCCGATCCCCGCGGCGCGCTTCCGGCCTGGCTCGTCAACAGGTACACCTACCTTCTTACACAACAGCTTTCTGCGTATAACCTATTTGTTGTAAAACACCACCTAACCATAAATAGAGCTGGATCTATTGTCAATATCAGTCTCGCTTTTGACTTCGCATCGTTCGACTCACCTACCTTCACGATGCTTTCTTGCATGCCTTTCGAAAAAAGAAAAGTTTCATCTATGGGGTTCTATTATGGGTGTTCAATTTGCAACGATTGTTTCAAGTGGGTTTGCGTCACTCTGTAGTGTTATTACCGCTTAGATCTACACTGCATTGCTACCTAGAATAGTGCCTACAATAAATACGAAAAATAAAAGAAACTTTAGAAATATATACAGTTATATAAAAATGAACCCCAATTTCTCCTTCACGCTATAACTTGAGAACGGATGGAACAATCTCGCTAATTCTTTTTTTTTTTGGTTAATTATTGTCAGGAGAAGCTTGCTTCTATAGAAGAGAAAAAAACAAGAAAAGATGGAAGGTCATGGCTAGGCCGAAGGCCAAGTCTACTAAGCGAACGTAATCGCGGGCAGTCGCTAGTAATATATAAAATAAAATCGTGTGAGTTACGCCATTTATAACTCAAAAACGACTAAAGCATTTTTTATGATTTTGTGTTTTTCGGTTTGTCATATTTCGGGGAAGGACTTTTCATAGGTACTTTTCATCATCGTCATTATGCATCTCCACGCGAGTGAAAATGCAGGGCGCAGCTAGTACATAATAAACAAAAAGTATGACCTGGCAGTCGCAACGTATTCCAGCGGACGTGGCCATACTATATACTGCCTCCTTGAGTCTTACCACTTTTATTTTGTTTTATATTTCAAATGGACCCTTGACATGAGCTCCAAACCGACGAAATTGAATTCTCTCAATGGCGCCGACGCCACACCTTGCATTCAGCATGGCACATTTGTTCTTGAACAGCTCACCGTCCCAACAATAGGGATAAGAATTAGAACGGATCTTAGTAATGGATCTCTTCTTATCTCAGTTCACAGGAATTCCACTATATCAAACTTCTTGTAATAATAAACATATTGCTACTTACGGGATGAAAACCGTGGTATTTATTATAATGAGCTCCCGATATTTCGACACTGCTGCAAGCGCCATAATCGCGGGACGACTGGAGAATGCGGGTGGGTGGAATCTGTCTACCCTCTTTCTCTGTCTTTTGCCACGCGCAGAACACGCTCACTGTATCAGTACGTATTTCCGAGTCCATATTAGGCAGTTTATTGTCCTTTATTAAGTTTAACACGGGGTTCTTGTATTAATCCTCCATCAATTTTTCAACCAGAATCTCTTACCCTTCAATTTTTTTCATTCTAATCTGGTTTCCCTTCCTCCTATATCTCTCTCCAGTATCTTCGCTTTTTCCTTTTCTTTTTGTTGACTTCCCTCCGTCAATCTAATCTATTTTTTTATTTTCAAATTGAACACATCTGTTGGCCATGCTAAAATCAAATTTAATACGATTGCATATTATTTCATCAGTCGAACGACCCAGACACAATAGAAATTTCATTGTTATATTGACAATCGACTGGTGAGGGGATATAGTTATATAAAAAAAGAGGTTTCAACGGGGCAGTGAATGCATGATGCATAAATATACTACAACTCTTCATAGTTTCCCTTTAGTTTCTAGATGCTCGAGATGATATTTGAAATCATTTTCTAGACTTAGATTCACTACAAAATTATCAAAACACCCAGACCAAGAAAATGTAAAAAATAAAACCTGTAAATAAAAAATATGGATGCGTGTTATTAAGAGGGATTTTGTTTCCGATACCATGAACTATTTTAACTGAAACTATAGACAATATTTTAGTATAGTAATTATAAATCATGAAGAGGTTAGTTAAAACGGTTTGTAAACGTTATTTATGTGTGTGTTCTAGGGTAACTGCACAGTTAGCTCCGCGGCTGGTTCAGCAGCTGCACGCAGCAGCTCGCCGGTACCCGGGATGGAAGGCACTGACCGACCTCCCCTACCACAAGCCGTGGCGGCATCCAGAGCAAGTTCCTCCTTACAGGATCTCCTTGGAAGATGTCAGTGTTTGGTACCATTTATTTTTATAATTTACTCTACACTCTACGATCACTAACAAGTAAACGTTTCTGAAGTTTCAAATTTATCATACATATATCTCAGCTGGCTATATAAATGAACCCCATATTTACCCTGGTCACACTGTAACTTGAGAACGGATGGAACAATCTCGCTAATTCTTTTATTGTTGTGTTAATTATTGTCAGGAGACAAGGAGAGAGGAGTTTCTTATGAAAGAAAAAGATAGGAGGATATGGCGATACCGCAGGCCGAGCCTACTACGCGAAGTCGCGGGCAGTCGCTAGTAATAAATAATACAATAAATCATATAGTTACATCAATATGAAGCTTAAAGGCCTATTCAAACCGGGGCGTTATTCGCTGCCGCGCGCGGTAGAGATATTCGTTGGCAACGGTTAGCGGGGCGGCGCGGCGGAACTAGTTTCGTCAAACAAGAGAAAATACCGCCTACGGTACAAGTTTCGCTGCAGTTACGGAACTTCATACTATTTACCCATCGAGTTCCGCGTGGTATTTTTCGCTACCCACAGTGGTAGCGAATAACGCTCAGGTCTGAATAGGCCTTTAGAAACGTTACCTACTTGTTAGTGATCGTTACTGTACCTATTTTACATTAGTATTGGTTGGTTTGATTTGATAATAATTTGCGTATTCCAAGCATACACTAAAAGACTTAGCTAAGATGTTAATATGACTTAAGAGGATTGCATACCTAGTACTTGTCCATACTAAAAGAAAAAAACTCTTTTCGACCTCTTAACGTTATCCGATTTCAGTGATTTTTATCATGCAACAAACACATTGTTTGCTATACCCGTAAGTTTTGGTTTTTTCAGAATTTTTAAGTTTAAAAATAATAATTTTATATTACTTTGAAATACTGAAAAAATCAAAACATACGGGTATAGCAAACAATGTGTTGGTTGCATGAATAAAAAATCACTGAAATCGGACAACGTCAAGAGGTAGAAAACAGTTTTTTCTTTTAGCATGGACAAGATGCAATCCTCTTAAAGTCATTCCACTCTTTATACATTATTGAACGAGCAAGCGAACCTTCTCAGTTTGAGTGTGGCCAAAAAATTGTTTTTGTCCGTCTGTCTGTTCTCGCGTACAGGTCGCATTTTTCAACCGATTTTGTTATTCCGATTTAAACTTTCTTCGACAGTTACTCTTATTTTTATGAAGCTGCTCAGCTGGCTATATGATTTTCTTTAATTCTAATTTTTCGTCTGATAATCCGGCTGTCCCAAAGCAAAGTTACATCTCCGAGATGTCCAGAGATGCTGAAATAAATTCACAGTACAATTTATTATCAAATGAAGTTCAACAGTGTGGAAGCTCGTCTTGTGAGATTTCCATTAAGTGTTTTTATTGTATGAAGATTTATAATAATTTACTTCGGTCTCGTTGAATTTCAGTTGCTTTTCTGTCCATCTCTGAGTTCAGGACTTATTATTATTCGTAGGTTCAGGCTATATACGGTATTGGCCAAGATACACGATTAGTAAATAAGTATTATACAGAACTTACCTACATACAAACTGTTCGCGCCACCACTTCCACATTCATAACTGGTACTGCGCGGGGGTGCAGGCGACACAGAACTACGTCAACGTTGCACCCCGCCCGCACATTCACTCGACCTACAACCAAGGAGATCATAATACGTGTCAACTTACCTATATACCTATGTTTTTAATACGCGATCTATATTGTCGCGGCTAAACATTGTATTTAACTCCGAAACAATAAATAAAACCAAGAGAAACTACTTTAACTTGTATCAATCACGTACACAAACAAAATAAGGCAAAATTACGTCGGTCTAATAAATAATAGGAGTAACCTCAAACCACATTTTTAATATTTTTAATTTAAGAAATTTAATACATATTGAGAGCCAGTTTTTTTTTTCAATCTATTTTATATTTAATTTTAAACTTTTCAGTGTGTAGACCCAGACGCGCCACCGCCTCCCCCTGAACCAAAGCCCGACTCATCGAAATCCAGACTAGAAGTGCCACCTCCTAAGGAAATAGAGAGTCACAGCGTCGAGGATCTCGGAGACATATCATCAGAATTCAGTGTCGAGGTAGATGAAGACGTCCCTGACTGCCACGATCCGATAAAAAAGCGTGGAAAGTTCTATAAACTAGTGAAATCCATGAAGAACAGAAGGAAAAGCGTTCAGGTCGCGAAGAGTGCTGACAACTTAGCGGATAAGCCGACAGAAGATAAGCACGAAAAAAAGAAGGGTTTTAAGTTTCATCGAAGGTTCAGCCTGAGTAGGGGAAGGGAGGATTGAGCTTATGTGTTGTGAAGGTTTTGGAAGGTTTACCTGGTTGAGTGGGCTTAGACCTAAGTGTTTGTAGGTATGTTGACTATGTGGACATATAAAACCAAAATTTAAAAAAAAAAATTTAGTAACGAGTTATTTACCATGCATTTCTTATATTTAGCTAATTCTACCAGCTTAAAAGATCTTCTGTTGACCATTCCTTTTCTACCTTGACTACTGTAAGTAGAATAAATGTTTGTAGATAGGTACGTAACGTAGATCAACATGCGCCTGCAGGAATATCTGCGCAACACTATGATATGTCGGCCTCTTAAGTAAAGATGGTAGTCAGCCTGCATGGTTCTATTTCTGAGCGGCTCAAAACTGTGTGTGATGACCAGAAATGTTTGTTGTAGGGTCTGTAGGCCTAGACAAAAGATGTTTCTGTTAACGTTAACGCCAAACGACAACTCCAAAATGTATGGCTAAAACTGTGTGTGATGACCAGAAATGTTTGTTGTAGGGTCTGTAGGCCTAGACAAAAGATGTTTCTGTTAACGTTAACGCCAAACGACAACTCCAAAATGTATGTTTTACATTACCTGTGGAAAAGTCACGTGACGTCACGCTAAGTTCGTAGACGGGAACGTTTTGTCTGTAGCGTGTGCGGAAAAACGCCTGCTTGAGTTTTGTTCAGGACTGCTGGGGTTAGAGTTGCCATCTCTAAAATTTGGCAACCAGGACAAGGTGCGTGAAAACCCTAGATTTTAGAGCCCAGAACACGGAAGAATCAACAGGTTTTTTAAACATAGTCAGTGTAATAAAAAATGTCATAAATCACCTATTATTTATTTTCAGACCTTAAAATTACATTTAGCCAACTATTATCATAATTTTAAATGTACGAGTACGTAACAAAACAGAAACTACAGTTTGTTAAAAAATGTGTTAATTATCAGTTAGATTTTTTGACTTAAAATTTTTAATCCCGGAATACAAATGAAACCCCGCCCGGACGCTCCCCAGACGCATTATAAACTAGGACAAATCAGGGGAAACCCGTACGGATTTATTGTGGGAACTTCATAATTGTCACTGCCACGTCAAATGCTTCAACTCGCAATGTTAACCTGCCATTTCAAAGTTTTAGTTAGTTTTTTTGTTATTGTACCTATCTACTAACTGTACTCATTTCGAATAGATCAATTTACGGGCTACGGTATAGAATTTGCAAATAATAATCTTACCTACGTACTAAAACTTTGGCTGCAGGAATCGACAAAGGAGTGCTCAGAATAAAGAGTTTTCATGTACTTACTTATACTGTTGATTTATTAGGAAAATGTATTTATTTATTATCCAAAACTTAGACTATCATTACAGTTATATACTAATGGTAGTCAGCCTGCATGGTTCTATTTCTGAGCGGCTCAAAACTGTGTGTGATGACCAGAAATGTTTGTTGTAGGGTCTGTAGGCCTAGACAAAAGATGTTTCTGTTAACGTTAACGCCAAACGACAACTCCAAAATGTATGGCTAAAACTGTGTGTGATGACCAGAAATGTTTGTTGTAGGGTCTGTAGGCCTAGACAAAAGATGTTTCTGTTAACGTTAACGCCAAACGACAACTCCAAAATGTATGTTTTACATTACCTGTGGAAAAGTCACGTGACGTCACGCTAAGTTCGTAGACGGGAACGTTTTGTCTGTAGCGTGTGCGGAAAAACGCCTGCTTGAGTTTTGTTCAGGACTGCTGGGGTTAGAGTTGCCATCTCTAAAATTTGGCAACCAGGACAAGGTGCGTGAAAACCCTAGATTTTAGAGCCCAGAACACGGAAGAATCAACAGGTTTTTTAAACATAGTCAGTGTAATAAAAAATGTCATAAATCACCTATTATTTATTTTCAGACCTTAAAATTACATTTAGCCAACTATTATCATAATTTTAAATGTACGAGTACGTAACAAAACAGAAACTACAGTTTGTTAAAAAATGTGTTAATTATCAGTTAGATTTTTTGACTTAAAATTTTTAATCCCGGAATACAAATGAAACCCCGCCCGGACGCTCCCCAGACGCATTATAAACTAGGACAAATCAGGGGAAACCCGTACGGATTTATTGTGGGAACTTCATAATTGTCACTGCCACGTCAAATGCTTCAACTCGCAATGTTAACCTGCCATTTCAAAGTTTTAGTTAGTTTTTTTGTTATTGTACCTATCTACTAACTGTACTCATTTCGAATAGATCAATTTACGGGCTACGGTATAGAATTTGCAAATAATAATCTTACCTACGTACTAAAACTTTGGCTGCAGGAATCGACAAAGGAGTGCTCAGAATAAAGAGTTTTCATGTACTTACTTATACTGTTGATTTATTAGGAAAATGTATTTATTTATTATCCAAAACTTAGACTATCATTACAGTTATATACTAATGCGATAGTTTAGTTATATGTATATATTACTATTATTATAGTAACACAAAATATACATGTTTTAAATGTTTATCGGGGTTTATTACACGTATTATTTAGTATAGGTAAAAATATGTACCTTTCGCTCCCGATAAACATTTAAAACATGTGTTCAAATCGCGAAAGTTTAAAAATTACAAAATATACAGTCACTCTAGTAAAATCATTCAGAGTAGTGGCAAACACCTATATCTATTTTCTCCGCTATCAAATTGAATGTGCGAAGTGTACGCGTCAGAGGCGCCTCCTCCAGGAGTTGAGAGAGGAACTGAGAGAGGTGATGCCAAGGAAGTACCTATTTAAGCTTTATTTTATTGGTAGGTGTAATATCTCCTTTTGCCTAATCTTATATATGAATAGTTTTGATTAGGCTATTTTCGACCTATTCATTCACAATATAAGTTGTGTTGGTAACTGAAAAGGGATCAAAATATCAATTTGGCTTAGTGTGAGTCGGACTCGTGCTCCGATGGTTCCGTACTTTCGTAGTGACAGATATTTATTTATCCTCAGTTAATTAATTAGTCTATTGTTTTATTTAGCTAAAGCCCGACTCGCATTCCAATGGCCTGGCAATTCTATGTTCTTTGTTTCGTATTTTATACTAAGTTGAGGCCTGTATGTAACCGTTTTTAAGTGACGACAAAAAGCAAAAATCAGAAATTTCTTATTGTATAATTTTTATATTATTTAAAATATTCTTTTATATTAGTGAAAATTTCAACCGACTAACCTATGGTGTTCTAAAGAGCCCCTTTTTGGTACAGACATATTGTTTTAGATAGGTAGGTATTATTCTTTTAGTCATCAGCGACTAACGTAACAAACAGAAAGCAAATATTCATTACTATTATAATAGACCGGAAAGAAAGTTTTAAACAAAGGCACGGAGCTGATTAGCGGACTAATGCTGTTTGCCTCTACCGGCATTTACAGCGTCACCGGACGGTTGGCGAGCGCAGATGGCACTCAGCCAGATGCGGGCGCAGAGGGCGCACCGCCTAAGGCGAGCGTTGAAGACGCTTCGCCGCAAGGAGAGGAGTAGGCGACTTGCTCAAGGGCACCACTATGGTACGGACCTCGGCTTGGGCCGTCGCCAGAAGAGAGGGGAGTAGGAGAGAATCACCCCGGTACGTAAGTGTACCGTTGAAAGTGGGCCCTATGAATTTTAACTCTACGACTATTTGGAGAGAATCTAACCAAGACATAATTTTTGCCTCGAGCTCGCCGGCGAGCTCGGTGTTTGACTGTGTTTACCACTAAATCATAACCTTGTGTACCTCGCTCACAGTCATTACCTCGGCCGGAGCCTACACCGTGATCGGAATCACTACCTTGACTGGGGCTACAAACGGAAATACCTCGCCTCCCCTCATTTCCACGACATGGGTCCACACCGCGACCAGGATCGTCGCGTTGTGCACTCATGACTGTACTTTGGGTGGGGCTACAATAAGAATGTGTAGTACCTCGCCCACAGCCGTTACCTGGGCCGGAGTCTACATCGAGGCCGGGGCCGCGGTGTAGACTCCTGCCCGCACTTTGGCTGGGGCTACATAGAAAACCAGTGTTACCTCATCCACAGCCATTGCCTGGGCCGGAGGATACATCGCGACCCGGGACGCGGTGTATACTCCCACCCGCACCGTGGCTGGGACTACAATCGTGTGTGTGTGGATTACCTCGACTGCGACTGGGGCTGCGAAGAAGCGGCCGGAGCCTACAATGCGATCGGGATCACAGCCCTGGTCGGGTCTACAACCATTACCGGGGTTCCCTTGGGACGACGCTAAAGCTGCCGAAGTAACGGCTGCGATGGGGTCGTCCGGGTCACCCAAAATATGCCTTGGACGGCGACGGGGGGAAGGAAGTGAGGATCGGTTATGTCAGTGGAGTAGTTCGCCGCTTCGACCACGAGGGGATTCGAGTGGTGGGGAGCTTTGTCGAAGTGGTGTCGAGGCGCTGGCCCGACTCGCCTTTTGGCTCGGCGTTTGACCGCCACAGGGGGCGGCGAGCGGGGGGCCGCATTCATTGTAGTGACGTCGCGGTTTAGGCACGAACAACGTGTATTCTGTATATTTATGTAGTGTGGCCAGACTTGTATGTGGTTGGACTTAAGGTGCTATCATATCATGACAATGATAAAAATGAGGGTTTTTAAAGCAGTTTATCTCGCAGCGATTTAATTACAACTACAAATAATAATATGACCTATCTAAAACTTCTAAGTACACATTGACGGAATTAAAAACATATTTTAAAATACTAGACTACATTAAAAAACACTCAAACATACCATTTAATTTCACCTTTAAACTGTTTTTCTCTTTATTTACAATTGTATTTGTCATGAAATACTCGTACATATAAAATAGCAATTTTTAATACATATACGTTGACAGATTATTATTTTTATTTAAAAGTGCACATTTAGTTTTATGAATGTGGTACTTACGTTTTTACGAGATGCGCTTGCTTGATTTCAAGTAAAGAAAATTGAACGTAGCCAAGCGCTGAGCTGACAGCGCCTTAAGTAGGTACATATTATTTAATCTGTACTGAGGTACCTACTTACATGTATGTTCGTAGGTTTATTGTTATTGCGTATGTATTTGTAGATACGATGTACTTACATTGTTTAAGGTTTGAATAGAATGATCTATGTAGGTTTTACGTGAAGTTTATGTGTTACATATATAATTTATATTCATGCTTTATAAATTTAACAATTTAGGTGTAAACAATTTTTATTAAAAAGCAGCATTGCGTCGTTGATTTGCAAAGATCAACTTTTGGCGAAGTACCTATATAAAGTATGCACCCGCTTAGAATCTTTGAATGTAGGTAATATCTTTTGGTACTGGACGACCGCGCAGAGCCAGTTATTACTGGTAGCAATTTGTTTGCGCAGCACATTAACCTAAACTAGCGAGCTGAAATCTAAAGTCCTCTAAACTTTGATAATTCTTATTCTGTTCATACTAGAATCCAAAATAGTATAGCACTTCCAAAAATGATGATTATACTACTTATTCATTTTTTTGATGTTTTAGACCAGTTTAGAGAACATGGAATATCTAGCTATATCTGCTTAAACATATACTTATAATTGAATAGATATGTCAAATTTAAGTAATTTAAAGAATGCTAATTAATTCGCAACTTTCGCGAATTAATTTGGATTTTAGTATGTAATAAGAACGAGCACAATTGACTAAAACTAAATTTTAGTTAGCTACTTTTTGTGTTGTTTTGCAACCATTACCTATAATTAATTATGTAAGTATATACCTACCTACATAGCTGTAGCATGCATATCTATATACATATATAATATAATCTCTATCAGCCAGGAATGTTCTATAAATACATATTCTTAAAAATGGAATCTTGGATAAACACATAATATATTACATTATATTTAACATAATATATAATTAAAGTAATTTAATAATATAATTATACAATACGTGTAAAGTTTTATTTGCATACTTCAATGTTGGATTTGCAATATCGGCTCCACCTTCTGTATATATATATATAGTACTCCGTCGTATGTTTGTATTTTGTAAAATTTATTCTATAAATGGCTATATGGCATTATTATTAAATACCTTAATTATTTAATAATAATGTTCAATAAAACAATATAAATAAAATATACTTTGTATAATTTAGGTTACATACTGTAATAGTCAATATGCATTTTAAAATATTTTTGTACTAGCTGAGCACCCGCGTAGTGATGGATGATAATGATGAAAAGTACCTTGTATTTCCCCGGATATAATCTTTTTGCCAAATTTCATCGAGATCCGTTCAGCAGTTTAAGCGTGAAGACAAACAAACATACGTTTTACCATTTATTTATAATATTATTATAAAGACGTTAAAAGCTTCGCTGTCATTAGTTTATTTAAAGAAATTGAGGTATAAGAATACATACTTATATAGTACTAAGTAACAGTCGTATTTCTTGTTATTACAATATAAGTATAAATACAGAGAGAGATGATTAAACAAATGTATGTTCAGGATTTAAATAACATTAGCGTATATTGTATTTAACCATTGTTGTTAGCTGTTGAAGTAGCTATGTATTTAAGACGCACAAAATACAGTTTATTGTATATATTGAAAAGCTGTGTTACAAAGAAACTGTCTTCATTGGTATATTATTGCTAATGGAGGAGAAAATCTATTTAGCTCCAGAATAGCTCCGGGCTCTATTGTAAATTGCAAACGGGACCTGATAATCAGGTTAGTTTCAGTTATAATGACTTTGCATGATGAATTGTATGAGTGTTTCCGGCACCAATACGAAATGTGTTGGTAACTAAATTCACGGTCATCTTTAAACACACACGTTGCAGTTCCTGGAAAAGTAGGTTGGTTTCTGCGAAATCTATTATATTGTTGGCTAAATATGGCGAATCGCGAGTCAACGGGTTAACACAACCACGCAGAATTCTGTTTTATAACATGGTTAACGGATCATAGCATTTCATTATCAATATAGAATGTTTTGGCCAACAAAATTAACGGTATACCTACCGATCTAGGTAGGTATTCCGTTAATTTTGATTAGAATAATTTATGTTTTTAAACGACATAAATATACTGTCCTTTTTATAGTAGAACATGGCAGAATACCAACATTATAAAAGCTATTAAATAGTGTTTTGTCCCTTTTCAAATAGTAGAAACACTCTTCAGGCCAAATATAGGTAGTAGAGAGTTTGTAATTATACGCATATCTGCGAACACAGTGATGCATGTAAAAACATACTTCTACACAGTCTAGTAAGTCTTATTTATTCTATAGTTATAATATACAATTACAATAACGCATTATTAGTCTTCTGAATTAGCTATAATTTTTCCTGCTTAAATGAACGATGACCATCAATTTAATTCAGGTCATTAATTTAAGTTATTAGGTATATGTTGATTGGCCATTTTCTAGCGGACTATGTACTTTTTTCTAAAGTATTAGAATGCTTGTCAAAATATCTTAAAATGTTGAGAATTGTCTTCGTGTAGTTACACCGGTTACAGTCTTACCGCTTATGTCACGTCCCAATAATCTTGTATCTTGTCCCTTATCTTTACACTAAGGCCTTTATTAATAAACGTCGCGTAAACATAGATTAGGCGTAACATGCTTTGTCTTGCTTTCACGCGTGACATTTACTGCAAGCGAAAAATTGACAGATAGATGTTTTAACTACTCCGGGTTTACTACAAGTTTATTAATAAGGCCGCTAGGCTTATATAAACTCTTACGGCTTTACTTATAAACGTTGCTTAAATAATAACGTCACTTAGTACGGCGCAGAACAATTTTCCTTTGCGCAGAACTAAATTACGTCATTTAAAGTTAAGCAGCGTTTATAAGTAAGGCCGTTATTTTATAAAAGCATATACGTATTAATTTCATATAATAGGTATAAGATTTCTGTATGTGATTGTAATGTCTACTATATTTATTGTTTACATTATTTTACTTATGACAATAAAATATAATATCATATCAATTGGCTACTCAACACAATACAACTCTAATACTATATATTTACTATAAAATAACCTCTAACGTATAATCATGTATATATTTTAAAATGTTTAAAACGTGTATTTCTTATAGAGAGGCGTGAATTTAGAGAATAAGAAAATGTTCAATAAAAACTTTTCATTACAAAAATATACAAAATTTTCGCAGACACGAAAAAAAATGTTTTATAAGAAGGTAGTTAGTACCTACTTTGTTACCATTTCAGAAAAACGTTAATAGACCATAAGAAATAAGCTAGAACACGTAATTTCAAATGTAACAATAGATTTTTTCTATCGATTCTAGAGAGTTCCGCATTATATGAAAAGATTAGCGAATAATATAACTTGAAGTTTTTGCCCTGTGATAGCCGATCGGAGTTTTTGTAAAGTTCAAGGTTGTCGTTGTTTCATGTAAGTAAATAGTGTTAAATTGGTACGTAGGTAAATGTTTTTGAGAATAATATAAAGATAAGTAGACGGATGACAGATTACACTGTAGGAATATGTTAATGACCACTTGTACAGTGACATTTGTAAAAACTGAGCAACTTCAAGTCACACTTGTAAACCCAGGGTTCTGTATATAAAACTATTTGTTTCAGTTTTGTAATTATCAAAAATATCTACGTTACTTCGTATATCGAGTTCACTGGCGTGAGTGTAACTTGTTTATACTTATTGTTATTTTTTGTTTTACTAGGGGAGTTTCACTAAAATGTTGACGATTAAAAATAAAACCAATACGTGTATAATATGGGGTCCCATCAAAATCGGATATTTTTTCTTAAAATATTTGCGGCTACATTTATATGTACCTATTACTATTTAAAGGATAGGTATTCATTCAGCCCGTTAAGAGTAGGTCTGACAGAGACCGACAGACGGACCGCGGTACAGCGTTCCTTAGTGATAGGGCCCTGGGGCCTTACTACGAGCAGGCAAGACTTCTAGACAAATGTTCGGTTTATTCGTAGACCACAGAAAAACCGTCACCTGTTTTTTTTGTATGGACTCTCGTTAACATGTCGCTCTAAATCCACTCAGTTATTATCTTACAAGCACTTATTAGCTTACAAGCGTCTAGGCGTCTGCAATATTGGCTATAGTTAATTGTTAGAATGCCAAATACAATATTATCCGTTCACCTTTGAGAAAACAATTTTCAAATAGTTCACCTAAATGAGCGTCATGGTATGATTTCATTCAAAACTGATTGTCAGGTTTAAAAACTGCACTGCACGGATTTCGCATGGTTATTATGGCCCCTGAAGTCTTTTACGGAACCCTAAAAATTAAATATTGTAATTCTGTAATTGTCATATATTGATTATTAAACTATTTTGTTTGTTTTGTATTTGATCAGTCATCGTCCAAGTTTTCGCATGGTTATTATGGCCCCTGAAGTCTTTTACGGAACCCTAAAAATTAAATATTGTAATTCTGTAATTGTCATATATTGATTATTAAACTATTTTGTTTGTTTTGTATTTGATCAGTCATCGTCCAAGTGGTCATTAAAATATTCTGGACAGGATTTTTTTAATGTATCGTTAAATACCTTGGAACTTTACCAGGTAAATCATGGGAAGTGATGAACTAAAATAAATTGAAACTCGATGTTAAAGCGGTGATGTAAAGTTATCGCTTATTAAGTAAAAAATGGTGTACAATGTACATATGTAACGCGCTAAGCTATAACTATGCTCGGAAAGATTTCTTATCTATCTCTATTTATACTTGTGCCTTTCCTTTATGTGTGTATTCATAGTACGTATGTATACATTATCTCACTTCGTTTCCTATTGTGAAACAGACATACTTCATGTACAATATGTTACGTAAATAAAATTATACAGTTTATACTAAAATTAATATCATAACATAACATACGCATTACCGTGTCTCTTCTACCAGGCGTTATCGTTACCGTGTGCCCAGGCGATTATTCCGTATTTTTTTATGATACCTATAAAAAGTTCTATTCTGATTTCGTAATTATATATATACGAGAATTGCTCCTATAAAGGTATTAAATATGTTAAAAAATATATAAACAGAGGTAATTTTTAATTATTTATTAATTTAATTATTATTATGTTTGACATATTTCACGGGTTTCACCCGGTCCTTTACATAGGCATAAGTGGGGCTGTGGCCAACACTTAGAGGCCCGTTTGGTATAAAAATACAATGTAGTATAAAACAGAAACATTTTGGATGGATGGTTACTATCTATTACAAAAATGGGTAAAATGGCATGGCTATTGATATGTACTTATTAGTGGTACGGGAGATAGTGGGTTATGGACGAGACTACGGCACCTGTCAATTTCAGGCTCATCTTAAAATATTTAGGCAGGTGGTGACTTGCCACCCACTAAACGGGCCCCCCATAAGAGCCACTATCAATGGTGATAAAAGGAGCAACGTTGGTGTGGATGGCTGAAGGGTGTTGAGAGGTGTGCTGCGGTTTCACTAGAGCGCTACTACCGGCGTTGTGCCCTTTAACACTTCCACCCTTGGAGCTTTTTTTTCTTGCTCTTGCGTCTCCACCCCCAGACGGCCAATTAAGGCAAGCCGGGGGTCAGGGGTCTCATTTAGCCCCAGGGAGAATCAGGGTCCACGTGTCGCCACTCACCGACGGCTCGCCACAAAGCCGCCCCTGCGGTATTATTATTATTATTTCTTTGTCACGTGTGCCGAATCTCCGAAACGGCACCAATGATTTTCATTAAATCTACTCGTAGTACGCAGGGGTTGCGAAGGCGATTAATCGATCTAGCTAGGTTTCATTTTTAGAAAACGTCATTTTATCCGAGTTTTCGAGCAATGATAAACTGCTACAATATCACTATGGCAACAAGGCCATCAGCTTAAACAACAACTAAACTGTTTTACCGACAGCAACACTAAAGCTACTTGACAATAGATGGCGTTGTTAAGCAACACTAAGCCAATGGGTGTTTGATTTTGTTGGTTTGAGGTTAGACCAAGAAAATCAACTGTTTACTTATGAGCTAATCTCGGTCATCCAGGTAGTGTTATCCAATCAGTAAAATTACATCAATAACTTTTATCTACACTAATATTATAATGAGGAAAAAATTATATTTTTACGTGTGTGCATGTTTGTAATGAATCAAAAACTACTATACCAATTTCAAAAATTCTTTCACCATTGGAAAGCTACATTCACCCTGAGTATCATACGTTATATTTGATTCATCATCATCATCCTCAATCATCACTGCGCTGGTGAAACTGCGGAGAGCAGCTAGTACATAATAAAACTAGATAAATGCATAAATTTACGCCCCTTTAACACATAACAAGACATTCGTGAGAGGCTTTAGTTTTCCTATTTAAAAAAAGTGATAAATGTATTTAAAGTGCTGCTAACTGCTAAAAATAACTATTAATTATTAATAAATGTCTTAATGAACTTTTTAATGGTTTTCATAGCAAGTAACAGTGCAACCCCTGAGATTCCAAATCCTTCCCAATGGTAGTAATTCGCTTGTTCCGAACACCAAACTAAACTAGCGAACTAAAATCTATTTTTAGTAAATATGTGATAGTTCTTATTCTGTTCATGCTTAAGCCCAAATTCGTATAATGCTTGCAAGTGACAATTCTTAAATTTGCCGTTTCTGTTTATTTGTGGGTATTTTTAGTGCGAATTTAATCGTCATGCAAGTTCGTGCTCTCTAAACTAGTCTAAACTGATGTAAAACTGCCCACATTTTAATAGAATAATCATATGTTTAGAATTATCATATTTTTAGAATTATCATTTGTTTAGAATTATCATTTTAAGTGTTACTCGGATGTAGATTTTAGTATTCACATAATAAGAACTACCATAGTTAAGAGAATTGTAGTTTAGTGTCAAGCAAATCAGTACCAATGTCTTACATATTATATTCTCGTAGGTATATTTTATATTTACACAATAATCCTGGGTACACTTAACGATTATACCTAATGCATTCTTACTACTTAAAATAAAATTAAAATATATACTTATTAATAAGAAATATTCTAATCTCATCTATTCTTATATGTAATCATTATAATCATAGAATATAATGGAAGGTTAAAGAAAACTCAATAAATATGAAAATATTGATGGTATTTTTATATCAACTAATATAACTATTTAATTACATCAGATTCAGTTACATAAATACTTATTTAAAACATAAGCATCTAACATCAAATGCTTGAATAAAGTCGCCTGCACTAAAATATACTTTCAAAAGTACCTTAACATCATCATTAAAATTGACATCATCATTATTCTAACATGAGGCTATTTAAATTATTAAACTGCTTAAATTAACCATAACAATGCAGTCATGCATTGTTATAAAAATGTAGCACGGTATATACTTTTGAATATTATGGAATGTGTAGGTATATCTTATTGCAGGCGACTGTACCATAGTATAAAGATGCAACAGTATGAAAACTAAGCTTAGTTAAGCAGAAATAAACTTTTACGTGACCACTCGTCTTGACGCGGCCTCACTACTGACAGCACCGCGACAACCGCTTAGGGCTCTCGTCAATGCGCATGTTTGTGTGAGTGAGCCGTTTCGAACGTTTGTAGGTAGTTTCCGTACTGTTTCTCTATATTTATACTGTGACTGTACCTACCAATGGCAAACATAAAAAATATCCTATTTTAACCCAAGGATGAGCATTTCGATCTAACAGTTTTAACAGTTTATTTTTATTTGTGTTATTTATAAATTATCTCCTGTTCCTATAGGGCCTTACTTATAAACACATCTTAAATTTAAATAATATTTAGCACTACCCACATGAATTTCGCTGTATGTGTAAATATGGGCAGCGTTTATAAGGAAGGCCGTTAGTGTTCAGTATACCTAGGTACATATTATTATGTATAGCTTTATTCTGTAAAAACTATTTTAGCTATAATATGCAAGAAATTATGTATAGTATTATGTATTGTAGGATATTTCCTACAATACATAACGATGTATAATTTATACAGGGTTATTGGTAATTAGACCGGATCCTTTTAAGGGGTGGTAGGGAATGCCATTTGCAACAATATGACTGTACATTGTGATATCCGGAAATGAATCATTTCTGTGATATTCTTTTTTTTTATTTATTTTTTGAAAATCCAGTTTTACTACTTTAAAATTCAATAAAAAAAAAAAGTAATCAACCGATTTCAATTCTGTTCGCAGTTTTAGAGAAACCTTGTTACAGCTCTTAATAATAAACAATAATATCGAACTAATGTAGATCCATCCAAAAACTAGAGGCTTTTTCATAATTTTTATTTGATAATTTTTGTAAGATGCTTTACAAAAACCTTTATTTTCTCTACAAAAACGATAGTAAATTAAGTCTGCATTTTATTTAAAAAACATCTACAAGTCTTTAGCTATCCAACGAGGTAAAAAAATTAGCATTTTATTACACAGTTGCAGAAATAATGCGATTACAAAAGGCCGAGAAAGGAATGAGAATAGTCCATGAGAAGTAGCTATGGAAGAAATACTTTCTTAAGGTAACTTAATTTCTTTTAAAGAAATAAAAGAGTAGATGTAATTAGTCTGTATTTATTATTTTTACAGTTCTTTCTCAAAATGTGAGCCAGAATTTTGAATGCAGAGACGCATACGTCTGCGTAAATTGCTTTTAACAACACTTGTATTTAAATTAATTTTCATTTTTTCTGCTGCATTTATTATGCGCTGTTTCAGTTCTTCGATGGTTGCCACAGGTCCAAGAGTATCGTCGTACACCAAGCTTTTCATGTGACCCCATACGTAATAGTCGACGGGAGTCAAGTCGGGACTTCTGGCCGGCCACGGAATGGGTCCTCCTCTGCCAATCCACTTATTGGGATACTGACGATTGAGCCACTCACGGACGCTCAAACTAAAATGTGCGGGGCAACCATCATGTTGGTAAATCATGTTTCTGCGGGTTTCAAGGGGTACTTCACTGAGTAGCTCATAAAGTTCGTTTCTCAAAAAAAATTCATACGCTTCACCATTGAGGTTGTTGGGCAGAAAGAAAGGGCCGATCAATTCATTCTTAATAATGCCCATCCACACATTAACGGAAAACCTTCTTTGTGATCCTTGTAATCTTTTCTTGTTTGGGTTACCGTCATCTTTCGGGGCCCAATAATGAATATTATGATAATTTGATATTCCATCCTGATCAAATTTGGATTCGTCGGTCCATAAGATTTTTAATAAAAAATTGGCATCTTCCATATCGGCGTTCAACATGAATCTGCAAAATTCGACTCTACGTGCAGGATCTCCGTCTTGGATAACTTGTACCGGAGTCAAATGATACGGGTAGAGTCTTGAGCGGTGCACTGTGTTCCATACTTTCCATTGCGACATGCCAAGACGTCGTGCAATGATGTTTGTTGAAGTCGTAGGATCTTGCTCAAACATGCGAATTATCTGTTCCTCTTCATCCGAATGATAAATACGAGATCGTCCAGCATCACTTCGTCGTCTTTGAACTTGACCAGTTTCTCGTAGTCGCCGGTACACTCCGTCAAATACACTCACATGGGGTAAACGGCGCTGTGGAAATCGAGACTGATACTCCGTTCGAGCATGTGTAGCGACGCCGTTGACAAAACCATAGCAAAACAGTATGTCCGCATACTCTTCGTTTGTGAACTCTCGAAGCCGAGGTAGATGGTCGTGGGATTCCGCAGTCATGATCAGATCCTTTAGTACAAGCCAAGTCGTCGGGTAAGCAATCAATCAAAAAGTCCAGTTCACTAGCCGAATCACAGAAAAAGAAGTTACACAAGTCCAATAACGTTATCAAGGTCGAAATTTAATCGTAATAAAGGGTTGCCAAAGAGCGTCTGAACAGTACGATGCGCTTGAGCAAACTGGGTTCTCATTGCTCGTTCAACAAACATAAGCGAGAGGGAGACGGCGCATTCAACATGGATACAGATCGCGCGGCGAGAGTTTGGCTTTGACCGTTATTGCGCAGAAGTCAAAAATTGGGTATCACAGGGTGGCTAGAGGGACGAAGGACTCTTGTCTCTCTCTGTCACATCGAAGACGAGGGACTCTTGTCTCTCTCTGTCACATGGCGCGACAGTACCCATGCGCAGTAATCCCCTCCACCCGAAGGTCAAAGCCAAACTCTCGCCGCGCGATCTGTACCGTTGTCTAAAACCCTTTCTCGGAATGTCTCTACCTGAGTCTTTGTTATCGCATTATTTCTGCAATTGTGCAATAAAGTGCTAATTTTTTTACCTCGTTGGATAGCTAAAGACTTGTAGATGTTTTTTAAATAAAATGCAGACTTAATTTACTATCGTTTTTGTAGAGAAAATAAAGGTTTTTGTAAAGCATCTTACAAAAATTATCAAATAAAAATTATGAAAAAGCCTCTAGTTTTTGGATGGATCTACATTAGTACGATATTATTGTTTATTATTAAGAGCTGTAACAAGGTTTCTCTAAAACTGCGAACAGAATTGAAATCGGTTGATTACTTTTTTTTTATTGAATTTTAAAGTAGTAAAACTGGATTTTCCAAAAAAAAATAAAAAAAAAGAATATCACAGAAATGATTCATTTCCGGATATCACAATGTACAGTCATATTGTTGCAAATGGCATTCCCTACCACCCCTTAAAAGGATCCGGTCTAATTACCAATAACCCTGTATATGGACGCTACCCTATGTATTGTTGCTTAACTGCAAGTACTTTCAATGCCAAAAATGAAACACTTCATAACTAAACTGTTAGAACTTCTATTTTTCTACCGGCTTCCAAAAAGAAGGAGGTACTCAATGTTACTTATGTTTGTTACCTCATAACTTTTGATAGGGTGGACCGATTGTCAAAATTCTTTTTTGTTTGAAAGCTGGTGCTTCCCATTTAAATTTCATCAAATTCGGTCAAGTACTTTTTGAGTTACACTCCAATAACTGAATGGAATGGACATCGGTATTAAATTTTTCAAAATATACTTGTTGTAACTTACTATTATTATTTTCCGCATATTTATTTCAAATTAAAACAGACTTTACTCACGTTATTAGTAAAGGCCATTGATATTTAGGGCATTTGCGATGCCCGTCCTTAGAGAGCTTACACTGCCGGACCTCGTCGACCACCAGGGCCTATCATGAAAATTTGCGTAAGTCCGTTATTGTATCGTTGATGTACACAGGGCAAACTATGAGTTATCTGTGTCACAGTTGTACTAGATAAATAACAGTTTGTACTCTATACGTCAACGATGCGATAACGTTACACTAACGCAAATTTTTGGACCATTACGATCCCGGCTAGCTTTGCCTTACTGCGGAGTCGTAGCACAAACAATTTGCGAAAAAGTATTAGTATCGTAAGCGTCAACATGTCACGCTTCGGCGTATAAACTAGGAGTTATCTGTGTCACAGTCGCCCTAGACAGAACGACATATTACATTACACTTACGCAGTTATTCGTGCTAGGCCGCCGTCGCGTCGCCTAATAACGTGAGTAAAGTCGATTTTGATCTACACATTTCTTTCAAACTTTCGAGGACTCACAATCATTCCGCATGTTTATGTCAGAGTTGTTTTAACTATATTGTGGAGGTACCTACATGTTATAATTTGGTTAAAGAATAATAAATTTTATCGCGTATACCTACTTACCTTTTTATCAGTTCTTTAACACTACTTAATAGTACACGAAAGATATATTTATATAAAACTAGCTGCGCCTCGCGGTTACACCCGCGTCGTAATGGATGATGGTGACAATGATGATGAAAAGTATCCTGTGTCCAGCGCCTTATCTATCTCCATACCTTTATGGTCTTTAATTATGGTCCGACCGTTTGAGCGTGTAGAAGTAGGTAACAAGCGTACAAACACAATGACAAACTTTTGCCTTTATAATGTAAGTGTGATTCAAATGAAATCAAATAATTTATTCTGTATAGGCCTAACAAATAATATTGATGATGAATGTGTGACGTCACCGCCAGCCCAACGGAAGATCAGCGCTGGTTACTTCAACGCAACCAGCTTATGCTGAGTTGGGACTGTGTTGCAGTAAAACAATGTACTATGTAGTGTAGACAAATTACTTTATTTTATGTATATTTAAGGCAAAATGTCATATTGTTTTTCTTCAAGAAATATATTTTTCTTTCTTTCTTTCTTTCAAATTGTCATTTTATATATATATTAGCTTAAATCTATAACCGGATCGGAACGCGACCACGACTGAGACGATTCGACAAGAAACTCAGCTGGCTTGTCTTTTTACATTTATTTTATCGCCGATTTCTTAAATAACCAATGTTCGTTTATTTCTAGCTCCAGTGTGTTGTCTTACAAAAGAGACCATATATGTAATATAGATAGATATGACTATCTACAAAGAACTTCGCGATACCATATGTCCAACTATTATCGTTATGAAACAATAACCACTTTTTTTTGGTCATGTGATTTAGTAATAGGGGCGAGCCTATTGCCATCTACGGGGCACTGTTTCATCTCCGGGCTGTTATTGAGAATATCTTTCTTTCTAAGAAAAACTATCCAACCCGGGAATCAAACCCACGTCCTCGAGGTTCCAAAACGACACTTCCACCACTACACCAAGACTAAGCGAGCGAAGCCGTTGGCGGATCAGCTAGTATAATATATAGATTGGTTAGAAGAATGCGCTCCATTTGCATCGTGGTGACCCCACAGAAGTATCTATCCCATAAGGCCTCGTTCACGGTAACGCTGTGTGTTGCATGTTGGTATCAGCGGCGCGACCCGCAAAATCAAACGTATTATGCGTACGTTTACAGAGAAGCGATTTTACACGGGTTTGCTTGAAAAGCAACGTTATTTGCGGTGAAGCCCGCAGATGACCGCTAAACGCGCCGCTGCAGTCGCCGCCGCACTGAACGAAAGAAAACATCCACGCCACACTCGACCGCGAGCCCTTCCTCTATGTAAATGAGGCTTTAGTATATTTTCAGATACACGCTAATTTCATTAACATCTGCACTATAGCTTAAGTGTTGAAGGTTGTTAAGTAAGTTATAAAAAATTAACAAACGACAAACTGATTAAACTTCCGCATTTATGTTCCTGATTACATACACATCGAATTTGAATAAAACTACAGTATGCCTAGCACGAATAACTGCGTAAGTGTAACGTAACGTGTCGTTCACGTCAAACTGTACTAACTGTCATATATCTAGTGCAACTGTGACACAGATAACTCATAGTTTGTGCGCCGAAACGTGACATGTTGACGCCGACACGAATACTTTTTCGCAGATTGCTTGTGCTACGGCCTCAGATCTTTCAGGCAACATGGTGTCTGGCCATGGCCTCTGAGTGATCGATGTCCGCAAATAAATAAAAAGGAAACAACAGCATATATATTCAACAGATACCATTGTCTGATGCATGTCGAATCATTTATGTTTTTGTTTCAGTATGAGATCTGTTGTCATGGTAATTAAGTCGTTAAACTAAATACTCGTACATATTACAATAGTAATCAAAAATGACTTTTACAGTGGTATTCCACTGTAAAAGTCATTGAGATATACCATTTTCAATGTAAGAACTTGACCGTTCAACATTATTATTATTTATTATATAATAATATGGGACAACAGCCACAAAAGTCTTCAGGTTCCAACGTCTGTACTATGGTAACCTGATTACTGATATATATACATATATACATATATCTACACACCCAAATACAGGTCAAACAGATATTATGTTCATGCACACAAGTGTTTGACCTGTCTGGGGATCGAACCCGGGACCAGCGGCTTAGATAACAGGGATCTATCTACCGACTGCGCCAACGAGACAGCCTTTTTACTTTGCCCTCGCTTCATGTAAACATCTAATATTCTGACTATTTAATTTGCAAAATTGATTTTGATTTTAATATTTCCCATTATTTCTATTCAATGATATATAAATGGATGGAGAATGCGAGATGGATGCGAGAAGCCCAAGATAGACCTAAGTGGCGTGCAATTGGAGAGGTCTATGTCCAGCAGTAGACTGCTACAGGCTGATGATGATGATGATGATGATGATATATAAATATAATGGATTTACTAAACAGCCAGCGGCTTCTCTAGCTAGGTCTAGCAGAAATAAATTGAATTTATTCTCAAGGATGAAATTTTCTAAAATTATTCCTTAGTGGAGTGTTACCTTACTCCTTATAGGGGATCCCAATAATCTATTGATAGAAATTTGACATAACGTGACATACAAATATTGTCAAATATATATCTCTAGTAAGGTAAACTGTGGATAGACAGCTTATTGGGATCCCCATAAGGAATGTCTCCAGCAGGGCTATTATTTATCTCAGTTGCTAACAAATGTTGATTGAAATCGAAAAAAATGGCGGCTCTATGTCACTTTTGTCAGCTGCAGTCATCAACTTTCTAACATTTTTGCTTACTGGAATTGTCATAACTGACATAGAGCCGCCATTTTTCAAGATTTCAATCAACATTTGTTAGCAACTGAGATACATAATAGCCCTGCTGGTTACGCTATAACTTGAGAACGGCTTTACCGATTACATTCATCTTATTAAAATGTTTTATAATACTTCGTAGAAGATACTTACATTAAAAAAATAAGAAAAGACGAGAGGCTATGGAGAGGCCAAAGGCTAAGCCTATTACGCAAACAAAGTCGCGGGCAGTCGCTAGTTTAAGATAATTATCAAAAATGTGGCTCCGACATGCCTACCATAACTAACTATTATAAATTCAATAAATAATTCTAATTCCAATTCAAATTCAAAGGCAATAGGTTACTACAATAGGTCTACCAGAGCGCTATACTCGCTCAGAACCATAATTAACATTCATTTATGACGTCAATGTACTTTAAATAACAAGCACTTTAGTTTATTTATATATACCTACCTTATTTACCTATACCTGCTAAAACAAGTTTAAACCTACATATAGCAAGCATTGAATTAAGGACAATATAGACATGACGTAAAAATACAAAAACGTGCCTCAAACACATCACAATGAGGTCGTCCTTCCGTAACTTCAACTGGGACCGCGCGACGAGCGATACTTGTCTACAGCATTCAAGTTCAATCTATACTAATATTAGAATGAAGAAAGATTTGTATGTAAGTATGTTTGTAACGAATTGGCTCAAAAAGTACTGGAACGATTTCACAATTTCTTTCACCATTGGAAAGCTATATTCACCCTGAGAAACATAGGCTATATAAGTTTCATCATCATCATCCATCACCGCGCGGGTGAAACAGCGGAGAGCAGCTAGTTAGTTATAAACAAGTGCAATTTGAAAAAAATTATACCGACTTCCATTCTATTCAGTTATTGGTCAGTTATTGGTGTCTAACTCAAAAACTACTGGACCGATATTGATAAAATTTAAATGGGAAGCATTAGCTTTCAAACAATAAAAGGATTTTGAGAATCGGTTCACCCAGTCGAAAGTTATGAGGTAACAAACATAAAAAAAATACAGTCGAATTAAGTACCTCCTCCTTTTTGGAAGTCGGTGGAAAATGTTTACAAGCAAATGGAACCGACTGTAACACTAAAAAGTGCATAGTAACTTGATGAAGTCGGTACCATGTAGTTCAAAAGTACTTATATATTGTGCGCATGGTACCACTTCGACAAGTTATTTTAGCTTTTTAGTGTTGAAGAAACACTTTTCACCCTTTTTTTTGACCCTTGCTTCTTACGGGATCGATTGTCATTCACCGTCAACTCCTCTCTCTGAGAGGAAGTCTCGAGTCCCAGCAGTGGGAACAAAATGGGCTGATTATGATGATTGTGATAATCGTTGAGCACATTCAAATTATTCCATCTCTATAGATGTAAAGTCATTGATTGGAAGCCAGTTATTTGAACAGTATGTTTTGCAAAATTGATATGCTAAATTATACGAATTACATTATAAGGGACATGATTAATCTTCATCCTTTATAGACTCACAATTATTACTTGGTATAAAATTAGTATATTATTTAAGAATGAGTAAACAGGTTTTAAAAGTATTGTACTACTAATAAGTTTGGTCTTTTATTTTTTTTTTTATATACCGAACTGGGTAGCACTTGACCACTATCTCACCTGATGCTAAGTGATGATGCGATCGATGATGGAGCGCGCTTACCCAGAAGATACCTATGCACTCGTGTTTTGAAGACCCCCATATCGTACTTAACCGGAAACACCGACTCAGGGAGGGTGTTCCATTCCCTAGCGGTTCGTATGATAAACGAAGAAGTAAATCGCTTCGTCCGGGTAAATGGAATATCCACCATAAAGCGGTGGCGCTTCTGAGTATCTCTGGATGTCCGATTATAGAATGGGGATGGCGGAATCAAATTGTGAAGTTCCATTGCACACTCACCGAAATGTATCCAATAAAAAACCGATAAACAAGCGACTTTGCGGCGATGCTCGAGACTCTGGAGTCTCTTGCGTACTAGGTGGTCGTCGTTAATGTCTAATTTATCACATTAAAAGTTTTGTGCCCGTTGCCATATAAAATCATCGACCAATCCACATTGCCTTTGTCTTATGTACGACTTTTATTACTCGTATTTGGTATCATAACACACACCTTGTAGTATGAGTAAAGTTTAATAAGGGTTCTGTAGCTATGTTAACAAAACTAAACAAGTCCTCTTCGTCTTCGTTGCGCTCTTGGAAGAACGGTCGTCATCGTCATGTAGTAGTGTTGGTGGGGCCAGAAGTTATACGCCTTACGATGTCATGCCATTTTTGCCTGTTAGCGGTCATCCTGGTGCACTCGTGCAAGGAACCACCGACCGCACTCTTGATTTGGTCGGTCCATCGCATCGGTGACCTACCGCGCTGTTTGGTGCCAAACAAGTCCTGCATTGAAATAAATAAAATTGCTTTGGAGATAAGAACATAGAGGCAAGTTACACTCTTCGGTCTTATGTACACTTGCCTTAGCGTGTGGATGTGGTCTATGGTACTAGCCTTTTCAAAAACGGATCGGAAACTCACCTAAGCTGTTTCAAGGCCTTTCTAATCTCGTACAGGCTGATGTCCGGGATATCTTCGGTATAATGTCGGGTCAGCTTGGCTCTTGGGTATTTGACCGAGCTGCTAACAGGTTTAGCGACCGAGGTATATAGTCATAGAACCTCTCGACCTCTTGTTCTCCTGTGATCGACGCTACACTGCCGTCTACACTCTTCAGCTTCGTCTACTGGCTTTGCCCAATAGATGTCTCTTGCAAACACTTTGAACCCTTGTTTCCGCTCTATTGTCTCTTTAAATACGGTTATAGTATTAATTATCCGGATGTCGTGTCGCAAGGACTTTCATATTCGTCTATTGATCAGCCTATATGTTTAAGCATCAGAAGGCTCCAGTTTTATTGAGCGTCATTCAGCAGTGATGATGTTGATGTTAAGGGTATAATTGGAGAGTTTCTGCATGTGGTATATCTGTAGAGTGGGGTTTACAGAACTTGGAATGAACAGTTTCTACTAACCTGCTGTTGTTGTTCATCAAAGTGACTCTCTCGCCTGATGGAAAGCGAAGATGGAATCAAGAACCGATGACCATTAGTGCAGCCGTAAGCTGCACTAATCGCCACCCCTATGATGACCTGAGAGATGCTTTATCACGCCCATGTCTCGTCCACTGAAGCTGGCTGATTGTCTTTAAGTTAGAGCCAGTGTCGGCTTTAGGGAGGGGCGGCCCGCGCTGCCGTCCGGCGCACCGGGTTCAACAGGGCGCTGACCGTGCCAGCTTAACTTCCCCTAAATTATCCATCATAATAATCGAACTCTAAATTTTAATACCTATCTAAATCCATATGAAAAAAATATGCGTATTAACTTTTATAAAATTATCTCGTATGAGTGGGTATGAGTATTCACATTCCTTATTTTCCAGCATTAGATATCTCTATATATAACTAATGTAGAACGTTAGGGACTCATTGCGAGATAGGCGTAGAATGGCACGTTGTAATAGGCCTCCTGATTTATATTTTACCTTTCCGCCATAAACGTAATCGTAAGTTCGTAACAAATTTAAAAAAACGTTTTAAAAAGTTAACACCAGTTTCAACCTAGTAGAGCGATCAATAATTTTTAACCATCGACAATATTAGAATAAGGATCGGTAACTTAGCTATTCGTATAACATACCTGCCTAATCTTTAAACTAATACTAACATAGACAGCGCTATAGATGGTGCCATTACCAATAGAACTTTGGCACAATAAATCTCCCTTATTTATTATTCCACGAGACACGTTAGTGATGGAAAATGTATATTTGTAAATAATCCACTTTATGGCCGATTAGATAATAATGTAATGGATTTTATGGACCCAGTATTTAGATTTATCCTCCATTATTAGAATACAATGCAGTAGAAAGTTACAACACACATCAGTTCTAACGTAGTATTGGTTATACATGCTCATACCGTTATAAGTGGTTCAATAGTGGGGATTTTTTAAGTACTGGAAATATTCAGTGTTTTGTTTAAGTTTGCACTTCTATTGCACTCTCTTGCATAAGAATTGATTGATTTTGTGTGGATTGTTTGTTTTATACAAAAAATGGTTAAACAAGTAAAAAGTATTCAATTACTTTCTTGGTGTGACAATGTAGCTATTGAAGCTATTTAATTTCATAATAAGCGCATTTCTGTTGCTGAATATATTGAGAGCTACTTTTGATATTATTTTCATTTGTGATACTGTCTCCTATTATATTATACCTAAAAATCCAAAAGCACTGTTGTCCATATTATTATTATTTCTTTTATTTAATTTTTATCACGGATTTTATCCAGTCCTTTACAAAGGCTTAAGTGGGGCTGTAGCCAACACTTAGAGGCCTGTTTAGTATAAAAATACAATGTAGTACAAACAGCATTTGGTATGAATGTGAAATGGTATAGCTATTGCAGAAATTGGTATCATAGTAGGGCTATTGACATGAACTCTTAATTGATAAAGGAAATGGCTATTGACGAGACTACGGCACCTGCCAATTTCAGTCTCATCTTAAAATATTTAGGCAGGTGGTGACTTGCCACCCACTAAACGGGCCCCCCATAAGATCCACCATCAATGGTCACAAAAGAGGCAACGTTGGTGTGGATACCTAAAGGGTGTCGAGAGGTGTGCTGCGGTTTCACTAGAGTGCTACTACCGGCGTTATGCCCTTTAACACTTCCACCCTTGGAGCTTTTTGTTTCTTGTTCTTGCGTCTCCACCCCCAGACGACCAGTTAATTATTATTATTATTATATTATTATAATGTAATATATGTTTATATTCACAGTTTTTTTATGTTTTAAATAATGTTGTTTTGTTAGGTAGTTCCCGTCATTTTGTTATTTCACTTTTTCTTAGCTTTAAACTGAACCTACCAGTTTCAAAAAGGCGCTAATGCGCGCTTAGGATTAAGTAATTAACATCAAGATCTCTTTCAAATGGAATGTTTTGGTGTAACAAAATTTAAAACACTTTTCTCAATATAGTTTTTTAACCACACGACCAAAGTAACAATGAGTGTGTAGTTTGTAGATTAGAATCACATAGTGTAATAAATATATATTAACGTACTTCACATATCTTTTATTAAAGTTCGTATGCTTGGGAAAAATAATAAATACTAAGCCCATGTTTTAATTTAATGCGGTTTTAATTCAAGATAAAAAGTCCTTAGGTGCGTTTAGATTTAATCTTACAAACACTTGTAATTCAGCAAATAAAAAACACACAATAACAGCATATAAATATAAGCAAATATAAACACAGATAGATAGTAGCTGCAGTATCAGCAAATAAACAAAAATAAACATAATTATGGTTGATATAGTGTTATTGCATCCATTATATATCTGTTCGTCCTTGTGATTTGACTGCATCCATAACATTTTATAACATTTTAATTGAGTTTATCTTGATAGCGACTGCTTGCCTACCGGTACCAGGCAAATTAAGGCTTCTCCTAATTACTCCGAAACTTTTCGATAAAGTCTGTCGTATGTTTTTCTTTTCTATTTTGGTCGTTTAGCTCATCTCGCCGCTTGTAGGGCATCTCGAGATTCCCTTATATACGTTTGAGATTTCCTATATCAGATCACACAATGAGTTTACTCAGTCTCAGAGACCGTGTCGAGGACATCGACTTTATGAGACATAGTCTTAAGTCTGAGGAAGTGGTGCCGTCACAAGCAATGGCTGGTGAAGAGCTGTCTCAAGATATTGGATTAACGAAGAGAGAAGACGAGGTTCCTGTTTGTGTTAAGGTAAGATTATTTATATAAACTGTGAGCTACGGTATGCCCGCGTCAGAATAAAAGCGTCATTGATAGTCTTACGGTCCGTTTCTATATAATATAAAAACATATATAATATATAAAACTGAGACACTATTTTAATGAAACCAATGTTAAATTTCTATCTCTAGTGGGATATATCATCATAAAATAGTATATAGAAACCGCCCGCTAATATTTGTGTCCGAATCATCCACATCCGTAGGAGCTCTTCCATAATTACTTATACGTTATACCCGGGTAGTTTTTTTTACAGACTTGTATTTTTTTTGTGTATGTTCACTGATTTCTCCCCTATTTGTAGACCGATTCTCAAAGCTCCTTTTTTGTTTGCAGTATACTTCCTAGGTAGTTCTTATTTTTTCGTATTTAAATTTCATCAAGTTTAAATCGTTCGGAACAATTGTGGACCGATTCTCAAAACTCTACTTGAATTTGAAAATCGGACCACAAATGGGGGAGAAATTGGCTAAAAAATACGAAAAAATGGAACCGACTCCAATACCAAAAAGTGTGAAATCGGTACCATGATAGTTCAAAAGTATGGTACCTTTATCACAATATGGTGCGCATAGTACCAACTCCGACAAGTTATTTTACACTTTTTGGCATTGGAGTCGGTCCCATTTTTTTGGTAAAGAAAAAATCTTTTCTTTTTTCACTGTTTTAATAATAAGATAATATAATATAATAATAAGACCTTTAGTACTTACGGGATCGATTGTCATTCACCGTCAATGACGATATCATCAAGATATGAGAAGAAGAGTGTAACTCAAATACCGCTTGACCGAATTTGATGAAATTTAAATGGGACCACCTCGGAAGTATACTCTACCAAACCAACATACACAAAAAATACATACACTTGAACTTTATAACCTCCTCCTTTTTTGAAGTCAGTTAAAAATACTTGTAATTAGCAAATGAACTGAGGAGTGCAGGGCCAGTACTACAGCGTGACGATTAAAGATCTGTGGGCCTAGCACGAATAACTGCATAAGTATATAACGTAACGTATCGTTCACGTGAAACACTACTACTACTACTACTGTGACACAGATAACTCATAGCTGCACGCCGAAGAGTGACGTGTTGACGACGCTTAATTACTATACGAATGCCTTTTGCAAATTGTTTTCTGGGTCTGAAAGTGTAGTTACCAGACGTGGCGCTTACCTTCAGGCGAACGATTTGACTGCCTCGTCACTTAGTACACAGACTATAGAGTTAAATTATGAATATAATAATTTGAAATTATTTCCATTACATATTTTTCTGTTTGGAAATATTACGCTCCTGTGTCGCTAACTAAATCGTCTAACTAGTCGTGATCAAAAATCTAATGGTCATTCAACGAAAGCAAACAACTTAATTTACATTAAAATAATTTTCAAGCACTATGAATAATATTAACACTCGTATGCTAGGCAAAAATCGAGTATTATAATATATTCTAATTAGATGGATAGAAAAAAAAACAATCTCCGCAAACCTCATTATTCAATAGGCGTCTGGTCTGGCAAGTATGTTTTACCTAACCTGTCCAAGATTCTTGTTTGTTTATCTAATAAATCCAAAACTAGTAGTTCTGCGAACAGTAGACCACGCGAACGCAGTCTCATCAAAGGCAATTATTCGTAGTCTGAACTATCTGCTGTTGGAATATTGTCAAAATCGTCCTATTATCTCGGTAACCACTTGGCTACTTTGCTCATATTCGAAATTCCTCTATAAAGTCAGGTATTTAATGTCGATCGGTAATTAGCGCCGCAGCAAACTTCGCCCTTATTTTAGGACAAGTACTCGCCCATTCAAACATAGCTAACGACAAAAATATTATATTGAATTGTAGAACATGCATACCTAGTTTTGTCAAGATTGGTTTAAAAATGCGACCAAGATAGCCGTGCAGCACGTCTATTATGTATCTCAGTTGCTAGCAAATGTTGATTGAAAGCGAAAAAAATGGCCGCTCTATGTCACTTTTGTCAGCTCCAGTCATCAACTTACTAACATTTTTACTTACTGGAGTTGTCAAAAGTGACATAGAACCGCCATTTTTCAAGATTGCAATCAACATTTATTACAACTGAGATACATAATAACCCTACCGTACAGGAGGAGCAAAATACAACCTAACAAACATGATGAAAGTCAATTTGGGCAGTTAAAGCAGAAACGTCAATTGAAGATATCCTCACCTCAGAAAAAATTACACTCTTGATTGTTAATATTTTATTTTAATTAATATTTTAATAATATACTTTGCCTTTTCGTAATACTAGTACAAAATGGTGTTTATTTTTAATAAGCAAACAGATCAAGTTGATATATATTTTGTTTTAGATATCCAAATTAAAATTTTTTGTGCATGCAATGCTGGTATCAGTTGTTCGCCTTTGTTCACTTGTTTGCTCATCGATGTATTTTATACAATACAGTAGACAAAGCTGTTTTTAAATTATGGATTGGCTATGATCCTTATATATAATTATACTTATGTATCATGTTTTTTTAGAATGCGTTTTACGTGGACAGTGATCTCTCAAGTTTCTGTTTTTACGACATTAAAGAACCCCTAAAAATGAACTAGATGCCGTACTCATCTCAAATTGAGAAAAATTGTGACTCTGAACCTTCTTCCCTCTTATCCTTCTTAAGTTTATTATGTAAAAAATGGGATTGTTTAGTTTTCGAATTAGAGTTTCGACGTGGCCACACCACTCTGACGACACACAACGATGTTAAATAATGGATTCTCAACATTAAAAACAAATTGTTTTTAATTTAAATTACTTAATAAGTACCTTGACAAAATACTCACACCATAAAAACATTAACGAAACTGAAAATTCAATCTGATGTGATGAATGAAAAGCCGATTCAAGAAAAAAGATGTAGCGTGAATAATCTCATTCGATTGAGAAGCAATCGGTTTACAAGTGAAGCATTATTTAAATTCGATGGATTTAATGTTACGACCCAGTGGCCATCGAATCCGCGTCTCGATAGGTCCTGCCCACTAGTTAATAGAAACGAGGCCTGCGTAGAGCCTTTTGGTATCTACGAAAACGCGTAGTAACCTCTACGGTTAGTTGCAATGAGTCTGGTTTTTAATCAAATTAAAAAGGTTATGTGAAGTGTGACCGGCAAAAGAAATTTTAAATTTGGAATTTCGTGCGTTACGGGTGTCGCGTATGTGCCGTATCATGTTTGTGATCGTTTAATTTATTTATGGACAGTGAATCTGCATAAAAGGTTTGTTCGTGTTAGATTTTAATTTTAAGACTCCTCGAACAGTCCATCGATTCATTAGATACTATCTTTATTATAAAATAAGTCAACAATTTAATATAGGTACTCTAAGTATTGTCAATGATAAATATGTATTTGTACTAGATAATTATAATTTAAAACGCAAACCGGTTGGAATGTTACCAATCGGTATCGGTTGTCGCTAGGCTTGCCACCTCACCCGGATATCCGGGAGTCTCCCTAACTCATGCCCCAAAAATAATAATCTCCCGTCTCCCGGAATTATTTCTAGATCATCCAAATTATACCGGAATTTAAAATTGGCGCGCGAAGTATCAATTGCTATCGACTTGACTAGCAGACGGCGGGTGCGTGGCGTCCCCAGCCGTCTAACACCAGGCTGTATCTCATGAACCGTGATGAAAAAGAAAACCGTGATGAAAAAGAAAAAAAATATGGGAGATTTATAGATAATGGTACGGAACTCTTCGTGCGCGAGTCCGACGCGCACTTGGCCGGTTTTTTACCTTTCACTCGGATTCAAACGGCCAAAAGGTGTCAACCCTAGTTGTAGCCGAAACAGCATGTTTAATGTCCTGAAAAACTCGATAACCATTCTACGAGTATGGGATTATCTGGTCAAATCGATATAATTAGTTATTATAATTATTATTCAACCAATTTCACGGGTTTCACCCGGTCTTTTACAAAGGCATAAGTGGGGCTGTAGCCAACACTTAAAGGCCTGTTTGGTAATAAATATACAATGTAGTATAAAAACAGACATTTTTGATGGTACGAGGTAACATGGTACTTATATCTATTACAAAAAATGTGTAAAATGGTAAGGCTATTTATATGAACTTATTAGGGATATAGTGGGCTATGGACGAGACTACGGCACCTGCCAATTCCAGTCTAATCTTAAAAGATTTAGACAGGTGGTGACTTGCCACCCACTAAACGGACCCCCCATAAGGGCCACCATCAATGGTGACAAAAGGGGCAACGTTGGTGTGGATATCTAAAGGGTGTTGAGAGGTGTGCTGCGGTTTCACTAGAGCGCTACTACCGCCGTTATGCCCTTTAACACTGCCACCCTTAGAGCTTTTGGTTACTTGCTCCAAAGAGAATATAATAGAGATGCTTTTGCGTCTCTACCCCCAGACGGCCAATTAAGGCAAGCCAGAGGTCAAGGGTCTCATTTAGCCCCAGGGAGAAGCAGAGTCCACGGTGTCGCCACTCACCGACGGCTCGCCACAAAGCCGCTCTTGCGGTTTAATATAATTATTATTAATATTACAAATAAATCCGTCTTGCGGACTAAAAGTGATACAATTAGTACTAGTTGTTCTGGGAACAGTGGACCTCGCGAGCACAGTTTTATCGAGTATAACCAAAATTTAAACTTCTCAACCTATATATTATCTCGGAAACCACTTGACCAATTAGCTCTTAATCGAAATTACTCTTTAAAGTCACGCAAGTATATCTAACGTGTGCACCAAATTGTATCAAAATCGATCGGTAAATTTCACCGCAGCAAATTTCCCTCCTTTTTAGGAAAAGCACCTCAAACTTCGCCAACGGTTAAATTTTTTATTAAATAGTCTACTATTGCATTCTAATGCATATCAAGTTTCGTCAAGATTGGCGTTGTTGGTATTGGCGTAAGTTTCAACATGCGACCTGTACATGACCAACATACGGACATATATTTATGACTCTCGTGACCACGATCAATGCAACTTGATCGAAACGTCGAGGTAAATAAATACTATTACTAACGCGATTAAGCCCCGTTAATATAATATAAATATGTGTTCAAATCGCGAAAGTTTAAAAATTAATACGGACATATAAAAGTCAATTTGTCCAGTTAAAGCATCTCTGCTTTAACTGGCCAAATTGACGCTTCGGTCACTCGGTCAAATCTAAAAATTTAATAACTTTTATCTCTTTTCTGAACTTTGTATTATAGTATTAAAATATACAGAAGGTCCCAAGACTACGCGAGATGACGGGAAAATACCTTAAATTTTTTTTTTAGAACTGACTAATGCTGTTTGCCTCTACCGGCATTTACAGCGTTACCGGACGGTTGGCGAGCGCAGATGGCACTCAGCCAGATGCGGGCGCAGAGGGCGCACCGCCTAAGGCGAGCGTTGAAGACGCTTCGCCGCAAGGAGAGGAGTAGGCGACTTGCTCAAGGGCACCATTAAGGTACGGACCTCGGCTTGGGCCGTCGCCAGGAGAGAGGGGAGTAGGAGAGAATCGCCCCGGTACGTAAGTGTACCGTTGAAAGTGGGCCCTATGAATTTTAACTCTACGACTATTTGGAGAGAATCTAACCAAGACATAACTTTTGCCTCGAGCTCGCCGGCGAGCTCGGTGTTTGACTGTGTATACCACTAAATCATAACCTTGTGTACCTCGCCTCCCCCCATTTCCGCGACATGGGTCCACACCGCGACCAGGATCGTCGTGTTGTGCACTCATGACTGTACTTTGGGTGGGGCTACAATAAGAAACTTGAGTACCTCGCCCACAGCCGTTACCTTGGCCGGAGTCTACATCGAGGCCGGGGCCGCGGTGTAGACTCCTGCCCGTACCGTGTCTGGAACTACATAGAAAACCAGTGTTACCTCGTCCGCAGCCATTTGCTGGGCCGGAGGATACATCGCGACCGGGGCCGCGGTGTATACTCCCACCCGCACCGTGGCTGGGACTACAATCGTGTGTGTGTGGATTACCTCGACTGCGACTGGGGCTGCGAAGAAGATCTCGGCCGGAGCCTACAATGCGATCGGGATCACAGCCCTGGTCGGGTCTACAACCATTACCGGGGTTCCCTTGGGACGACGCTAAAGCTGCCGAAGTAACGGCTGCGATGGGGTCGTCCGGGTCACCCAAAATATGCCTTGGACGGCGACGGGGGGGAAGGAAGTGAGGATCGGTTATGTCAGTGGAGTAGTTCGCCGCTTCGACCACGAGGGGATTCGAGTGGTGGGGAGCTTTGTCGAAGTGGCGGCGGGAGCAGTCTTTCATATACTGCGTAATAGAGGGGAGGGTGAAATCGCAGTGCAGTTCGGCGTTCCGCAAGTACCACGGAGCACCCACTGCCCTGCGCATAAAGCGATTCTGAATCACTTGAAGTTTGTGGAGGTCGTGTTTCTGAGCATGGGCGAACGCTACAGATGCGTAAGTCATGATTGGGCGGATGCAAAGTTTGTAAAGAGTCGTCTTATTTCTAAGAGACATTTTACTGTTTTTGCCTATGAGGGGATTAAGACGACCCATAATGAAGGCCGCCCTATTACGAACAATCTGGATGTGTTTCGCGAAAGTGAGTTGGCGATCAAGGGTGACGCCCAGGTATTTGGCAGATTTAGCCCAAGGGATGGGTTCGCCGAACAGGACTATGGGTGACGGCATGAGATTCCGCCGGGTCTCAGTGAAGTACACTGCTGCACTTTTGCTAGGATTTACTGCAATCCGCCATTTACGAAACCATGCACCGATTACGGTGATGGCTCGTTGGATGGCGCATCTCTGCCTGACCTTGAACCAGCCAGTAGAGTAGATTGCAGTATCATCCGCAAACTGAGCGATCTGAACATTAGGTTCAGATCGTGGGATGTCGCTGGTGTACAGCGAGAAGAGAATGGGTGAGAGTACAGAGCCCTGAGGGACACCTGCGTGAATGGGATGCGGGGAGGAGAGCGTTCCCTCGGTGCGATAGCTAAACGTTCGATCCCTGAGAAAGTCTTGTAAGATGAGTACAAGACGGTCTGGCACACCCAGTTGGTACAGCTTGAATATCAAGCCGTTGTGCCAGACTTTGTCGAACGCTTTCGCTACGTCGAGGAAGACAGCTATGGTCCCTTAGGGCTTTGGTTTCTTATTGAAACCGCCTAGGATGTGTTCCGTTACGCGGTGCACTTGTTGGACGCAAGAGTGTTTGGCTCTAAAACCAAATTGCTCATCGGGAAGGAGGTTATTGGACCTAACGTGGGACCAGAGTCGGTTCACAATGAGCCGCTCATAAATCTTCCCCAGAGAGTTGAGGAGACTTATGGGACGGTAGCTGGAGGGCTCGGCTGCCGGTTTGCCTGGTTTGTGAATACCAATGACAATGGCATGCTTCCAAGTGTCTGGGAAGGAGCAGTTGCTTATAGCCGCATTGAAGATGCTAACTAAGAGATGGACTAGTGGGACTGAGAAGTGTTTAATCACCTTGTTGCTGATACCATCAGCACCAGGGGATTTACGGGTTTTGAGGCTCTTGATCAGAGACACTACCTCGGATGATTTTACCGGTGGGAGGAGTGGGAGGTCAGAGATGGACATAGAGCTTTTACGTTCGACTTCAGATTCCACCGAATCGAGGTGTTTCTGGTCGACGTGATCTACATTTAGAGTACACTGAGCCTCAAGGCTATCAGCTAAACACTCGGCTTTGTCTTCGTCAAGGAACGCTATGGAGAGGAGAGGTGGCCTAATGAGTGGAGGCATTGTCTGTTGTCCGTCAGATTTCAGAGCTCGAGCCAACTGCCAGTATGCCTGGTGAGTTGGCTCAATCTCTGACAGTTTGTCGTCCCACCTTTGATCACGCAGCTCACTCATGCGTTTCCTTACAGCACGCTGTAAATAGCGCATGGTGGCTTTGTTCTCTGGGGTTGGAATACGCCCTAGTGGCGGCGTTCTTAGCTGTCAGTAAGCTCCTCGCACCCTCGGGCAGTTCGAAGCGGCGACCATCCGCCACTTGGACCTGCTTTGAGGATTCACCTACAGCGGTGCGGAGGTGGTCACTGAGAGCCTCGATCGCAATTGACACGTCTTCTACTGTCTGTATGTCATCGGGGATTCTATCGAGAGCGGGTGAACTGATAACTTGGAGGGATTCCCCCAGTTGCTTCCAGTTCACTACCGTTCTAGTGATAGGGGTTATGTCCGTCGGGTCGGGGCCTAATTTCAACAATACAGGGCAGTGGTCTGAAGTCAGTTCGTGTAACACTTCTATAGAGCGCAACCGGAGGGTGACGTTCTTGAGAAGTGCTATGTCAAGTATGCCTGGTCGTTGGTTGTCAACATAGGGATATCTTGTGGGCTCCAGAGGGGAGAGAATATCAAAGTTTAAGTGGCTGACCAAGCCTTCAAGGATTTTACCATTACTATTGTTACTAGTACAGTTCCATATGACATGTTTACTGTTGAAGTCACCGATCAGAAGGACGGAGCTTCCTAGAGAGAAGAGGGCTTCCAAGTCTGTCTGTAATAGTTCTTTACCAGAGGGGAGGTAACATGAGGCTATGATCACAGGTTGATGACCTGACATTGCTAGAAGGCAAACAGAGGCTTCTAGTATTCTAAGTGGTGGAGTAACAATTGGGATACAGTGCAGAGCTCTTTTGTAATAGATGAGAGTGCCACCTTTTGGGGTGGCCACTCTATCATTACGAACCAAACGGTAATTTGCAAACCTAAGGTTCGCTGTACCTGGTTTCAGAAAGGTCTCCTGCACGCATAGGATATCGACCTGATGGGTCTTACAAAATTCGTGAACTTCGTCCTTTTGACTAGAGAGGCCGTCAGCGTTGAAAGTCGCTACGGTGACTGAGTGGGGCTTAATGCGTTTCGGTGTACTATCCATATTGGATGATACCTAAGAAATGCTGGGAGGGCGTAGCGCCTCACTGCGCTGATTAAACCCGCGTGTGTGAGCGTGGCTCGCAAGCGTTTGTGGCAGTACGGAGTTTGTGCGCGAATGCACGTACTTCGTCCACGTCTATGACCATCGCGTAGTCCATGACAAGGGCTATGTCGGCCGCCAGGTCAGATTGACCTGGGGCGTCCATGAGCCCCCCAGCCATTGGAGGCCTAGAGAGCGGCGGTTTGGGCTTAGGAGCCGGCGCGCTGGCAGAGGCCTGCGGGCGGGCGGGGGTGAGGGGGGCGCTTGCTTGTACCATGCTCAAGGGCTTGGACCAAGCGTCGCGTAGCCAAGCGCGCGGGCGCGGGCGCGAATACAACAGGTGTTGCCTGCGGTGCGGATGTAAGGTTAGGCTTAGGGCCGTTCCCTTGAGAGCGGGTAGTGACCGAGCGAGGAGGGGGAATAGGCCTCCTAGCCGGCCCACTGGATACGCGGGGTGCCTTAGGGCAACCGCGGTAGTTGGCGGTATGCCCCTGTGTGCCGCAGAGGACACAACTAGGTGGGTCTGCTGAGTCCCTAGTGCGAGAACACTGGGCTGTCCCGTGATCCCCTAGGCACTTGACGCACCTCGGGCGGGCGAAGCAGAATCGGGCGGCATGACCGTACAATTGGCAGGAATGACACTGGCCAGGCGCTCGGTTCCGGAATGGGGGTTGAACGGTGATCCCCGAGAGGTTCACTACCGTTTTAACATTGAAAATCGCTTTGCCCTTTGGCGTGCGATTTAGGATGATCAAAAGTAGGTCGTAGGGTTTGCGATCTTTGCCACTGTACATGCGGTGGCATTCGCGGACAGGGTAGCCTTGCGCCTTCAAGTCGGCGAGGACACAATCGGTCTGCACCTCCTTAGGTACGCCGCGTATGACAACGCGTAAGACCTTCTCTTCTTCGAGAGCATAAGTGTGAAAACTTATGCTCTCGTTTTTGAGTAGTCTGGTAAGCGCCCTATGGTCGCTTGGGGTAGGGACTTGTACTTTAATACCCAGTTGGGTTGAGCGGGCGCTAGTATATTGGATCTTACGATCCGTCAAGAGTCGTGAGACCATGTCCCACTTCGCCTTGTACTGAAGGAACAGCTGAGGCGGCGGCGGTTTCTCGCGCCTTACTGACGCTCCTTGAGAGGAGGCGTCGCGTTGAGACGCGGCGATGCTTGCGGGAGCATCGGAGTGAGCGAGAGGGTCGCGGGAGGTGGGAGCGAGAGAGCCTGATGGCTTCGCTCCCGGGGCGGTGCAGGCCGATTTGGGTGGCGGGGATGGAGCCTCTGAGGCGGCTTTGGGGACGCGCTTTCTCTTTCCGACGGTAGTGAACCCGTCGTTGGAGATGTTGCCAACAGAGTTAGCGCGGGAGCGGGAGAACTCTACATCCATCTCATTTTCCGAGTTGGACGCTGAGTCGTAGGCGCGTTCGTACATGGTCCGAGGGACCGGAGAGCGATCGCGGGGTGGTAGAGGTGCGCGGGGAGCGCGGGGCGCATAAGGCGCAGGGTCGGGAGAAAGAGGGCTATCTAACGGCTTGAACGCCGAAGAACCGAAGGGCCCCCTCGGAGGGAGGGAGCCGGAGGAGGGAATTTGAGAGTCCGTGAAGCGGGGTCTCTCCTTAAAGTCCCTATTGAACTGGAGATACTCGGAGAGCATGTCCGGGTAGCAATTTGAGACCCACGAGGCGAACGCCTGAGGCGAAACGCCTTGCGGGAGGCTCATAGCGGGGGAGGGAGATAGAAGAGACATCTCCAGGGGAATACTCGAGATGCGAGTGAGGGGTGAATGCCACTCCCGCCGGGTACAGGCGGGAGAGTGAGTGCCTAGGTGTCCCTACTGTGTGCCCTCTGCCAGTCTTATTGTGCAGAGGGATGTGTGCCTAAACGCGAGGCCCTAGCTGCTCCGGGGGCGAGGAGAGAAGACCGAGTAAAACCCGACTTCCAACCAAACACTTGCCCAGAGAATAGGAGAGTAGGATAGGGTAGGGTGGGAAGGACCCCAAGGCCGGTGAAGGCAGGCCCGTCCGATTTTAGCCGTTCCCTCCCACGCTCAGGAGGGAAAGGCTTGACGCACCGGGTCCACGCCCAACTGGATGGCGTTAACACCGCAAGGATCGTCCAGAAGACCACGTGAAGCGTGGATTTGTTTGACTCGAACTTGAAAATTGAAAAATTAAAAAATCGAAACACGAGGTCGCTCTGAGAAGAGCGGTTTTGATTTGACAATATAGGTGATTGACGTGTCGAAGCGCTCTTACAAGAGCGCGCTTCTTTCGCGACGCGAGCCGAGCCGAGCCGAACGCCTCCGTGCGCCGAACGGTGCACGAAGCGGTGGCTTGACGTCGAATCTGCACACAGAAAATCCACTATTAGCGAAGTCCAACACTGAATCCTCTTCAATTGAAACGATACAGGTAACCGGCACTAAAAGCGCAAGCACTTTTAGGCCGATCGGAATATTCTCGGAGAGCTCTTGAGCGCACGTCCGTCCCACTCGAGCGCGCTGACCGGAATGTGAATACCTTAAATATTGTATACAGGATATTTAGCTGAAAGGAGAAATTATTGTATTTTTTAACTTTAGTAATGATGCAATTCATTAATTTACAAAAAATACTTAATCGAATTCGGCAGTTTATGTACGTTTTTAATTTGATTAAGAATTCATCTCTTTTGAGATACTATGTCGTTACACATTGTTTAAGAGGTATTATTATTTTTTGTCAATTCTTTCGATTGACATAAAAATACGGGTGTTTTTTTCATATTTGAGCCGGTTCGATTCTATGAAGCAAGTAAGTTTTAGAAAATCTTTGAATGCGAGATTACTAACTTAAAAATATAAAGTAAAGTCTCCTTTCAGCTAAATTATCGTCTCTATAATATTAAAGGCACTTTCTCTTCATGTCGCATAGTCTTGGGAAGTCCTGTATAAACAATTATGCAAAATCCAATAATTAAGAATCCAGAATTCCAACCCTATAAAAATATTGATTTTTCACGTTTGGTCGACGCAACTTGGCTATGAAGTCAAGGTTACCACGGTATGTATACATAGAGTAGTTTGACCTTGCGGTTGAATAAGGGTGAGGGAGGTGATACGTCGGTACTTATAAGTATAATTAAGAATAGAAGTTAGTATTAACTTATAATTTGTATAGTTGGTATATTCAAGTGATTATTTTGCTTTAGATACTTGGGTATCCTTTATAGTAACTAAAAAGTTAGTATGTTTATGCTTATATAAAATCATCTCAAAAGTAGTCGTAGTCTGAAAGAAATAGCTTTGAGTGATAATACAGCCTTTTATACTTACGTTTTTTATCTTGTAGGTGTTAAGAGGTTTTCATAGCTAGTACTTTCCATACTAAATGAAAAAACTCTTTTCTACCTCTTAACATTGTCCGATTTCAGTGATGTTTTTTACATGTAATCATCACATTGTTTACTATGTCTATTGTCTAACGTACGGGACGTTTTGATTTTTGCAGTTTTTTTTAGTTCTAAAAAAGAAAAAGTATAGACTTATACTTTGAAATGCTGAAAAAAAAGTACGGGCATAGTAATCAATGTGATCACGGGCATAAAATCACTGAAATCGGACAATGTTAAGAGGTAGAAAGAGTTTTTTCTTTTAGTACGGAAAGTACTAGCTATGTAATCCTCTTGACATTGTGTTCAATGAGTTTTACTATACCGTGCACATAAAAAGTTTTCTATCTATATAAAGAAGAAGTAGTAGTAGTCAGTAGAAGAAGTATAAAAATACAACTACGTATTGGTAAAACGTAGATGTATTACGAGTACATATTTATTGGTTTTTATCCTTTAAGGTGTTGTCAGTTCTTGACGACGATAAAAATGAGGGTTATTGAAACAGTTTATCTCATAAGAATCGATTTACTTAAAACTACAAAAAAATATATGACATTTCTAAGACTTTTAAGTAGACATAAACGGACTTAAAACATATTTTAACATACTAGAGTACTGTTCACGCGAAAGCGTGACGTCACTCCACTCACCGTGCGCGTCCCGCCGCCTGCCGGCAAGGGGTAAACGTCAAACGCGGCGGCTCTCGCCCGCGATCACTGAGCAAGACGCCTCCCATTCGCGCGCACGCAAAATAAAGTGAAATCCGCTCTGCACCGCCGCCGTTTTTGCCACGAGTCGGAGACGCCCCCATAATTTTACCGACGTAAAATACGCGTACGCGAGTGCACAAACCAAAGGGACACTACTAATACAATAACTACGAGTGAACAGTTCGACACCCCCTTCAGCACGTCGTCCAAAGCAGGACGCCTACACCGAGGACCCACGGTCACCAGCTTCCACCAGTTCCAGAGTCCCCCGACATAAACCACGGAACCCAGGTACCAATAATTTTCCCTACCAATGTATAGTGGCAGGTAACTGCGAAACTATATTTCCTTCGAGCCGGATAATTGAACCAGTGAATATCCTTCCCTTTCAGGTCTTATCAGCCCTTAATTAAAATTCCCTTTAATACAGTCCATTAAATCTTCCCTTAATATAAACTACGGCTACGGTAGCGGCCACGGTAACGGTGGGGCAGGGGTGCTAAGAATCCCCGGCAGACGCCCGGCTACCACCCCCAACGACGACGACTGGCCCTGGTGACACACAACATACCTCTGAAACGCCATACTGATACTACTACTGACGGGCCATACATACCTCTGAAACGCACTTTCTAGTTGTTATGGGGGACTTCAACGCGGAGTTGGGTAAGAGAAGCGAGGATGAGTTGAAAGTGGGGCAATTTGGATATGGACAACGGAACTATAGTGGACAGAGGTTGGCCGACTTCCTGGAGAAAGAGGGACTCTTTATGATGAACTCTTTCTTTCAGAAGCCACCTCACAGGAAATGGACCTGGCTGAGTCCCGATGGTTCCACGAGAAATGAAATGACTTCATTATGACCACCAAAAGGCAAATATTCACTGATGTCTCCGTGATCAACAGGGTTAAAACCGGTAGTGATCACCGAATGGTAAGAGGCACGGTGAATATTAATGTCAAACTGGAGAGGTCTCGTCTGATGAAGTCTACGCTCCGACCCACTCGTGCCCATATACAAGACCCCGAGAGCTTTCAACTTGAGCTATCCGATCGCTTCGATTGCCTTGAGAACATCGCTTCAGTGGACGAGATCAATAACAGGTTAGTAGAAACTGTCCATACAGTGGGTTCCAAATACTTTAAACCCCACCATACAGATAGGCCACAGAAACTCTCCAACGATACCCTCAATCTCATGGCTGAACGACGCTCACTGAAAATGCAGTCTTCGCATGATGCTGAAGCATATAGGCTGCTCGATAGACGAATATGGAAGTCCTTGCGACACGACATCCGGATCTTTAATACAAACCGTATTAAAGAGACGATAGAGCGGAAAAAAGGCTCCAAAGTGTTTGCAAGAGACATGTCTATTGGGCAAAGCCAGTTGACGAAGCTGAAGAGAGAAGACGGCAGTGTAGCGTCGACCAAAGCAGAAGTATTAGGAGAGGTAGAGAGTTTCTACGGACAGCTATACACCTCGGTCGCTAAACCTGTTAGCAGCTCGGCCAAAGACCCAAGAGCCAAGCTGACCCGACATTATACCGAAGATATCCCGGACATCAGCCTGTACGAGATTAGAATGGCCTTGAAACAGCTTAAGAACAACAAGGCGCCTGGTGACGACGGTATCACATCTGAGCTTCTGAAAGCGGGTGGAACACCGGTACTTAAAGTCCTTCAGAAGCTCTTTAATACCGTCTTACTCGAAGGTTCAACGCCAGAAGCATGGAACAAAAGCGTGGTGGTGCTGTTCTTCAAGAAAGGTGACAACACTTTACTTAAAAATTACAAACCCATCTCGCTTTTGAGCCATGTTTATAAGCTGTTTTCGAAGGTCATAACGAACCGTCTCAGTCGCAGGTTTGATGAATTCCAGCCTCCGGAACAAGCCGGTTTCCGAAAAGGCTATAGTACCATAGACCACATCCACACGCTACGGCAAGTTATACAGAAGACCGAAGAGTATAACTTGCCTCTCTGTTTAGCGTTTGTGGACTATGAGAAAGCCTTTGATTCGATCGAGACGTGGGCAGTGCTTGAGTCTCTCCAGCGGTGCCGTATTGACTATCGGTATATTGAAGTGCTGAAGTGTTTGTACAAAAACGCCTACATGTCAGTCCGAGTACAGGAGCAGAGTTCGAAGGCAATTCCATTGCCAAGAGGCGTGAGACAGGGAGACGTTATATCTCCGAAACTGTTCACAGCTACATTGGAAGACGCCTTCAAGCTTCTGGAATGGCAAGGACTTGGCATTAATATTAACGGCGAATACATCACTCACCTTCGATTTGCCGACGATATTGTAGTCATGGCAGAATCCATGGAAGACCTCAGTACAATGCTCGAAGGCCTCCATCGAGTTTCCCAACGTGTAGGTCTTAAGATGAACATGGATAAGACGAAAATTATGTCTAATGCTCATGTTGTACCTACCCCAATATCAGTTGGGAACTCAGTTCTCGAAGTTGTTGACGAGTACATCTACCTGGGACAGACAGTCAAACTAGGCCGGTCCAACTTCGAGAAAGAGGTCAATCGTCGAATCCAACTCGGCTGGGCAGCGTTCCGGAAACTTCGCGAAGTCTTTTCGTCAAAAATACCTCAGTGCCTCAAGACAAGAGTCTTCGACCAATGTGTGTTACCAGTGATGACTTATGGCACTGAAACGTGGTCTCTTACTATAGGCCTCATAGAAAAGCTCAAAGTCGCACAACGAGCTATGGAGAGGGCTATGCTCGGGGTTTCTCTACGTGATCGAATCAGAAATGAGGAGATCCGTAGAAGAACGAAAGTCACCGACATAGCCCAGAAGATTAGCCAGTTGAAGTGGCAGTGGGCAGGGCACATAGCACGCAGAACAGATGGCCGATTGGGCCGAAAGGTTCTGGAGTGGAGACCACGGACCGGCAAGCGCAGCGTAGGTCGTCCACCGACACAGTGGACAGACGACCTGATGAAGGTCGCAGGACGACGTTGGATGCAGGCCGCTTCCAACCGGTCCTTTTGGAAAATCATGGGGGAGGCCTGTGTTCAGCAGTGGACGTCCTACGGCTGAGATGATGAAGATCATGATGATTTGGAGGCAATCGGACAATGAAATCATTCATCTGAAATGAATCAATCATCACTGAAAATCATGAAACTCTGCAATACATGATAAACACCTTACAAAAAGCAAGCGGAGAAATAGGTCTGCACATGAACATGGCTAAAACTAAGGTCATGACAAATGCGGAACAGATACCAATTCGAGCGAACGGCAGCATTGAATACGTCAAAGAATACATTTACCTTGGCCAAACAATTTCTTTTGAAGAAGCTACGCTAAAAGAAATCGACAGAAGAATTGCTCTATCATGGAAAAAAATACGGATGGATGCACAAAGACGTATTCAAAAGTAAGTTACCCGTATATCTCAAAAAGAAATTGATGAATAATGCCATTCTCCCAACACTTCTATATGGATGTCAGTGCTGGCCGTTAACAAAAACCCTGGTAATGAAGATAGCCACTTTCCAGAGAGCCGCAGAGAGATCTATGCTAGGCATAAAGCTAAAGGACCGAATACGTAACGACGATATAAGAAAAAAGACCAAGCTAACAGATGCCGTTGATATGTTATGTAAGCTGAAATGGAAGACTGGACACATTGCCAGGGTAAAAGACGGACGGTGGAGTGCTCTGGTGCTCGATGGAAGACACACACAGACGAAAGAGAGGGCGACCGAGAAAGAGATGGCGTGACGACATCGTGGATGCAGCCGGCAGCACCACGTGGACTAGACTGGCACAAGACCGGAAAATATGGAACGACATGCAGGAGGCCTATACCCAAATCTGGGTGCCCAATAAAAAACAAAATATATAAATCAAGATATTTAGTAGGCAGTATATATTAGTTAATTAAAATTTAAGACCTCTTATGCCGCGTACAGACCAAGCGAACGAGACCGAGCGAATGCTAACGATTGGGATTTTCCGATCAGTACCGCACGCTCGCTTGCTTTCGCTATTGTGTCGACACTAATAGAACGTACAATGCGATTAAAATAAGAATAGGACGGGCTCTCGGCTAACTTCACTCATATAAGTACGGTCAGCAGAACAAACTTAAAAATAGATTAATTTTAAATGAATGACTAAAAATCGTTCATTTTATAAAATTTATATATTTATAAGGTTGGCAGCACAGACGCAGTGTTGCAAAAGTTTCCGATTTATTGGGAGATCTACTGATTTTGGTCATTGTCTCCCGATATCCCGATTTAGCAATTCAGTATCCCGATTTTTGAATTATCATCTAATGTAAAATAATATTCATAAATAAACATGGAAAATAATATTCTTCATACGGCAAAACTAAAAGATCTTGAATAAATGAATATATTATTAATATAAAATACTCTTGTTTTATTCCGAATAAAAATCTCCCGATTTTTAGATGGCAAATTTAACGAATTTAATTTTTCAATTTTACAACACTGGTGAGACGCCATCTTGATTTGATGACACATGTCTTATTTATCCGTCAGTGTACTACGCGACACGTTTCCAAGAGCATTTTTATGTTCTTACGCCCTTTTTGTTGATAATTTGTTTTTGTTGATTGTTTAATTTGTTCTACAATGAGCAAAAGAGGAAGTGTTTTACATCGGCGAGCTCAAGAGATTATCAGCAATGTTGATAAGTACTTCGAGGAAGAGAAAAAACGTGCCATTATGTTGTTGGACCAGTTAAAACAAGCAAGAATTGTACCAGGGTCAGATGGCAATATTCATATATCGCGTGATGTATTTGAAAGTTTCATTAAGCATTTGGAAACTGCTTCGAAGGTAACCGAGCGAGTGACTTTAGCCACTGGTATTAATAAAAATACAGTGAGTCGCATTCGCCGTGAACAGAGAATAGCAACAGAAGCAAGAACAAGCAAAATAACGACACCTAAGAAGAAACCACGTCAAAAGAAAATTGTGTGTGACAGTTTTGAAATATGTGCGCTGGGCAACATAATAAATTCTATATACTTATACGATGAGAAAAGAAATTCCTACACTAAAGAAAATTTATGCAGCTGCAAAACAAGATCTTAATTTTCCTGGCAGCTTGTCTACTTTGAGAAAAATTATGATTGAGTCGCTAGGCTACAAATTTAAAAATTGTCAGCGTAAGAGATCGGTATTGATTCAAAGGCCAAACATTAAAGCCTGGCGCGCGAAGTACCTGCGGCGTATTCGAGCAAATGATGCATTGGAATCAAACAAAAAACCAGTAGTGTTTCTCGATGAAACTTGGATCCACGCACATTATACTGTGAAAAAGTGCTGGCAATCTGCAAGCGCGGAAGGTGTAAAGAAAAATGACAGTGTTGGACGTCGTTGGATAATAACACATGCCGGTACCGAAGATGGCTTTATCAACGGGGCATTGCTAATGTTTAAAGCGAAACAGAAAAGTGGCGACTACCACGATGAAATGAATGGTGAAAATTTTATAAAATGGGTGAATGAAAAACTAATCCTTCCGAACCTTCCCGAGACCTCACTTGTGGTAATGGATAACGCTCCTTATCATAGTATGGAGGAAACGAAAGCCCCGAACATGACTGCTAGAAAAGTGCAGATGCAGGAATGGCTTACACAAAACGATATTCAATATGAGCAAACATTCACAAAGGCTGAACTTTATGAATTAATAAAAAAAAACAGGCCACCGAAAGATTACACAATAGATAACATATTTAGATCGCATGGCCATGAAGTGTTAAGACTGCCACCCTATAATTGCGATTTAAATCCGATAGAATACATCTGGCATTTGGTAAAACGTAGAGTGGCAGACAAAAATTTTGAGCAATTAGAAAGCGCAATCGAACGTCTGACACTTGAGTCGATCGCATCAATCACGAAAGATGACTGGAAGAAAGAAATAAACCATGTAAAAAGGATTGAGAAAGACTACTTCGAAAGGGAATTACTTGAAGACGATGACAATGGCCCATTCAGTTTCATTATAAACATAAGTGACAGTAGTAGCAGCAGCAGTGATGATGACGACGATTACGAGGAGTCTGATTCAGTTGGGCATCAGGACATGAGTGGAATTGAAGAGCTGAGCGATTAAAATTAAAATACGTACATTCACTAAATAAAGACAGTTCAATGTGTTTCTGTGTTTACTTTAGTTTACCTACCTATGATTAGTTTTTAGACAAATTTTTTCTCTACCTATCAGATAAAAAAGTACGTGCTATTACAATATAAAACAAGCCAATATTTTTTAACATTGGTTTTTTTTGCACACTATACCAAGTTCCCGTAGTGACGTCACAACACGGCGCTAGGCCGGTCCTATTCTTATTTTAATCGCATTGTATTGAAGTTCGTCGGCAATCGGCGAACCATAGCGAATCCAATGATGTTATATATAAATGGAGGTAGATACGTCTTATAGATATAGAAAAGGAAACTCCTTATTGAACAGCCAAATATAACATCGTGGAGGTGGAAATACATTACTTATCAAACAATTTTGTAGAGATGGAAGACATATTTTAGATCTCGACGAAACTTGTGTAAATGCGCCTCATAACGTTTCATCAACGTCTCACTATGCTGGCAATCTACATGGCGTGCTATTTCATATTGGCAAAGGGGACCGTGTGATCATCGTACATTGTGGAGGTTGAACTGGATTTGTAGACGGAGCACTTATGATATTTAAATCCAAATGTAAAACATGGGATTATCATTCTATGAATTTTTTATTTAATTATATAATTTATAAGAAACAATATTGTTTTAGGTACACCATTTAAAAGTCAAGAACGGCTGGACCAATCTTATAATTTTTTCGTCTTTCGATTTGTCATATCTCGGGCAAGGACATAGGGACTTTTCATCATCATCATCCATCACCATGCGGGTGAATCTGCGAGGCGCAGTTAGCAATATAATAATGAACAATATATTTTTTTTTTCAAAACAAAAATAATTTTATTCATGGTAGGGTTCAAAGCAGGGTTATTTGTATGATGAGTAAGAAATCTTTGTTCTCGGGTCTTGTCCCCCACGACACGGGAAGTTCTAGTGAGGGGGTATGAGCAATAATGTTATAAATAAATCTCATCGGGTATGAGTGAGTAAACGTCATTTTTATTTGTAGTTTAAACGCTCGGGCACTTGCTTCTGCAGGTCGCGCGTATTGTTCGGTATAGTATATTAATATTACTCGTATCGTAACCGGTTTTTTCACGAGCACTGTGTGCGACCCGCTTCTATAATCTATTATGAAATGAAAAACAAATGAATTATGTGCAAAACGAGGACAATGACTTATGAATTTTAATGCATTAATCTGTCCGAATCAGCAAGCCTCATTAGAAGCAAGTTTCATTCATAAATCTATTGTTATTTCTTGTCCTGATGCGGACAGATTAATAATGCGGCAAAAAGGCTTTCGAACGAAGTTGATACTATTGTCGATTGAAATATCGACAATACCTACGTAAATTCGCCTTGACTTAGTGTTATATATTTTTTTTTTTTTTTTATAATAATAATAATAATATTTATTTCGGTAAAAGGCAAAATTTTCACAATTTGAAGTAAGAAGAGCTACTGGATCCTAAACTAGGTTCAAAAAGACCCGTGCGATAGGTTCCAGACCTCTTTCGCCAGTGTAAAAAGATAATATAATAAATTGCCTAAATACTAGTAAAATATTAATAGTACGAGTATTAATTGACATGTTACTTAAGACTAAATGATGAGAATTGTTATTAAAGGAACTGTAATAATACTAAAACATTTTAGTAAGTACAGTTTCACATAATTATACAAATTTATTCATCTTACAATAATTATAAATTAAATTAAAATATCCGTAGTAATTATTAATTATGCCGCAATAATTCAAAATAAATTAAATATTACAAATAATACAATAAATATCAAATTAAACTTATAAAAAATTGAGTAAAAATTAAATTAATCAAATTATTATTGTGTTAAGGTACGTATAACTATATGTGTGTGTGTGTGTGTAGCGTGTTGGACTAATATTAGATTAGCAAGCTATGTAGTTAGTTATCTCTTACGAGTAATTTCTTATTATTGGCAGAAATTACCTTAAACATTAATCTTAAATTGGATGGAATAATATATTTTCAGTATCGTCATAATTCATGTTAATTAACCAGTGGAATAATATTTTTTTCACTTCATAAAAAGACTGGGAATGAATTTTTTTAGTTTTATTTACCCTATTGTAAATGTATGGTCCAAGAAAGTGATAGAATTTTTTAGCAAAGTTAGTACTAACACTAGGAACGATGTAAACATTATGTGGGACTCTTTTTTTTTCTACAGAAGGAACATAAGTAGTAGATTTGTGGTATGTAAGTGCAATTTGTTGAATAAACAGTTGTCTTATTGTCAGAAGTTGACATTCTTTATGCAAAACTGCTGTAGGGTATCTGTATGGACGATTTGTAGCACATTTGAGTAGTCCTCTCAACGCCCTTTCGAGCGGTAACAGCGTAGATTTGTATGTTCCACCCCACGAAGTGATACAATAAGTGATTATGGATTGGCAAAGGGAGTAGTAAAGTAGTTTTATGGTCTCCCAGTCTGCGCAATCTCTAATTGATTTAAAAACTGCAATTAACTTACGAACCCGATTAACCATTTGATATACGTGCGGTGCAAAACTCATTCTGTCGTCAATTATTATCCCAAGGTATTTGATTGTGCTGACTCGCTCTAAAGTAGTGCAGTTACATAGGGATTGTGTTGCATTTAGACATGCAGCAGATTTATGTCCCACAAGTGATAGGTGATCACCGGGCAGCGGTCCACGAAGGGTAAAGGTAATGTATTTGGTTTTGTCGACGTTTAGTGTCAGCAAGTTACTCATTAGCCAAGCTGAGATCCTATCAAATGTTGACTGGGCTATTAGGAATACTTCTTCCCAACTCTCTCCCTGGACGATAATGACTGTATCATCAGCGTAGGTGATTATATTGCATTGGTCAACATTTAGTTCACACAGCTCATTAATGTACACCAGGAAGAGGGTTGGACCGAGAATACTCCCCTGTGGTACACCAAAATTCACAGGCAGAGGTTTGCTAACATATTTGCCCACCCTTACACTCTGCGTTCTACCCTGCAAATAGTCACTTATGAGAGTATGTTGCATGCCTCTTATACCCATGTTTTCTAGCTTATTGAGTAGTAAGGGAATAGACACACTATCAAAAGCTTTCGCCAAATCCAGAAATATACCCAAGGCTTTCTTTTTTGTGTCGAGATGTTTTACTACTATGTCTGTAAACCTTAATACCGCCTCAGTGGTTGATTTATTTCTGCGAAATCCATATTGATTGTGAGATAATAAATTATTTTTCTCTACAAAATCAACTATTCTTTTATTTATAATTTTTTCAAAAATCTTAGACATTGACGTTAATAAAGATATAGGACGATAATTGTTTATTGTTTTTTTATCCCCACTTTTATGAATAGGAACTATAATGGCATGTTTCAAAGCTCTTGGGAAACATCCAGTTTGAAAAGAGCGATTTACCAGATATGTTATCACTGGAGCTAGGTACTCTTTGCTTCGGCGAATTATGTTTGCAGAAATGTTGTCCCAGCCTACCGCACATTCAAGTTTTAATGAATTTATAACAGTTGTAACCTCAATTTCGTCAGTACACATCATAACAATAGAGTTTGCAGAATTTAAACATGACAAAGAGTTGTGTGAATTTTTTTCTGGTGCGATTTTTAGTGCTAGGTTTTTGCCAACATTCGAGAAAAAGTTATTAACATTATCTACTGATGTGTTAGGGGTATCGCTTATTTTCAAAAGATCTTCAGATGTAGTAGTGGTAGATTTGTAGTTGGTTATTTCCTTAATTACTTTCCAAGTGTTTCTTATGTTTTTACTTTCACTAGCAGTTTTAAGACGCTCTTTTTCATATGTTGTTTTGGCCTTTTTTAGAATGGATTTGCAATAGTTTCTGTAACGTTTATAAGTCTTTTTCAAAACTAAGTTGTCTGGTTGTTTCCGAAGTTTTAAGTGCATGTTGTCACGGTTCCTCATGCATCTTAGTAACCCTACCGTCATCCAAGGTTTCCTCGTTAACTTATTTTTAGGAACAATATAGCTAATAGAATTACTATTTATAATTTGCGTGACCATGTTAATGAAACAGTCGGTAGCAATATTACAGTCATGTAAGGAGTATATTTCTGAGAAATCTGTGCATTTTAATACGTTATATATTTGAGCGTAATTTATTTTAGTAATTGTTTTAGGAGTCGAGACGTAATTATGTCTAGCATCAATTAACAAAAGTATAGTGTAGTGGTCTGTCACTGAACTTTCGATTACTAAAGTCTGACATTCAAATACCGACCTTAACATAAGATGATCTAAACAGGTTTTATCTCGTGTAGGAAAAACGTGTGCGGGCAATATTCCGTGCAACGATGTAATGGTCAGATATTCAGTAGCATATTTATCTAGAGGATCGGCGGCAATATTAATATTTAGGTCACCTGATATGATCACACTTTTATAATTTTTAAATGAGTTCAATAAGTCATCCAGTGCTTCCAGATATGGATAAATATTTTTAATCGATGGAGATCGGCAAATAGCGATTAAAATAACATTATTGTTGATTTTTGTAATTAGGCAAGTTGCGTCTGAAACAATTTGTTCATAAGTTTCGTGCATTATCTCGTTTTTGCAGTACGTAATTATTCCATCATTTTTATTATACGCTCGAGTTGAACTGTGTGAGGTGTATCCAGGTAGTGTTGGTAAGTTATGGTTTGACGTCAGCCAACATTATGTTAATACTATGACGTCAGGACTAACACGTATTCTATGTAAAAGTACCAAAAACTCCGAGAAATTGCAGTATATACTTCTAATGTTCTGAGAAAGCAATTTAAGTTTTTTTTCTGGGCATGTTACAAAGGTGTGGCATTGCTCCGGCTTGCACAAGTCGGAATGTGAAGGAGTTATACTGTCTATACTATCAATTATCAACGATACGTTATCCATAATTGCATAAATGTATATTTTTAAGATAACGACAATATTTTAGCAAAGTTGAAACTATTAACTTCCATAATTTACAAGTGTTTACACGACTACTATAAAAATTATAGATACAAGATTTAGTTTTTATTATACATACATCGCACCTTGATATCAACAACAAATATATTTTTATTACACTTAAAATATGTTTAATTACATTGCTATATATTACTTTGATACCGTTTGTTAAATAGCCATCATGAAACAAAAACATAGCATGGGTCATTATTTTGTGGGGTCGAGAAAATATTTTATATGATATCAATGCGTACATATGCAGAAATAATTCAACACAGTTTATTTTAGCAGTTATAAGTGCAGTACCTTGATATTGTCTTCGATATTCAAAGTTTATTTTCTGAAGTAAGCGTAGAATTTCTTGACCAAGGAATTCATATTCCATTACGACACATTTTACATAAACTATAATATAAACATCCAGATAATTTGAAATGTATCGAACTATATTGTGGAAATTGTATAATAATAATAATAACCCCGACAAAGCCATTGTTCGTAAAAGCGATCTTAGTATCTGCATTTTAAAGTAGTTAATTAATGTTATTTTTAGCCTAATTTTGAGCAGAAGTACACTAGTAAAACCCGTATTTGAGAAATTAAGTATTATGAAATAGTCGAAGTATATATTAACCATAAAGTATGAGTTGTTTTGTTCATTTATATGAAAGTAAACAGAAAAAATACCATCATCTGCAAACCCGCTGCAGGTATGTGTTGACAATAACATTAGGTTAAATATTGCATTGAATTTTAGTGCTAGCTTAGTAACGAACGGCGCGTCACGGGATATAGACGTACGAGTAGATTTAATATTTTGCAATATTACGTTTGAGTATAATGTATTACAAGATTTCATGTGTGTAGTTTTAGTGTTTGAGTGACTTGTGTATGTGTATTTTGACTGTAAAACCATGGATTTATCTTTGACAGAGTGAGTAAACATTACAATTGTTGTAGCGACCAGAATGCATGAAGTAAATATTATGAAATTACATAATAGTCATATCGCTTGCGACGATCTTAAAGAGTGGAGTTGGTTATCGTTCCTTATAACGATAAACGGCGAACCATCCTGTTTTCTTAGGAAGACTTTCCCATTGGTGACCCAGCAGTGGGCATATCCTTCTGTTTTAGCAAACTCCCGGGCCAGAAAGTGGAGGCGTTTTGATTTACTCGTTAAGCGTTCAGAAATGTAAACCGGCGATGCCTGGCCCTCGAAGCCAAGGTGTTTCGAATTCAGCTGATCGGATCTTTTCTTTCTGAATCCTTTTACAGCATTAAGTAGGCGGTTTTTACTCCACGTATTTGAGAACTCCACCACTATCGTTGTCGTTGCAGAGTCTTTTTTTGCCGGTAGCCGGTACAAGTCTTTGAGTTCATAGTTCTCCACGGTAACATCTAAGGAGTTGGCTAGTGCATGTAATGTTTGCAGTAGGTCATCTTTAGTCTCTTTAGTTCTTTTCGGGGCGTTTCTTATCTCGACAGAAGTTTTTAATGAGAAACGTTCCATGTTTTCAATCTTGTTTTCGAATATTATAAATTGCTTCTTCATAGACTGGCACTCTAAATCCAAGTTTTGTATTTTATCCTCAAAAGATTTAATCTGTTCACCCAAGAAATACAGACTGTTTTCAATGTTAGTGTTAGAGGTTTTAACTTGGTCTACACTGGCCTTTATGTCATTTGAATCGTTTTCCCCCTGCTGCTTCAGCTCTTTAAGGTGGTTCTCAACCCTATCCATCCGTTCGTTCTGCTTCGATATCATGGCAGAGATCATTTCTCTGAATTCATCTCTGAAACTGACGCAATCGCAATGTTCTTCCTCAGTAGCTCGCCGCCTTTTTTGTCGGGTGGTCAGGTTTTGTACCGGACCCTTTCCCATCAAAACTTGAGCGACACGCTGTTTTTTAAATTCGCTATCGGATTCTGACGCTGAATGAATAGGTGTGTTAGACTTAGCCGGGGGTGATCGCTGCACATTTCCAGTCATCTTACTAACGGCTCTCAGCGTAGGCCTATTTTCTCGGAAAGCAGTTGTCGAGATCCACGGATGTGTGTGTATTCCCACTACTTACTAGTGTCATCAATGGGCGGGGCGTAGTTGCGCGCAAGCAGGCAGGAGGCCAGTTTTTTATTCTTTCGTCTCGTTCTTGCTCGAAAGATGATCGCATTTAGGGCGTGGTCTCTTTGGGCAGACCGAGAGAGTAGAAACAATCCGTCACTCTCATCCACTACAGCTGATAATATTTGAGCATGTATTGGCAATGCTAATACGGTTCACTTTGCGACATAAAAAAAAAAAAAATACGGCAAAAATTAGAGCTACACGTTGGTGGACACAACCGGTCCGTGTGGCGGTCCTGACGAAAGAGGATATATATCTGTAGATACTGTGTGTTTACGTGGCACTGCACTGCACCTGTGCTCGTCACCTTGGGTCGTTTTCGAGTCTCGTTCGCCCAATCATTCCATTTGCTACAGTATCCTTCACAAAACACAGGAGCATTCCTGTGTTTTGCGCACTATTACTTCGCGGTAGAATGTCTGGCGCTGCGGTGGTACCGACTAATGGAGGATCCCAATAATCTATATATCCACGGTTTTCCTTACTACCGATAGAAATTTGACATAACTTCCATACAAATAGTGTCAAATATCTAACTCTAGTAAGGTACACCGGCGATAGATAGATTATTGGGACCGGCCGTAAGGCTGCTACTTGCACAAGAGACTAACAACCTAATAACGTGTGTGTGTGTGTGCGTAAGTTTTTTTCAATGTCAATCGGTGACAAGACGTGTAAGTCGGTAGTCTGATGTTGCCTATATAACAGTTTAGCCGTGTGATTATCTAATGATTCACCGATGCGCTCGTCGACGAGCTCACCGATGTTAAATACTTTATGAGATACCGTACTTAAGATTGTTTTTCCAACGTTTCTTGTCATCTCTTTAATTGTTACAAGGATGTTGTCAAAGATGCAACGATGTTTGCTCTTCACACGGCTGAGCCATTCAGAATTACAAACTACAACCTACGTGTGTCACCACTCACCCATCATAATCATCCATTTTGCTTATCAGCCTTTCAATTAAGCCTAATTTCAGCCCATTTTGTTCCCACTGTTGGGACTCGAGCCTTCCTCTCACAGAGGAGTTGGGCTATAATCTACCACGTGCGCCCATTGCGGCCTGGGGGATATGTTAGTCGCCGAAGGCCTTCGACATAGCCTAACGACTGTTGTCCTAAGACAAACAACCGGGGACCGTCGACTTAACGTGCCCTCCGAAGCACGGAAGCGCTTTTGAATAATGCCACTAGCGGTCACCCATTCTAGTCCTGACCGCAGCAAGCGTTGCTTAACTTGTTGATCGGTTAAGATCGCCAAGTCAAGCTCCGCTACGAGCGCTTCTTTTCCACACACCCATACAACCGTCTATTTGCTACGTTAATAGGCTAATATAGCTTAGTTGCTTAGCCTCGTACTAAAATGATTACAATATTCACAGATGCCACCGAACTGTTCGGAGACGCTTCTCCCCGAAGCGCCACGTCGGAACCAGGAGAAGTCCTCGTCTCTGGAGTCCATCCACTCTGATGATGGAGAACCGGGATGCCGTTGCGACTACGTTAGCTATGGTATAGGTATTATTCTTTTATGATCACTCTATGTATTAGTCTAGAGATAGTCATATTATATTCATGCATAACTTTGAATTATATTAGTATATTGTTATACGTTTCTCGTGTTGTAGAAACTGATATACATTAAACTATTAATTAACCGACTAAAAGTTTATACCGGTTCCGGTTGTCAATCGAGAAACAGTGTGTCAAATGAACTTCCGAAATTTATTCGAAAATCGAAGCAATCAATAACTAAAATCAACCAAACATCTTGGAAATCAGTGCGAGGAAATAAACAGAACTTGGATTGGATCGGATTTCACTAGAAAAAACAAATTATCAACAATTACAACGGTAGATAAGGTTAGAAAAAATATTGCAAATCACGTAAACAAGTGTGAAGTTAGCTCTTGCGTACGTCCGACCATAGACTATAGAGAACGTTCGAGACTTGACATATCTGTAGTGGTACCCACATAACGAACATTTACTACGAAACTACCACTAGCTACCAAAAACGTTCCGTGTCACGGATCCGAGAAGATTTACAACATCATGGATACCACAGGAATGACAGGAGATATGTTAAAACTATTTCAAATGATGAAAACGGAATTAGAGAACCAAACAACTATTATAGCTCAGAACGTAACTGATACTTTAATGCGTTCTCTTGGCAACAAAATTCAACTAATCGTGAATGAAAACAAAACACTTAAAAGTGGAAGTGGAAACATTAAATAGAAAATTGAAGCACTAAGAAGACAAGAATAGGAAAAATAACTCACTGCTATAGCAGTAGAAGAATTAATAAGATTAGTAAGAATTATATATCAGAAAATCAACAAAGGACAAAATAGGACCGAAGGCTAGAAACTTTAACGGACAAAGAAAGTAATAAAATAATCAATTACTACATAGAAAAAAAAAGGTGGTGCGAAAACAGTTTGGCAAAAATTAAGAGATAGTTTAGATTGGATCGAAAACGTTACACACTTAAAAACTAAAAGACACTACACAAATATAATAGAAATAATAAAAATCGCAACATAGTATTACCGAGAGCTATATAGGTATATAGGTTTTATACAAATTACTTGCTTCGTCAGGGCATCAAACCTACTCAATAAGAAAAAAAACATCTGTATTTTTATGATGCCAATCGAAAGAATTGACAATAAATAATAGTTCCTCTTATGTAAAAAGTAAATAAATTGCTTGAGTCTTCGTTCTCCATATGGGCCTGTTATTCTTGTTATGTCGTCTTCCCATCTTCAACGCTGTCTCCTTCTCATGTATTGTCTTGGGTACCATTCGGTCATATCCATAGTCCCCCTGTTTCTTTTTGTTCCCCATTATGTGGCCTGTCCACCTCCACTTTAGTTTCTTGACATAACACATCACAGATGTAACTCTAGTTTGCTTCCGGATTGATTCAAGTTTTATTTTATTTCTTACGTCCGGTGATAAGAAAATGCTGTCTGTAGCAAAGGATAATGCGATAAAAAGTCAACAAAACAATGAAATCACAGAAAAGTGGAGAAGCACCAGGAGAAGATGCCAAACCTAACGAACTCTTACTTTACTTTAACGAACGTATAGGAACATCGGACAAAGCACTAAACATCATCACAGATTTATTTAATGAAATTGTGTATACTGAATATTGAATATATACCCCGCCAGTGGAAATTATCAAACATAATACTAAGATACAAAAAAAGAAAGAAAAACTACGTAAAATTATAGAACTATTAGCCTCATGTCCAACGTGTATAACATTTTCTCCAAATCCGCTAAACCGCATAACAAACATACTGGACGAAAATCAACTAAGGGAACAGGCGGGATTCTGGAGTGACTTCTTAATCCTTTAACATATTCACACCATAAAACAGGTCATCCAAAAAGGTAACGAATACGGTATCGACTACTACATAGCTTTCGTAGATCACAACAAAGCTTTCGATTCACTTAAACACGCAAAAATTTGGGAGGCGCCAGAAACGGGGAGTAGACAAAACGTATATACGGCTTATTAACAATATCTACCAGAACATGACAGCTAAAGTACGAACAGAAAGAACAGGCTAAGGCTTTTTCTATACTCTTGAGTTAGACAAGGTGACCCGCTATCACCCAAACTTTTCTCAGCAGTTCTGGAATTCGTACTCAGACGCCTGGAATAGGACAACTATGGACTTACTATTAACGGAATACAACTGAACCACCTAAGATTCGATGATGATCTGATACTTACTACAGGTGACACGAAAAGTCTACAGGTTCATCTCCTTGTTTTTCATCCCGCTCGTAGACAAAGTGGTCCTTCAAGCCGAACACTTACAGAACCTGGATGTTTCGTACACCACCGAGAAAAATGGTGAATACACGTGGTACAGCTCGGAAGAACAAGGAACTTTATGGTGAAGCTTCGACGAGTGTGAATGCTGCTGGGCAGGATAATTTCAGGACGCCGAAGACTCAACCCGATCGTGATGAACATCTGGAACAAAAACAGAACACAAAAGTATTAGGAAAATGTATTATGAATAGCGAAAACGTGAAATTAAGTGCGGACCAAAACGTACCCTCAAAATCTGAGAAAAAATCGAAGTCTAAATCTCGAACGAAATCTGCGTCGTCATCGGTGTTGGCTAGAAAAAAACGACTGGAATTAGTAGCAGCAGAAGCCAAAGCGCGAATACAGATGGAAATCATCGACAAAAGGCTAGCGGCAGATTTGTCGAATTGGAAAATGAAGAATACAGTTCACAATCGGAAGGACAAGAAGAAGAGCATACTAAAGCTGAAGTAGAGAAGTGGCTAGAGCGAAGTCACCAAGAACTGGAGGCACAAGCTGTCCCGTCTCAGGGTATACAAACGGACGGCCATGTCCCTCCGCCGCCACCGCTGGTGCAAGGAGTTATCCACGGCGGCACTGATGGAACAGTTCATATGTTGGCTAGCGCACTCCAGAACCTGACCGCTGCCACTACAGCTAATGTATCAAATGCCCATATGCTGAGCCGCTTATGTACACCGAAAGACTTACCTGGTTTTGGTGGAATGGCTGAAGTTTAAAAAGGCATATGAAGTGTCGACGAAAGTGTGCAACTTCAGCGTTCAGGAAAATCTATGGAGGTTACGTAAATGTCGTTACGGTGCTGCAAAGAATGCAGTAACAGCCCTGCTGATTAGTGCAACTTCACCGGATGTTGTGATGTCCACTCTGGAGCTACAATTTGGAAATCCTGATATCATAATATCGAGAATCATACACGATATCAACAAGCTTCAACCCATGTCGCCAGACTATCACACAAGTGCAGTGAGTGTGACGTCAGACTTAGTGCCGCGAAACGAAACTGTAACGCATATCAATGCCAACTGTAGTAAAGTGTTACTAAAAACATTACTTATCAATTTACATGGACCTAATGGTGTAATAAAAACAATCGCGTTGTTGGATGATGGTGCAACAATTTCCATGGTAAACACCGCTCTGATCGCGAAGTTAGGCTTGCACGGACGTAAACAAACTTTGAAAGTGCGTGGTGCGTGGGACAACAGTGAGATGGTATGCGACAGTGAGATAGTGGATTTATGCGTGTCGAACAAGGACGGTACGAAGTTTACAATGCAGGCGCGTAGTGCTAATGGACTTAACTTACCTACGCAGTGTATATCATTAGAAAAACTGATGTGCAATAACTTTATTAAAAATATAAAACACCAGTTATGCGACGGCCAATGTAAACCAGAAATATTGATAGGACAAGATAACTATCACCTACTGAAACCCCTTCAAGTTACCCAGAGTGACCCTACTGGACCGTACGTAACTCTTACTCCTCTGGGATGGTGCGTGCATGGACGCGTATCAATGGAAGTGTCTTCTCGCCATTCCGCTCTGCTACTGACTGAAACAAAAAAAGTCGAAAGGAGTCAATTAGAAACCATGCGAGAAATGGATGACTTGCACGAACAAATTCGTCGCTCCTTTACTATAGAAGCGATGGGTGTCTCTGGAAAACCTTGCCAAAACGCAGAAGATGTACGAGCAATCGAGCATCTAGAACGAACGTCTATGTTAAAGGGCGGCGTTTGGTACGTCGGTCTGCCATGGAAAAACGAGAGTTGTGAAATGCCTGAATCGTATACCAACGCATTTAATAGGCTGAAAGGAGTTGAAAAGAAGTTGAAGGCCAACGAAGGTTATTCGGAAAGATACCGAGAAAGGATAGAACATTTATTACAAAACGATTATGCTCGCGAAGTTACATCTATGCAAGCGACGTCAAAAATATGGTATCTTCCTCATTTTGGCGTTGATAATCCTAATAAAAAGAAGCTACGTTTAATATTTGATGCCGCGGCAAAAAGTCATGATTATTGTCTTAATGATTACCTGCTGACCGGGCCCGACCTACTTGTTTCTCTATATGGAATTATGCTGAGGTTCCGTGAAAGCAGAGTTGCTGTAACCGCTGACATTCGCGACATGTTCCTGAGAATTAAAATACAGCCTGATGATCAAAACGCACTACGATTTTTGTGGAGAAACTCACCTAATGATCCTGTGAAGACCTATGCTATGACGTCATTACCGTTTGGAACGAACGCCTCGCCATTCATCTCGCAATTTATAAAAAACAAAAATGCAATGTTGTTCGAATCTACGAAACCCGCAGCCGTAAATGCAATATGTAAACAGCACTATATGGATGACTACATAGATAGTATAGACGACGAGTCAACAGCTGTTCAGTTGGTAAAAGATATTGCACTTATACACGAACACGGTAGTTTCGAGTTAAGAAACTGGACTAGCAACAGTAAGGCTGTGTTGGAGAGCCTGCCAAAAGAGACTTTATGTAAAACAGCAATACGGTTCAAAGTCGGCCATCAAAGTGATGGGGAACGAATACTGGGATTAATCTGGTATCCAAAGGAGGACGCATTGGGGTTCGGTGTCTCATTTAAACGAATCCCTGAGAATATAATAAATGGTCTGAAACGTCCTACTAAAAGAGAAATGCTTAGATTGGTTATGTCTATATACGATGTATACGGGTTCCTAAATCCATTTACAATAAAAGCCAAAATATTATTGGAACAAATGTGGAAAATAAATTTATCCTGGGACGACGAAATACCAGACGGCGTAAATAGCAAATGGCTAAGTTGGTTAAGACAATTAAAATATATTCACCTTGTTAGATTACCTCGTTGCTATCATGCGAGTGTGAAACGGAGCGAACCGGAGATAGCGAATGTACCGAATGCACTTAACAACAAGGCGCCGCCGCCCGTCGCGCGGCAACGAACTGATAAAGATAAATCATGCGCACGAGTCTCTGACACAAAGTTAAATTACAAAAATTTACAACTACATGTCATGTGTGATTCTTCAACCCAGGCCATGTGTGCCGTAGGGTACTGGCGCTGGGAAAATAATGACGGAAAGACGCATACAAAGAGTGATGTCAGGCAGAGACGGGCGCATCAAAGTTGTAGAAGTAAAAACCAAGTCTGGCATACTGCGGAGGTCAGCGGCGCGAGTCATTCGATTGGCAACAGATGATGAGTGCTGACGCACTGGGGTGGGGGATGTGGACGATGGGAGGTCTATTTTATATTTAATTTCATTTTATATATATTATTATAAATGTTCGTACTTTATCGGCAAATAAAGATGGTGTAACGTTCGGATAACATGTACAGGTGCGGGGAGCTGAAGGGAGGTAGGCGCGGGACAAACGCAGCAATGGCTACCAATAAAGCACTGACGTAGAAACTATTACACGCATCGGTGGCGCGGCCGCGTCAATCTACCCTGTCCCGCGCCTACCTCCCTTCAGCTCCCCGCACCTGTACATGTTATCCGAACGTTACACCATCTTTATTTGCCGATAAAGTACGAACATTTATAATAATATATATAAAATGAAATTAAATATAAAATAGACCTCCCATCGTCCACATCCCCCACCCCAGTGCGTCAGCACTCATCATCTGTTGGCAATCAAATGAGACAGCGTTGGAGATGGGAAGACAACATAACAAGAATAACAGGCCTGTATGGAGAAGGAAGACTCAAATCCGCACTTTATACCAAGCTTTAAGGGAGGACTATGCTGAGTAGCAAGACATTCTTCGTGAAAGTAGTGTCTATATTGAGCATTTCACGTTAGTATATAAGAAATATCTGTTTTATATATTAACTATATTTATATATATAAAAGAAGATGTCCTGACTGACTGACAGACAACGCACAGTCTAAACCACTGATCGTAGAGACTTAAAATTTGGAGGGTGTATTGTCCTTGGTACGTAGAGGTGTACTAACAATGGGTTTTTCGAAATTCTACCCCTAAGGGGGTCAAACGGGGTGAAATTTTTTGTATGAAACTCCTTTATATTTGAACTTCAAGTTTTAAAATTTCTTTGTTTTTGGAGCTACAGTGATGCAAATTGATAACTGGATAGGTAATTTATCATAAATAGGGATGTTTTCAATATTTTTGTCAGGGATGACTTAAAGGGGTGAAACGGGGATATTTATTTTTCAAAAGTTCTTTGTTTTTGGAGCTACATTAATGAAAATTGATAACTGGATAGGTAATTTAAAATAAATAGTGATGCTTTCAATATTTTTGGCAGGGATGACTTAAGGGGGTAAACGAGGGATGTAAAAACTACTCATATTATAAACTGTAGAGGTAAAATTTCTGTACAATGAAAAATATGCTAGAAACCAAGTCAGGGGATGTAAGGAGTGAAAAATAAGATCAAATTGGATGAGACTACGGCAACTGCCAATTTCAGTCTCATCTTCCAATACAAAACAATACAATATTATGTATGTGTAAATAAATTTCAATGTATACTATGGATCTTATAATATAATGCTTCCTTAATATACCTTCAACTTATGTCCGTCTTAATGAAATTAAATCTAAATCTCGTTTGTTAGTAACAGCGCATCACTTGAGAGCTTGTTGCCTTTTATTGGTTAGTGTATGTTGTTTCCTATTTCTTATTAAAAACTGACATTTAACTTTGGGTACAACTGGGAGTAGTTGTGCAGACTTGAAATGTGTATCTCATTACAAACTAATAATATTATCCACTTGATTTTTGTGTTGCGTGGTGTCTACCTACAATCTTTTTTTGTGTACCTAAATGTTATTATATTTACAAAAGTGAGTAATAAATATTTAAATGTGATTATGTCTTATTATAAGTACTGTTACATTTGCATTCTTGAAATGTATATAATTGTGTATAAATTCATTAACTTAGCAAACGAAAGAGACTGGATTCCACAACACAGGATTAATCCTAGTGTGGGATACAGGGATCAAATCATGCATAGAATTTAAACTAAAATGTATAACTAACGACTTTTTAATATACTGGATTATAAGCTTTCCTAATTAGTACCTGCTTACGTAAACTATTCGTTGTGTTCCTAATTACCTACGGAAAGTTTGTAAAATTAATTACATCTTGTTTATAGAATGTACTAGTGCCTACTGCCTATATATATCCATAGTTAACTTAGTTATATATTCTATTGTAAACAGTACTTGAATATTTGTTCAAAATAAATTACTTATTTTTAAATATTTAGGCACCCGGGTCTACATATTTTTTTCTCTAGTGTGAGTTTGCGGGTTTATTAATATAAGTATAGCTGGCATTATCACTAATGCAAGAATTAACAATAGAAACGGGATATTTACCACGTATTTTATTTTGTGTGCTCTCGATATTTTGGCACAGTTGCATGCGCCATGTTCACAAGTAAAGTTTACTCGTAATGACTTAGTTTGTAATAATACATTCCTATATGGTTAATATCCCGTGTCTGAAGTTAATTATTACTTTACTTTACAAAAAAAATTAACATCAAACATATATTGTAGAATTTATGAATCTCTGACAATTGGACAATACTTATAGATGGAACCCAGTACTTAAGCCAATCGTTTACCGTCTACTAAACTAAGTAGGTTTAGCATAGCTCACATAGTTTTTTTTTCTTAATTAATTACACACTACAGACACTATGGTCCGTACCATTTTTAAACTTATGGATTAATAATTAAAATAACATAGGTACATTTTGAATGCAGACTTTGTTCTCCAAACATCGCAGTTTTACATTACAAAAATACTATAACTTATCTAGCTTAATCTAGTTACACTATTTTCCTTCTTATACTGATATTAGCTAGAGCATCCGGCCGCAGAACCCTGCCTTTGCCCTATTGTACTAAGCACGGCCTCCACGACAACTACGTTCCTATCTTTTATGGCCATCTTGATGTTGTAATCTGCTATTTGTTAACACCATGATCAGTTTCAACATTTAAATAATTTTTTTTTTGTAGCCACGGATACCGGGATCAGCGGGTAATTATTTATTCGTTTCCATGTTGGAAACGGATCCCGGTATCAGTGGATCCAACTCGGCGGGATCCGTGGCTAATTCAATCTGATCCGATCCGTGGATACAAATCCTTGTTTTGCCGTTGTCTTAGTTGCCCGCCTGACGAATTCGCCGATAGCATCCGAGCTGTCGTCTGTGAAGTATGTGCAGCTCACTGAATGTCGCGATACTGCCACTACTGCGTGAGAGACGCTGTCTCGGAGCTTTGTGACTCGCTCTTTCGTCTGGATGATGATCACCGTTTCGTAGGTCAAACCCTGCCTCATGTACTGTACTGTAAAGGTGCTGGACCTTTCCCTTGACCCGTATACTTTGCATACTAAGGAAGATTTTTCCTCCTGTGTCAGCACTAGGTATAGGGTTTTCGGGAGGTCTGTTGGTATTTTTGCACCTGTGTACCATTTATGCCCACAAGATATCCCACAAGATATCCCTATGTTGACAACCAACGACCAGACATACTTGACATAGCACTTCTTAAGAAGGGTAACGTTCCGGTTGCGCTCTATAGAAGTGTTACACGAACTGACTTCAGACCACCGCCCTGTATTATTGAAATTAGGCCCCGACCCAACGGACATCACCCCTATCACTAGAACGGTAGTGAACTGGAAGCAACTGGGGGAATCCCTCCAAGCTATCAGTTCACCCGCTCTCGATAGAATCCCGGATGACATACAGACAGTAGAAGACGTATCAATTGCGATCGAGGCTCTCAGTGACCACCTCCGCACCGCAGTAGGTGAATCCTCAAAGCAGGTCCAAGTGGCGTATGGTCGCCGCTTCGAACTGCGCGTTTGAGTGTGAGTGTTTAGCTGGTATTCTCGAGGCTCAGTGTACTCTCAATGTAGATCACGTCGACCAGAATCACCTCAATTCGGTGGAATCTGAAGTCGAACGTAAAAGCTCTATGTCCATCTCTGACCTCCCACTCCTCCCACCGGAAAAGTCATCCGAGGTAGTTTCTGATCAAGAGCCTCAAGACCCTTAAATCCCCTGGTGCTGATGGTATCAGTAACAAGGTGATCAAACGATTCTCAGTCCCACTAGTCCATCTCTTAGTTAGCATCTTCAATGCGGCTATGAGCAACTGCTCCTTCCCAGACATTTGGAAGCATGCCATTGTCATTGGTATTCACAAACCAGGCAAACCGGCAGCCGAGCCCTCCAGCTACCGTCCCATAAGTCTTCTCAGCTCTCTGGGGAAGATTTACGAGCGGCTCATTGTGAACCGACTCTGGTCCCACGTTAGGTCCAATAACCTCCTTCCCGATGAGCAATTTGGTTTTAGAGCCAAACACTCTTGCGTACAACAAGTGCACCGCGTAACGGAGCACATCCTAGGCGGTTTCAATAAGAAACCAAAGCCCCAAGGGACCATAGCTGTCTTCCTCGACGTAGCGAAAGCGTTCGACAAAGTCTGGCACAACGGCTTGATATTCAAGCTGTACCAACTGGGTGTGCCAGACCGTCTTGTACGCATCTTACAAGACTTTCTCAGGGATCGAACGTTTAGCTATCGCACCGAGGGAACGCTCTCCTCCCCGCATCCCATTCACGCAGGTGTCCCTCAGGGCTCTGTACTCTCACCCATTCTCTTCTCGCTGTACACCAGCGACATCCCACGATCTGAATCTAATGTTCAGATCGCTCAGTTTGCGGATGATACTGCAATCTACTCTACTGGCTAGTTCAAGGTCAGGCAGAGATGCGCCATCCAACGAGCCATTACCGTAATCGGTGCATGGTTTCGTAAATGGCGGATTGCAGTAAATCCTAGCAAAAGTGCAGCGGTGTACTTCACTGAGACCCGGCGGACTCTCATGCCGTCACCCATAGTCCTATTCGGCGAACCCACCCCTTGGGCTAAATCTGCCGAATACCTGGGCGTCACCCTTGATCGCCAACTCACTTTCACGAAACACATCCAGATTGTTCTCAATAGGGTGGCCTTCATTATGGGTCGTCTTAGTCCCCTCATAGGCAAAGACAGTAAAATGTCTCTTAGAAATAAGACGACTCTTTACAAACTTTGCATCCGCCCAGTCATGACTTACGCATCTGTAGCGTTTGCCCATGCTCAGAGACACGACCTCCATAAACTTCAAGTGATTCAGAATCGCTTTATGCGCAGGGCAGTGGGCGCTCCGTGGTACTTACGGAACGCCGAACTGCACTGCGATTTCACCCTCCCCTCTATTACGCAGTATATCAAAGACTGCTCCCGCCGCCACTTCGACAAAGCTCCCCATCACTCGAATCCCTTCGTGGTCGAAGCGGCAAACTACTCTACTGACATAACCGATCCTCACTTCCTTCCCCCCCGTCGCCGTCCAAGGAATAATTTGGGTGACCCGGACGACCCCATCGCAGCCGCTACTTCGGCAGCTTTGGCGTCGTCCCAAGGGAACCCCGGTAATGGTTGTAGACCCGACCAGGGCTGTGATCCCGATCGCATTGTAGGCTCCGGCCGAGATCTTTTTCGCAGCCCCAGTCGCAGTCGAGGTAATCCACACACACACGATTGTAGTCCCAGCCACGGTGCGGGCAGGAGTATACACCGCGGCCCCGGTCGCGATGTATCCTCCGGCCAAGGTAATGGCTGTGGACGAGGTAATTCTGGTTCATTATGTAGCCCCAGCCACGGTGCGGGCAGGAGTCTACACCGCGGCCCCGGCCTCGATGTAGACTCCGGCCCAGGTAACGGTTTGGGCGAGGTACGCAACATTCAATATGTAGCCCCACCCAAAGTACAGTCATGAGTGCACAACGCAACGATCCTGGTCACGGTGTGGACTCATGTCGCGGAAATGGCGAGGTAATTCCGTTTGTAGCCCCAGTCAAGGTAGTGATTCCGATCACGGTGTAGACTCCGGCCGAGGTAATGACTGTGGGCGAGGTACACAAGGTTATGATTCTCAGGTAAACACATTCAAACACCGAGCTCGCCGGCGAGCTCGAGGCAAAAATTATGTCTTGGTTAGATGAATTTTTACTCTAGGACTATTTGGAGAGATCCAAATAGTCCTAGAGTAAAAATTCATAGGGCCCACTTTCAACGGTACACTTATGTACCGGGGCGATTCTCTCCGACTTCCCTCTCTCCTGGCGACGGCCAAAGCCGAGGTCCGTACATTAGTGGTGCCCTTGAGCAAGTCGCCTACTCCTCTCCTTGCAGCGAAGCGTCTTCAACGCTCGCCTTAGGCGGTGCGCCCTCTGCGCCCGCATCTGGCTGAGTGCCATCTGCGCTCGCCAACCGTCCGGTGACGCTGTAAATGCCGGTCGAGGCAAACAGCATTAGTCCGTATAATATAAAAAAAATATTAAGCTTTAGGGTATGAACTTGGGTTTTAGACGAGCTACAATATTTAAGGTACTTTCCTTCCATGTGGCATAGCCGTGGGACGCCCTGTATATAATAACCACGACAACCCAATGCTGTGTTACCAAGTGAAAGATATAAAAACCAACAGGCCGTTAAACACACATTTACATTTATATTACGCTCGGATTTTATTTTACCGGTCCTCATAAAAATACAACTGCAGCACTTGCTTTCAACTATTGGAACTCGTTTCACACACTAAAATATCTAAATTTAAAACATGGTGATTAAATTATTTTGTGTCTATAAATAAGCTATAAATAAATGAATCTGTACAAAATCGCAGACTATAATATTAAGTTACATATTGATAGCACAGAAAGTCGCCAATCACACTTTATTCAGCATCATATTTTAATATCTACATAAAGGTGCTATACGTTCCAGACATTTGTAAATTTGTAATATAATAACGCAGATTATAGAATATGTGGAAAGCATAGATTGCTTTGCCTTTTTTCCAACATGCGTAGTACGAGCACCTATCTAATCTATACATATATATCATAGATATATAGTCTCGTAAATAGGGCAAATATTAATAAAAATTAACCCCTATTTTGCCTTGTCACGCTATAACTTGAGGACGAGTTTACTGATTTCATTCATCTTTTATAGAATTTATTTTTTAAAAACGCAGTCGCGAAACGAACCTCTATTTCTCCTGGTCACGCTATATATAAATTGAGAAGGGATCGAACAATCTCACTAATTCTTTTTTGTAGTGTTAATTATTGCCAGGAGAAGGTTCTTAGGAAAAGAAAATCAAGAAAAGATGGGAGGTTATACCGAGGCCGAAGGCAGAGCCTACTACGCGAACAAAGTCGCGGACAGTCGCTTGTGTGTAATAAAATTTGTCAACATAATACTACAGCAAACAAACCAACTGTCCTTCTTTCTCCCTCTCTACATTGAAAGTAATACGAATTCTTTAACAACCGAAAGCTACATTTCATTAAAAATAAATCAATTCACTACAAGATTTTTTAACAAAGTTTTTTCACGAAATTTAAATTTGCGAAAAACTCGCAAAAATAATTTAAATAATAATACATACACTTACACTTTATACAATTAAAATTATTATTCAGCCCAACGCTTTATTTATGAAATTAAGTAATAAATAGTTATAAATTATTTATATGTTATTAATATTTATATTGTATTATTATAAATTTTAGAAAATAACATATGCAAATAGAAATAAGTAAATATGTATGCAAAAAATTGTCAGAAACGAAAAACTTATTATAATTATTGTCATGACACAATCGACACCATTAATTAACGAAGAAGTTTTTAATGCAATGCGTATTGAAAACAATACAATGCAACAACTCTTTATAAGATAAGATAAGATAAGATAATTTTTATTTGCGAAAAACATGTGATGTCATACATATAATAATAACATGCATGTGGTCTTAAGCTAGGTCTGTATCAACATGGTTTGCCTGTTTTAGGCGTACAAATGTAGCGAGATGGCCGTCATTTACAATAATAATAATAATCACATGAATAATAACATTGAAATTGATTGTTGTTACAAAAATGTCGTAAGGTTATAAATATTAATAATGTCATATCAAGGTATCAGTAGCAATAAGAAATACATTGTCAGTCAAGAATTCGCTTACGTTGGAATAGCATTTTTTTACTCATATAAGTATTTCTAATATTTATTTTGAATTTATTAGCGTTTAAATTTCTGAGACATTGCGGTAACCTGTTGTAGATAACGGGACCCATGCAAAAGATGCTATTGCGCATGAGCACTTTCTTGGCTGAATGCAGATTTAGTTTACTTTGGTCGCGTCTGTTTCGTTGAACTGTGTCTGATAGTTGTGTGAATAGTTGCGGATTAGTTTTAACAAATAGTGATACCTCTAAGATATAGAGTGACGGAAGTGTTAAAATGTTATTGCATCTATATCAGTAACTAGCTGACACGCCAGCGGCATCGCTCGCGTGGCCTCGCGGGATACGGTAATTACAGATTTTTAATTATCCCACGGGAACTGTTTAATTTCACTGGATCAAAAATATCCTATATGTTGATCAGGGATATAAGCTACCACCATACGAAATTTCACTTAAATCGGTCCAGTCGTTGCGGAGATTAGCCCGTACAGACAGACAAACATACAGAGAAACAAACAATATGAACTTATTTTTCACTCCTTACATCCCCTGACTAGGTTTTAGCATAGTTTTCATTGTACAGAAATTTGACCTCTACAGTTTATAATATATAGTAGTTTTTATATCCCTCGTTTTACCCCCTTAAGTCATCCCTGACAAAAATATTGAAAGCATCACTATTTATTTTAAATCACCTATCCAGTTACCAATTTTCATCACTGTAGCTCCAAAAACAAAGAACTGTTGAAAAAATAATATCCCCCGTTTTACCCCCCTGAGTCATCCCTGTCAATAAATATTGAAATCATCATTTTAAACTGTCCAAATGCTAATTTTCACCACCGTATGTTCGAAAACACAAAACGTTCCATACAAATTCACCCCTCCATTTCACCCTCATAAACCACCACTATCCAAAAAAAAATTAGGCCAACAATTTTTATTTTGAATGACCTATCCAAATACAAATTTTCACAACTATAAGTTCAAAAACAAAGGAGTTTCATACAAACGTTTTCACAATTAGGGGTTGAATTTCATAAAATCCCGTCTTAGTGAGCACTTACGTCCTAAAAAGAACCCGCATGCAAAATTTGAAACTCCTAGCACTTGTAGTTTTTGAGATTTCGTGATGAGTGAGTGAGTGAGTGACCATTCGCTTTTATATATATAGATAGATAGATAGAAGATAATCAACTTAGAATAACTAAAATATTCAAGATGATAATAATGGTGTAGTTAGCGGTTAAAAAGTTTCACGTGATCATACATAAAAAATATAGACGTAGACTTGAGAAAATCCTCCTGTTTTTAGATGTCGGTTGAAAAATACTAGTAAGAAGGTAGATGATCCCACTAATATTATAAATGTGAAAGTTTGTATGGATGAATATAGTAAATGTTTGTTGCTCTTTCACGCTCAAACGGCTGTCCCAATTCTGATGAAATTTGGTATGGATGTAGATGAGGCACTGGATTAACACATAGGGTACTTTCATCGTCATCCATCACCACGCGGGTGTAACCGCAGGGCGCAGCTAGTAATACTATAAGTATAGTTTGAAAATATAGTAATTAGTACTTAATGAAGTTATGAAATTGAGATGAAAATGATGATGTGATGATGAAAAATGAGTTTTTACTCGATTTAACCCTTCTCCGGTGGTTTACTTTCGATGGGATTGAGTTAGACGTGATTCTTAACCCGTCCGCATCAGCGCAAAAAATAACAATAGATTTATGAATGAAACTTAACTCGAATGAGTCTTGCTGATTCGGACAGATTAAAGCATATTAAACCATAATAAAAAACACATTCGTTTATTACTTCCACTCTTTTGCAAAATATCGCCTAATTTGACTGGATTGATATGTGACGGAGGATCAGTGACACAGACATTGGCACCTAAAAAAATGGAGATGAAAACGCGCGGACAAATTTATAAGCAAAACAAGTAACATGCGACTTTGTAGGATAGAAAAAGCCGACGTAACCTACCTACTCGGTAGGTATTTTTACGATTTATTGAAATATTCAAGACAACCTTTCGACAATTGAAGTATTCGTACGTATTCTAATGTAAAGATAGTCTCATTTATAAATGTGCATATGCTCGTCTTTTATTTTCTATCAGATTGGCATAATCATCAACCTATTAAGATGTTACATTGCATTATCATGTTAATTAACCCAATTATTTCCAAAATACAGTGTATAAATACAATATGCTATTCGCTGGTCTATCGTATGTCATCGTCGTATACTGAGCTATTTGGCCCACATCGCCAGACGTGGCGACAGCAGCTTGGAAAAGCTCATTGTGGTGGGAAACGTGGAAGGGAAACGTTCACGAGGCCGGTCTCCGACCAGGTGGTCTGACCAACTGAAAGAAACACCAACGTTCCGCTTCTACGCCGCGGTGGATATGGCCACAGACCGGAGCCGATGGAGACAGTTCGTCAGATACAAAGTGCTGCCGTGATCACGATCCTCAGACATGAGGGAACGACCGAAGAGAGAGCTATTCGATTTAACTACTAACCTACGTATTAGATTCTAATACTCTTAACCCAATTATTTATAAGTTTAGTCCCTTTTATTACATTTTTCGCGGCTCTTTTTAACTCTGCAGGTAACACATATACCTACATACAGACATATAAGATACAAAACAAACGAAAAACGTTCGTGAAACCATTGTAGGTATTAATGATGTGATAAACAGATCATGTTATTTTTGGTATCATCTTCAATGTGCCGATTTGTCTCATGTATTAAGTAAGGAAGTAATTAATCTTTGTATAGGTACTGTACATATGGAATTGGCTGTATTAATATAGTAATTGAAATATTTATAGTAAGTTACTTACTGGATACTTACTGGATATATGTTGATGTTTATGGATGATTATTATTATTATATATATTATGAAAAAAGATAGAGGAAAGTATGGAATTCCAAATATGGAATACCGTTTAGTTTTTTAGGCATAAATGAAACAAATATAAAAAATCAAAAACTTTTAATGGTAATTATAAACAATCATATATTTAGTTTTTATATGGTAACAATCTTGTATTATCATTATTAAGTATGGATCTAAATATTTCTCAAAAACAAAATCGTTATAAAGGTATCTAATAATGGAATAGGTACCCCAAATATGGAACACAAGAAAAACTATCAAATATCAACCTGGAATTTATTGTATCATACTTTTTAGGTTGGTAAAATTAAACTTAACTTAAATTATTTGCGATAATCACAAATCCAGGTGTCGAACTCTGCACCAGCGCAATCAACATGTGCCCAGAGCCCGCACATAAGACATTTGATCCAGGTTTCCATAGTCCATATTTGGACCCTATGACCTGTCCTGAATTTATAACTAATTTAAATTTATATTCATACATTTATACATAACAAACTAGCCTATAAAATTGCTTTAACACTTTCAAACAAACATGTATACAATACTACAACAAACATGTATACAAATACAATACTATTTGCAATATCTTTACGAAATAAACTCAATATTTACGTACCTGAGAAAGTTTTCTCACAGTGACAAAACAAAACGCTCTCACCATGGACAAAGGACTCGCTCGACTGACACGTCGAAACCTATACACGCGTAAAGTGATTGAAAGAGATAGACGATCGCAGCTCCTGGCGTTTAGGAATATTTTGTTTGCGATAAATGCCGGTATTCCAATTTAGGGATACTATTCCATGGTCTACAAACGCTAAACAAAAAAGCAAGTTATATTCTTCGGTCTTCTGTATAACTTGCCGTAGCGTGTGGATGTGGTCTATTGTACTATAGCCTTTTCGGAAACCGGCTTGTTCCGGAGGCTGGAATTCATCGAACCTGCGACTGAGACGGTTCGTAATGACCTTTGTAAACTTCCGGTGATGGTACTGCCATGAAATTCAAAAGAATCCTACTAAAGACAAACTTGTCTATAAACAAAATCAGGACTCTTCAATACCTACATGTAGTCCACTCATCTTCTCGCCAACGCTCAGTCACACTATGTACAAGGAACCGTCTTAAAATTAACTATATTAGCTTCAACTGGACACTCTGCGTCACCCCCTTACTCGTCAGACCGTACACTACTGGTTCGCGTATTTTTCTGCATTTGGGCAAGAAAAAAAGAAAACCGTATCTCTTTTCATTCTGCAACTGCCTTTTATCGCAGTAGCCTTTAAAACTGTGGTCTCACTACATAGACATCACCGAATAATGATAAGACTTATCTAATGGCAAAGGTACTGATACATAGGCTAGACCTGTGGTTATAGGAGAATTAGTCCTTTAGATACTTCAGAATAACTAAATAAGTACTAAATTCGGGGATAAATTCACTTCTGGTATTTTCATCTTGAACGCGCACTTAGCGCTCTTACACTCTTTCTTCAACCATTAGTAATTGTTTCAGTACGATTTTATCAGTATCTGCTTCAGATCTAGAAACTAGATCATCGTTTTAGTGCGCAGCGGCGCAAAACTGTTTTTTTCCCGCGAAGCCGGGGTCCGATGGGCGACCTCTGCACATCGGCGGGCGACAGTAGGGTAATTTAGATAATTGTATAATTTGGTTAAGTCATACGACGGACAAATCTTACTCCGTACGTTAAGCACTACGCTTGCTTATGGCAGTTGCAGAGCCACCCTTAGAATTGTAGTTTTGCGTATCGCTGCACTGCACTGTTTACTCCGATACTTTTGTTTTTAGGTCTTAATTTCACTTGCAAGCGTCATTTATGCCCTAACACAGGAATGCTTTGCGTAATATTGCTTCGCTGCAGAATATCTGGCACTGCGGTGGTACCAACCAAGGCGGCCTCTTGCACAAGAAGTCTACCACCAGTATGTCGGGTTTCCTCACATCTAACGATTCCCACCCCACGGTAGATGGAATATTCCACTCCGTCCCCACACGACGAAGATTTAACGAAGAAGACTTAATTGCTTACCTCTACTTTTGAAACCCACAGCAAATGAAGGCTTTTTAAAACGACTTCAAAAAAGAGGAGGTTCTATATTCTGCGTATGTATTTTTTGTGTATGTTCACCGGTTTTCCCCCATTTGTGGATCGATTCTCAAAATACTTTTTTTTCTCAACTAAACTAAACTCTTTCGAGATGGTCCCATTTAAATATCATCAAATTAGGTGAAGCAGTTTTTGAGTTACACTCCTGAAAAGTGTTTGGCCTATCTTGATGATATCCTTATTGATCGTGAATGACAATCCGTCCCGTAAGTAGCAGGGTAATTAAAAAAAGGTGTTTTTTTTTTATAATAACATTCGACCGTCTTCACTTCCAGGGGACGCCATATTCACCAGCTTCGTGGTGTGTCCGCTCGTGGTGAGCACTTGGCGTGGCACGTGGGGCCTCATGGATCTCGAGGCGCATATGTTCCCTTACGCGCAAATATTCATACTCGGTCTCATACTACACATCAGCTTCGCTCTTGTAAGGTATGTAAAAAGACGCTTCACGCTGCTTAAACATAGCAAACAATTCGTATGGTTGGAGGAGTAGCCTAGTGTGATTATGAGGACATCCAAGACCCTCCAAGAATATCATCAGAACATAAAGCAAGGATTAATCCTTCTATATTATATTGTTCTATGGTCAAGCTCTGCCGTCCGGTCGGTACCTAACTGCAGCACGATGGCACGTCCCCAGATTTTACGCCACTTAATGAAACAGCCTGACCAGGGTTATCCTTTGAACACCACTATGAATATGCATGAAATACAATAAAATACTTATTACATGTAAGTTTTTTATTTAATACACGATGCTTAGAGAATAGTTTATTCGTTACGATTTCAAGTGAGAATATTTTCTTGTTTCATACTTTTTTGAGCGTAACTTTTCAGTAGTCGGGGTTTAGTTTGTAAACTTATTTTCTACTCCTATTACAATATTTTGTTTTTAAGTATCTGCACATCCTCAGGTATTTAGATCTAGAATAATCTCAATCTCTTACTGACTCCCTACATCTCCTTTCCAAGGTATGTTTATGTGTCAACGCGTTGCGTATGTTTATGTGTCCCTAGTAGATCTATGAGAGCACCTTTTCTCTCGCTTCACGTTCCACATAGTGCCACAAAGTATAACAAAAATCCTTTATCAATCAGCAGCGAGCTACAATAAGCTGGTTAACTTTGCCGAATTGGACTTATTCGACTTAAAACCTTCCGATTTTGACGAGTCCTTTCTGACTCCTGGTTTGAATCGAGTTATTGACTGCTAACCCCTTCCATGAGGATTAATCGTTATAAAGACTTTTGATATGTTGTTTATTGTCAGTCATAAATACTTAGTTTTCATAAGTATTTATAGTACCTATATACTTATTTTATAAGTTGTTTAGACAAAAAAGGTACTTATCTATTCCTATATGCGAAAATATGTTAATGGTTATTAGTTTTTTATATTGTTATTTGGTTAGTTTTGTGTACTGTTTGTTTTCCAAATAAATAAAAAATTATACATGCGAACATTTTTATATATATTTTAATAACAATACATAGTGTAGAGATATAACCTTGCGAGGCTTTTTTTGATATATAAGTTTACGTTAAGGTAATATTACTAGTAGTTCTGCGAACAGTAGACCTCGCAAGCACAGTCTTACCAACGGCAACTTTTTTCAGTCTGGGCTATCTGCAATTGGAGGTCGAATATTAGTCCAATAGGTGTAACATGTTGTTGGATTTTTCGGCAAATGTTGTTTCCGAAAAATCGTATAGTTTATTAAACTTCGCAACCTATTATCTTGGCAATCACTTGACCATAATTATACTCATATTCGAAATAACACTCTGGAGGTACCTATAATATGTGTACCAATGGTACCAAAATTGGTGGTTTCGTCAAGATTGGTTGAAAAACACAACCTCTACAGGAGGACCAACATACAACCTATAACATACGGACAGATGAAAGTAAATTTGGCTAGTTGAAGCAGAGACGCTTCGCTCGCTCGGTCAATTATTACGTAATCATCTTTTGAAGCATTTTCTTCGAGAGGGTAGAGTTGAAACTCGTCAGCAATAGCAGATATTCTGGCGTGAAGTAGTCATAGAGCGCAACCGTTACTGTAGAGTGCATTTTAAGGACACTGACGCAAGTGAAGTTACTGAGCGAATGAGACACAACAGAATAATATTCTAAGGTGATGAGTACTGTCTAGTGCCACGCAAAACTTTAGCTGTAAGCTCTAGGTGGCACTGCAACAGTCTTGGGCAGGCCGGTTGCTTATCATCAGGCGCACGACTTTCCCGTCTGGTAACTACTACAACAACGCTTCAAGATAGAGTAGCTTGCACTGTGATAGCCCATGTATGGTATCCACCAAGATGGGTCACTTGCTAAATAGTCCTACCACGTATGTGCCCATGCCCATGTATGCCATGAAATGTCATGTCTCTTACTGTACCAATTTTTTTATGGTATAATTAGCAAACTAGCAAGCGGTTCACCCGATGGTAAGTGATACCGTCGCCCACGGACATCCACGATACCAAAGGTCTCGAAGGTTGCCGACCTTTGAGGAAGGCTGATAGGAAAGAAGAGATATAAAGGTGGAGGGGGAGGGGGAAGGAGAGGGAAAATGGGAAAGGGGGAATCGGAACTCCGGAAACTCCCACAAACCGCCGAAACGCAATAGCAAGCTATGTTACTTCACATCGGTGTTAAGTGTGAGTGTGGTAGTTCCCCGGCCGTTCCGGCACATTCGGCTGTGGGGTTGGTTACAGCGTGGCACTACCACCGGAAAATTGTAATGTTATGGGCTGTCCCACTATTTACATGGATTATAGACCTACTCTATTACTATCCAGAATTGCTACAATCCATAGAGGCCTACACTAAAAGAAAATAAAAGAAACTTTAAGGATAATAAAAAATTGTAAATATAATGCGATACGTTAACGATGGAGTTTCACTGTCGGAGTCCCCCTTTCTTGCGATAATAATAAATAAAACATGACCCGATGAAGGTGTATAACTTGATTCTTTTCAATATTAACGGCCGGATGACAATGAATCTGTACATCTCAGGTCAAATGGCTCATTATGGTCGACGGGGGTTAGGAGCTGACTACATCTCTATTTGACTAGGCAGCAGATATGACTAGATCGCTTTAAGATTAAATCGCGATATGACTATATCGCGTTGGGGTTAAGTAGCTGTTCGATCACAAATGCTTACGTCCTATTATCAGTTCGACGTAATATCGATATGACGTACAGTTGTGTTTAAAAATGTCGTTTTTAAAATTCCTTCAAGTGAAAAAAAAACGAATTTTCTAAATCTGGCGAAGTGATGGTGCCAGAGTTCGTCAAGAGAGAGTTTCTGATTGCAGAGTTCGAATTATCAAAAGATGATAAAATACTGGCATTCTCATCGTTATTTTCCAAAAGAAACACCAATCAAAACTTATGCAGATCAAGATGATGTTTTTTTGGTGACGGAACATTTAAATGTATCCCTAAGCCATACTAGTAGTGTATTATTGGGCGTCCTACTCCACCTTCCGTTTCTGAGGCTCACTCCGTTCGCCTCATCCACTCTCGGTGGAGTAGGACGCCCAATAATACTTCGAGATCGTGCAACATATGAACTTACCTTGATTAAGATATCATCGAGTGTTTGGTCTGGGCGCTGTTCCACTGCACTACTTCACTACATCAACAAAGATTTACAATTCAACCCTATTCCACTTTTCCAGTTTTTAAACCTAACCGGATTTATATTATTTTATATATGTCGATGTAATAAATGAATCTACTCATTATTAATCAAACCATTTCAACCGGTGGCCATGAAATTTGTAAAACAATCACAATCGTTAGATTTAAACAGAATCTGCGTTGAGGCTGGAAAGTCTGATTTACGTCATGGAGAATTATTGCCTAATTCGGTTCGGTGCATTATTTGTGGACCATCAAATTGTGGAAAAACTAATTTACTGATTGGTCTTCTAATACATGAGAATGGTTTAAGATTTCAAAATGTGTATGTTTATTCAAAAACCCTACATCAACCGAAGTATATTTTTTTAGAACGAGTTTTGCAACGTGTACCAAGCCTTTCATTTCAGAAATATTGTGAAAATGAAGAGGTATTAAGTGTTCAAGACGCAAAACCGTATTCTGTTATCATATTTGATGATGTTGCATGTGAAAATCAAAATAACATGCGTGATTATTTTGCGATGGGGAGACATAAGAACATTGATTGTATTTATGTGAATCAAACATACACTAAAATCCCGAAACAGTTAGTAAGAGACAACGCGAATGTAATCGTACTTTTTAAACAAGATGAAATAAATATGAGGCACGTATATGATGAACATGTTAATACAGACATGACATGGATTGAATTTCGTGAAATGTGTTCTAAAATATGGAGGGAACCCTTTAATTATGTTGTAATTAATAAAGACTGTCCCAAGAATAAAGGTTGTTACAGAAATAAATTTGACACTTTCGTAGTCTTTGATTAGGAACATGAGTTATATATAAGACCGTTACCTGTGCGGTAATATTATTCGTCAGACAACCCCTAATCAATTGTGACCTATTTTTAAAATATGGATAAATCATTGAAAAGGCAAATTGTTGATGCAGCAGAAGCTGTGAAGAAAAAAGTACGAAAAATGAGAGATATTGAGATTAACAATAAACAAGCACTGGAATCGGTTTTCAAGCCTGTAACAGAACCTCTCAATTTAATTGCTAGCGCCAGTCAGCAAACTCCTCTCGTGCATGCTATGGAAGATGAAGAGACCGAAGTTCCATTTATTGATAAAACTTTGCACAAGGAACCTGACTATCAAAGCAGCAAGGAAGATGAAAACGAATACGAATCTGATAGCGACAGTGACATTTCATATAAATCAGTAGGTGATACGTCATCCTGGTCAGTATCTTCAGATGCGTTAACAGACATACCGTTTGGTGTTAGTGTAGAACGTGGGAACCTAATGTTAGGTTCTGCTCGCATAACTATCAATGATCAATACATCATCGTGGCAGGACGTAAATACCGTAATACGCCTGGTTTGAAGCAGTTGCTGTTAAAGAAAGACGTGGACCTGAACTTGGTTACAGATAGTGATATGCAACATTATAAATCGATGCTAATCGAAACAAATGCACATCGACGAGGCTTTGATCCAAGTAAGCCAATAAAAAGTTATAAGGGACAAAAATATTTGCAAGTAATTAAACCTCTTTTCAAACTGCGAAATACAGTTCAGGGTATCCAATCGAAAGGAAAAGGACTACCGCTGACAAAAAAATGGAAGAAAAACGTAGATTTTGTGTATTGGGATGATCCGAACGAATTAGTGGAAAGGCTAAAATTATTAATTGCATCTCGAGATGCTGGTAACACAGGTTTAGACAACGAAATAATATCTATTATTGAAGAATTACGTGAAAGTAAAGTAATAAATAAGTAAAGTATTTTTTTTATGTTTCATTTTATCATTGACCATTCATTACAATACACCCTAATCATGAATGTCGATAAGTTCGGTCATTTTATTCATAAAAGAATGCGTTTATCAGAAATATTTGACTTTAACGAAAACGCATTACTAAAATCAGAAAATGGAAATTTCAATCTGAAAAATTCTAGATTGGGAGGAATTAAACCTCCCGTAGAATTAGACGATGCTGTTAATAAGGATTATGTGGATCGATTGAATACTAAAACGATAAGAGAATTTGATAAACTGATTGGTTCATTACGATCTCGAATCATATTAGACGTACACAAGATAGCTCAGGATACTTTAAAAGCAAAGATACCTGAGGTTTTAATTCAATTGGAAGATAAGTTTTACACTAAAGCAGATGTAAATAAATTAATAAAAAAGACTCCGTAATGTCAAAACAGCAAATTGTAAATGAAATACACAAAGCAGCACGAAGAAATTTTCTTCGACGTTGTGTTATTCTTAAGGGAATTGACGACTTGTGGCAAGCAGATCTTATGGACATGCAAAACTTGAGAACGTATAATAAAGGACATAATTACGTTTTAGTAGTGATTGACTGTTTTTCAAAATACGCCTGGACAGAGCCATTAAAATCGAAAAATAAATTTGAGGTTAGTAGGGCATTTGAACGTTTACTGCTTAGCACTCATCGGCATCCTGTTAATTTACAAACTGATATGGGGACAGAGTTTTATAATAGCACGTTTCAAACGCTCATGAAGACGTACAACATTAATCATTACTCATCGTTTTCCACAAAAAAAGCTTCGATCGTAGAACGACTGATTAAAACGGTTAAAAATAAATTATATAAATCTTTTAGTTTGAATGGAAACTATAAATGGTTAGGTTCAACATTAGAAGATATACTGAAGACATATAACAACACAATCCATCGAACTATTAGATGTAAACCGGTTGATGTGAATAAATCTAATGAATCAGTAATAAAAGAAAATATTAAAAAAACATACAAACATATATCCATCAAACGACTGCCTAAGTTCAAAGTTGGTGACTGTGTTCGTATCAGTAAATACAAACACAATTTCGAAAAAGGTTACACCCCCAATTGGTCAACTGAACTATTTACTATTAAGAAGATAAATAAAACCATACCAGTAACATACCACATAGAAGATCAACGAAAGAAAGATATAGTAGGAGCATTTTATGAGCAAGAACTTCAAAAATCTAATCATCCTAATGTTTATTTGATAGAAAAAGTTTTAAAAAGAAAAGGACGTAAACTGTTCGTCAAATGGTTAGGTCTAAACGATGAAGAAAACAGTTGGATTGATAAAGCTGCAATAATGAGTTAAGATATATAACTAATGCTGATGTAACATTCCTATCATTACACTTCGAGTAATGCAGGGTGGTGGACTAGTAAATAACATAATCAATAATCTACCGTTTGAAGTTCATTTGCCTGGATACAATTATTGCGGACCAGGAACTAAACTTCAAAAACGTTTATTACGAGGTGATCGAGGTGTAAATAAGCTAGATGAAGCTTGCATGCACCACGACATTGCTTACGCAAATCATACAGATCTATCCCATCGTCACAAAGCTGACTTACAATTACTCAACATGGCCAAACAAAGACTTAAATCAAAAGATGCGGGAAAAGGTGAAAAGTTAAGCTCATGGCTAGTGAGCAAGGTTATGAAAGCAAAACTGAAGTCTGGTTCCGGAGTTAAAACCTTCAGAAGCTTGGTTTCAAAAATAAGAGCAAAAATAAAAAAATTGAAGCCTAAGAATAGTAAAACTTTGATTAAAGTTGCTTATTTAGCAGCTAAAAAAATGTTTCCAGAAATTAATCGAATTCGAGTACCGCGAGTAATACCTTTGCCAAAAACTGGAGGGGTCCTGCCTTTAATCCCTATTTTCGCTGGTTTATCAGCTTTAGGCGCTTTAGCTGGTGGTGCTGCTGGTATTGCAAAAACTGTAAACGATTACAAAGCAGCTCAGCAAAATTTGCGAGAAACAGAACGACACAATAAGGCTATGGAAGGTTCGGTGCTGGGCAAGGGTTTATACATTAAACCGTACAAAAATGGTAAAGGATTGTTTATAAAATCATCAAAAAACTAGAAAGTTTGCTACCTGATCGTCCTCTGACTAATGTAGATATTCAAAAGTATGCAAGAGACATCCCATATTTCCGAGGGATCTACATGAAGGATCAGTTACCAAGAAAACCGAAGAGAATTGAATGCGCTATTGTGATAATGCTTGAATTCAAAGAAAAACATACATTTTATAATTTTTTATTCCAAAAAGTTAGCAGGTACTCTAAACATAAGTGACCACAATTTACTGTATTGAATCTTTGATATCTTGTGTAGTTATAATAAACATTACAATTCTTAAAATATCGCATTAATTCTGCTGGAGGTTTTAAATCTCCATAGCTATCAAAATATTCACAATACTTGTATAATTTAACATAAGCTACCCAATGAGTTCCTTCGTTCTTAGAATCGTCTAAGTTTACAATAGCGCATTCAATTCTCTTCGGTTTTCTTGGTAACTGATCCTTCATGTAGATCCCTCGGAAATATGGGATGTCTCTTGCATACTTTTGAATATCTACATTAGTCAGAGGACGATCAGGTAGCAAACTTTCTAGTTTTTTGATGATTTTATAAACAATCCTTTACCATTTTTGTACGGTTTAATGTATAAACCCTTGCCCAGCACCGAACCTTCCATAGCCTTATTGTGTCGTTCTGTTTCTCGCAAATTTTGCTGAGCTGCTTTGTAATCGTTTACAGTTTTTGCAATACCAGCAGCACCACCAGCTAAAGCGCCTAAAGCTGATAAACCAGCGAAAATAGGGATTAAAGGCAGGACCCCTCCAGTTTTTGGCAAAGGTATTACTCGCGGTACTCGAATTCGATTAATTTCTGGAAACATTTTTTTAGCTGCTAAATAAGCAACTTTAATCAAAGTTTTACTATTCTTAGGCTTCAATTTTTTTATTTTTGCTCTTATTTTTGAAACCAAGCTTCTGAAGGTTTTAACTCCGGAACCAGACTTCAGTTTTGCTTTCATAACCTTGCTCACTAGCCATGAGCTTAACTTTTCACCTTTTCCCGCATCTTTTGATTTAAGTCTTTGTTTGGCCATGTTGAGTAATTGTAAGTCAGCTTTGTGACGATGGGATAGATCTGTATGATTTGCGTAAGCAATGTCGTGGTGCATGCAAGCTTCATCTAGCTTATTTACACCTCGATCACCTCGTAATAAACGTTTTTGAAGTTTAGTTCCTGGTCCGCAATAATTGTATCCAGGCAAATGAACTTCAAACGGTAGATTATTGATTATGTTATTTACTAGTCCACCACCCTGCATTACTCGAAGTGTAATGATAGGAATGTTACATCAGCATTAGTTATATATCTTAACTCATTATTGCAGCTTTATCAATCCAACTGTTTTCTTCATCGTTTAGACCTAACCATTTGACGAACAGTTTACGTCCTTTTCTTTTTAAAACTTTTTCTATCAAATAAACATTAGGATGATTAGATTTTTGAAGTTCTTGCTCATAAAATGCTCCTACTATATCTTTCTTTCGTTGATCTTCTATGTGGTATGTTACTGGTATGGTTTTATTTATCTTCTTAATAGTAAATAGTTCAGTTGACCAATTGGGGGTGTAACCTTTTTCGAAATTGTGTTTGTATTTACTGATACGAACACAGTCACCAACTTTGAACTTAGGCAGTCGTTTGATGGATATATGTTTGTATGTTTTTTTAATATTTTCTTTTATTACTGATTCATTAGATTTATTCACATCAACCGGTTTACATCTAATAGTTCGATGGATTGTGTTGTTATATGTCTTCAGTATATCTTCTAATGTTGAACCTAACCATTTATAGTTTCCATTCAAACTAAAAGATTTATATAATTTATTTTTAACCGTTTTAATCAGTCGTTCTACGATCGAAGCTTTTTTTGTGGAAAACGATGAGTAATGATTAATGTTGTACGTCTTCATGAGCGTTTGAAACGTGCTATTATAAAACTCTGTCCCCATATCAGTTTGTAAATTAACAGGATGCCGATGAGTGCTAAGCAGTAAACGTTCAAATGCCCTACTAACCTCAAATTTATTTTTCGATTTTAATGGCTCTGTCCAGGCGTATTTTGAAAAACAGTCAATCACTACTAAAACGTAATTATGTCCTTTATTATACGTTCTCAAGTTTTGCATGTCCATAAGATCTGCTTGCCACAAGTCGTCAATTCCCTTAAGAATAACACAACGTCGAAGAAAATTTCTTCGTGCTGCTTTGTGTATTTCATTTACAATTTGCTGTTTTGACATTACGGAGTCTTTTTTATTAATTTATTTACATCTGCTTTAGTGTAAAACTTATCTTCCAATTGAATTAAAACCTCAGGTATCTTTGCTTTTAAAGTATCCTGAGCTATCTTGTGTACGTCTAATATGATTCGAGATCGTAATGAACCAATCAGTTTATCAAATTCTCTTATCGTTTTAGTATTCAATCGATCCACATAATCCTTATTAACAGCATCGTCTAATTCTACGGGAGGTTTAATTCCTCCCAATCTAGAATTTTTCAGATTGAAATTTCCATTTTCTGATTTTAGTAATGCGTTTTCGTTAAAGTCAAATATTTCTGATAAACGCATTCTTTTATGAATAAAATGACCGAACTTATCGACATTCATGATTAGGGTGTATTGTAATGAATGGTCAATGATAAAATGAAACATAAAAAAAATACTTTACTTATTTATTACTTTACTTTCACGTAATTCTTCAATAATAGATATTATTTCGTTGTCTAAACCTGTGTTACCAGCATCTCGAGATGCAATTAATAATTTTAGCCTTTCCACTAATTCGTTCGGATCATCCCAATACACAAAATCTACGTTTTTCTTCCATTTTTTTGTCAGCGGTAGTCCTTTTCCTTTCGATTGGATACCCTGAACTGTATTTCGCAGTTTGAAAAGAGGTTTAATTACTTGCAAATATTTTTGTCCCTTATAACTTTTTATTGGCTTACTTGGATCAAAGCCTCGTCGATGTGCATTTGTTTCGATTAGCATCGATTTATAATGTTGCATATCACTATCTGTAACCAAGTTCAGGTCCACGTCTTTCTTTAACAGCAACTGCTTCAAACCAGGCGTATTACGGTATTTACGTCCTGCCACGATGATGTATTGATCATTGATAGTTATGCGAGCAGAACCTAACATTAGGTTCCCACGTTCTACACTAACACCAAACGGTATGTCTGTTAACGCATCTGAAGATACTGACCAGGATGACGTATCACCTACTGATTTATATGAAATGTCACTGTCGCTATCAGATTCGTATTCGTTTTCATCTTCCTTGCTGCTTTGATAGTCAGGTTCCTTGTGCAAAGTTTTATCAATAAATGGAACTTCGGTCTCTTCATCTTCCATAGCATGCACGAGAGGAGTTTGCTGACTGGCGCTAGCAATTAAATTGAGAGGTTCTGTTACAGGCTTGAAAACCGATTCCAGTGCTTGTTTATTGTTAATCTCATCATCTCTCATTTTTCGTACTTTTTTCTTCACAGCTTCTGCTGCATCAACAATTTGCCTTTTCAATGATTTATCCATATTTTAAAAATAGGTCACAATTGATTAGGGGTTGTCTGACGAATAATATTACCGCACAGGTAACGGTCTTATATATAACTCATGTTCCTAATCAAAGACTACGAAAGTGTCAAATTTATTTCTGTAACAACCTTTATTCTTGGGACAGTCTTTATTAATTACAACATAATTAAAGGGTTCCCTCCATATTTTAGAACACATTTCACGAAATTCAATCCATGTCATGTCTGTATTAACATGTTCATCATATACGTGCCTCATATTTATTTCATCTTGTTTAAAAAGTACGATTACATTCGCGTTGTCTCTTACTAACTGTTTCGGGATTTTAGTGTATGTTTGATTCACATAAATACAATCAATGTTCTTATGTCTCCCCATCGCAAAATAATCACGCATGTTATTTTGATTTTCACATGCAACATCATCAAATATGATAACAGAATACGGTTTTGCGTCTTGAACACTTAATACCTCTTCATTTTCACAATATTTCTGAAATGAAAGGCTTGGTACACGTTGCAAAACTCGTTCTAAAAAAATATACTTCGGTTGATGTAGGGTTTTTGAATAAACATACACATTTTGAAATCTTAAACCATTCTCATGTATTAGAAGACCAATCAGTAAATTAGTTTTTCCACAATTTGATGGTCCACAAATAATGCACCGAACCGAATTAGGCAATAATTCTCCATGACGTAAATCAGACTTTCCAGCCTCAACGCAGATTCTGTTTAAATCTAACGATTGTGATTGTTTTACAAATTTCATGGCCACCGGTTGAAATGGTTTGATTAATAATGAGTAGATTCATTTATTACATCGACATATATAAAATAATATAAATCCGGTTAGGTTTAAAAACTGGAAAAGTGGAATAGGGTTGAATTGTAAATCTTTGTTGATGTAGTGAAGTAGTGCAGTGGAACAGCGCCCAGACCAAACACTCGATGATATCTTAATCAAGGTAAGTTCATATGTTGCACGATCTCGAAGTATTATTGGGCGTCCTACTCCACCGAGAGTGGATGAGGCGAACGGAGTGAGCCTCAGAAACGGAAGGTGGAGTAGGACGCCCAATAATACACTACTCATACTATCAATTATTCTCTATCCATGTGGATATTGATAGTACAGAAGAGACGACAAATATATTTCCCGTGTTGTATGCCCTTGTACCAAATAAAAGGGAAACAACTTATACGGCTCTGTTTACTATAATACGTGACGTGCTTGGAGTTTATATCAAAAAATTTAAATGCGATTATAAGTTGGGAGTTATGAATGCCTTTCGAAGCGTGTATCCGAACGCAATAGTCTCAGGATGCTGTTATCATTATAATAAAGCAGTGTGGAAAAAGGCAAAAGATATCGGTCAGAGGAAATGTAAAGAAGGACAAAACATCACTAGGATGACTGCTAATTTGGCTCTGATTTGCCTTCACCATATATACAAGACGGGTGGACGGCTATTGTTCAGAGTTCTACAAAATTTGCAGAAATGGAGGCATTTACAAATTACTTTCGTAAGCAGTGGCTGAAAAATACTCATCTTGTTTCTTGTGCATATGAAAAGCATAGGACAAATAATAGCTTAGAAGCCTGGCATATTCGCCTTAATGTGCGATGCAGCACAAAAGCACATTGCTGATATTTTTGTTCAATTTGAGAAAAGTAGCACAGATCCAAGATAAAATAATTCAAAATGCTTTATTTGAAGGTAACCGAAAAAGGAACGTTATAATATAAAACCGAATTAGGCAAACTTGAGACATAGGAAATTACACATATCGTATTTTAAAAAAATGTCAGTGCTTTAAAACTTAAATAGTAAAATTAACATTTTGTTTTTAATAAAGGTAACTCTACTTAAAAACTTGAATAATTTGATTTTCGCCATAGTTGTACTTTAGAATACAAACGAGGATTAAGTCATTACGCTTTCTTGTCCTTTGGCGATGTAGTCCAAAAGCAATGTAACCGTAACGTGATATAGTCATATCGCGATTTAGTCTTAATCTAGATAAATCTAGTCATATCTGCTGCCTAGTCAAATAGTCGATAAAAAAGTCAAATAGTAGATGTAGTCGTAAAGCTCCTAACCCGTCGGCGGGACCGTCGCAAAGCCCATCCAATTAATAAATCACTCCTTCCATGGAGATATATGATTAAAAGTGGTATTTGTCCTCACTATTATTAGCCTCCTGGATTCAAATTCGTTTTTGGAATCTTTTGAAATAACACTTGGGTCCAAAATGCAACCCCAGTCTTCTCTCTGTATTGTTTTAATTTTTCTTTATATTTTATCAAAAACCAGACTAAAATCCAATTCCAATCTCGTTTTATTTTTCTCACCATTTCTTTCTCTGTCTGACTTCCTCGTGTCATTTAAAACGTAGTGTTTATAGCTAGGTTCTGTGGCTAGGTTTATAGTCTCTTTGATGTCATTCATCATTTAATCTTGTTTTTTTTATTTCGTTTTCGCTGGTCTAAAAAGTTCTTAATATAAACATTCAATACCTAACTATTTAATGTGAGATGATACGAAATTATATATTACAACCAACAAATAAATAATCATCATCATCTCAGCCGTAGGACGTCCACTGCTGAACATAGGCCTCCCCCATGATTTTCCAAAAGGACCGGTTGGAAGCGGCCTGCATCCAACGTCGTCCTGCGACCTTCCTCAGGTCGTCTGTCCACCGTGTCGGTGGACGACCTGCGCTTGCCGGTACGTGGTCTCCACTCCAGAACCTTTCGGCCCCATCGGCCATCTGTTCTGCGTGCTATGTGCCCTGCCCACTGCCACTTCAACTGGCTAATCTTCTGGGCTATGTCGGTGACTTTCGTTATAATAAATAATAAGTCTATTTATTCGTAGATTACAATTTGTTCTGCAGATCCCACCTGTTGTCCCGCGCAGCGAACAGGCCGGGTGAGAGCGCGGCGCCGCCTGTCTGGCTCCGGGAGAGGGTGCTCTCCCGTGTGTACACGTACGTGTTCGTACTCGCCAACATCATGCACTGGCGCGGCGGCTGGGGACTGTTCGACGGGGTTGTAGCTGCCATACTGCCCGACCCGACCGATCCACACAGGTAACTGGAAAACACAATTTTCGTTACATTACTTTTAAACAGACTTCAAAGGAGGTGGAGGAAATGGTATAATTTCAGATTGCCAGCGTAAAATTATATCTGTTGAGGTGTGCTTAGATCGATTGTCAAAAATAAACTATTACAATATTAAATGTTTTGGTTTTTATGATTGTATGAATCTACTTTTGATATTGTGAGAATCTGATATACTAGAAATCTGGTATTTTCGGAATCAGGTAGGGTCAGAGTGGGATCAGTGGCTAATTTTTTTTTCAGAGGTCAGTAGCTGCCTAGATTATCAAATTATCGTAATGAAACCTTTACCAAACGTTAGGTATGATCAATGACTTTATTTTGTGTAAAAATTCTGAAATGCTATGACCAGTAGCCAGTAAGTTATTAACGTTTTTTTTTATATATTATAGGGGACGAACGAATATATTATAGCTTTCGCAAGTTCTAAAGCTTTAAGTTCTTGTTTTATTCTTCCGAAAATTTGGCTTTTGTCGATAAAACCATCATCGACCAAATTATATTTCTATTGTGTCTGGTAGGTTTCACACTTGATATATTTATAATAATTCGTATATGAGAACTAGCCTAGTCAGACCTTATAGGCTTCAATTATATTATCGTAAGTTATACGAAGAAATTATACTTAATGTTGTTATAAATTAATTTTAGGACTGATCATTGAAATTGGTACCTATTTAGATCTCACTTATTTTGTCGTGGAAGTCAACAACCAAGGATTATATAATAATATTGAAATTATTGAACTTGGCTCTCATTTCATATTTATGTTTAGATGGGATATAGAAATGTTTGGTAGGTACTCATTCATAATAAGATACAAGATTCGAAATGGATGTCAGTAGAATCTGATTTAAGTTCGATTATCTCTTTTTTAATGATGTGCGCTATATATTGCAGTAATAATTATAAATACTCAATCCCAGTTAATAACGTATTAAATAAACTTCCATAAAATCCCCGGCCGTAAAAGACCGGCTGTCATTAATTTTGATTGCTGATTCTTACATTACAGGCGCTTAAAATCTACGATTACGCGCATTAAAATGTGAAATGCCTCTTAAGTAAGTGTTTCTATTAGGTACATGAAAAAAAATACTACTTTCTGATTTATTCCTTTGTATCCATCTACCTATTTGGATGCCAAATTTGAACTTTATAGGGCATCTAGCACTGGGTTGTAATTTTGATCTATAGGTCAGTCAGTGATAAAATTGAGGTTTTTAAACGTTAATGTTTGCCGCCGTGGGGTGCCGGCTTAGAATAGTACCCCCCCCCCCCCCCCCAATCTACCCATGGGTGCCGTAGAAGGCGGCTAAGGGATAACAATCAGAAGGTGGGCAGCAGCACCTTCCCAGTATACAAGTGCAATTTGAAAAATGTAATACCGACTTCCATTCTATTACTTTGGTAAAAATCAGTTATTGGAGCGTAACTCAAAAACTACTTACTGGACCGAATTTGATGAAATTAACTGAGAGATAAGTGCGTCTTTGATGCCTAAATTCAATAAATGATTTTGATTTTGACTTTGATTTTGACCACACGAGGAGCACCAGCTTTCAAACAAAATAGAATTTTGAGAATCGGTTCACCCTGTCGAAAGTTATGAGGTAACAAACATAAAAAATACAGTCGAATTGAGTACCTCCTCCTCTTGGAAGTCTGTAGAAAACGTAACGAATCGCTGTCTGTACATGGTAGCTATAATATGACAAAAAACAATGTATTATGACTTTTATAAACGAAAATAAAATGAAAATAAATGTTTGATTGAATTTTTTTCTGTATGTCTGTTTATTTGTCTATGCGTTTGTGTACGCCAATCTCAAAAACGGCTTATCCGATTTAGATGTAGTTTTCCCTAACATATTGTGGTAAACTTCACTTAACATTTTGTGTTTGTTTCATGTCAATCGGTTCATAAATAAAACATAATGAAATTTAAAGAATAACTCTCTCGCCACTACACCAAGACCAAGCGTGCGAAGCCGCTGGCGGGTCTACTAGTGTTTTATATTTCGTTTTTAAAAATTACAATGCTAACCATCATTTTCAATGGGGGAGGGAGATTATTCCATATTTTCAATATAAAGTTTTCAAGTTTTACCACGTAATCTTTTTTGTCCTCAGACCAGTCCTGATAGCTGCGTTTGTACTCCTGTTCTACATCATCACGGTATCTTTGCGGTCGACACGCAACTTCCTCGCCTCGCCTTATTTCCTGGTCACGGATGGAAAAGAGCCCACCTACATTTTCACCACGAGGTTCAAGGTTACAAATGTAAGTATTTTATCGGCTGCAATGGTAATAAGCCGTACATATTATAATACTAGTTGAACCGCCAGCGGCTTCGCTCGCTTGGTCTTGGTGTAGTGGCGAGAGAGTTATTCTTTAAATTTCAATAACTTTTTTATTTATGAACCGATTGACATGTACTACACTAAATGTTAAGTGAAGCTTACCACAACATATTAGTGAAAACCACATTTTAATCGGATAAGCCGGTTTTTTAATAAGCATGCACAAACGCACAGACAAACAGATAAACAGACAAATATTCCAATTTAAACAATCATTTTTTTCATTCCAGTTTTGTTTATAAAAATCCCAATAATATATTTCTAATAATATATCTTCCATGTACAGACCACGATCAGTTACATGTGTATATAGATTTTAGAGTATATATATATATCCTATTAATATTATAAACGTGAAAGTTTGTATGTATGGATGTATGGATGTTTGTTACTCTTTCACGCACAAACGGGGGGGCTAATGTTGATGAAATTTGGTATGGGGGTAGATGAGGCGCTGGATTAACACATAGGATACTTTTCATCATCATCATCATCATCATCCATCACCACGCGGGTGAAACCGCGGGGCGCAGCTAGTATGTAATATAAGAATCTCTTTCAACATCGAGAGGAACTCATTTATGCATAAATTTAGTTTAAATAGGTATGATATGGGTACACTAATCAATATATTAGACCCTAGTTGCAAAGCAGCCCGCTTGCTTACTGGATATATTTATGCACTAATGACTTCATCTTATACGTATATTAGTTTACTTGTAGCTATTGTATCGTAGCCATAGTAAGTTAATATAAAACTAGTACTAAGACTAGAGTATGATGGGACTGACATACTATTTTGGGTAAAAGTCCCCAATTAAAAAGGATCTCTTAACATTTCCTGACACTAGACGAGAGTATTAACCCAAAATTCAGTTTTCTCACTTAAGGCCTATTCAAAACTGGGCGTTATTCGCTACCGCGAGCGATAGAGAAATCCGAAAGGGTATGCGTTAATTTCATTGTTCACACCAAAGCGGATATCTCTACCGCTTTTCGTTGGTAACGGTTAGCGGGGCGGTGGAACTAGTTTCGCCGAACAAGAGAAAATACCGCCTCACTAGGCGGTATAAGTTTCGCTGCAGTTATGGAACTTCATACTATTTACCCATCGAGTACCGCGTGGTATTTTTCGCTACCCACAGCGGTAGCGAATAACGCTCAGGTCTGAATAGGCCTTGATATATATGTGTAAAATTAATGTAATATGAAATTTGAAAAGGACTAATTATTACAGATTCAGCGTCCATAAATATTATTCTTATAGCAACTATCACCTAATCTATTATGTGCACACTGTATATATTAAAAACGTAAACATCCGCATGACTGCAGGGAATATATTTCAGTAAACGGTATCAACATTTATATATTAGTTTTTAAGTGATGAGCGAACAGACAGACAAGTAATGTTTTATGTTCTAACACTTTTTTATTAACTAACAAAAATGTTTTTTCTATTTATCTACTATTCTACTATCTGACTATCTATATTCTATTCTACTAGCTGAGCTCCGCGGTTTCACCCGCTTGACTTGATTATGATGATGATGAATTAAAACTTTTTTAAAATTAAAAATTTGCCTATTGCATTGAAATTTATAGAAAGAAAAATTCACATCTTCGGACGGGATTCGAACCCGCGTCTTTGACTCTCCGTGTCAGACGCCATTGATCAACTAGGCCACCGAGGTTCGGGTCCAAGCTTCGAATTATAACCCTCTATCTGACTTTAACCGTCTTACGGGGACGGAGCGACATCTAATGAACAGCTTTTAACAGTACCATCCAACCGAAAGAAGCATTATTTAGAAATACTTAAACTTTCGTATTGACATCGCAACTGTTGTAATTTTTATAGTATTACTTTTTAAAGCACTAACGCCTGCTTTAGCGATCTCAAACATTGAAATTTATAGATTATTTGCCTATGTTCATGTACGATTTCAATGGTGAAAGAATTTTTCAAATCGGTCCTGTATATTCGGAGGCTATTAAAGTAAAAAACAAACAATATCGTCTTACAATATAAGTATAGATGTACAGCTTTTTGTAACATTGGTTACAGTTTTATTACGTGTATAGCTAAACATTGTACAACCTAAAAGAGTATTTGTGTCAAGTAGGTATTAGATAAATAGATAACATTTAATGGCACACCAACAAAACAAACATCAACAAATACAATAAAGAACATTTTAAGTAATGTAAATTCAAAATATAATAAACTAGCTGCTCTCCACGGTTTCACCCGCGCGGTGATGGATGATGAATCTTATATAACCTATGTTACACAGAGTGAATGTAGCTTTCCGATGGTGAAAGAATTTTTGAAATCGGTCCAATACTTTTTGAGCCAATTCGTTACAAACATATATACAAAACTTTCCTCTTTATAATTTTAGATAGATAGGTAGTAGTAACAAATCTATAGTGTACGATGGACGGTCTTATCGCTGATAAGCGTATTAAATCCTAAACTAAAGCTGGATGTGCACTTGGTCTTTTTTAACCAATTTTAAAAAGGAGGAGGTTCTATGTTTGCCGTATGTATTTTTTTGTATATGTCCATCGGTATTTTCGCCAATATCGAACCGATCTAAAATTTTAGGGTTTTATTTGGAAGAGTATACTTCCGATGAAATTTAAATAGGACCATTTAAATTTCATCAAATTCTGTCAAGTGGTTTTTGAGTTACACTCGAATATTTGAAAAGTGGTTCGCCTATCTTGATGATATCATTATTGACGCTGAATGACAATCAATCCCGTAAGAAGCAAGGCTCATTAAAGAGAGCGTTTTTTTTTCAACTCATTTGCTCATAAATTGTCTCTAGTTTCACCGCAATTAGACACATAATAACACCTGTAATCAAACTGTGACTTTTTCATTGCTATTATTCACAATTGAATTATAGAGGATTTATTTTTTGATTAAGTTGCTTTGTTCTTAAAAAATTTCGCTACAAAAAACATCGTGTTCAATAGTACAATAGTACATTATGCAACAAGTGCGCGAAGTTGTTTATTACAATCGAGACGGGCCTAAATGGAGTAGAGATTGTAATAAAAAAACGCGCACGAGTTTCATACGACGTTTTTCAACATACTTGCTTGCTTGTAAAGCTTTCACTTGCAATTTGAGCTTCAGATAATATTTCTGGTGGCGTAAATTGTTCGTTTTCATCTTCATTGCTAGAAGCTGACATTTTTCACAATAAATAGCCACAAATAGCGTAGAATTTATGTACAGAATAATAATTATCTATTAAAGTTTAACTTTCTGTTCTGCATAAAATCCAAGAGCAAAAGCAGAAAATGCAATTTTCTATTTTCCCGCGTTTGCAAAAATGCGCGCGCTGATAAAATGAGACCAAAGAGGTTTCGCATCTGAGTTTCTCTCTGAGTTGAGTTATCAAACTCTTTTTGTTAGCACGCTTCGCACTTCTCACGACGCGCGTATTAATCCTCCATAAATAAATGTTGTGTTTAATTTTGCTATGATTTTTAACTTTTTAATCTGATGCATAAATATAAATCATATAAATGAATTATTTTGCTAAAATGTTATTGTTTTGTCGAATACAGTCTTATTATTTGCAAAAAGTTTTTTTTAATTTTAAGGTTAGAACTTTTTGTTCATTTTAAAAACTTAAATTTAATTTTCGCTTTCGTGCGGGAATGAAAAGTAAAAAGCAGTGTTCGAAATACGCTGCATTTTGATTCTAATAAAACTACCGTTCAATAAGAGTCACTTTTCTAGTAGGTGTGTTGAAATAAAATTAATGTACATATTGCTTGCTCATATAATGCAACTTCGCATAACTAATTATATAATTCCATCTAGTACGTGTTTAATAAATAAAACTTTCACTCGAATATAAATTTTGTTTTCTCTTTAATAAGGAAGACTTGAAATTCCACATTTTGTACGTGGCTAAAACGCTATCCGCGAAAAGCCATAAAAAACCTCATTCTTTTAGTCTATGGCCGATCGCCATTGTTAAATGCGCGCACAGGAAAACTGATTAATTTTTCCCGCTGCTAAATAAAATGATTTTTAGTATTATTTTCTTTATAAGTGTGTTGAAAAACGTCGTATGATATATACACGAGTGTATAGACGATTACTGTCCTCGGCTCCCATGAGACCCTCACCTTACGGCTTGGGTCTCAATGACACCTCAGCGGTAATCACCAGCATTACACACTTGTACCATATTTATACTATTATCAATAATATCAAAAATAGAACCGACCCAACATTAAAAAGTATGAAATAACTTGTCGAAGTCGGTACCATGCGCATACAAAATTGTGATAATAGCTCAGACAAAATAAAAACTTTTTTATTTTGTCTGAGGATAATAGGTACATTTGAACTATGTTTAATGTATCGTGGTAAAGACTTCAACAAGTTATTTAAAACTTTTTTTAATGTTGATGTAGGTTCAATTTTTTTGCACCACTTGACGCTTGTAGAAATAAATTACCGTTTTTTTTAAGTGACACTGTACAATGTGATTAAGTGATACTATAATTTGTACGATGATTTCTAATGATGCGACGTGACCTTTGCGTCTTGCCAAATTTCAAAATTCTAGATCGTACCTGGCAAAAATCTGCAGCATTCTGCCCGTATTATTTACTTAGAAACTTGATTCTTGACCGAAAGGACAGTACACTTCGCTTGTAGTTTCAGCTTTGTAGCCCCCCCGTTTTATTACTTTTCTGTGCCTAAATGTTCCTGATAAAATCTTGACAGACAAACAGACAGATAACGACGTTATCCCATAAAGGTTTCCATTTTCTTTTCAGGAGTTTTTGAAAATAAATAAAATAATTAATCAAAGAAGTCCGCATATAAAATAGTATACTGCTTTAAATGTGTTTACATAATCCATTTCATTTTTGATGTACATACTACCTGCGGCACTGTTATTCTTACCATCTTACCTGAGATATGAAGTTGCTAAATCTCATATGCCTGTAATTGCACCGGGACATACCCCTCAAACCGGAACACATTACTGCTTCGTGGTAGAAATTGTTATGATGGCAGTACTTCCCTAGACGAACTCGTAAAGAGTTTTACTGCTTTTAAACGTATTGCCATCATTAATATTATATTAACCTTCGAAACGATCAAAACATTAACTGCCTTGAAATGTTATGGGGTTTACACGATACTAGCTGCGCCCCGCGGTTACACCCGCCTGGTGATGGATGATGATGATGATGAATCGAATACAGCATACGTTACTCAGACATAATGTAGCTCTATACTCGTGAAAGAATTGTTTGAATCGGTTGAGTAGTTTTTTACATGTATCGATTACAAACAATCATACATCTTTCCTGTATATTATTAGAGTAGATCAGGAAGGTACGAATTATGTGGCCTGGTTTGTACTGGCATTGCATATTTCAAAATGATAAAGTATTTATTGTGACTTATACATATGGTAACGTGGGCTTCTTTGTAGATATTAAAGTATTTTTTAAGCTATGAAGTACATCGCTTTGCTCAATAAATGTCAATAGTTTCCACAGCGTACGCGATTTATGGACTTTTTTGGTATTTTTTTCTACACCTTGGGTTACATTATCGCAGTTTTCATACGGATTTCTAACTTTTTGAAAATTTTGTATAGTCTATGTTCATCAGGTATAATGTAAGATTATAATGGTGAATGAATTTATAAACAAATATTTTTTCCTCTTTATAATATTAGTGAAGAAGTGTAGATGTAGATTAATAAAAGACACCTTGCACGATCTCCATACGTTTATTGAATGAAGCATATAACTACACACTAGAAGCACAACATAAACTACTCTTTTATTTGTACTAAACCAGCGGTGCCCACACTTTTTCTTAAGGAGATCGACCTAGCAAAAATGTTTTCAAATATTTGGCAGGTTATTCGGTTATAAAACCGTATTTATACGGTTATATAACCGAATAAATACGGTTTACCAACGAAACTAAACTAAACCAACGAAATAAAAAAAAATGGAAGAAAAATAATTGTATTAGTAAAACTACATCGGGTGCAAAGTGTCAATACTGCTACGAATAGACTTATTATTATTCGTAGCAATACTGTATTAAATTTTTAATCATCCAATAAATATAAATATTAGTGATACAATATTAATGAAAAATTATCATGATTCCGATGTGGAAGCGTGACATTGGTGGTCTTCCCCAAACGTTCGTAGTTAGGATATTATCAGTTATTTGCAGTGATATTTGCTTTATTAACAGATATTTAATTACAGGTAGATACTTCACTCATTTCATATCTCTTTCTCATTATTATATTTACTTCATGTTTCTGGACGGTGCTTTTTTCATTAGTAAAAAGCTTCGGTTGGTCTATCTTCTGATCACCTTACCTATCACTGGCGATCGACCTTAAAACCTCTCGCGATCGACCGTCGACCTCTATACTATATAGCAGCTTCGACGTAGCGGCTTACCTAACTATAACTTATGCCAAAGGTACTCGTACATTTCACACTTCAGCTTTATTTATGAACGCTCCAAAAATATATAAAATGAACCCCTATTTCTCATGGTCACGCTTTATCTTGAGAACGGATGGAACAATCTCGCTTATTGTTTATTTTGTGTGTTAATTATTTTCCGAAGAAGGCTGATGAAAGAACAAACTTAGAAAAGATGGTTATGGCGAGGCCAAATGCCCCGAGCCTACTACGCGAACGAAGTCGCGTACACAGATTAGGAAGTGTATGTATAAATAGTCGCGGACAGTCGCTAGTAGAATATACAAATCAATGAAGTATCTGTTTGAATGTCAAAACAACAACTTTTACTATAAATGCTTAAACAAGTATATAATGTTACTTATTAGTTCATCAGTCGAACGACCCAGACTCAATTATATTGACAATTAACACGTGAGGGCTTATGAAAAAATATCTGTCCGTCTCTTCGTTTCAGCTAATCTCCGAAAATGCGCAACCTATTTTAACGGGCCTTTTACTCCTAGTTAGCTGATGTTACGATAAAGCTGATAAAGAGTAACTTAGGCTACTCTTATTTTAGGCCTTGGCAATAAAAATATCCTTCATCAATTCAACTAGCTATACGCCCCGCGGTTACACCAGCCTGGTGATGAATGATGATAATGAAAAGTAGCATATTTGTTAATACAGCGCCAAATTTCTTCAAAATTAGTCTAGGTTCTTAGCCGCAGAGCAATGTATAATGCGACATTAAAAAAACTTTCACCTTCATGACCAGTGATCGATTCTAAACCATCCAGTTCCATATTTTGCACTAAAAATAATAATGGCTTATACTAGGTCTGTTACATCCATACGGAAACATGTGCACTAAGTAATATAAACAAAATATATGTAGATGTACTAGCTGTGGAACAGACAGAGAAAAAACAATTAAATTTGTTTTTTATTATAAGTAGGTATCTAGTACTTACCGTGTATACTTTCATTGTTTTGACATCACAAACTGACACTTCGATGTTATTTATTAGTACAGACTAGCTGACCCGCCAGCGGATTCATTCGTTTAATTTTAAAAATCCTTTCTTAAAAGTCATCATCGTTATCTCAGCTGTAGGGCGTTTACAGCTAAACATATGCCTCCTCCACAAATTTCCAAAGGGACCGGTCGTAAGTGGCCTGCATCAAACGTCATCTTGTCGGTGGACGACCTACGCTACGCTTGCCGGTCCGTGGTCTCCACTCCAGAACCTTGGGCCCCATCGCCATTTGCTGCCCAATCTTCTGGGCTATAGTTGGTGACGTACGTCTACGGATCTTTCCATGTCTGATTCGATCACGTAGAGAAACCCCGAGCATAGCCCTCTCCATAGTTCGTTGTGCGACTTTGAGCTTACTTATGAGGCCCATAGTAAGAGAACACGTTTTCCGTCATCACTGGTAAACCTGGTCAAAAGCTTTTGTATTGATGTACTGGGGTATTTTGAACGAGAAGAGTTCGCGAAGTTTCGCGAATCCTTAGGGATGTTTATAATAAAAAGGACAAGTTTGTTTTGTAGCCCCAGTGATTTCGGCGCTGCGTTCGTAAAGCAGTCACTCAGTCAGAAGAAGAAATTATATATACTCGTAGGTACTAGATGCTCTCGTGAATCCGATTCATCTTGAAAATACATTCGTCCCGGCCCGTTTGGCCGGCAGGATAACATTTAGATGACTCGCTCATAAGGGGTATTTTTAACACAATTCAATGTATCGTTTAACTGTATCAAAGTTTTAATAGAGTACAGGCAACATGAGTTATGGGAATCTGGCTATAAAGGAAAATTGCGTTTTAGACACTGTACAACTTAGGTAAACTGAGTTTAAAGTATTTTGCCATTTAGGCATTTTGCGTCTTAGGTGTTTCAAACCTTAGGCAATTTGAGGTTGATGCTTTTAACTTCAATTGATTGAAGCTTTTAAATTCAAATCCTCAGACAAAATAAAAAAGTTAAGACAGAATATTGTGAACAGAGAAGTGAGGCCGGGTGAAAATACGCCTCGGCGTGTCCATACATATTTACATACAAAACCTACTACAAAACTACGCCTTGGCGCGTCAGTCGAACTATCGCGGCGCGTGGAAGCAACACGTAAAGTTTTAATTAACATTTAATTTAAATTTATTAATTATTGATATTTTTTTAATAACTCTAATATAATTTGAATTACCATGACAGTACCGAGTCACGCACGTGTAGTTTAGAAAACCGGCCTCACTTCTCTGTTCACAACATTCTGTCTTGACTTTTTTATTTTGTCTGAGTTCAAATCAGGCATATTAATTTTTAAACATTCGTGTTAGGCATTTTGCTACAAAGGCTAAAAGCGTTTAAGATGACTCGCTCATAAGGGAGTAATTTATGAATTCCATTAAAAACAATGTAACTAATAATCAAATTTTTACACTTTGTATTATATAAACAACATTTCAATGTTTTGATCGTTTGGCTGGTTAATATAATATTAATCATGGCAATATTTATACACTCATTTGCAAAAAAACGGGCACTATAGATTTTTTCTTTATGCGCTCCACGCTTTCACCTGCGTGGTGATGGATGATGATGAATCAAAATTTCATCAGGGCTAATATAGGATTCCAAAGAGAAAAGAATTTTTCAAATATCTAAATTTTAAATCTTTGCTCTTTATAATATTAGTGTAGACTGTAGATAAGTGTAGACCTTGATCTCATAGTACGATATCCTGAGTTTGTAGTTTTGTAGTGGTAGGACTTTTGCAGAGCCTGGGGAAGTACCTTTGTCAGTTGTTCAGTCGTGAAGCAGTAGTGTGCAAGCATTACTTATTTTAATGCAAGCAAGTAACGAGTATATAATGCAAGTTCTTAATAATTAATTATTATAATACGTAATTTTAATGAATTATGTTATTAATTAAAGTTAAAGCAAGGAATCTTAGTAGCTGTAACACAGGGAATCCTAGTACAGCTGCTAACGACCCACGATAACCGCTATATTATATATAGCGGTAACCTGGACAATATTACACGTAGTTTATTACTTAATTTTAGTAAAGTGTTTTTTATTGAATATTATTAATAAGGCTCATCAATGTACTAAATATGTAATGAAATATGAATGGAATAAATATAATTATTACTGTGTTTCGTTGAAGGACAATGTTTCCAGGGAATTTACAGGGCAAGATATTTAACATCTTATATCACGGGGTGACGAGCGCAGTGCATTATGGGTTTTGAACTCTTTTACTTTAAAATCCTGAACAGTACTCAACTGTTATGGGCAAACGTGACGCTTAACATAAGGCGAGCGGCTTACTTAGTTCGTCAGCGATTGACATAAAACAACTATTTACTTATCTTAATGCCCTAGGTTATCCCTTCAGACGAAATAAAAAAGTCAAGACAGAATATTGTGAACAGAGAAGTGAGGAGAGTAAACTACGCCTCGCCGTGTCCATACATAATTACACAACACGTGCAACGAAACTACGCCTTGACTCGTCAGTCGAACTATCGCGGCGCGTCGAAGCAACACGGAAAGTTTGAATTATTAATTTTAACTAAATTTGAATTATTCTTGCAGCACCGATGTACTCTCTACACATTTAGAAAACCGGCTTAAATTAACTTCTCTGTTCACAACATTCTGTCTTGACTTTTTATTTTGTTTGAGGCTATCCCTAGGTTGTCTTAAAATATGTAAACATCTAAAGCGGCATCGTATTTGATCGTATATATATAGGAGTCGAATATTTACACGGATATTAAGTACTGAGGCATAACAAGTCATTGTTAAGCTATTGTTCTTGAATTTCAAGGTTTATAAAAATCTTGAATCGATAAATGTTCGTAATGCATTGATTAAAAGGGTAATAAAATAATAACATTATAACAGTAATATATTATGTACGTTTATAACTTTCATTCAAGAATAAAAACCCCACTGTAATATTATATAAATATATATATCTCGTCTCACTTATTATAATTATTAATTATTTATGTATAATTTATAATATTATAAATGTGAAAGTTTAGATGGATGGATGGATATGGATGTTTGTTGCTCAATCACGGCAGAACGGCTGAACGGATCTGATTGAAATTTGGCACAGAGATAGATTATATTCTGGAATAGCATACAGGCTTCTTTTCATCATCATCGTCAACAACATCTATCACCGCGCGGGTGAAAAAGCCTCATACATCGGTCATACACCATCATTCTAATATTGTCTCATACACTAATCTCATACAGACATGAAGCATACAGAAAAAAAAGGCGCTATTGTCATGAATTTGCTCCAAAAGCAACACGCCATCGGACATCACGACGGAAATTTCATAGAGATCATATTGACGTCTCACTACTACTATGTGGGACCAGCTGCCACTTGAGGTGTTTCCGAACAGATACGACTTGGGAGACTTCAAGAGAGCCTATTCCTTCCTCAAAGGCCGGCAACGCATCCTCGAGACCTCTTGTATTGTGGATGTCCATGGGCTACGGTGATTACTTATCATCAGGTGATCCGCTTGCTCGTTTACCAACCTATCCCGTAAAAAAACTAAACCGTAGTCTACATCCCCTGATTAACTCAGTTAACAACCGTGAAAGTTTAAAACAGTGTTCCGTCCAAAAATATTACTCTGTTCCTCCATAACTGGACAAATTGAAACATTTGTCCAGTTATGGAGGAACAGAGTTTTATAGAACATACATATTTGAATACTAACTATTAATTTATTTTACTTTTAACTAAATAACTGTTTTTTTACATAGCTTCTGAGTTTTTATTGTCTCTCAGTAGGTATGAAAAGTAGTAATAAATAATAATAAAAGTATTGTACATAAAACAACCGTGGATACATTTTATATACAATAATCAATACTGTTGTACAATGGGCGGTCTTATCGCTTATAAGCGATCTCTTCCAGACAACCTTTGGATGGAGAGAAATTATGATACACGAAAGACGACAATGTATTTGAAAAACAACGTCAAAAGTAAACCTAAATAATATTAAAATTACATAAACTACACAAACATAACTTAATATAAATAAATAAATAAATATTTATAACAAATAAATAAATATATACTAAACTGATCTGAAGTACGAAACAAGAAAATAATTCAGACTGAAACGAAAATCGTTAAGGTAGACCCGTGTGTGTGTCTAGAATAGATGACCTTATTATGGTAGGATAAGGATGGCAATAGATTTAGCTATATATATATATATATATATATATATATATATATATATATATATATATATATATATTTACCACAATTACCTGTTACGAGTAAAAGAGTCGACCGTTGTCCAGTACCTCGGGCACGATGTAAAATTGCCCAGAAACATTTTGATGTTGCAGCACCCTATTTGTATAATAAAATAAACAGTAAATTTAAAACTAAACAAAGAACCAACAACGAATTTAAAAAAAAAAATACTCACCTGGCTCAAGAACCTTGACTATGAGGATGTCGAGTACATGGTAGACACCTAGTGTGTATGATAAATGAAATAAAACACTGTAGTTATTAATCCTCGACACACACACCTCCACATACAATACCTCACACACATATTCACACACAAACACACACACTCACACACACAACACACCTACACACACAAACACACCTACACACACACACACACACACACACAAATAAGTACACTCTTGCACTTTTATTTAAGTCCGTATGGTAGATAAAACAGTTTGGTTAAGGCATATTTTTTTGTAACTTTCTTTAAAGTATTTAATATATATATATTGTAGACATGTAAGCTGAACTAAATATTGGGAGAAGACCCTGGTTCCTGAAACACAGTAACCACTAGTTCGGGAACCAGTGGCTTTCACATTTTTAATTGTAACAAACTCTACAACAAATTTGATTGATTGATTGAAAAAAATAATATATATATATATATATATATACCTCTGATTAATATTCATACGTACACGAGCTATGGAGAGGGCCAAGCTCAGGGTTTCTCTACGTGATTGAATTAGAAATGAGGAGATGCCGTAGAAGAACGAAAGTTACAGACAAAGCCCAGAAGATTAGCGAGATAAAGTGGTGGCAGTTAGGGCACATAACACGCAGAACAGATGGCGGATGGGGTCAGGCCTCCTTATAAACATAATACACTCGAGAGCAATGAATCCGGGTCACTTAAAGAACGTTAAAAATCTCGGAAACTAAAAATGATAGGTTAATGCAATAAATTGTATTTAATAGACAATGTAATACTCCTTAAATGAAAGTAAAAAAAATATGAGTCACCATACATTTTATTAACACAAAATTACATAAAGAAAAAAACTGCTGATCTCTCCTTAAAACAAAAATAGGAAACATGAAATTTTTGAACTTTATTACGATTTTCTTGAATTTTAATACTTCGTATTGCCTCCTCGTGCTTCCATTACTGCGTTTACGCGGTTTGGCATGCTGTACACCAAGTTCCTTATACGATTTTGGGGAATATTCTCCCATTCCTCTGTGAGAGCAATTTTGAGCTCACGAAGCGTGATTGGGGGAGGGTTTCGTTGTTTTACGCATCTGCCTAGCTCGTCCCAAGCATGCTCGATCGGGTTGATATCCGGGCTGCGCGCTGGCCACTCCATACGAGTAATGTTCATCTCTTGAAGGTAGTCATTCACAATCCTACCTGTATGAGGTCGGGCATTGTCATGCATAAATATAGCATCCTCACCTAAATTGACCATAAATGGACCAACGTGATCATTGAGGATTTCTTCCACATATCTTTCGCTAGTTAAAGAGCCGTTTTCTATGATCACCAGCTCTGTGCGACTTTCAGAAGAAATTCCGGCCCACACAAGTACAGACCCACCACCGTAGGCTACTTTTTCTTCGATGCATGCTTGCTTGAATCTTTCCCCTGGTCTTCGATACACTCTGTGTCTTCCATCGTGCTTGTAGAGCATAAATTTTGATTCGTCGGAGAACATAACTTTTGACCAATCTTCAATACTCCAATTTACGTGGCTCTGGGCATATCTTAGTCTTGAAATACGATGCCCACGCTCCAGTTTAGGGCCGTTTGCAGGTCTAAGGGGTTTTAAGTTAGATTCAGCAAGCCGACGTCTTACTGTCCATGCACTTGGGTTACTTCCTCCGAGGCGTCGAAACTGATTTGTGAGTCCAGTTCCTGTGAGAAAGCGATTTCGAAGCATGGTGTTCACCAAGTATCGGTCTTCTCGTGCTGTGGTACACCTGGTTCTGCCCGTTCCTGGTCTGCGTAGGTTAGAACCAGTTTCTTCGTAACGTCGGAGAACTCTTTGTACTGTTGACAGCGACACACCGACAGTCCTGGCTGTATCGCGCTGACTCCGGCCGGTTTCCAGCATTGTAAGTATTCTGGTGCATTCTTCAGGCGTAAGCGACATAATTTCGGCTTGAATAATGAATATAGAGCACTATCAACATGGTTTATGTACCCACATAAATGACAGATTACAAACAAAAGCAAAACCAAATGCTGTAATTTCGTAGTTCCATCTTCGAAAGTGGCCCTTTTTCAAATTTGATTGTTTTATGATATAACTTTACAATAACTAAGAAGTTTTAATACCTTCATTTAAGGAGTATTACATTGTCTATTAAATACAATTTATTGCATTAACCTAGCATTTTTAATTTCCGAGATTTTTAAGATTCTTTAAGTGACCCGGATTCATTGCTCTCGAGTGTAGTATCAATATTAACTTCCACAAACCAATAATCTATTGGCTAGGACAAATTATAGCGTCATTCTCTCATATAAAATTTGTAGGTATACTCATTCATCACATTCAAGAAGCAACTGTTCTACTTAAACTACCCAAGATTACCTACTTATCGCAGAATACCTTATCGCAGGGGCGGAAGTCTTGACATAAGATTATTAAGACAATAAATAACCGGAAGAATATCGGCATGTTCAAGAAGTGCATTTATGTTTAGATATTGATCGGGCGATATGAAAACAGATTGTCGAAATGTTCCATACTTACTATGATATTATAATTGCATTTGTACATACATAGAGTCGCCGCTACAGGAAGGTAAACAGGACAAAGGTCGAGGCAATGGTGGGCCACCCGCTAGGAAGGAAGCAGGTAATTGTGGCGTCCCTACTGATTTGCTGACCATTACGGAGATTAGGTCTAAGGTCATATTTACCGGTCCCTTCCCCCACGCTGTGGCCACTACAATTTAATCATGATTACAATACAATTTCATAATGATAAACATATTTTTCCGTGCATGAATGAACTGATTATTTGAATAGCTACCTTGTTATTTTTAGACATTTCTACAAATTTCGTCTGAAATTGTGTCCACCAATTGTGGATGTTCAAAAGTGTACACACAGACCCGTTATAGACAATGGTTACCTTGTTGATGATAGGGTACTTCAAAAGGCCTTCCTGGTTCTTATTTATGTTATCATTCAATTGTATGTTCAAGAAATCCCTTTGAATTTATGTACAACTGGTGTTGTTTCTCCGTTATCTCGTTCCGGGCAATAAAAGTGATCTCGTCAAATCCTTAGGTAAATCAGTGGCATAGAGTGCGCACGAGGGCCAGGAGCGGCGACGTCAGAGCGCGGGAGGCGGCGATAATGTAATTAGGGCTCGCGCGGTAGGTAGTGCGGCGGGCGCGCATTCGTGGGTCAGTCAGCAGCCATGCGCGGCAGCACCGCCGGCCTCGCAGACACGCTCGCGGGCGGTTCGCGCGCCTACTCCGCTCTTCTAGAGTGCGCTGACGCTATCTTCGCTTCCACCGTGGTTGCACCAGCTGTCGTCACTTACTGGAAGTCCACCTGGACGCTCATGGACCTGTACGTTCTACCCGATGATGAAATCGGCAGTGCCACGCTTTGCGCAGTATTTGGCCTCTGCTGCAATCTGCTGCTATGCGTGTTCCAAACGCAATTCGCCAAGGTGCTGAGCCCCGATCGGGGCCGTCTTACGTACTGCGTAGCGTCGCGTCTATATACTTGTGTTGCTGGGGTAGCGTGCGTGGGTGGGTGGCGTGGAGTGTGGAATCTGTTAAACGAGTGCACGGGAGACAGTGCGCGGACGTTGCTGTCGACGACGGCAGCCGCCATGCTGTCGCTGGCGGCGCTGCGTGGTGCGAGGAACATCTGCGCGGCACCATTCGCTGTCACCGTCGACACACCTCAGGATTACTTCGACGTGCTTACGATGTTCAGGACGGTTAGTAACCGTTCATTACATTACATTCCAAAGCGTCGGAGATTGACTGCGTATTTCGAATGAGGTCTTTTATGGAATAAGCTTACAAACGCTAGAACTCTGTTCTCAATATTTCAGTAATATTTGCGTCGTAAATGCTATAAAATTAGCGTACTTTATTGTGGACCTTGCTAAACCGGTTGAACAGAGTCGAGAATAAGTGATTTAGCATACAAGATGCTTAATCACTTATTCTCGACTCTGTTCAAAAGTAAAATCATTTCTACTGTTCCCCTGTCTTCTGTGTTCATCGTTGAAACCGAACTTATTCCGATTTCTTTTCCATTACATCTTATAATTTACTTTAGCCTGGACCCATAGTTTTGGCATAATTATGACTTCGTGGTCCGATGCTGGACGTTTCTATCCACTTCATGAGTATCCAGTAGATGTAGCACGGATGAGTTTTGAAAAAGTATTCCTATTAATTAAGTAGTAGCATGTTCTACTGCAAACGTACGCCATTGAAATACCCCCTGCAAAAATGCACCTTCTTGCTTCTTCGTTATGTATGCAACTATGAGTTATCTGTGCCTCAGTTGTAGTAGATAAATAATAGGTAGTGCCGAGTTCAATTGTTTTATATTCGTGATACCAGTTATGATATTTTTGCTCATTATGGAGCACAGAGCGGCGGACTTTGGTCTCTAAAATAGGTCAAGACCTTACTCTGCCCAGTGTAGTGTAATTACAGCCATGCTAGCCATGGAAAGCTGTTGTCGAATTTTGTGAGACCATCATGGTCCAAAAGGAAACAGCAGAGCGAGATCGAGAACGAGCTGAGCCCGCAAGAAGACGGCGACGCCGAGACGGTGGTGCGGAACGCTCTACCATGTCGATCCTGTACGGTCGACATGCCAGAGCGTTCCGCACTACCCGAGCCAGGGTTTTTAAAGAATAGGGTTACGGTAACCTCTGGCTGTCGTAAGAGCCGACTAAAAAGGGACCCTAAGAGCTCGGGTATAGTTGGGGGTGGGGCCTTAACTATCTCATCAACGAGCTCGAGGAAGACGGTGTCATAATGTGGCAATTGACACCATGCCATCTTTAGAAGAAGGAGATGCGAAATGCTCTCAGTGATTTTGATACAATACCGTTTGGCTCTCATGTCGAGCCAAACGGTAATAAGTCTTCGTTCCAGTGCGTTCCTATGGAGATGGCCACCGCGGGGGTTTTAGTGGAAAGTCCCACATAACCCGGGCGCTCCCCATGGTGCCCGGGTATCTGATAAGATTTCCCCCTCGTAAACAAAAAAAAGGTAGGTAGGTAGGTACATAATGAGCTTAGCTTTATTTGATTTCCAACGCAACGAGGTACTTCGCCCATGGCCTTGTATAATAATAGTTAAGAGCTAATGAGCGTTTGAATTTTAAAAGTTATGTCTACTTTCATCTTAATTTAATTTATTGAATTAGTTTAATTTAAAAAAAGCCTTTAAATACTTACATATAATACAGACAACTCTAACTAGCTGACCCGCCAGCGGCTTTGCTCGCTTGGTCTTGGTGTAGCAGTGGAAGTGATGTTTTGTAATCTCGGGGTCCTGGATTTGATTCTCAGGTTGGGCAGTTATTGAGAATTTCTGACAAAGAAATTCTCAATAGCAATCCGGAGTCTGGAACAGTGCCCCGTAGATGGCAACAGACTCGCCCCCTATTACATGAGACTAAAACTTTATCCGGCAGGTGTTTAAAACACCGCTGCTTGAATATTCAGATTTTAATAATATTGAATTCGATTCGTTATGCGTGCCCTTCGATGTGATTATAGGTGACGAGAAAAATAACATGCATCGCATTATTTTCGTTAAAGTTTATTTTTACCATGTTTTGAGTGAATTGCACCAGAAATATTTTTTCCATGTGATATTAATTTCTGCAGAAAGAATTACCTTACTGCACACCTTATATGGGTATTTGTAAAAATTAAAAAATGACGTGTTTCATTCTTAATAATTACGGTTTTTAGCCATACCATAGAGTTAATGCGCGCCGACCAGTCAATCGAGACCCCAGTTGTATATGAGACCGTGTAGCATAGAGAGATCAAGCTGCCATATTGGATTTAAGTGACGGATCAAGAGAAAGTTTATTAATTGTTGGGAGCTCCGGGCTTTATTTCTATTTGGTATATAGATACCAAAATTCATCGAAATCTGTGCGGTAGTTTTTGTTATGCGTAAACATACAAACAGCCGGTTTTTTTTTTCAAAAACTTTATACCGTCATTTTTTCATTTATTTTCTAAGTACCTACAGACTTTTTGGCCTCTACTCCATTATTATAAGTATAGATAATATATTATTAATGAATATCTAAATTGTGCTCTTCAGTATGTCAGTTTATTTAAGGTACAAAAAAAGTCAAAGAAAAAAATAGTCTAAGTTTCATAGTATGTATTCAAGTAAATACCTACAATGTTTACACAAGGTCAACAAACGTAGTCTGTACAAGTTTTAAGCCACCTTTTCTCGCCTCTCGAACTTTTCGCCTGGGCCTTATTCGCTATGTAATTTATAGAAGGTAATCAGAGCCTTCACCCCTGTTCTAGTAATTTAAACAGACGTTAGTACCTTGTGGTACTACCAGGGGGCCTGCTCCCACCTTTTACGAAATAAGGAGCGTTTTGTAATGACCTTAGAATAATCATACTTACTGTCGTACTCCCACCGACACAAAACGGTCGAAAATATGTACTTCAATACTATTTACGGAGTGTTCTTTTTAGCCGAAATGTTTTAGCCAATAGGTACATAATAATGCCCAACCCGAATAGAACACTAACGCAGTTGCAAAGTACGCGAATTGAGTGCAGTATTTGATACTCGTAATACGTCATCAAAACGTCTGTCGTAAGCCATTATTATTTTAAGCTATATTTACGTGGTGGTACCAAATTTAATGGTAAGGTTTAAATAGGACTACTTTAAGAGGTGGGAGTAGAGCCCCAGGACTTACTTCGCCGAAACGCTGACTAAAATTGTTTTTTATTCCTTTCGTTTTGAGCTTACATAGTTTTGAAATTCAGCCAGTGATGGTTTATTATCAATTAAAAATATAAGGGGTATTTTGCATTTATATACAGATTCTAATTAAAGAACGTGTCAATCAAAATATTGTTTTTTTTTTGTAATATCCCCAAACTACAGAAGCGAATTCAAACATTATAATATTAAAATGACTACATACTTAACTCTACAATCGATTAAGGTTACTTCCTAATATTAAAGTGCCACCTAATCCTTAAGGACTATAACGGCCCGAGTACGGAAGTACTATTATTAATTCTGGCCCCAGGAGCCCTACTCCCACCTCCTAAAGTAGTCATGTTTCAACCTTACCATTAAATTAGGTACCACCACGTCAATTTAGCAACCTTAAAATAATAATGGATTACGACAGAGGTTTTGATGACGTAGTATGAAATATTTCACTCAATTGGCGTACTTTGACGTGACTTTTGACGCTAAGTTTCACTGTTCCAGTGTCAAATTTTTGAAGTTCCGTACTCCAATTTCTTAAAGTAGTCATATTGCAACCTTACCATTAAATTTGGTTGACAGTTTTGTGTCGGTGGGAGTACGATAGTAAGTATGATTATTCTAAGCTTATTACAAAACGCTCTTGATTTTTGATAGTTTCGTAAAAGGTGGGAGTAGGCCCCCAGGTCTTATTCATAAAAAAATAGTAATAGTTTTTAATACTTTCTTAAAATTCTACTTGAGTACATATTATTAGTCATAGAGTATTAAATTGTATGTGGTCTTATGTGTCCTTACATACACCAACCTATTTGACACAGTGGTGATACTTCTACTACTGATCCTTACAAGGAAAAATCGTATTGAACAATTGTTTGTACAGCGTAAAAGAATATCTGTATGAATATTTATTGTGACATAATTATAAGTAAGTTAAGTATATAATATAGAAATAAACATGAATGTTTGTACTCCTGCTTGCAGGTTGAATACATTGACGTCAATTATTCATAAGATCTGAAACTGTATTATGTGTATTCTGACAGATTATTATTTGCTTGATTGATTGATAATTATAATAATCTGAATTTCGGAAATTGCTCCAACTATTTTCATGGAATTGAGTGTACAGGGGGATAAGGGGCGATAAATAGATCTAGGGTAGGTTTCATTTTTAACCGTCTTCAAAAAAGTTTAGTTTCTTATGTCCTTAGTTTATACAGTACATCATAATATTGTTAATTTAAATTTAAAATTATTTTGTTTGGTTTTTTTGTTTGAAAGCTGGTGCTTCCCGTGTTGGTCCCATTTAAATTTCATTAAACTCGGTCCAGAAGTTTTTGAGTTACACTACAATAACTGATTTTTACCAAAGTAATAGAATGAAAGTCGGTATTAAATTTTTCAAATTGTACTTGTTATAATTATAAGTATAAATTTGGTACCTACCTACTTTGTAAACGAAACTTAAAATAGTTAAATAATAAATCACTGCAAATAATAAAACTGTAGAGGTCGAGTTTCTGTACAATGAAAAAAATGTTAAAAACCGAGTCAGGAGGATGTTAGGAGTGAAGTCAAACTAATTTAATATTTTTTTCTATTTTTTTTGTTTCTCTGTTTGTCTGTCTGTTTGTACGGGCTAATCTTCGAAACGACTGGACCGATTTAAAATAAATTTTGTATGGTAGCTTATATCCCTGGTCAACATAGAGGATAGTTTTGATCCCGGTAAGTTAAAGAGTTCCCGTGGGATAATTAAAAACCTGTAATTAACCGTACCGTAACCCGCGAGACCACGCGAGCGAAACCGCTGGCGGGTGAGCTGGTTTATAAATAAATGAATGAATAACCCGACTGTGAACAAAACTAATATACTTAGGTAACCAAGTAATGCAAATGTAATGGATCTATACATATTGTAAAAATGTAACGGATAATGTGAAAAAATACTATTACGACATTTATGAACAAAAATTGTTAGACTTTGTGTCTGTTTTTATGTTAGTCTGTGCGTGTGTGCAAGGTAATCTCAGAAACGGCTTATCCGATTTAGATGTGGTTCACTTATATATTGTGGTAACGCTTCACTTAATATTGAGTGTTTGTTTCATGTCAATTGGTTCGGAAATAAAAAAAAGTTATTAAAATGTAAAGAATAATACTCGCCACTACATCAAGACCAAGCGAGCGAAGCCGCTGGCGGGTCTACTAGTACTATAATATGGATATAATAATAGGCAATGAAAAGCTTGGAGCCTAAACTGAATTTCACATGTCTAAATCGAGAATCTATCTATCATCAGAATCTATCTATCATCAGAATCTATCTATTCCATTCATTTGGCTCCATTCAAGTTTTCTTTTTTATCGATATATCTGTTTTTGTCATTATTTACGGGTTGTTCCGTACTCATCCTACTAGATATATTTATCTCAACTAATTCTTAAAAATATTCTCAACTCATCCGACAGCATTATTTTAATTGATTATTTTTTCGCTAAACTGAAATGAACTTATTCCTAACGCGTCCCACGTTCATTTTAATGCAAGAAGTGATAGAAAAGTACAGATTACAAAGATAAATTTATCTATATATATAAAAGAAGATGTCCTGACTGACTGATTGACTGACAGACAACGCACAGCATAAACCACTGGGGCCTTACTATCAGCTTCGTAAAAACCATGCAAGTTTCGTGCAGTTCTTAAACCTGACATAAACGGTTTTGAATGAAATCATACCATGAAGCTCATTTAGGTGAACTGTTAAATATTGTTTTCTTAAAGGTGAACTGATAATATTGTCTCTGGCATTCTAACAATTAACTATAACCAACATTGTAGACGCCTAGACGTTTGTAAGCTGATAAACTGACTGGATTTAGAGCGACATGTTAACGAGATTCCATAAAAAAAAACAGGTGAACGGTTTTTCTGCGGTTCTTGAATAGTAGGCCTGGGCAGGCCTGCTTTAAAGTTGTCATGGTACGAATAAAACGGGCAGTTGTCTAGAAGTCCTGCTTTAAGGGCTCATAGTAAGGCCCCAGATCGTAGAGACTTGAAATGTGGAGGGTGTATTGTCCTTGATGCGTAGAGGTGTACTAAGAATGGGTTATCCGAAATTCTACCCCTAAGGGGATCAAAAGGGGTGAAAACGTTTGTATGAAACTCCTTTGTTTTGAAATTATGGTTGTGAAAGTTTGTTTTTGGATAGGTCATTCAAAATAAAACAATGTTGGTCTAATTTTTTTTAGATTGCGGTGATTTAAGAGGGTATGAAATGGAGGGGTGAAAGTTTGCACGGAAAGTTTTTTGTTTTGGAACATACAGTGGTGAATTTTTGCATTTAGGCAGTTTAAAATGGTGATCAATATTTATTGACAGGCATGACTTAAAGGGTTTTTTTTTTTTTATTAATCTACGCTCCACAGACTCCAGGGTCCGTGCCTTTTATAACTTACAGATTTTTGACTACTTACTTATAAATTGATAACATACAACAAAATACATACATGAGGAACATATAATTTTTTTTTTTTTTTTTTTTTTTTTTTTTACTCATACATCATACATATAACATAATACACTTAAAGTTATTGATACATTTTATTCTGAGTTGGTGCAAGCATTCACAGCAGACCAGTGCCCGCAAACAGCACCCGTTCACGAGTTGACGCATGTGTCAGCCATCGCCTTCCTCAACCATTTCTGAGGGAAGATGGCGACCCGCCACACACGCCACCGCTTGCCAACACATTTCCGTGAGCATGTCTGCTCTGGATGCCCGCACCATCTCTTTGTCAGTTATAATTTCTTAACGCTAGCTTACATACAATTCGAAAAACTACATATATTAAAGCAAATGGATTATAGTACATTTATTGTGAGCCCACGTTGCCCACTTTGCGCTGAAGCAGGGCCTCCATCACCACGCTGTTTCGATCCCTGATTGCCATCTTCAGGTTATAGCCGTAGATGGTTTGCTCGCTCGCAACCGTCGCTTGCCTCACAAACCGTCCGATGGCATCATCCTCGTCGTCGGCGTAGTAGACAAAGGTCCTAGTGTGCCGGGAAACCGCAACGACTGCGTGCGGGACGCTCTCGTGCAGCTTCATTTTGCCTTTAGTTTTAATCACCGCGACTGACTCGTACGTCAGTCCCTGCGCCTCGTGAATGGTAAGGGTGCGTGATCCTTTCTCCTTTTCCTCCTGAGTGTGGACCAGGAAGAGGGTGTTTGGAAGGGATTTGGGGATTTTCGCTCCCGTGTAGCTCTCGAGGCGCAGGGACCTTATACTGGGAGCCGAGGAATATATACCGGAGTATATTTCCCTCAGCGCATACGCAACATCCATTGGGTTCCGGTGCGTGCACAACAACTCCTGGCTGATGTTCGTAACCAGGTTAGGGCGGTTATACCTTAGATCGAACAGGTTCTCCCTGTCTATGTAAGGTAATTGGTTGACGTCTCCGATGAGGACAAGTTCGCTAGCTCCAGACAGCCTAGAAGCCATTACTATGGCCCCGAAATGGTTCATGAGAGCCTCGTCCACCATCAGGCGGACGTAGCTCTCATTCTTTTTAAAACCATTTACTAAAACCGAGGCCATAGTGCGCACCTTGGTTTTCACCAGGCCTCCGATTCGGTGCGCCAACTTCTCTCTCAGGTCTTTTGCTGCCTCTGTAGTTGTTGTTGCGATAACGTCCTTGTCAACATCGAAGTGTCTTACCACCCAAGTTGTTTTTCCGCATCCGGGAACTCCATTGACCCACTGTAGTTTGGGTACCTCCCAGTGTTTCCACTTAAAGGGTTGAAACGGGGGATATTATTTTTTCAAAAATTCTTTTTTCTTGGAGTTACAGTGATGAAAATTTATAACTTGATAGGTAATTTAAAATAAATAGTGATGCTTTCAATATTTTTGTCGGGGATGACTTAAGGGGGTAAAACGAGGGATGTGAAAACTACTACATATTATAAACTATAGAGGTCAAATTTCTGTACAGTGAAAAATATACTAAAAACCGAGTCAGGGGATGTAAGGAGTGAAAAATAAGTTCAAATTGTTTGTTTCTCAGTATGTTTGTCTGTCTGTTTGTACGGGCTAATCTCCGAAAATTTAAATGAAATTTCGTATGGTGGTACCTTATATCCCTGATCAACATATAGGATACATTTAGTCCCGATAAATAAAAGAGTTTCCGTGGGATAATTGAAAATCCGTAATTACCGTATCCCGCGAAGCCACGCGAGCGAAGCCGCTGGCGGGTCAGCTAGTATCCTATATATTATTTAAGAGCAGTAGAACTATCACCATACCTTTTTCTACCGTGAAGCAGTAATGTTCGCAATATTGCGTTTGATGTGAAGGGTATGGTTACCGACGAAATTACAGGCAGATGAGACTCAAAAACTTAATGTCTTACGGGCGCAGTGCAGTTCGTCACTTGTGAGGAAACTCATCTGTTCTAAGCAGAGGTCACCACTTAACATCAGGTGCTTGTACTGTTCCCTAATGACATACAAATAACAAATTAGATAGTAGGTAAACATAATGTTTATTATAACGGATCTGTCATATATAAGCAATCAGTAAGTAAATATTAACAATATTGTATTGTTACTGATTATATTGTTTTTGTAGTGGTAGGACTGTAGCAGAGTTCGCCCGAGGAAGTACCACGCGATTGTCAGTTATTCAACCTTAAACCAGTACGGCCTTATTAATAAAGTTAGAGTAAAGCAAGAGTAACTATACTCCGACGGACTAATTAATTTAATTAAATTATTAATTTCTTACACCCGGAGTAGTTAAAACATCTATCTGTCAATTTTTCGCTTGCAGTAAATGTCACGCGTGAAAGCAAGACAAAGCATGTTACCACAGAATAATAAGTACAAGTTACGCCTAATATAGGTTTAAGCAACGTTTATTAATAAAGGCCCGAGTATTTAGACTGGAGTAAACAATTTCATTATTAATAAACACAGAGTAAGTAATGAGTAAGCTACTCCGACTACTTCTCTCGGAGTAAAAGTTATACAAACCAAATTTTTAGGCTCAAAAAGCTTTAAAACTGTCTTTATAATGATGATGTCGCTGTCAAAAGACGTTGGGTTTGCTCTTTTATTCGTTCTTTTTGTTTTTTATTGCAAGGGTCACCATAGCATAATCGCTAGTCCCGGTGTAAGAAACGCTTTGTTACTCTGAGTTAACTCCGTGTTTATTAATAACGTAGGAAGTCCGAAGCTACTCTTTGGCTAATCTGGTATTAACTACTCCAAGCGCGAGTGTGGACTAAGGTGGGAGTAGGCCATTTTTATTAATAAAGCCGGTAGTGTGCAAGTATTACTGTGTTACGTTGGAAGGCATCATTTCAGATAAATTACAGGGCAAGAGATTTATCATCTACTTACTTCCAAAAAGGAGAAGTACTCAATTCGACTGTATTTTTTTTGTTTTTTACCTCATAACTTTCGATTGGGTGAACCGATTTGTGAAATTATTTTTTGTTTGAAAGCTGGTGCTTTCCGTGGCCCATTTAAATTTCATCAAATTCGGTCGAGTAGTTTTTGAGGTACACTCCAATAACTGAATAGAATGGAAGTCGGGATATTTTTTTTTAAATTGTTCTTGTTATATATCTCAGACCAGCCAGCAGTCGACCAGCGCATTGCCATGCAGTGTTTTGAACTCAAAAATTTAAAATTATTATGCAAAATTATAATTATAATGCGAAAGTCTTTGTCGGTTTTTTGTTTTTGTTTGTCCTTTTACGCTTTAACTAAGAACTTTAATAACCAATGTTGATAAAACTTGAGTTGTGAGGGTGTGTGTGTGCCACAGGTCACATATACTAATATAAAGATACCGGTTGCACTCACTTGGTATTATGTCGGTTTAAGTCACATACCCTAGTAAACAATTAATTAATAACGAGTAGATATAAAACGCGAGCGAAATGCGTTCAAATTGAGCATAAGTGACATTACGTAGATAAATTATAGTAGTAATCTGCAATATAATAGAGGTCACCAAATTGTGTTTGAAACGGAGAGAATCTTATCATATAAAACAACTGTTGACAACAAAGTGTAATTATGTCTGTACGATTGTGAGAAATTGGAGATCGTCCTCTTGTAGCTCGAAGGGGAAGGGGTTCGAAAAATATGCCGTAATATAACTAGGGGGTTTGAAGTGATATAAAATATTACAAGTACATTTATTTTCTTTGACCTAAGTTGATCTCTAAAGTGCCACCAACTGATTCCAAGATGCTTATCCGCTTGTAAGATATTAATGATGATACTAATTATGTTTTCATACCACCTACTCGAAAATGTCCAATTACATATCACGCAATATCAACGTAAAGCAAGGCACTACATCCCCGGGATGTAGACAGATAGATAGATAGATAGATAGATAGAAAGCTCTTTATTTGTACACTATTGTAAAAAAAAAAAAAAAAAAAACATACAAGGAAAATAAAAAAAAAATAACATAGTAGTACAAAAGGCGGTCTCATCGCTTAAAGCGATTTCTTTCAGACAACCTTTGGGTACAAATGAATTTTCAGGAACAGTGGTATCAGGAATAGTATCAACATGAGTATAGACAATAGTGAATAGGTTACATTATACCGAAATGCCTGATAAAGAATGTAGTTCTAATACATATTATACATAAATACCTACATAATATAATATAGTATATGTACTGCCTTATTCAAATAACATACACATAACACCTACACAATCAAATATACTAATGCATACAAACTACAAACCTTATATAATACAAAAAACAATTATAATTAGTAGCACAAACAGACTTGAAATTTCAGCAAACACCAATCTGTGACAGATATAATTTTTTAATTCGATCTTTAAAGACATTTAATGAGGGAGAATGACGTGCAGAAACTGGCAAACATCCAAACTGCCTGGGGCCTCACTATGAGCCCTTAAAGCAGGACTTCTAGACAACTGCCCGGTTTATTCGTACCACGACAGTTGTCAAAAGTTGTAAGGCAGGCCTGCCCAGGCCTACTATTCAAGAACCGCAGAAAAACCGTTCACCTGTTTTTTTTGTATGGAATCTCATTAACATGTCGCTCTAAATCCAGTCAGTTTATCAGCTTACAAACGTCTAGGCGTCTGCAATGTTGGTTGTAGTAAATTGTTAGAATGCCAGAGACAATATTATCCGTTCACCTTTGAGAAAACAATATTCAAATAGTTCACCTAAATGAGCGTCATGGTATGATTTTATTAAAAACTGTTTATGTCAGGTTTAAGAACTGCACGGAACTTGCATGGTTTTTACGATGCTGATAGTAAGGCCCCAGCACGGTAAATGACGCGTTGTAGAACGATGAAGAGTGAGAAGGTGTTTTAGCGCCAGTGTTCCTGATGATCTCAAAGGCAGAGCATTTTCTATGTAAAGAAACTGAAAACGTTATTTAAGATAGCAGAGGGTGGATGGATTGTGCAGTATATTGTACAGCAGGGACAGCATGAGAGGTTTTCGACGTAGACATATACCTAGGTAACCACTAGAGTTTATGACGATGTAATGTTATATGCAACTCCCATGGATGTAAAGTGATTTGGATTTGGAACGTTAGTTGTAGGAAAACTCTTAGTACGGAGACAGTATACAGAAAAAAAAAGGCGAGATTGTACTATAGGGCAGTGTTGCCAAGTTAGCCACTTTTTGGCTATATCTGGCAACATTTAGGATTGATTTAGCCAAAAATATAAAATATTATTGGCTAAATGTTATAGCCACATTTTTATCAACTTTTTGCTACTGACAAGGTTAAGTAAAATTACAGCCAATTAATAAGTAACTTATATTATTTTTAAACCTACTTCCATTTCATAGCACTTGTTTGCATTTATCTACATAATACCTATTTCTGAACGAACAATATCTACGGAATACATCAATTTATGCAGACGTATGCTTCTTACCAAATACCCTTAATAATAGGAAGTGTTGAATCACATCGAAAATCATGAAGAATATTCTTTGCTTATTCCTAAAGAATCAGAATCATCAACCTCAATTGAGTATTATGGTGAATTAATCTTAGATGTAAAATAATACGTTTTAAAGTTTGTTTTTTAACCCAGTTTTAAGACTTGAGTTTGTTTTTAACCCAGTTCTTTGCATGTAACTGTGCCAAAATATCGGGAGCTCCAAAAGCAACTAAATCGTGGTGTAGGTACATCTCGTGAGTAGTAATGATAACTTAGTTAACAACCGCGAAAGTCTAAAACAGTGTTTTACATAAAATGTTCCTTCCAAAAATATTACTCTTTTCCTCTATAACGGGACAAATGTGTCAAATTTGAATATTATCTATTAATTTATTGTACTTTTAACCAAATGACTGCTTTTTTAAAGCTAAGAGTTTTTATTGTCTCGCAGTAGCAGCTCATTACAGCTCGAAACCATCCGTATGGTTTCGAGCTGTAATGCATCACAACGCTATTTCTTTATTGACCCGAAATATGTGCTTGAATTCATTATCTGAGTAATCGAAGGGGTAAATGGCATCTCGGTGTACCTGCGGTGTAAGTTTCTTTCTATTGTTTCCATTTCCAGCGACTAAATATTATAATATGCGCGAGACATTTTTAAATAGAAATAAACTTTTATCCACCACCTTCAAAGAAGGTGTTAACCTTTGTCCGTGTTATGTCAATCGGAGAGAATTATATCCACGTCTCTACGAGTCCGTGCTCTATAGCGGGAGTAGCGGGAGTTACTGTCTACGAGAAACGTCAAAAGGAAACATTTTATCACTTTCCCCGGTTGCCGTGCTCTGTAAGGTGGAGAAGACAATTATTTCCACTGATAGGTGGGTAAAAACGGTGGAAAGACTATTTCTCTCCGCCGCGTGCTAGGCCTGCAGGCAGGATGGGGGGTGAATAAGTTGCTTAAAACATCACGAGAATAATGGACGAGCCCTTTTCTGTCTGTCGTCTGTTCGGATATCTGTTCGCGCATTCCGTAAATCTCTATTATATTCTCTTTGTCCGCAAATTTCGTGGTCCATGAAACAAGTTATGTATAAAAAAGTCTGTAAAGTGGAAATATTCTCACAAAAGCTGCCAGGGATGTTGGGAGTCAGCAACTGATTAAGAATTGTTTGTCTGTCCGTTCCAGTGTCTAAGAGAAGATAATAATTTAATTGCATAAATCTATGGGTATTATACATACACTGGGAATGCACGTGGATAGAACAACTTTGGTAGGTACATGCATGAAAAGACTAGAACCCTACAACCCCAGGTTGTAGGGTTATCTGTGCATGTAAAGCATCATATTTTGCGTCTCATCATGAAACGAACAAATATTCTAACCGTGAATTTGCACTGCTGTGAGCAAACACTGTTTCACACAACATGTTGATGATCTTAACATATTTAACTATTATTATTAACCGGCAAAACACTCACGTTAAGGATCAAATACGTCTTTTCGGGTTTCAAGCATGTTCGATGCTCATCTTCAGGGCGAGTGCGCAGTGGCGTCTGCGAGCTCCCAGCGATCTTGACATGTTTCTGAATTCAGAAACGACGCAAATCCTCTACATTTTTCTGCAGTGGTAACGCAAACCTCAACAAAACAAGTTGCGAGATTAATTATGTAAAACAAGTTTCAAAACATTACATCTATCATGTTTATTGGTGCAAACCAGATGCAATAGAGATAGTATAGTAATTAATATGAGACAATAAATTAATATTTGTAGTACTAACAACAGTAATAATAACAAAACTACCAGTGGCCAGTGGCCAGTGAGCGGTGACACCGCTGACCCTGATTCTCGCTGAGGCTAGATAATACCCCTACCCCCCACTCACGGCATATCTTAACTGGACGTCTGGGGCTAAAGCTGCAAAGATGGAAGTGTAAAAGATCATAGCGCCGGTAGTAGCTCTAGTGAATCGCAGCACATCTCTCAAACTCGACCCTTTAGCCATCCACACCAACGTTAACCAACTGTTCCAGCACTTAGCAATGACAGCTTCAAGCTGTTGACTATGACTGAAGAAGTAGTCCGTGTATGTTCATCACTGGCTAACTGCTCGAGCAGTCCGTGTATACCCGCCCTAATGCCCCCCGTGAGCAGTTCTCCCAACCATACCAAGGTCACACCTAAGACGTGTGGGATCGTGCAAGCCAGAGAAGAGTCATCAACTCGTCACAACAAGACAACACCTGCCTTAATCTATAAAGCTGTAACCCAGGTCATGTCTGAGATAAATACCAAATAAAACTTTATACAATAACCTCGAGTTCTTAAGAGTCTGCCGATAAGCAGGAAACTCGCGTGCATCTTAGCGATAGGATAGTTTTGACATTATATTAGGTACGTAGATCTAATCTAAAGTCGTCTGTAAAAAATCTGCAGGTGCTTTTAAAACACAAAACCGTATTTACGTAATATGGTTTTATGTCAATGGCCGTGCCCTCTTTAAAATTTATGTCTTTTATTTTTTAATATTTATATTTCAGCCTATATAGACACCAACCGAAGTATATTATGTCTTATGAAATAGCTCTTTTTTCTTGCAGTTTATTATGATTAACGTTAATATTAAAAAGGTATGTCCAATAATTTTTTTGGCTGCATTTCCCGTAGACCAAGCGAGAGAAGCCGCGGGTGGGTCAGCTAGTATTTTAATATGATACTAAAATTTGCAGGTACCGTAGTCTCGTCTTAGCTATATTTCCTTATCACTAATAGTTCATGTCCTACCATTTCATCCATTTCTATAATAGATCTATTATACCATGTTACTCTTCATCCAATTGTTTTGTTTCTGTTTCTGTTTTGTAAACTGCTAGTTGCGCCTTGCGGTTACGGTTAATACGTCGCGTTAGTGATGGATGATGATAAAAAGTAAGTAAGTATGTCATCCTACATGTTAATCCAGTACCTCATCTACCGAAAGGTAAGGGCAAGAAATTTGACCTCCAGTCGTACCGCCCTATATCTCTCGTCCCTGCGGTCAGTAAGATGTTTGAGGTTGGCCTTAACAGAAGGCTCCTTAATTTTGTAGTGGACCGAGATATCTTGTCGGAGAGGCAGTACGCGTATAGAGCCGGCCGTGCGACCACAGATTTAGTACGCGAGGTGGTGTGGCGGGTGCTTAGTGCACGTGAAGCGAAATTGCAGGTAGCCTTACTTTGTTGCGACCTATCACGTGCGTTCGACAGCGCCGATCACGCTCTTGTCGCAAACAAGCTGCGATTTTACGGAATCCGTGGCCCGGCACTGTCCTTACTGTCCTCCTTCATGTCCAAACGAACGCAGGTTGTGGTGGGTGATAAGGGTCGCGCCGTGTCTTCTGAGATAGAGAATGGGATGGGTGTCCCGCAGGGCTCCTGCCTGTCCAATACCTTGTTCAGCCTCCTCCTCAACGACCTGCCTGGCAACATCGATGAAGCCGAGATATACATGTACGCTGATGACGTCGCAGCTGTGGTCACGGCGCAGACGCACGCTCAACTCGAGTCGAAGCTGAACTCGGTGGTGAACAAGCTCGACGGGTGGTTCAGGTTAAACGGGTTGTCACTGAACAAGGAAAAAACCGGTTTCATAGCTTTTAGCCTTAACGGCCATACAAATACAAAGAAATATTCAGTAGCAGTAGGTCATAACACGCTCCACCAGGCCCAAAGTACTAAACTGCTTGGCTTTCATGTGGACAGCGCATTGAGTTGGGAGACGCACATAGACGAGCTGTGCGGGAAGCTCTCGCGCTCGTGTTTTGCGCTTCGGCGTCTCGCGAGCACCGCCAACCGAAGCGTCGTGCGCTCCTGCTACTTCGCGACCATCCACAGTATCATCACGTATGGGTTGGAGCTGTGGGGCCGAGCTGCCGACCGTAATAGGGCTTTTGTCATGCAAAAGCGAGCCGTTCGAGCTATATGCGGGGTTCAGGATGACGTCTCCTGCGTAGAATTATTTCGAGAGCTCCAGATATTACCGTTGCCTTGTGAGTTCTTGTATCAGGTAGCCATATTCACACACACCCACCTCGATACATACGAACGCAGGGGTGTTAACAGAACGATTGCCTTGCGGAGCAATATAAAAAAAGACCAACTGGTGACGCCGTCGCACCGGCTCGTCAAGTCAAGGCGGTCAGTTTATATTCTCGGGCCCGCGGTGTACAACCGCATTCCCGCATCCATTCGAGATGCAGCGTCCACTGCGTGCTTTAAAAGTAAGCTTAGGGCTTGGCTGTTAGAAAAAATGTTCTACGACATTGAAGATTATTTTCTATTAATAGATTACTAATTTTTTATTAATTTTAATTATTAATTTTGTATTAATTAGAATTTTCAATTTTTTATTAATTTTGATTATTATTATTTTTAATTAATTTTAATTATATTTTTTTTATTTATTTTAATTTATATTTTTAAAATGTTAATTTTAATGTATAATGTTATTATATATTATTATTTACAGTTTTTTTTTAAATATTAATTGAATGTCTGCTAAGTGCAATTATTGACATGTAACTTTTGGTGTTATTAATAAATTATTTGTATTTGTATTTGTATTTGTACCTCTATACCAAATTTAATTAAAATTCCAGCCAGCAGCCGTTTGAGCGTGAAGTAACAAACAAACACGCTCAGAAACTTTCGCCGTTATAATATTAGTGTGAAATGTATGATTGTATAATTGTATCCCAAACATGCCTTATTTGGCTACAGACCCACTTATGCCTTTGTAAATGACGGGATAGTAAATTCGTTAAATAATTGGAATAAATGGAAATAATATTTAAAACTCTTCGAGACATTGAGTTTTGAATTTTTAGTAACGTATTAGTATGAATTTGAAGAGTAGGGATTAATGTCAAGTGGATCTCAGTGAAGGGCCAAAAATATTGAGTGACTGCATAGATTTTTTCTACATCAATGAGTGACTGTATAAAAATATGGGAAGGGATAGCGCTTTTAAACTTAAACCAGAAGATCTAGAAATGTAGAACTCTTTGTGAATGAGTTCGTCCGGGTTAGTAACTACTGCCTCAATACCTTTTCTACCACGAAGCAGTAATGTTTTCAAAACTCCGTTTTGGTTTGAAAGGGTTGCGGCGAAATTACAGACACATGAGTTGCAGGGTTACGGGCGCAGGCAGTTCGTCACTCGCTTCCTGCTTGCACCGTCTCCTAATAACATAGAAGTACAATTTGAAAAATTTAATACCGACTTCCATTCTATGAATAGTAACTTAAAAACTACTGAACCGAATTTGATAAAATTTAAATGGAACTACACAGGAAGCAACAGCTTTCAAACAAAAAAGAATTTTGAGAATCGTTCACCCAATCGAAAGGTAACAAACATTTAAAAAAATACAGCCGAATTGAGTACCTCCTCCTTTTTTTGGAAGTCGGTAGAAAATAAGGAAAACTATCGTTTATTACAATAAAAATATTAAATAGGCAGATTGTTTAAATCCGAAAAACTTCTCCCTTGATATCTATTAATATGTTTTTGTCTAATTGCGGACTTGTTTTTGTTCTAAACTATCTGCGCCCCACGGTTTCACCTTCGTGCTGATGGATGAGGTTGATGAGATTATACAGAAACCACCGCTGTATTAGATCGAACTAAACAACAAGTGCAATTAGAAAAATTGAATACCGACATCCATTCTATGAATAGTAACTTAAAAACTACTGAACCGAATTTGATAAAATTTACGTGCGACCACACGGAAAGCACCAGCCAAAAACACAAAAAAAAATATGGAAATAGGTTTACCCAGTCAAAAGTTATGAGGTAACAAACATACAAAATAGTCGAATTGAGTATCTGCTCCTTTTAGTAAGTCGGTAGAAAATAAAATCGATGAGGCCGTTTTTAAGTTGTAGAAGATACTAACGAACAGTGTTTTTACATATATACAAAGAATACTATTAAAATAAATCTTTGTATGTGTAATGTTCATCTTTAGGCATACTGTGTTATTGAACTAAATGAAGCGCCGAACTAATAAATAAATTGCGTCACGTGGGTACTTAATCACTTTCGGCCTTATTAATAAACTTGGCTTACACCCGGAGTAGTTAAAACATCTATCTGTCAACTTTTCGCTTGCAGTAAATGTCACGCGTGAAAGCAAGACAAAGCATGTTACGCCTAATATAGGTTTACGCCTTTAAGGCCTTTGTGTTTTAGGTTAGTGTGATTTGTGAGTCTATAAACTGCAGTTTCTTTACTTCCTTGATCAAAGGGTTTGTAATAAGAGATATGAGGACTACTAAACGTAAATTTCTTAACTATATAACAGTCATATTTTTATTATCACATCTATTCGAGATGTTACTATGCATTTCCATATTAATAAGTTAATAACCCCTCGCTACGCTCTAGATTCAAAGAATCACTCACACCTTAAAAATAGTTGTTACTCCCTAGGCAAAAAATCTACTATTTATTTTTTATAATAATACTAGATGATGCCCGCGACTATATCTGCGCAAGATTAATACTTCGATTAGCTTATTATTTCTCCAAGGGCATATCTATATTTATACCAAAACGTCAAAAAATATGTACATGGTGAAACGTAATTGCTATAATAGTATTATTTGAGTACATTTAAATACTTAGTATATCAATCAGTAAACAATTATAATAAAATAAAATTAATCACCATGGAAAAAACTGTCATTATATTTCATCACGCTTGGCGGTATTTGTTTTACATTTCATCACCCTTGACGGTCGCCGAATACGTCTAGTGCATCGAGCTGTGAAATTGAATTGGTTTTTGACTAAGCTATCAGAAACTGACACAAACGTTGACAGAACTGTCATTATTACGATCTTGACGTAGGCGGACATCTTATTATTTTGTCTATGATGCGACCAAGCACATTACGCTTTTTCACTCACTTGGTGATGGATGATGATGATGATGATGATGATGAAAAGTAACCAGTGCCTCATCTACCTCTATACCAAATTTCATCATAATTGCCCCAGCCGTTTGTGCGATAATGAGTAACAAAGATCCACATATCCATACATCCATACTCACAAACGTTTATAATATTAGTAGGAAGTGGGATTATAATACATAATCATGTAAGCCTTTGTTACATTTATAAGTGGGAGTTGATTAATATATTAAAATACAAAATTATAATGACATATAATAAATAGGTGGTAGATAGAAATAAAATATGAACATAGTTACAGGGTAATAGTTTTCCGACTAGCTTTCGCACACGACTACGCTCGTGTTGTAAAGGAAGAAGGCTAGAAAACATTCTCACGCAAAAACGTAGAGCAACCTTGACCATAGCCATCTCCATAGCTCCTTGTACGACTTGGAGCTTGCACAAGGTACATAGTGAAACCACGTTTCAGTGACATTATATCATCACTGTTCTTAACTTACTGGTATTAAAAAACTGAGACGTAATTCATAGCAATTTTGTTACAGAACAGCCGAGAGACGATGCTGTACATCCTGGACTGTATATTCTCAGTGGGCGTGGTGGGGTCACTGGTGGTCTTCGTCTGGAGAGGCTCTTGGGCGCTTCTCGACATCTTCCTCTTCCCTGACGAACGAGCCAAATCCTACTGGAGCTCATTTGTAAGTTAGTTCTTCATTTATCCACTAGACTGCGCACTGGTAATCGTCGCTCGCCAAACGTATGAAATTCACTGCTACCTTGCCATACCTGTGATTCGTGCATATAATTACTTTGTCATTGTGCGATCCAATCAGAGCCATCCATTCTTCGTCCCCCGGCCCGCTGTGGCGTGCTCTGGAAGGAAAACTGTATATGACCACTTCTCTATAATAACATGAATGCTCCGTGCCTAGTTGAACTCTATAAAACATAAAACACAATTTGAAATCATGCGTAACCGATATGATATAAGAATTTTCCACGAATTCTTACTTAGTGTGTTGATTTATTTTAAAGTTATTTTTGATGCCACCCCACAGATAGGATTTAGATTAAAGTGGTCTTGAAATATAATGTCAACTCCGATACCGTACATTTTCAACAACCACAACATGAGCACAACTTTCTCTTGAATATAAATAATAAATAATAGCATAATTTAGTACAAATTCATTTATTAGCTTAAACATAGGTACAAAAAGAGTTAGAAAAAAAACTTTAGTCCTCTATTTTTTACCTTTTCAGGCATGCTAAAATTGTAACAAAATAATAATAGTATAATAATATATAATATATAATAATACTTAACTAAAAATAATCCAAATAATTATTAACTAACCAATTTAATACAATATACAATTTTAATGACATAAAATTATCGCTAAGATATTCATTAATAAAATAATAACCCTTATTGATGAATAATTCGTAAAGTCGTTCCATATATATATGAACGCAATCTGAGTCTAATATGTATTTGGGTAAATGATTATCAGTCTTGTGGCCATACCAAAGATACTCTTATTAAACAGTGACTGACCAGACCCTCATTTGGCCCAACAGGCCCTCACTTGGCCCTGCAGGCCCTCACTTGTCCCGACAGGCCCTCACTTGGTCCGACAGACCCATGCGCACAATATTTTCATAAAAGGTGCCTTTTGAAGTATCATGGTACCGATTTCAACAAGTTATTTCACACTTCTTGGTAAAGAAGTCGGTACCATTTTTTGGTAGAAAAAAATTCACCATTTTTGGTGACCCTTGCTACTTCCTTCCTGATCGATTGTCATTCCCCATCAATGATTATATCGTCAAGATAGGCGTAACACTTTTCAGGTTTTGGAGTGTAACTCAAATATTGCTTGACCGAATTTGATGAAAGTTAAAGGACCACCTCGGAAGTATACTCAGCCAAACAAAAAAGAATTTTAAGAATCAGTTCACAAATGGGGGAGAAATCGATTAACATATACACATAAAAAAATACATACACACGAACATATAACCTCCCCCTTTTTTGAAGTCGGTTATAAAAGGTAGTGTCATAGTCTATAAATCTTTACGAAACACTTGTTTCAGTGTACATAAGTATGGTTTTCCTGATACACAAGTTTTAAATGAGAAAATTACAAACTCAAACTCGAAAGGAGCAATTCGCGGAAGTCTCATACATTCGAGCTCTTCTTTATAAAATGAGCTCCGAAAATTACCGTCTTCCGATATCTAAGTGGTGACTTAACATTTAACAAGGAAAACCTTCTCGACCTTTTCGTCATGTCTCCATAAATAACCCGGAGTCATATTACCCTCTTTTATAGAACAAGCTTCAGGAACTAGTAAATGAAGTAAACTGGGGACCGATTCCACTAATTTGTTCCAACTGTGCAATCGAACCGTAGCTGAACGATGGTTTTGCTTCTGTAGATTATTTTACTCTGCTATTATAAAACAGTAACCAAAAAAGTAACCAAATCGGCACGAGTCCCGCCTTCGAGTATCGAGTTGTCGAAAGCAACTTTTTAACCACTCATGGTACAAATTAAATCAACTCGCAATCGACGATCGTGTAGGTACGATCGAGTAGCGACTATCGATGACATTTTATGTTGCCAACTCCTGGTAGAGCTACAGTCCAGCTGCAGTTACGTTTCTGTTGAAGCGATCGACCTAAACGTTATACTCTTCTTACTCGATAGAACGTAACGTTAACTCATCATCCATCATCATCATCTCAGCCGTAGGACGTCCACTGCTGAACATAGGCCTCCCCCATGATTTTCCAAAAGGACCGGTTGGAAGCGGCCTGCATCCAACGTCGTCCTGCGACCTTCCTCAGGTCGTCTGTCCACCGTGTCGGTGGACGACCTACGCTGCGCTTGCCGGTCCGTGGTCTCCACTCCAGAACCTTTCGGCCCCATCGGCCATCTGTTCTGCGTGCTATGTGCCCTGCCCACTGCCACTTCAACTGGCTAATCTTCTGAGCTATGTCGGTGACTTTCGTTCTTTTACGGATCTCCTCATTTCTGATTCGATCACGTAGAGAAACCCCGAGCATAGCCCTCTCCATAGCTCATTAACTCAACTATTCGTATATATAGTAGCGTTTAATATATTAATTTTGTGATGATTGTGATGATGATTTAATGTTGTTTCAATTTGTTTATAGAACTAGTAGAATGCCGTTTTTGAATAGCCAAAAATCTATTTTGGTAGTGTAATATTGGGACATCTGGATCACATTAGATCATAGTAGATCTATCCTGAGTACCAGTTGGTTGTGTGCTCTCCAGTTTAATCTTAATGAACATGCTCCAGCATGCTATAATGTTGCGTCGATACAATCTGAGTGTCATCACTCAGATTGTATCGACAGTTTAAATGCAATATTGGGAAGCAAGATTAAAGTAGAGAACATACTTGTACACCCAAAATGTACAAGACAGGTCTACTATTAAAATATGTAAGGCTATCTAGATCTTATGTGATCCAGATGCCCCAATATTACACTTCTCATTTTACTTATCGAAAGACAACAGAAGTAGAACTGCAGTTGCAGCGGGATTGTTGAACGTTGTGAAACAGTAGAATTGGCCTCATTGTGCATGTGTATGTATTTGTGTCCGTGAGTGACGTAGCGTCCTCCCACGTGCCTCAATTGTTCCAATGTCAAGTTGGTTGGTTGAACGCGTTCAATACCAACGCAACAACATACACTTGATGGTCAATTCTGCTTCAGGTCTTATTCGGTGTGACCTATAAGCAATTGAAGGGATGATTACATTGTGGCAATAAATCTTTGTTAGAGGAATGCCAAAGCACACCCGGTAGTTGCCAATTTATATTAACCCAATAACCGTCTTCTGGTCTCTTGGACAGTCAACAATGGACTAGATTATGGTTCAGTGGAAGTTGGAACAGGAAACGATTTATTAATGTACAAAACAAATACCGCTGTAGGCGGAACGACATTACAGTAAATGTCTGCGAAGATCTACGGGAAGTGTTTTACGGATTTTAGACAAGTTATGTAAAATGCATGTAAATACAAATGTATGGTAAAATTACAAACTCAATAATAATTAGAAATCTAAATCTAAATTACGACATTACAAGAATTACTACTCGGAAGTTGGAGTATTTTTTAATCTTTTGATTTGTCAGTGAACATGTTAAAATTTTATTTAAGTACCTACACTGTACTCGAAAATCGAATATTAGATGCCTATGTCGCAAATAGGTTCGCCATATGTTCCATTTTCTACGGACACTCGACTTAAAAGGTGCCAATACAACTCTATTGTAAAGTTTATTTTGTCTGAAATGATGTCTAAGGTTACCACTTAACACCAGGGTCACCAAGTGGGTCTAGTGCTTGTACTTTCTCCTAATGGTCGTCTCTCACAATGATAGATATTTCTCAGAAGCAGCAGTTGGCATATCCCACTGTAATAAGCCTCTTTTTTTTTTTTTTTTTTGTCCCGGGGAAATCCTTTATGGATACCACCCACCACGGGGAGGGAGGTGGTTATGTGGGAGTCCGTATACCCACCAAAACCCCGGGGTGTTCCGTCACTGCCGCCCTCGGCGGGAACGCGGGACAGATTTTCCACACGACCGCGAACCCGCCGTGGCTGTCCGTTGCCGGACCCTTCTCTTCGCGGCACGCCAGAACACATGGCGTGCCGCAACTGCCTCGGAGACCAAACTCGCCAACAATGGGTGCCAGACTTCTCCGTGTCTGGTCGCCCGTGGTCTCCCTGCGGTGGGTCGGATACGTGGCCCCACCGCCTGCTACGTCAGCCACAAGGGATAGCCCCCCCGCGACCCCACCTCCTCGAGTCTGCGCCGAGCGCCCGGACCCCACCTCCTCGAGCCTGCACCAAAGTGCCTGGGCCCCCCTCCTCGAGCCTGCGCCAAAGCGCCCGGGCCCCACCTCCTCGAGTCTGCGCCAAAGCGCCCGGACTCCGCCACTCCTATGTGGACTTGGCAGCCAAAGCCTATAGGAGCGGCCCGCCTGAGCCGGCCAGCGCACCCCAACGCCGGCGCGGCCCCTGGGTTCCTCTTGGCTTCACCGTGGTGTACCTAGCCACGGTTACTGAGCCCCCCCGCCACGTCAATGCGAGAACCCTTCGGGGGGGACTGTAATAAGCCTCGCTTAACATCTAGCGAGATGACATCAAGGGAAAAACCCCACGAAATTATCTGCCTCACTGGGTTTTTGGCTCTCACTAGTCGCCTGCTTTTTGGCGTGTAACGATTGGAGAGCAGACGTGTTATGTAAATTAAAGCATTATAAAAAAAAATGTATAAACTAGAAAAAATTACGTAAACTGTAGCCATTAGAACAATAAAGTAGTTGTGCTTTGACGATTTTTTTAACTATTCATAAGTTACTCTAAAATTAGCTCATAATCAATAAAAAAAAATTCAAATATCAGACTAGTCAGATCTCAAAACCAATAATTGTAGAACTGTCACAATTCTGTGATACTTTCTTTCTCAACTTATCTCTGAAAGCCATACAATCACTGTGCTTGTTTTGATACGGCAGAAGCTATTTTAAACGATAATTTTATGACCGAAATACCTATATTTCGTTTTATTCATACTAATTAAAAGATTTAAAACATAAATATACATCAGTTCTAAAGACGTGGAAAATTTCGGTAAAAATTATAGCCATTATTGCACCTAATACTTTATTTTTCTCTAAAGCATTCGATTATGTAGAACTTCACACTTTGGGTTACTTTACCACAACAAACTTTCCCACTACTGGTAATCGTGGACACATTCTAGATATCAACAAGTCATATTTATCGGACATGCATCAAACGGTCAGGATTGATGACTCAAAATCTTCAACGTCTTTAAGTATAGCGGGCGTACCATAGGGATTTATTCTAGGGCCTTTTTAATATATGTATCGTATATTAACCAAATACGACGAACGACTTACCATACATGGCCAAACATCCTTGTGGCATTCTGTTAAGCGCTGACTTTTAAAAGAGGCAAGAAAGATATCAAATTAATTTGTCTAAACGGTATTTTAGTAACTAACGAATAAACTTAAAAACTACTGGACCGATTTCAAAAATTCTTTCGCCGTTAGAAAGCAACATTACCACTGAGTAACATAAGCTATATAATATTTTCATAAAAGTAAGGGCTCTGTATGAAAAATTCAACAATGTAATCCAAGGTGGAAAAACAATACCAAAAAACCTTATTATATCGTGTAGGCTGCAGAAACTATTGACAATAGAATAAAGAGATGTACTGCAGTTTTATAGAAAAAATCTCCACTACAATAAAGTCCGCAATACCATATGTCTTACTGTTACAGTTATGTTACAATAACTACTTTTCGGTGTTAAGATATGCAATACCTTCGTGTAAGTCCTTACTCATATCTACTCTAATAATAAAGAGAAAAGATACGATAGTTTGTTTGTAATGGATAAACGCAAAAACTATATAAGCGGTTCAAAAAATGTTTCACCAGTAGAAAGCTATATTATACCTGAGTAGCATACGCTATAAATGGTTCATCATCATCATTCATCACCACGCGGGTAAAAACCGCGGAGCGCAGCTAGTGTATATATAAGTTAATAAAAAATATGAAATGTTTGTAGTTGTCATGATCTACTCTTTTTTAGAACAAACATTTTGTTCGATGAATTTAAACTAAAAATTTACAAGGCCTGCTTCTTGTCTTTTTGACCTTTCCTGAACACACCAACTCCGCATTATAACAAAAAAATGTTTTCAAAAATACACACACTGTACATTATGTAGTCAAAAAGAGAAGTGGTCAAAATGAGAACTGGTCCTCCTTATATAACGATATGTTAGTAGTAGATTGAATGGTGAATCTAGAACTAGTTACACCTAGTAAAGACAAATAAAATATTGGTCGCCAAACGTCAAAACCGAATAAAATAACTAATGGGAACCCTATACGCCGTAATACATCGGTTGGGGGACAAGACGGCTCCGGGAGGATGCGCCAATTGCGTGCTGAACTAAACTGGTCACTGACTCAATGGCGCGGCTAATAATGACCCAAATGCGGAAAATCCCTATGTACTTACTTTACATTAAATGTGACATGTTATACTTAATCAATACAGTGTTATGTTGAATAAGGTCGAATACAGATAGATAACATTTTACTGTGTACTGTACACGTTCACCAACAAACACACTCATATATTAATAAATATAAATGATATAAATGCAAATAACAAGAAAAATATACGATTCAAACGTACAGTCGCCTGCAATAAGATGTATACATGTATATCATATTTTTCAAAAGTGCCTCAGCAATCCGGTTCATAAAAATGGACATCAAAATTATTCTAAAATGAAGCTATTTATATGATTTTACTGTTTAAAATAATAATTATCTACATTGTTATTGTTTATCTGGTAATCGTATCGTTAACGTATACATTGCTATCATTTATCTAGTACAACTGTGTCACAGATAACTCATAGTTTGTACTGTATATTATATGCCCCGAGTTTCTTGCCGCTTCTTCTCGGTAGGCTCTATATATTTTGGAACGCGGCGATATAGTCTTTAGAGTAGGTACATTAAAATGAATAATTGACGTTTATAAGTGCGTCTTTGATGCCTAAATTGAATAAATGATTTTGACTTTGACTTTAAGTATACGTCAACAATACGACTGACTATGTTCTATGTTCTACAAATGTTCATGTTAGTTGAATGATACTTGCCAAGTACCTTAAACCTACTTTCCGGATTTGTCACATATAGATAGGTGTGGAAAATGATTCCGTTAATTTAAGTTTCCTTATCTTAAATCCTCTGTATCAAACATAATAAACAATTTCCTGCAGTTCCATACAATAGATAATAATATTTGTCTACTTGCTCGTAATAACAACGATGACGCTAGGTTCAATTACCTATTAAATAATATTTACCTGTAATAGTAGATCAGAGATAAGTAGTACCTGATGTTTCTAGATTAGAGATCTCAGGCTTTTCTAAAGGTAAAACTGTATGTAAAACGAATATATGTTGGAGACTAGTATAATATAGTGGTAAAATTAAATAAGTTGGTACTAAGTACACCTACTTACCCTTACATTATCATAGAAATACTAGAAAACTATTTTGAGCATGTATACACATAATTTGAAAGTAAATAGAACCAGCCTTACAGTGAACCTAAGTACGTAATGAAAAACTTATTAATTACCTAAAAATTAACAATGACAACAATTCTGAAAGTAAATCTTTCATTACAACTACTCGTAGGTATACATTGACTGCGAAAGTGTACAGTACCTCCACGTTGAGAATCGATAATCACTGATTAGGGGAAAATCGATTATTAGGGCAATTGAATCATTATATTATATAGTTCCTCGATTTTTTTTATGATATTAGGAAAACACGAGGCCTACCTGATGTGAAGTGTAAACCTCTGCCTAGAAAAGAGGCATTGTTAAGTCTCATCATGTGCCTGTTATTTCGCCGGCCATCATACCTTCAAACAAGAAGATATATTAAATATAAAAGAGTATTAAATGTAAACTACTAATAGATTGTATACCCTCACGAACTCATTCAAAAAGAGTTCTACTGCTCTTAGAATTTTTGAAAATAAACGCTAGTACACTCGAGAGCAATGAATCCGGGTCACTTAAAGAATCCTAAAAATCTCGGAAACTAAAAATGCTAGGTTAATGCAATAAATTGCATTTAATAGACAATGTAATACTCCTTAAATGAAGGTATTAAAACTTCTTAGTTATTGTAAAGTTATATCATAAAAAAATCAAATTTGAAAAAGGGCCACTTTCGAAGATGGAACTACGAAATTACAGCATTTCGTTTTGCTTTTGTTTGTAATCTGTCATTTATGTGGGTACATAAACCATGTTGATAGTGCTCTATATTCATTATTCAAGCTGAAATTATGACGCTTACGCCTGAATAATGCACCAGAATACTTACAATGCTGGAAACCGGCCGGAGTCAGCGTGATACAGCCAGGACTGTCGGTGTGTCGCTGTCAACAGTACAAAGAGTTCTCCGACGTTACGAAGAAACTGGTTCTAACCTACGCAGACCAGGAACGGGCAGAACCAGGTGTACCACAGCACGAGAAGACCGATACTTGGTGAACACCATGCTTCGAAATCGCTTTCTCACAGGAACTGAACTCACAAATCAGTTTCGACGCCTCGGAGGAAGTAACCCAAGTGCATGGACAGTAAGACGTCGGCTTGCTGAATCTAACTTAAAACCCCTTAGACCGGAAACGGCCCTAAACTGGAGCGTGGGCATCGTATTTCAAGACTAAGATATGCCCAGAGCCACGTAAATTGGAGTATTGAAGATTGGTCAAAAGTTATGTTCTCCGACGAGTCAAAATGTATGCTCTACAAGCACGATGGAAGACACAGAGTGTATCGAAGACCAGGGGAAAGATTCAAGCAAGCATGTATCGAAGAAAAAGTAGCCTACGGTGGTGGGTCTGTACTTGTGTGGGCCGGAATTTCTTCTGAAAGTCGCACAGAGCTGGTGATCATAGAAAACGGCTCTTTAACTAGCGAAAGATATGTGGAAGAAATCCTCAATGATCACGTTGGTCCATTTATGGTCAATTTAGGTGAGGATGCTATATTTATGCATGACAATGCCCGACCTCATACAGGTAGGATTGTGAATGACTACCTTCAAGAGATGAACATTACTCGTATGGAGTGGCCAGCGCGCAGCCCGGATATCAACCCGATCGAGCCTCAGACCAAATAAAAAAATTTGGTCTGAGGATCGAGCATGCATGGGACGAGCTAGGCAGATGCGTAAAACAACGAAACCCTCCCCCAATCACGCTTCGTGAGCTCAAAATTGCTCTCACAGAGGAATGGGAGAATATTCCCCAAAATCGTATAAGGAACTTGGTGTACAGCATGCCAAACCGCGTAAACGCAGTAATGGAAGCACGAGGAGGCAATACGAAGTATTAAAATTCAAGAAAATCGTAATAAAGTTCAAAAATTTCATGTTTCCTATTTTTGTTTTAAGGAGAGATCGGCAGTTTTTTTCTTTATGTAATTTTGTGTTAATAAAATGTATGGTGACTCATATTTTTTTTACTTTCATTTAAGGAGTATTACATTGTCTATTAAATACAATTTATTGCATTAACCTATCATTTTTAGTTTCCGAGATTTTTAACATTCTTTAAGTGACCCGGATTCATTGCTCTCGAGTGTACATAGGTATACAGTTTACATTAAATAGTTTTATTTAGGCACTTACTTTTAAATTGCAAATTCCAGTTTACGCATCATTTTCGTGAAATAATTGATTATTTCATAGATTTTGTAATAATAAAACGCGATTGACGTCAACGAAGCCGAAATAATTGTCAGATCCTGAAGAAGGCTTAACATTATATGTAACCTTTACGGGGAGGTATGCTTAAGAGGATTGCATAACTCGTACTTTCCATTCTAAAAGAAAAACTCTTTTCTACCTCTTAACATTGTCTGATTTCAGTGATATTTTTTTCATGTAATCATCACATTGTTTACTATGCCCGTACGTTTTGATTTTTTTAAATTTATTTATGTTCTAAGAGGTAGAAAACAGTTTTTTTCTTTTAGTATGGAAAGTACTGGCTATGCACCTACTTAAATTGAATTGAAACCTCCTTGTCGGGACACATTGTACCTACTTTAATAATTAAAAAAAATGTTTTAAAGCATTGTTTCGTTAGGAGAATAATGCTTTAATTTTCTTAGAGGTATGTAAATAAAATATGCCAATAAAAGTCTATATTTCATTTCATAATTAGAATATTACCGAATGAGATTATATAAAGTTCTTTATAACGCAACTTTGCGTAGTAAGTACTCGTACGTACGTTAATCTACCGTATAGCTGTGTTGTATATTTCCGCAACATGACGTTAATCTTTATATTGAGTGGAGCTTTACACTCTTATTCAAACAATGTCTATTTGTGCTATATTTATTCACAATAAATGCAGGTCCGTTTACGTGTAAAGCCTTTATTATGGGCTGTAGTATTGCCGCCTGTAGATAAACACTGATAAGGATGAATAGCGTGTGATTTGCACAGGATTAGTTCAGGCGCCTCTAGGGTATGTTTTGCTGTTACTCTGTCGCTATAAATAATATCAATGGAATTGATATCAAAAAGTACTATTTCTAATCTAGTTTAAAGTGAAAAGGTGTACTAGTATACTATACTAGTACACCTTTATATACTAGTTTATTACTTTGTTTACAGATAGTCTGTCCGTTTTCCACGTAGCTTATATGCGGTATTATATGAGGTAGCTTATACCTTTCAGACATGTGAGTACATAGGTAAGGTTGCGATGCATTCTTACACAACTATTTAATTTAATTTTATTATTTAATTACTGCTGAGAAACCAAGTTCCAGTAGGTGGTAGGTGGTGGTATTTGGTGCTTATTTATATGTTTAGTAGAGATGTCCTGAGTACAAGTTTTACCGAGTATCCGAGTACCGAGTATTGCTCGATGAAATGAGTACTCTGCCGAGTAACTGTCGGCAACATAAACGAAGAGAAAAGGTATAGACTGCTACCAGTACTCACAGTATGTATTGTCAATAGGAAAAACAGTATGAAACTTATTTTTATCTATTGTATATTGTCTCTAGCGTGGATCTAGCCGCAATAACTATCTATATCGTGGGTTCCTTTAACGATACTTTAAAAAAAAGATATTTACTCAAATCTACTAAGTATATTCATATTGGCACTTAATCCATAGCACATGTGTGCCAATACGAATATACCTAGTAGATTTTAGTATATATTTTTCTTTAAGTTGATTATACGTATCTAATTCATAATATTAAAGAGTAAAGAGTTCAGGTTATAAGTCTGCGAGTTCTTTTCGGGTACCTCAGCAGTCGGCCGATAACGAGTAGGTACTAACAAAATGGCCGAGTATGCCAAGTACCAAGTAATAAACAAGTTTAAACAAACTCGAGGAATAGTTAGAATTTAGGTTTCCATACAAGACCCTACCCTACCTACGGGGACCCTACATTACTACTTTATGAACAATTAAATATTAAGTACAATTTGATAAATTTAATACCGACTTCCATTTTATTCAGTTATTGGAGTGTAACTCAAAAACTACTGGATGGAATTTGATAAAATTTAAATGGGACCACACGGAAAGCACCAGCTGAATCGGTTTACCCTATCGAAAGTTATGAGGTAACAAACAAAAAAACACTCGAATTTAGTACCTCCTCCATTTTGGAAGTCGGTAGAAAACAGTTGCTTATGACAACAATATATTAATAACTTAAACAACTGTTACAAGTGCCTATAAGCGTTAATTGGTGAAATTAAACAACTTTAAGCGGTGGTAGAACACTACTGGTGCCCGCTTGGCTATATAGCTCCCACCTTCAAATTTGAAAATCTGTCGCTAAGCACTTATCAGTGTGTTTCAACAGCACAGACCATAGTGGATATATTGGTATGTGTTCAACAGCTATCACTATTCTAGGTCTAGTGTGGTATCACCTTCGCCGCAACATCACTGACCATCAAGGGAGAGATAGTGATCAAACACTACCCTACACAGCGTATAAAAAAAAAGTCGTAGTAACACTGAAAGATGTGTTTGTGTCCCTAGTCAGGATTCACATGGCAAAATTTCAAAATGTATATATATTTAAAAAATATTATTCGAAATGTTTTGGACAACCCTATTAGACATGCCTATTCATTCACGTCCGTCCCTTCTACCCTGCACTCGCCCTTTCCCCGTGTCGCACCCCAGCACAGGCCCTTGTTTACCTAGTCTACGTTCTGAAGGTCATTGCCGTCTTGGGCCTATTTTATATAATTTTTAAGTGTAGGCCACTTTATTTCCGCCGCCCGATGTAAGTAAAGTTTTCTTTCTTCTATTTTTTTTTCTTTTTTTTCTTTTTTCTTCTTTTTTTTTTTCTAAAATTATAATTTTCCATTACGATTGATAGGTCGTGAGTTCGATCCCCATCCATTGCACTATTGACATAAACCGATTCCAGACACAAGCATATTTAGCCTAGTTGGGGGGTTAACAAGACTACTAGTAATGAGCAACCCACATTTACTTCCAAAAAAAAATTTAAAAAATAATTTTGTAGTAAGGAAGGCACTAGAGTAAAATAAACGAATTAATTAGTTATTTAGAAAGAGGGTAATAAATAAACATTAATTTTTTAGCGGACTTTTAAATAGCAAAAACATCTAATAATGTTCTCATAGTTTATGGTGTTCATTATCTCTGCTTCTATGTAGAGAAGAGCTAAAGAGCTCATTTTTTCTTGTGACATTTTTTTCTTTAGAATTTTCATAATATTTCACGCGTTTTAAACGGGAAAAACTCCTTTCCCCAGAACAATTTATAGTCGGAGGGGTAAGTGCGATGCGGAGAGCTATATCCAAATTAGGGAAAACATAACCAGAGTTTATTATATTAAACGTTGAGAGACTGAGTAGTTAGTTTGATCCAGGCTTCACTGCACACTCTGCGGTCTTATTAGAAGAAATATGATCTATAGGGGTTTAACGTATTACTAGAAATCTATAAAAAACCATGAGAAAACCAGTGAACGTGTTTGACTTTTATCCTCTGAAATCGAGTGAGCCGCCCCTCGGCCGCGGCATATATACGGTCTATTGGCAAATCCAGGACTGGTATGCGATCATATTGTATGCAAATATCTGCGAATGTGGTTCTAATATTACTACACCTTTTTACATACATACATACATAAAATCACGCCTCTTTCCCGTAGGGGTAGGCAGAGACCACGGATTTCCACTTACTACGATCCTGACATATCTCTTTCGCTTCATCTATACTCATCAATCCTTTCATACATAAGCGTCGGTTTAGGGTACTTTTGACCTGGCCTTTTTTCAGAACATCTTCAATCTGATTTCGGAACGTTCGCCTAGGTCTTCCCCTTCCAAGACTTCCGTTTATTTGTCCCATGTATACCTGTTTAGTCATTCTCATTTCATTCATTCTCTCCACATGTCCAAACCATCTTAACATATTTCTCGATTTTTGTCACTACACCCTCATTCACACTACATCGTTCCCTTATCACACTATTCCTTATCCTGTCACTCCGTTTCACTCCAATCATGCTCCTCAATGCTCTCATCTCCACAGCATTTATTCTACTTTCATGCTTTTTCTGCCACACCCAACTTTCACTACCATACATCAGTGTCGGAACCAACACTCCCCCATGAACAGCCAGACGAGCCTTTTTAGACACCTTCTGACTGTTCATAAAAGCGTGCAATGCTCCGTACACCTTTTTGTTACACGATATATAAAAAGAATGTGTTGTCCACAGATAGTCGGCTACGCTCTTGTAATAATAACGTTCGCTTTACAAGCGCCGGTCCGCTGGGCTGCGGCCAGACTCCACGGTGCGCCGCGACTTCTGCTGGCTGATGTATACTATCTGCTCTCCTTCTTTGCTACTGTGAATGTGTGGCGCGGCGTGTGGGGCTTGCTCGATGTTTACTTCTTCCCCGGTGAGTCTTACGGGAAGAGAGAGAGGACTCAGTCTGCTTATGCATTTATAACACACAAAGTCAAGTGATATACTTACACACTATACAACACTATGCTCATCTACAGACTACACTCACCTCTGCACATTACAATCTGATATACTCCAAAGACACTTGCTTTTTATATCTCTCATACAAGCTTATATGAGACTAGTTTAGGAACCAGCAGTGCTAGTACCGTAATAGTCGTTAAATTTGTCGAATCGGTAAGATCGATAAAAATTCGTATCGCCTCTAGTAAGTATGGAAGTCATATTGTCGCCTCATACGATCGTCAAATTGTCGATGATTACGAATTGTTTGCATTCCACAATGCGTTCTATCATTTGAAAATTTCTACGAGCATTACGTAAGTACATACGTCAAAGTCTATTTTGTTATTGAATACTAGCTGCGCCCCGGGGTACACTCGCATGGTGATGGATGATGAAGATGTTAATGAAAATTATCCTATGTGTTAATTCAGCGCATTCATTCATTTTTTAATGATGGGGTGTACTTATTTCCCTGATGATACGCTTCACGCATACCCTGCCTATGACAATAGCTGTGAAATGCAGGACTCCCAGGGGCTGCAAAGTTTTGCATGGTGCTGAGAAAGAACCTGGTTTGGTGGAAACCTGGTTTTAAAGTGAGCTGCACTTAAGATAAAATTCCAGAGACCAATGACCTGTCCTAGGCCAAACCTAACCTAACCTAACCACTAGTGTGTCCCTAGAGGGATATGCCAGTGATCAGTATCTATGTCACATACAAATGTTGACAGAATATACTAACCTGTGGTCACTGAAAGATACCTGTTAGGGTACTTACTTAAACTACCTCGCTAAACTGATTTAACGAGGAATGCTTTATATAGTGGAGAACTTACGAAGGTTTTATTGTAACTAGGTGGAATTAACATGACGCAATAATTGACAATTAAATCAGAGAAAATCAAGTTACATGGCCAGTTTTGTGTCGCCACTGTGTGACTGATATTTGTTACTGGAATTGTTGTTGTTACTCTTGAATAAGTATCAAAAATTCCTCGACTTGACCCTATTATATTTGTTAGATTCTGAAAAATAGAAGATATGCTCTTCGTACGTAAATTTGTCAGTACTTTGTACCATATAGCAGCAGTAAATATACTTAGTTCAACCGTGTGCAGACGGGCCAGCAGCTTCATTTTTCATCATTTCTACAACATTTCTAATGTCATAATAATATAAAGATAACGGCTGCATTCATTTAGTATTTATGTGGGTTTGAGTCCGGTTAATCTCCTCGTGAACACTCCTGTAAAACGTCGAACACTTTCGAAACGTTGTCGGATTTAAACCGACATAACACCAGGTGAGAGCAGCCGAAATCTTTGTATTGTTATAATGTGTGCTACTCAAAAAACTCTCTTGAATGTCGACTACAAAGTTTTAAAATCACCAACTAACCAATAAAATATTTCCACAGAGACACCAAAGCTCAGCAACTGGTGTTCGCACGTCATCAGCCTTTCACTCCTCATACTCCTGAACTGTTCCAACTCACTTCTGGTCCGGGGAGTGTACATTGACGCTGAAGAACCCGCGGGAGAGTGCGTAGTATTCCCTTGCCACTATCTCCGGTTATACTTCCATAAAGAAAGGACCAAGAAAAGGCATAAAATGGCTATGGCGGCAGCTGCAAACTCCAGGAAGTCAGAAGACGCGAGCTTACCTTTACAAATTCCGGAAGAAAAAGTCTAGCCTACGGACTTCGGGATTTTAAGGTCTTACTCATACAAGTATTAATTCTTACGTGACTCCATCGGAGCTTTAAAACTTCTGAATCTATAACGAGATCTTATTTATACATTTTATTTTATCCTACATTGAGATGATATCTTATTTCATAACCTATATATCGGTAATGTGTTACAATCTGCTCTTAATAAAGGAAGAGATAGATTCACTGGTTTCCTCACAAAAACTTGACATATATTATTGTTGCTTTTGATTAAGTATTATACTTTATATTAGGGAAATAATGATGTTGTATATAAAGAATTTGGAGAATTAAATTATAGATTACAAATGTAGAATAAGCAGCTGTAGATATTATAGATAGAATCTAAACAATAACGGAGGTAGAGTTGATGGAGAGGAAAACAACATGAATAATCAGTATTTGAAACATTCCAAAAATTGTAATAATAAGTTCAGAGTTAAACAAACAAATCTTAATTTTTAAGTGTGATAATATATTCAGCATTTTTTAAACCTCATCAGATCAATTAATGTTCTGAGTAAATTATATTATGGTTAAAATGATCTTGCTTTTAGCGGAACATCCAAAGATATTTAAACTTGTTTTACATTTCTTGTAATTATTTGAATTAAATTTGCATTATTAATCCACTTTACTGTAAAAATATGTCAAATGTTATGTTTCAGGCAGGTTTATAACCATTTAATATGTAATGTTACAAATGTCAATTAATGTTAAAATTGATGTCAATAGATAATTTTTTCAAACCCTGCGAATGAAATAAACACTGCGTAGTTACTAAACGACACGATTAAGTTTTAAATTTCACGCTGAATACGAGAGCGCTCACCTTAAATTGCATACATCTTATAGTTCTTGTTTTTGACAGCTTTAATCTTCTTACTAATAGGTATTATAAATGCGAAAGTTTAGATGCATGGAGGTTTGTTACTCAATCACGCCAGAACGGTTGAAATTTGAAAAGAACCGATTTGGATGAAATTTGGTATGAGCTCAGACAAAATAAAAAAGTCAGGACAGAATGTTGTGAACAGAGAAGTGAGGCCGGTTTTCTAAACTACTTGTGCGTGCACCGGTGCTGCCATGGCAATTCAAAATAAATTGAAATTAATAAAAATTGCTTAGTAATTAATAAATTTATATTAAATGATAAATTTAAATGTTACGAGTTGCTTCCACGCGCCGCTATAGTTCGACTGCGAATCAAGGAGTAGTTTTGTTGTACGTGTTGTGTGTAAGTATGTATGGACACGTCGTCGGGGCGTAGTTTTACACGGCTCCACACTTCTCTGTTCACAACATTCTGTCTTGATTTTTTTATTTTGTTTGTGAGTATGAGCTAGATGAGTCGCTCGGATAACACATTCATCATCATTATCATCCACTAACACGCGGCTCAAACCGTAAGGAGCTAGTGAGACAATCATCCCGCGTGAACCGAATTAAGTTGTTTTTATTGTTTGTCCTTGTAAGAACCTTAGAAGAAATAATTAAGCCCAGCATAACAGCTATCATGCAGTAAGTTAAGAATGTAAGCAGTAGATTTGCGATACTAAATAATCGAACAATCTAAGTCAAACAGGGGCCTTACTATGAGCTCTTAAAGCTGGACTTCTAGACAACTGCCCGGTTTATTCGTACCATGACAACTTTAAAGCAGGCCTAGGCCTACTATTCAAGAACCGCAGTAAAACCGTTCACCTGTTTAATTTGTATGAACTCGCGTTAACAGGTCGCTTTAAATCCACTAAGCTTACAAACGTCTAGGCGTCTGCAATGTTGGTTATAGTAAATTGTTAGAATGCCAGAGACAATATTATCAGTTCACCTTTGAGAAAACAATATTTAACAGTTCACCTAACTGAGCGTCATGGTATGATTTCATTCAAAACCGTTTATGTCAGGTTTAAGAACTGCACGGAACTTGCATGGTTTTTACGAAGCTGATAGTAAGGCCCCGGATCACACGATGTAGTAGGTACCTTTAATAATGTAAATAAGTAGTGATAAGTGGTAGCTGTGTAAGTTAGTTATATTGGAAGACGTACAATTATACTGTTATTGAAATTGTATCTTATGTTTTACTGATAACTCCCCTTAATCAAAACGATTGTACTAATTTACGATCGATGATATAAAAGAATGTGGGTTACATTATTTATATTTGTATATGCATTGTTGTTCTTGTCCTTGTTCGTCATATTTACTAACTATACTTTATCGAAGATGCATGTGTATATAAATATATTTATGTATGATGTACCTACTGTGGTTCTGTTAAACACGTAGGATGTCCTATATAGTTTTGAAGCCAACTAGTGCAGTTTTTATATATAGATTCTCGTAGCTCGTACTCTTAAGCAAGTGCAATCGCCTGATAGGTATTATGAAAAAAATATCTAAAAGGCTAATTTAGGGTAATAAGTAAGACACTCTAATACTATAAGACGAATCACCAGGGGCTACCCTAGTGATCACTTTCTGTTCCCAAATCTCAAAAAAGAACTTCGAGGCAAACATTTTTCCGACGATGAAGAGTTAAAGGCAGCAATTAACGATCATTTTTCAGACCAGGAAGAAAAATATTTTTTGGAGGGAATTGAAAAGTTATTTTCCAGGACAAATAAGTGTGTTCAGATCCTAGTGGTTGATTAGGTTAGATTTAGGTATTAAAAATAAATTTTATTCAGAATTTTCTTTTCTGCTTATTATTTCATGCCTATACCGTAATACATTGAACTCCCCTCCTAGATATTATGAAAAAAAAATAAACTAAAAGGCTAATTTAGGGTGATAAGTAAGACACTCTAATACTATATATATATATATATATACTCTATACTAATAAGACGTATATATCTAAGACGTATCACTCTTACATATATTAATTTTGCCATAAGCATTTGATTTTATTTTTACAATTAAATAACGAGAAAAAATATGCACCAGTAAATGTTTACAAAATTAAATTGAACAGTGTACATTTTGGCTAGAATTTAAAATAAAATAGGAACAATACATATAACTGCAGTGCAGGTGACTTATAGGTATATTCGATAGACAAAATCTGACTGACTGACTCATTCGTCACTGCAGAACCTAAACCGCTTGAAATTGCACATTGTATGGGGGTGAAGCGAGCGAAGCCGGTGGCAGGTCATCAATCAATACGTGTAAACATAAAATTAAACTTGGACTGATTTAGATTACATTAACATTTTATTGTTCATAAAAATAAATATGTATGAAACTAAAGAAATTAAATAGTTCATTACAGTTTATACTGTGCCGTCAATAACGTAGTTGTGTATTCTTAAACATACTATAATGGAAGCCATGAAAAGACAATGACGTATATCTCTTTTTATATAAAAATGAAACTCTATTTCTCCTGGTCATGCTATTACTTGAGGACGGCTTTACCGATTTCGCTAATTCCCTTTTGGTTTTGTTGATCACTATCAGGAGAAGATTCTTATGAAATAAAAACCAAGAGCCGAGCCTACTACGCGAACGAAGTCGCGGGCAGTCGCTAGTTATCAATACAATTCATAATAACATAGAATAATAAATGTCACATAAGAATAATAATAACATATAGAATAAGAATAATAAGAAGAATAATAATAATAATAACACATAAGAATAATAAATGTCATGTCACAACATTTTTTCAAATAATTTAATAAATAATTAATTTAATTCAGTTTCCAGTACAATTTCACTTTTTCAACAATAAAATAAATATACCTCGAACAAAACATATAGAAACCTTTTCTAATAGCTCATTATCAAGATTTTTCACGGCGCATGTACAAATCAAAGACTGAAATGCTTTTACTTTATGGAAGGACGAAGGAAGACTGTCAATGTTGACAGTACAGCTGCTGCTCTATTTACTATGTTTTTTAGTAAGAAACATATATGCATGCTACAATATCGTCGTCTCCTTATGACGACATTTTCCATACTCCGCAAGAAGACGCCAGGCTTCTGTCGCCTCCGCCACTTCAACAAGAGCGGCGTTGTAGGCGACAGCTGCCCCTACATGTTGATGAAGAAGTGCCGCATATTTTTATATCACCTTTAGATGTACCTTATAGATCTACAGATTACTCGCTACGGGTTACGGCTACCCAGACAGATACCCAAAATTCAAAAAGTGATGCCAATGTGTCGTCGGAAAACCTAGTGAAGTGCGACCAGTGCTCCCAGCCACGCTTTTTTAAAGGCAACCGTGGGCTCAAAATTCATATGAGTAAAACACACCGTTCGGCTCCAAATTTAACCAAAGAAGTGCCTATACAAAACAATAACTGCATTAGTTTTTGTGAACATTTGGGTAATTTAAAAACGAATTTGCCAGTTTTAAAAAGAATTCCTCGTGGTGCACGTATTAGCGTCGCTAAATGTCTGATTGATGACATCAGAAATGTTATTTCATGTAACTCTCCTCAGGCCTGGGAGCACTAGTTGACTTTCCCGTATAGAATTCTTCATGTTTCGAAAAACCCATCTGATCAAAATTCTCTTACTAGCAAAATAAAACAAAATTGTAAAGACAACTCAAAGCGCTGTCCTGTTTACTGCTTCACTTCGCCAAATTTAGCTCGACCCGTATATTCTTCTGCGTCCTACCGTCTCGTAGAAGACAAGCTAAGTGAAGGAGACATCAGAGGTTCGGCTAGACTTTTATTTTCCAACGATACATTGGCACCAAACTCTCCGGAAACTTTGTTGGCTTTAATAGAAAAACATCCACCTGCCGCAGCTCAAGCTCTTCCTTTACCTGCTAACGTTACTGGGGAGGATGTTCTTGTCGCCACTGTCGACGACCTAATGTGTGCGTTAGCATCCTTCCCAAGTGGTTCAGCGGGGGGCCTCGACTCTTTTACGCCACAACACTTAAAAGACCTGACCAGTGCAAGCTGCGGTGAGATTGGGGACTCTCTGCTTAAAGAGCTCACTTCACTAGTAAATGTGATGTTAACAGGTAAAGTGAATGACGCAATAACAAATGTTTTATACGGAGCTAATTTATGCGCTCTTCTTAAAAAAGATCGTAGCATAAGGCCCATAGCTGTTGGAACAGTGTACCGTCGTCTAACTGCTAAAATTTGTGTTAAACACATCAAACAATCTCTCTGCAAGGAATTTCAACCCTTGCAGTTGGGATTTGGTTCACAGGGTGGCTGTGAGGCGGCGGTACATGCCCTAAGAACATTTTTAACAAATGAAGGATGTGAAGTGTTGCTGAAGGTTGATATTAAGAACGCCTTCAATTCTCTTGGTAGAAACACTCTTTTGACACAAGTTAAAAATAAAATCCCTTTTATATATAATTTCATTTGGCAATGTTATGGTAAACCTTCAAAATTAATATACAAAAACAATTTGTTATCTTCAGAAGTAGGATGCCAACAAGGTGATCCACTTGGACCAGCTATTTTTAGCCTAGCAATCCACCCTATCATCAAAAAATTAGAATCGAAATTTAATGTCTGGTACCTGGATGATGGGTCCCTAGGAGGAGATGTTGACACTGTTCTTAAAGACCTACAAAATTTAATTTCAGAATTTAGTTCAATAGGTCTTGCTCTCAACTTTTCAAAATGCGAACTTTTCATTCCAAATTCTACAACACTACTAAGAAATAAGATAGTAAACATTTTTGAACCAATTGCTCCCAATATCAAAATATTAGATAATCGATCACTTCGCCTTTTAGGGTCTCCAATCCTAGACGAGTCAATTGAAGATTTTGTTGATGACAAAATTCAAAACTTTAACTCAGTTTCGGACCGCCTACTAAAAATAAATTGTCACATGGCCTATTTTATTATTCGATATTGCCTTTTTGTCCCTAAATTTATGTATTCTCTTAGATGTTGTCAGTTTTGGAATCATCCTTTACTTTTACAAAAACTTGACAACATCCAGAGGGATACGCTCACTACCATACTTAACACACATTTTGACGATCGCACTTGGCGCCAGGCCTCACTACCTGTTAGGTGTGGAGGTCTCGGTATTCGCAAAATTTCTAGTGTAGCATTACCCGCTTTCCTTTCATCAATTTTCAGTACTCAAAAGTTAGTAAAGGCAATTTTATCGCCTTCTATTCAGATTAGTTATATGACTGAGGCTTTAGGAAACTGGAAAATAGCTTGTCCAAGTCAGTCCCTGCCCAAAGCTCCTGCTTCTCAGAGGCAGTGGGACGGGCCGCTCTGTGAGTTAGAACTTGAAAACCTGATCAATTCAACTAGTTCTTCCGCAGAGCGTGCTCGCCTGTTAGCTGTTACTCGATGGGAGTCGGGGCTTTGGCTACATGCTTTGCCGTCTAAAAATGTTGGAAATCTTTTGGACAACAATACTTTCCGAATAGCCGTATCCCTACGAGTAGGTGCCCCATGCCAGGTCCCTCACCGTTGTGTCTGCGGTGAAATGGTGGATCGGTTCGGCCACCACGCACTCTCATGCGTAAAGAGCGCGGGGCGCATACCGCGGCACGCCAGCTTGAATGATATCATCCGTCGGGCATTTGTCAGTGCTGGAGTCCCGTCAGTTTTAGAACCGAACGGATTGATGCGGGATGACGGCAAGAGACCAGATGGTATGACTATCGTCCCGTGGAAGATGGGACAGCCCCTGGTTTGGGATGCTACATGTGTGGACACACTGGCGCCGTCTCATCTCCCTGGGACGATTGATCGGGCTGGCGCTGCCGCGTCTAAAGCGGAAGACCTCAAACGTCATAAATATGTGTATTTAGACAGAATGTACATGTTTATGCCGTTTGGGGTCGAAACTTTAGGCCCATGGGGGCCGTCCGCTCTCAATTTGTTTAGGGATCTGGCGAAACGTTTGTTTGAGGCGTCGGGTGACCGAAATGCTGGCGCCTATTTTGGGCAAAAACTTAGCATTGCCATCCAGCGTGGCAATGCCGCCAGCGTTTTGGCCACGTTTCCCCCCACCATGGGGCTTATAGATTAGAATGTTATTATTATTATTATTTTATTTAATTTTTATAACATAGTATGTAATTACACAATCAATATGTATGAATAAAGTAATGGTGACGTTATTCGTCAATAAACAACAATATGAACAATACATTCCCATTCAGCACCAAACAAAGGGGAAGCAACAATGAACTTGGAATGTATGTTATAATGACTCTTTATTGCACACTCGAATATACAAAAGTTACAAATAAGGACTTTAAATAAAAATGGTAACACAATCTGCGGTCTTATCGCTAACGCAGTAATGCTAATGTAGTAACCTACACATAGCTACAGTTATATAATTCCTGACTGAAATTATACATAGATTCTTTCATCTGTATATCTATTTAAGATATTGAAATTAATTGAATACTTCGGTAGAAACGGATTCAATGAGGCGGATGTTGTAGAGAAATAATTTTATTAAAGTGTTTAATACAAATAATTTAATTAACCTTTTTATATTATATTAACTGGGCTTAATCGCGTTAGTAATAGTATTTATTTACCTCGACGTTATAAAAAGTCATTGTCCCGACACACAACCGCCTCTTCAGTCCGCTCGTGACTACGATCAATGCAACTTGATCGAAACGTTGAGGTAAATAAATACTATTACTAATGCGATTAAGCCCCGTTAATATAATATAAATATGTGTTCAAAACGCGTTTTGAGTTTGAGTTGAAAAAGTTTAAAAATTACTATTAACCTTCTCTGTTATCACAATATACAAAAGCGCTTAGATTGATTAGGAGATTGATTTCAACAATCATATAAATTGTTAGAAAGATACGGGAGTCCCCCAGGGCTCTGCGCTCAGTCATATATGTTTAACATTCAAGTTATAATATACTGGGTCACATCTAAATAAACAAACACACGTATAAAAGAAGTTTATTTAACATAAAGTGTAGATACAGTTTCAGAATCGTATTGTAAAGTCAGTGTATCCTCGTTTAGCCATGTACTCCCAGTTGGTGAGGTCGCACTTTTCAATCTTGCATCCTGGGGAGCCGACATTGCTCAGCCATTCAATCCTGAAATCACACATAGAATTTATTATCTGCACGCCATTGGCATCTTTAATAGGGCAATAAATATCAAACATTACATTTTCCAGAATGAGATTCCAGAAGTAGCTTTTAGCTATTAAAACAATCCTAGGTTTATGCTATTTCCATTTCAATTTTTCACAAAAAAACGGACGGCATCTGATTTACAGACTAGGCTCGTCACTCTCTCGTCTCGGTTTTGAGTCTCATTTGCCCAATAATTTCACTTGTAACAGTGCCTTTCACGCTCTACCTCAATAATGATTATGCACTATGGTCGGATTTTGACGGCAAACGATGAAAACATCTTTAAATCATATCAAGACTCATATGAGGTTTTCTGACTATACGTACTAAACACGTCGCCTTTAGAAATAAGCAAGTACCTATTAAGTTATAGGTAGTTGCTATGAGGAAAGAAGCTGTTTCTTTTTTTGTGATATTAGTAGACGGAACAGGTACGAGACCCACCTGTTAAGTTCTCTAAACTCTGCCTAGAACAGAGGCATTTGACGAATTACACTGCGCGCGTAACGTAACCCTGAGGCATTCTTGTTTTTCAAACCAGAACGATGTATTGCGAACAGTACTGCTTAACGGTAGAAATTGGGAATGGTGGTAGTACTTCGCTGGATGAACTCATTCACATTGAGTTCTACTGCTACGGAATAGGTAACCTTTTTTTATTATAGTGTGGGGAATGCACTTACACATCCCCGCCAAATCCGGGGGGATTCGACGGGGTATGTCGGACTCGTCTTGTAACGCCAACTGCACCCATAGCAGCAAGCACACCATACCGACTAAACCACCACACGGTGTTTCTCCGGGCGCTTTATGTCGTGACTACGGGCAAGCTTATGCAATCGTCCGCGGTCCCGGTGGGATAGAGCCGGAGTCACTCCACCCCAGCATCAATGAGGAATACGCGGAAACACCGCGCGTGCCACCTCGAGGTCTTTAATTAACTTAGCTTAGCTTACCTAGTTGGGTCCTTTTCATAGCTTGCTTACGAACTAAATACAATCGACTTTATTATTCAGCTGTTTTGCTGATTAAAAAGTAATAAGTAACAAACATCCATCCAAACTTTTACATTGTGACATGTTATTGTTATTAGATAATATTAACTCTTATTAATTGAATTCATAATTATTGAATGAAATGCTATTTATGTGAATAATTAAATGATGTCAATCTGCACTAAATTTAACTGATTATTTTAACTAACTTAGATGTAAGACTGTGTATGTATACTAATAATATGGACAGACATTAGCCTGAACCAAATTTTTATTTTTTTATTATCGATGTTTTTTTTTAATTGAGATTGGCCTTAAAATAATTCTACCGTTACTCCGTTCCAACATGGTGATCCGCAGCATTGCACGGTGCTCAATAGAGGTTAAGTTAACTCTATTTAGAGCCTACTGTACTACGTTAAACACGTGCAGCTTGTGGAGTGACTTTACACAAAAATCTTACAGCGCCCTCCGAATCCAGTACAATAACGCGTTCAGGATGCTGCTGGCGCTCCCCCGCTACTGCAGCGCATCTACAATGTTTGCGGAAGCGCGAGTAGACTGCTTCTACGCTACAATGCGCAAGAGATGCGGCTCCCTGGTGCGGAAGGTGCGGGGGAGCGCTAACAGCATGCTGGCCGTGCTCGCAGACAGGCTCGACTGTCCCTATATATGTCATTGTTGTGAATTGTATATAAATAAACTTAATATTAATAGGTATAATTTTAATTTAATCTAATAATTTAATGTAATTTTGGTATATTAATATAATGGATATGGATATAAATGGATTATGTTGATTGTAATTTTTAAATGTATTATGACTATTATAATTTAATTGATATGAGTCTTTGTTACTTGAAATAAATGATTATTATTATTATTATGTTACTACAATAAACTAATCATATAAAACTAATACAACAACATAAATGTATAGGCACGTAAGACGTAAAATAAACTATACAAATAGGTATAGCAAATTTGCTGATTATAATGATTATCTAAACAAAACAATGGGCTGTAACAATGTAGTTAAAGTACAATTTTAAACAGTATCCCTTTCAATATTTGCAGAGCGTTTAGACATCACTAAACATAAAATTGGCTCCGCTCTCCTTATATTGTTTACTGTCTAGGTGATAACAGCATGCCCTAAATAGGTCGGAATATTCCGGAATCTCTGATAAATATTGGAATCGATCCAAATTATATGCTGATGAACTGCTTGAGATGGAAAATAATCGATAGGTATATACCTACCTATGTAGTTTGTGTACCTGCCTTTAAACTGATTCACGAAATATAAGTTTTTAAACTATCATGGTCACAAACATTAGAAGTATTCAAATTATCAACGTTGTAATTATACCATGTATATTTACTGTGAGTTTCCGATATTTCGGCACTATTGCAAGCGCCATGATCACGGATTAACTAGTAGTATGCCTCGTAGTGCCTCGAGTAGTGGTGCCTCGCATAACAAACGAGTACGGAGGAGGGTAGACCGTTTCGTCTGCTCGTAAACATTCACCCATCCGCAATTCCTCAGTTCATCCGTGAGCATGGCGCTTGCAACAGTGCCGAAATATCGGAAACTCACAGAAAATATACATGGTAATTATCCCGTTGATAATTTGAATACTTCTAATGATTAACGAAACTTTTGATAGGTTAGATTTTGATACTGAAAGACCTAGATTTATTTCTGTTATGAAACAGAGAAATTGGCTAATAAACTACCTACACCTATCCAATGGGATGTGATGATGGAGACAATTGATCTAGTGAAATGGTGTCTCCGAGTCGACGGTGGCTGATCAGTGTTCGTATCTTTGTTTGCAAATTGCATTACTTCCGCCATCGGGATACGAATCATTAGAAGCGAGGAAACCCGACTGACAAGGTGGTAGGTCTTTATGCAAGAGGCCGTCGTGCCAGATATTCTGCCGCAAAGCAATTAGTGCGCAACGATTCTATAATAAAGTTCCCAAGTTATCCGAGATTTGCCCATTAATAATTTTAAAATTACTATTAAAACTAAACTCTGTCAAAAAGGTTATTACAAAATTTCGGATTACTTGGAGGATAAAACAGCTTGGGACTGATCACTCCAGGATCTATCTACTCGTGTACTAAGATGTCAAAGTGTAGCGTGTCTTGCCCTACTGATACCATTATTATGTTCTCTTTTGTAAGGCAACACACTGGGGCTAAAAATAAGCGAACATTTGTTTTTTATCATTCAAAAAATTGACGATACAGTCTGACATTATATAGAAGACAAAAATGCTTGGAATACTCCACTTCTGGCAAGCTGTCATTCTGCCACCCATAACATTGTAAACATCTATATAATGAAATGAATGAATATAATGAAAAAAGAATGGCCCCGAGTTTATTGCCGCTTCTTCTCGGTAGGCTCTATATATTTTGGAACGCGGCGGTAGTATTTAAAGTACATTATAATGAAAAATTGACGTTCATAAGTGCGTCTTTGATGCCTAAATTGAATAAATTATTTTGACTTTGACTTTGACTTCGATTATTGCGTCAGGGTGAGAAGGGCAATGCAGCAAGTGAAATTAAAAGCGACTAAGACTCAAAAACCAATGTCTCGGGGTGACGAGCACAGTCCTACGCAAAGCTACAGCTCGAAGCTCTGGGTAGTGCTACAACTGGCATGGGCAAGCTTACCATCAGGCGCACGACTTGCCCGTCTCGTCACTTAATAAGATTAAAAATAAATGAGTTCAGCTCTATATGGATTTTAAATAGTCGATGTGGGATTGTAAATGAGTGTCCATTTTTGCCCGACTGCCAGAGGAGGGTGTAAAGGTATGTATAAATAGGTACTATTAATTGAGGAATCATTTGATCCATCTTTGCCACGCGAGTGACATCCTTCTATAATATTATAAGCGCGAAAGTTTGTGAGTATGGATGTATGGATGTGTGGATCTTTGTTACTTATTAACGCACAAACGGCTGGGGCAATTTTGATGTAATTTGGTACGGAGGTAGATGAGGCACTGGTTTAACATATTATAGGATACTTTTCATCATCATCATCATCCAACATCAAGCGGGTGAATAAGTGTAATATGCTTGGGCACAGCATAGACAAAATAATAAGATCTCCGCCTGCGTCAAGATCGTAATGATGACAGTTCTGTGAAAGTTTGTGTCAGTTTCTGATAGCTGCTTAGTCAAAAGCCAAGTCAATTTGACAGCTCGATACACGAGCGGTGTTCGGAAACCGTCAAGGGTGATGAAAAGTAACACAAATACCGCCAAGGGTCGTGAAATGCAATGACTTTTTTTCCATGGTGATTAATTTTATATTATTATTATTGTTTAATGATAGCAGATATCATAAGTATTAAAATGTACTCAAATAATACTATTATATCAATTGCGTTTGACCATGTAGGTACATATTTTTTGACATTTTGGTATAAAGATAGATATGCCCTTGGAGAAATAATAAGCTACTCGAAGTACTAATCCTGCGCAGACGAAGTCGCGGGCACAAGCTAGTAAGTTATATGGTCAGGTCAGCAGAGCTTTTTATTTTATGCATCTCAGTGGCTAACACATGTTGACTGTAATAAAAAAATGTTGGCTCTATGTCACTTTTGTCAGCTCCACTCATCAACTTCAACAACCAGTACTAACATTTTTGTGCTCAGCGTAAGTAGGTATCAACTAATAAAGCAATTTGATACTTACTCTGAGTTTTTGTGCTTACTGAAGTTGTCAAATCTGACATAAAGCCGCCATTTTGCTAAGATTTCAATCACCGTTTGATTGTAACTGAGATGCATTAATAGCCCACCAGCTAGGCTATATGATATATGATTAAAAAGATTTTTGATAAATTGCAGTGATACCCAATTTTACATTTTGTATAAGCACTGCCATAACCATTACATTTTTACATGGCCGTTCCAAATGTATGTTTATATAATTCTTCAGAATTGAAAACATATTTTTATTGAACAAATAAAAAGCCGAGTAACCATTATGAAGATTAAGCCTATGCATGATAGAAATAGTACAACTTACATTGTTTATAATATATATAATTTATAGTAGTTTATAATAATAAAGCTTTAAAAACTAATATTTTATGTTCCTATTTAAATTTAAATGTTGTCAGTCGGTCTGTTGATCGATCTGTTCACTAAAATTTATAGACTCAAATAACTTTCACAAAGCTCGAAGAAAATTGACGAGAATATGAAAATGTTTACTCGGCACATCTTTTTTATGAAAATATGTGGAACTCGATAACTTAAATGTTATTAGTATTTAAAAAGTCCGGAGCAATTTTGAAGTAGGACCCAAATACGGAATTACACGGTAATATGCAATATTTAATTAGGTCATTCATTTCTAAAATTTATTATATTTTACTTTTTTATTAATTATTTGTTTATAAAATTTAATTAAGATATTTAATTGTTTTAGGCATTCTAAGTGCTATAAGTAAGCCAAAATGACGACCAAAAGGTACACCCCAAAGTGTAAATTTGAGACGAACCATCACTACTAGTGATGGTTCTTCTCAAACTCTCGCAGTAGTTGATCTTCTAGTCAATTATTCACTAGTGAAGATCAACTACTGCGTATTACATATCTATAAATATGACATAGATACTAACATATGATCGAGTTCTGGCTTGTATCCCTGTATTTTGCCGACGATGGTGCCTTTCTTGGAGTTCTTCACCCACCCGCAGACCCCGAGCTGCTCAGCGAGTTCTTTGCAGTACTTTATGAAATTGCAACCTGTAACACCACATTTAAGAAGCTCTTCTGTCAAACTGATATCGCACTACTCGATGTACGCATACCTCATTGAAATAAATTTAATACTAAATGCTTGTACTTAGTATACTTATGGATCATGCATTTTCATTCACTATCCATTCAAACCCTCTTTTTTTGAGTTGTTATTTACAGCACCAAAATCGGAATCCTCGCTCTCGTTTTTCTCTTGACCTCCCCCCGTCAATCTACTCCTTTTTTGTTTTTTAAACTAGATGACCCGATGAACTTCGTATCACGTGCAATGTTTAATAGTATCTCTTTTTGCACATATCTAATCATATTCATAATTTTTATATTATATAGATGGTTTCCATGACTACCGATTGTTGTTGATTGTGTGTCTTCAAGAATATGTTTGACAGGTAGGAACAATATGAATGGGAAAATACAATTGATGTTATTTCAATTTTCCATGCAATTTTTCCACTTTTTCTCACCATTTAAACCTTCCCTGGACTGCACAAATATTTCAAAATCTAAATGAGCCAAATCGGTCCAGCCCTTCTCGAGTTTTAGCGAGACCAACGAACCGAACGGCAATTAATTTTTATATACTTACTAGCGAATGCCCGCGACTTCGTTCGCGTAGTAGGCTTGGCCTGCGGTCTCACTAAATTCATTCTAAATTCTCCTCTCATCGTTTCTTTTTTTTTAAATGTGCAATATGACTGAATGTGTAAGCTTCCTTATGTAATGTAACCTTCTACGAAGTATTACAAAACATTTTAAAAATGAATGAAATCGGTAAAACCGTCCTCAAGCTATAGCGTGACCAGGATAATTAATAAAAGATAATTTTTATATAAACAGATAGGTACATTAGATATGACATCCGCTGGCCAATTCTAAGATGAGGTTTAATACGAAAATACATTATTATATAAAAATAGGTTTTAAATGGAAAGTGAATGAAAATGCATAATCCATTAATAAATTACATGCCTTATATGCTAACACTGCCACATATATGCTGGAGAATAACATTGCGAAATTAAAAATGTATTTTGAAATTACACTTCCCTGCACCAAGCCGCATCAAGTAAACGCCGACTCTATTTACGTTTTTAATTCATTGTATAAATTATCTGCAATCTGTCTTCTGGCCAGAGAATGATAAATGTATTTCTTATTTTTATTTTATTCATCGTAATAAAAATAATCAATATCCACTCCTGCCTTACTAACTTAGTGTTGCCATAACTTCAAGTGAAATGTTTCAAGGTAATGTGGTAAAACCGCAGTAGCCTCTCGTTGTCTAACGGCCGGTCCCAATAATCTATCTATCGCCGGTTTACCTTACTAGAGATAGATATTTGACACTATTTGTATGAACGTTATGTCAAATTTCTATCGGTAGTAAGGAAAACTGTGGATAGATAGATTATTGGGATCCTCCATAAGTAAAGCTCCTTCAATAATTTATTTTATGACTATGTTCAAGAAAGAAACGCAACAAGATATAACTTATATACTAGGAAGTTGATTAGTTAGAGTTTCGTTATTCTCAATATTAAGATTTTAGTTACCGAGCTATATTCAATTTCAATTTATTCATTTATATGTAGAAGTCTAAAAGACGTTGCTTTGGACGTTTAGATAAAGTAAACAACTAAATAACCCTAAACTTAATAACTAAAGTCCCTAAAGTAACGTAAACCATTTATCCTTTTTCTGTACTTATATGATTTAGACTTTTGAGAAATGCTTATTATTACTTCGAATAAACAATTTGATTTTCTAAATAGCGGTAATATATTCTCTAATGCGATACGTCTGCTTATACATGAGTTCATGTCCAAATAGCTCATTGACATCGACCCAGATGCGCGGGTGGTTTTCTATTTATACACCGTGATAGCGGATCAGTCGAAACATTGATTGCGAATGCGATTAATTGAGTAGATTACATATCATTAGAATTAGTCTGCATAGCCATGTCCTAGACAGAAACAATCATACAAGCGTTAAATTTGTTACTTTGAATAAAATAACTTTTTTCTTCTGACCACACGCGACCGCTCGGAAGTAATTGTTCTTTTGTTACATATTACCGTGCTAATCTTTAGCACTGTTACTGCCGCCTCGCCACCTTTCAAGTTCTCTCCAATTGGCTGCTAGGTGTCCAACACCAAGAGTTCTAACTCTGCACCTGTAGGTACTCGGACTGACATGTTGGCATTGTTTTACAAGCACTTCAACACTTCGATATACCGATAGACATAACAGCACCGCCGGAGAAACTTAAGCACAGCCCAGTGCGTGTGACGTGACCTTCTCAAGGGCTTATCTCAACTCGAGGACTCTTCTACTCGAGTTTAGTTCAAGCCTAGTATATTACTATATTGCGATACTCGTAGATACATATGATATTGAAGAGCTTTTAGCTAAAAATTGATATTATTATCTATCAAGATTTGCATAAAGATCACGTTTGTTGTCACGGAGTATTGTGGTAAACAAATTATGTTCAAACTAAATCTAAGTAATATGCTTGTATTGCAGAGCAATATTTACCAGTAAATCCCATAAGCTTTTAAATATATAAACATAATGCAATGTTATTCTGATATTAGCAGGTTTATTAAGATTTTGAGGATAAGGTAAAGTTACTCAGTTCTAAGCATGTAGGTACAAATTATTGTTTATTTTTAGATACCTTGGACTTGTCCAAAAACTTCAAACTCAACGGCAGCTAAAGTGTTGGGGTCCACAGCACCCATCACTGAATTCATTAAAGTAATAAACTATTTCAAAATATTGACTTATAGTATAAACAAAAACACTTCACACTTGAACTGCAAGAGTTAAAGAACGCGGTACGTAGTGTCGCCGCCCGCCCAAAAGCGAATACTGTGCCGGACGAACGGCCCGCCCGCCCTACGTAAGTATCTGTGCAAATATATGTATGTAGAATTAGATCTTGTACGTTCAGCAACATAATCGTATATGCATTATTTATGTAGTTCGATAATCGTATGAAACATCTGTTTTGCTTTCAATGTTTTTTACGGTTATCGAAGATAGAAATAAATCAGTATCAGTATGCCAGAAATGGCAAATAGGTTTGATACATAAAACTTCCGCAAAATCAGCTCTTTAATGACTTGGAAAGTGCACATTATATTATAATATTGTATTTAAAGTTTCGGTAAGACTGGTTTTAATGGAAAAATGCCAAAAATATAAAAGTACATAATGATTTCTTTGAATATTGTGATTATTAAACATTAAACCGCCAGCAAGCAAATGGGTCTCAACATCAACTGCAGCAAAACCAAGATAATGATTGTTGATCGGTTTGCAACCTTACAACCGCAACAACCGACCAAATTTGAACAAATATGAGAAAGTTGATAAATTTGTATATCTCGGATCAACCATTAACAACAAAGGAAGTTGCGAAACTGAAATTCGACGTCGTATTGGCATGGCTAAGACTGCAATGACCCAACTCAAAAGAATATGAAGAGATCGAAACATCAAGATACGCACAAAAATCCAAATAGTAGGTATATACGCATTTTGGTCTTTCCATCTTCTTGTATGGCACTGAATCTTGGACCCTGAAGGCAGCTGACAAACAAAGGAAAGACGCTTTTGAGATGTAGGTTTGTCGCTGTCTTTTACGAATACCATGGACAGCTCGCTGCACAAATGTATCTGTCTTAGAAGAGCTAAATTTAGAACGTTCCCAAAGACTCTCTGCAATATGCTTACACCGAGTATTACGGTCATATTGCGCGTAGAAGCTCTGACAACCTTGAGCGTCTTACAGTAACTGGCAAAATTAAGGGTAAAAGACCAAGAGGACGAAGTCCTAAGCGATGGACGGATTAGGTATCGAAACAGCTGAAGATACCTTTCAGAACAGCTCTACATTCAATAACCCAAAAAATTACAAAGTGGCCACCATTTGGTTCGTCTGATCACAGAATATGTACCAGTAATTTGGTCAACAATGTCGATTCCACATTTAGTGAAATTATAATCAGTTATTATTTCTGTCACCAGTTCCTAAGTCATTGCATCATGATGCATAGTGGATGCTACAAGAAACAATTTACATATTTCTATCAGTTATGTACTTGTTGGTGTCATTTCAAATATATACATATAAAACAAGAAAATACAGTAATGCATAAAATACTTGTATATTTAGTCGCTACCGGGTCCGATGAACCCATTCGCACGTTCATAAGCGCGTCGCGCCAGCTAACGTTGCGGTTGCTACCTGCTGCAACCAATAATCCTTGAGAGGTACCAAGAGCGGCACCGTTGCAAGGCGCTTTATTTGATTGTAGCAAGCAAACTACTGAGGCCTGGGTCCAACAAACCCATTAGCGACTGCTTAAGTGTTAAGCCCGATGCTTCGAACACTTAAACAACAATTCGAAATGGTAGACAGTACCCTATGTACACTTCTTAAATTATCTTTTAAAAACCTTTAAAACAACTTATAGTCGTACCGATACAGATGCCAAGACAGCAATTATACTCGTAGCAATTTTGTCTGCGCACTCATTACGCGGAATGGGTTCACCAACTGCGCAGCTTTATGCAGCCCATGCAAATATCGAAAAAACCTTTATTGAAACACGTTAACTCTTTCCCCGCTAAACCATCCTCAGTCGAAAATGCAAAATTAGGTACAGTATTAATCTGTCCGCATCAGGACAAAAAAGAACAATAGATTTATGAATGAAACTTGCCTCGAATGAGGCTTGCTGATTCGGACAGATTAATTCATACTTACAAAGGGTTCTATAGAGTAGAGACAACTGACCGGTCGTAAGTCCCCACCGCAAAGGTGGACAGACGAACTCACAAAGGTCAACGCTGGATGCAATCAGCTTCCTTAACTCGTCCGCATCAGGACAAAAAATAACAATAGATTTATGAATGAAACTTGCCTGGAATGAGAGTTGCTGATTCGGACGGGTTAAGCGGTCCTTTTGGAAATATATGAGGAAGGCATATAATTTTTTTTATTACTTTAATATTTCTACCTACAGACTCCAGGGTCCGTGCCATTTTTTTACATTTTCTTAACTTAACTAATTAATAAACTATTTAAATATACATCTTTGCATACAATGAGGGAACATATACTAAACCTAACATTATATAAGAAGTAAAATAATAGAAAAATAAAACCAAAATTAGGTATCCTTTGGAATTCCGAGCAGACCGGTCTCCGCAAGCAGCACCCGTTCACGAGTTGACGCATCTGCCAGCTATCGCCTTTCTCGACCATATTTGAGGGAAAATGGCGACCCGACACACGAAGCCGCCACTTGCCAACACCTCTTCGTGAGCATGACTGGTCGGAATGCCAATGTTAGAGGCATACGTTCAGCAATGGACGTCCTACGGCGGAGATGAGGATGATTATATATACAGGGTGTTTGGTAGAGGGACCGACAAACCAAATGAACGTGTTCGGGGACTTGGAGAATACAAGTTGGCCAAAAAAAATCTCTGACCCCGCAATTTTATTTTTCCTTTTTTTTCTAAAAAAGCTTGCTAGTGGGTTTTTTTATCACTGTGAAAGTTGAACTATGAGGTAAAATTTATTTCATATTTTCACTCTATGAGCTCTAAATCAGTTAGCTCTGTTTTGTATCCAATTTTGCTTTGCGTGGCCTGAAGGTGTATTAGAGACCAAATTCAACTAAAAACATCCGGTCTAAAACAGATTTTACAAATGTTATGGTGGTAAATAGGTACAATTTCGGAGAAAATGGAAAAATTCACAAAAAAAAGTTAAAAAAATTGGGGGCTAGGGGATTTTTTTAACTTTTTTTTATTTATTTTTATTTTTTTAACGGTTCGATCCCCGGACAGGTTAAACATTTGTGTGCATGAACATGTCTGTTTGATCTGTGTCTGGGTGTTTATATGTATATAAGTATTTAATATCATATATAAGTATGTAATATCAGTCATCAGGTTACCATAGTACAGGCTCTGCCTAATTTGGGACCTGAAGACCTTTGTGTGAGTGATGTCCCATATTATTATTATTATTGTTATTATTATATATAGAGCCTTGAAAGCCTTGCATATGCCCTTCCATCAATCGAACTAGAAGAAGAATCGAACCAGAAGCTAATCGGATTTTTCAAGATCACTTATAGTATCACTATCATCATCATATATTAGAAGTGGAAACACATCAAGAATTGTTTTTTCCATCCTGAAGTAGAAACTAATTTTATTGCAGACTCCTGCTCCATGTGCCACTCCGTGCACCACAGTAACCTTTATGCGTCTTATTTCATACTTGTTTATATACATTATGTCCTGAAACTCAACGATAATCTGGTACCGGGCGAGAGGCCAAGGTATACGAGTTATGAGACAGTTTTTTTTCCAACATGGAGTATCAAAGTTAACTGAAAATAATTTTGTAAGCCATAACTCGTCAAACCAGAATTTATTTGACTAAATTAACAATGTTTTTACTTTGATTTGTGGTTGCGATTAATAGCACTGTTATTTGCCATTTTATTATTAAAAATCACTGTAAACATTTTCAGCTTTTTACATTTTCATAACTGATTTACCTGCGCCTTTCGCCCGGTACCAGGTTGTCGATAAGTTTCGGGACACCCTATTTATATATATATATATATATTCATCGATGACACTTACATATACTTAAATACTCGTATTATCCTTACCTACATATTAAATTGGCGTTTTAGGGGAAAAGTAAAACGAAAAATATATGAAATTATATGTTTAGTATATAGAGGTGTTTTATATATTTATACTTTCACATTTCATATAGGTACTTCATATAAGTATATATAATATTCATATAATATAAGGCGATCTTAATCGACCAACAAGTTCTGTGCGGTCATCCAAGTCCTGACAGCAGCAACACTTGCTGCTGTCAGGACTTGGATGACCGCTAGTGGCATTATTCAACTGAGCGCTTCCGTGCTTAGAAGGGCACATTAAGACGTCGGTCCACGTTGTTTGTCTTGGTACAACCAGTCGTTAGGCTATGTCAAAGGCCTTCGGGCGGCCTGAAAACTTTGACGTGGGTTGGCCACTAACCTATCCACCAAGCCACACTGGGCCCGTATGGGGGACTATAGCCAAACTCCTCTCTCTAAAAGGAAGGCTCGAGTCCCAAGAGTGGGAACATAATGGGCTAATTATGATTATAATATACTTCATTGGTTCCATTGCAGAAATAATTGTGGCAACCAGATTCAATAAAATCTTTGGAGACGGTTTACACAGCCCAGCATTGAATATTTTTCCTTGCAAGATATTGTCAAAATTGGCAAATAAAGTGGTAATCTGTTGGAGCAAGGTCTGGGTGGTTGTCGGAGACATTCCAATCATAGCTCTTCTTATTTAGCGTCTTTCTCTCGTGCAATGTGAGGTCTAGCATTGTCCTGAGGCAGCAGTCAGCTAGGGCCATGTCTCGATCCATTATAGTTTGCAATTGTTGACTAAACAGATCTACTGTAATCATCTGGCCAGATCTTAAGAAGCTGTACTGCTTCCATATATATACCAGCATCGGTCCACCAAACATCTTTTTACCCTTTTCTGAGTCAACCTTGGGACAGGATTTAACCGGTTCCACTGTGATGAGCCCTTCCGATGGTCGTACAGTACCTCTACCATGTGTTGGCAACACAAATGTCATCTATAGTCGATACTCGATCTCGCCTACTTATTACGCTTGCGATTCGCGTACTCGCTGTCAATTAGTTCTACAATTGACCGCGAGGTGGCACTGTTCTTTTTTCATACATTTTTATGCGGCAGTCGATAGCGAGCATGGATTAGTGTCAATGTTGCGAACTCATGGTAGACCTAGAGGATCCAGTTTTCATCACAGTTAAGTAACAACACGGTTCTAAATTCCCTCGTTATTGTGACGGTTGAGCAATGTAACGCAGCACTCATGCGTGTTTGTTGGTGAGCTTCGCTCAATTCATGCAGTACCTACCCATTACTGGAGCTGTTTCTCTTTTTAATTTGTATCAAGTGATTTTATACCTCTTCCTACTAATGTATTATGTTTATTATCTTTAAACCATGTACCTATATATATATAAAGTCATTGCTTCATTTATTGAGGTTAGTGACATTTGTAAAAATTTGGTTTAAAATAATGATACCTATATATATTATAAGTATACAATATATATATATATATATATATATATATATATATATATATATATATATATATATATATATTAATATTATTAAATTGTAAACTTATTTTTTGATGTATTCCCTTCCTTCATATTCCTTATTCTTTATATATTAGTAACATATTTAAAAATAATAACCGTTTCCCCATTTTTTAAACAAAAAAACAATTTAGTTGAACATACTTCCTATAAATCCTACTCTCAACCTTGCCGCTCCCACGTCAAATCTGAAAATAAATCGATGGCGAAGACTTTTGGTAGAATTTTGGAAAGAAAACATGACGCTGGCAAATGCACATGACGTGCGACGGCATATTCCTCAACGGAGTTGAGTTGAGGAAAAAAAATATTTTACTCACACCGAAGCCTACCGCTAACTCTGACGTGGTATGCGATGGATCTGATTCCACGATCACCTTATCACGATACTTTGTTGTCAACTAGGGACTCTGGTTTCCCACGAGGTTTGTTGTGTAGGCCAAAATTTCCAGAACGAAATCGTTGAATCTAAAAAAAGTTTTATATTATTATTAAAGTTTTCTTTATTATTCATTAAACTTTTCGAGCTGTTCCGTTAATAACGCGATTGAAGTTTTCCATATTGTTATAACAGACCGTTATCAAAAAAAAACTATCTAAATGGCGTAAAAAAAACAACACACAAACACAAAGCATTTGAAACACAATAATAATAGCCTAAATTTTAAATCAATTTTGATTTGGAATTTTGGATGAAATTTAGGCCAGATACTTGAGATTGAAGTGGCCCGATCGACAAAATGCCAATTTCATATGTAAGGTACTAGATCATCATCAAGAACTACAATATTCCTACTACTTAGCATGTACAACCAGAGAACAACATTATGTTTTAGCCAACTTAAAAAAAGGAGGTTCTATGTTTGACTGTATGTATTATATTTTAAGTTCACTGATATCTACCCCATTTGTAGACCGATACTCAAAGTTCTTGTTTTATTTGAATGATAAACTATTTTTTTTTTCAATCGGATAACTGAAAACTGCTTCGCCTATCTTGATGATATCGTAGATATCGTAATTGACCGTAAATGACAATCGATCCCGTAAGGAGCCGCACTAAAAACGGATAAAAACATTTTTTTACCAAAAATGGAAACGACTTCAACACTTAAAAGTGTGAAATAACTTGTCGGAGTCGGTAGGATGTGCACAATATTGTGATAAAAATACTTTTGAACTGTCATGGTACCGACTTCCACAAGTTATTACCCACATTTTAGTAGAATTGATTTCAGTTTCATCTTTTGGTATTTTTTTTGCGTTTTCCTATAATCAACAAATAATAAGCATCAAAGAGTCCTACCCTAAGATCGTAAGCGGTTATTACTTTTACGCTTTCTTTATTTTTTTATACCAACACTAGTAATGCAATGTGCCTAGCACGAACAACTGCATAAGTGTAACGTAACGTGTCATTAACGTATTTATTACAAACTATCATTTATCTAGTACAATAGTGGCACAGATAACTCATAGTGTGTACTGAATACGTAAACGATACGGGCAGATTTTCGTGCTTGGCCCACTGTCATTTATCTAGGGCCACTGTGACACAGATAACACACAGTTTGTACGCCGAAGCGTGACAAGTTGACGTTTGCCAAACAAATACTTTTTCTCAAATTGTTTGTGTTACAGCTTCTGTTTATTTCTCTTCGTAAGTAGGTATAGGAACACTATTTATGAACAAAATGCGACATCAAATGAATGGCTCCGTCAAACGGACGGTCAAGAAGGAAGCCCCTCTATGTTGGAGTGGACGGTTCCGCTCGCAATTACAATTATATGATTGGACGCTGATTGCGCCACCACTTCCTAATAAACTAGCCAGTGTGACGTTGCGCGTCCTATAGGTGAAGGATTTGTTTTTATCACGACGGTTTTGAAGCATTTGTTGACATAGTAGTTTGTACTCCTCTCTGGGTTATATCACCTGACAAAATATACCAACCAGTCTCTTTTGCTCAACGTATTTTGTAGGCGTTAAGCATTTAGATTGAATTATTTGTAGCATTTATGCAGTTAGCAACATACCGCACACGCTACAGACAGAATGTTCCCGGATTCCGTCTACGAACTTAGCGCGACGTCACGTGACTTTTCCACAGGTACTGTCAACGCCATACATTTTGGAGTTGTCGTTTGGCGTTAACGATAACAGAAACATCTTTTGTCCGGCCAATTATCAATAGGTATATTTCGGAAATTACCGGGTTACTTAAATAGAATAGGGTATATGCCAGCCAGGTACACAATCTAAAAAACTAAATGGTATTATTTTAATAAGTTACAAAGGTATGCTCAACATAATACCTATGTCATATTTTGCTCTGATAAAACATTACATATGACAACATATTACTTGTCAGCAAATACTCATTCAAACCATAGTTTTACTTCAGCCAAAATAATTTTATTTTTGGAGCTCCCGATATTTCGGCACAGTTACATGCACCACGTTCATAATTATAATATTTTATGGAAGCTGTTAACCACCGTAAAAGTGTTTGTTTCAAATTCATTACCTACCTATCGCGGCACGTAACTTGAACTATGGCCTTGAATGCGCACTGAGGGGCCGTGCGTAACCATAGCAACGCTTGCTCCCAAACAATCACACTATCTATAGTACAATCGCACCTTTTTTCTTTTTTTCTGTATGCTGTCTCCCTACTAAGAGTTTTCGTACAAACAACGTTCCATATCCAAATCACTTTACGCCCATGGGAGTTTCATACATTAGGTACAGCCCCGGGGATGTAATGCCTTACTTTACATCGAGATTGCGTGATATGTAATTGGATATTTTTGAGCAGGTAGTATGAGAAATTAATTTCGCACCCTCTGCACACGGGGCTCAGTGGGCTTCATTAGACACGTCACAGTGTCACAGTGGCCTGTTAGGAGCCTGGACGATCAGTTAATAGAAGACACTGAACAAAAGGTTTTGAGGCACACGGTGTGCACGCCTGTAAGGCATTCTGGCTTATATGAGCTCGCTATCCGCATCTCCTCTTTGAGTAAACTTCATAATATTATTGTATACGTTTGTAAGTTCGAAAAGTTAGTATACCGCCGTAGCACTACTGCAATGCTGATGATCTTGATACCGGTGAAAATAAAATTCTCCGCATCCTGCAAAGACGACACTTTGCAGAGGAGTAAGTAGAATAATACTATTTATAAAAATCGCTCAATCAATCGCTTGTGGCCGTTCATGTAGACGACGAAGTGATCCGCCTAGGCAGTCAGCTCACGAACTTTATGCTGAACTATGTAAGCATCCAGTTATACTACCGCGCAATGATCATGGTAGTGAACATGTTCATTGATTATTATCAGGTAAAATATTTACACGCCGGACCAGAATTATTAAATAAAAATTCTGGATCCAGTCCCCTCGCCGCATAGTGAGAAAACGAGTCTACTTGTGTAATCAATGTTTTAGGTTGAATACCGCGGCGCTACTGTCTTTACCTGCACCTGAAGTTAAATCTGACGCTATCAGTTTACTTGATAATATAATTTAACTCCGCGATATTTAGTTATTTTAATATTATTTAATTTAGTTTGTATCATACAATTGCCACATCGCTCACCAATCTGAATACAATTCCCTTATCGCTAATAAGGTATGGAAGTTAGTAGATAGGACTCCTGATGATATTGTTGTAAAATTTAAATGGGTCTACAAAAAAAAGCATGATGCTATGGGTAAATTCGATAAATATAAAGCTAGGCTTGTTGCCTTGGGGCTTTACTCAAATTCAAGGGGTAAATTATATAGTGAAACTTTTCGCCAGTAGTTCGTCGTTCTACAATGCGAATATTGTTCTCCTTAGCTAACGTAATTAATTGTTCTCCTAACTTGATCTGAACATTGATCATGTGGATGTGACAACTGCTTTTCTTAATGGTGACCTCACTGGGACCATAACCTTTTGGAGGGTGGCGGGATCAAGGCAGTAGGCAGATAAAGTAAAAATTGTAATTACGATATCCACTGGTTTATTTTTCAAAATAAACAATAGAAATCTGCTATGTTAAATATAATATTAATTTATAATAGAATGGAGATTTACATTACAAGTACTGACCGACCGACACAGAGAAGGAGAAGAGAGAGAAAGTAATCCGTCACATAGACATCCAAGTTATTTTGACGTTGACATTGACAACTATTAGATGCACAGATCTAATGACCATAGACTTAGGTAAGTACTCATGTGTGGCAGATTATTTCCAACAGCGAATGGGAACTCCCGTTCAGTGGCTCTACCATGAGTTGGCAACATAAATGTCATCTATAGTCTATCCTCGATCTCGCCTACCTATTAAGCTTGTGATTGGCGTACTCGCTGTCAATTTTAGTTCTACAATTGACCGCAACGTGGCACTGTTTATTTTTCCATACATTTTTTAGCGGCAGTCGATAGCGAGCATCGATTGGTGTCAATGTTGTAAACTCATGGTAGGCCTACTGAATTAATTCTCTAAGCGCCAAATAGTCGAGTCAAATTAGAATAAAGTATGGAAATAATTCTGATACCTCGTTGTAGATTCTTCTGGAATCGTTAGAAAACACAGCTAGAAGAATCTCTCCGGTTTGTACCCTTTGTAGCACCTACAAAACCATGCTAAATATTAGGCATACAATTCACGGGCCTATAATTCAAAAATTTAAAAAAGTTGGAATAGTTTATTAAATAATAAGCTTTGCGGCTCTAAGAAAATTCCGACCTACGCGGCTACGGTGCAAACTAAATCTAGGTATCTTTATGCATCATAAACGTTTAAATTAGCACCCATGTGCAAGTTACGGATTATATCTTTTAAAAACCTTTGCGGATTGTAGGTACTTCGAGGGAATTTTAGAGTTCCTAAAGATTGTACTATTATAATAAATTTTATCCAGAGTTTAAAACATTCACCGTTGATAAAAAATTAACCTAATTACCGGAAACGGAACAGCCGTGGGAAAACGCTGAGTGGCTCGCGTGGGTAGCGAGCTGATATTTATTTAAGTTTGTGCCCTCGGTGAAAAATACAAAATGTACATAATACGGCATACTGTAGGTACACAAGTCTAAGAATAATGATATGATAAATTTAGAGTTTATTGTCTTCTAAAGATTTAGGCTATTTCAGCGGTAATTCTGTCAATTTGCACCATTTCTCATACCTTTCCTTGAAATACAATATGTAAATTGAAAATAATATTATTTCTATTTTTTTTTCAGAGGTATTCAGTAATTATATTCGAAAAATACTGTAGATCATAATACTTTATGTATAGTATAACCACATAGTAGTTACCACCCTTTCCTTAAGAGGATTGCATAGCTAGTACTTGTCCATACTAAAAGAAAAAAACTCTTTTCTACCTGTTAACATTGTCTGATTTCAGTGTTTATTTTTTTCCTGCAATCAACACATTGTTGGCTATGCCCCCGTACGTTTTGATTTTTTCAGTATTTTTAAGTTTTAAAAAATTAATTACTTTATACCGGCTTGCTAGCGACATTTACTACAGTCGGATTGGCAACGCGGAGCCGCATTCAGAACCTCGGTGAGAGCGCACTCGGAGTGCACTCGGAGTGCAACTTTTCGCACTAACGCCGCCGTTCCGAACCTCAGGGCACTCGGTTGTTCTAACTCGAGCGTTCCGAACCACGGTGCGTCGCAACTTTTTAACCATCACAATCGATCGGTAATCGGTTGCAACCCGCATCTGACATAACTTTGACCAATCAGACTACAACAAACTTCTTCTTCTCTCTTATCAAAGAAAATTAGGAAAGGATCAAGTGATCTGCCAATGTCGAATTTGTCAAAGTCTATTTGAGGTTAGAAAACAACCGTGCCGTTCCGTAACTCAGAGCGAGTTAGAAAACAACTAAACAACCGCGCTCTGAGTTACGGAACGGCACGGTGCGCTTACTGAAACGTACCCTTTCTGTAGTGTAGTGATCTGTGATACACATTTAGTCTGTGGTGATACAGAAGCAGCATTGCCAGAATGTTACATTGTAACATTTTACGTTACTTTTGACCATCTCATATGTTACCTCCATGTTACACGAAAGAAATATTACAAAAATGAGTAGAATAACAACATCGACCACTCTGTTATGATTAACCCTTGGCGTCCCAGAGACTTATATATACGTCAGTTTCATTCATAAATCTTTTGTTTTAATTATCACCGTATAGGAAGAATTAATAGCAAGGATAAGATTATTTTAATTCAATGTTCATTTTCAAAGTCCGGTGGCTCAGGCTGCGAGTATGCTGCGCGTCGGACGATGATGATTCAAATCCCAGCTAGATCATTGTCTTTTCGGGTTTTTAAACATTTTGTTTGATTTTGTTACTTTTTTCAATAAGCGACATTAAAACTATTGTAAACATAACATCACCCCTGTTTACCAAGGGGGAGAGACCACAGATTTGCACTTGCTGCGATCCTGGCATTTCTCTATTGCATCATCTACTCACATCACATTCTTCATACAATAATGCTGGTTCCGGGGACTCTTAACTTGGCGTTTCTCCAGTACATCTCCGATTTGATCAGAATACCTTCACTTAGGTCTACCTCTTCCATCCGCTCCATCCACGTTCACCCTGTACTGTTGTTTTTTCTCTCTGCTTCATTCATATTTTGTACATTCCGAAACCAAATAAGCATGACTTTCTCAATTCTAGTCATTACATCTCCATTCACTACACACCGCTCTCTTTTAACGCTATTACTAAATCTACCTCTCAAAGTCACACCACACAACTACACATAGGTACCTACTACTCAAGGCTCTCATCTAATTTTTTAGACCCATAAAATATATTTGTGATAAAAATATCTACTTATTGTTATATTACTGGAATTTATTCAATAGCAATCATGCCATGCCAACGCAATACGATAGGCGGTTGAATCGATTAATCTAGGTATACTTAACCTACGTTTAGCCAGATATGTTTTTGTGCGAGGCAATTGTCATCTATGGGGCATTGTTCCAAGCTCCGGACTGCTATTGAGAGTGACTTTGTCAGAAAACTCAATAACAGTCTGACCCAGGGTTCGAACCCAGGAGCCGATATTCCAAAACAGCGCTTCCACCACTTCATCAAGACCAAGCGAGCGAAGCCAATGGCGGGTCAGCTAGTAGTTTTTATACGAGTAGTAATATGTCGGATACCACACAAAATAATGTTACTTTTCTCGTGAAAATGTTACTTTTTGAGCTGTCTCATCTCATGTTGACTCTCTGCCACTGGCAACACTGTACAGAAGATATTGGCTTTGATTGATTTGATTTGAGATTATTTTGTAAAATCGTCAATTTTGCGGTTTATTTGAAAGAGTAGTCGAGTGGTCCAGTGCCAACCATTTATAAAAGTTTATTGTTGTCAAGTGATTTGTCCGGTCGTCGATTAATATAGTGAATAATCAATCCAACGCATCAAATTGAAAGTTTGTATAGGTCTGAAATTCACTACTATTCCTTTGATTATGAGATATTCTGTAACTAAATTGTTGTTACAGATTTTTAAAAAGAAAATATGTCTCTAAGCTATAACGGAGATGCTAGATTAGAGGCTGCTGTAAATAGCTGGCTGGAACATGATAAGGTATTTGTTACATATATCTATAATAAACAAACTGTTATTTTCAGTCACAAGACTCGCGCCCTTGACTTTTCCGCTTGAATGAACTTTTCTCATTCATAATTCACATTATTGAGTTGACTTTGAGAGCAATCAGTGGCTGTACACATATAAAATCCTGTAACTGAAATGACTGGGTTTGCCTACAATTTGGAACTTTTTGTAATATTTTGTATGTTTAATGTCAAAACTAACAAGGCATAAACAGAACGGTCTGAGTTTGTATTGTTACACATTATATACATCTCCTAATAAGAAACTAGCATAACAGACATTGGCAGAATTGTGACAACTAGTTGCAGAAGCCATAATATGAGAACTGAACTGAATAGAACAATCTGTCTCTCTATAAAGAAACCGAGGAGGAATAGTGGATCATCAAAAAATTGTCTTAATCGAGGCAATGGATATTGCCTCAATTGTTACCATTTTATTGTCTTACTGTGCTTGAAGAATTTTATCATCATAGAAAAGTCCTGAGGCACGGTGGAGTGACGATCTGCGCAAGACGGCTGGCAAAAACTGGATGCGAGAAGCCCAAGATAGACCTAAGTAGCGTGCAATTGGAGAGGCCTATGTCCAGCAGTGGACTGCTACAGGCTGATGATGATGATGATGAAAAGTGTCAGGATGAAAGATCTTCATTGTTATAAAATTTGTAGGTATTATCAGTTTCAAAGTATTTTGCAACCATTTCTCATAAGTACAAAACTATAGACTATATACACAACCATAGGTATATTTATTTATACCTAGTTTTTATACTATACTAGGTTCAAGTTTAGTGTATAATAAGTATAAATCAAACACTTGTAAAAAACATGGAATAGTATTCGCAAATCTTACTGTTATAGCTTTAGTGGGTGACAAAGGAATACTTTCATACTGAGGGCAGGTAGAGCCATTGGTTCCAGAGTTTTTATGTATGTAGGTCTTAAATTCTATGAGGCTGGCCTTTCTGCCTACGTGATGCAACTGCACCTTGTCTGCCAATAAAGTCATTTCAGGTATAATAATAATAAAGGTTTTTGATCCCTCTCTTAGTCTATTGTTTTTCACATTAATTATTTTTAGCTATTTTTCAATAGTAGATCATTGATCCCAAGAAACATATGCCCATGTTTCTTGGGATCAATGATCTACTATTGAATGGCTACTATCATATTCTTCATTAATTATAATAATAATAATAATAATAGAGCCTTTTATTCCGAATTTTTACATCTTGCCTTGACTTATAAATTACTTTGTCTTTTTGTTCGGTGTGCCTTACGGCATAGGCCTCCTCCAACATCATCCACTGTTGTCTATCTGCTGCAACTCTTAGCCAAAGTGGACCTAGAGTCATTTTCAGCTCATCCTCCCATCTTCTCACTTTGCGGCCTCTGCTCCTATGCCCATCTCTTGGATACCAGACTGTCACCTGTTTACTCCATTTTTCTATTTTACAGCGAAGCATATGTCCTGTCCAACTCCATTTCAATTGGTCAATACATAGCAGGATAATAATAATAATAATAATAAAACCTTTATTCAAACAATTGTACAATGTTATTTCATACATTATAATGGGGCTAGAAAACATGAGCAAATTTGTGCAAGAGTATCTGCTGCTGAACTAGGTTCATCACCCGTGTTTCAGCATACAGCGCTCTTTCCCCAGCGTTGGACTACTGCTAGCCATTTTGGTACAATACTAATCTTAAGAATTTAGAATTAATCTTAGGTCCTAATATTATATATAAAGATGATGATAGTGTTTGTGTGTGTTTATGTGTGTGTAGGTGTGAGTGAGTGAGTGTATGTGTGTGTGTATGTATGTGTTTTACATCCCAAGTAAACTATTTAGGTGATAACTGTAAGAAGTTCTTCAGTATCGTCATAAGATAAAGTTTTTAGCCATTTAGTCACTACAATTTTGACATCTGATTTAACCAACGGATAAATGTTCAAAATTTTATTAAGCTTGTTGTATAAATAAGGCCCTAAAAACAATTAAAACCTCTTTGCAAAACGGGTACTAAAATGATGAGGTTGATTGCACACCAAGTATTTTCTTCTTTTTGTTAACTGTGTAGGCTCATAATCCAAAAAAGTGTGTTGTTTCAAAATTATACTATATATAAAAAGTTGGCGCACGGTAAGCACGTCACAATACTGATACAGTGATGTAGTGGGGAATAAAATAGGTTTCCCAGTAGCAACTTTCAAAATGGATCTTTGGGCTACCTCTAGCATTTTTAAATTTGTTTTGAGAGCACCTCCCCACGACGAAATACAGTATGTTAGCAGTGATTGGCACATGCTCAAATATATTTGTTTTACCAATTGTAAACTTATGATATGTCTAAGTTTTTTAAAAATAAACATAATCTTTCGAATCCTCCCACTCAAGGCTTCTATATATGATTTTTAAAGTTAATGTTTTTATGAAATGATTCCTATATATTTGATACTTTCCATTCTTTCCAATTTATCACAGTTGCAGTCATTATTTTTTAATGCGATACATCGTCTATTGTGGGCAGAAATTGAAAGGAAAGGATGTCTGTTAGTTTTGTTTTCCACCTGATATCTATATTCCTAAACTTGTCTTTTAGCCTTAGTCCTAGTATGCTTCTTTCCATAGCCCTCTGGCATTTTGCAAGTTTGTCTCTGTGACTTTCCGTCAAGGTCCAGGATTCACAGCCGTAAGTGATGCAGGGAAGAATACAGGTATCGAAAGTCTTTTTCTTGATGTTAATGCTAAATTCTTTACTTTTCATAATTTCTTTCAGAACCCAGAATTTCTTCCAGCCAGTGGCAATTCTTTTATCAATTTCTTTAGACATTTGGTCACTTGTTGAGAAAATCTGGCCTAGATACACATACTCCTTTACATATTCTAGTTTTTGTCAGTTAATAATTATGTCTATAGCCACTGAATTTGTCATCATTTTAGTTTTGTTCGGGTTCATTTCCAAACCCACTTCTTGACTTCTATCCGCTAGGGTCTGTATCATGGATTCCATTACTCTTGGGTTCTCTTCCAATATAACCAGGTCATCAGCAAATCTAAGATGATTCAGTCGTGATCCATTTATATTTAGTCCTAGGTGATCCCATTCTAGTTTCCTAAACATTTGTTCTAGCACTGCTGAAAATAGCTTTGGTGATAGTGGGTCACCTTGTCTGACTCTCCTGTTCACTGGAAAAGTGTCCCCTACGGATTCCATCTTGATGCTAGCTTTACTTTTGTTGTAGATGTTTCTGATGATGTTAATATAAATATTTTCAATTCCCTGCTCTCCAAGACTTTGCCATACGAATTCCTGTTTTAAACTGTTGAATGCTTTGGAGTAATCTATGAAGGCTAGATAGATAGGTTTGTTGTACTCATTATATTTTTGTATTAGCAGTTTGACTGTATGTATGTGATCGATAGTACTGAAGTTTTTCCTGAACCCTGCCTGCTCAACTGGTTGGTTTTCATCAAGCCTGTTTGATATTCTATTCAGAATATTTTTTGCAAAAACCTTGTATATATTTGAAATGAGAGATATAGGTCTGTAATTTCCAATATCGTCCTTTGGACCTTTCTTATGTAAAAGTATAATGTATGATTCGGCCCATTGCCTAGGTATGTTACCGGTAGAAAGTATCTCGTTGAAGATCTTTGTCAGTATCGGACTTAATTCATCTACTGTTCCTCGCATGAGCTCATTTACAATTCTGTCCGGGCCTGGAGATTTTTCTGTCTTTTGGCTGTTTATAGCGTTTTCTACTTCCCTCTGTATTATATCTGGTACTTCGCCGATATCTTCTGTCATATTTTTCCATTGGGCTCTGCTATGCTTGGCTGTCTTGAGTATAACAAGCAGTAGTAGTCTGTTGCTATTCTCAGGATTGTACTATGTGTAGTAGTTGACCGATCTTTATCTATTAAATTTGGAATCCATTCCTTCCCCTTTTCACGAAGTTCTTTAAGAGCTTTCCGTGTGCCTTCAGTGTTGATGATATGGTTTTCTAGAGTTTTGATTCTTTTATTTTTCCGGTCTTTCCTCATATGTTCCCGGATTCGTTTGCTTAGGGTCGAGATCTCTTTAAGGTTTTGTGCCCTATTCCTTCTTGATATTAAATGTTTTCTCTCTTCGATTAGTTTTAGTGTTTCATGACTAAGGTAGGATTCTTTGCATTTGATTGTTAATGCTCCTAACTGTTCCTTGAGCTTACTTTCTACTCTAACATATTTTTCATTCAGACTCTTGCTGGAGGTGACAACTTCCATTAGATCATCGGAGTTTGGGATATTCTTGTTATTAAACCCTTTGTAGGTAGTTCATCTGGATTTTTTTTGGCCTAGGTTTCTTTGTGCCACATTCAGATAGACAGCAACGTACCATGCGATGGTTAGTATTGACGTTTAGGTTTTGTAGAATGCTTGTATCACTGAACAAATTTGCTTTATTAGTCAGGATGTAGTCTATTTCATTTCTAACCTTCCCATCTGGAGATATCCAAGTCCATTTGGTTTTATTCTTTTTACAAAAAATAGAGTTGAGCAGCGTTAAGTTTTGTTCTAAAAAAAACTCCACTAGTTTTTCACCATTTCTGCTTCTTTTGCCGTTTCCAAATTTCCCTATTACATGCTTCTCTCCTGCTTTTTGAGCACCCACCTGGGCATTGAAATCTCCCATGACTACTACATTATTTTCAGAGTATTTATTGGTGACTTTACTAAGGTTGTTGTAAAATTTGTCTATGTCTGCTTTGGTGGCTTGTTCTGTCGGTGAATAAACTTGAATAATAGTCCAATGTTTTGGGTAACCTGGTATATTAATATGGATTAATGCTAACCGATCCGATATACCTTCAAATCCGATGATCTGGCTTTTAAGTTTTGACTTTATCAGAAAGCCTACTCCCCTTTGTCCAGCAACCTCGACCTTGTAGTACATAACATAGTGGCTTCTCTCTTCTATTTCTTCCCCTGTTCTACGCATCTTGCTTACCCCTAAGATGTCCCATTTGATGTTCTCAATTGCTAGTTCTAGCTCGTGTAAACTTTCTGGTGTTCTCAAAGTTCGTGTGTTCAGTGTGCATAAATACAGACAAGAGGGATTTTTCTTCTTCTTATGGTTTGTTTCTTTTATCGACTTTGTTGGAGGGTGGTGGTCGTCTTTCCCCACGGTGACCGGTTGGTTTATATAATGTTTTGGTATGTATTTTGTTTTGGTTTCTGGTGCCGGTGGTCATTACATGTTTTTTGGTGTCGCAGGCCGGAGAGGCACTGAATCTGGTCTACCGCGTTCAGCATAGTTGTGCTTCCTAATTTCCTTTGTAGTTCCCTTGGTGATTTTGGGTGTAGGAGACTCTTTTGTGTTTATTTTCTTCTAAGTTGGCAAGTTTGGTGAGCCTGAAGCTTCCCTCTTCTTTCTATCTTTGTCTGTGTTTGGTTTCTTCACTATTAATTTGTCATATTTTAGAAAGGCTACATTTCCCTTACTTTTCTCTTCCACCACTTGGGTCTGTAGCTGTTTTCTCTTTTCAATGATTTCTTTAGGGAAATCCTCTTTCACGTAAATACCAGGCGGGAAACTACTTTTGTTCTTCAGTATGATGTGTTTTTTCCACATGGAAGTGATGGACACTACGACTGGGCGATTTTGGTTGGTATTTTTCTGTATGTATTACTGATTTCTTGGCTGTCGAGGTGTGTTCCTGTTCCTATTACTGTCTCCTTTATGTGATCTACCAATTCTGCTTCTGCTTTTCCCGTCTCTTCTATTCCGAAGAACACTAAATTGTATTTACGTTTCTCCTTCTCCAATACACTGATTTTCTGTTCTAGCGTAGATATTTTGGTTTTGAGTTGGGTGTTTTCTTCCGTTATTGATCTTAATTTATCATCTAGCACTTCCATGACACATTTTGTAACTGATTCCGTGATTAATTTTGCCTGTTCGTTTAATTTCTCGTCTAGTTTTGACAACAACAACGCCATGCTTGTATCCATTTCATAGAGTACGCAGTTTGACACTTCGTTGATTTGTTTTGTTAGGTTGGTTGCAATTTATAGGTAATGTTGTTGAGTGAAAGATAATGGGGATTTAACGCCGAAACTAATGTTTTTGGCACTCATACACTATTTAATCGTCTTTTTCACTAACTAATCTAACGAAATATGTAATGAGACAACTTTAACAAGCACTATTTTCACTGATTTAAATTATTATTTGCGAAGGATAATGACGTGCGTGTTCGCTCTACGACCGCCGGAAACGGAAAAGCTTCTTCATTAATTAAAACAACACTAAATTATTTACTTATTGGTACCTACAAGCTTTGTAAAAGAAACTATTAAATTACACCAAGCATGCATCAAATCATTTATATCGACAGAAATAAAATGCATTGCCAAGTCTTCGTTGGAAGGCAGGCTTAGGAATTTCAAGCCTAATAGTAGGTCATGATAGTAGAGCCTGACAAATAATTTTATTATATAACATTTTAATAACAGCACTCTTAACATATAATGTGTTCTGTCAATTCTGAAGTGGGAAAACTTGTTTTGATTTACAAATCAAAACAAGTTCTTTACTATTTTTAGTGTTATCTTATCATAACTTGAAAGTGGGTGTTGAACAAATAAGCTAACAATATAAAGTCAACCTGTTTTAGCAAAGGTTTAATAATTTGCATGGATACTACAGAACTACAGACTAGAATACAACTTCCTAGGAGGAGCAATCAGTTACTACAACTATAATCAAAGTCAAAATAATTTATTCAATTTAGGCATCAAAGAAGCACTTATGAACGTCAACTTATCATTATAATGTACTTTAAAGACTCTACTGCCGCGTTCCAAAATATATAGAGCCCACCGAGAAGAAGCGGCAAGAAACTCGGGGCCATTATTTTATATAGATGTTTACAATGTTTCTACTTAGGTAGGTACTACAAATATTACATTTTATGGGTGGCAGAGTGACAGCTTGCCAGAAGTGGAGTATTCCATTAGAAATTCTTAGAATCTTCACTGAAGAGTGCCATCCTGTAAATGTGGGAGTAGTTTTAACTTATTTTAATTGACAATGTCCATCCACTGTCAAACGCAATCTCGACGTAAAGCCATGCATTACATCCCAGGTGAGGCAATGTTGTATGAAACTCTCAAGGGATTAAAGTGATTTTGTCAAAAATCAAAAATCATTTATTCAATTTAGGCATCAAAGACACACTTATGAACGTCAACTTTTCATTATAATGTACTTTAAAGACTCTACCGCCGCATTCCAAAATATATAGAGCCCACCGAGAAGAAGCGGCAAGAAACTCGGGGCCATTCTTTTTATATAGATGTTTACAATGTTTCTACTTAGGTACTACAAATATTACATTTTATGGGTGGCAGAGAGACAGCTTGCCAGAAGTGGAGTATTCCAAGCATCTTTATCTTCTATATAATGTCGAACTTTATAGTAAGCTTTTTTTATTAAAACGTTTTTTACAGTCAACTTGAATTTGTCCTCTGTGAGCTCAGTGATGTGCTTTGAGATTTTATTGTAAAAACGCACAAAATTTCCTAGGAATGACTTATTAGTCTTCGCAAGTCTAAAACTAGGTACAGCTATCCTATTTGTATTTCTGGTATTAAAAGTGTGGTGATCACTATTTAACTTATATTTATGTAAATTTTTACGAACATACATTATATTTTCAAATACATATAAGGAAGGTAACGTTAATATATTGATTTCTTTAAATAAATCTCTCAAAGATTCACGGGGACCCATTTTGTATATAGCTATTGTTTTAGGACATTAAAATTTGTAGGAAAGTGCTGAGCATTTTTTCTTTTTATGTGATGTCCAGTGAACAAGTTGTAAGTTGAACTGGCCACCAGTTCAATTTTTCGAATAAGCCCTCTTATTTTTTAACGAAATAGATGCTTTTTATGTAGCCCCGAGTTTTTGATTGTATCGCAACAGGTATGAAAAGTAAAGGATAAAGCCTGTCTTGGGTGGCTTCGACCCCCTCGCTTCACTCATCCCCTCTAGAGTTAATCCCCGAGCGTAGTTGTTACGCTTAGGGTCTAATATGCCGTCCGTGACGTAAGATACTGCTTTGCCCCCTCCATCGGTGCATAATCTACTATTTCTTCATATTGTGTTTGATGGAAACCTTCATGCACACAGAATCCGACAACCCGTGAAGAGGTGCTCAGCCACATATCGGCTGCGAGATGGGATGTACTCCGGAAAAACATGCTCTCACGTATGAAGTTCGGCACGGCGGGCCTGCGCGGGCGCATGGCCGCCGGTTATAACTGCATGAACGATGTTGTGGTACTGCAGACTGCACAAGTAAGTCTATTTGTTTCTAATAAGGACTTAGTGTGTTTTCAATATGTGGTAGTAGTTTTTTTGTATAACATGATTTTTAAAGCACTTTACGCATGATTAGCGATACCAAACATTGCAATTTTTGAGAGAACTATTCACATTCCCGTACGGGATTCGAACCCGTGTCTTCCCACAATCTGTATCAGACGTCATGACCAACTTGACCACCGAGGCACGAAGTCCGAGCATCTAATTTTAACTCTCTATTTGATTTTAAGCGTGTCGTATGGGGACTGAGCGACATCTATTGAATAACTTTGACAACATTATCCAACAAAATAAGATTTGTTTTTCAAATACTCTTTCGCAATTGCAATGTGTGGTAATTTAATACATTTAAAGAAAGATTATTTATATTTCATATTTATATGAACAACATGTTATTTTAATTTCGAATAATGAAATTGAAATTTTTTAATAAATAAATCAATGTACTATAATAGCACTATTTTAAAATTGACATATCTAAATACATTTCATTGCTATGTTTTTGACATTGAATTACTGTAGATAATTTTGAGTGTTGCAATGTAGTTTGTTTCTGCATACCTTAAAAGGCAGAATATATGCTAAGCCCAACGTATTGTGTTACCAACTACAACTAGCATTACCTATGTTCTTGCAAATAGTTATATAATACAAATATATTGTGCCATGTGCAAGTGTGACAAGAAAAACGGATAAGGAATGTACCCGTGGTTCCAATATAACCTTCTCACAATAAATCACATTAGTATTATAAAGACGAAAGTTTGTGAGTGTATTCGTTTGTTACTTCTTCACGCTCAAACGGCTGGACCAATTTTGATGAAATTTGGTATTATTATGGAGATAGATGAGGTGCCTGATTCTAACATAGGTACTTGTCATCATCACCACGCGAGTGTAACCGTGTGGGTACTGCAAGTATATCATAAAACATGCAACGTAATTATTATGTAATTACCCATCTCGACATTGTACAGGTTGGGCTCGAATCGAGCTACTTATCCCCACCTCCCGCGCACCGCTCCCTCATGACGTTTCAATGAAATAGTGTTTTTTTTTTATAATCGTACGACTTTCTGGCCCACCCTGTACTAGAAGCCTACCAACTAGTAATTCAGGCATTTGCCTGATCAGACTTTGCAATGCGTTTAACTATAGCTTCTCTAAGCGTTTTCTACCGGTTGTTTCTTGGTGAATGTTCTGAAGATCTCTTTAATCTTATTCCTTCCTCATCCATTCCGATCCCGAACTACTCGTTCCAGCCTAGCATTGCATCCATATACTATTCCAAATTTCTTACCACGAACCAAAAAGTTTGGCAGTTCCTACCTTTGTCTTATAAGCAAATTGTAGAATTCTCTGCCCGTGTACGTATTTCCTTTCCTTTCGAGGTCATAGCTGCCTCGGGTCTTTCAAGCGGAGCGTGAAAAAGCATCTCTCGGGTCATCATAGGGGTGGTGATTAGTGCAGCTTACGGCTGTACTAATGATCATCGGTTCTGTTCAGTTTTACCTTCAACGGCCATGTTACTTCCAGGGATTGTGCTCGTACGTACAAAAGGTGTGCAACCAAGAGCAGTTGAACAATGGAATCGTCGTCGGCTACGACGGCAGATACAACAGTAAAAGGTAACTAACACATCTGCACTGCGAGCATGGATTGTCGATACGATACAATTTGACAGTAATAATCGATAATAGACAGCCCGTGTTATGGCTATTGCGGTTAGATCCATACCAAAGACAAAGTTCAACAGATACAATTAGTTTATCGTAGATAGATCCATGCTCGTACTGTTGATGATATTATAAGGGTGTTATTTAAATGGTTAGCATAGTATTAGTATTTTTGAAAGAAGAAAAATATTATCTGTCAGCAGAAATAGCTAATTGGTCAGCAACTCATGGCCAGCAAACATTTCAAAATCAATCAGCAATTTATGTCATTCTGAATGGCTGTAATTATTTTTGTACTGCATATTAATTATATAAGCAGCCATAAGCTGTTCCTGATTTATATTTGGGTAAGCACTCAGTCGTCGGCCGCTGCCGCTGCACGCTCGCTTCGCTCGCTCGGCTCGCGCGTTGTAGTCACAAGTAACCTAACACTCCTCCTCGCTACGCTCGTCGTCGTACCTATATATGACTTTGCCCTAGACTAGTATAATTACATATGGAACATATAGACATGTTTTCTCTGCTGATCAATCATAAAATCTTGCTGACCAAGTAGTTATTTTGCGGACCGAATGTTTATTATGCAAACTCATGGTATTGTTATGCTGCGTATTAATGATTAAATTTATGACCATTATCAAAATTATCTGCGGAACAAAGATTGCTGCCTGATTTTTATTATTGCAGACAAAATCTTTGTATGCTGACTAAATCATTTCAATGCTGGTTTGGGTGGGCTCACCAAATTTTATAATTGCGTATCATTTAATTACTTCTCATATTATAATATGATGACGACATGTTATATGATGATGACATGTTATATGATCACGATTTGCTATATGATCACGATATGTTATATGATGATCATATGTTGTATGATGACAATATGTTATATGATCACGATATGTTATATGATGACGATATGTTATATGATCACGATATATTATATGATGACCATATGTTATATGATGACCCTTATATTATATGATGACGATATGTTTTATGATCATCATGATATGTTATATGATCATGATATGTTATATGATCACGATATGTTATACGATGACGATTATGTTGTATGATAACAATATGGTATAAGTAGACGTTGTATTTTGAACGTTAATCATTCAAATTTAAGAACAGTAGGACTCCTTGTTTATGAGTTAGTCTAGAGAAGTACTGCCACCATTCCCTGTTTCTACTGTAAACCATACTAATATTCGCATTACTGTGTTCCGGTTTGATGTCTGTGAAATGACAGGCACATGAGACTTAACAACTTAATGTCTGATGGTTACTGGTACTAAAAGACAGATGTTACCACTTTACACCAGGTGGGTCTCGTTCTCGTCTAGTAACATAAAAACAATCCGTGATAACAAGTTTTATCTATATTCTAGTGGGACTCGAGAGCATTTATCCAGATAGGTTTCGTTTTCAAGTACTACATGTCTTATTGATAAGTCAACTATTATAAATCTACTCGTTATTACGACGGAGCAATGACGAGGTAGGTACTCTACAACAGTTCGAGGGTGGTAGACGCGCAGGTCATATAATCACACTAGCTACTGCCTGTGGCGCCGTCCGTGTCGAATTAATCTGTTTCAATCCGTCGGGAAGTACAGCACAGTTAAATCGAAGTAGAGAACATAAATATAAACAGTTGTGGAAAACGCTCCGCGCTTTGCTGTACAAACTATGAATTGCCTGTGCCACACTTGCACTAGATAAATAATTCTCATCATCTGAGCCGTGGGATGTCCACTGCTGAACACGGGCCTCCCTAACAAATTTCCAACGAGACCGGTTGGACGCGGTCTGCATCCAACGTCGTCCTTCTTTACCTTTATCAGGTCATCAGTCCACCTAGTCGGTGGAAGTCCGAAGCTGCGTTTGCAGGTCCGTGGTCTACACTCCAGAACCTTCCGGGCATCCATCCGTTCTGCGTGCTATGTGGCCTGCCTATACTGCCACTTCAACTAGCTTATTTTCTGAGCTATGCCGGTGACTTTGATTCGTCTACGGATCTCCTCATTTCTGATTCGATCACTTAGAGAAACCCCGAGCATAGACCTCTCCATAGCTCGTTGTGTAAACTACTACTACTAGATAAGTAATAGTTTGTACTAAATTTCATCGTTTTACGTCAACGACGAGTGAATATTAAAGTACGATTACGTTACACAACCCATTATTTGGCTCGATGATAAATGATGGCCATACACTATTTTGAATATAAAGGGTTCCATTAATATCTCCTACGTTCACTGTTTTTTTATTTGACACAATATTGTTTTAATACTTTGTAAGTAAATCAGCAGGCCTAAAAAGGCAACTTACCACGAATTATATTATGATCCTAATAAGAATCATAGTAGAAATGACAAAATGGTCACTTAAAGAGAATATTTATAATATTTTAATTCGCTTTCAGATTCATATTCGCAATTCATCTATTTGACAGTTTTTCAGAGAGAATCTTAAAATGGCTCACTAAATTAGAATTGCTTTTATGAAGCTTTGTGTCAAATAGCAGATTCATAAGAACTGCCATTCAAATTGTTGCCAGCTGTGGTGAACCATGAGAACATTCACAAACCATTTCGCTTTCGGTTTTAAATTTTTACTATCCAATAAAACAAATACACATTTTTTCTAAACAAACTCGTCACTATTACTTATTATAGCAATAAAATACGCAAATAATATATGCCGGTTTACTATTTCGTTCACTCGTTGTTTTATGCGTGTAGCAATAATATCGTCAAATATGAATCTGCTGATGAATTGAATTGCTTATGATACACTCGAGACTTTGGCCACTTTACGAAAAATAGAGGAATTGCTAAGGAATTGCCGGGAGTATTTCTTAGACAAAAATTGCTCAATGTGGCCTTTTTTGGCCTGCAGATCAGAATCAGATGGGTGCTTTCGTGCTTCTCCGCGCTTCCGTGCTTCGGAGGGCATGTGAAGCCGTCGGTCCTGGTTGTTGTCCTAGGACAACAGACGTTAGGTAATATCAGAGGCATTCAGGTGGCCTGAAATGTTCTAGTACGTCACTAGGAGGGCCACTGACTTATCCACCATACCGCACTGAGCCCGTGTAGTGGATTACGTCTCACTGAGGGAAAAACTAAAGACCCAGCAGTGAACAGTTGAAACCCTAATTGATGTGGATTTGCAATCGACCACAATCGCATTATAGTGATTGTCATTCAATTTTAGAAGGTTATTCTGCCTCTCATCAGATCCAACAGAGAATAATTAAATGGTTGGTGGCATGGCGCCACGTCATGGTGTTACCATAATAATTATCTAATATTTTTGGTGAACCCGAAACACGCCAATAGTGCTAATCGACGCTTGGCTGTCGGCAACGCACGAAGTGTCTCGGAATTCACCATCTTGTTTGTTTTTGTTTTTTGACTGTAATTATCTTTGTTTCTTAATACTGTGTATCTTTATTTATTTTTTTATTTGTTTCCGTTGTTACACGAGTTACGTTCGTGATGTCAGTGAGGAGCGCCGACTGAAAGTCAGTGCTTGGGTTTACCCTAGCGTATGCTGAGTCGGGGCTCTTTCATGGCATTACGCAACATTATTATGATGGTTGTCCTATTTTGTCAGTATTTTTGTATGTTATGTTGTGTGATGTCCTGAATACAATTATTTTCTTTCTTTCTGGAATTAAAGTCGGAAGTTGTAAATAAAATTATAAAAGTGTTAATACATCTCAGTTTGTTTATATCGTGTTTTCTTTAAAACAAGGCAGGAATCTAGTCCAATAGAACGCAATTAACTTATAATTTACTTTGACTTAAGTTTGAGCATACGCTAATGAGATTGTCGTGAGTTTGACACATAAACTAGGTAACGGCAAAACCCTCAAGGACGCTGGACACTCGCCCTGAAGATGTGCATCTGATATGCTCGAAAGCCGAGTCGACGTATTGGATAACATGAGTGTTTGCCGGATAATAATAATACTACTTTACTATGCTATATTATAGTTATAGTTTATATAATGATTACGCATATCTGGTTGCGCAATCCGATCCTCGTTACTACGCGCCCCTAGATGAACTTTTAATTTTCTGCGCAAGTATCTTTTGTTTTGTAAGAACCTTCTACAAAGTATTAGAAAACTTGAAAAGAAAAAAGGGGTTGAAATCTATAGTCATTCTCAAGTTATGGCGTGACCACGGGAAATATGGATTCATAATTAGCCCATTATGTACATATTGCTGGGACTCGAGCCTTTCACTCAAAGCTCTCTGAGTGGAATACTCCTCTGAGTTGGCCATAATCCACCTCGAGGGCCAAGAGAGGCTTGTTGGATAGGCTAGTGGCCAACCCGTGTCGAAGTTTTCACGCCGAATAGGGATTTATTTTTATATAATGATATATCTTTGTAGAGTCTATATCGCACTGTTTATTTGTACAATCTTCTGCCTGTTGTTCTGTGTCGTGATGTTGTTATGTTGACTTATCTCTACTCGTTGCTGTATTGTTGTGGCTGCGACGAGCTTGTTGACAAGGTGGCTATAACGTAAGTGTGTGATAAACGCGGGTCACTGTATTATCGTATTTACCATTGAACATCGATAATGTTGAAAGGGTTACTATGTTTTAATATCCATGTTTAAATAATATGGATCAAATCAAACCATTTATTTATACGATTATACATTTACATTTTCAGATGTTACGAATAATGTATATCAATGTATTCAACGTGTAAGCTGGCGTACAAATATTAGTGATTATTTCTAAATTAGATAATTCAAATAAATTATCGGTCTATATGCTATGGAGGGGGCTATGCTCGGGGTTTCTCTACGTGATCGAATCAGAAATGAGGAGATCCGTAGAAGAACGAAAGTCACCGACATAGCCCAGAAGATTAGCCAGTTAAAGTGGCAGTGGGCAGAGCACATAGCACGCAGAACAGGTGGCTATTGGGGCTGGATCTGGAATTAAGACCACGGGCAAGCGCAGCGTAAGTCGTCCACCGACACAGTGGACAGGCGACCTGATAAAGGTCGCAGGACGAATTGGATGCAGGCCGCTTCGAACCGGTCCTTTTAAAATAATGGGGGAGGCGTATGTTCAGCAGTGGACGTCCTACGGCTGAGATGATGATGATGATGATTTATCGGTCCAGTAGTTTCGAAGCCTATTCAATTCAAACAAACAAATATTTTCTCATTATACACTCCCAAACTTCAAATTCTATGAAATTGCAATAAGATCTGTGATCGTAATCGCTAGACGTGCATTTTTTATAACTATCTATAAATGTTTGTAATGTTGAGAGACAGGTAAATGACCGAACAAGAAGTATTTTTTGCTCTATCATTTGACGAGTCACTATAAAAACCGGCCAAGTGCGAGTCAGACTCGCGCACGAAGGGTTCCGTACCATTATTTAAAGCAAGTCCGATTCGCAGTTGGCTGGTTTTTTAGTATTTGTTGTTATAGCGGCAACAGAAATACATCATCTGTGAAAATTTCAACTGTCTAACTATCACGGTGATACTGACTAGACAAGATACAGCCTGGTGACATACGGACAGACAGACAGACGGATAGACAGCAGAGTCTTAGTAACGGTCTCGTTTTATCCTTTGGCTACGGAATCCTAAAAAAATACTACTTGTTCGGTCACTTACCTCTCTTTATCTCAAAACGTGACATAAATCACATAACAATATTTGCAGTAAAGTCAAGTACAGATAAAAAATCCGATTAAGACGCGGTCCAACCCCAATTTTAAAATAATTTACGATGCTTTACGTAAGGTTGAAAATCGCTTGTTAGATTGGACGATGTAATGCGAAAATGCGTTAATTTTGTACGTTTTCTTTATATTTTTCGATATATACTAACACAATTGAAAAAACTGCTGGCTACTACTTTAGTACTATATGTTGGCTATGTATTACCTAAAAAATAATATAGTGTTATCGCTGAAAATTCTGAGAGTTTGGACGTGAAAGTTTATTTTTATGCACCTATTTAGGATTTTTTCTGCAGAGAGCGAGTAATATTTATGAATTCTGTTCGGTTATTACTCTTTGCCTGTTCCTTTTCTAACCTAAGTTTTTTTTTCATAGATTATTATCGATCTGTTTCGTTACACTCAATGTTTAAAGATTCTGCTTTTTACTATTATCAGGATACGAGCGCGCCTTAATACGTTTACATGGATATGACAACGACGTACCCATTACCTCAGTGGTTCGTAACGTGTTAGTGACGCGAGACCATTTTGCACCATCTGTGTCTTGGCATGGACCACCAACTGTTCTTGTGCTAGATCTAAAAATCTTCAGTATTCATTCAACAGGGCTATTATGTATCTTAGTTGCTAACTAAATGTTGATTGGAAATCTTTAAAAAATGGCGGCTGTATGTCACTTTTGTCAACTCAGTCATCTAATTACGAACTTTTTTGCTTACAAGAGTTGTCAATACTGCCATTGAGCCGCCATTTTTCAAGATTTTAATCAACATTTTTGTTAGTAACTACGATAATTAATAAACCGGTTTCGAATGTATCTTTCAATTTAAAGATACGTTCGAAACCGGAATGATTTTTGAATGGTGGCTTCGCGGACCACTTCGGGTGTTTCAAGGGACCACCAGTGGTTTGCGAACCACTGCACTAAGGCGCGGTTCAATCCTAATTTTAAAACAATTTACGATGATAATAAGATTGAGAATTGCTTATCAGATTGGACGATGTAATGCGAAGATGCAATTGAATTACTTTTTATATATATTTTGTACAATAAAATGATTAAATTTTAATGATAAAGGAGTTCATAGTTCACTAGTAAATTTCATTGGGAATTCGATTATGATACGAGGGTCAAACTGAAAGTTCTTAGAAAATCAAAAACTGATTACATTAGCCAGTTATTAGTTTTATTATATCTTTTCAAAATATTGTCCATTCACGTCAATACACCGCTGCATGCGATGGAACCACTGGGAAAAGCACTTTGCCCACTCGTCCTTAGGGGTCTCTTCAATGGCATCGCGATACGCAGCCACCGCTTCTTCAGCATTCATAAACCGCTTTCCTTTAAGTTTTTCTTTAATTTTTGAAAATAAATAAAAATCACAAGGCGCGAGGTCGGGGCTATACGGCGGGTGACCCAGTAATTCAACGTTTGATGTCGCCAAATAGTCGATCGTTCGCTTGGCGGTGTGCGATGAGGCGTTGTCGTGGTGAAGGAGGATCCTACTGCGAGGTCGTTTCTCTCGAACTTTTTCCAAGACAAGTGGCAAACAATTGGTAGTGTACCATTCTGCAGAAACTGTTTTTTGATCCTCTAACACAATTGTTGCGAAATGACCTATCCTTCCAAAGAACGAGGCCACCATTTTTTTCCCCGCACTTCGATCTCTCTTCACTTTAGTTGGCAACTCCTCGAAAGGAAACACCCACTGAGCAGATTGTCATTTGGTTTCAGGATCATAACAGTAAATCCAGCTTTCGTCACCTGTTAGTATGTCGAACACAGCATTTGAGTCACCTCCGTTAAATCTTTCAATCATTTTACGGCACCAATCCACACGATGGAGTTTTTGAGCCTCAGTCAAATTATGAGGTATCCACCGGGCGCAAAGCTTCCTGACCGCTAAATGTTCGTGTAGGATTTTGTGCACTTGACTCATACCGATGCCTAAGCTTGTCCGAATCTGCTGATAGGTCACTCTTTTGTCAGTCTCTATCATACGCCGCACAACACAGATGTTATCTTCAGTCGTCGCCGTAGAAGGCCGTCCCTCACGTAAATCATCAGTGAGATTAGTGCGACCACGTTTAAACTCATTAAACCAGTTGTAAACAGTCGCACGAGATGGGGCTTCATCGTGAAAGGCCAATCGTAGTCTATCATAACTTTCTTGTTGACTTAAATGACATCGAAAGTCATAAAAAATCATTGCACGAAAATTTTCTCGTGTTAAATTCATGTTGACGTGACACAGACAATTTTCAATTTGCCGCCAAATCGTAAAACAAATGACAAATGAATGAAGTATATACTCAGTAATATTGGCAAAGAGTTCTATTTTCAAATTATAGATTTTTTTTTTATTATATTGTTTATAAGTGGCCAGTTCTAAGAACTTTCAGTTTGACCCTCGTACATTCATTGAAATATATTTGCCCATAATTGAATAAAAATGCTTTTCACGAGCACGTAAAATAAATAGCTAAATTTAGGGAATGTTGCCGATTTTTTTCTGTCGAGCCATCTTTGCTCAATCGTGTATTGGATATTCAATACTTCATAAGATATTCAATTAACACCACGTTTTTTTTCGAACTTCGGTTGTTATGTTTAAGCATCGAAAAATTAAGTTTCCGCGAAGTAGAATCGTGAAATTTGGTAGTAATCTACACTCATTTCGCCCTTACTAAATATTAGGGGTCCCTGATAACTCCCCTTGACGCTTGACGGTACTGCTACTGTGTCTCTGTCATATATAGGCGTGCTACTTACCATCAGCAGGGCTGTTTTGTTTTTCAGTTGCAATCAAATGTTAATAAAAAATGGCGGCTTTATGTTTTGACAACTCCAGTAAGCAGAATCGTTGCTAAATTGCTGTCTGAAAATTACACAAGTACAATTTGAAAATTTTTAAATTGACTTCCATTCTATTCAGTTATTGGAGTGTAACTCAAAAACTACTGGACCGAATTTGATGAAATTAAAATGGGACCGCACGAAAAGCAGCCTTCAAACAACAAAATAATTTTGAGTATCGGTTCACACAATTTTTTTTTTCACCCATGTTACGAGGCAACAAGCATAAAAAAATACAGTCGAATTTAGTACTTCCTTCTTTTTGGTAGTCGGTAAAAAAATTGCATAAGTCGCCATTTTTTTAGATTTCAGCCAACTGAGATACGTAATTGCCCTGCTGGTGAATGACTTGTCCAATGCTAGTCCAAAACAAGAATATATTACTGTGACTGATCGTGCATTGTTACTCATTGACTATGTCGGTAGTATAATAGCAATCTCACGACATAATGTATTTATTTAATAATCAAGTTTGCACGTGTGATCAGTAAGTGCCTATAAACTCAGAGCATAGAGAAATTATTGAAAAAAATGAATTAATTTTAATGCGATTATGTGAAAACGATTACATGGTGGGACTGGGGACCGATTCCATTAACTAAATATTTTCCGTATACAATCGAACCGTAGCTGAGTATCTGATTTGTACGTTTTATCATTCTGCTATAGAAAACAGTCCAGTAGGCCTACCATTCTCATATATTCTCAAATAGACTCTTTCACCAATTGTTTGCAAAACTCTTCAATAACTCAAACTGTCATTAAATCCAGTCACGCCCCTTTGAACTCTATGGTAATTTTAACGTAGGTAGTGAAGAAATTGAGCGTGTCATCTTAAAGACAAGTGTGCATGTGGCTAGGATGGTATTTCCACATCTGTTATTAAGGCTTCTAGACACGTTCTTGTGCCTATTTTGAATTATATTATTAATCTCTCTTTTACGGCAGGTATCTTTCCGCATGTTTTTAAAAAAGCCATTGTCCATGCTATCTCCAAGAGTGGAAATAGGGACAGTGTCAATAACTATAGACCTATTTCTGTGTTAACTGTCTTCTCCGAAATTATGGAAAAGATCCTTAACAAGCGCTTGATACATTTTATGAATGAGAATAACATCCTTTCTGATAGTCAATTTGGCTTCAGAAGAGGCAAATGAAAAAGAGGCATGGCTACAGAGGATGCAGTTCTGGAACTCACAGATGTTATTGTCAAAAATATTGAAAATAAGTACAAGACTATTGGTATTTTCTTAGATCTGTCTAATGGGGGATCCCAATAATCTATCTATCGACAGTTTTCCTTACTACCGATAGAAATTTGACATAACGTCCATACAAATAGTGTCAAATATATATCTCTAGTAAGGTAAACCGGCGATAGATAGATTATTGGCACCGGCCGTAAGGCGTTTGACACTGTCTCTATACCCATTCTTCTTACTAAACTTGAACAAATTGGTGTTAGAGGCATTGTTTATGAGTTGTTCTGTAGTTATCTGAGAAATCGAGTTCAGTGCACTGTTATAAATGGTGTAAAAACATACGGAGTTCCTCAGGGTAGCGTCCTTGGCCCTACTCTATTCTTAATTTACATAAATGATTTATGTAACTTATCACTACTAAACTGTAAAATAGTTACGTATGCTGACAACACAGTCCTTCTCCACGGTAACAGCTGGCAAGAAGCTCGCGAGGTGAGTGCGCCTTAAGGAAGGTCTTGAGTTGGTTGTTCTCTCATGTCCTAACACTAAATACTACCAAAACCAGGTTTATTGCCTTTGCTGCCAATATCGCCTCGCTTCCTCCTATGTCGCTCTCGATACGTGCTCACCTTTGTCCTACTTATTCAGAATCTGTTTCATGTAACTGCGCGCCATTGGAGCGTACCTCTACTATTAATTACCTGGACGTTTTTCTGGATAGCACCATGACGTGGAGTAAGCACATTGATGCCATGGTATCTAGGATCCGTAAATTAATTTATGTCTTTAAAAACTTGAGATCAGTTGTCGACTTGAAATGTCTTAAAACTGTGTATTATGCTTTAGCGCAGTCACTGATTTTATATTGCATCCCTGCGTGGGGTGGAGCTGTAAAGACACACATGATTCGTCTGGAGAGGGTTCAAAGAGCCGTTCTTAAGGTCATCTTCAGCAAACCGCTCCGATTTCCCTCAAATGAGTTGTATTCTTTAGCGCAAGTTCTAAATGTAAGGCAACTTTTTATATTAGCAACAGTGCTTAAGAAACATTCCCAATTAAAATATAATACAAATGTTTACTCTAAGCGTAGAACGGACAGAGTATGTGATATTGTACGTCGTAGGAAGGCACTTGCGAGTCGCCATTATTATTACGTTAGCTCAATGCTATATAATAAAATAAACAGACAATAAAATATCTATTCCTTTTACAAACATTATCATATGCTGACACTGAAGACCTCCTAGTTGTATATAATTAACATTACTCATCCGCACTCTTCCTCCCCCTCACACATACTCTCTCTCTCTCTCTCTCTCTCTCTCTCTCTCTCTCTCTCTCTCTCTCTCTCTCACACACACACACACACACACAATTTATCATGTTTTAATTTCACTTTTGATATATTTAAGCTACAAGCTATTTGTTAGCTAATTAATTGTACTTTGTTTTTGAACTTTGGAACCTCATGTAACCTTTCCGGAGGAGGGCGTGGATATCTGCGACACAGTTTCACACTTCTGCAGGTGTCATCGATTCTCGATGTATGTTTGTGTACCTGTATTTCCGTTCTAAATAAACCATTATTATTATTATTAATAAACCATGAGTTTACAACATTGACACCAATCGATGCTCGCTGTCGACTGTCGCCAAAAAATGTATGAAAAAAAGAACAGTGCCACCTCGCGGTCAATTGTAGAACTAAAATTGACAGCGAGTACGCCAATCACAAGCGTAATAGGTATGCGAGATCGAGTATCGACTATAGATAACATTTATGTTGCCAACTCATGGTAGAGGTACAGCAGTTACGTTTCTGTTGACGTCAGCGATCGATCAAAACGTTATACTATGCTAACTCGAAAGATAATGAACGCGATGCTAAATCATATTCGTTTTATGTACAATACAATATACGCGTGTGGTTATATAAACTATAAAGATAAATAAAATTTAAGTGTCTGGTTGTAATTCCAAATTAACAGCTTTTCAATAAATGCAAATAAAAGTATTATTTATAAAATGTTTGTCCGCCTGGCGCGGGGCGCTGCTAGTGTACGAGTAGTGTTTAAAATGATGATGCCTGCAATTTGTCTCTAGAAATAGTAGAGTGGCTTTTTGGGTAATGATCGAACGAGTCGAACTGAATTTGCAGTGAGATAGTTGAACGTTGTGAAATTGTAGAATCGGCCTCCTGGTGTAAATAAGCAAAACGTATACCCAGATTTTATTTTTAGATTAGACAGTCGCAACACCAACCAGATTTATAGCTATAGTTTTGCACTGTACTGTTACATTACACTCCGAGTCAATGCTTTTTGATAGTAATTTCACTTGCTGCAGTGTTATTCACACCCTTAAATACAATATGGCAGACCCTAGTGAAATATTTCAAGGCGCCTGAATGTTTCCGACTTTTGTCCTATAAGATGGACAACCGGGATCGACGGCTCCGAAGCAAGGAAGCGCTTACATGTCGAAGTTTTCAGGCCGCCCGAAAGCCTTCGACATAGCCTAACGACTGTTGTACTTAGACAAACAACCGGGACCGACGGCTTAATGTGCCTTCCGAAGCACAGAAGCACTCTGTTGAATAATGACACTAGCGGTCTCCCATCCAACTCCAGACCGCAGCAAGCGTTGCTTGTTGATCAGTTAAGACCAGGGACCGTACAACCCCGGTTTTGGGTTAAGCCTATCGAAGGGGTTTTTCATTTAACAAAAACCATTTCTATGAGGTTACCAATTAGAAAGGTTACCCTGCTTTAAACCCAGCCATAGGGTCACCCTTTGCTTAGGGTTTTCAATTGAAGAGGTATTTGTAACTGTATATAACCCTACGGTAGGGTTACCCTTTGCCTCATCGGGTAACCCTTTGATTAGGGTATTCGGATGATGAGGTATTTGTAACTTTTAAAAACCCTGTGGTTGGTGGTGGGTAACCCTGGGTTACCCTATCCTTTGGGTTGTTGATCGTGAAGGTAGCGTTGTCTAAATTGAATAAGAGAATCGCCGAGCGATCACTATTTTGGCGTTGTAGGTATTCAGAAAATATATTGCTATCTCAGCATTGCCTGCAACTGTGTGCGAGATCGAAATTCGTTACACAGAAAACCGACGCCACGCGCCGGCAAGAGTTTATTTGTCTTGCGAATAGATTGTGATTTGGGACTTTTGTATTTTGGATGATGAAATCAAATTATGGTTTTATGTTTCAAAACGAGTATGATTAGTCGCTATGTAAGTGTAGTTCTTTTTATACCTACGGAAAAACATTTTTGTTTGCAATACTTACCTAATAAATTTATTCATAAGATATTTTACAAATGGCTATAATGATTTTTATATCTTAATTTTGTTTTTAGATTTTTAGATTTTATATAACTAGCTGACCCGCCAGCGGCTTCACTCGCTTTGGTCTTGGTATAATGGTGAATACTTCATAGTCTGTAGAGCATAGAAAAATATGTGCGGCGTGTACAGCTGCCTCATAGCCAGCTTTAACACCAAAACCGAGCTGACGAGGGTGACATTTTTTTGAGAGACGGTCCTGGATAACTCGGCGGCAAATTTTAGACGTAAGGCGTCTCAGAGTACTACCAACTGCAATAGGACGGATGCCCCCATCTTTTCTTTCTAGCGCTACTAGGTTTGCACCTTACAAGAGAAGGAAATTTCCTTTATGCATAAAATTTATTAAAGCAGTCTACTCCCGAATATAAATATACATAATATATATATATATATATATATATATATATATATATATATATATATATATATATATATACTATATACTTAATTTTTTATCTTTCCTCATTTTACATAATTTATTCTCGCGTCAGTCAATTTTTTGCGATTACTCTTAAGATATTCGTTGAAATTATATGGTGTAAAAGAGTGAAATAATGTGCATGCAATGCTTAAAGCCTCCAACTTATATAAAATGATAAGGATTAATATCGTATTTGTGTAAATAGCTTTCCAATTGCCGCTTTTTAATTGCCTATTTTTTTAAAGTATTAAAATGGATATAGTATGTTAGAGATAGACATACGCGTCATACGCTATCGAGGACTTTTTTCCTCTAAGTGGTAGTGTGCGCTGTGTACGTATATTGTGTTAAAGTCTGAAGGCATTGTTACTAATGAAATCTTACCCGATTCGGAGTAATAATGTACACTGAGCACGTATATTGTATTCAGGCTCGAAGTAATTGTAACTAATTAAATCCAATCCGAATAATAACCCGTCTTGTTAGGTACCACCGCAATGCCAGTTACTTTGAATCGAAGTAGTAGTGTGCAGTGTGCATATATATTATGTTAAAGCTTGAAGGAATTGCAACTATACTAATTGAATCATTTCCGAATAGAATCCCGTCTTGTTGGGTACCACCGCAATGCCAGTTACTTTGAATGAAAGTAGTAGTGTGCACAGTGTACTTATAATTGTGTCTAGACATGCATGTATGTATTGGAACTAAATTAATTATTTCCAATTCAAGAACTCGTCTTCGTGAGTACCATCGCAGTACAAGATATGCTGCCTTGAGTAGTAGTAGGGTGCACTGTTCACATTGTGATTACGCTCATTCAAATTATTGCTGAATGAGTAACTCGTCTTGGTGTATACCACCGCCATGCCAAATACTCTGCCTCGGGGTAGTAGTGTGCACGTATGTTTGTATGTAAGTTTAAAGATACACAAAATTCCGTATCAATCGTAGAAGCGTCGCAATAGTGCGGTAATTTCTCAATGGGTAAGAGACTTGGAGCCCAGGACATGATGCAGGAGCCGAAAACAAGTAGCAGGAACTATTGTACATGTAGGTAGCATGTAGGTCCATGAGTTAAATCTCACTTTTTTCTAGTCTATGCTCTGGTAGATAACAAACACTTGATTAATAATTATCATGTGTTAAATAATGTTGATATTAAAAATAAAACGAGTCCAGCGTGATATTTTATTTTAACTTTTTGACCTACGTCTACTTGTAATATAAAAACCAAAGTGGACACAAAAAGATCAAAATATGAATGCGGTGCTGTTTTGCTCGAGTGGTGGGGCCACTGCCGCTGGGCGCGCTAGGGAGTAGCTCGCTACGTAAAATACCTAAACTCGCGCAGCGCTGCGCAGAATGAAGGCTCTTAAGCATTAAAAAACAAAACAGTTAAGATCATTTACATAATAAAGTGACAGCAACCTGTAGTAAATAGTTATAAATAATCATAAAACTAAAACATAAAATATCTTTTTCCGTGATATGTAAGTAAACTGTGAACATAACAAAGAATTGCAACATCACTTTCATGTTCCAAATACCACCGGCTTACTTGTTCGCACAGCTTAAGTATTATTAACCTTTTGACTACAACAACAATACCAAATACGATAGGTTACCCTTTCATTGAGTAACACTTACGGGTCGGGTTTTTAACTATTAACCTTTTAAAAATACCCTACAAATGGGTATCCAAATTAGGGTAACCCTTGTGGTACCGTGTTAACGCATTTCAAAGGGTAACCCATAGGCATGGCTTACTGCTGAGAGTAAAAACCCACAGCGATAGGTTTTTACTAACTCTATAAACCAACGGCGACAACAACCCTACCAAAGGGTAACCCAATTGAAGAGGTTTTAATAGGGTTATTCAATAAAATAAGTTACCGTTTTAAAGGGTAACACTTATAGCTTAGGTTTTTTACTAACCCTGTTAAAATACCCTGGGTTAAACCCTAAAAATGGGTAACCAAATCAGTCCCTGGTTAAGACACGGTAATTTAAAGATAATATTACCGTGGTTAAGATCGCCAAGTCAAGCTTCACTGCGAGGGCTTCGCAGCGGAATTAATAATAATTATAATAGGAATACCCTTAGGCCTAGTTGATAGTGACCCTGCCTTCGATGCTCGGGGTTTGCGACGCTCTACTATAGACGCAGGTATAGAACTTATAAAAGATGTGTTTGATGCCTGGGAGAACTCTCAAGATGCCTTAGGTGTTTTTTGTGACTTATCTAAGGCATTTGACTGCGTCCGACATGATATACTTGTCAGGAAATTACAACACTACGGTATTAGGAACATGGCTCTCAACCTTTTGACTTCATATTTAAATGATAGAATTCAAAGGGTTGACATAAATGGTAAAAAATCTCCCGGCTCTATAATCTCAATGGGCGTTCCACAAGGTTCAATACTAGGGCCGTTCTTGTTTTTAATCTATATTAATGACTTACCTTATTATGTAGAGAAGAATCACGAGATTGTATTGTTTGCAGATGACACTTCACTGTTTAAAATTAAAAGGCAGTTATTAAACTATGACGATGTTAACAATGCATTAGCTTAAGTTGTGAATTGGTCCAATACAAATAATCTTCTCCTCAATGAGAAGAAAACTAATTGTATAAAGTTCTCGACGCCAAATGTGAGACAAGTAAAATCCAATATACAATTGAATGGAACAGGGTTGGACCTTGTGGAGTCAACGGTCTTTTTAGGAATTACTATAGACGCTAAATTGCAATGGGGTCCCCACATAAAAAAAATGTCTAGTAGGCTCAGTTCAGCGGCTTATGCTGTTAAAAAATTAGACTATTAACTGATGTAGACACAGCTAGAATAGTTTATTTTAGTTATTTCCATAGCGTTATGACTTATGGCTTACTGCTCTGGGGATGTTCTGCAGATATTAATTCCATTTTTATACTGCAAAAAAGGGCTATACGAGCGATCTACAGTTTAGCTCCCAGAGTTTCCCTTAGACAGAAGTTTAAAGACATAAACATTCTAACTGTTGTCTCTCAGTTTATCTATGAAAATCTAATGTATGTAAAGAAAAACATTAGCAGTTTTGATAAAAGGAGTGATGCTCATTCCATCAACACGCGAAATAAGCACAAGCTATCCGTACATGTAACGCGTCGCCACAGAATAAGTCATTCTTTTATGGGACAATGTATACGATTCTATAATAAAGTTCCCAATGTTATCCGAGATTTGCCTATTAATAAGTTTAAAATTACTATTAAAACTAAACTCTGTCAAAAAGGTTATTACAAAATTTCGGATTACTTGGAGGATAAAACAGTTTGGGACTGATCACTCCAGGATCTATCTACTCGTGTACTAAGATGTCAAAGTGTAGCGTGTCTTGCCCTACTGATACCATTATTATGTTCTCTTTTGTAAGGCAACACACTGGAGCTAATATCTGTAGTACCTAAGTAAAAATATTGTAAAAACATCTATGTAAAAAGAATGGCCCCGAGTTTCTTGCCGCTTCTTCTCGGTGGGCTCTATATATTTTGGAACGCGGCGGTAGTCTTTAAAGTACATTATAATGAAAAATTGACGTTCATAAGTGCGTCTTTGATGCCTAAATTGAATAAATGATTTTGACTTTGACTTTGACTTAGACCTGGCAAGGGCACATATTTGTGTTACGAGCAGAAATGTTTGTCTTCGAGTTTTCGGGATGTTTGTGATAACAGTGAACGTCTCGCACAACACCGGGTGCGCGAGCGTGTAAACGTTATTATTAAATAAAATAAACTAATGTAACAATAATAACATATTAATAGCCAAGCGTGAAGCGGGAAAGCTCGTTCTCAACTGATAGGTACTTATCAACAAGGTTAAGCAACCTTTTGCTGCAATCACGAGTTGGATGGGTGACCGCTAAAGGCCGTCGGTCCCGGTTGTTTGTCTAAGTACAACAGTCGTTAGGCTATGTCGAAGGCTTTCGGGCGGCCTGAAAACTTCGACATGGGTTGGCGACTAGCCTATCCACCAAGCTGCACTGGGCCCGTGTGGTGGATTATAGCCCAACTCCTCTCTCTCTGATAAGAAGGCTCGAGTCCCAGCAGTGGGAACATAATGGGCTGATTATGTATTATATAGGGTATCCTCGCTTCCTAAGATGCGCATCGCGACAGCGAATGATCTTAAACTCCGTCCGATCCCACAGGAAAGTTATATGATGACCTCGAATCCACTCACAATTCTCGAATCATTGAAACGCAGTAGACGAGTCAATTGCCTTTAAATTGCAAATTGAATTAGAAGCAGCTCGTTCAAGCCGTATCAAGTGCTCACCGGTCAGTTAGTGAATATTTAAATTATACAATGAATTGACTAGACTGGTCAAATGAACAGACATATTAAAAGGAATTGAAATTGACAGAGTGAGCACATGTTAATTTTGACGTTGTTGTAAACGAGAACGCTTTCGATCGTATGAAAAATGAAATAAAACATTAGTAAATTCAGTTGTGGCGAACTCTAAACTAAAACTGACTCTATGCGAAAATGGTAGTTCTTATTATGTTGATACTGAAATCCACTTTCGTGTAACACCTAGAATGATATTTCAAAATATGTTTATTCTATTCAATTGTGAGTTATTTTACATCAGTTTATTTTGCAGAGCACGAACTTACATGAAGGCTAAATTATGTTACATTATTAATATTAAAAAAAAAACTTTAATGGCAATTTTATGAATTGTCATTCGCAAGCGTTATACGAGTTTGGACTTTAGTTTGAACAGAACAGAAACTCTTATAATTTAATAAAAATAGATTTTAGTTCGCTAGTTTAGTGTGGTGTTTTGAAGAAGTGAATTTCTACCATTATCGTGATTATATTTATACCACACCTACTCAGAAAGCGTCTCATTACTCGTTCATAAACGGGTTACAAAGTTCGTCAATACTCCCTTATAATTGTGCGGCGGGAAATCTTATATAGAATTTCATTTCTGCCCTCCGTAGCAGGGCAGAAATGTATGAAAATCCATTTCTGCCCTGGTAGCGTTCTTTTGTTTTTAGCAGCGAACATAAAAATAATACAAACGTCAAGTCTCAAAGAGGTTTTATTAAGTATATCCAATTTTTTGGATATTATAGAAAATTATTTCTAGAATTTTTAGATTTATTTTTAAGAGTTTTTTTTAGAAAAAAGAGGTGGGAACTATTTTATTGTAGGTACTCGATTTTCAATGAAAGGAGGCTAGCAAACATTTTCTGCACAACGAAAAAAACATGGCGGCCATTTATTGTTCATAAATTGATTTAATAGTAATTAGATTGATAAAAGAATTTAACAGTACGTTTTTAGTTATTCTATAAAATTTTCCAAAATGTCATCTGATAGTGAAAGTGATGATTTTATAAAGATGAAGACACCAGAAAAAAGATGTTTTTGATTTCTTACAAAATGATCCAGACAACAATTATTTACTAATGAAGGCAACTATTTCATTTTCCTCGTAGGTGGAGTATACAACAGTATGTGTCACTCGGGAGATAGTTCTATTTCTGTTCTCGAGTTTCCTTTAAGCATAAACATTTCCATAAACACGACTCGAACAGAAATATACCGTATTCTCCCCTCGGTGTACAAATAAAATACTATTACTTACACTGTAACTAGGTAATATGGTGTGTGTGTGTGTGGTATTCTCCCCTCGGTGTACAATGTACTATTACTCACACTGTAACTAGGTAATATGGTGTGTGTGTGTGTGTGTGTATGTGTGTGTGTAAGGTTGAAGGACACTGTAGCATTTTTTTTCATTCGAGATGGTAAAGGCTCGAGGTGCACCTCTGCTTATAACAGATGCATTTTAAAAATTAAAAATAAATTTTTCAAGTCAAATGACTTCTAACTAAAAGCAAGTGAAATTACTGAGCGATTGGGGACTAGCTCCATAGATTTACATTAAAATTCCGTATTTTAAATTGTGATCGTTCAAATTGACTATAAATTGTGACGTAGGTTCATATTATAATCGTAAATGACGTATACCACGGCGCTGAGACAATGTTATCGCGAACTTACTAAATCGAGCAATGTGACTACACTGAATAGCGCGATGCGAGGTGGGGTGCGGTATGCGCGGGGTGGCGAGTGGGTATTTTGTATAATAAAAAACGTCCAAGTACGAGATGAACTCTCGCTTCGTAGGTTCCGTACATTAACCACACATCTTGCAGTTCCTAGGAAAGTAGGTTGATTTCTGCGAAATCTAATGTATTATTGGCCAAATCTAGCGAGTCGCGAGTCAACGGGTTAAGCATCTAACATTTATTATACATTTATATACATAATAGCCCTGCCGTTCTCAAGTTATAGCGTGACCAGGAGAAATAGGGGTTCATGTTAAATAGGTATAGATGTATTTGCATATGTAAAGACGATAAGTCGTCGTATAATTAGTCGTAAGTCGATTAAAAAAGAATGCGATTTTGCGAGTACGCAATAGGGGAGTACCACTAGAACTTTAATTAGGGTAAATTAGAAAATGTCTTAATTGTTACTTATTATCAATTGTTTATTGTTACTACTAAACCATTACTAGTTCTAAATTTTATTTTAAATTTGTATTTTTTGTTAACCGACTTCAATAAAGAAGGTTTCTCAATTTAAAAAAAATTAAAAATTATTATGGCCTAATTAAAGACAAACTAGGGAACTAAACTTAACTTTGACGTTTGATCCCTCGACATGATTATTGCACCAACCGTAAATAATAAGTTTGTAGTAGCCTTCGTTATTTTTATTTTTATTATACACCTTTTTTTATTCTTACACCACCTGTTTACTGTTTTTAGATTTTTTTCCTTTTTACGTACTATAAGACTTTGCTTCTTACCAAATAAAATTATTCTAGATCAACGGGAAGTACCCTATAGGTTATGGTTCCCTAGTGATATCTCAAAATACGCGAAAAGTGTTGACATAAACAGTAATAATCTTTTGATCGGGTATACATACTATACATTAACACATCATAAGAGATCGTCATAATCAGCCCATTTTGTTCCCACTGCTGGGACTCGAGCCATCCTCTCAGAGAGAGGAGTTGGGCCATAATCCACCATTCGGGCCCAGTGCGGATTGGTGGATGGGTTAGAGGCCAACCTATGTCGAAGTTTTCAGGCTGCCCGAAGAGGCCTTCTACATAACCTAACGACTGTTTGTCCTAAGACAAACAACCAGGACTGACAGCTCAACGTGCCCTCCGAAGCACAGAAGCGCTCAGTTGAATAATGCCACTAGCGGTCACCCATCCAAGTCCTGACAGCAGCAAGTGTTGCTTAACTTGTTGATCGGTTAAGATCACCAAGTCGAGCTCCGCTACGAGCGCGTCACACATAAGGCATACAATTTAGATTATTTTTCACATCTGAAAGAGACCGTAGACCCGATCATTTAAATACATTTCAACTCCACGCTCTCCTGACATAAAGGGACAGAAGGACATTAAAGTGATCCTATAACAGTTCCCTTTTCCTTTTGTGGTAGAGAGCCCTAAACAATATTTAACATAACTAACCATTGATTCCCAGGTTCGCAGAACTGACAGCGAAGGTGTTCATATCATCCAAAATCCGGGTCCGCTTGTTCTCATCGGTGTGTCCGACGCCGCTGTTGTCCTTCGCGACCAACAAGTACCACAGCGCGGCCGGGGTGATGGTCACCGCCTCGCATAACCCGAAAGAGGATAATGGGTACAAGGTAAATGGAACCACAAAACAAATATATACAGAAGTAAAGCTCATGTACGTATTTCACGTTTCATACCTAAACACGGCGGTCGCGTTAGGGTTATCTACTCTGGCTTAAGCCAGAAAAGAAAGAACTATCGTGGTAGTGTCACTCGTATGTAGTTGATACTGAATAAGATGATGATGATTGATTGAGAATAAAGAAGAAGAAGACGTTGAGAGATTGTTTGTTGAGAATAAAACATGATGGCGATGGACGCAGTATGGGTTATAGTAGAATTGAAACGTCCATAAAACTGCGCTCAGAGACAGCTCAGCTCAGAGAGAGATGACAGAGGTATTCATGTGCACCCAAGGCCATACCGCGAAAAGAAGCTCCACGTCCCTAGAACTAAGAATAACACCCCCCAAAGCAAGGACCTGAGTATATATTTTATATAAGTAAGCTATATAGCTTACAAACGAAGCAATAAGTAGCTGAATTTAATTTTTATATAAATATATCGGTATGTATTTCCTTGAAATAGTCCTTCCTTACTGACTATAGTAATTTTTCGTGCCAGTGGAATGTAAGCCGATATGTTCAGTCCACCGCTTTACTTAACCTTGAACGATAATCGTGTACGTAGTGTCATTTACCTGCCAACCTTGCCTTCGAATCGCGAGGTCTCATCAGGTGGCCGCGATCTTGCAGGGTAAACTACCTGAGAATTGCCATCAGATATGCCCCCGATAATGGGTTGGCCACTAGCCTATCCACCAAGCCGCACTAGGCCCGCCTGATCGATTATCGCCCAACTCTCTGAAAGGGGATAATAAACAATGTAATGATTCCATGAAAAAAAATCACTGAAATCGGACAATGTTAAGAGGTAGAAAAGAGTTTTCTCTTTTAGCATGGAAAGTACTAGCTATGCAATCCTCTTAATGTGTGTACCATATTTTATTAAAATCAGTCGACCGCAGCAAACTTCCGCCCTTTTTAAGAAAATAATACTGAAAAATCGACGACGACAAAAAATTTAACTCAAAAATCTCCGATGACAAACAAATTTAATAGTAGAACATTCATATCAAGCTTCGTCAAGATTAGTTGAAAAACAACAACCTATCAAACATACGGATAGATGAAAGTCAATTTGGCCAGTTAAGCAGAGACGCTTCTCACTTTCGTCGCTCGGTCAATTAGTGGCGCTACTTCTCTAAGCAACTGCTTAGCTAATTGTGTTCTCTCACTGCCCGATCTCTGACCGATACAGTGTGGCATTATATAGAAAACAAAGATGCTTGGAATACTCCGCTTTTGGCAAGTTGTCACTCTGCCACCCATAAAATGTAATAATTGTAGTACCTAAGTAGAAACATCGTAAACATCTATATAAAAAGAATGGCCCCGAGTTTCTTGCCGCTTCTTCTCGGAAGGCTCTATATATTTTGGAACGCAGCGGTAGAGACTTTAGAGTACATTATAATGAAAAAATGACGTTCATAAGTGCTTCTTTGATGCTTAAATTTAATAAGTTATTTTGACTTTGACTTCTTGAACAGGTGTACTGGTGCAACGGGACACAGATCATCACGCCACATGACACTAACATTCTGGAGGAGATCAATCAAAACCTAGAGTAAGTTGTATCATACGAGCCGTCTGAGCCCCTTATTTTTACCAAGAAACAAGCTAAATAAACAAGCAAGCAAGGACTGATCGGGAAGACAATATAATTTTACTTGAACATAGTTCCTTGAAGATATCCTAGTGTACAGTGTTACATGCATCATGGTCATAGCGAATAGTGCCCCAGGTGTTATACAAAACTTGCAGAATACTTGTCAAAACAGAATTATTTGTGTGTGACGTGAGATCATAGCACAAATAGAAGTTCACAAATAATTTCATCCAACAGTATCACACAAGTTTTATACGAAATTGAATAATAAACGAAAACTATGCATTAAACTTAATACTAATATCATAAAGAGGAATGAGTTGTTTCTTTGAATTGAATAGACTCCGAGCCGACCGAAACTACTAGACCGGATTGAAAAATTATTTCAGCATTAGAATACTACATTAACCCTGATGAACATGGTAATATTTTGATTCATCGTCACCATCATCCATCACGAGTCGGGTAAAACCGCGGAGCGCACCCCTATATTGACCTGAGAGATAGTTTTTCCCAAGGACCAAAGACCCAGGGTCATAGCTGCAAGGAAATACGTACGCCGGCAGAGCATTCCACAATTTTTACTGCCAAACTTTTTGGTTCATCATCATCATCTCAGCAGTAGGACGTCCACTGCTGAACATATGCCTCCCCCATGATTTTCCAAAAGGACCGTTTGGAAGCGGCCTGCATCCTGCGTCGTCCTGCGACCATCAGGTCGTCTGTCCACCGTGTCGGTGGACGACCTACGCTGCGCTTGCCGGTCCGTGTCTTCACTCCAGAAGCTTCCAAGCCCATCGGCCATCTGTTTTGCGTGCTATGTGCCCTGCCCACTGCCACTTCAACTGGCTAATCTTCTGGATATGGGATGTGACTTTCGTTCTTCTACGGATCTCCTCATTTCTGATTCGATCACGTAGAGAAACCCCGAGCATAGCCCTATCCATAGGTCGTTGTGCGACTTTGAGCTTACTTATGAGGCGCATAGTAAGAGACCACCAACTTTTTGGTTCGTAGTAAGAAATCTTGAACAGTATATGGATGCAATGCTAGGCTGGAACGAATAGTTTGGGATTGGATTGGTGAGGAAGGAATAAGATTAAAGAGCTATTCAGAACATTACACACATACTTTCGCATAATATATAGTGTATTATTAGTATCATAATTCCATTTCCAGCATTCCGGACGAACACTGGGACATATCGACCGTACGCACACATCCACTCATCAACGACTGCACAGACGAAGCGACCACAGCCTATATGGATTATATACAGGACAGCTTGCATTCTGGTGTTTTGGCTCAGAACAAGAAGGCGTCTATTCAGTCTGTGTACAGCGCCATGCACGGCGTGGGGTATGAATATGTGACGCGGGCGTTTGAAGTAGCTAATTTGCAGGTGAGTTTGTTGTCAACAATATCGTATCTTTGGCACATGAAACGCTTATTAATAACAGAATTTGCAAAAATGGAGGCGGTTTCTCAATTCGACCGTATATTTTTTATGTGTGTTTGGCACATGCGCACAATATTGTGATAATAGATACTTTTGAAATATCATAGTACGGACTTCGACAAGTTATTTCACACGAGGTTCTGGTCCGAGCATCGAATTTTAACTCTCTATCTGACTAACCGTCTTACGGGGACGGAGCGACATCTATTGAACAGTTTTGACAGTACTATCCTACCGAAAGAAGCATTATTTATGGCCGCTCCCAATAATCTATCGCCGGTTTACCTTACTAAAGATAGATATTTGACACTATTTGTATGGAAGTTATGTCAAATTTCTATCGGTAGTAAGCAAAACTGTGGTTAGATAGATTATTGGGATCCGTCCTCAGAAACACTTAAACTTTCGTATTGACATCGCAACCCTTGTGATTTTAATAGACTAAAATAGAGAGTTAAAATTCGATAGGAAGTTATTTCACACTTTTTAGTGTTATAGTCGGTACCATTTTTTGGTCAAAAAAATTACTAAGAAGTAATACTTGTCGGAATTAGATCGGACTAAACATGTCATATACAGTACTAAGCGAGAAGTCATGGACGCGGGCGTCCCAAATACTCCTTGAAAAGACCACCGGATGTGGTCGCAACTATAGTCGGATCTATCCGATAAATATTACGTGATTAATTATTACTATTATAATTAGGAAATGAGAAAATACAAATAGCATAGCTGTACCTAGTTTTAGACTTGCGAAGACTAATAAGTAATTCCTAGGAAATTGTGTGCGTTTTTACAATAAAATCCCAAAGCACATAACTGAGCTCACAGAGGGCAAATTCAAGTTGACTGTAAAAAACGTTTTATTAAAAAAAGCTTACTATAAAGTTCGACATTATATAGAAGATAAAGATGCTTGGAATACTCCACTTCTGGCAAGCTGTCTCTCTGCCACCCATAAAATGTAATATTTGTAATACCTAAGTAGAAACATTGTAAACATCCATATAAAAAGAATGGCCCCGAGTTTCTTGGCGCTTTTTCTCGATGGGTTCTATATATTTTGGAACGCGGCGGTAGAGTCTTTAAAGTACATTATAATGAAAAATTGACGTTCATAAGTGCGTCTTTGATGCCTAAATTGAATAAATGATTTTGACTTTTTGACTTTTGAATTATTATTACCCTATTTCTCAGTAAAAATTTGAATTAGAATCACGTTAGTTTTAATAACAAAATTCAAAGCTCCTATGTGACATTTTCAGGGGAAATGGTTTCTAAATTATTTGGTTTGCTAATTCAAAGAGCCACCATCTGGAAATACTCTTAGGCCCACTTGCACGTTCCAGCGTTAGCTTCAATAACTCAGAGTCAACTGCTAAAACGGGGTTTTATAATTAATTTATCTTGCACCATTAAAGGTTAGGAGTAAATCTAAGCTTATTTATTGATATTTAACCCAGCAATGTTAAAGGGTTAAGTCTTTAACTAGGGTTAGTGAAGTTTTGTGTCAAAAGAAATTGAAGTTACATTCTGCTGTATAATGCACTCTTTGGGCGAAATGACACGAGACAATACGTATAGAATAAAAAGTCGTCAAATTTCATACAACAAAGGATAAACAAGAAAATCTATATACATTGTACTGTAGTGCCAAAGAGATAGATATACGTTTCACTTTTTTTTCGATTCGTTCATTATTGATCAGGTTACAATATAAGCACATAGACAATTCAATGTTCCCATCTAAAGATTATAAATATCAGTTTAGCAAAACCGGTGATCTTTTTTAGTCTTGCAAGGCACAATGAGAGTTAAAAATTGATATGACTAACGCAAGTTTATAAACTCGTAGACTTTTTTATACAACCAGAGCAAACGTGCAAGTGGGCCTTAAGGGAATATTTAACTTTTGAGTAATGTATGCCTCAACATAAATGTGTCTTGTGTGTCGTGTTACTACACTATATACTGGTATTTTATTATTAATCAAAATCTCATTTGCTTGATATACAGATAAGAAGTTTCTGGTTACGATATGGTTTATAATAGTTGCAAACAAAAAGCACTTATGTGTGCTCTATTCTTGACAGATTTTGTGATGGTCAACTTCTACGTCTATTTTTCGCGGCATACTGCTTATAACGTATGTTGAAGTACTATAGAAATGCAACAAATCGATCAGAGAAATCGTAGTGATACCCAGATTAGATCTGTTTTGCGTAGCAGTCCCCGAGACATTGGTTTTATAGTATCTTTCGCTCATTCAATTTCACGAATATTTATAAAATCAATATATTTTATTTTATTTTATTTTATTGATATAGGAACAATAAACAACTACATTATACATATTGTTTACATCTAAGTACAAAATTAAATTATTAATAATGTAGTCCACAACATCGTCCACATGTAGAAATAAATATGTGTAAGGCGGTTCAAATGAACAGCAAATAAAAATAAAAATGAAAACAATTCTATTCGTTTTTTGAAACAACATACATAACAGTATAACTGACAAGCTACAATTATTATTATGTTGACGAGCACAGTGCAAGGTCGTCTTTTAGAAGTGATGCAAAGAGCAGCTTTTTGAATTTATATAAGGAACAAGCAAAAATGTCTATACTTTGAAATGATTTATTGTAAGACTCAAATATACGCCGTATAGGTACACGAAGACTAATATAATATAAATACATATATATCTAATCTTTATCGATATAAAATACATGTTACGTCCCCAGCCCCCAATCAGCGTAAAAGAACAGCAAGAGCCGGACCCCGACTTCCCGACGGTGAAGTTTCCGAACCCTGAGGAACCGGAGTGCTTGCAGCTCAGCCAACAACTAGCTGTGGAGAAGGGAGTCTCGCTAGTGCTTGCCAACGATCCAGACGCAGACAGACTGGCTGTCGCAGAATATGACAACAGGTAATTTTTCCACTTCTTCTTTCATCTATTTTGAACTATATTCGCGAGTAATAAACCGAAATCACTCCATCTCGCGTTGCTCGCATTGTGGTGTATCATTTAAAATTTATTTTGTTAGCTTTTAACCTCTTTTTATACCAGTACCTAGATGACCGAGCTTTGCTCATAAACAATTGATTTTCTTGGTCTAACCTCAAACCAAACACTCATTGGCTTAGTGTTGCTTAACAACGCCATCTATTGTCACGTAGCTTTAGTGTTGCTTTGTCGGCTTTTCATTGCCTAAAACACAGACAAAAAGACGTTTTCTAAAAACGAAACCAAACTATATTCATGAAAATCGATAACTAAATTTCATGAAAATCGTAGTAGCCGTTTCCGAGATTCGGATTATATATGTACGTATATACAAGAATTGCTCGTTTATCCACATTATTCAAAATTATCTTAGGGTTGTTTTTTTGTAATTGTTGTTGCATTAAAGAGTTTATATCACATCTATCACTTTGACAGTACCCAATCATGGTGCGTGTTCACTGGTAACGAGATGGGCACCCTCCTGGGCTGGTGGCTGGTGCGCCAACACTACGCCAAGCACCCGAACCAGAGTCCTGAAGACCTTTATATCCTGGCAAGCATCGTCAGCTCCAAGATGCTACGCGCCGTTGTCAAGGGAAAGGGGGAGTTTGTGGAGACGCTCACTGGGTTCAAGTGGATGGGTAAGTTCTGGAAGTACAACCTCATGACGTGACCACTGCTGTGGGCCTAGCACGATTAACTGCGTAAATGTAACGTAACACGTCGTTCACGTGCAACTGTACAAAGTTTAGGCATAAAGGCATAGTTAATACGCCGAAGCGTGACATATTGACGCTTTCGATTTTCTCAACTGGACTTTTTTCTGTTTCGACGTTTTCGCAAATTTTGGGTGTGCTCATTAACATATCCGGCGAAACTCGGCGTGTGTTCGCAGCATACAAACCACCGCTAACTAAACTGAAACCGAGCGAAATAAGAAAACTGCTGAATGCAACCGAAGCCACCATTATTGCTGGAGACCTAAACTGTAAGCACACCCACTGGAACTCGACCAAGACCAACCGGGATGGAACAGTCTTGTATCAAGTTTCGGTGGACCACTGCTATGACGTCATCGGGTCGGACGAGCCCACCCACTACCATCACCTTGACGACGGAGACATCCTCGACGTTACGGTATACAAGGGGTTAAGGACGCCGCCCATACAGACCGTATTGCCGGATCTCCCCTCAGACCACCGCCCGGTACTACTGACGCTGAAGGAGCTCCCAAGCAGGGTGGCCGCCCCCGAGAGGAGGCGGAAGATCTGCTGGGACGCATTCCAGAGAGAAGCGCAGGAGTTAACCAAAACGAGGCCTATCAACACCGCCGAAGACTTGGAGGCGGCTACCGAAGAGTTGACCACAGCTCTCCAATCCTCCCTCGAGGCAGCATCGCACACCACCACGCCGGTAGAGAGGGTGCACCCCCTCCCGGCATGGATCAGGAACTTGATCAGCGAAAAAAGGGAGAAGAGGAAGCTGTGGCAGCAGACTCGCTGCCCACGATTAAAGAGTGAGGTGAACGCGTTGGTGGAGCGCGTGAAGACCGCTCTCAAAGATCACGCCACGCATAGCTGGGACGAGCACCTGGACTCTATTAACACAGAGGAGTCTCTGTGTTAATAGAGTCCAGGTGTCATCAGTCCGACGACTCTGCCGCCAGCTATCGTGCACCCCGGAGCCTACCAGACCACTGGTCGGGAAGGACGGCCTTCTGAAATTCGTGACCACAGACCGAGCTGAAATCTTCGCCGAGCACTTGGAGGCACAATTTCGCCCAACCCGACCAGTGACGTCACACACACAGAAGCCGTGAGTAGACACGTAGAAGACTACCTCACTACACCACCGGACGAGACTGAAGAAGAGGAGGCGCATATCATCTTTTCACCTGGCAAAGTGCAAAGACTGATCATGCGCCTACCAAATAGAAAAGCCCCAGGGCTCGACAGGATCTCCAACGAAACGCTGAAGCATCTACCACCGAGAGCCCTGGCCGCACTGACAAGGATATTCAATGGAATAATACGCTGTGGCCATTACCCCAAGAGCTGGAAAACGGGTGTTGTAATAATGCTCCCTAAACCCGGAAAGGACCCGAAGAAACCTGACAACTATAGACCGAGCTGTGGCATCCATACTCTCTTCGTCTTGGTTTTGGCTTTCTTTTGGAACGAGTTCTCTGGCGTATGGTTTCGTTTTTCTGCCCATATCGGGCGGACGAGTGTGAAGGGGGGCAATGCCCCTCAGGTGTGGCAATCTTGATGCGTCCGCCGTGGCGAACATCTTTGCTGCTAGCCGCTCGATGAAAGTATGGATGCTCTCTATTTTCAGATCCTTCGCTATTGTCGTGTTTCGCACATAGCGCGGGGCTCCGACGATGGCGCGTAGTGTCAGGTTTTCTTGAGTTTGGATCTTCTTGCGGAGGTAGGTAGCCGTTTGAGCGTACCACGCCGGGGCGGCATATGTAAGACGGGGCCGAATATAGGTCTTGTAAATCATTGTCTTCACCCGGAGTGGTAGCTTTGAACGTAGTATTGGCGTCAGGCATGCGCGAGCTCCTTTCGCCTTCCCCTCGATCGTGTTTACGTGAGCTTGAAAAGTCAGGTTGCTGTCTATTTGGACCCCGAGGTATTTAACCACCGGGGCCCATGGGATCTCTGAGTTCATAATCTTCAGCTGCGTTGGGGTGTTTGTCTTGCCGGTTATGATGGCCTGCGTTTTGTTTACGTTGATGCGCATCCTCCATTTGGCAAGCCATTCGGGGAGCGCATCAAGTGTAGGTTGCAGTTTTCTGACGGCTTCTTCAGTCCTGCCCCCAGTGGCCAGCGACTGTGCAGTCGATCGGTCCGCTGGGCTTCACCCGTGTAGGCGGGAGTTCCACCCGGCGCGGCCTTGATCGCTCAGTTACCTTTTGGTCACTGGGGTGGCAGTATCGCGAGGCTGTGGTATGACCAACCCAAAGACTGGCCCGTCGTAACGGGCTAAGACGAGCCAAAGAAGAGGGCAACCGCCCTGAAACTTTTTCCCCGCACAATTATATGTGCGAGAAGAAACCCAACGGGGGCGTCGCGCCTGTTATCCATAGCAGTCATGCCGCCTGATTCAAACAGTCAAATATATCTACTAACTTTACCAGCTATTATATACCCATGAGTCACTTCCTCATTGATAATAAGCTCTTTCGATATTTTAGAAACAGTTAATAAACAGTGAATCTATTACCCTTGGTTTTTTCCATGTGGGATGACGTAAGAAGCAAAAGAATCAGACTTACTACGTAAAAGATATATTGTGCAACAGTCTGTCTTGGTGCGTAGCACTGTAGTGATCAATATTCTTCCTTTAAGCAGTAGTGTGCAAGCACTGCTGCCTAACTGGCACTGTAGCAAGTGAAATTACGTGCGAATGAGACAGAAAAAAATAATGTTTGCATGTGGCGAGCTCAAATGCAGTGCAATACAAAATTTCAGCCTAAAACTCTGGGTGAGATTGCAACTATCATAGGCATACGGGGAGTTTACCGTTATGCAAAGGCATTTTGTCAGTTGACAGCATGACAACAGCAAAAAAATGTTGGTCCTTCGAGCCGGATATCAAAGATTACATAAAATATTTTACGGATAGGTAATAAAGAAAGCATATGATTAATGTTGTAATGCAATACTACTTGTAACTTTCAGGAAATACATCGTTGCTGTTAGAACAACAAAACAAAATACCGCTGTTCGCATTTGAAGAAGCCATCGGCTACATGTGTGACGCTCGCGTGCCCGATAAAGATGGCGTCTCGGCTGCGGTGCACGTAATTACTTTGAACCTTCTAATCACATTTCACACTAATATTTTATAGGCAAAAGTTTCTTGTAACTGTGCCAATGTTGTTGAATATTGGTACGGAGGTAGATGAGGCGCTGGATTAACACAGCACTAAACACTTCACTTAACCAACCCCAATTTTAAAATAATTTACGATGCTTTACATAAGGTTGAAAATAGCTTGTTAGATTGGACGATGTAATGCGAAAATGCATTAATTTTGTACGTTTTCTTTAAATTTTTCTATATCAACTAACTCAATTGAAAAAACTGATGAATACTAATTTTGTACTATACGTTGGCTATGTATTACCTAAAAAAAATATAGTGTCATCGCTGAAAATTCTGAGAGTTTGGACGTGAAAGTTTATTTTATCCTATTTAGAATTTTATCCTGCAGAGAGCGAGTAATATTTATGAATTCTGTTCGGTTATTACTCTTTGCCTGTGCCTTTTCTTACCTAAGTATTTTTTCGTACTATTTTATGGATCTGTTTAGTTACACTAGCGGCCTTATTAATAAACTTGTAGTAAACACGGAGTAGTTAAAACATCTATCTGTCAATTTTTCGCTTGCAGTAAATGTCACGCGTAAAAGGAAGACAAAGCATGTTACGCCTAATCTATGTTTACGCAACGTTTATTAATAAAGGCCTAGATGTTTAAAGAATGTGGTTTTTACTATTATCTGTAAACTACTTTTTTCTAGTACATTTATTACTAAGTAACATTCTATCTTATGTCTTCGGCATAAAGTTTAGTTGCATGGTTTTTTGTATATGCTTGTAAACAATAACCTTCTACACTAATAATAAAGAGAAAATATTTGATTGTTTGTTTGTAATGGATAAACTCAAAGACGAATTAGCCAATTAAAAAAATATTTAACCAATAAAAAGCTACATTATGCCTGAGCAACATTAACTCATCATCATCCATCACCACGCGGATGAAACCTTGAAGCGCTAGTTTTTAATAAAACTACTGGCAGGATATCCTCGAAAGTACCGACCGGTGTTCATCAATAGTTGTATCTTGTCGATTCTAATGTTCCTAACAATGTAACAATAACAAAGCTTTGCAATTTTACACAGAAAAATACACGGCCATGGACGGGATTTGAACCCGCGTCTTCTGACAATCTACATTCAATAGATGTCTAACCAAATAAGAGTTAAAATTCGATGCTCAGATGGTGTGCCTCGGTGGTTTAGTGGTCATGGCGTCTGCCACGGATTGTCGAAAGACGCGGCTTCGATTCCCATCCGAGGATGTGCAATTTTCACTCTAATATTGCAAAGTTTGGTCTCGCTAAGCACGTGGTTGTTAAAAATTATATTATAATAAAAATAGCAATGTCTTGCAACCCAAACAAAATGTAACGAAACATAATGTATTATGTCGCAATTTCAATGAAATGTATTGTGTAACCCCGCAGGTAGCCTCGTTAGCCTCCCACTTGTACGGGAAAGGCTCGTCCCTGAGACAGCAACTACAAGAGTTGTACGTAGAGTTCGGTTACCACGTGTCCCACAACTCGTACTACATCTGTAACGACTCCAACACCATACAGAGGATATTTAGAAGGATTCGAAACTACCACGGACCAGGGGAAGTGAGTATGGTTATTAAATAGCTTCTATTTATTTTAATAATACGAGTTCTGCGAATACTAGACCCAAGTTTTTAAACTGACATGGTCACTAATGCAAGAATTAACGGTAGAAACGGGATATTTACTTTCTCTTCTCTTATCTTATCTCGATATTTCGGCACCGATGCATGCGCCATGTTCACGAGTTCAGTTTCAGTCACTCGTGATCATCAGTTTACTCGTGAACATGGCGCATGCAACTGCGCCCAAATATCGAGAGCTCACAATAAATACAATACATGGTAAATATAATAATAATAATAATAAAACCGCAGGGGCGGCTTTGTGGCGAGCCGTCGGTGAGTGGCGACACCGTGGACTCTGATTCTCCCTGGGGCTAAAAGAGACCCCTGACCCCCGGCTTGCCTTAATTGGCCGTCTGGGGGTGGAGAAGCAAGAGCAAGTAACAAAAAGCTCCAAGGGTGGCAGTGTTAAAGGGCATAACGCCGGTAGTAGCGCTTCAGTGAAACCGCAGCACACCTCTCGACACCCTTTAGCCAGCCACACCGATGGTGCCCTTTCTGTCACCATTCATGGTGGCCTTTATGGGGGGCCCGTTTAGTGGGTGGCAAGTCAACACCTGCCCAAAAATTTTAAAATGAGACTGAATTTGGCAGGTGCCGTAGTCTCTTCCATAGCCCACTATCTTTTTGTCACTAATAAAATCATATCAATAGCCTTGTCATTTTACCCATTTTTATAATAGATATACAATGTCACCATCCATCCAAAAGTTTCTGCTTTTTTTTATACTACATACTTTGTATTTTTTATACCAAACAGGCCTCTAAGTGTTGGCTACAGCCCCACTTATGCCTTTGTAAAGGACCGGGTGAAATCCGTGATTTATTTTGAATATAAGGAATAATAATAAACCATTTATTTTGCATTAATATATAAGGTTTCCACATTAACTGATATCCTGCCTCTTGGAAAAGCGTGAGCTGTGGACCAGGAGGCAGTTCTCCTTTAAGCATTAGACAATGGAAAATATAATATAGGTACTTAATTTAAATAGTTTACATAAAACGGTTTTTACATTAATTTCTTATCCTATGATGTAAACGTATGTATGCGCGCATGTTTGAGAGGATGCCAGTGTGTGAGGGAATGTTTGGTGTGACGCTTCGCGCGTGTGAGGTTTGGGTGTGTTTTATATGTCACGTTTACCTAATATACTATATTTAGCTATATACTATATTTATATATTTGACTATTGTTATTAAATCTACACTTTACATAATTACTTACTTACTTAATGACATTTGGTCAAACACTTTATACTTATCTCAAACGGTTTAGGAATTATAAGCATTTACATTTTGTATGGGAGCGATCGTCTTTTGTTCGGGAGGTGTGTTTTTTTTTAATTTTTGGCAGTTGCCCAGGGTTTTGTTCATTTTTAATTTTGACACCTACCCCCCATCTTTTATAGTTTCTGAGAGCCGTTGACCTGTTCCATCACACTTCCACATTCAGCTCATCCCGGACTTTTCCCTTTAGTTTCAGAACCCCCCTTACACTTTTCCCCTACATCTTCTATACCCCCCATTGCTCCTTTATACCGTTCCATTTATGTCAGTCAGTCAGTCAGTCAGTGGTAATCGAGCTTTATTAATAACAACTTGAAATATCCCGTTTCTAAAGTTCAATCTTGCAATAGTAGACCTCGCGAGCACAGTGGCAATCTTAATTTAGCTAAAATATTATATGGGTACCAAATGTTATTGCGGAATATTACCAATATCGTCCAGTTAATCGGCAACCACTCGACCAGTTATGCTCACATACGAAATTCCTGTTGTAACTAAGGTACCTAATGTGTGTACCAAATTATAACATTAATAGCGCCGCAGCTAACATCCCTTCTTTTTAGGAAAAGTAATTTTAATATTTTTGTCCCGCTATGGGTAGCCGAAAAAATATATTTAATGTGTTGTTAAAACTAAATATCTTCGCTAGACCAGCTTAATTAGCATACAAGATGTTTACAAAGTATACGAAACATGCAATATTAATACAGTTTAACATGACAATTGTTAAGATCGTTTTTAAACAAAAAGACACTTTGAATACGTCATTCTTATTGGAGTTTTATAAGATATCTGTCAACCAGGGAAAATTTACATACTAGGAAAGTACTTATTCTGAACGTGGTACACTTTTCAATTCTATTCAATTCAAATACTTTATTTGCATGAATATGGGTACAAATAAGATCTATAACAGTAATTTAAGTCCGCCATAACAACCTCGTATGAGGTATGCAAATGTCAATTTAGAATAACTAAAGTCGTCAATGAAGTTATATAATGTAATGTCAATAAGGTTTACTATTTGTCATGGTAAATGTAATACCGACATGATGTTTCTTTCATAAAGTCTTTGACCGAATAAAAGCACTCGCTCACCAACCACTTTTCTAACTCCGTGTAAAATCTGCGACCGGGTAATTCATGCAAATACTTCGGAATGGAATTATAAATGAGAGTCACCATGTAAGTGCAGTTATTCCTAAACAGTTCTAACGAGGGTACCGGCATCTTGAGCTGTTCCTGCGTAACAGTCCGTTTACTTAAACTATTATGAATCGGAAACAATGAGAGATTGCTCCTGACAACCTTTACCGCTTCATATATGTATAAACCTGTAACTGTTAAAAGATTACGAGATTTAAAAACTGGTTTACACGACTTAGCACGTTTCCGTAGGTCTATGATGAGTTTACGACATTGACACCAATCAATGCTCGATATCGACTGCCGCGAAAAATGTATGAAAAAAGAACAGTGCCACCTCGCGGTCAATTGTAGAACTAAAATTGACAGCGAGTACGCCAATCACAAGCTAGGTAGGCGAGATCGAGTATCGACTACCGAGAGGTACCGTTCTCAATAATTAATAACAACATTGTTTCTTATAAATACATATATTATCTTATCAATACGTTCATCATTCTTCAACCTCGTTTGTTTCAAGTATCCGAAGAAAGTGGGCTCATCGGAGATCGTCTACATGAACGACTTCACAGCCGGCATCAAAATACCCGAGAAAATTAACGGAGAGGGACACTTGAGTAAGAATTTATTTATTTATTTCGTTCTGTCTTTCTTCAGAACATATTTTATACATGTCTGCTCGTTAGCTTAGTTGGTAAAGACAATGTCTTTGAAGCGAGGGATCCCAGGTTCAATCCCTTGTGGTTTGGTTTTTGGGTGTCGGATGTTTGTGATGTGTTCACGCCTCCTGCTACACAGGAAATCTTAATGAATATTACTTATAATATATTTATGATTGTTTAAACGTTATTTTTATGGTGTTTGAAAAGTTAGCTATTATGCAATTTTCACTTAGCATACGCAACCTACGCCATCCATCCAGACAATTTTTTTTTAATTTACTGAATAATCACCTGCTACGCAAATATTACTCGAGTAACACCTTTCTTCGAGAAAAAGGAGTATGCTGAATATCAGCCTTGCATAGACTGTACGCTGCTGAGCATTATTGCCTAAGAATAAATATTTTGTGTTGTTTTATGTATGTACTTTTTTATGGCAATCAATTAGTTTTATTTGTTTTATTATTATTTATAAATGAGAAACTTTGTTGTATTTCCAGACGTGCTAGGCACAGGGCTGGACCAAGACTACACGAGCGGAGAGATGGTGATGTTCCGCACAAGCGCCGGGCTGAGCGTCACCGTGCGCACCAGCGGCACCGAGCCCAAGCTCAAGTACTACACCGAGCTCGTCTGTCGAGCCGATACTATCAGGTAACGTGCACCTTATTACTACGACATAAGGACCCTTCCCGGCCCGCCTTAGTGCAACACGAGACCAAAATAATGTGCTGATGCTGAAAGCGATTCTAAGCATAGCGAGAGATTCAAAGCAACAATTTTATTGTAGATCGAAGTGTAATTCGTGCAATATTGTTTTGAATGAAGTGCTAGCTTTTATTCAAAATAAAATAGACGTAATCGATGAGGACAGTTTGGTGACCATATGTCTGTCTGCATTTACGCACAGTGATATTTCCAAGGCGAAAAAACTTCTTTTTGCGTCATTACCTACTGATATGACTAATATCACCAGAAGAAAGGATGGCAAATCGCAACGGGAACTGGATGACATCATAGTTCTTCTGAAGCGCACGGATCCTGAGATAATCCCTATTTTTGCAGCGCGGGGTCAAGATCTTCACAAATTGCCTCCATTAAACTTCAATTTTATTGATGTAACAAAACTACTAAAAGATGTAAATCTACTACGAAATGACATAAATTCGATTAAGGAAAATTACTGCACAAATAACCAGTTAGAAGAGATATCGAAAGATGTGATGAACCTCAAATCAACAATAAATGAGTCAACCGCTATCGACTGCTTGGGCGATAATTCAAACTACCAACCGCCGCTGGATTCTGTTAATGTAAACAAAAAGCGCGGGGCGTACTTACAAGTCGATAGTGGATCGGAAAGTATAAGTTCTACACGGAACAACTCACCATTTATATCTACAGATTCACAACATTTAGATAATACATGTAGCACAGAGACTGTTAAAGTCGCATGCAAGTCACCTCCACCATCAAAAGTTTCCAATCTGCGCAAGGACGACAGAGCTACCCCTGACAAACATATTTGCAAGGTTAAAAACAACGTACATATTTCACAAAAATTATTAGCAAAACGGTCGTCAGGTAAACAAACAGCTGATATAACCATACAACAACCGGTTCTGCCACAGTGCAGTAGCAAAGCAAGCAGTGTAGAATGTGCACACAAATCGGCGAATGTAATAGTTGATAAACCGGGTCCTTCTAAGTGCGAATGTAACACTAATGAATGTGAGTGCAATACCCCGAATGTTACAACGCAGAACAAAGTCATGCAAAAGCGCGAATATAACTGTAACAGTGCGCGGGCAGGCAATACAGCGAATGTGATCGATTCACCTATTCTAAGGACTGCGGCAGGCTTACTTATGGGTGGAGATCATTGGAAGGCAAATAAACAGACAGAGGAGTGGATTACCGTACAGAAAAAGAGACTGCGGAACCGCACCACGGAAAAGGTCGGTAAAGCTTCTCCAGATGAAAAGTTTAAAGCTGCTGAACATAAAATTAGCTTGTTTATTTCCAATGTTCACAAGGATACGTCTGAAAAAGACATTGTGGACTACATCCAAAATAAAACAAAAGAAAATGTTTCCTTAGCCAGAATAAATATGAAAATAAATAAATCATACAATGCTTTCAAGGTAAGTGTTTCGAAACATAAACTAGACATTTTCCTTGATGATAAATTATGGCCGGATGGCATCTCATTCAGGCGCTTTTTACCATACAAGTTTAGAGTAGAAGAGATCAAACTAAACCCAAATAATGGATAAAATTACTAACTCCACTTCCACTTTCGTTAGTTTTAATTGCAAATCCATAAAGAGATCTGTAGACTGTATCAAGAGTTTATGTCAAACAGCTGATATCATAGCCCTTCAAGAAACTTGGCTAATGCCGTATGACCTGCCATATCTCGGGACCATTCACCAGGATTTTGGATACACTGGCAAGTCTGCGGTGGATACTTCTGAAGGCATCCTGAGAGGAAGACCTTACGGTGGTGTCGCGATCCTGTGGCGAAACGGGGTATTTCATGAAGTGTCAGTGATTCCTAGTCTTAGTTCACGTGTGACGGGAATAAAAATAGTGCACAGTGGTCGTTCGCTTCTTGTGTTGTGTATCTACATGCCAACGGAACATGCCGAAAATTTAGTGGAATTTACAGAGGTACTCAGTGAAGTAGCGTCTATCGTAGAGAGCAGCGACACTGAAGCGGTATACATTCTCGGTGATTTTAATGCACATCCGAGTGGACTTTTCGGTAATGAGTTATTTAGTTTTTGTTTCGATCAAAACTGGGTTTGTGCGGATTACGAAAGTCTAGGAGCAGACTCTGGTACTTTTACTTTTATTAGTGATGCGCACGGATGTCATCGATGGCTGGACCACTGTATAGTGACTAGATCTGCTTGGCAAACTGTCTCAAATATTCGAGTGCTAAAAGACGTATTTGTGTCAGATCACTTTCCCTTGGTTATTGACTGTAACTTAGAGATAGTTCGGCTTAAAAAACCATTAGTGAACTCTAATGTACATGATATAAAGTCCAAGATCATTTGGGGAGAGAGGAAACCTGACGAAATGGAATTGTATCAAAATCTTTGTAATTCTATGTTAAGAAGGTTTGATTTTCCGGCAGCATTTATGACTTGCTGCGAGGGTCAATGTCATGATGTAATGCATAAGAAAATATTAGACAGTATGTATTCAGATATTGTAGGGGTCCTAAGTGCAGCGGCTGAAAAAAGCCACAGTGGAACTCGTACTTATAATAGAAAAAAGAAAACTGTCATAGGATGGAACAAATATGTACGTGAGGCTCACGGGGAAGCCAGGCTTAAGTTTCGAGTATGGTTATTGTACGGCAAGCCTTGCAGTGGCGCCATCTACAATGAAATGCACAGTGCTCGTAAAATTTTTAAATCTAGACTGAAATGGTGTCAAGACCATGAAGAACAGTTGAAGATGGATATCATTGCATCTCATCACACTGATAAAAATTTTAATAGATTTTGGAAATCCACAAATAAGCTCAATATTAAGCCTGGCCTGTCTGTGAATGTTGATGGCATAAACGATCCTGTGGATATTGCCAACATGTTTCGAGACCACTTCAAGGTGAGATCTCCTCTAGGGAGTGCTCGGCAAAAGATGTGCAATGCGGAGCCCCTTGTGGGCCGGGACCTAGTTCGCTTTTCGGCTAAAGATGTTTCTTTGATTATAAAAAACATGAAGCGAGGAAAATCACCCGGCCACGATGGGCTCAGTGTTGAACATTTGAAGCACGCTGGTGTCCACCTGCCTAGAGTTCTTTCTATGTTCCTCTCGTTCTGTATTGTCCACTCGCATCTTCCTCGGGACCTGATGAAGACTATAGTAGTACCGATCGTTAAGAACAGAACAGGTGATATATCGGATAAAAACAACTATAGACCTATATCGCTGCCCACCATAGTCGCTAAAGTGCTTGACGGTTTGCTTGACGCTCAGCTTAGTAAATATGTGCAACTACATGACTCACAGTTCGGTTTCCGTGCCGGACTGTCAACTGAGAGCGCAATACTGTCCGTGAAGCACACCGTTAGGTACTTTACCGATAGAAATACTCCAATATACGCCTGTTTTTTGGATCTTTCGAGGGCATTCGACTTGGTGTCATACGATGTCCTGTGGAGAAAGCTGAAAGAGGCTAGTGTACCCTCTGAACTATTATCTATTTTTCAACATTGGTACTCGAATCAAGTTAACCATGTGAAGTGGGCAGATAAGGTATCCGATGAATACCGTATGGAATGCGGAGTGAGGCAGGGGGGACTAAGCTCCCCGCGGCTTTTTAATATATATGTAAACGGACTCATCGCCGATCTCAGCAACATGCGTGTTGGATGTCACTTAGGTGATGTGGCAGCAAACAACATCAGCTATGCTGATGATATGGTGTTGCTGGGACCGACGGTGAACTCGCTTAGGAAGCTCCTAGCCGTCTGTGAGGCCTATGCAAAGTCACATGGTCTTTTATATAACGATAAAAAGAGCGTTTTTATGGTTTTTAAAGCGGGTAACAAGTGCCCAAGTGTAGTTCCGCCTCTAACCCTTAACGGTACTGCACTAAAAAGGGTTAGAAAATTTAAATATCTTGGCCATGTGATGACGGAGGACCTTAAAGACGACGAGGACATAGAGAGGGAGCGCAGGGCGTTGGCGGTGAGAAGCAACATGATTGCACGGAGGTTTGCACGATGTACTCAGCACGTTAAGATCACGCTCTTCCGAGCTTATTGTCAATCTTTTTATACAAGTAGCCTCTGGTGCAAATACTCTCGAAGATCGCTGAACGCCCTGCGTGTCCAATATAACAATGCCTTTAGGGTATTGTTGCGGCTGCCCCGCTTCTGCAGCGCTTCGGGAATGTTCGCGGAAGCGCGCGTAGATGGATTCCCGGCCATAATGCGGAAACGGTCTGCGTCGCTGGTACGCAGAGTGCGGGGCAGCAGCAACAATGTTCTGCAGGCGGTGGCGGACAGCTGCAACTGTCCCGTGCTGTGGCACTGTGCGCAACTGGCGTCAGGGCATGTTGCCTGTTAATTAGTTGTTTTATTTTTTATTTATTTATTAATACTGCGCTAACTTAGTTTATACTTACCAAATTTTAACTAACACAAATGGATTTTTGTTATCTGATCAATAAAATTATTATTATTATTATTATTATTATTAAAGCAGGTCGCTCGAGGTTAAGTAATTTTGGTACCGGGTGGCACTCTCTGCTTTTTATCCCCCTTTGTGAGAAAAATAAATACCTAATATTTATATTTAGACAACCAAACTCACAAATGTATAATAATTTTAATCGTTTATTTTTACATTGTATGTCTTTAATATTTCATTTTCACTGCTAGAACTGATCTTTTATAATATATTTGTGTGAATAAAATTAAAATTGTCCCTAAAGCTTTGATAAAATGTATTATATAAACGAATAAGTTTAATATTAATTTGGTGCACCAAGGCTGCGTCGGGAGGCGCGCTTTTTTATTACGGGCTAGTACAGCTCCTTTGTCGCAGCGGATCGCGCTCAACCTTTTTAATTAATTCGTGTTACAAATTAAAGGTAATTTCGACATATTAATTAAGTTAAGGCGCCGGAATTACCCATTTTGCTCGCACTTGTCGAGGAGCCCTTCGCCTCAGTTCGAGTAGATGGGATGAAAAAGTTTGTTTCCTGCAACGCAAAATGCTGAAAAAGATCGCAGTACGGCATGAAGTGAGCTAACACCAGAACCCTAATTTAGTATTAAGAAAATTCCGCTGCAAAGACATTGAACGAAAATAATTGCGTGGAAATTCATAATTTATAAAAGTTCTTCAAACTTGGTTCCAGGACATAATGACTTTTTCAAAAACTCTGACGAGTTTGCGAGATGAGTGTTTGTGTACAGCATCTCTATTGGAAATGTAAATACTAATTTATATATTTACTATAACGCCTTTTCAAAAAAATTCTGAATCTTAAAATTTCACACAAATATTTTTTTAGATATTTTTTTGTTTTGTTCGTATGGAAAATATGACCGTTCTTAAGGCTTCAAGCAGCGAAGAAATGGTATCTTCCGAACAAGTAGATCGAATCAAAAGGTTTCCAACTGGAGATGCGCCGAGGACAACTTTTACCGAGTAAACCTACTGGGTTACTTGGTAAAAGTTGTTAACCCGGAGTGTACTCGGTTTTAAGTTTGTCAAATCGAGTAGTCGGTTTAATTAAAATTCGTGCGCGCTGCTACCGGTTATCACGAGCGAGCAGCGCGGGGTGTCCCGCCATCCCCCGGTTAATCAGGCGCATGTTGTTTCACAAGAAAATAATATTCGATGCGCGCAAATTGTATACAAACAATTAAAATCATTATTTTTCGTGTACATAAATCGATGGTTGTTCGTGCAATGACTGTTGCTTATCATCACGCAAAAGATCACGAATTTGGATATTTTACGATGAGATAATTTCAGTAATCAGTATAATCAGTGGTCATAGGCAATGTATGCGAAGAAAAGAGGAACAAACTCTTACCAGAACGCGCAGAGTCTAGTTTTCCTACATCATAAACTTACCGTTGATAAATATTAATTGTTTTAGTTAAACTCACTACTTATACGTTTAAACTTGTAAATACTTTTTTCTCATTACTCTTTAAAATGATTAAATACTCTTAATTACTTTTTTTAACAAGTCTGTTTCATTTAAATTTTTATGTTTTCGCTCAATTTGTTATTTGATTAAAATCGAATATACACGTCAGTTGAGCCGAGTTATCCGGTCAAATACGAATATCAAAGAACTGCCGAATACGTAGTAAACGAGTTTTCGGCCCATCTCTATTTCCGACCCATGCTCGTCTTCGAAGTTGCTTTGATATACTAGTATAGGCCCGCCACTTCGTCCGCTAATGTTATCCTGATCACTCGGGAACTACCTCTTGCATTGAGGTAAAACTGTATATTTTGCTATTTAAGTGAGAAAAATTTCATACTCGAACGGGATTCGAATCCGCGTCTTCTGATTATCCGTGACAGAAATATTTTACACTTGGGAGTGTAAATTATATTCCAAATTTCATCCTAATCCGTTCAGCCGATTCTCCGTGAAGAAGTAAACAAACATACACTCACAATTTTTTGGCATTTATTATAATAAAGCACAAATTTTTGGCATTTATGGTAATAAAGTATACCTAATTTTGGTTTATGGTTATGGTTTCCGTGAAGATTCGTTAGGGTAGGCACATCAAAATACATTTTTATCACATCTATTCGAAAAGAGCTAGTTCCTTGTAAACAGGGAACATAATAGTTATTAATCCAAAAGTGATTAGAATTTTGAGTATGGATATTGTAAGTAAATGTTCTAATAACACTTTATGAGCGCAAGTAACAGGCAGTAAAGAAACCGCGCGCGGAATAAGAAAAGATTTTTTGAAGATGTAAAAATAGGCGCGAAATATATTCCGCCTCCGTTCGTATAGTTATTGTTTACACAAATTCTAATTTTAGTCATATGTAAATTTATAACATATGAGTGTATCTTCCTCCAGTAATGAGAATGAAATAAAATTGTTACGATGCATTTCCCTAATTGTTCAAGTGTAAAATATTAGTCTCTAATTATTTCTAATTTCTACCGTCTTCCAAAAAAACGAGGAGGTACTCAATTCGACTGCATTTTTGTATGTTTGTTACCTCATAACTTTCAACTGAGTGAACCGATTCTCAAAATTATTTTTTTGGTTTGAAAGCTGGTGCTTAACGTGTGGTCCAATTCCAACAAAACAAATTTGGTCCAGTAATTTTTGAGATACACTCCAATGACTGAATAGAATAGAAGTCGGTATTCAATTTTTCAAATTGTACTTGTATGTCTCATTATCGCCTTACGGCCAGTGCCAATAATCTGTCTATCGCCGGTTTACCTTACTAGAGATAGATATTTGACACTGTTTGTATGGACGTTATGTTACATTTCTATCCGTAGTAAGGAAAACTATGGATAGTATCGAAAACGGCCGTTAGTGTATGTAAATAAATAAACGGTTGCACTAACTTTCTCATCGATGGTGACGAAAAGTAGAGTTGCCACCTGCGGAGTAACACTATTTTAAGCTCGAGTGACGTACTTTGAACTAGTCTAGAATGCTTCGCTTCGCTCTGGATTCCAAGAAACACTCTCGCCTTAAAAATAGTGGTTTGCTCCCTAGGCAAAAAATCTACTATATATCATAGCATTGTATTGATGGGTTCAGAACGGGTAAAAATAAACTAAATGCATTAAATAATTCATAAGCAGACACATATCTTGGGTAACTTTGACAGGGCTAGAGCACTTTTTAACCTTAATTAATGTTGGATAATATTTTGAGATACAACCCTAAGGAATTATGTGTTCTTGTCACATAAGTAATGTTTTATTTATAGTATTACGTTTTAAAGCACTAACGCCTGCTTAAGCGATCTCAAACATTGAAATTTATAGAGAGAAAAATTCCATCCTCGGACGGGATTCGAACCCGCGTCTTCTGAATCTCCGTGTCAGACGCCATCGAACAAATAGGCCACCGAGAATCTTGTCCTTACAAGGGCTGCGATGTCAATACGAAAGTTTCAAGTATTTCTAAATAATGCTTCTTTCGGTTGGATGGTACTGTTAAAATGTCCAATAGATGTCGCTCCGTCCCTGCAAGACGGTTAGTCAAATAGAGAGTTAAAATTCGATGCTCGGACAAGATTCTCGGTGGCCTAGTTGGTCGATGGCGTCTGACACGGATAGTCAGAAGTCGCGGGTTCGAATCCCGTCCGAGGATGGAATTTTTCTCTCTATAAATTTCAACATAAGTAATGTATTACGATAAAGGTTTCTTAAGATTTATACCTAGATTTTCAGAAAAAGGCAAATTTAGACAGTGTTAAAGTTACACCCCCAACAGGGTAACATTGACACCCAATTATATATATCTTAATAACCCGTTTTACGTTTATTTTGCATTATCTGGGTATCTTTGGCAGTTGAAACTAATTAAAAAATTGTACGCTCACTAGGCGCCGCCGCCGGTTACAATCGAAAATGACAGATCAGTAGGTTTGACATTTCACTTTTTTATCATGCAGTGCGTTTACGAAGATAGTCAGTTATCATAATTTTATAACAGTCAATGGTAGCTGTGAATATTACCGTCGCAATACATTGATTCAAAGTTTGCTCTACCTGACAAACTTACCCTGAATGTCAAAGTTACCCGATGTGACTGTATGATAATCTACACTAATATTATAAAGAGGAAAGATTTGTATGTAATTATGTTTGTAACGAATTGACTCAAAAAGTACTGGACCGATTTCAAAAATTCTTTCACCATTGGAAAGCTACCTCCACCCTGAGTAACATAGGCTATATAAGATTCATCATCATCCATCGCCGCGCGGGTGAAACCGCGGAGAGCAGCTAGTAGTTCATAAAATCATACAGATTAACATTGTTTGTTGATGCCATCAACTAAACGTAACTAATTAACTTTTTATTTATTTCCAGTGAGCAGGAAGGCATGAAGGCCAAACTAAAGGAAATGGTACAAGAATTTGTTGAAGAGCTTCTGCAACCGGAGGAAAATGGACTGATAAGGCAATAAACAAATAATACTCGCGTCACAATATACCTAAAAACTAAATAATATAGGATATACAATACTTTTTGTAGTGATAAAACGGGATTCACCTAAGACTTACGTTTTGGGTATAGCAAGATCAGCAAATGTTTCTGCACCGTCAGGACCTTGAGTGCGATGCGCTCGTGGCTGCTTTCCGTCAAGAACTCATTCCGTTTCATAATTAAAAAAATATAACGTACGTTAGTCGAACAACACTAGCACTAGTTGTAACGACACTAGAAACTATCTTATATATGATCTTATTCACAATAAAATGGTAGCCATGTGGAAACACTACAATTATTGGTACCTACTAAGATTGATTGCTTGAGCACTTGAGCAGGAAAAGAAACCACTACCGCGTTATTATAAAAAATGAACTAAATGTAATCCCGAGTTTAAACCATGGTTTAAGATAATTTTATATAAGGAGTTTTCTTTAACCATGGTTTATGGGAATTTCGTATAGGAAATTAGCTTAAACCATGGTGTTAACTAGAGACTTAGCTTTAGACCACATTTTATAGTAGGGTGGCTTGAGTTTAGTACCAATTATTCGCACATGTTTCAGCAGTTTTATTATTTCGCATAATATTGAAGAACTTACAGGTAAGAGTAAACCGTATATTGGACTATTATGGAAACGAAAAAGAAATGAATATGTGGGACTGGCATGAATATTTTCTAAGATTAACATAATATTTATATGAGTTTTAATGCAATAACGTCTGCTTAGCGAAACTAACTATGTTAACTAAACTTTGCAATTTCAAATGGCAAAATTATATCGCCAGACGGGATTCGAACCCCATCTTCTGACTGTGTCAGACGTTTGGGCTACCGATGCACCACAGAGGAATATTTCACTCTTTCTTTATATTTCTTTTAACTGTCGTTTATAGATGCGAGATCTATCGAATTGCTTGAACATCTTTATTAGTAAAAGTGCGTCAAAATCCGACCTACAGATGAAAGAGAGAATGAAAGAAAAATCATGTAGTTTACACACAGGTTAAAAACAGTAATTTAAAGCAGCAGTGACCGCAATGTGTCAAAGAGCCATACCTCAGCACATGATGTCCGTGATCTGTGACATCTGACGCTGGTTTTCAGGCAAAGCCTTGTAGGTGAGGTTATATAGAAACTATATACATTTATTATAATATTCTACCTCGTGTCACACAACAATAGACATTTACAAATATAAACAAAAATAATACATATAAACAGTATGTAGTCGATATCAGCTTTTATTAATATACAGCCTGTGTTAGTTTTGTTACTTTCCCATTAACCCGGTAGTCTCACCAGCGAGTTATGATTATTTTTGATATAATTACTATTTTTCACATGTTTTAATAATGATACCAGTTACATACATATATAAGTATCTAAGGTTTTGATATTCGTGTACACGATTCAATATATATACAGTAAATTATTGTTATTGCCTGTATACTACTTCGCTAAATCAATCTCTTTATAGATAACCTATAAACATTCCACTTATAAAATAGATGGAAGAATGAATCTATCGGTCACAAATAAGTACATAAGTACATCTTATTTTTGAAGTTGAGTCTAAGTTTAGTTTACTAATTCTAGATTTAGATGTCATAGGTGCATTTAAGTATTTTCTTATTTATTTTCGTATTGATGAATATGTTTTAAATTACTAATTTCTAGAATTTGATCAAACTCACGGTCGCAAAGAAGTACATAAGTAAATCCTTTTTTTGAAGTTGAGTCAAAGTTTAGCAGTTTACTAATTCTAGATTTAGATGTCATAGGTGCATTTAATTATTTTCGTGTTCATGAATATGTATTAAATTACTAATTTCTAGGATTTGATCAAACTCAGGCTTTCGGATTAATATATCTTATATGTATGCGATCTCCCTTAAATGGAGTTTTTAAAGTTTACCGTGTTGTATGTAATTATTACCAAAGAAATTAATATCATTCCTTTCTGTGATAGGTGTGAGAGCCTAGCTGCTGTATAGTATGTGATACAAGATCTAAAGAGATCTGCTTTATATTGTTAACGCATAAGGTACACAATCGAATAAAACAATGATCTTAAAATTTATTTGTTTTATTAGCTTTGAAAATTTTTTAACCAACAATAATTGAATAATTAGTTAAACCTTTACAATAAATTATTATTGTAAAGGTTTAAGAAACTATTTGTAAAGTTCGCCTAATAACATGACAGTGCTGGTAAGAATTAACTAGTTGAATTAATAAATAACTAAGTTAATTACTAGATAGTATAAATATAATATATTAATTATAACAAGACCAGCATCCCTCCCTATATTTAGAAAATATTCATACGATTCTGCAAATTCTGTGAAAAAACGCAAGTCTCAAACATACGATATCAGGCATCTAGTTCATTACCTCGTGTACATAAATTTATAAATTGAACACACCTTAAGCGCTACAGAAAAATGCTATATTACATCAAGGGTTGAAAATCCCGGTAACAAACATAATAAACTAAATGGAAAAGATAATTAAAAAATAAATAAATTATCGTCAATACTTTATTAAAAAGCAATGTAATATAACCACGGATGTTGGAAGGGAGTGGATAGGGTGAGAAGGCATGTCCAAGGTCGCACCAAAAAATCTTCAAAAAAGTTGTTAGGCACCTCACCATGTATTACGATGTGTGAGCGTTAGATGGCATAAGTATAATGTACTCGTTTTTGCACCTTTGCTGTTTGTATATTTAAACTGTTAACAAAACGCCAAAAGGTGCAATGGAGTATAACTTAGATTCAACCATGCAACTATAGATGCGTGGCCGCAGCTTCTAAGATCTGTGACATGCAGTACTAAATCTGTCCAATAAATCCCTAAGATGCCACCTCCAAAGTTAGTTCATAAAATATAAAGTTCCGAACCTAACCAGCTTCATATATAATGATGTGTCACTGCGTATCTTCCGATTGTTCGGTATCCAGGGTTTGTTGCCGAATTTTTTCCTTTTCTTTCAAATTGTGTTCAATGAGATTGTCCAGTTCTGGACTGAGCAGGACAGATAGACCTGCAGTTGCTGGCACCTGTATAACATTGAGTGGTTTCAAATAAATAAATATGTTATAGACTACGCACTCATATCATACCGCACTAGGATTGTATCGGCAGGGCGATTCCCGAATCTCAGTAAAAATACTGATTGAAATCTTGAAAAATGGCGGCTCTATGTCAGTTTTGACAAATCCAGCAAGCACAAATGATAGTAAGTTGATGACCGGAGCCGACAAAAGGGGCATAACGCCGCCATTTTTTTAGATTTCAAAAGCTTTTGATTGCAACTGAAATACACTGACTGACATAAATAATGGCACAGGTACGAACCTGTGACCAACTTAGATAAATCGGGACTGTCTATCTAGCGGGATCTTCGTGTAATGCCATTTAAACATTATTTGTATACATTTTGGTACAGGTATTTAAATGTCTCGGATATTAATGGTAGGTAATGCCGGCATAAGAAATATGCAATTTTAGAGAGAACAATTACATCCTCGGACGGGATTCGAAGCCACGTCTTCTGTCTATCCGTGTCAGACGCCGTGACCGGTAGGTGGGTAACTCTCTAGTCGATTTTAACCGTCGTAAGAAAATGGAAAAAAAAACTACAATATACTAACCTTTCCTTGAGTCCGGTAATTGGCACAATTTAAAAACACTACATTTTTTACCATGAGTTGGCAACATAAATGTTATCTATAGTCGATACTCGATCTCGCTTACCTATTAAGCTTGTGATTGGCGTACTCGCTCAATTTTAGTTCTACAATCGACCGCAAGGTGACACTGTTCTTTTTTTCATACATTTTTAGCGGCAGTCGCCAGCGAGCATCGATTCGTGTCGAATGTTATAAACTCATGGTAGACCTACAGGGCTTGAATGGTCAAAGGTTATGTGTCGGAGTTACAAACGCTGAGCAGTTTCGCGCGGGACTTTTGAATCTCTAATGGCTAACTCCAGCTGACACAGACAGATGTGGCGCTTACCATCAGACCTTTGGACTAGCTCTTGTCTTATTTCATATTTCGATTGAATAAATTAGGTTAACTAGCCTTTGAAATTTGAATGTAGAAGTCTTTAAAGTGGCTTCAAGACTTTAGACTCGTCCTTCATATCTAATAATGATCTAGATCCGTAAAAGTTAAGTTTTTGTACATTTAAGGACATTTACTAAAACATATCAATATAAATGTCCTTAATTATAAAAGTATATGTAAAATTAAATATGTATGATACGGCATACACACCTCTGCAAATATTGGTTTAGCGGCGTCCCATCTCTCGATGTGGTTTTCTATTATTTTCAAACATGTAGATGCTTTCGGTATTATCTTACCCAATATGCTGAAATATACAATTTAGAGTGTTAAATGATGAATGAACTTGTATTTTCCCTAACTAATACATAAACGTCCCATTACGTTTTAATTTCATATATTCGATCTAGCGCAGTCGGTGGGATCAACTGCTAATTTTAACTCATCCCGGACTATGTTTAACACATAAAAACAAATGGTCCCTCTGCTAATAAATCCTTGACCGTGTTATATTTTACAAGTAGTAACCGATTGTAACTGTCAAAAAACGAGTAATCTACTTTCAGGCGCTTAATATTATAACTCTACGGTTATAATTATTGAAATATACTTAACATACATACAAAGCCCGTATACGTTCTCACTAATGGGACTCGGGTCTTACTCGCAGAGCGTGAAGTAGATAGGTATTGGCCAAATTTTACCACGCTGGCCCATAATGGCTTGTTGGACGGCTGGGCTAGTGACCAGCCTTCGGGTCGAGGTTTTGGTCTGCCTGAAGGTCCTACACCACACACATGGTCACCAAAGCATACGATTGTTTTCCATATTTCTTGTCGTTGTTGACTTTTGTCTTAAGACAAAACAACCGGGACTAACTTAACTCGTACGGCTTCACGTGCCCTTCCAAGCACGGAAACACTCAGTTGAGAACGCCACTACAGATCCCCCATCTAAGTCGTGTTCGCTGTAAGTTTCCAAAGGTTTGATTAACCTTGTTTATCAGTTAAAACCAGCTCCACTGTGAGCGCTTCATTAGCTTGTAATAAAAAGGTGCACTGAACGGTGTGCATGTTTACGTAGCCAGATTCACATTGCAAAGTATCAACATTTAAATTGGTTATAAAACACACATTATTAAAAATTTGTATCCGAAACTTTTTTGAACAGCCCTATTAGGCGTGCTTGTTCTTGGAGTTCGTTGGGGTCAATGCGCTTTGCAATTCCCACGCCACCTGTTCATTCACCTCCGTCCCCTTACCCTGTATGCACCCTTTCCCTGCGACGCACCCCACCCTAGGTCCTACTTAGGCCCTTATTTACCTAGTCTACGTTTTGGAGGTCATGGCAGTCTTTGGCCTAGTTTTTCAGATGAACCTGCTGAGTAATAGAAAAACTTTGGTTACTCATAATTCGGAATGTTTACTAGGTACTTCACGGGACGTTGTAGTTAGGTACCAATTGTACGCAAGCTTCTGCGTATGTGGTTTTAATTTTAGTAAACCTTTTTGTCACACGCTTTACCTATTATTGGATAGGTTTTGTATTATTGTTGTTGTAAATAAGAACTAACTCGAAGAGTGGCACACATGTGATTTGCAGGAACTGTATTTCTAGTTCCGGGATGAAGCATTTGTCTCTGTCCATCATCATAGGCGGCAGGTCGCCGCGGCTCTTCTCCACGTCGCCTTGCTTGAAGAACTCCGTCAAAACTGCGGACTAACACAACATTTTACCTATCTCAGGTTCTAATGGCTTGCATGCATATTAAAACTCTATAGCAAGTAGATTGTTGGAAATCTTTATCATAACGAAGTTTAATTTGTTTAAATTTATATATATTTCAGAACAATTGTACAATTTTGTGACTGGTAGTGGTTATATGATACAAATCCTGGCGGAACTGGTGATGGAGTACCAGTGGCGGCCATCCTACGAGGGAAATATCGTAGTACACACGACTCGATTATACACGAGTCGCCACTGACGGTACTGACACGGTATATAGGTACTGACGACTCCCTGGTACCTGGACCCTGGTATATTGCGGAAAATTATCGATCTCCCTCATTAAATGCCACAACATTGGTATTATCTATAAATTCTGTAAAATATTATTAGACCCACCTATTTATTTTCGAGCTTTTGGGCCGGATACTGGATAGTCAAACATGTAGGCAATTATTATTAAAATATATTTATCGATTATTATACCTATTTAGAATTTCTGGCACACGCAATACTACTGTACTGTGTAGTAGTGTAAGCACTACTATGTGCACTATATTACTGGAAGTGGGGTCTCGGTCTCGGCATTCTCGGCCACAAATCCGACCGAGAACTCGGTCTCTGTTCTCGGCTAAAAGTTGCCGTCGTCAAATTTATGGTGTTAAATTGTTTGCCACTGATTACTCCAACACTGATCGTCCTATGCAGGATTTTAAACTAATTATCAGATTAAGTCAGCTCAGATATTATAAATAACATAACTCTTAATGGAAATGTGGGAACTAATTCTCGTGAGATGGCATACTTTTTCTACTTCGTCAGACTAGTTTATCAAAAATCGCTGCATCAGATGAAACCAACTTATGCGCTGCTCATGATTCCATAGAGTTGGAATATGGGATGGGATGAATAACCAGGAAGGAAAACAGTTCAAATTCTGTGATTGAAACAGCGCTTGATAAAAAATAATTACGCTTAGACAGTCATACCCTCGCATAAGAAATCCCTATGTAATATTTTTTTCGCTTTTTTCGGTCTCGGCCTAGATTTTATTTAATTCTCGGTCTCGTACTCGGCCGAGAACAATAAACCTGTCTCGGTCGACCCTTAAACTGGATGAGTGACATGCAATATTCATTCATACGCGAACGCGTCACGTAAACGTTCAGTTTAAAGCCGGCCCTGAAACAGACTGAAAAGGCAGCGGTGGTGCTTACCATGAGATCCAGGTAGTTTGTCGTAATTTGATAGTTTAAAGAAATATACAATTATAAGACACATACAATAGACAATACCTAGTAGGTATGTCCATTTATGATCTCTAAGATTATGGTAAAAAACAATATAATACCTACACTTTTGTCTATGTATGATCTCAGGCAACATACTCGTATCTACACTAGGTACTACTTCCTGCTAGGACAATACTGCAAACAGGGAATAAGTAGATGTTAATTTTAGGGCTTTTATCTTTATAAATTATCAGGTTGGTGCGTAAAATTCGCTCGCCCCGCCAAACATCTTTCACCGAAGTCAAACCCTAAGTCGTAAATCCGTAAATGACAGTGACATAAAATTAGAAACGTATAAATGTACTAACAGCGGTTTTCTTGACGCTGCCCCAGTCTTTAAGCTGGTCGCTGAGGTCAGCTGCGTTCATCAACAAAGATTGTAGAGCCGTGGCGTGGACTCGGTTGCCTCTTTGGAAGTCATTCGCAATGTGCCTATATTCATTGAGATTCCTGGAGAAAATACAATACAATTCAAAATCTGGCTAACACCACTACTGCCATGAGCAGGTCTGACGCATACCAGCATACCTACCCGTCATACAGAATTTTATCGACGGTACTATTCTTAGGTAGCACCTTTTTTATGTACAAAAATAAATAGACAACTGAATATCTCCCAACTTACTATGAAAAAATGTAAAACAGCCATACGGCAAAGGTTACTAGCTCTGACCTATGAAGAAAATGAGAAATTACTACAGATAGATAAGTAAAATAACGACTAGCTAACTCACTCTTTACAGCCCAACCTAACTAAAACGAACACAATTGGCAACACATAAAATATATTCGCAATTACAATAATATTATTAAGATCTCTTCATAGAATAAATATCCTAACTAAATTCAGTACCGTGAAGTAGTTTTTAGTATTAAGTAGGTAGATTATATTTATAGTACATTTATGACTGAATAAGATACAGAACACTGTAACGTAATAAAATGATTCACGTAGTGTATGTGAAACTAGTTTCCACGACACAGGGAATCCTAGTGTGGAGACCAGGGCAAATAACAATATGTATACTAGTATAAAGAAAATGTTAATACGATGTTAATTTAAGTTATTATTAGACTGTAAAGTGTTATTTCGGCTTAAATAAATAAATTATTATTATTATTCCTTTAATTCAAAAAATTTCACGGATTTCATCCGGTCCTTTACAAAGGCATAAGTGGGGCTGTAGCCAACACTTAGAGGCCTGTTTGATATAATAGAATAGAATAAAAAATACAAAGTAGTATTTATTATTAGGACTGCCGTCCCTTCACTCAGATACTAGTGTAAACAACCTGCATTCAAGTATCTGTTATAAATATTACACCTAATTAGGTAAGTAATGCTATAGCCTACGAAGAAATAATATCAGGAAGAGTAACTGCCATAAAAAAATTACCCATTAAAAGTCGTGCTAAATCAATAACATCGTTCACGCCGCTATGACTCGCTGTCATAGTAGACGTTACAGCACGCGCGTGAACCAATACCTGCTTTCCTTCTGAAATTTAAACCAATCACCGAACATGTCTATTTGTAACCTCGGAAGTAATTCGTATTTGGAATCATACGTCGTTTTGGTTTGAAGGGCCACTTTTTGTGTGGAATTTGTTCTGAATTATGCTTCGTGACATTATTTCTTCGTAGGCTATAGCTAATCATTACCAATTGTAATGCAGTCTTCGCATCTCTTTTCATTAGTCCACTCGGCATCTCGGCATACTTTTTTTAACATACATCGATTATACAGTATTAAATATGTAATGTACCGACATTCAACAGTGAAAGGTACAACCTGAATACCTGAAATAATTGGCCAAATCCGAAGCCAGGATGAAGTCCCTAAGCAACATAATGGCCCTGTCGTAGTCCTTCCTCGGCAAAGCCTCCAAGATGTCGCACCCTTCAGTGTTGAGGATACACATGCCCTGCGCGAGATGATGACGCTCCATCACGCTACCTTCGCTCGAGTAGAGCGCGGCCAGCGTAGTTTCTAAACAAAATATCGAAGCGAAGCGTCTCTGCTTTAACTGGCTAAATTGACTTTCACCTGTCCGTATGTATGTAACGTTATATGTTGGTCATCCTGTACAGATCGCATTTTTCAACCAGTCTTGACGAAACTTGGTATGCATGTTTTACTATTCAATATAACTTCTTTGGGTGGAGAGGGCCCTTCTAAAAAGGCGGAAAGTTTCGTGTAGCGCTATATATTGACCGACCGATTGTGATAAAATTTGGTACACACATTAGTTACCTACCTGGCTTAAAAGAGGAATTTCGAATATGGACATAATTGGTCAATTGGTTGTAGAGTTAAAACCTGGGCGATTTTGATGGCTCAGACTGCAAAGAATTGCCGCTGATAATAAGACTGTGTTCGCGAAGTCTACTGTTCGCAAAACTGCTTGTAACATTATTATTCTTAAAAAAGATCTTTGATTTCTTAGAAAAGATTCTTATCCTAAACCGGCTCGAAAAGTACCTTACCAATGTTTAAATTGTCAAGAACATGTCTCGCCACGTTAGAAGTAGGGTTCCGTTGTAACTACAAAGGAAGACCAAGAGCACTACGGACGGTTTTACGAAACTCACTGAACTTAACTTTTTTCAGAAATTTCACAAGTTCGCATCATGCCGACTTAACACATGGTAGGTCCCTACCTACTTTTTATGGTAGAATCAAATGGAAATGTAAAATGTAACTTACGCCCTTGTATTTGGAAGCTGTTTGTGGTCCCACGATGGTCAATGTCGTGCAATAAACCGGCCACCAGAAACATAAGTCCCTGCAGTTCCCTGTATAAAAAGTAGAGAATCTCTTGTCCGTAAGCTGATAGTAAAACTTTATATGGTTAGGAACTATTTATTGCAAGTAAGTAACTACTTAACTAATATTTCTTAGTCAAGGATCTTCAAAAAATAAGAGAAATTCTCTCGACTCACTTTCGATAGCCGTCTTTTGTGTTTGAATCACACATTCATAAATATTCGTCATCTAGGATGCTTGCTAAGACAGTACTTTCACACTTTACATTCGTAACATTGCAATTTTATACAGAAAAATACACAGCCTCGGAGGGGTTTGAACCCGCGTCGTCCGACAGTTCGAGGTAGACGCCATGACCACTAGGCCACCGAGCCATACCGTTCCAGTAACGAATTTTAACTCTCTACTTGATTTGAACCGTCGTCTGGGGACGAAACGATATAGCGACGGACGGTTTTAAATGATTGTTCATTACCTAAGCGCTTTTCATAGATCTATTAGCGAGTCACACTGTCTCTCTTATAAATATTAGTTGGAAAATTAATAGAGCCGCGGCCATACAGCATCCACATTTTTGAATTCATGGCAAGCCCAATGTCATATTTGAGGTCTATAACGACTGTTGTGTCTGCCGAAGGTTACTGTTGTTGCACGTTTTAAACAATATATCCGCTTTACGTGCCCTTATAAAAACGCCTCTAGCGACCACCCATCCAAGTATATAGTGACCGCAGCTAGCTTCACTTATATCTTAGACGTGCAATTGTTTCGATAATCAATACCGAAATTGTATACTTAGCCAAAACGCTACGTGCTACGGCTCGGGAGTGTTGCCGCTGATATAACATTGAAAACATTATGTCTATCTTGCGTCATTCAAAACATCAATACAGATTCCTAACATAAACATAATAAATTAATTATTTTTGAAACATTTATCTCCCCAAAAACTCCAAAATATCACGGCAACTTAATTTATGGATCAATCAAACATTGACTGCCAATGTACGCCACTATAGCAACGCAATCGCAACACAACAGCTCACAGAATACCAATTAAGTCAAAAACTATCGGTAGCAAGCCGCTGTACTGCGATCAAACCTACATAAGGTGCGTTGGTGACGTTGTCATCGGTGGCTCTTTTGTTAAAGCGTTCGTGAAGCTCAAAAACGTTATTTTACACACCCTACTCTAACGCTCAACTTAGCATGCGACCTAAAATCGCATGATTATGCTGTCAAATACATAGCTGTCAATAAACGATCACAAACAACTATGCTCCTTGGAAACCTTGGACGTGGGTCAAAAATGCACTTTTTGATAGCAAAAATACCTCTTTTTTAGATTTCCGAACGCTGAACAAAAAGAGACATGAACGATATTTTCACCCACAGATTCCGAATTCGAACGCCTCTTGTGAGCGTTTTAGCGTTATTTTCGCTAAAAACGCTCACAAGGGTTCTATTCGAACGCACTAATAGCGAGCAGAATACGAAAATAGTCAAAAACGTCAATTTTCATACAATTGAGTTGCATTAACGCGGTTCAATGGCTAAGAGACTAACCCTAGTAGGTACCTAAATACCACTAGGCGAGGGCCGACAAAAGCTTAAGTTATGTTTTAGGTGTAATGACTATAGCATTTTAGTAAGTGGGAATAACTTGTGCATTAAAATACGTGTGACTTACGTCATGTATCCTGCGCAGACGAGCTTGTAATTGACCATGGCCGCGTAGGCCCACTGCGCCACGTTGAATGCGTGATGCCAGTTGTGGTAAGGCACGTCTCGGTAGCCTTTCTTTACGTACAGGACAAAGCAGGCCAGTTTGTGGCTACGGATTTTAAACCTGGACATATAAGGGTTTGATCACATATGGGGCGGTCAACGAGTTCACGCGGTCTGTTTTGCGTTCGTTGTGTCTATACATAGTCCCACAGTCTACCGACAGTTGACCGACGGTCAGCAAACGCCTCCTGCTTGGTTATATCTATGTAACGTAATATAACCCGCGGCATATAAATCTAGCTCTGACCGTTATTGCGCAGAAGTCAAAAATTGGGACGAAGGACTCTTGTCTCTCTCTGTCACATCGAAGACGAGGGACTGTTGTCTCTCTCTATCTGCGCAGCTATCCCTTCCACATTTCGCTCAGAGCTAGAGTTATATGCCGCGGGTTATACGACACAACGAACGCAAAACTGACCTCGTGAACGCGTGAACCGGTGACTGCGCTTTGTCTGACAGTACCCTAAGGTAGACATTAATAAAATTAGATTATTGCAAAAATCTCATCAAAAAAAGATGGATTAAAAAAAACATGGAGATTGAAGAATAAGTAGGTAAGTACGTAAAAGTCAATTTGTATTTTGTTCATGGTAGGTATCACTTGATTGGGAGACTTTGCAGGAGGGAAGTTATTGGATTGTTGCCTAGCGTAAACCGTTGTTTTAAGTTTCTGGAACGAATTACTTTCTTCAACGATCCCCAAAACAACCCTAAACGCATGTCAAATAAAAATATGTATCTATCTAACCTAATACTGTTAGACCGAGCTAGTGCGAAGCGTCTGCAATAGCTTGGGCAAAAATGCTTTCGTATGTCCCGATGTCCGGCTGTTCTACACAGATCACATTTCTCAATCCATTCTCGTGAAATTTTGTGAGCAGGATCGATAATAAAATTGTATAGATTTTTTGATGATTCAGTTTTTGGAGAGTTTTCAAATATAAAAGTCGTGATTTTTTTAACGATTTTGTTTTAAGGTGTGTATTGAATATTTCTTCAATTTTAAGCTATGCAAAAACATACTCGGGTGGTCTACAGCTCCCTAAACCACTAGTAATGTAACAAGTGAACCAATACCCAAAATGATATCCTTACTTCTTGTTTAATCCAAGATCAGAAAACATTTTCATCACGTAGCAGGGCAGCTCTCGGACCGGCAAAGCGCGAGGGTTGAAGTGAAGGCTGGTGAGGTGGGGGTGGTTGTGGAAGCCAGTACACTCCAGGAGACGAGTCACTTCGGCATCAGACACCTGGAACCACTGGGCTTGTTGGGCTACTGGTGCGGGGATGTTACGGGGAAATGTTAAAGAAATCAATATATTCACTTTGTCAACCTTGTATTTGCAAATATAATGTATGTTCATAAATTTTTTAATAAATATAAGTTAAATATTAATCACCACCCTTTTATTACTAGGAATAAGAATAGGATAGCTGTACCTAGTTTTAGACTTGCGAAGACTAATAAGTCATTCCTAGGAAATTGTGTGCGTTTTTACAATAACATCTCAAAACACATAACTGAGCTCACAGAGGGCAAATTCAAGTTAACAGTAAAAAAACGTTTTAATAAAAAAAGCATATTATAAACTGTGACGTTATATAGAATACTCCACTTTTGGCAAGTTATCATTTGTCACCCATAAAATGTAATAACAGTAGGTAGTAAGTACATTGTAAAAATCTATATGAAAAGAATGACCCCCAGTTCCTTGCCGCTTGTTCTCGGTAGGCTCTATATAAGTATTTTGGAACGCGGCGGTAAAGTCTTTAAAGTACAGTAAAGTAATGAATAATAATTATTAGATGCACATCATATGAACGTTAATTATTGAGGTTCATAAGTGCGTCTTTGATGCCTAAATTGAATATATGAATTTGACTTTGACTTCATGTGTGCATACTGTGGCGTGGCGGGCTCGTGGAAACCAGAAAACGGTAAGGATTACTTATTTAGGTTATTTGGTTTTTAAAAGAAAAATCTTCAAATACTTAATCATGTACCTACCCACTTATAGCTTATTTTGTAAGTAGCTAATGTTCCGTAGGTTAGTTCGTTAAGAACTAACAATTCGAATAATAACAAGCAAAGAGCAAGCTACTCGTATTTTTGAAGCAGTTGAAAGAACAGAACGTATACTGAATGTCTGATATGAATGGCCATAGGTTTATAAAGATCACTAAGTGCCTACATCTTTATAGTTTCATTGGTTTTTTGAAGGCGAATGTCCAGAATCTTAGCTAGAAAGCTGGAAGGTCTACAGGTCTTTCCTGTGCATCTATTTTTTGGTGATCAAATGTTATCGAAATGTAACATTTGATTAAAACTTTCGTAAGTTGAACATATTTTTTAGCGATTAGTATCCGATTTTAACTTGCGCAATAAGCCGAGTAGTAGGACTCGACCGGTTTCGCGACGTTTAGAGCCGCTTCTTCACGGAGTACGTGCGCTCCTGACCGCGTCCGCGCATATTCCGCAAAAAAGCGCCTCTGAACGTCGCGAAACCAGCCGAGTCCTATATACTCGGATCATTTTGATAAATCTGTCCAACGTAAGCTAAAACCTTTTCAACTAACATTATAATCGCAACCACAAACCAACACACCTTCATATGATACATGACCAGTTCATTCGCCAGTGCGTTCCTTATATGTGCCTCCTGAATCTTCTGGTACACCACGGAATGCATGATGCACACGCCGCAGTAGATACTGAAGGCCAGCGCCATTTCCTCGTCCATGCCGTCGAAGTACGGGTCAGCAATTTTGTTGATCAGCTGTCCTACGCCTATGATACCGGTTTGTTCGCGAATCGGGAAACAGAGGAGGGTTCTGAAAGGGGGCATAGTTGGTGATTATCTACTAGGTGTTTTGGTGATGGGGTGGATGGATATATATACTAAACTATACAATTAAGATTTTAGGCAATAACAATGATGCCTTCTTTGCTATGAGCTAAATCAAAATTGAGAAGACACGTTGAACCTGTAGTTTGATAGGGCAAATTTAGTTTGCACAGCTCGGTTATCTTGAATGGCGTAGCCATAATTAAGCTCATTTAGAGATTGAATATGGTATTTGTCATGGAGGTAATTTTTCGGGAAGAATGGAGATAGCATATCTAACCCGTCGAAACTTACATAGATGTAATTTGGGTTGGCAGATCTGCTCCAGATGTGAAAAGTGTTGCCAACCTCGTATCGGTCTGCGTAGCTACAAGCATAGGTGCCATAGCACATACCAATATATTGGTATATGTGCCATAGGCACCCAGTTCAATGACATTGTTTAAATAGGTCTGCAATAGACGAAAATGACCAAAGGAGGTGGAAACGCTTAGAAAATAACTGTGGTAAACAATCAAATGTGATGGCTAAGTAAACTATAGGAGAAAACCCTTCGTGACTCCTCATGCGTCGCAAGCGTTACTTCTGTACATCGTCATCGTATCGTAAACGTTGCATGATGTGCGTGGTTTCACCTGGACTCCACGTCGGGGTATCCGTCAATGGTGGGGTCGTAAGCGGGATGTTCCTTGGCGACTTTGGCGTTTACTGTAGTACCAGTCTTGATCACGTGTCCCGCAATCCCCATGTCTAGGGGAAAACGACGTTCTTGGAAGTCCTTGTCGGGCTAGAAAATATACTTAGATATTTTAGGTATTTTAAGGCTCTTAAGCAGAGGTGTCAAATGTTTCAAGTTTACACAGACAACATTAAAATTCGAAAATAAATTGTCTAATGTAATTGTTTAGAAGTGCGAGCTTTGTTTGTAACCGTAAAAAAAATTGAATAAATACTTAGAAAGTAGATAATGAACTTTCTGAAATCAGTTTTTGGGCATTTTCACGCTCTAAATAATTAAGTTGCATATAATTAAGATATGCGAACATAATTATAAAATTCAAAAAGTTTTCCACATACAAGCCAATTGTGGCCTTTGATAATAAAATGAGAAATACAGTTTGTACTTAAATGAATCTTACCCTACCAATATGTACTACATATAAGTATTTGGATGGATGGAGGTTAGTTACTCAATCAAGCCAGAACGGCTTAACGGATTTGGACGAAGTTTGGTACATAGATAGATAAGGCGCTGGATTAACACAAAGGGTACTTTCTTCCGACTTCATCATCAACACCACGTCGGTGTATAAGCGGGGCGTAGCTAGTAGGTAAATTTAAATTATAATATAATATAAAATTCGTAAGTAATAATATTTCTTGTTGTACGTACTCTGCTCGAAGAGTCTACCAGTTGCATATGCTCCACATCGACCAGCATCACTGTGCAGTACTCGGCTTTCGTCAGCTGCTTCGCTTGTTCTATCGCTAGTTGCAGCAGTGTGTCTAAGGATGCCACCTATAGACACAATCATGAAATGGTAGTGAAGTTGTACGGTTGTATGAAATACAACGCGCTTACAAACATTTTCGTTATTTGTTTTCTGTTATTATTGTTATTACTGTTGTTATTTTATGTTAAAAAATAAGCTTACGCTTAAAAAAACTAAGCTCCCTAAAGGAGGTATACCTATTTGAATGTTTGTTGGGATAACAAACATTCTTCTTTCCAAAAATATCGCCCATAGAATCTGAATATAGTGGATTCGTTACATCCACGGAAACGTTTTCAAGCGTGTTTTTTTGGGATAGTTTGCGTTTTTTTCTATCTAGTCAAATTTATTTTATCGTGTATCGGTGAACATATCCTAAGTATTTTGTGAACATTTGTTATCATCATCAGCCTGTAGCAGTCCACTGCTGCACATAGGCCTCTCCAATTGCACGCCACTTAGGTCTATCATGGGCTTCTCGCATCCAGTTTTTGCCAGCCGTCTTGCGCAGATCGTCACTCCACCGTGCCTCAGGACGTCCTACACTGTAAGTTTGCCGAGACGCGGTCTCCACTCTAGAACTCGTTTACCCCAACGGTTGTCGGTTCTACGGCTAATATGGCCAGCCCACTGCCACTTCAGCTTGCTGATCCGGTGGGCTATGTCGATGACCTTGGTTCTCTGACGGATCACTTCATTTCTGATGCCATCCCTCAGAGAAACACCGAGCATAGCCCTTTCCATAGCCCGCTGAGCGACCTTAAGCTTGTGGACCATTCGAGCCGTCAGTGTCCACGTCTCGGCTCCGTATGTCATGAACATTTGTTACACATAAACCAATAATGTGTAATATAATTTCATGATCATATTTCATTGCATTAAATCCTTATTTTGTGTATTTAAAAACTATTTCTTGATTAACCTAAAATGTGACAAACTTTAAAAAAGGAGAACCATGATGGAATGACAGAATAGAGACGTCAGGGATTTTTAATGAATTTTAATTGGATTTTGGGAGAGAGAGTATTGGATTAAAAAGATTATAGGAAGATTCCAATTTGGTGTGCCGAGACACGAAATAATTATATTCCCTGGAAACCTTAATTGACGGTGAGGTGTTGAAGTTGGTGAAATAGTGATTTGCACCCGACGAGTCACTCTCGATATCGTCAATTACATTCCTGAAGTCAAGACTTGGAAAGATATTTTCATATGTATTAATCAATAACAAATCGAGGTTTGATAAATACTCTCGCCCTGATATATAAAACAAGCTATTTGGGGTATCCCGTGTTCTCTGAGCTCAGAACTGAAGCCAAGATAAAGCAAGAAGCTAACTGGAACCTTTGATGGAACGTGTGTGTGTGGACTTGTGGTGAAGTGTTATCCGCCAGGTCATGTAATACTTATTATTATAACTTTATTTATATTTCTGATGTTCATTTTTATTTTTTAGTTAGCTAGCTAGGCCTTCAGCTAGGTATTCTACCATTGTAAGTAACCATTACATTACAAATGTCAATTAACTGAAGGTTAGTTTTAGATATTCGTGAGTGTGTGAGCATATTTTGTCTTATAGAGATGATTTGGAGTGATTTACTTCTTGACGTTCTCCTATTAATTACTTAGTAGTTGGTAATAAAAATAACGTACCTACATTAATGGAATTTTAAGGAAATATCTTTAACATCTTTTAATGAAGAAGTAACTACCTAATCTACCTACTTATACTTGTGTAAAAATACATCTACCCACTTACCTAATGTTAAAAGGTTAAATTGGGAAATCTGGAAAATTCTGGACAAAACCATACACACGGAAACAAACTTCTTAAAAATAAAAAATATTACTAAACGTAGTTCACGACGAGCTAGTTTCTTAGTTTTGCCAAGGATCCGTACGAACTATGGTCAGAAAACGATAACTTACGATGGAGCAAAACTACAATAAAATACCCACACACATTAAAAATGTACACTCGTTCAACGTATTTCAATTTAAACTGCAGAATTACATTTTAGCACAACAAAATAAATACGCGGAATGAGTACCTTCCATATTAACACGATGTACCTAATATTTGTATTATTATTTTAAAATTAATGTTCTCATGTAAGTGACTGTACTGTCTTGTTATGAGAATAAAATATGTCTTTAAACCTAAACCTAAATGTTAAGTTAAAATTTGGAAGGAGTTATAAATTACTTCGTACCCAGTTGTCCTCCTAAACTTTTAATTGACCGAGCGAGCGAACCGTCTCAGTTTCGAGATTTGCAAACAAATGCTTTTGTCCGTCTGTCTCGCATTTTACAACCGAATTTGACGAAAATTGGCACACAATTTCTTTGATTTATTTAACATTTTTAGCCAATCGCGAGTTGTTTTTACGTTATTCATATATATTTTAATAAAATTTGAGAGGCAAACTAAGGATTTCATTCTACACGAAGTTTGCGAAAAAATCCAAAAGGGGGAATTTTAGGGCGGGCTCGCCAGGTCGTTCTCACAGAATCACAAGCATAAAATAAATATTTTACTTGTAATAAGTAATACTAAATTTTAACAAAGCGTTTGACACACTAGAACATGGATTCATCTGGAATGCACTGAAAATACAAGGCGATCAAACAAAATACATACGAATACTCGAAAATGTATACAATAAGAGTACTGCGCAAGTAAAATGGAAAGTATAGGCGAAGAAATTCCTATTATGAGAGGCGTGCGCCAAGGAGACCCAATCTCACCTAAATTATTTTCAGCTGTTTTAGAAATTATTTTCAGGAACCTTGATTGGATGGAAAAAGGGTTAAACATAAACGGTGATAGATTAAGCCACTTACGCTTTGCAGACGACCTAGTTATATTTTCCGAAAGTCCAAAAACATTACAAATAATGCTCCAACAACTAGCAGACGAAAGTGACAAGGCAGGGTTATCCATGAATTTGTCCAAAACAAACATTATGTTTAACTCTTCAGAATTAGATATTATTATGGTTAATAATGAGCAAATAGAGTACGTGCAAGAATACATATATTTGGGCCAATTAATATCTACTAAGGAATGCATGAAAAAAGAAATAGACAGGAAAAAAACCAACACGTGGAAACGATATTGGTCACTTAGCGAAATAATGAAGAACAAAGAAATTCCGATGAAAGATAAAAGGAAGGTTTATAACATGTGTATGCTACCATGTTTACTACATGGGTGTCAAACTTGGGCATTGACTGACGAACTGTCAAACAAAATTCAGATTTGTCAAAATGGAATCGAAAGAAGTACTCTAGGAGTTAAAAGAAAAGACCGACAAAAACTTATACATATAAAAAGTAAAACAAAATTTAAAAATGTATATACAACTTATACATTACTGAAGTGGAGATGGACGGGGCATATGATTAGAGAGAAGAGAGAAAAATGGACAAGAATATTAACGGAATGGTGCCCACTAGGCAGTAAAAGAAGCAGAGGTAGACAAATCAAGAGATGGGAAGATGACATTAGAAGAGCGGCGGGTCCTACATGGACCCGTACAGCTAGGAACAGAAAGGAATGGAGATCTTTAGAGGAGGCCTTTGTCGGAAGACAAGTTGTACCGAAATAATCGTTTGCCGACATTATTATATATACCTATATATATATATATATATATATATATATATTTTATATTTTATTATATATATATATATATATTATATTTTATTATATTTTTTATACCCATAACACAAGCTCTGCTTAGCTTGGGACTAGATGGCGTTGTGTGATAGTTGTGGAATATTTATTTATTTATTATTATTTATTTTATTCAATAAATATATATATCACATTTCTAGGCAAAACAACGTAAAAGAGTAAAAGGTAAAAGAATGTAAGAAACAACAATAAAGGCTTTTATTATTATTATTAAGTAATACTAAGTATGCAAAATTAGCATTTTAAAGCTACATTGTATGACAGGGTCTTGCGTGTTTGTGACGTGTTAATGTGTCCTATATCCATGCCTCTCGCGACACAGAGAATATTATAATTTATATAATTAAAATAGTATGTATTTTAATCATATAAATCTTCTTATAAAATTATATAAATAAATAGTTATATATAAATTAATTATATGACTAAACTATGACAAAATAATAATAATGTCAAGAATAGTTATTTTGAAAGTACACTAAAGTGTTATAATATTTATGGACGTCACTAAAGAGGGAATTCATGTATATTATACGGTGGCATTTCAAAGGTTCAGACAAAAGAGATTCTACGCTCTTGAACTACTACTACTAGTTATATACTAGTTAGCCCGCCAGCGGCTTCGCTCGTATGGTCTTGTATGTAGTGGCGAGAGAGTTATTCTTTAAATTTCAATATGTTTTATTTATGAACTGATTAATATGAAACAAACACTCAATATTAAGTGAAGCTTACCACAATATATTAGTGAAAACCACATCTAAATCGTATAAGCCGTTTCTGAGATTAGCTTGCACAAACGCACAGACAAACAGACAAAAATTCAAAGATTTTTTTTTCGTTATTATTAAATTATTAGGTATGCTGATGTTTTATACGGCTGATTAATTATAATTAAAAGATTTATCAATACTTATAAATCAAACGTACTTATCTATATGTGCAACTTACTTGTGTAAACAATATTCTGGCAACACGCAGAAGCTGTTGACATTTCTGTTTTAATAATAATTCGTATTCGAACGCAATGGATTTCTTAACCGTGGGCCACGAAAATCTGAAATGATAAATGTAAAAATTCAAAGAATATCCCTACAGCCGCATTTTTAAAATAATAATTATTAATTAAGCATCATTTTTATTTACAATTTTTGTAATTATTACATTTAAGTTTTCATATTGTTATGTTTTTTGTGAACAATAAAGTATCTATCTATTTATCTATCTACCTACGCCCTACGACTAGACGCTCATATAAAATGACTATTTCTCATATTTCACAGGGGCATTTTTATAGGCTAAAAGATATAAAAACCCTGATCTGGAATGCGGGAAAAACGCCAGGCTATAAATGTCAAACATTTCGTCCAAATCAATTCAGTTGTTTTGAGCGTGAAATAGTAACAAAGTTCCATCCATCCACCCATAAATCCAAACAGGCATACTATCGCATGTATAATACTAGCTGCGCCCCGCGGCTACACCCGCATTATTATAGATGCTGATGAGGATGAAAGTATCCTGTGTGTTAATCCAGCGCTTCATCTACCTCTATACCAAAGTTTATCAAAATTGGCCCAAAGAGTAACAAACATGCATAATACAAACTTTCGCGTTTATAATACCTATTAGAGGATGTATCGTACAACAGTACGGTACCATTACACAATCTATATTTTGTTAACATCATCATCATCATCATCATCAGCCTGTAGCAGTCCACTGCTGGACATAGGCCTCTCCAATTGCACGCCACTTAGGTCCATCTTGGGCTACTCGCATCCAGTTTTTGCCAGCCGTCTTGCGCAGATCGTCACTCCACCGTGCCTCAGGACGTCCTACACTACGTTTGCCGAGACGCGGTCTCCACTCTAGAACTCGGATATTGTTAACATTTGGTAACCATTCAGTGCCCGCAACGAAGGCTTAATTATTAGGTGAGTAAAATCGGTGTTGATATTAATTACAAATAAGTACGTATGTGTCAAAATCACTAGAATTTTCAAAGATACAAATACTTATTCGTAAATTATCCGTACTACGGCATCGAGTTGTCAAACCGCCGAGAAGTACCTACCATGAATTTCAACTCGACTAGAAATTGAAATTTATTTTATAGCTGTACCTGCCTAGTTTCATACTTGCGAAGACGAAGAAGAATAAGTTTAGTCGTTCCTAGGAAATTATGTATTTTTACAATAAAATCCCAAAACACATAACTGAGCTTACAGAGGGAAATTCAAGTTGACTGTACAACATTTTAATAAAAAAGCAAATTAAGTCTGACATTATATAGAAGACAATGATGCTTGGAATACTCCATTTCTGGCAAGTTGTCATCTGCCACCCATAAAATGTACGTATATATACGTTCTCGTAATAATAGTAGTATTTACCTAAGTAGAAACATTGTAAAAATCTATATGAAAAGAATGGCCCGAGGTTCTTGCCGCTTCTTCTCGGTATATATTAGCTATATGCTTTTTGTACTATACAATATTTTGGAACGCGGCGGTAGTCTTTAGAGTACAATATAATAATGAATAATTGACGTTCATAAGTGCGTCTTTGATGCCTAAATAATTTGATGAATAAATGACATTTGACTTTGACAACAATATGAACATAAGAAACATACAAAAAACATTCGTGTATCATGATGGCCACGTTCTCCTCCAGTATCTTGGGCGCGATGCCACACACTACCACGGAGAACGGCTTGTCGCTGATCGGATAGAGGACAACCTTCCTCTTTGCGGCCTCTTTATTGTGTAGGTACTGAAAAAGTAAGCTGATTAGAGCTGGAGACAAAGAGAGACGTAAAGTAGGTACAAGCTACTTTTTAATAAATATACAGAGTTATTGGTAATTAGACCGGATCCTTTTAAGGGGTGGTAGGGAATGCCATTTGCAACAATATGACTGTACATTGTGATATCCGGAAATTAATCATTTTTGTGATATTCTTTTTTTTTATTTTTTTTTGGAAAATCCAGTTTTACTACTTTAAAATTCAATAAAAAAAAAAAGTAATCAACCGATTTCAATTCTGTTCGCAGTTTTAGAGAAACCTTGTTACAGCTCTTAATAATAAACAATAATATCGTACTAATGTAGATCCATCCAAAAACTAGAGGCTTTTTCATAATTTTTATTTGATAATTTTTGTAAGATGCTTTACAAAAACCTTTATTTTCTCTACAAAAACGATGGTAAATTAAGTCTGCATTTTATTTAAAAAACATCTACAAGTCTTTAGCTATCCAACGAGGTAAAAAAATTAGCACTTTATTACACAGTTGCAGAAATAATGCGATTACAAAAGGCCGAGACAGGAATGAGCATAGTCCATGAGAAGTAGCTATTGAAGAAATACTTTCTTAAGGTAACTTAATTTCTTTTAAAGAAATAAAAGAGTAGATGTAATTAGTCTGTATTTATTATTTTTACAGTTCGTTCTCAAAATGTGAGCCAGAATTTTGAATGCAGAGACGCATACGTCTGCGTAAATTGCTTTTAACAACACTTGTATTTAAATTAATTTTCATTTTTTGATTTTTTAAATCATGTTTCTGCGGGTTTCAAGGGGTACTTCACTGAGTAGCTCATAAAGTTCGTTTCTCAAAAAAAAATCATACGCTTCACCATTGAGGTTGTTGGGCAGAAAGAAAGGGCCGATCAATTCATTCTTAATAATGCCCATCCACACATTAACGGAAAACCTTCTTTGTGATCCTTGTAATCTTTTCTTGTTTGGGTTACCGTCATCTTTCGGGGCCCAATAATGAATATTATGATAATTTGATATTCCATCCTGATCAAATTTGGATTCGTCGGTCCATAAGATTTTTAATAAAAAATTGGCATCTTCCATATCGGTGTTCAACATGAATCTGCAAAATTCGACTCTACGTGCAGGATCTCCGTCTTGGATAACTTGTACCGGAGTCAAATGATACGGGTAGAGTCTTGAGCGGTGCACTGTGTACCATACTTTCCATTGCGACATGCCAAGACGTCGTGCAATGATGTTTGTTGAAGTCGTAGGATCTTGCTCAAACATGCGAATTATCTGTTCCTCTTCATCCGAATGATAAATACGAGATCGTCCAGCATCACTTTGTCGTCTTTGAACTTGACCAGTTTCTCGTAGTCGCCGGTACACTCCGTCAAATACACTCACATGGGGTAAACGGCGCTGTGGAAATCGAGACTGATACTCCGTTCGAGCATGTGTAGCGACGCCGTTGGCAAAACCATAGCAAAACAGTATGTCCGCATACTCTTCGTTTGTGAACTCTCGAAGCCGAGGTAGATGGTCGTGGGATTCCGCAGTCATGATCAGATCCTTTAGTACAAGCCAAGTCGTCGGGTAAGCAATCAATCAAAAAGTCCAGTTCACTAGCCGAATCACAGAAAAAGAAGTTACACAAGTCCAATAACGTTATCAAGGTCGAAATTTAATCTTATTAAAGGGTTGCCAAAGAGCGTCTGAACAGTACGATGCGCTTGAGCAAACTGGGTTCTCATTGCTCGTTCAACAAACATAAGCGAGAGGGAGACGGCGCATTCAACATGGATACCGTTGTCTAAAACCCTTTCTCGGAATGTCTCTACCTGAGTCTTTGTTATCGCATTATTTCTGCAATTGTGCAATAAAGTGCTAATTTTTTTACCTCGTTGGATAGCTAAAGACTTGTAGATGTTTTTTAAATAAAATGCAGACTTAATTTACTAACGTTTTTGTAGAGAAAATAAAGATTTTTGTAAAGCATCTTACAAAAATTATCAAATAAAAATTATGAAAAAGCCTCTAGTTTTTGGATGGATCTACATTAGTACGATATTATTGTTTATTATTAAGAGCTGTAACAAGGTTTCTCTAAAACTGCGAACAGAATTGAAATCGGTTGATTACTTTTTTTTTTATTGAATTTTAAAGTAGTAAAACTGGATTTTCAAAAAATAAATAAAAAAAAAGAATATCACAGAAATGATTCATTTCCGGATATCACAATGTACAGTCATATTGTTGCAAATGGCATTCCCTACCACCCCTTAAAAGGATCCGGTCTATTTACCAATAACCCTGTATATACTATAACACTGACTTACAGAAAGCCATAAGAGATCAATCACCATTCATAATCAATCTACAAGACGATACAGAGGACGAAGATTCCAATGAGGAAGAATAAACGTTATTTATTTAACATTCATTACAAACGCCCATTTTCGGCCACAATACTATCTACTATATTTCTATCTGATTTTATTCATACCGATATGCGCCTATAACCATCTTACGCACATCACTATGCGGCTCCATAAGAGCCACAAGTGCGAGCGAGATAAGCATAGTGAAATGATTTATGGCCGCACGACTCAGTTGGTAACGCGGTGACTACAGTAGTTCTGAGACCTCGCGAGCACATACTCTTATCGGCGGCAGTTTTTTGGGGTACTTCACAACTTAACTCGGAAATCACTTGACCAAATTATGCTCTTCTAAATTCCTCTTTGAAGTCAGATACCTAATATGCGTAGGTACCGAACTTTATCAAAACTGTCGGAATATAGCGTCGATTGTTCCTTACTTCTAAAAAAATATACGAAATAGTAGAACATACATAAAAAGTTTCGTCAAGTTTGGTTGAAAAATGCGACCCGTACTGTACAGGAAGACCAACGAACACCCTAATAAACAAACGGACAGATACAAGTCAATTTGGCCAGTTAAAGCAGAAACGTTTCGCTCGCTCGGTCAATTATACACTACTATATAAGAATGCTGGACTATCCACACAGCACCATCTAGTCCCAAAGTAAGCTGCTCAAAGCTTGTGTTATGGGTACTAGATAACTGATATATTTAATACGTTATATACATAGATATTTTCTTATTATACATAGTAAACACCCAGACCAACGGAACAAATTTCTGCAGGTCGTACACAATTTTTTTCTGAGGCGGGAATCGAACCCGCAACCTATTGCGTCGCAGGCGGACTCTCGCTCTTTGCGCCACTGAGGTCGTCTAAATAGAATACGAGAATTCTAATAAAAGAATATGAGAGCGATATGTTCATTATCTATCAAGTTCGCAGAATATACAGTTTTGATCGATCTGTCGTCAATGAAACGTAACTGCATCTGCAACAGTGTGCCTAGCACGAATAACAGTAACTGTGTAAGTAACGTGGCGTTCACGTGAAACATTTTAAACTGTCATTTATCTAGGGTAAATGTGACACAGATAAGTCAAAGTTTGTACGCCGGAGCGTGACGCCTTGACGCTCATGATACGAATACTTTTTCGCAAATTGTTTGTGCTACTGCCTCTGGACTGTTTTTTCAATAGCAGAATAAGAAAACGTATGATTCAGCTACGGTTCGATTGCAGTTTGAACTAATTTAGTGAGTGGAATACGTATAAGATAAAAGTTTTTAATTTTGAACGGTGATTTAAGTAGGTACTTACAACATTATAGTCGAAGAAGTCGTATATTCCGTCACCAAAACACAAGCATGTGATGTTAGCTACTACCTACTAGTATTAGCACCAATGTATTATCGAGTCCGTAGGTACGTACATCTTGGAACGGTCTACGTCAAATGATTTCAGAGAACATTTTCGGGCGCCCAAGATACAGGCCTAGCCTAGTTTGGGGCCCACGGGTAATGATAATTTCTCTACAATGGCCTAGGAATATAATTAAAACAATATTGTAGATACCTATTAAAAAAATTCAATTGTATCCCTACCTACTTTAGTAGTTAAGTTTGTATTTAAGAACAGTACTTGTTAAATCTGTGTGTCAATAAATAAATTATTATTATTATTATTATTCGTATCATGTCGTAAAACTAGTTGTTTGGTACTTACAGGTGCCACTATGTGCTGAAAATCTTGTGGGAAGTTAGAAATGTAATCTATATGCTCAACGGTGCCTTTCACCGTCTCGATCAGTCTAGGAAACATCTGCAGAAGACGAGCAAAACATAGGTGAAATTTCATTATAGGTGAAAGATATCTCAGAAATATCTAGCCAGTAAGTTTTAAGTCTGTGCTAAGCAAAACGGTATGGGGCATATCTCGTACGTGGGCATATCATTATTCCCTATTATTTTCGTTTATTTTGCGTTCAAGATATATCAGGCCTAAACGTGAGAGAAAAAGCGCATAACAAACAATAATATACAAGTAACTATAGGTAAACAAGTATCCTTGTTTATAGTTAGTTGCAGTACGAACAGATCTGCGATTATCACCGCCCAAGGGTTTCCGCCTTGCCGTGGCAGGGGGGCTCAGTAGCCGTGGCTTGGGTCACCACGGTGAAGCTAAGAGAAACCAATGGGCCTACCAGTGATAGCCGATACCTGGGGGGCGGAAGGGGGCCGCTCCTATGGGCTTTGTCCTCCAAGTCCACATGGGAGCGGTCACTGTAGTTAGCGGTAGTGTATGGGCGCCACTGCAATTGAGGCAGGCTGCGGTGTCGTATGGGCGGCACCGCGGCTGAGAGTTAGAGGCCGCGGCGGGAGAGGAGTGCTGGTATTACGGTGAGCCGCTCTCCCTGCCTTCCGCGGCCTTGACGGGGCCGCCACCGTTAGATGGCGGACGCGGTGGGGTCGCAGGGGAAGAGGACTGTCGGTATTGAGAGGCGCCTAGGAGATCGGGACAGCGCCTCTCCTCTGCGGCCGAAGTAGCAGGCGGTGGGGCTACTCACCTGACCCATCGTAGGGGGACTTAGGGCGCCCAGACTCGGGGGAGTCTGGCGTCCATTTACGGGTTTGGTCCCCTGAGGCGGTTGCGCCACGCCAAGTGTTCTTGCGTGCTGCAAGAGAGAATAAGGGTCCGGCAACGGACAGCCGCGGCGGGTTCGCGGTCGTGTGCGAAATCTGTGCCGCGTTCTCGCCAAAAGCGGCAGTGACGGAACACCGCAGAGGTTTGGTGGGTATGCTGCCCTTCTGGCAGAGACTCCCACATAAGCCGGTGGTATCCACAAAGGATTACTCTGTGTAAAAAAAAAGATTGCGATTAGGATGAGTCCACTTAAATCTTCCTTCCCATTTTGAGATAGAAAACTTTCGCGAGTTATGTTCATAATAAATATGTTCCTTCCCATTGGTCTGTTCCAGGGCTCCATTAACGACGTGTAGTGCTTGCCGCACTACGCGTCCATATCTATAGTTTTATAAACTTAATTAGTACCTATGCCTTGCAGGATTCACTTATCTATACTTATTACTTATCATTATAAAGAGGAAAGATTTGTATGTATGTTTGTAACGAAATGGCTCAAAAAGTTCTGGACCGCTTTCAAAATTTTTTTTCACCTTTGGAAACCTACAGTCACCCTGAGTAACATAGGCTAAATAAGATTCATCACCATCATCATTATCCATCACCGCGCGGGTGAAACCGCGGAGAGCAGTTAGAAAGATTTGTACCTATGTAAGTACGTTGGTAACGAATTGGCTCAAAAAGTATACTAGACCGATTTCAAAAATTCTTTCACCTTTGGAAAACTACATTCACCCTGAGTAACATAGGCTATATAAGATTCATCATTATCCATCACCGCACGGGTGAAACCGCGGAGAGCAGCTAGTTATGTATAAGTTGTGAAATGTATCGTATAATTTTGATCACCGGTCCTTAAATTAGATCGTTTCATGATTGATACTTACACAAATCTTCACTTTCCTGGACAGACAGGAAGAACCCACGGCTTCGATACATGCTTCCATCCGTTCTCCATGGACAATCACTTGCAAAAACAACTCCGCTTCGCATTCTTCAGTCAGCTGAAACCAAGTCCGTAAATATTCTTCTAACCCAAACAACATGTTATGGAGATATGCTTACATGTGTGTTTCTGTGCAACATGTCAACTGTTCTACATTTATATGCTTTCATACGCAGAGAGTACGCGCAATCCTAACGATTTGAAAGGAATAGTTCCTTACCTATAACAAAGGAGTAGAAGCCAAAAGTCTGTACTTAGAAGAAAAATTAAAAATGTGGGTCAGAAGACGTAAAATTAGGTACCTACAACCCGGTCACAATATCTGTGCACCTGACCTCGTGACGTCATATCGGCGGTCTGGGTACGGTGTGAAAAAAGTTTATTAGAGAAATGTGGAGGTAAAAAAAAATTACTAACCTTTTCAAATAAATTTATTATTGATGAAGGGTTTGTTATTAAAAAACAATAATTTTGATTACAAAAACATTTAATATTAAACTCAGTCAATATAAATAATGGACTCTATGCCTGACATTGTATCTTCCTCACTCTCACTTTCTGAACTCTCCGAACTGTCTTCCCCTAGTGATATTGAAAGTTGTGTAATGTTGTCATCTGCTAGATGATCCTTTTCCCAGTATTCTCGCTGTAGTCTCTCCAAGTGATTCACTTCTTTTTTCCAGTCAGCTGGCGTAATTGACTTTATCGCATCTTTTGTAAGTTGTTCTATTTTCTTTTCCGATTGGTCAATGTTTTTATCTGCCAACTTTTATCAAAAAACTTGAGCACTTTCAAGATTAAATTTCTTGATTCGCTGTGTATTGTTTTTCCCATGACTTCAGTTTAACAGCTACAGCAATTTTAATATCAACCAAACCAGTCCAAATTTAACAGTAAACAGTCTAAACTTAACAATAAATATTAAAAAACAAAACAACAACAAAGCGAAAATATCAAAATTATCGGGACGTGTATCGGCAACGAAGATGCTAACCGTACTGTCGTACCGGGGAGTGCGCGGAGAGGTGACAGGGGAAGCGGGAGAGGCGCCGCATTCCAGCGAGGTGCACAGATATTCTGACCGGGTTGTACCTACTGAACAAGAAAATGACGGTTTTGAAAAAAACAGCTCAAAAAACCTTCGCACAGATTTCGATGAAATTAGGTATATGGATAGAATAGAGCCCGCAGCTCCCGGACATTGCATACGACATCATTAAAATCGCAGAATAGAAAAGGTGACGGATAATATAATCTGTGCCATATAATATGAGTACGCGTCGCGACAATTCAGTATCAATATATCATAGCTTTAGCTATGTATTATCCGTAAAGCATTTTTATACCATTTTAGGAGTTTGCCACGGATTCCAACAATTCCAAAATCTACCAACTTAGAAACAAATCTTCTGATAAGCACTCGATCAAATGCTTTTTCATAATCTAGGGAGATAACGTCGTTTATCCCAATTTTGTCCACATGTCACATGAAAGGAAATTGGCCTCTTATAATCCCTAAATTGAAGCCATGTTGTTCATAAATTATTAGGTACTCTTTCCTTGGTCGGACAAGAGCGATCTTAGTTTGTCGGCAATATTTTGCTCGCTTTACTTATCCTTTGCATGGCTTATGGGGCGGGAGTTACGGGAGTTTAGACAAGAGATATATTGATTTATATAATATTTACGTGCAATGAAAACGTCATAAGACAAGCCGAACGCTTAGGCCCACCGTGCCTCTCTATCACTTGGTTCGCGCTCTCGCTTGCACGCTCGGCCCAGGCGGAACGTGATAATGAGTCATACTTTTTTGTACGAGCAGCCGGCGTTCATCGATTTATTAGACGTTACCACGTTAAAAAATCTTATTGCTTGCTCATAACTGCACTACATCTCTGTAAAAGAATAGCAGCTATTCCATCCATGGCAGAGTCATCTTTATAACTTTTGGTGAGGGCTTTGTACTAGGTCCGCTGAACAAGTTCATATCGTATCGTATCGTCTATACAATCATCAATTCTCGGGGATTTTGATTGGTGGGACTGGTACATGTGGTGGCTCTCTAATGGGGGATCCCTATAATCTATCTATCCACAGTTTTCCTTACTACCGATAGAAATTTGACATAACGTCCATACAAATAGTGTCAAATATCTAACTCTAGTAGGGTAAACCGGCGATAGATAGATTATTGGGACGGGCCGTTACTCTGTTCTAATTGTCGGCAAAGTAAGTAAATCGCGCTCCAAGTACTTTGCTGTCGGGCAAAAACTTCAGCAACTTTTTAATGATTGTAAACTATTGAATTGGCCATACTTATCATGATTTAATGAAGGAGGCACTGATACTTGAGATGAAAGTTGCTGCCTCACCTATATACTTCTATGAAAATGAACCCCTATTTCTCCTAGTCACGCTTTAACTTAAGAACGGCTTATCCGATTTCATCCATTTTTTTATGTTTGCTGATACTTAAAAAAAGATGGGAGGTTATATATATTATATATGGGGCTACTACGCGAACGAATTCGCTAGTATAACTATAAAAAGATTTATACCTGCTACATGTACTAACATTTCTTAAAATTGTATTTAAATGTACTTACTTATAGGTAAGTAACTATTGTTTGTATGTAGTTGAACTAGCATGTACTCATTTCATGTAATGAGTATGATTTGAGCGTTTAGATTTTTAGTTTTTACCTGCGGAAAATCCATCCCCCCCCCCCAAATCCATTTGATAGCTGTAGCTACGTCACTGCCTATGTCCATCCTCATGATACATACTACGTACTCTTACCTCGCAAAGTTTTACCAAAGTCGGAGGTTTAGCCGTGATTATGTAGCAAAATAGATGTTCAGATATGATCCTAGTCGGGTGGGGGTTGTGTTTTGGGGTTGGAAAAAGGAGGTGGACATAGTGGGGTGTCAGAAATGAGGTGTTGTATATACTATTTTAGTTCTAATAAGATCCCACAGTTTTTAAGTAAGAAGGAACCTAAAGTGTGCTATTATCAAGAAAATATTTCCGTGAGCAACTCCGTCCGCGTGTCAAATAACTCAATAAATGATGATTGATTGATTGATTGATGATGCAATCTATGAATCAAAGATATAAAAATAAATAAAAATAATCTATAAATCAAAGACGCACGTTATTCATTATAATGTACTTTAATCTGTCCGCATCCGGTTTACGCTATAACAAAAGATTTGTGAATGAAGCGGAGGCTTGCTGATTCGGGCCGATAGACTCTACCTCCGCGTTTCAAAATATGAAGCCTACCGAGAAGAAGCGCCAAGAAACTCGGGGCCATACTTTTTATATTGATTTTTGTAATGTTTCTACTTAAGTACTACTAATATATGGGTACTTTAATGTCAACAGATTACAATCGGCTTAAACTTATAATCCCACTAGCATAAGTTTGTCACTTAAGGTAGATATCCTATTTCCTTCTCCGGTCTACAGGCTATCTCGTCAAGTTCGTCATCACAAAAGTCATCGATATCTAATTAAAGAAGGACAAACAAACGGCAAACCGATACACACTTTCGCATTTTAATATGTTACGGTTTACGGATTATAAGCATGGTGGCAACAGGCTTATAGAGTAAGACAAGGTTGAAAAAAAGTTATAATTTCTCTGACTCTGAGTTTTCAAGGGATTCTATAGCTGACGCTCTGTAGGTAAGTTCGGTTTCGATAATCAAGACGCGTTAAAATTGTTTAGAAATTATAAAGTTTCAATTCAGAAGGATTGCGACAACACGTACCTACGTTATGGGCTTGTAAAAACTTTTCTTTTGGCCTAATAAAGGTTTTCGAGCAATTTAATAGATGGCGCTCCATTCAATGGATATCTATTCTGCTATGGCCATGAGATCCAATGGTTTTATTAATTATTTAATTTATTATTTATTTATCACTCTTATTATCCTGTTGGAAATTCATGCTAGTCATGGTTAAATTGCGGGATTGATCCCGCTAGCTATGACTAGCATGAATTTCCAACAGGATAATAAGTCTCGTCGGATCGGGCAATAAGTCCGAAACAAAACATCAAGAGCCACAAAATTCAAGCCGCAATTCAACGGTCACAAATGCGTTAGCATAATAATGTTAGTCTGTGGGTAACAAATATCATTTACTTTCGCATTCAATATATTAGTAAAATAAGATTTTTTTCCCAGTAAAAATAGCGAAAATTAACTCTTACGTAAGCATTTATTTTCGTCTGCACTTTGGCGCAAGTATCTTCTCCCAGACTCATGATCAAATCTAATATCTTTCCCGGATCACTGTTTTGAATACTCTTCCGTCTATATTTCTTTTGTGTAGCCATATCCAACTATGTGATCTTATTTGATAGTAAAATTATAAAAAAGTAATACAAATACACACTGTGCACACAGAGCTAGAAAAATAATAGGAAATTACGTACAAAATAGTATCACGACTTGTTTTTGAACAATCAAATTTGCCGCACACTGTCAAAGTAAACAAATTCTTTTAATTCACAGATTAAAAAGGTGTCGCTGTTGTTGTCTTTAGACAGAGATAGAAATCATAGATAACTCTACTTCAATATACATACTCACTTTTTTTTCTGCTCTTTGATACTAACGGTTGCAGCGCCCATATAAAGGTCTGTGGCCGCGCCCCTATTAGAGTTCCCATTGGGATCGGGAGACCTACCCCAAAAACTAACTACGATGTTTCGTTTGACGGATTTCGTGTTTTCTACTGTGAAAGTGACAGAGTACAGATTGGCAAACATTTTTGAAGCGGAACAATTTTTTATACTTCTGGCAACAGTCTGAAAATTCTAGCAGTAATAGTAGTATAGTAGTAATAGTATAGTAGTATCTTCTATCTATACTTTAATAGACGAGTAGCGGCCAAAAAGTCTGTACTTGGAAGACAAATTTAAAAAATGTGAGTCGGAAGGCGTAAAATTACCTACTGATGAAGAACATGACGTTATTGAAAAAAATGTCTGTCTGTCTGTCTGTATGTATGCTCACGCATAACTTAAAAACTACTACATAGATTTCGATGAAAATTAGTGTATGGGTAGAAAAGAGCCCAGAGAACTCAACTACATATAAACTTTTTAACAACCGACTTCAAAAAAAGGAAGAGATTTCTGAATTTTACTGTGCATATATATTTTTATGTGTGTTTGCGGATAACTTCGTTGTTTATGAACGGTAATTTAAAGATCATTCTTTGTTAATTGGAAAGGAGATATATCTCAAGGTTGGTAACATGATAAGGAAACCAGGATTTGATGACGGCATCCCAGAGAAATCGAGGGGAACCTTAGAAAATCGTAGTGGCGACTAAAGCGTTGGTTAATTTTTTTCATTTAGTATCTTGAAGCACTACTATTTAATGAAGGTATGAAGACGATCTGATAATGGAGCCGAAAGACTCCGCAACGATTTACAGCAATTACCTGGTGTTTGGGCTTGATTAATTTGTATTGATGACAACTTTACACCTAGATGAGTAGTGACTGTCATCAAGACGAAGAACAGTCAAGGGAACTCATCAACGTTTCACAGTAGCTGCTTTGTATCTGTACTTAATTTATTTCCGTTGATGAGAACTTTGCAACCATATGGGTAATAAAGTCCAGCAGTTTTTGAGTTACACTTCAATAACTGAAAAGTATTTCGCCTAATTGGATGATATCACCATTGACGGTGAATGACAATCGATCACGGGGAGCAAGGGTCACTAAAATTGGCAAAAAATTTTTTTACAAGTAATGGAACCAACCTCAACACCAAAAAGTGTGAAATAACTAATAATGCACAATATTGTGATTGGAGGTACTCTTGAACTATCATGGTACCGACTTCAAAAAGTTATTTCACACTTTTTGGTGATGAAGCCGGTTCCATTTTTCGTTAACATTTTTTTCTTGATCCGTTACATGAATCAAAGAAGGCAGCTTGATCTCTCTATGCTACACGGCCTCATACAAAACTAAGGTCCTGATTAACTGGTAGGTGCGCATGAACTTCTATGGCACGGCTAAAGTCTACGCTATAACAATAAATTAAATACAGCATTGCGTGTATTACTAGGGGTAGATGATAGAGGTGTATAAATATTTATTCATACCACCTGCTCGAAAATGTCAAATTACAAATCACGCAATATCAACGTAAAGCAAGGCATTACATCCCCGGGGCTGTAATGTTGTATGAAACTCCCATGGGTGTAAAGTGATTTGGATTTGGAACGTGAGTTGTAGGAAAACTCTGAATACGGAGACAACATAAAGAAAAAAAAGAAAAAGGCAGGATTGTACTATAGGGAGTGTGATTTTTGTGCACCGCGTTGCTATGAGCTAGGCACGGCCTCTCTATCTCTGGCATACTTCACTCAGTAGAAAATTTCCAATACCTATTACGATAATAGCCTACTCCTCGCGTCAACAACCACTGTATGCTAAAATGCGCCTAAATGCTCAAGCGTACAGCAGTGATTGCTTCGCACCGCGCGATTCCACAGTAATCGCAGGGCTGCCTCTTCGATAAAATTAAATTAACATATCTTTTTATCTATGTTATTGAGAACTGTGAATATGTTCTGACTTTTATGTGGCAGTTAAAATTTTTATCATTTATAAAATATTTAACCAACTTAAAAAAAGGAGGTGATCAGACATACAGGCCAAACTGAGATGTTTGACTTGTATGGTTTGTAGGTATGTATGTTTGTGCGCGATAATCTCGCGTTTGGCTAAACCGATATCGATGCGGTTTTCAGAAAAGGATTTGTTACATTTAGGAGAACGTTTTAAAATAAGTATAATACTTCTTAGTTTGATGATGATCTTCGGAGATGTTCACTAGAAATGAAAAAAAAAGCCTTAAAAAAAGAGAACCGACTTCAAATAAAGCACTAAGCCGTAAGTTATTTTATTAACGAGTGTAACACTCTCACACAAAAATACATAAACACTGCAGTTTTAGAAAGTTTTCACGCGAAAAGTCGATGGCCTTCAAAATAAAAAAATATATCTAGTTCCTAGTTGTACATATCTAGGTGTATTGTACTACTACCAATTATCACGAATCAAATTTATTAAGATTAATTAATTTGATTCGTTTTCTCGCAACACGTCACCTTACAACAGACGCGGCTTGTTCAAAGGTTTTCATCGGGCGTAAGAAAAAGAACTCTCGCAACACAGACTTAAAGCGCATTTTGATTCGTTACGAGCGCGTCAAGGACTTGTAGGCACATTTTTTGAAGGTCACGTCCGTGCTTTGCAATGTTTTATGAACATTATTGCAGTTGTTAGTTTAGCAGTTTATATTCGAATGTTTTCTTTCGAAGAGTGCATCTTCTGTACCTTGTACTATTAATTATTCTGTGGTATAACGTTTCTATGCAACAAAATTATGTAAATCTGTGTCTGAAAGGCAAGCTAATGCTTAGTATATACCTATTAAACTGTCAAATTCTAAGTGGATACCGGTGTCCGCACACCTACTGTCTTTTAATTATGTCTCTAATGACGGTATGTGAATGGAAAAAAATTTAAACGACAAGAACTAGTAATAATTTATCACTTACCATTCTTCATTGACAGGTAAATGGAAAAATGTTAGGTGTTTATCCCTTCTTTTGCTTGATTTACACCCATCTACAGCACATAAGGCACCACACGGCATCGTAATACGCGTACGAACAGCACTATTAAAATTGAACGGCGTGCGCGCGCTTCGCTTGCGAAAACCGCACTGAATTTGAACCGCCGGCGGACCGAGACCGCTCGGCTGGGCGGTAGGCAGTTATAGCGCGCAAGTACATGGAGTGACGGAGGCCTGATCACGGGACGACTGAAGAATGCGGGTGGGTGGATGAAATAACATTAAGACGCGGTCCAACCACAATTTTAAAATAATTTACGATGCTTTATGTAAGGTTGAAAATCGCTTGTTAGATTGGACGATGTAATGCGAAAATGCGTATATAATTTTGTAGGTTTTCTTTATATTTTTCGATATATACTAACACAATTGAAAAAACTGCTGGTTATTACTTTAGTACTATACGCTGGCTAAGTATTACTTTAAAAAAAATATAGTGTTATCGCTGAAAATTCTGAGAGTTTGGACGTGAAAGTTTATTTTTGTGGACCTATTTAGGATTTTTTTCTGCTGGAACAGAGTTGTATTTATGAATTCTATTCGGTTATTACTCTTTTCCTATTCCTTTTCTGACTTTTGTATTTTTTTCATAATATACTATCGATCTGTTTCGTTACACTAGGTGTTTAAAAATTCTGCTTTTTCTTTAATCAGGGTACGAGCGCGCCTTAAGAGCAGACATACAGATAGTGCAATCCACGAAGACGCGTCCCACTATTCCTCCTAACCATTTATAGTATATGTGTGCAAGCTTCCGTCAATGTTTGAGTGTTATCGGTACACACTAATTACCTATGAATGCACACGCACACTACAATGAATAGACTAATCAGGAGAGAGCGTCATGGTCAAAGTGAAAGATGCTCTACTTCAATAATTTTTTTTTTACTCGACTGTAAGGAAAGGGTTATACATTAATTATTACCATATAAATGGTAACAATATTAATTATTACCATTTTTATAATAGGGCGTAATTCTAGACGAAAATGAAATACGTGAAAAAGTTTTATTGAACTTTATTGAGACATGAAAATCGTCAATCACTCGTTTCAGAAATATCTGATTCAGAGTCTGATGTATCACCGACATTTATAATGAAACTAAAATCAAGATCACAGTGTCTCATGTATTCGTCTTCTATTGTTTCCACGTGCTGACAAGTATTGAACCAGACATCTTTATTTACTCGATCAAATGCTTCATTTAAAATGGACATAATCAAAGTGTAATTTTGATTGATATTGCGGCTGGCAACGTCGTTTTTTACAATACCCCAAATGTTTTCGATTGGGTTTAAATCTGGATGATAAGGAGGCAGCCGAAGCACTGCGAATCCATGTTCTTTCAATAATTCGTCAACTTTGTACTTGCGGAAGTTTTCTTTGTTTTTTATTATAAGGTCATAAAGTTCAGGTTTTTAGTAGCTTGGTTCAAAATGGATATTTTTTGCATTCAGCCAAGTCTTCATGTCTAATTTGTTGGAGTTGGATGTTGATATTTTTTCCGAACTAGTATTGTGACAGGCTGCATTATCCAAGACTAGATTTGGTATTAGTTTCTCCTTTAGCCACTTTCAGTAATTTTCTGTGTTCATGTTGTCGTGGTAGTCTCCGGATTTGATCTCTGCTCTATATGTCAACAACGCATTTAGTACGAAACCCTCTGCACTTCCGCCATGTACTATAATTATGCGCACTCCTTTTGTTAAATTTTGTTTTATTGGTGTTTTAGAACCTTTTTCATTCCAAGATTTTTTTTTGCACGTGGTTGGTATGAATATATAATTCATCTGTGTATACTATAGGTCTACCTGCATTACGAAAAGACTTTACCTGTTTTAAATATTTCAATCTTAACATTTGAATATCATGTTTTTCGGTTAGCACTTTCCTGTTATTATCAGTTTTTCTCCATTTATAACCAAGTTTAAGTAACAATGTTCTTAGGGTTGTTATACATCCATCAAATTGTATACGGTCTTTCAAAACAATATTAAGTCGTGATAATGTTGGAAATTGACGATGTTCTATATTATAGTTTTGGATAGTTCTTCGGACTACACCAATATCAAATTCGTCTAAATTAATTTTTCGTGGTCTTACCCTTCTCTTCTTCATGGGTGATGTAAAAATAGAAGCACTTCTGCCTACTAAATTCAAATGCGACGTACTCGCTTCATTTTCAGACTCAATATCCGCTTCCGGGGTCGACTCTGTTGTACGCTCCGCACTTGGGACTATAGGAACTATCGCATCCGTCTCCATAGTTATATTCGATTCCATGGCAGGTACTAGTAATAGTTTGGTTCATTGTATTAGTATATTGCTTTCTTTCGCGTAGAATTCTAGTCACTGTGCTTTCAGATACTCCAACAGCCTGTGCGGTTCTCCATCGCGCATCAGTGAGTTTTTCTGCATAATTTTTACTTGCTTCTTTTTTCATAAAATCATAAACTTTAGAAATAATTTCTCTAGCCTAAAATTTAAAAAAAAACATTAAATAGTTTTACTTATTTTTAAAGATGAAATGAAGTCTTCTTTTAGTAAAATTTGCTATTTTCAAAAATAAATTACTTTCCTTTTTATGTGTTTTAGTAACTACAAACTTCTAAACAATCATTTACATACCTGGCTTTTAAGTACAACACGCTGAGATTTTCTCGACATTTAAAAAAAATATAAAGTAGAGCAACTTCCGTGACGAGTCTGGATTTTCGCAACATAAAGTGCACTACTTGTGCGCATCGAACCGCTCATAGAGCACATTATATATGTCGTAGGATAATTTGATACTTCGAATCTTCGCGGAAATCCTAGGGGTTTTGCGAAAACGCGGATAATTAGATATAGGCGAAAAATTATCAAATCTTACTGGACAAAGTCAGGATTTTTGCGAAAAGTGCGAAAAGTGCCTAATACCTAAAATTAACGTAAACCAGTCTAAGGCAAAGTCACAAATAGGTACGACGACGAGCGAAGCGAGGAGGAGTGTTAGGTTACTTGTGACCACAACACGCGAGCCGAGCGAGCGCAGCGAGCGTGCGCTGTTCGCAAAAATCCTGACTTTGTCCAGTAATTAAGATAAGATAATTTTTCGCCTATGTCTAATTATCCGTGTTTTCGCAAAACCCCTAGGATTTTCGCGAAGATTCGAATTATCAAATTATCCTACGACATATATATACGGAACCGCTGACGGTTCCATAGACTAAAATATATACTAGGAAATGGACGGTTCGCGACTGACGCTCGGAGCAAACTCCCCGCACCCCGCGATCCCCTAAACCAAAAATTGGTGGGGCGCGTCTTCGTGGATTGCACTATCTGTATCTGTCCACCAGTGTTTCCAGATTCCTTCAATGTTTGTCATCCTGGCCCACTGTTGTTGCTTGTTGAGCTGCGCTCGAAGTTCCATGATTATGTTGTTACTGCCAAGAACACTCTTCTTCATCTCAGCACAGTCTCTCTTCAAATCATCAAGTTCATTACGTACAGTATTATGGGACTCTTCAAGGTGTTTATATTTATTCGACATAATCTGCAACTCTTTCCGGAGCTCAGCTAAAAAGGTAGTCTTAAGGTGTTGCAATATTTCCCCTTTTACTGCATTTAGTTTAACGTCTAGGACTGATTCTACCTGCATCACAAAGTCATTGACTGCTCCCGATTCCTCGGCGGCTACGATAGTTCTCTCTGATTGTTCACTGCCCATTTGGAGCTCCACTGCAGCCTGATTGGACAGGGGCGAGCTATGCTGTAACTTCATTCCAGTTTCTTGTGGCAATAGCTTAACATTACGTACGGGAATATTTGAGTTGTTACCACCTTTACGCTGAGTAGCCATGCAGGTTGGGCACTTCCACGACGCTCTCGAGGCGGAATCATTATTGTAATTGACACACTCAGAGTTATACAGTTGCAAACAAAAGATACACTTAATACGTTTCTGAGTCACCGATAAGTTGCTTTTACATGCTTCGCACTGTCCCGCCATTGTCGAGGAAAGCAATATACGTACTAAATATGCTTAATAATAGCAGCCTAAATGCAATTATTGCTAACTTGAGCGAATAATACAAGTCAATGCACTATAACGTTTGTGATAAAATGCTGTGAGGGTAGACTAATCACAATTGTAAAATACCGGCGAGTCACTTATAGGTTTTGCCTCAGATTATAAAACAAAAGGCAGATGGAGCGCGCCGAACTCGCGAGTGTCGCCACCTTTACAGTTATGTGTGCGTGACAACGAGCCACTGCACTATACGTACACGTGCATCTGTGTGCGTGTACAGTTACCAGATAATGAAAAATTAACACACCTCATTTTTGTGACAAATTGTTTTAATATTGGAAAGTTAAACGTTCTTTTGTAACATACAGTACTAAAGTAATATATGGATAACATAATGGTTATTAATAACTAAATAAATTACAATAAATAAAGGTTCGGTAAATATATCACAATTCATTGTTCAATTGTTTTTGTTTAATATTTTAATAGTATCCTACTTTTCTAATTATTACACATATATCCGACAGTTTGTGAGAATAGAAGTACGTATGTATGTATGTTTATTTCTCTTTCACGCAAAAACGACTATACTGATTTGGATAAAATTTGGCACACAGATAGTTTTTAATCTAGATTAACATACAGACATTCCATCGGACTCGCCCATCTCCGTACAAATTTGTAGGTAACAAATTATTTCAGATTTTGCTCTTCACAGACTTTGGAGATTAGAGGAGGCCCCCCTCCTCCATATATCTCCCCATATATATTTTTTCCTTTATTTGTTCTCTAAGACCTAGCTTTTTGCCAAATTTAGTGATTTTAGGTCAACGGGAGCTACCATATTATGGGTTTTCGACCCAAAACCTATAGGGTACTTCCGGTTGACCCAGACTTGTCAATTTAGGCTAAAAGCAAGGTCTACAACACAAGTAAAGGGAAAATACCGAAAAATAAAAAAGTTGAAAATTATGGTAAAGTTTGGTACTTACACGATTTCGCGAAAAAGACTGACCTTGATTTTTATACACTATAGACTATAGACTTCAATATCTGGTATAAATTTCAACTTGCTAGGTCCACCCGTTTCTGAGAAAATCGGTGGTGACACACGGACAGACAGACTGACAAGAGAGTGATCTTATAAAGGTTCCCTTTTTACCTTTTGAGGTGCTGAACCCTATAAATGGTGCGAACGAGACAAGTATTCGCATTTTCAACTTTATTAAAAACCTGACATAAAAAGTATTTTCTAAGAAGACTTGAGGTTTTTTGGGGGAAAAACCTTGCGAGCGAGACTTCTAAAAAAATATTCTTATTTGCGATATTAAAAAACAAACTTTCGTTACATTACTAACCCCTAGACCTTCTAAATGTAATTTTACCAATAAAACGGCTAACTAATTTAAATAAATACTGGCAACACAAGCGAATGACTGTCGAAGTTTTGTGTTCCGAGTACTTCCGAGTCACATGTAAAGTTATTATGTTGATTAAAAATTATATAAGCCAAATAATTAATAGTTATCTGTGAAAGGATATTCCATCTTCTTATTTTTCTTTTTGGGAACAACTTTTACAGTGTTTAATAACACAAGACGGCATTTTTTACATTAAAATTACAAACCAGTCGTAACGTGTTGCTTCGGACAAGTCGCGTATAGCACTAGCGCGGGTTTGTATTCGCATTGGTGGCGACGCTCGCGTATTCGGTACGCTCCATCTGCCTTTTGTTTTATAATCTGAGGGTTTTGCAATTTAAAGTACTAAAACATTTTTAATTAGATAAAACGATTTTAGATGTTGCAAATAGTACTCAAACTTTCAGTATTAACCACAGCACAGAATATGTATAGAAATTTTAGGTTTTATCACTGTTTACTATTTATTTTCAACAAATTGGTGCAGAACGCACAGACCAATACTAGTACGGCGAAAGATGTGTTGAATAAGCAAGAGTCAATAGAAAAGTGAAATATATTTTTTACCACAAATGGAATCGTTCAACACCAAAAAGTATGCTTCTTATCTTATCTCTTATCTTATCTTAACTGCCGCCATATTGACGATTACATGAACCATGCTCTACACCATAATCGTCGTGAGCGCTCTGTCAAAAGTGACAGGTGTTTGTTTATTTCTACAATGTCTTTACTGGTGTCCCTTGTTTTTGATATAAAAGTTGTAAAAGTAGGTCCATCCATTCCATTATTTCTTTTTAATCCACACACCACATAGTTAATCTTCACACTATGCACGATATTTTTATGAATTTGTTTTTCGCGCGCAAATGGTTTGTTATTGCTACAATTCTGGTCCGATTTATCAACACGCTTACAGTGCCACGAGCTGTCAAAATCGCGATATTTGTCTCGGACCGGCTTTGGTAGACGTTAGCACTGTGAGCAAAAATATCGCAAAAAACCGCTGTGATAAGTAGTTATTAGTATTTTATGAATAGGCTTGCTAACTGTTTCAAGTTTATTGTAAATAGCGCGCGTTGCGAACAACAGTATTGAGACAAACCCAGTGGTTTTTCGATTCTGTTTTATTGTAAAACACCTGCTGATTAATTGTAAAATGATAAAAAATATAAAAAAAAAACAAATGACATTTAAAAGTGAAGCAATAAATATTTTTTTTAGGTTGGCCATCCTGCCAGATCTGACAATATTACAAAACAATACTTATGGTTCTATCTTGCCATAGGAAATCTTTTACCCGAATCATCGGGTAATTAAAATATTTGATTGAGTGATTTTCTCAACAAAACTATCGAATTTAATGTAATTACATTTGAGTGTTGTGTGGCGTTAGTGAACATTAACATTACATAGCTGTAGCTTCTGTATCATCGCCTTAATGCGAAATCTTGAATGTGTGTTGGTATGTATGTGTATTTGTTATTCTTTCACTCTGGAGGGATTTGCACATTAAGAACAATATTTGCCGATACTTTGAAGATATGCGGGTTCGCAGTGGTGAATACGGATATCTTAGATAAACACTTATGCTCCTTTTTTTCATCATCATTATAATTACCACTCATTACACAATCGCGGGGTATATAGTATTGTATTAAAACCACTTTATTAAGTACTAGCTGCGCCACGCGGTTACACCCGCATAGTGATGCATGATGATGATGAAAAGTATCTTATGTTTGGGCCGTATATAGTTGTGGTTGTGAGGAATTCTTACCATTGTAAGCATTGTGTGCAAATTAGCTCACTCAAACTTCGCGCGCTTTGCTCGTGATTCAAATCGAGCGCGCGAACGGAAAGGGTTGGATTGAACGGATCCTACGAGCTGCGCATGCGCGCTGTTTGAAGGAACGAGGCAGGAGTCGTGTGAATTGCGTCGTGGCGTGTACTAACCGCCATTGAATCCAAAAACCTAAAAATCTTCAAAAGGATCCTATCGCGAGTTCGTATCGTTGGTTCTCGTAATCGACCGCGAAGGACCAGAAGTTACTGTAGCAGCATCAGGCACAATTGTGTGGTGCAAGACGTTGGTGCGTGAATGTGGGACTCTTTGTCTACGGATTGTCTGTGTGCCCAGCGCTGGGACAAACAAGGAAGCTGCGTGGCTCTTATAAACCCTCCACTTCGCCAGGTGAGTGAGCTTACTGTATGACTTTCTTGCCTTGTTAGGGAGCCCTGCCAACCACATCTGTTCGGAACCCCTGGTGTCCGGCTATAATATTTTTTGTATAGGTATACTTGCCTATCGGCCTTCGGCCATCACAAAGTTTGGTTCTTCGAAGCCCAGATTAATTTGATCTAGTTAAAACTATTATATATTATATATATTTTATTCATACCATAATATACTCAATACAGTCCACTTCAAAAAACCCTAGATATACCTGTTGTATGTAATGTATTATCTTTGTTTATTAGTTTCAATCCAATAAAGGCATTTGAACAAATAACGAGAATAATTACTAAGCCATTTCGCAGGCATTAGGTAGGTACCGGTACAAGTCGAATTAGATAACGGGATTTGTTGTCACAACAGTGCCTAACTGCTAATTAATTCCGGTATACAAATCATAACATAACTATAATTAGTTGATAACGGAAGTATTTAGTGCATTTGCGATAACTCACAACTTTATTTAAAGTAAGAGTTCGCAAATTTACCTACATTTATTGAATTTTTTTCTACCTACATTAATTATTAATTGTTCTGTCCGCTATTACGTTCGTCATTATAACGTTACAAGTACGAGGTTGACCGAACGTCCCCGACTATACGTCCATTGTTGACGAACGCCGGTTGAGACGTCAGGAGAACGGGTTAATGCATAATGTTCACTCCACTCGTGCGCCCTCTGGCGAGCAAACTGTGAAATATTTTCGTTCGTTTGCTTTAGTTGTCATACTTGTATAACCATAGAATAGAAAGTTCGAATTACGACGTTTTCTACTACTGGTTTGACATTTCGTGAAGTTTGTTTACATGGTCAGCTGTTCATTGTTGACATATTTAGTACGTGTAACCGATACGACAGTTTGCTTGTTGTGTATTTGTAACAATGGCAGAGGAAAGAAAGTTAAGGATGAAAATTAAATTTAGTGAGGCTTCCTTGCAATCATACTTTGCGAAGATGCAAGGATTGTACGACCTAGCTATAGGTATGGAAAGTGAGGCAGTAGAGAAACAATTTTTAGTGTCAACTTTTAATATATCAACACTTCGGTCAGAATTTATTGCCAAATTAGAAGAGTGGAATATGTTGCAAATGGAAGCGGATCCGAAGTATGAACCATGTTTAAAAAAATGGGAAGCCTTTGAAACCTTATATGTATATGTGCAAAATAAGGTAAACGTACTTCAAAGCGAACAGTTGACGAAAGCGAGTTTGAACAATTTTAAATCTCCGCAAATAAAATTACCCGCTATAAAGTTACCACAATTAGACAACGATAGGAAGGCATGGCCAATGTTTATCGAGTGTTTTAATAGCACCATTCATAATAATAATAATCTCACTAAGTCTGAAAAAGTATTTTACTTATGCGGTCAGCTGTCTGGAAAAGCGCTTGAAGCAATCGCTGGGATTTCACCCACGGGTGATAACTATGAGCTAATTTACAGTACTCTTGTAGATAGATATCAGGATGTCCGTTCATTGGCTACGGCCTATCTGGATGAAATCTTCAATTTGAAGAAAATGCAGGTGCCATCTGTTGATGGACTTAATGCATTTATTGACAAATTTTCTGTGTCGGTGGCAGCTTATGAAAAATTAGACATTGCAAGTAAACTAGATTTTATGTATCTATATATTGCATTAAAAAAGGTGGATAATGAAACCGCGCGATTATTTGAAAATTCAGTGCGTAGTGTACAAATACCGGTGTATAGCCAATTTGTAAAGTTTGTCAAAGAACAAGCTAAGATTTTAGAAAGGACAGGTTCGGGGTCCAATGCGAGTGAGAGGAGTTCGTTAAAATGGAATAATACTCGAGTGCCAATGATCTCCAAGTCAGTGCCTGTTCCTGGAAGAAATACTAGCTCCTTTGTTACTGCAAACGAGGGTACAGTTTGTCCCTTGTGTAATTCTTCGAAACATAGTGGTTTTTCAAAATGTACCGAGTTTCTTAAAGTCTCATCTAAGGAAAGATATAACATTGTAAAGAAACATAATGCGTGTGTTAATTGTTTGAGCTTTCATCATCGGTCCCCCGCATGTAAGTCCAAAATAGGTTGCAGTGTATGTCAAGTAAAAACGCACAATACATTATTACATTTTCCAAGTGAAAAGTCAAGTACATCACTGCCAGTATCCATTGCAGAAGATTCTTGTGATGGTAACCCGGAGCTGTTGGGAGTTAGTGATTATGAAGTGGAGGTTTCGCCTCAGGCAGGGGTATCGTTATGCTCGATGCATGATGCTGAAAATAAAACACAAGGACCATTACGGGGTGTAGCTTCATCTACAGTGCTACTTGCCACAGCTATGGTGCGTGTTGTAGACCCTCGAGGTGTGGCTCATATGGTTCGATCCCTCATAGATAATGGATCGATGAATCATTTCATTACTGCTCGGTGCTGTAAGCGCTTGTCTTTGACGGCACAACAGCCAGATTCTCCCTTATCGGTTCAAGGGTTTGGTGGTGGGGTTAACCATGTCCAAGGTATAACCGAGCTAGAATTTACATCTCGCTTTGACACTAAAAAGGCTTTTTGCATTCAAGCGTTGGTAGTGAACAATATTACAAACAGCTTGCCGACTGCCAGCGTCAACATGTCAACGTTGGCATACCTGTCAAGCGTTCCCCTTGCTGATGATACCTTCCAGGTGCCAGGTGAGGTAGAATTGTTGATTGGGGCACAATTGTTTGCACAGTTGTTATTACCTGGTAGAGTGTATGGACCGCCTGGTAGCCCAGATGCTATTCAGACTAGTCTTGGATTTATCGTGATGGGTGAAGTACCGTCATTGACATTACCGCATAACTCAACTCGTACAGCGAGTTATTGTGCAGTGGTAGATTCGCAGTTGCGAGAAGAGGTGTCCAAGTTTTGGCGATTGGAAGAGGTTCCGTCCTCCTCCTCGGCGCGGCTTAGTCGCGATGAACAGGAGTGTGAGCAAATTTATAAGTCCACTACGACACGTGATGTAACTGGTAGATACACCGTAGCGCTACCATTTAAGGCCAACCCAACTGACTTAGGTAGTTCATTGTACACTGCACAGAAACGTTTCTTTGCTGTGGAACGTAAACTAGAAGCGTCGTCGCCATTGCGAAAGGCTTACGATGATGTTGTGAAGGAATATTTGGAAGTTGGATACCTTACTCCAATATCAAATAGTAGACGTGCTAGTGAAGATGACGGGTATGTCATACCGCATCATTGCGTGATTCGGGATAGCAAAGTTACTACTAAATTGAGAATCGTATTAGACGCCAGCGCCCGGACTGATCGTGAGCACTCTTTGAATGAAATGCTTCACGCCGGTCCCAATTTACAGGGTGATATATTTACCCTATTGTTGAACTTTCGTTTGTTTGCAGTAGCATTCTGTGCGGATGTCAAGCAAATGTATTTACAAATAAAGGTACGCCCGGAACATTGCAAATACTTGCGATTGTTGTATCGCTTCAACCCCAATGATCAGTTGCAATTGCTGCAATTTGACAGAGTCTGTTTCGGTTTGACTTCCAGCCCATACTTAGCATTGAGAACGATCGGGCAGCTGTGTGATGACGAGCAAGTCAATTACCCATTCGCAGTACAAGCCGTGCATAAGGGCTTATACATGGATGATGTGGTTTTCAGTGTAAGCTCGGTATCTACAGCAAAAGAGACAGCGAGTCAGCTGATAGAATTATTCAAGGCTGGAGGCTTTGACCTCATGAAGTGGTCCAGCAACTCCAACGAGTTACTCACTCAGATACCGGAAACACATCTTCACCCGCAGATTCGTAGTTTCGATGATGATAGCCATAAAATACTAGGTGTCAAATGGGATCCGAGATCTGACGAATTCTCGTTTGAGGTAGCTCAATGTCCTGACGTTTGCACGAAACGGAACATCTTGTCCGTAGTTGCTAGGCTATGGGATATATTAGGGTTCGCAGCGCCAGTCATATTGTATGCAAAGCTGCTAATTCGGGACTTGTGGGAGTTAAAAATAGATTGGGACGAGTCGCCTCCTCAGCATATTGTTGATAAATGGGCGTGTTTTAAGACGGAACTGCCGTTATTATCACGCTTGTTTGTACCGCGCCATGTTGGTGTCGTAGAGAACGGTGTGATAACTTTAGTGGCTTGTTCGGATGCTAGTGAAAAGGCGTACGGTTCTGCAATCTACATACATTGTCAGACACCAGATGGAGTCAGTGTCAGACTGCTATGTGCAAGGTCACGTGTCGCACCTCTCAAGACGGTTTCATTAGCTCGCTTGGAACTGTGTGCAGCTTTATTGATGTCGAAGTTGGTGAGAGTAGTGCTTGATAATTTTGACAGACGTTGTCATATAGATCACATTTTTGCTTTCACGGATTCCACTGTTACCTTGCACTGGATCCATTCTAGTCCCCACAAGTGGAAAACTTTTGTGGCAAATCGCGTGGCAAAAATACACGAAAACTTGTCGTCCTCTCATTTCTACCATATCTCTTCGAAAGATAATTCGAGCGACTGTCTGTCGCGTGGGCTCAGTCCGGCTCAGCTTCTGGAACACCAATTGTGGCTCTATGGGCCTACTTGGTTGCAAAATGAAGTGTCTCAATGGCCAGTCCAACCATTTCGGGCAGCCATTGATATACCAGTCCCAGAGGCTAAAACTGTATCGTTGGTACTGACCGAGCCTATAGAACCGGTACTGTATACGTTGTCACAAAGGGTATCCTCGTGGCCTAAGTTGCTTCGTATAGTCGTGTATGTGTTGAGATTCTCGAAAATAGTACTTTCGAAGGGCATTCCTAATGCGGAAGACTTGGCTGAGGCTGAACGGAGGATCATCCATTCACTGCAATCGGTCCACTTTGCTAAAACAATGAGTGCCGTGCTAGTCGGCAGGTCATGTACAAGACCACTGCAGAAGTTAAGACCGTTTATTGTTAATGGCATTCTGCGTGTAGGTGGTCGGTTGGAGAATTCGAATCTTACCTTTGATCATAAGCATCCTATGCTTTTGCCGCAAAAAGATCACATTGTCAACATAATCGTTGACTACACTCACCGCGAAAACTGTCATGCTGGCCCGAATTTGCTGCTGTCCATTTTGCGACAACGTTTCTGGATTTTAGCGGGACGAAATGTTGTTCGCTCCCGGGTTCATTTATGTTACGCTTGTTTTCGGGCACGGCCCAAAGCTTGCGTACCGCCGGTGATGGCAGATTTGCCGGAGTGTAGGTTGCAAGTGTCGAAGCCCTTTTCACAGACAGGTTTGGACTTCTGTGGTCCAATAAAGATCACTATGAATCGTAAACGTGGTGTAATAAGTCAGAAGGCTTATATTTGTGTTTTTATATGCCTCGCCACTAGAGCTGCACACACAGAGTTGGTTCCAGATTTGAGTACTGAAGCTTTTCTCAACGCATTGAAACGCTTTTTAGGTAGACGCGGCCCTGTGGACAAACTGTTTTCCGATAATGGGACCAATTTTGTTGGTGCTCGAGCATACCTTGATGAACTCAGCGTTTTTTTGAGTTCGGAACAACATAAACAAAGGTGGGATAGTGAGTTATCTATCCAACGCATTCAATGGGGAATGATACCCCCCAATTCTCCTCATTTTGGAGGGGGGTGGGAATCATTAGTTAAATCATTTAAAACACATCTTGTCCGCTCGATTGGCGCTCAAATACTTACGTATGAAGAGCTTCTAACAGTGTTAATTCAGATAGAAGCTGTTTTGAACTCGAGACCGTTGGGACAGGCTTTGAGTTCAGATCCCTCGGAACCGGTAGCGTTAACTCCTGCACACTTTTTACATACTGTTCCTTTGCGTTCGCTTCCGTCGGCGCCAATTACAGAAAGTATTGATAAATTACGTTCGCGGTTTTTACTTATCGACAAGTTAGTTCAGTCGTACTGGAATAGATGGAGTACTGAATACTTGAATACTCTGCAAGCGCGTGAGAAATGGATGACAGACCCCAACCCAATACAGAAAGGTACTGTCGTTTTGATCATGCAAAATAACGCTCTGCCATTACATTGGCCGTTAGGCATTATTCAGGAAACTTATCCCGGATCAGATCGTCGAACCCGTGTTGTTTTGGTAAAAACTAAAGGCGGTGTGCTAAAGCGTCCAGTGGTCCGTTTGTGTCCATTGCCATCCCAATGAATAAGCTTAATTATTGGATTGAAATTAATAGCTATACCCTAAGTTTATTCCTGTCATTAGTTTATGTATTCCATATTATTATTTATTTCTATTCGTTAAAAAATATATAAGCGAAGTTTATAATACGTATTGGATTTCTTAGTTATGAGAGATTATAGTTACCTATGTACTTTTATACTCCATTAGGTTATACTTAACTTTATTTTTTGAATGGAATCCTTTCAAGCCGGGGGCTATGTTTGGGCCGTATATAGTTGTGGTTGTGAGGAATTCTTACCATTGTAAGCATTGTGTGCAAATTAGCTCACTCAAACTTCGCGCGCTTTGCTCGTGATTCAAATCGAGCGCGCGAACGGAAAGGGTTGGATTGAACGGATCCTACGAGCTGCGCATGCGCGCTGTTTGAAGGAACGAGGCAGGAGTCGTGTGAATTGCGTCGTGGCGTGTACTAACCGCCATTGAATCCAAAAACCTAAAAATCTTCAAAAGGATCCTATCGCGAGTTCGTATCGTTGGTTCTCGTAATCGACCGCGAAGGACCAGAAGTTACTGTAGCAGCATCAGGCACAATTGTGTGGTGCAAGACGTTGGTGCGTGAATGTGGGACTCTTTGTCTACGGATTGTCTGTGTGCCCAGCGCTGGGACAAACAAGGAAGCTGCGTGGCTCTTATAAACCCTCCACTTCGCCAGGTGAGTGAGCTTACTGTATGACTTTCTTGCCTTGTTAGGGAGCCCTGCCAACCACATCTGTTCGGAACCCCTGGTGTCCGGCTATAGTATTTTTTGTATAGGTATACTTGCCTATCGGCCTTCGGCCATCACAATTTGATTGAGTGATTTTCTCAACAAAACTATCGAATTTAATGTAATTACATTTGAGTGTTGTGTGGCGTTAGTGAACATTAACATTACATAGCTGTAGCTTCTGTATCATCGCCTTAATGCGAAATCTTGAATGTGTGTTGGTATGTATGTGTATTTGTTATTCTTTCACTCTGGAGGGATTTGCACATTAAGAACAATATTTGCCGATACTTTGAAGATATGCGGGTTCGCAGTGGTGAATACGGATATCTTAGATAAACACTTATGCTCCTTTTTTTCATCATCATTATAATTACCACTCATTACACAATCGCGGGGTATATAGTATTGTATTAAAACCACTTTATTAAGTACTAGCTGCGCCACGCGGTTACACCCGCATAGTGATGCATGATGATGATGAAAAGTATCTTATGTGCGTATATATATCCAGCGCCTCATCTACCTCCATATGCAATTTCATGCGGAATACCACAATGTTCAATATTAGACCTGTTTTGTATTTAACTTGATCTTGTCAACTCATTGATAAACTGAGTGGATAAAAGTTGGTTTACAATCATCTGTAAACAAACTTTTATCCCAGTATTGGTCTCGTTACCTAGTCAAAAGTCTTAATAAAATCCAATTTGGAGTCTATATTTTAAAATAAAAAACATTATCACGGCTAAGTGTTTTAAGGCTATTTGATCAGAAAAGATCGAAATAGCCTTAATAATATGCAACAGACTATACAATAAGTTAAACAAGTTTTACAAGTATCTTCATACGGTTTATATTTGGCCTTCGCATATATAACCATGTCTCTGAATTCCGCACTAAACTCAAGTAGCTTCCCATACTTTGTCGCCGGAATGCTCATATATTGTCCCTACTTTATAGTAATATATATTGTTCAATCCCTCATTCCCACGGTATCTTCAGGAAAATGTTGAATTTTTACATGTTCGAAGCTCTTTTTCTCTACGATCATCAGAGTTAATACCCCGATACACCGCATCACATTTATTGGTTCCTCCTTTTGTGTTGAAGCTGTTCGTCTATGGAACACTTACCTACGAAACTACCCTACCACTACCCTATGAAATTAGATGCGCGCCTTCTCTGGACATCTTCAAACATCGTGTCAAAGCAGTGTCAAAGCATTTTACTTCGCGAAATAACTAGTTGCAAACCTACTTACTATCTTTGTTATAATAATTAAATGGTATATGTATAGCATGTATAGTAATGTATGTATTTTGTAGTATATATGTATAGTATAATAATATTAGAATAGTTTGTATATATATTAAGTTACGAGTTTCCCAACGGGTAGGTCTTAAGATGAACATGGATAAGACGAAAATTATGTCTAACGCCCATGTTGTACCTACCCCAATATCAGTTGGGAACTCAGTTCTCGAAGTTGTTGACGAGTACATCTACCTGGGACAGACAGTCAAACTAGGCAGGTCCAACTTCGAGAAAGAGGTCAATCGTCGAATCCAACTCGGCTGGGCAGCGTTCCGGAAACTTCGCGAAGTCTTCTCGTCAAAAATACCTCAGTGCCTCAAGACAAGAGTCTTCGACCAATGTGTGTTACCAGTGATGACTTATGGCACTGAAACGTGGTCTCTTACTATGGGCCTCATAGAAATGCTCAAAGTCGCACAACGAGCTATGCAGAGGGCTATGCTCGGGGTTTCTCTACGTGATCGAATCAGAAATGAGGAGATCCGTAGAAGAACGAAAGTCACCGACATAGACCAGAAGATTAGCCAGTAGAAGTGGCAGTGGGCAGGGCACATAGCACGCAGAACAGATGGCCGATGGGGCCGAAAGGTTCTGGAGTGGAGACCACGGACCGGCAAGCGCAGCGTAGGTCGTCCACCGACACGGTGGACAGACGACCCGAGGTAGGTCGCAGGACGACGTTGGATGCAGGCCGCTTCCAACCGGTCCTTTTGGAAAATCATGGGGGAGGCCTATGTTCAGCAGTGGACGTCCTACGGCTGAGATGATGATGATGATGATGATATATTTAGTAATTTTTTCTAGCTATATTCTTGAGTTTTGCTATATGTAGTGTTTAGTACACTTGTTTTATACACCACCGCCTTTATAAGTGTAAGCATATTTCTTTCCGTGCATCGTTGTCTAGAAGAGATCGCTCTGAGCGATAAGATTGCCCATTGTTACCGCACTTTTAATGTTAAGTATTTAATTGTGAAATATTTTTGATTGTATTATTAATTTATTCTTATTTCATAATTTGTAACATATATTTGTATTATGGTGTTACAATAAAGAGTTAATCTAACTATCTAACCTGAAAAAATATCTGTTTATTGTGTCTACGTGAAAATAAAAAACTAGTCGTACCAAATAATAGATAAGCCAAAATTCAAAAATAAAGACGGCAATCTAGGATATTATTAATTACAAAAAATTGTCTCTAAGAATTACCAATCTACATTATAACTTGTTTTTAAAAAACTTGTTTGTTTTTTCTAAGCGAATAGCATAGCAAAAGTATTTTATAAGTTAAGATAAAAATATTGATATGTACCAAAGTGTATCTTTAACTGGATCTTTTGGAAACCTGAATGACACCCAATCGGGAAACTAAACGAGTAGAGTGGTAACACTTACTGAGTTTTGCATACTATTTAGAAAAATCTCTTGTAAAACACTTAAAAAGAGGTATTGGAGACTGCTTTTGCGTCGACCGCGGTCTCCTTTATTTTACATAATATACTCGAATTTTTACGCAATCTAATCTCTCAAAATGGTATTTTTTATTTTTCATCATACTCAGTATCTACAGCGAGTGACACTTGTCGACTGATTTTGAATTTGACAAGTGAAAACCAAGTATCCCTGCTAGGGTAAAATTTTTTTGTTTCATAAATTTTGACGTATTAGGCATATGGAGACTATATATCTATGCAAATAGCCATGTAAAGTGCCACCATTAAACATAGATATTGAGGCCGCGCTTCTCAGAGCGCCGTTGACGTTTATGGTTTCACATTCACAGTTGTTGTTTGTTGAATTATTGTTATGGCATACACACAAAACAACGCCACTACTCCACTCTGTCATTCACTTCACTGTGATAGCAAAGATAATTTAATGTGATAATGACATTGTGAATTAGTTGACAGATAATTGCGAGCTAAAATCAAATATTAGGAAGTACCTATAATGTATAAATACAAAATTCAAAGCAGGCATGTCGACCACCATCTACTTACTTTACATATGAAAAAATTACCTTACCAAACGTTTTGATCCAATATTATAATATTCTGTTGCCTTTTCATATAGAGTCTGGCCAACGAAAGCTGTCCACGTATTATTTTCAGAAGTTTTGATATGGCAATAATTTAAGACTGTCAAAATTGTCACTTTGACGTTTCGTACTTGAGTCATCTTCTGTTTACGTTGGTTTATGTGCATCATATTTTCATTGATTTTGTTTAAAATAATGCCGAGAACAATTAAAAGTTCGACGAGGAAGCTTCTATTTACTATGATTGACAAATATAAAGACATAAAAAGTGATTTAAATCAGAAATCTGCAGAGAAAATACTGCGACTGGATTCAATCCTTTCACTTTCAGGTTAGTTTATTGAATTTCTAATGAAACATTTTGATACTTTTAGACTATTTAAGACAAATCGCAATATTTTTCATGGTGTATCTACTTTTCAGGAAGTATTAACAACGAGGAAACAAAACTTAAAATTGTGGAAGCAGTAAAGAAATTGAAAACTCTCGAAAAAAATGAAATGGCGACTTTTGAAACACATTATTTAGAAAAGGATATCTTCAATGACAGGTATTACTTTAGAAATTATAGATTTTAACAGTTACTTCGAAGAGTTATATAAATTTATGACAATGTATGGATGGCTAAATTAAATAATATAATATTATGGTTTTGTAATAATGTCTTTGTATATTATTATGGTTTTTAACTTTAATGACTGATAATTAATAATATACTGTTACATACATAATTTATTGTATTTGTTATCTTCAGATGTCAGTGTGAAGACTCTAAGAAGAATTAAAATTGAAGGGTCTAACAATCAAGGACAGTGGAATATTCCGGGGAAAAATCTCGTCCACATTCAGCAACAGTTTCCAATTTGGATAATTTTGATATTTCAGCTATAAGAAACAAAATAAACGAATTTTATGGAGTTAGAAAACAAGTACCAACACTGAGAAGCCTGCACAATGAGCTGAGGGAAGCAATTGAATTTAAGGGATGCCGTGAAACCCTTAGAAAATTTTTACACAAGAACGGGTTTGAGTTCCAAAACAATAAAAATGAACGGGCTTTACTTACAGAAACATATGAAATTGCGGCATGGAGACATAGATTCTTGAGGACAATACATAAAAAGAGGCTAGAAGGTAAACAGATTATTTACCTTGATGAGACATATGTACATCTCTCATTATATAAAGATGGATTACCACTGACTGACTGACTGACATAAATGGTACGGTATGAAGGAGCAATGGGGGGTATAGAAGATGTAGGGGAAAAGTGTAGGGGGGGTTCTGAAACCAAAGGGAAAAGTCCGGGATGAGCTAAATGTGGAAGTGTGATGGAACAGGTAAACGGCTCTCGGAAACTATAAAAGATGGGGGGTAGGTGTCAAAACTAAAAATGAATAAAAACCTGGGCAACTGCCAAAAATTAAAAAAAAAACATGCCTCCCGAACAAAAGACGATCGCTCCCATACAAAATGTAAATGCTTATAATTCCTAAACCGTTTGAGATAAGTATAAAGTGTTTGACCAAATGTCATAGGGAATCGGAAGGGTAATTTGGTAAAAGTGTCAAAAATCCAAGATGGCGGATTCATAATGGCGGCCGAATTGAAAGTTGGTCCGATCCGGCTCAAAATTTGTATCGGGGGGTTTTTGGGGTCCCACATTCGAAATATGAAAACCATTTTTTGATGACGTCATTTTTCAATATGGCTGCCATACAAATGTTTTTTCGGAACTTCAATGGATTATTTCTCCCAGTGGACGTGATGGGGATTATGGTTTTGTAGGGTTATATGTGGGGTTAGGGTAGGTGACTTTAGAAGAAACTGAATTGATCTGAACGTGGAATACCAGGTAGAACTGGTCAACGGCTCTCGGAAACTAAAAGACATAGGGGGTAAGTGCCAGAACTAATGTTAACAAGCAGCCTGGGCGACTTTCAAAAATTAAAAAAAAAACACACCTCCCAAACAAAAGACGATCGTTCCCATACAAAATGGAAATGCTTATAACGCCACAACCGTTAAAGATAGGTACGAGGTGTTTTAACTAATATGATAGGGGACCGGAAGGTCAATTTGGGTGATATGTCAAAAATCCAAGATGGCGGATTCAAGATGGCGGCTACCTTAAATATTAGTCCGATCCGACTGAAAATCGATATCTAAGGGTTTTTAGAGTCCCCAATTCGAAATATGAAATCCATTTTTTGATGACGTCATTTTTCAACATGGCCGCCATACAAATGTTTTTCCTGAAAATTTATTCGTTTTTTTCTACAAGTTGCATGATGGAACGCTGAGGCTTTGTAGGTGAAAAGTGTAGAAAGTGGTCTTATGACCTTAAAAGTCTCCTGAAATGAGTTGAATCTGAACCTTCTGCTGGAACAGCTTGACGGCTCTCGGAAACTAAAAGAGATAGGGGGTAAGTCCTCAAACTAATATTGACAAGCACCCTGGGCAACTGCCAAAAATTAAAAAAAAAACACACCGCCCAAACAAAAGACGATCGCGCCCATACAAAATGTAAATGCTTATAACGCCGAAACCGTTAAAGATAGGTATGGGGGGTTTAAACTAATGTTTTAGGGGACCGGAAATGCAATTTGGCGGAAATGTCAAATATCCAAGATGGTGAATTCAAGCGGCTACCTTGAATAATGGCCTGATCAGACTGAAAATCGATATCTAGGGGTTTTAAGAGTCCCAAATTAGAAAAATGAAACCCATTTTTTGATGACGGCATTGGTCAAAATGGCGAGGCCGCAGGCCGAGCTATACTAACGAGGCCGAAGGCCGAGTGTGCTCCTAAGTGAAGTGAGGCCGAAGGCCGAGCGTTCTTCTAAGCAAAGCGAGGCCGAAGGCCGAGCGTACTTCTAAGCGAAGCGAAACCGAAGGCCGAGCATGCTTCTAAGCAAAGCGAGGCCGAAGGCCGAGCGTGCTTCTAAGCGAAACTAGGCCGGAGGCCGAGTGTGCTCCTAAGTGAAGTGAGGCCGAAGGCCGAGCGTGCTTCTAAGCGAAGCGCGGCCGAGTTTTGAGCCCACGAGGAAATATAGAAATAGCCTTTCATGGCGAGGTCGAAGGCCAAGCTTTCGCTAACGTTAATGTCAATGATCTTCAAAGCCCAAGTTAACATAGGTAATGTGAATCATCATGAACACTACTATTAGTACGAGTACTACTGACATGACATGCTACAAATAAACGTTTGATTTCCTTCGTTGACTTGGGTTTGTTATTATGAACTTGTCCAACAACACGCACATAAAAAGGCAGCGTCTTCCAAGAAGCTAAACCAAATAAAGATAAAAGATAAAGATAAATTTATTTACCCAGAGTAAAAGATACACAATTTGAACAGCTTACTGTAAAAACTTAACTAACATAGAACACATTGTACTAAATCAAAAAAGTATATCAGTGAGCCCCAAACTAAGCACAAGGCTTGTATCTTGAGACTCTGGTGCGAAGTTACCAGGAGACAGTACAGTTAATGATACAATAGAAGATCAAGAAAACAAAATTGAATCGATTCATTAACACACATCATTAAGTCTTAGTTATTAATTTAATTAATATGGTTCGATGTGTAAGAAAATCAAATAGTAATTGTTAATGTTTTATAAGGTATTTAATTTTAGGTGTTTCTTAACGACTTTATGCTATACACTATACAGACTGCAAATAAGAGTATGCAGGGCTACGTTTGACCATTAAGGATTGAATACGAGGGAGTGGTATCATATAGGCTCTTTTTGGTCGTTTGGATATTAAACAGGCGTAGTCATGTCGATTTTTTAAACTGAAATGGTATTTTAGGACTGCGTTATAAACGAAAAGCTGCCGAACTCTCAGAACTTTAAACTCATTATAAAGTAAATCGGTAGGAAAAATAATTTGCTTCCGTAGCAAAACCTTGATCAAAGCTCGCTGAGCTCTTTCTATGGTTTTAAAAATTGTTTTGCCTGCACTACCCCAGATTGTAATACAATACTGAAGTATTGGCTGGCACAGCGCAATATAGATTTGCTTCAGGAGTGCTGTAGGGGCACAATCACGGAGTTCTTTCATTAAGTGAATCTGTTTACGGGTGCGGGAGGAAACTTCAATTATGTGCTGCTTGAAAGAGAGATTTTCATCAATGCTTACACCAAGATATCTAATGCTTTTGGTGCTGTCAATAGAGCTGCAGGAGCAGAGAGAGGATCGAAGTCGGGGATCGGATGATTATCAAATAGAAATACATAAGTTCGTTCGTATAATAATCTTGATAGATATATATTAATCGAGGCATTGTTGCAATTGTAAAGTATTTATAAAAACCGGAAATACACTATCTGCAGAGATTATGAAGGACACACTTATGTTATAAACGTGAATAAGAATGTAAATTGATGTGTACATTTGTTAATTCCTTACGTTTTAACGTTTCAACGGATCTAGATGAAATTCGGAATAACGTTTAAAACGTTTACACACACATACCCCCGTACTAAGATCCCCGGGTCACGGAGACATGGACAAACAGATTAATACATAACAAAAACCATGGCCCGAGAATAAACAATTCTGCTCATCCCACATACTCCTACCTTCAAATCCAAAGTTTATCAACATTACCTTTCCATGCAAGATAATAAACTTTATTGAGCTATTTTAAGGTTTAAATATATGTATGCTATTTATATGTGTGTATATATATATATATATGTATATGTAAAGTTTTAGTATATTATTTATGAATATTTTACCTTAAACATCTGTTCTATTGAAACTCTCAAGTTTTAAATAAAGCACTACCAAACACACATATAACACAAAGGTTAGCTGGAAGAAAATGCCAATTCGCATTAGCTCGGCTATGTACTTTTAGTTTTGTGCAATAAAGAATTTTCTAATTATCTATGTATCGTTAGGTACGATTAGGGTAGATAGAATTAAAATGCAAAAACCTATGGTAAAGATACCTTTGAATTAAAGAATACCTAAATTTATAAGAAACGCGTCATGTAATTTGAGTTAACTTTGTTGCAAAGACCCCTAGATATATCAGTTTCTTCGTCAAGATACTCTCGATGCCACCTCCATGTAATGGTAAAACTAATTACATACATGTAAAGTCGTTTCCACTACATATGTATAGCACGTACCTATATTCCTAAATGGCTGAAGTGGTATGGATTTTACAGAGTCCGCATGTGTGTAATGTGGCTACCACACTATTCTACCGCACTATTGCCAGTTATTAAACCGCCAAGTAGAAGTGTGCAAACATTACGTTTTTTCGGTTTGAAATGTAATGATGATTCCAGTGAAATTACAGGGTAAGGGATTTAACATCTTATAAATCATGGTGACAAACTTAGTGCATCGCCATCCAGTGATTTGTACAGTTTTTGTTCTAAAAGTTTTGAACGGCAATAAACTTTTATGGCAAAAATGACGCTTAACATCAGGCGAGCTACTTCTTCTTGATATGTTCAAAGGAAAGACTAAGAGAGCTGTATTAGTGTTATAACATCCATGTATTACATAAATGTAATTACGTACATTAGATTTATTAAACCTTGGCCTGCGTGGTTAAAATTTTATGAACGTGCTTTCACCCGTGGCCCTGCCCGCGTTAACGATAACCACGTAAATTTTTGAATCTTTAACGCCTGCTTAGCGAAATGAAATTCTTAAAGCTGCTTCCAAATATGACGGTTAAAATTAATTACAGAAATAAATGCTTGGATCAGTCATGGAATTATACAGAGGTCAGAAGACGCGTGTTCGGATAAATACAAGTATATCAATACCTATAGTATATACGTTTTAATATGTATTACTAGCGAAGACATCTGCGGCTTCGCTTGCGTTGTCTACAAGATTCAAAGCTACACAAATCGTATAAATATGAGTAAGAATGAGAAATAACGTTTGAAGATTTACTGCATCGTAGGTGTAGTTGTGTAAGCGCTATTTTGTTACTATTTCTGACAGAGAAATTCACAATAGAAGTCTGGCGTCTAAATAGTGCCCTGCAGATGACAAAAGACTCTTCATATATTATATGGGACTAAAACGTATTTGGTATGGGTGTTTGATAAATACTTCTATCTACATTATAATAAGTACTCACGGGATGTACACTACGATTAGGCAGGTTTTGGAGTTCCAGATATTTTACTAATTAAGTACAATGTAGTTAATGACCTCTACCTACCTTTCAAATATATTATGTAAGTGTGAACATAATGGTATGTTTTCTTAAACATATGTATTTAATTATTTACGTTACATATAAGGAAAGCGCGCGGAGAATGTTTGGAAATAAAATTTTGGTTTATCAACCAGAATTTGAGTTCAAGTTACAGCAGATACGCGTTAGCACACGTAAAGAAAATTGTTTGATGAAATCGTATAATAACACAAATTTCGATTGACACGTTTTTCAATTTCACGGTTGAGAGGGAGAGGTTCATGCATGTAGAAAACCATACTTCAAACAGTTTATTTTTAAATATTAATAAATGGTTTAAATATTTTGAAGTGCATTTGGTTAGCGGTTCCGACTGCGTGTAAATTGATTATTGAATGTAAACAATTTGAATGTAAACAGAGAGAGTGAAGGATGGCGAAAAGTTTCGTATCGTAAGAAACAGTCATATCGGTTTGCTGGTAAGGCAGGAATAGCTAAAGATCTGGAGTGCAACTTCAAAGCGGCGGATAAGAAAACTCCAATATTCATAACGAATGTCCATAACGAGACAACAGAAGATGAAATTGTTAGATATATAAGTCTGAAAACAAATGAAACTGTATCTTTGGAAAAAATAAGTATGAGAAGAGATAAGGGCCATAAAGCCTATAAATTTTTAGTTTTTCAGTCTAAGTTACATATGTACTTAGATGAGAAAATATGGCCAAAGGGTATTATTTTTAGGCGCTTTGTCAACTTTAAGCGCGGTTATTCGAACAGAGATACATCTGTGAACGGCGATGTTAAACACAATAATGGATAATGAGCCTTATCTGTTTGCTAGCTTTAATTGTAAAAATATTAAGCGTTCTGTAGATAGTGTGAGGGAGTTGTGTGATGCGTGTGTCCTGGTTAGTCTGCAGGAAACCTGGTTATTGCCGGAAGACATTCCGTACCTAAGCACGGTTAACACCAGTTTCGCATATACAGGAACCTCAGCTATGGATACGTCCGTAGGCATACTGCGCGGGCGGCCGTATGGCGGTGTCGCGTTGCTGTGGAAAACGAGTGTGTTCCAACATGTGTCTGTGCTACCGTGTGTTAGTCCGCGTATGTGTGCTATTAAGATAACAACGAGAGATCGACCAATAATTGTGATAAGTATATACATGCCAACTAACGCTATTGAAAACTTAGCCGAATTTTCGGATTGTTTGAGCATGGTAAACGCGATTGTAGACGAGTATGGTATTGAATCAATTTATATATTGGGTGATTTTAATGCCAATCCGGGTGAATTATTTTTTAACGAGCTAACGGATTTTTGTGGTGAACAGTACTGGTCTTGTATTGATGTAGATCGACTAGGGATAGACTCAGGTACAAACACGTTTATTAGTGATGTGTATGGGTCGTGTAGTTGGCTGGATCACTGTGTAGTATCTCAAGCCGCTAAGTCATCGGTAGTTAATGCTCGTGTAAAATATGATACAATGTGGTCAGACCATCTTCCACTTCTTATTGATTGCAATTTTAATGTGTTAACACCTAGGCTGTCTCACAACTTAATACCGGTCTCAAAAACACGTTGGGGCAAGCGAAGTAATGAGCAGATTGTTTTATATAATAATGAGTGTCATAAAATATTGAAACTAATTGAATTTCCGATTGAATGTACAAGCTGCGCGGATTTTTATTGTAATGATCCAGATCACAAGCGTGCTCTTGATAAACTTTACTCTGACATTGTGACCGCCCTTCGTAATGCAGCGGTGATGAGTCGAGGGAATGCGAGGAAGGGTAGGAATGAAGCACGCACGGTGGGGTGGAACAAATTCGTCAGTGTGGCTCATGGGGAGGCCAGATCTAAGTTTAAAGAATGGATATTATGTGGTAAGCCTAAGTCCGGACGAATATATAATGACATGTCTGAGAGCAGAAGGATGTTCAAATCGCGACTTAAATGGTGCCAGGATCATCAGGACCAAATCAAAATGGACACCCTCGCTAAGCAGCATTCTAAAGGTGACTTCCGTGGGTTTTGGCAGGGCACAAGTAAATTAAATACACGACCTGGTCTCCCAGTGAGTTTCGGGGGGGTGAGTGACACCAAGAGTATTGCTGATATGTTTAGGCAACATTTTTCTGTACAGTCTTCATTGGGTAAGGCGTGTGAGGTGGTCAAGGCTGATATCCCGATGGTGCCGGTGGGGATAAGATATACGACTAAGGATGTGTCAAGAATCATTAAAAGGATGACAAAAGGCAAATCCCCCGGCCATGACGGACTCAGTATTGACCACCTACAACATGCCGGCCCACATATATCTAGAGTGTTAGCAATGTTTTATTCGTTGTGCGTGAGTCATTCGTACCTACCTGGCGATTTTTTGAAAACTATTGTGATACCTATAGTGAAGAATAAAACAGGTGACATGGCTAATAAAAATAACTATAGGCCGATTTCCCTGGCAACGATTTTTGCTTAAAGTGTTTGATGGTTTGCTTGGGACACAGTTAGATAAGTGCATAACATAGCACGACAATCAGTTTGGGTTTAGACCTCAACTATCTACCGAAAGTGCAATACTGTGTCTTAAGCACACCGTCAGATATTACACGGATAGAAAGACGCCAGTGTATGCGTGTTTTCTTGACCTATCACGGGCCTTTGACCTGGTGTCGTATGACCTCCTGTGGAAAAAGCTGGAAAGCATGAACTTACATAATGGACTCATCAATATCTTTAAATATTGGTATACACATCAGGTAAACAACGTCCGTTGGGCGGAAGCAATGTCAGAGCCATATCGGCTGGAGTGTGGGGTGAGGCAGGGGGGGTTAACATCACCAACTCTGTTTAACCTATACATGAACGCACTGATCGTCGCGCTGAGTAGTCAGAAGGTCGGATGTCATATAGATGGAGTTTGCGTCAATAACTTGAGCTATGCTGATGACATGGTACTACTAAGCGCGTCGGTCTGTGGGTTAAGAAAGCTGCTGCAGGTTTGTGAAGAGTACGCGGTGGTGCATGGACTCATATAATGTGTCTAAAAGTCAGTGCCTGGTCTTTGAGGGTGCTGCCAAATTCAATCGAAAGGTACCACCTGTATTCCTTAATGGTATTCCCCTGAGTTGGGTGAAAGAGTACAAATATTTGGGACATTGGGTCACAGCTGACCTCAGAGACCATAAGGATATGGAACGAGAGCGGAGGGCGTTGTCCAGTAGAGCAAACATGATAGCACGCAGGTTTGCACGCTGTACGGCGGAGGTGACGCTTTTTAGAGCGTATTGCTCGTCGCTGTACACGTGCAACTTGTGGCTAAACTCTACCAAAAAAGCCTACAACGCACTCCGTATCCAGTACAATAATGCGTTCAGGGCGGTACTGGGGCTGCCGCGCTTTTGCAGCGCTTCGGGCATGTTCGCGGATGCACGCACCAGTTGTTTTAATGCGAGCATGCGCAAGCGAGCAGCGTCCTTGGTGCGCAGAGTGCGGACCAGCTCTAACTCCGTTCTAGCGATGATTGCGGGGAGGTTGGACTGCCCCTTCATTCGACATTGCTGCGACAGACATGTCACGGCAATGTCGAATAGGTTTTAGATTTTTTTTTTTGTGTTTTATTTAATTTTTTTAGAATATGTTTTGTGTATGTGTAAATCTTAGTGTATATGGGTCTTTGTTACCTGATAATAAATGAATTTTGAATTTTGTTTTTTTTTTGAATTTAAATTATCCAATAGTAATTTTTTATCAGCGTAACAGTCTATTGCTGTGCAAAGATTCATTAAGATTTAGAAGTTTAAGCATGAAAGAACAAAGGATAATGCAAATCCTGGTCCTTCCAACAGCTATGTATGTTACATAGTTGGATAGGTATTTTTAAAAATGACTATGGCGCCAAATTCAAAATATAATTCTTTCCAGATTAATTATCTATTAAACATGGTAGTTTCGGTGATAGCCAAGTATTGCTATTCATACGTGATGTATTGCATTTATGTGTTTTACATAGTAACCTTTAGTTAGTGTAAGTGGGTGGTTCAAACGGGATTTTAAGCAGTTTCGCCAAAGATATATCAACAATGCGTTACCGCAATTATGTTTTCTAAGCTGAGGATAGTTACCGTTACTTAACAATTTCATAAGTATCGAAGACAATCAGTATGCAGAAGCTGACACAGGTGTCATTCAGCACACTTTCGTACTAGGTTTCTGCATGCATATCTATACTTTTTGTTAACTATACCTATATCTTAGAGCAATTCTACAAATATTAATGTAAGTACTACATTTAAACAAACTTGGATACCTATTTACTTATACTTCACTAAGACCAGCTTGAGTAGTTCAAAAATGTTCTGCATTCAGTTGCGTAAAAAATCTAAAACTCTTATAGACTTACACTTAAAGCAGATCTTATTCATAGTTCCCATTTGGACGGAACACTAAGCATAATCATGTGATATAATTGTAATAATTAGACATATGGAAAAGGCACACTTTTTTGTAAATATTGATTATGTCTATACAACTGTGGTATATTGTCAACAGTGTCCGCAGCGTAAACAATATACAGATTTTTCAGCGTTACTATTGCATATTTTAACAAGGAAAAATACTATTAGTTATTGTGACAAAACTGTATTAGTTAGTCATAGTCATCATTCCGGAGATTTTTGTAGATACTCGTATTGATGTCTACTACAAAACTGAAGTACATCACTATGCTCTATTTTCCATAAATCCCTCAGCGTATGCTTTATATGGATTTATTTGTTTTTTTTTTCATACCTTGGGTTACATTATCGAAGTTTTCACAAGGATCCTACACTTTTATTTACTATTGTAGCGCCTTTGTTCATCAGAGATAACGTAGGGTTCTTATGGTGAAAGATTTTTCATATCGGTGGAGAAGTTTCAGAGCGTATTCAATTCAAACAAACAAACATATATTTCTTCTTTACTCAAACGTGAAAAAGTAAACTAGATAGAGAACATTGCGTATCTCTGTGATTTAAAGATCCTTACCAAGCAAAGAAAGTCAGTTATATATCATATATCAGAATATTCTCAGTATGCAAAGCAGAATCACTTGAAGACGACCAGGCTGGTCTGTTTAACTGACATAAGAATGTATTTTAAAAATTGGAAATTATTTTGGAAGATGTCAACTCAAGTAAAGTAAACTAATATCTTGGCATGACTAAGGTCAGCGCACAGTAAGTATCAAAAATTTTCACGCTGCCGCAAAAACAGCAGTGCATTGAAGGTATCTGTGCGTTTTTGGATTTCTACAAGGATGGTTTACTAAATCTAATTATTACTTTAAATAAACTTGGGTTTATTACTTGAAACCTGAATCCTTGTAAGGGCCAGTTCGCGTTACCATAAGTTCTTATTCAATACATCCATGTAGAAAACCATACGTGAAACAGCAATTTTATTAAGCAGTACTTCTTTTAATTAATCTAAAATAATTCTTTAATATAATGGTTCATCTAATTAAATAATAATTCTATAAATTTTCTTTAATTTACAATATCCAACAACTACAGAAATATCAGATTTAATAATGTATTGTTTGACATACTATTCTTGTAACCGACTTCAAAAAAGGAGGAGGTTATATGTTCCATTGCATGTTTTTTTGGTATGTTGACCGTTTCTCCCCCATTTATGCACCGATTCTTAAAGTTTTTTTTTTTTGGTGTGGTAGAGTATACTTCCGTGGTAGTCCCATTTAAATTTCATCAAATATTGTGAAACAGTTTTTGAGTTACACTCCAATTACTCGAAAGTGCTACGCCTATCTTAACGATGTCATCATTGACGGTCAAAACAATATATCCCGTAAGTAGCAAGGGCTCACTAACAAAAATTAACCGACTTCAACACGAAAAAGTGTGAATAACTTCTTAAAGTTGGTACCATGCTCACACTATTCTGGTAATTACTACTTTTGAACTATCATGGTACTGACTTCAACAAGTTATGTCACACTTTTAGGTGTTGAAGTCAGTTCCGTTTTTAGATATTTCCTTTTAATAATTATATTAGTTACATAACTTTTTACTCACTTTAAATAAATTAATTTTTAATCACAAACAAGTAGTTAATACTTATTATATTTATGAATGATTGTGGCTGCAACCTTAGGTTAGGTTAAGTTTGAACTGCGAAAGAGTACGTGCAAGCCGAGCGAGCGAAGTGAGCGTGCCGAACAGATATCACTGATTATAATAAGCAAGCTGCGTGCCCTGAAAACTTTACTACAGTTTTTTCAGTTGTAAAATTACAAGCGTTGTAAAAGACTACTTCTGTTCAAAATTTTACATGTATCAGTTCAGTTGCTTTTTCGTGTAGGAGTAGCAAACTTCCATTTATAAATCCATTTGAAGTCTCGAGTACTTTTACAATTTAATATTAGTTAATGATAGTGTATATATGTTTTATGTAGAGCATGGTAGGTAGGGTGGTAATCGCTTGCTATTTTATGAAAAGTTTTATAAAATACCTTACAACTAAGACTATGTTCACCATATGACAGTGACCATGTTCAGTGTCATAAATAAACACTGATCACACTGAACAAAGATAGGAGAGCCGAAGGCTTCTGGTACTTGTGGCGAAAGGCAGCGCATGAATGTTGGGGAAAATGAAGATAACTTTGTTTAAACATTTTGCGAGGCTGATTCTATAAGTCACGCAAAAACTTATGAGATCTTTCTTTTGGTGCACCATTGTTTTGTTATTTTTTTGTTGTGCAGTATGTAAATATAATAGAAGCAAACTATATATTTGATTTATTGAGAGATAATAAATGTAATGACACTTGCGTGGCTAAGGCGAATCTAATGGTAGGCATGTTATTTTTCATAATGCATCAAGTCAAATGACTATAGGCTTAAGGGTATTTTAAAAAAAATGGAAAATATATTAGGGTTTATTTTTGATGTGGTTGTTCTTATTCCTTTTGTATATCACGAGGTGTTTAATAGTTAGAGCGTTCCGTAAGATAGAGATAAGAAAATCGATTGAAAATTGTAGATGCAAGGCATAGCATGAGAGTCGTGGAGTCGCTCATGGTCGAAAGTAAGCTTGCAGACGTCAACGACAAGCTTGAGTCGATAAAATGGATTCAGACGTTTTGGAGGCGTTCTTATTTATTAAATAGTTATTTTGTATAGAAAAGGTATGACAGTAAATAGTTTGTTTAGAAAATACCCACAATTTTTTGAAAGTATCCAACAAGATTTAATAAAAATTAGTACTGCCTATATCAAAATTAAAAATGCACAGCTCATGAGCAAATTATGTTATGTCAATAAATACTTACTTTATCAAATACCTTATGACTTAAAAGCTATAAAGCTATAAAGAGAGGCATTATATTTTTACAAAGCGATTAAACAACTTACTACTAAAAAAATTCCACCGTAACTTGGAAGAAGTCATGAACGATTCATGCATTTATTTTAAATGTTGAGAAATAATTATTTTGATAAATGTTAATTAATTTAGAGTAACATGAATGAGTCGGCCCGTTCTTAGTATACACCTTTAATATTGCTACACACGAATAGGGCCTTTATTACTACCATAACCTTAAGATCTATAAAAATATACATACGACTGCAATAAATAATTGAGTATGAGTCTGAAAAGAGAGCCACAGTATTACCTTAGTTTGAAGAGGTAAAAACATTCGGAGATGTTGAAATATTAACTGAAATAATTCATTATTTTGCTGCGGTGTTTGTATGAGTGCCTGCGCTATAACAGATGGTTTTCTAACATGCATGACTCATAACTTATTAGAATATGGCATACGAAAGGTATCCATGCATTTCACCGACACTTAATTTATCATCCAACCCTGGGTTAGGTTAAGTTTGAACTGTAACAAAACTACGCGCAAGCCGAGCGAGCAAAGCGAGCGTGCCGCGGCAGCGGCCGGCGAAGCGTTTGAAACTAAGTAATGAATAATTGTGGCTTGTGGTTTATGACTAAAGATAGAGTAGTGCACAAATAATATTACCTACAGACACACCACTTGAAGTATTTTTATTATTTGGTAATAAATTGTTGTGAGAGTGACATTTTTACAAATGTGAATAATAAAAGAAACAGTGTGTGAAATAAAAGATGAACAAAACATAAATTTTAATGCAAACAATTTTACAAGATTTACGTTTGCGAGCTGAATTTGTTTATGTAATATATTTAGATATGAGGCTTGAACCGACATACATCCACGTGGAATGTCGATATATACATACAAGAAACAATCAAATTTTATACCAGGATCTCACTACTATCAATTCAGCCGTAAGATGTCTACTGCTAAAGATTAGCCTCTCCCATAGATTTATGAAAGGACGAGATGGAAGCGGCTCGTATCCACCGTCTTCTTGAGACGTTTATGAGGTCGTTTGATCTCCAATTTGTCGGTGGACGACCTAAGCTGCGCTTGCTGGTCTGTAATCTCCACTGCAAGTGCGAAGCGTTCAGTGCCATGCAGGGTTTTAAAACCGTCTGGCTCCATCAGCCATCAGTTTGGCGTGTTATGTACCCTGCTCACATTCACATTGCAATATGGATGCCCAAGTTTGTAAAAAATTAATATATTCATATATATATTATGTTTTAAATGAGATATCATTGGAATTACCTGAATTGCTTCCTCATAGGCTGGCAACTCAACCTCGAGACTTCTCGTATTGCGGATTCTCCTGGGCAACAGTGATCACTTACTATCAGGAGAGCCGCCCGTCCGTTTGCCAATAAAAACAAATTGCAAAGTTAATATCAATAATGTTCACACAGCCATACCCCCGTACTAAGATTACTAACAAGTATATAGGTTAGGGTTTTTCTTTGTGTTATTAGGTATATAGGCATATGCACGTAGCCCACCTGGTATTAAGTGGCAACCTTTGCGGCTGGTACTGCGCCTGTAATTCTGAGACACAAAAATGTTAAGTCTCTTGACACTATAATTTCATCGGCACCCATACCATTCATACTTAACCACAGTATTGCGAATATTACTGCTTACATAACTACTGATTCGGTTAGTAGGTAGAACTGAATAAAAAAAGGTATGTTTGAGTTACTGATTATAGTCACTGATTACATATTGTATATTATTAGTGAGCAGATGTCATGAACACACCACGTAACTTGAGTATAGAAATGTATAAACTAGCTCGCCAGCCAGCGGCTTCGCTCGCTTGGTCTGGAATTGGTGGAAGCGCCATTTTGGAATCTCTGGATCGTGGGATTTTCTGGCAAAGTAATTCTCAATAGCAGTCCGGAGTCTGGAACAGTGTCTCGTAGGTGGCAATAGGCTCGCCCCCTATTACATGGGATCCGACAAAACGCAGGTGTTTCAAACACAGCTGCTTACCTCTTCGCGGATATCCTATACATTTGACGATTTGTTAGCTTTTGTTTAAAAATAACGGGTATAAATTTTTTTTTCGTTAAAGATATTTTTACCAAGTTTTGAGTGACACTTTTTAACTACCACTTTAATTATAACGTAAATTAATACACGTAAATTTGCAAAATATATTATATATTATATAAATGTAGTGTATATTTAAAAAAGACGCCGTGTTACATTCTTAATTAATATGGTTTTTCGGGACCACAGAAATTCACGAGAAAAAAATACAGCGTGCTTAGGTGGGTGTGAATATACTGTGTATAAAGTGCGTCTTATTTTGTTTTGTTTTTGCGTTTGGACGGACAGATGGGCAGACGGACACATGGAGAAAAAACGCGGAGTACCTATCCAGTCAGAGCAAAGTCATAATATAGTATAGTTTAGATGGACCCAAGACGAAACAACATTAACTGACGGATGGACAAATACGAACATGAAAGCTCAACTAAATTATTTAGAGATTACACATTTGTGAGCTATACATAAATTTATTTGGGTGAGAATAATTATTTATATTTAGTGGTAAGACTTTTCCAGAGTCAGCATGGAAAAGTTCCTTTGGCAGTTATTCAACCGTGAAGCAGTAGTGTGCAAATATTACTGTGTTTTGGTGATTGTTTCAAACAAAATTACAGGGCAATAGAGTTAACATTTGCATAACTCAAGATGCCAAGCGCAGTGCTTTGCCGTGCAGGGTTTTTAACTGTTGCAGTTTAAAATTATGTATTGCAATGGACTGTTGTGGGCAAGTGTGATGCATGACGTCAGGCGAGTGACTTGTTCGTCTCTTCTCCGCAACACGGCGGGCAGCTAAACTGCTGCAACTCCTACGACTCATCTCATTTCTAATTCAATCACGTACAGTGACTCAGGGCACAGACTTGTACGATTGTACGATTTTGAGCTTACATACTCGTATTATGACGCCCATGGTCAGAGAGCAGTGCCATAAGTCAATGGCTATATGCATATGGCCTGCATGCATATTATGGAGTACCTTTTGTTTGCGGCTCTGTCTGCGTGGATATTTGATATACCGTAGCTGCTACGGTTTGCTACGGCGTAGCAGATTTGTATATTTCTGTGTGAACTTTCATCATACACTATCAAATGTTTCCTTTTTATTATAAGAGTAGATATGGATTAACACCAAGTACACGTTTATATTGCATGTTGTATTAACACGTAAAAGTAGTTATTGTGTCATAACTGTAATAGTTAGACATATCGTATTGCACTTTTTTGTAGACATTGATGTCTTCTATAATTATACTGCAATACATCACTCTGCTGCATTGTCAATAGTTTCCAATTTTTCAATATATAGTGTGCTACTCAGTGATAATGTGACTTTCTAACGTGAAAACAAAGATATTATATACGAACGGTACGGGAAACGTCTGATACCCCTAAGAGTGTGGTTGTGGTGGGAAGTGTGGTGTGAGACGCTGCATGTCTGTACTTACTTAATTACTGTTAATGAAGTTGTCTCATATTCTCTATGGTTATATATTCCTTAGCCAGTGGCCGAAGAAATAATATTGTGGTAAACCCTGACATTAAAAACCGTCACTATCGTAAAGTGTGTGTTTATACATCTTCATGAAATGCCTTTACCTGCGTATGGAAAAGAGGAACTGTAAACTCGCACCGCGCCCGATTGATTGTAAAATTAATTTTGTGAAACTTGGCAAACCAAATAAGTAAGCACGTTATTTCCTGCTACATACTTATTTATTGAAAGGTCAGAATAAAACAGTTTTCCCTTCGCCGTTGGAATGCGATTGAAATGCAAAACGTAAGAAGCAAAGGACTCTACTTACTGTATTACTGTGTGTGCCGCGAATCATAAGTGCGCAAAAGTTAGTTACTCTATTGTAAGGGTACTATAGCATGTGAAATCATTATAATTTCTGTTACAAATATGACACAAAAGTTTGAGTAAATTTGCCGTGCAGGAGTTCATCTACTTATTAACAAAGTCGAAATCAAAAAAGTTGTGATGGTATGATATTTTATATTTTTATTCATTTCATGATAAAAGAAGTTTAAAAAATACGTAATTAACAGCTGTTTAACAGTTACTTTAGTTCACAAATTGTTCCAGTACATCTTATAGATGCCAAAGTTCCTACAGTATAAATATCTTAATAGATATACTGTTTTAAATAAGGATCATTTAAATATCATGGAAATGACAAAATTATCATAATATATAATGTTCACACACTTGTACCCAGTACCTTAGAGTCACTGCCAAGTAGTTTAGGTATTTTTTTAAAGCCGGTACATGCACGAGGTCTACCAGGTGTTAGGTGCTAACCTCTACCTTTATCAGACGTTTGTCCTCACAACAGCATTGCGCACGTAAACATGAGGCGTTGTTAAGTCTCAATGTGCCTGTAATTTTACCTGCACCCATACCCTTCAAAACCAGAAGCGACTGTTAATGCTTCAGGGTAGAAAAAGATATGGTGGCAGTCTGTCTTCCCCGGATGAACTCATTCACGAAGAGTTATACTGCTACTATGTAGATAGGTAAATTGATAGATTAACCCTTTATTGCAACACCACATTATATAATATAACTGACAAATAAATAGGATAATATAATTGAAAACTATTAATCAACAATAAAAAAAATTAAGTGTCACAATGGACGGTCTTATCGCTCAAAGCGATCTCTTCCAGACAACCATGGTATTGAAAAGGCAGCTTAAATAAAAAAGGTCTCGAAGGATGTTACCTTGGACACCTGTGGAGACTCTTGTGACACATTTACCACCGACCACACTTAGAAGTAGAGCCCCTAAACAAAAATTGAAAAGACTTATGGTGTATACCTACAATCTTACGACTATACCACACATTTTTGTCTCTTTAACTCCAGCTGACCGCTCTATCCTTAAGCCTCAATTGCTCTAAGAGAAATGCTCGCTTTGTAACTTGTATGGGAGTTATGATTTTTTTACGCAACTGAATGCAGATTATTTTTCGACCTATAAAGCTGGTCTCCAAGGCGACTGCTCACGTTAACCACTGTACTAAGGGGTTGGATCCCTTAACAAGCATACACAAGGACCATTTTAAAAAAAAAAAAATTATGAATGGCTTCTATGCCCCGACTTCAACTGTAATTAGAGGCAAAATTTCTGCAATTGAGTTTGTATGAAAATTTTTACTTTTCTGTTCAAATGGTTAAAAGTTTGATGAAAAAAACTAATGAACAAGGACAAACGCGGGCCACTCGTGGCCCGCGCACCGCCCAAAAAGCTAGTCACATTATATAAAGTTGGATTACCACTGACTCACTCACTCATTGACCTCTATGTTCTCATAGAAGGAGCAATGGGGGGTATAGAAGATGTAGGAGAAAAGTGTAGGGGGGCTCAATTCGAGTGGGGAAAAAATCCTGAAAGTGCTGAATGTGGAAATCTGATGGAACAGGTGAACGGCTCTCGGAAACTATAAAAGATGGGGGGTAGGTGCCAAAACTAAAAATGACCAAAACCCTGGGCAACTGCCAAAAATTAAAAAAAAAACATACCCCCCAAACAAAAGACGATCGCTCCCATACAAAATGTAAATGCTTAAAACTCCTAAACCGTTTGAGATAAGTATAAAGTGTTTGACCAAATGTCATAGGGAATCGAAAGGGTAATTTGGTGAAAGTGTCAAAAATCCAATATGGCGGATTCAAAATGGCGGCAGAAATTGAAAGTTGGTCCGATCCGGCTCAAAATTTGTATCTGGGGGTTTTTAGGGTCCCACATTCCAAATATGAAAACAATTTTTTGATGACGTCATTTTTCAATATGGCCGCCATACATATGTTTTTTCGGAACTTCAACGAATTATTTCTCCCAGTGGGCGTGATGGGGAATATGGTTTTGTAAGGTTATATGTGGAGTTAGGTTTGGTGATTTCAGAGAAAATGGATTTGAGCTGAATGTGGAACACCAGGTAGAACAGGTCAACGGCTCTCGGAAACTAAAAGAGATAGGGGGTAAGTGCTAAAACTAATATTTACAAGCACCTTAGGCATTTTCTAAAAATTAAAAAAAAAACACACCTCCCGAACAAAAGACGATCGTTCCCATACAAAATGGAAATGCTTATAACGCCGCAACCGTTAAAGATAGGTATAGGGTGTTTGAACTAATATTTAAGGGGACCAAAAATTCAATTTGGCGGAAATGTCAAATATCCAAGATGGCGGATTCAAGATGGCGGCTACCTTAAATATTAGTCTGATCCGACTGAAAATCGATATCTAAGAGTTTTTGGAGTCCCCAATTCGAAATATGAAATCCATTTTTTGATGACGTCATTTTTCAACATGGCCGCCATACAATTTTTTTCTCTGGAAATTTTATCGTAGTTTTTGGACATGTTGGCATGATGGAACGCTGAGGCTTTGTAAGTGAAAAATATAGGCAGTGGTCTTACGTCCTTAAGTGACACCTGAAATGGGCTAAATCTGAACCTTCTGATGGAACAGCTTGACGGCTCTCGGAAACTAAAAGAGATAGGGGGTAAGTGCCAAAACTAATATTGACAAGCACCCTGGGCATCTTCTAAAAATTAAAAAAAAAACACACCTCCCAAACAAAAGACGATCGTACCCATACAAAATGTAAATGCTTATAACGCCGAAACCGTTAAAGATATGTATGGGGGGTTTGAACTAATGTTTTAGGGGACCGGAAATGCAATTTGGCGGAAATGTCAAAAATCCAAAATGGCGGATTCAAGATGGCGGCTACCTTAAATGTTACTCTGATCCGAGTGAAAATCGATATCTAGGGGTTTTAAGAGTCCCTAATTAGAAAGATGAAACCCATTTTTTGATGACGCAGGCCGCAGGCCGAGCTATATTGACGAGGCCGAAGGCCGAATGTGCTTTTAAGTGAAGCGAGGCCAAAGGCCGAGCGTCCTTCTAAGCGAAACGAGGCCGAAGGCCGAGTGTGCTCCTAAGTGAAGTGAGGTCGAAGGCCGAGCGTTCTTCTAAGCGAAACGAGGCCGAAGGCCGAGTGAGCTCCTAAGTTAAATGAAGCCGAAGGTCAAGCGTCCTTCTAAGCAAAGCGAGGCCGAAGGCCGAGCATGCTTCTAAGCGAAGCGAAGCCGAAGCTCGAGCATGCTTCTAAGCAAAGCGAGGCCGAAGGCCGAGCGTGCTTCTAAGCGAAACGAGGCCAAAGGCCGAGTAAGCTCCTAAGTGAAATGAAGCCGAAGGCCGAGCATGCTTCTAAGCAAAGCGAGGCCGAAGGCCGAGCGTGCTTCTAAGCGAAGCGCGGTCGTGTTTTGTGCCCACGAGGAAATAGAAGCCTTTCATGGCGAGTTCGAAGGCCAAGCTTTCGCCAACTTTATTTCAAAATGTCAATGATCTTCAATGCCCATGTTAACATAGGTAATGTTAATAACCATGAACACAACTATTAGTACGAGTACTACTGACATGCTACAAATAACCGTTTATTTTCCTTCGTATTATTGGGTTTGTTCTTAAAAACTTGAGTCCAGACAACCTCCACGCAGTTACATAAAAAGGATGCAACGTCTTCCAAGAAGCTTAAGTGTCACAGTTAGCTGGAAAACTAATGAAGATATCTTAAGCTACTACTTACTTTTAAGCAATAAATATATATATATATATATATATATAACAGGCTTATAGGCCTTTCAAGCGGACAATAATACACAGATTTCGAAGGACAAGATCTTAATCTGTCCGCATCAGGACACAAAAATAACAATAAATTTATGAATGAAACTTGCCTCGAATGAGGCTTGCTGATTCGGACAGATTAATCATGGTAGAGATGCTTGCTGCAATGTATGTAATTAAAATAAATACAAAGTGTAGTGTGGTGTTGACACTTGGAACAGTATTTTTTTCAACTATGTAGAATTACAACCCAGCTTATTGAGAAATGTATACTCTATTCTCTTTGGAATATATCAAGAGAAAGACTTGACTTTACACAATCACTAATTTGACTGTTTTTTAAAGTTAACAACTTACAGTAGCAACTAAAAACATGAGCAGGCATTTCATGGTCAAGATGTTTTGTGGTTCTGCATTGAATATCGCTATCAAATTGTTCCTTAAGTTAGGGCGGAAAATGAAGATTGGAAACAATAGATTAAATAAAATGTTGCATATTAAAGTTGTGAAGCTGTCGTAAAGGTAGCCACTATAGTTGAGATACAATCTCTAATACATGGTTGAACTTATGTACACCGTGAATAAAATGAATGCCAACGTATTTGTAAAGTTCTTCAATCTTAATTTATATTAATGCCAAAGAATGGAAGTAAAAAGCACTGCGACCGTCCCCTAGGTCAAACTTAATACGCAGGTTTATATTGTTTATATTGTTTGATACGTAATTTGGTTTTCTTTAAATGAAGATGTAGATGGAATAAGTATATTTATATGGTAGTGGGAGTTAGCCGAACAAAATTAAAAGCAGGTTATTGTCTTAGTACATACTAAATCCAATACGTACCGAACAATGAAGTGCAATCTAATTCCTTAGTAGGTTTTACGACGTATATACATCCATGTGAAAAAATATACATGGAATAATAAAATTTTCAAACAAGGGTTACCTACATTTATTATCACATGAGACGTAAAACATTTACTGCTAAAGACATGCATACGGAAAGACCATTTGGAAGCTGCATGCATCCAAGATAGTCCTGCGACCTTATTTAGTACGTCTTCCACAATGGCGTTGGACGATCTACCTGCTCTACCAGACTCTCAGTCAGACGGACAGATAGCAAACGGATAAACAGCTTCAACCTACGGTTGGATATAGATAGGGATATAATGATATACTACCACACTATTGCCTACCACATTTAGTTCAAAGAACTTTACCCTAAGACTCAACTGAAACCACACATTGAGCGTTATGTTTTAGTATTTATACCTTAGTTTTATTATAATATTATGATTTTAAGTGCTAATGCTTGCTTAGATATACCAAATGTTGCAATACATCCCCATACACCGGTTAAAATCAACTAAGAGAAAAAAAATTAGGTTGGATGGGTGCCTATAGAAAGTGTTTACGAGATTCAAAGCCACACAAATGAATTGAATAAATATGAGCAATGATGAGAAATATTGTTTTAAGATTTATCGTTGGTGTAGTGGTGGCTTTGGAATGTTTGTAGGTTTGGATTCCCGGTTAGGACAGTTGTTGGAATTTTCCGACAGAGAAATTCACACTGTCTGGAACACTGTCCTGTAGGTGACAAAAGGCCTTATACGAGTATGGGACCAATACGTACCTGGTATGGGTGTTTGATAAATACATGTACCTGTACCTGTCTAAGATATGTAAGCATGAACATGATGGTATGTTTTGTTTAAAATATGTATATCATTATTTACGTTACATATAAATTACTTTTACTAAAGTTAAACTCCAGTGATCCTTTGAAAACAAACTTATACTACATGTTTAAATATTTATTTTAAAGTTTACTTGTAATGAGTTACGTGTGAATCAAAACAAGAAATACAAAAAATGATATATAATGTTTACACAGACCGTATTAACAAAATGGATGCCCAAGTCTTAAAAGGCGTTACGATTTGTAAAAAGCTTAAGAGATCTTTATGGTAGAGACGCTGTTTGTACATACAATTGAATTGTAAAATATTCTCCATGTAATGAGAATGTACTTACTATATTTCGTCTAGCTCCATATATATACTTATACCTTTTAGTATTATACAATGACATACATAGATATAAAAATACCATACTTATAGAATAAGAACTTAGCTTATTGAAATAGGGCGAGCATTTCTTTATTTTTCCTTATAAATATCAAGAGAAGGACTTGACTTAAAAAAAACGTTAAATTGACTACTTTTACAGTAAACAACTTTGAGAAAGTTCGATGGATTATTAATTATGTAGGTAGAGGTACGAACTGACCATTTCTTATTTTTGATATATATACTGACCAATATAAACGTATTATTTGTGGCTCCGCAACACAGCTGATGATTGAACTATTTGCAACCAGTCCACAATATACACAGGCTTCGACGGGGTCAAGAGACGCGTACAAACATACACATGAGAGCTAATGCAATCTAATTCCTTAATCGATGTTACAACATCCAAGTATTTACGGATAAGGTTTAAATATTATAAACTACCTTTCACCCGCTGACCTTCTTGCGTTTATAGTGACTTCCCGTTACAGGATACCTATGTGGCAAGATTCGTGAACATCGGCTCACTATTTTAAGCGTAGAGCAGAACAAACAAACTAATTAATTACGAACCGACAAATATTTTCGCATTTAAAATTATTATATATTGATGTAATAGCTGAAAATAATATCTAAAACATTCAGTTTTCAGGAGGTAAAAGGTCAGGTAGGTAAAAGTAGTTTCAGTGTTAATTCTGATCATCAGTATTCATGATTTGACGCAGCTTTTTCTTGTAAGAGTTATCTATTCTAATAGAGAGTCTATTCCATATGCTTAGGTACTGTCACTTTTTTGTGTTACACGATGATATTTTAAATGTACCGATTATTATGTATTAGTGTAATGCTATAGGCTATAGGATATAAGGAGTGTACTTACAACATAGTTCAAAGTTTTTTTCCTCTATGTTAGTGTATGGATAGTTTTTTATTTCACACATTATCAATAATTCAATACATGTAGGGAACAAAATATTGAATGGAATAGAATATATAATAGGTAGTAATAATGATTAGGTGGCGATCTCCATCCATCTTCTATACATTGGAGTCAGTACAAGTCTATCCGCTAGACTTCTGATGCCAGTGTTGTTGCTTCTATCTACTCTGGACATGAAGGATGCTATGCGTTTCCTCTGGATGGAATGAAATGAGCCGACTCGGGGCTGTGAACATTTCAGAAGCGCTACAATGCAATAATATATTGTTATAGGCGCCTCGGGTTCTATATTGGCGTCATCCTTCAGACTGGAAATTACAATATGACTAAGGTACTGTAAATTATCTACAATTTTAATAAGTTGTCTTACATAATATGTATTAACGAAACAACTTTATTCAGACATATATTTAAGGTAGAGATGCTGTCTGTATATTCTATATACTATATACTTCTTTGTTTAGACTGGTACGATTAGGGTAGTAAAAAAATAATTATGTCTAATGCCCATGTTGTACCTACCCCAATATCAGTTGGGAAGTTGTTGACGAGTACATCTACCTGGGACAGACAGTCAAACTAGGCAGGTCCAACTTCGAGAAAGAGGTCAATCGTCGAATCCAAGTCGGCTGGGCAGCGTTCCGGAAACTTCGCGAAGTCTTCTCGTCAAAAATACCTCAGTGCCTCAAGACAAGAGTCTTCGACCAATGTGTGTTACCAGTGATGACTTATGGCACTGAAACGTGGTCTCTTACTATGGGCCTCATAGACAAGCTCAAAGTCGCACAACGAGCTATGGAGAGGGCTATGCTCGGGATTTCTCTACGTGATCGAATCAGAAATGAGGAGATCCGTAGAAGAACGAAAGTCACCGACATAGCCCAGAAGATTAGCCAGTTGAAGTGGCAGTGGGCAGGGCACATAGCACGCAGAACAGATGGCCGATGGGGCCGAAAGGTTCTGGAGTGGTGACCACGGACCGGCAAGCGCAGCGTAGGTCGTCCACACGTCGACACGGTGGACAGACGACCTGATGAAGGTCGCAGGACGACGTTGGATGCAGGCCGCTTCCAAACGGTCCTTTTGGAAAATCAGGAGGCCTATGTTCAGCAGTGGACGTCCTACTGAGGACGGCTGAGATGATGATGATGATGATGATTAGGGTAGAAAGAATTGGAATGCTAAAAGCTATGGAAAAGGAATCTTTGAATAAAAGAGTTGTACCTACTTATTCGTACCTAATTATATAAGGAACGCCCCATGTAACCTGAGTTAATTTTGTTGTAAAGATTTCATACTCATGGATGTATCAGCTTCTTCATCAAGTTACTATCGATACCACCTCCATGTAATAGTGAAAACTTAATTACATGTAAAGTTGTTTCACAACAAACAAATTAACTAACGATGACTCGACAAACACGTATATTTTTCAATCTTTAACGGCTGCATAGCGAAATGATATTTTGTAATCTGCCCCCAAAAAAACATGATGGTTAAAATTAATTACAGAGATAAATGCTCGGATCAGTCATGGAGTTGTACCGAGCTCAGAAGACGCGTGTTCGAATCTCATCCTAGAATTTGTAATTTTCTCTCTTTTATTGCAATACATACAGGTCTATCTCTGTGCTAAGGACATATTAAGAAACAAAAATGAATCCCTTGGACAGCGTTTCGGACTAATGTCTCTATCATAAAAGCTGCAACAGAAACTTCCATAGTCCAAAGCACTCGAAACGCAGAAGTCCGCAATGGATAGAGCTGAAATATTTAAAGAAAATCATCGTCTTCAACCACGACTCCGATGTCAAGAGTGAACGACGAAAAAGGGGGAATTATAATAAGAAAGCTGTGCGCTCCATCCCGCAACGGCCTGAAAATGTATTATCCTACATAATCAGTTTTAGTTTGAAAATTTATGTAAAGATCATTGATGCTATCACTTTTTGCGTTTGAAGTTTAAATTAAATCGCTTCAGTTGTAGAATTAATCACTTAAAATGTTATTCAAAAGTTTTATAAAATATTTTCTACCCAGCTAACCAATCAAATTACTTTAAATTTGGCTGTACCAGGTATATGTATAGTGACTACATACGATATACAGGCTACCTTTGTGCCAAAGTCCATCAATATTGTTTCAGTAGTTTGAATGTAAAAGCAGGCCAAACAAACAAGCAACGAACCGACAAACACTTTCGCATATGAAATATCGCTACTGATTTCTAAAGGTATTTTCGCATATGGCCAGTTTTGCGGAATAAATGTAGTTTCAGTGTTATATATTTCGTTATATCACGTTGTAAGTATATGTGTCTGAATTTCCCAAGATTTTATTATATGACTTTTGAAGCACTAACGCTTGGTTAAAGAAACCAAATTTTGCAATTTATCCCCTAATACGAAGATTAAAATCCATTAGGAAGATATATTCCAAACTTGCCATGTAGCGCGTCTTAAAGACCAATGATGGACCAATACCGTTACCACATGGAAAGGCGACCATTTAAAGGCTAACTCTAAAGAGATATATATTTATAGCAATGTTATTGTAATTGTAAGTTGGAAATAAAAAAATGATTATTTTTATTTTTATTTATTATTCCAAGCTAGAAGGTGTGCTTCGCTAACCTAGCGGTTAGGGCGGATAACATTAACACAGATTGTAAGATGACGATGGTTCAGTACCCGTCCATGTATTGTATTTTTATATTCCCTCGAGATACATTGAAAATGATTTTAACTGCCATGGTCTGGTCTTTATAGTTTATAGCGAAAAAAAATCACGGCTGCAGAGAGGCGTATATAATATGGCATGAATAGTGGTAAATTAATAGAAAACTTAGTAAATAATTTTGCTTTTGGATTTAAAACCGCAGTAAGTTTATCGTTTTTTAAATGTTTACTGCAAGCTGACTTTTTGATGCTAACTTGATTGATTGACACGGAATTGTTACATGTAAGTAATGTTACATTAAATACGATAGATTTGGTATCGTATTGGTGGCCTAGGATACGGTTTGTCAGAAGACGCGGGTTCAAAACCCATTCCAGGATGGGTTGTTTTTGTGATTAAATGGTAAATCGGACAACACTGAAGTCTATTATGAGGTCGTTACTACTCCGACGGGTGTGCGGGCAGTACTGATACCCATCCTCAAAGCTCATTTATTTTTGTCCTATAATTTGACAGTTTGATCTCGCTAGGCAGGCGTTACGGCCTGAACAATAAGATAATACGGTTTAATAACTTACTGAATCATTTTTAGTTCAGTAAGTTATCAAACCGGCCTGAACCTGGAGGTTGGCCGAACCTTACAGCGATAATTTTTCTAATAAACTGAATGAAAAACCTTAAAAAAAGCCCACCCTAAAATGCTTTATAATAAATAATATTATCCCAAATCATTAAAATAAAAACACGCATCTGTCCATTCAAACAGTCATTGGTATACATTTTTATTGTTTAGGGGTAGTATTCAAGAGCAATATAAAATACCTGAATACCGCTGGTATTCAATTCAGTAGCCTGCTACTTACACAATAATACATATTTTTGAGGTCTAATACTCGTTATAAAAAAATTGCTATCTATCTAATTAAAAAAAACCAAAATTTTTCCTTTTGCATTTTGCCTTGCCTCTTATAAATTCATGGGATCCCCAGAAAGTTTTGAGAAACTGCAACAATAACTAAAATGGATACAATATATTCAATAAATCTTTTCCGACGAGCACTTTAAATTCGAATAACTGAAGAGTGGTAGTTCTTGGTAATATCATCATTGGCGGTTAATGACAATCGATCAGTAAGTTGCAAGGGTCACTAAAATGGTAAAAAAATATTTACCCCAAAATGGAACCGATTTCAGCACTGAAAAGTGTAAAAGAACTTGTGGAAATTGGTACATTTGTACTTTCATGGTACCGACTACCATTCTTTGTAACGGCAATGACCCGTTGACTTTGATATTGTTGCCAAACCGCTGCGTCCGATTCTACTAACCAAATGTTGCTCCAACTTTAACTGAACTGTAGCTGAACGATGACATTTATACGTTTTTTATTGTGCTATTTAAGTTAGGTTTCTATTGTTACAATAAACTTTAAATTAAAACCTAATATGCTGTTTACTATAGATAAATATAGATTATGACCGACGTTAACGCATATCCGTATATTACCTATATTTTTATATAGGTAGTAGCGTTTAAGATGACGTTACGTTTCAAGTTGTCATCATAGAAATAAAAGAACAGCTTTTTGGGTTAGTATCCACCGGAGTCGAACTGATGTTGCAACTGAATAGATAGTTGAACGTTGTGAAAAATAGAATTGGTTTGCAGATGTCAAGCTTTCTGAATAAATTACTTAGAAAGTAACGTTAAAGGATTAACCTTTTGCGTCCCAGAGACATAAATATACGTCAGTTTCATTTATAAATCTTTTGAGTTTATAATCACGGTATAAGTAGTATTAATACATAACTAAGTTGATTTAGGAAGTTATCGATTTGTCCTGAATAGGGAAGCTAATCCAATCTTAGATGTGACCACCATTTTATTATCTTGGCATACATTTTTATATCTTGGCCAACCCTAAAGCAAGTGTTGGTTTATTTGACACAACAGAAGGAAGAGTGTTCCACATGTTACAAGTCTCCACGAGTCCTACCTACTCTACCTACAACTACATGTCAAACTAAGAGCTATTTTAGACACACAGTCAGACGGACAGATGGAAAAACGGACAAATAGCATCAACGGACGGTTGGATATGGATACGGACATAATATGATGATATACAACCACAATACTGCCTACATTTATTTTAAAGATATTTACCCTTAGACTTAACTGAAACTCACATTGAGCGTTATGTTTTAGTATTAATACCTAAGTTTTATTATAGTATGATTTTTAGGTGCTAATGCTTGCTTAGATAAACCAAATCTTTTGACTCATCCCCATTCACCGGTTAAAATCAACTAAGAGAAATAAATTTGATGCTTGGATGGGTTCCTATAGATGGCCTACCATGGCGTCATGGCGATTAGCACGGATTGTTAGAAGATGCGGGTTCAAATTCAAAACTCGTCGAAAGATAGGTAGGTATTTTTCCACTATAAAGTAGCAATACTTAAGTTCGTACAGTACAAAAATCTTGAGAGATATGTATAAATCGACGTATTATTGGAATCGTAAAGTTTTTATAAACACATTAACACACATGTTAACAACCAGTCTGCAAAGAGATTATAAATATCACACTTATGTCATAAACGTGAATAAGAACATGTGAATATTTTCATTGTTTTAAACTAAATATAGATATAAATATATATTCAATATCGAATAAGAACTAAGCTTATTAAGAAAGGTAGAGCTTATTTAATGTTTCGTTGAATATTTCAAGCGAGCGACTTAACTTTACTTGACAAAATCCCTAATTTGACTGTATATACAAAGGGTAAAACTATTATAACTTTGTTTAGAAATTTACGAGACTGATCCTAAAACTCTGTGTGACGCCGAACTACAAGCCTGCGCTGATAGCAGGGCAAGAGCACACTCCGAGAATGGAAAATTTTTAGGATACTTTTGTTTTGGTGCATCAATTGATAAATAATAATATGTTTGGAGTGTAAGACACACCTAACAATATCGTTGTTTATAAAAATCTATTATTCCGTTTTAGCTGCAGAATGATCGTAATTATAGTTCATACGCGTACACACATCTTAAAATATTATAACCGTCTTTCATGCCGTCGGATACTAAGTACCTAATGAACGTACACCGCCTAAAAGTACATACACACCCTTAAAACATAGGTAACCCTCCTTCAGGAAGTAAGTTTTAAAAGGCAAAGTAGGAAAGTTAATTACTACTTACTCAATGAAAGGACAGCATTCAAAAATTAAATCCTCGCGGTCGTGTTTGATAACACTTCTGCCTAACCCTACGCGGATATGTAAGCGTGAAGATAACGTAGGTAACATACGTTATCTTTTAAATTTACTTTTAATTTATTTTTACTTAATTTTGAGTAAACCGGATTCATTTTATCCATAGATACATTTCAGAAATATGTTGCACTCCGTCAAGGGTTGCTAATGAAACGGCTCACTGCCCGCGACCTTCGCCCTCGCCATAACATCCCAGAGTTTCATTTATAAGAATCTTCTCCTGACAATAATTAACACAACAAAAAAAGAATTTTAAAGCGAGATTGTTCTATCCGTTCTCAAGTTATAGCGTTACCAGGAGAAATAGGGATTCATTTATATATACATAGAAGATATATAGGTAGATTTCAAAGTTTAGTTGTACAGAGTTTTCAGTAAATCAAAACCAAAGAATAAAATAAATACATGTTTTATTATTGATGTCCATGTTTATCTTCACGAGTTTTGAGTCAAAAGAATAACATTTTCCATATAAACATTAGTCATAGTCATAGTAGTTTCATGGCACCCTGTTTAAACATCTCAGGCTTTGATTTTTAATACTTAAGCGTTTATGTGATTTCACAAACTAAACTATCTTTATTCTAAAGTTCATTTAAACTTTTTTAGTAGTTACCTACGGAGATACTTGGTGAAAAACATTCACGGACACAAACTTTCACATATTTAATTTTATTCACTGACCCTCTCGCGGTTTCGCTTGCCGTAGCGTGCGGGTTACAAAGCCACAGCATTCATTTGATAAATAATTATGGCATTTCTTAAGGTTCCCTACCTTAAAAAATGAAATGGTAAACGCAAGTTGGAAAAAGTAGATTAAATAAAATAACAAGTCCAATATAAAAAATTAATATCGACTTCCATTCTATTCAGTTATTGGAGTGTATCTCAAAATATACTTAACCAAATTTGATGAAATTTAAATGGGACCACACGGGAAGCACCAGCTTTCAAACAAAAAAGAATTTTGAGAATCGGTGCATCCTATAGAAAACTATGAGGTATCAAACATTAAAAAAAACATACAGTCGAATTGAGTAGCTCCTCCTTTTTTTGGAAGTCGGTAGAAAACACAAAATACGATAGTCGAGACGCTTTTGGATATAAAGTGACTATAGCTGAAATACGAACTGGTACACGGTCGAGCTTACGCAGACTGTAATTAAGATTGATGCAAAAGTTTTAGAGGCGAACGTGTTATTTAATAGTTTTGACGACAAGGAAGCAAACATGACACAAGCACTGCGTCCTTCACCTAAAATACCGTAGATAAGTAATGTAGTCTGGTTTATGGTTAAATAAGAGATCCATAAAATATATTAAAATAAGAAAACGGAATATTTTAGTATGTGGTGACTGATATATACAACAACACACACTACAATTCCTGAAATCGTAGTATGTATTCTTAAAAACTATTACATTGTACTTATTATTTGCCAAATTATGGTCACTGGCGAGTCTACGGGTACGCTTCGTAAATTATGTTTTTAGCCTTTTAACGTACTGACGGCCAGATAGAGAGACAAACCGACATACGCACAGATAGAAAAAGTACACATTACATAGATAGACATACCTACAACGAAAATGTTCTATAACATATGATACATTTTTCGGAATGTACGTAGTAAGTCTCATTTCAGATCATCACTATTTAGGTTGTTAAAAATTCCACACAAACACAAATGGGATAATTAGTATCAAGTAGTAGGTATATAGCTATGAAGTGTCCAAGTTAGAAACATATGTCTATCTACGTCAACATAGTTACTTTCACATATTTATCGTTAACGTAATGTAATGATTAATTTAATTTTTTTATGTATTAATTTTATGATGTAAATGTTTTATTAAATACGTATTAGAATCCTACCTTCCACATATTTCAAAAATGTTTGCCTGTACGTTTTATTCTAATGTTTTGAGATTGAAGGTTATGTATATGTATATGGGTTATGCTTTGAGAGTACCTATATATATATACATACATTTATTTTTAATGTTTGATTTTTTATGCTCTAACGGCTGCTTAGCGAAACGAAACTTTGCAATCTGTCCCCTTATATTATTCCCGTTATAATAAATTACTGTAAGACGTTCACTGCTGAACATATGCTATATATTATGTAGATTCCCAAAAGGACAAATTGGAAGCTATTAGCATAACAGGGTCAGTCTGTGGTTACCAGCCCCATCGGCCGTCAATTTAAGGTATTATGTGTGATGCCCACTGCCACTTCAACTGGCTTATTCTCTGAGCTATGGCATCAATAGTTTGTTAAAAATACCAACCAGATTCAATATAAATTACTACCAATATCAACATTTAAAATGCGCAGCTCATGGGCAAATGTTATGTCAATAAATACTTAATCGAATACCTAATTACTTATGCTGAACTTTTAGCTAAAGAAAGGCATTATATTTTTACAAAGTGATTAAGTTACTTACTCCTAAAAAAATGCTACCGTAACTTGGAAGAACTCATGAACGATTCATGCATTTATTTTAAATGTTGATAAATAATTATTTTAATAAATGTTAATTAATTTAGAGTAACATGAATGAGTCGGCCCGTTCTTAGTATTGTACCTCTAATGTTGCAACACACGAATAGGGCCATTTATTACTACCATAACCTTAAGATCTCTACAAATATACATACGATTGCAATAAATAATAAGTATGAGTCTGAAAAGAGAGCCACAGTGTTACCTTAGTTTGAAGAGGTAAAAACATTCGGCGATGTTGAAAAATTAACTGAAATAATTCATTATTTTGCATCGGTGTTTGTATGAGTACCTGCGCTATAACAGATGGTTTTCTAACATGACTCATAAGTTCTTAGAATATGGCATCCGACACTTAATTTATCATAGGTAAGGTTAGGTTTGAACTGCGACAAAACTACGCGCAAGCCGAGCGAGCAAAGCGAGCGTGCCGCGGCAGCGGCCGGCGAAGCGCTTGAAACTAAGTAATGAATGATTGTGGGTTGTGGTTTATGACTGAGGATAGAGTGGTGCACAACAAATATTACCTTCCCACGCACTACTTGACGTACTCTATCGTTATAAGGTGATTAATTGTTGTGATAGTGACATATTACAAATAGGAATATGTAAAAGAAACCAAAGTATGAAATAAAAAATGAACAAAAACAAAATTCATAAAAGATTCATATTTCATACCAGGACCTAACATCATCACTTCTGCTGCAAGATGATAACGAAAGATAAATAGGCTCGCACCATATTACAAAAAAATATCCGGAGAAACGCAGGCGTTCAAAATACTGCTGCGTACCCCTTCGTGGATATGTAGGTGTGACGATTTGTTATATTTTGTTTAAAAATAACGTATATTATGTATTTAGTGGTAGGACTTTTCCAGAGTCAGCATGGTCCTTTAGTAGTTATTCAACCGTGAAACAGTAGTGTGCAAATATTACTGATTTTTGGTGAATGTTTCCAGCGAAATTACAGGGCAAGAGAGTTGACATTTGCATAACTCAGGGTCCCGTCATACACTATCAAATCTTTCCTTTTTATTATAAGAGTAGATAAAGATTAACACCAAGTACACATTAATATTGCATGTTTTATAAACACGGAAAAGTAGTTATTGTTGTCATAACTGTAATAGTTAGACATATCGTACTATTGCATTGTTTTGTAGACATTGATGTCTTCAATAATTATACTGCAGTACATCACTCTGCTGCATTGTCAATAATTCCGATTTTTGAATATATTGTGTGTTACTCAGTGATAATGTGACGTTCTAACGGCAAAACAATGTTTTAATCGATCCAAAAATTTTATATACGAACTGTAAGGGAAATGTCTGATACCCCTAAGAGTGTGATTGTGGTGGGAACTGTGGTGTGAGACGCTGCATGTCTGTACTTACTTAATTACTGTTAATGAAGTTGTCTCATATTCTCTATGGTTCAATATTCCTTGGCCAGTGGCCGAAGAAATAATATTGTGGTAAACCATTACGTTAAAAACGTCACTATTGTAAAGTGTGTGTTTATACATCTCTCTCGCCTTCATCAAATGCCTTTACCTGCGTATGGAAGAGAGGATCTGTAAACTCGCACCGCGCCCGATTGATTGTAAAATTAATTTGTGAAACTTGGCATACCAACATAAGTGAGCAGGTTATTTCCTACTACATACTTATGTAATGAAAGGCCAAAATTAAACAGTTTTCCCTTCGCCGTTGGAATGCGATTGAAATGCGAAACGTAAGAAGCAAGGGACTCTACTTACTGTGTCACTGTGTGTGCCGTGAATCATTAGTGCGCAAGCGTTAGGTACTGTAAGGGTACCATGTGAAATCATTATTATTTCTGTTACAAATATGACACAAAAGTTTGAGTAAGTTTGTCGTGCAGGAGTTCATCTTCTTATTAACAAAGTTGAAATCAAAAAAGTTGTGATTGCATGATATTTTATATGTTTATTCATTTCATGATAAAAGAAGTTTATAAAATACGCAATTATCAGCTTACCTGTTACTTCAGTTTACAAATTGTTCGTGTACATCTTATACGAGTAGATGCCAAAGTGCCTACAGTATAAATATCTTAATAAATATTCTGTTTAAATTAAGGATCATTTAGATATCATTGAATAACAAAGTTACTCGTATTATAAAATATAATGTTCACACACTCGTACCCAGTACCGTAGAGGTACCAAGTAGTTTAAGTTTTTTTTTTTAAAGCCGGTACAAGCACGAGGTCTACCAGGTGTTAGGTGCTAACCTCTGCCTTTATCAGACGTATGTCCTCACAACTGCATTGCGCACGTAAACATGAGACATTGTTAAGTCTCAATGTGCCTGTCTTTTACCTGCACCCATACCACCCATACTTGATGACCTCATTCAAGAAGAGTCCTACTGCTACTATGTAGGTAGGTAAATAGATAGATAAACCCTTTATTGCAACACCACATTATATAATATAACTAACAAATACGAGTAAATAGGATAATATAATTGAAAACTATTACTCAACAATAAAAATTTTAAATTAAGTGTAACAATTGGCGATCTTATCGGTCAAGCGATATCTTCAAAACAACCATGTTATTGAAAAGGAAGCTTGAATAAAAAAGGTCTCGAAGGAAGTTTCCTTGGATACCTGTGGATTTAGAAGTAGAGCCCCTATACAAAAACTGAAAAGAATTCTGGTATGTACCTACAATCTAACGACTACCACACTTTTTTGTCTTTTTAACTCCAGCTGACCGCTCTATCCTTGAGCCTAAATTGCACTAAGAGAAATGCTGGCTTTGCAACTTGTATTGGAGTTATGATTTTTTATGCAACTGAATGCAGATCATTTTTTGACTTCTCAAGCTGGCCTCCAAGACTACTGCTCACGTTATCAACTGCACTAAGGGGTTGGATCCCTTAACAAACATACACAAGGACTCTTTGTCCCTACTTAAACTGTAATTAAAGGCAAAATTTCTGCAATTGAACTCGTATGAACATTTTGACTTTTCTGTTCAAATGGTTAAAGTTTAGCAACAAAAACTAATGCACAAGGACAAACGCGGGCCACTCGTGGCCCGCGCACCGCCCAAAAAGCTAGTTATACTATATAAAGCTCGATTACCATTCATGTACTGACTGACTCACTGATTGATCCCTTTGTTCTCCTAGAAGGAGCAATGGGGGGTATAGAAGATGTAGGGGTAAAGTGTAGGGGGGCTCAATTCGAGTGGGGGAAAAATCCGAAAAGTGCTGATTGTTGAAGTGTGATGGAACAGGTCAACGGCTCTCGGAAACTATAAAAGATGGGGGGTAGGTGTCAAAACTAAAAATGAATAAAAACCTGGGCAACTGCCAAAAATTAAAAAAAAAACATACCTCCCAAACAAAAGACGATCGCTCCCATACAAAATGTAAATGCTTATAATTCCTAAACCGTTTGAGATAGGTATAAAGAGTTTGACCAAATGTCATAGGGAATCGGAAGGGTAATTTGGTAAAAGTGTCAAAAATCCAAGATGGCGGATTCAAAATGGCGGCCGAATTGAAAGTTGGTCCGATCCGGCTCAAAATTGGTATCGGGGGGTTTTTGGGGTCCCACATTCGAAATATGAAAACCATTTTTTGATGACGTCATTTTTCAATATGGCCGCCATACAAATGTTTTTTTGGTATTTCAATGGGTCATTTCTCCCAATGGGCGTGATGGGGATTTAGGTTTTGTAGGGTTATATGTGAGGTTAGAGTAGGTGACTTTAGAAGAAACTGAATTGAGCTGAACGTGGAATACCAGGTAGAACAGGTCAACGGCTCTCGGAAACTAAAAGAGATAGGGGGTAAGTGCCAAAACTAATGTTGACAAGCACCCTGGGCATTTTCTAAAAATTAAAAAAAAATACACCTCCCAAACAAAAGACGATCGCGCCCATACAAAATGTAAATGCTTATAACGCCGAAACCGTTAAAGATAGATACAGGGTGTTTGAACTAATGTTTAAGGGGACCGAAAATGCAATGTGGCGGAAATGTCAAATATCCAAGATGGCGGATTAAAGATGGCGGCTACCTTAAATATTAGTCCGATCCGACTGAAAATCGATATCTAAGGGTTTTTAGAGTCTCCAATTCTAAATATGAAATCCATTTTTTGATGACGTCATTTTTCAACATGGCCGCCATACAACTTTTTTCTCTGGAAATTTTATCGTAGTTTTTCGACATGTTGGCATGATGGAACGCTGAGGCTTTGTAAGTAAAAAGTATAGGCAGTGGTCTTACGTCCTTAAGTGACACCTGAAATAAGCTGAATGTGTACCTTCTGATGGAACAGCTTGACGGGTCTCGGATACTAAAAGAGATAGGTAGTTAGTGCCAAAACTAATATTGACAAGCACCTTGGGCTTTTCCTAAAAATTAAAAAAAAAACACACCTCCCGAACAAAAGACGATCACGCCCATACAAAATGTAAAGGCTTATAACGCCGAAACCGTTAAAGATATGTACGGGGGGTTTGAACTTATGTTTTAGGGGACAAGAAGTACGGTTTGGCGGATATGTCAAAAATCCAAGATGGCGGATTCAAGATGGCGGCTCCTGGAATAATGGTCCGATCCGACTGAAAATCGATATCTAAGGGTTTTTAGAGTCCCCAATTAGAAATATGCAACCCATTTTTTGATGACGGCATTGGTCAAAATGGCGAGGCCGCAGGCCGAGCTATATTGACGAGGCCGAAGGCCGAGTGTGCTTCTAAGTGAAGCGAGGCCAAAGGCCGAGCGTCTTTCTAAGCAAAGCGAGGCCGAAGGCCGAGCGTACTTCTAAGCGAAGCGAAGCCGAAGGCAGAGCAAGCTTCTATCCAAAGCGAGGCCGGAGACCGAGCGTGCTTCTAAGCGAAACGAGGCTGAACGCCGAGTGTGCTCCTAAGTGAAGTGAGGCCGAAGGCCGAGCGTCCTTCTAAGCAAAGCGAGGCCGAAGGCCGAGCTTCCTTCTAAGTGAAGCGAAGCCGAAGGCCGAGCATGTTTCTAAGCAAAGCGAGGCCGAAGGCCGAGTGTGCTTCTAAGCGAAACGAGGCCGAAGGCCGAGTGTGCTCCTAAGTGAAATGAAGCCGAAGGCCGAGCGTCCTTCTAAGCAAAGCGAGGCTGAAGCCGAGCGTACTTCTAAGCGAAGCGAAGCTGAAGGCCGAGCATGCTTCTAAGCAAAGCGAGGCCGAAGGCCGAGCGTGCTTCTAAGCGAAGCGCGGTCGAGTTTTGAGCCCACGAGGAAACAGAAGCCTTTCATGGCGAGTTCGAAGGCCAAGCTTTCGCCAACTTTATTTAAAAATGTCAATGATCTTCAATGCCCATGTTAACATAGGTAATTTTAATAACCATGAACACAACTATTAGTACGAGTACTACTGATATGACATGCTACAAATAAACGTTTGATTTCCTTCGACGACGTCGGTTTGTTATTATGAACTTGTCCAACAACACGCAGTGACATAAAAAGGCAGCGTCTTCCAAGAAGCTAAACCAAATCTTGCAACACACCATACACCAATTAAAATCAACATTTGATGCTTGGATGGGTGACCTAGCAGTCATGGAGTTTGACAGGGATTATCAGAACATGCGGTTTCAAAACCCGTAGAGAGATAGGTAGTTTCCATTATCAAATAGAAATACATAAGTTCGTTCGTATAATAATCTTGATAGATATATATTAATCGAGGTATTGTTGCAAATGTAAAGTATTTATAAAAAACGTTAATACACTATCTGCAGAGTTTATGAAGGACACACTTATGTTAAAAACGTGAATAAGAATGTGAATTGATGTGGACATTTGTTAATTCCTTACGTTTTAACGTTTCAACGGATCTAGATGAAATTCGGAATAACGTTTATAACGTTTACACACACATACCCCCGTACTAAGATCCCCGGGTCGCGGGGACATGGACAAACAGATTAATACATAACAAAAACCATGGCCCGAGCATAAACAATCCTGCTCATCCCACATACTCCTACCTTCAAATCCAAAGTATATCAATTAATCATTACCTTTACATGCAAGATAATACACTTTATTGAGCTATTTTAAGGTTTAAATATATGTATGCTATTTATATGTGTGTATATATGTATATGTAGGTAAAGTTATGGTATATTATTTATTAATATTTTACCTTACACATCTGTTCTATAGAAACTCTCAAGTTTTAAATAAAGCACTACCAAACACACTTATACACATATAACACAAAGGTTAGCTGGAAGAAAATGCCAATTCGCATTAGCTCGCCTATGTACTTTTAGTTTTGTGCAATAAAGAATTTTCTAATTATCTATTTATCTATTGTTATAGACTGTTGGATATAGATACGGATAATACTACTAAAAAACTACTGTCTACCACATTTAGTTCAAAGAATATTAATGCCCAAATAAATAGTCATTACTGTACTCTAGCTAAGCCAAAGTCTTACTTTTGAACCGTACTTAGCATCACTTTTGGATAAATAGACAGTACTTTCAACGACAATATTATTTTATTAATATTTGATTCTACAACTCTGTGTGGCGTCAAGCTTAACAGTAGCAATTAACAGGGCGAGATTGAAGTCGGATCTTGGAGATCTTTTATTTGTTGCACCATTCGATAGTATTTAGTTATTATTTGTTTTGCATTATGTAAATATAATATAGCAAAATTACCTATTTTATTTATTGAGATATTGTAAATGTTATGGAACTTGCTTGTCTAAGGCGAATCTAATAATATGTAATTTTATATAATCCATCAAGCTGTTTAAGCGGCAGGTTTATTTTAAATAAATCGTTCTTACGAGCACATACACCTTAAAAAAATTGTAGGTAAAAAAGAATTATTTATCAAATCTGTTTAAGATTGTAAATAATAATAATCATACTTGTACAAAAGTACTGGGACACACAAAAAAATACGACCAATCTGAGAATACCTATGCTTGCAAAACGAGTATATTTATAAATTTGATAGACGCAGGCCCTGGGTACATCGTGCGCGAGTTTGGCCGGTTTATAAGATTTAGGTACCTTTATATTAATACTAGACTAGATGCGTCCCGCGGTTACAATCGCATGGTGATGGATAATCATGAAAAGTATCCTATGTGTTAATCCAGCGCCACATCTACCTCATACCAAATTTCATACTGAGCTAACTACGCCCGCGGTTACACCCGCGTGGTGATGAATGATGATGATGATGAAACGTATCCTATGTGTTAATCCAGCGCCACATCTACCTCCATACCAAATTTCATACTGAGCGAGCTGCGCCCGCGGTTACACCCGCGTGGTAATGGATGATGATGATGATGAAAAGTATCCTATGTGTTAATCCAGCGCCACATCTACCTCCATACCAAATTTCATCAAAATTGGCATCGCCTTTATGAGTGTAAAAGAATAAGAAACCGTCCATACATTCATACTCACAAAATTTCGCGTTTATATTACTAGGACTAGAACCCATATATCCTCAAAATTTCATCAAGATAGGTTTAGTAATTACAGAGACGTGGAAACAAACATTCATTCATGGTAAATAGTAGCCTATGTGATATTCCAACACTTCATCATATACTACATAACCATTATCATCCAAATCTGTTGAGCTGTTTACCCATGATTGAGTAATAAACCTCCCTATCAGAAAACCCGGATTTCTAATATTATATCAAGTTTATGCTAAGGCTGGCCTATTAAAAATGGCCATTTCAATCATTTATGTATCCATGGTTTGTGTTATTGAAAATAAAAATTATATCTTTTGATATAGTCTACTGCGTTTCTAAAACATATCAAAGGATAGCTGAACCTATTTCTTGGTATTAATCTATCGGCAGTAAGGACTATCGGTTAGGAATGGTAAGCCTCTATGAAAATAGCAAAAATGCATTTCAATATTGGTTGAATCAATAGGCGATATATTAGGTACGGTGACATTTTATGTAAATCATAATTGGCGAAATTCAATGAGTTGTGCCAAAATCATGCTATCTTATCTATTCACTGTAGTTGTATTTACATTTTGTGGTTCCATCCTCAGTGAAGAAGAAAATTTGCAGTTGAGGCGTTGAATATATATATACATATATTATTAATTATTTTTAATCTTTATGAAGATAATTTAATTGTTATGCACTTATATTATTAAAATGAACTTGAATAAACATATAAACTAAACATTTTGTCTTTATTTAATACAACTAATGTAGTACCTACATAAAAATACAAAAGTAAAATGAATTAAATATCTGACTAGATTATTTTATATTGCAATTAATTTACATTGGTATGTTTCTATAACTTTTCTATTTCTAATTTCACTATATTGAATTCCAATTTCACTTCTTCATCAGCTCTTTTTCCCTCTCATTTTATTTGGCAATGGCAGTATCACGCAGTACATGAAAAGCTGCTTCATTTGCGGCAACGCCTTTCAATTATCAAACTTGGGCTGAAATAATAATAAAAGATTAGTTAAGGGTATATCAGAAATATAATAAGGTTGTTGTTAACTGTTGTTTGTGGTTTCACTGATGTGACTCCTGCATGGATATAGACAAACCATACTTTTGCATCAATGCAATTCAATTGCCTAACTTATCCTAATAACTGTTCCAATGCTATAAACTACATATTTGTCAGAAAATGAGAATAATTGAATTCAACAATTGTGTAGAGATGAATATGTTTTTATAAAGTCATCATGTTAGAGAAGGAAACGAAAGTGACCTTTGTTTGATTATTATGCTCACTACATAGGACAATAAAATTAATATAGAATTTATACTGGCAAGAATGTAAAGAAAAGATACAGTGGTATTGTAGCATACAAAAAGAACTGCCAGTCAAACCGTGGTACAATAAAAACAAAGATACCTTTATGTGAAAAAATTCAGAACGGCTAGGTATAAACAGAATGAGATTTGGTCGATGCTTATTAACTCCGGCACATTTACACACAGTGAAAATAGTTTAGAGTGCGCCTTCTGTGGAAATGCGGAAGCTGCAGAACTCGAACTAGAATGTAGACTTTTACAAAGATTCGCTGACTAACCTCACCTCATAGGGTTAAAAACATGGTCCATAAATTAATCTCGGTAGAGTAGAGTAGAGAGTAAAATATTTATGGAATCAGACTAAAGTTGCGTTCGTTTAGCTTATGAGGGCATTGGTGGCGTTGTCATTGGTGGCTCTTTTGTTAAAGCGCTCGTAAAGCGCCAAAACGATATGTTTGCCACTTTTGCCACTTTTTCCCATACCCTATTCGAACGCTCAACTGAGCATAAGACCTAAAATCGCATGATTATGCTGTCAAATACATAGCTGTCAAATAACGATCACAAACAAACATGCTCCGGACGTGGGTCAAAGATTGCACTTTTTGGTGGCAAAAATTCCTCTTTTTTAGCTTTCCGAACGCTGAACAAAAAGAAGCATGAACGACATTTTCACCCACACATTCCCAATTCGAACGCTCCTTGTGAGCGTTTTTAGCGTTATTTTCGCCAAAAACGATCAGAAGTGATCTATTCGAACGCACTATATATCTAATGACATGGTTTAGCTTTTAGGGCATTGGTGGCGTTGTCATTGATGACTCTTTTGTTAAAGCGTTCAAAAAGCTCAAAAACGTTATTTTTGCCAATTTTGCTCACTCCCTATTCGAACGCTCAAATAAGCATAAGATCTAAAATCGCATAATTATGCTGTAATATACATAGCTGTCAAAAAACGATCAAAAACAACCATGATCCGGACGTGGGTCCAAAATTGCACTTTTTGGTGACACAAATGCCTCTTTTTTAACTTTCCGAACGCTGAACAAAAAGAGACATGAACGCCATTCACCCATAGATTCCCAATTCGAACGCTCACAAGGGGTCTATTTGAACGCACTACAAGAACACAATCAAAAAATTTATAACCATAGATAAAAAAGATTATATTTTATCCATAAGTTTTTTTTTCTTATCCTCCGTTCTGGAGGATTTGGCTTTGCATGACTAATGCATCTGCCAGTGTCAAGTAGATATCCATAAGTTTCAAGTGTCAGTAGCAATAGCAGGTACTGGGGGGCGTTCAGAACCTCAGAGTGTGATTGTTTAGTTGTTTTCTAACTCGCTCCGAGGTACAGAACAGCACGGTTGTTTCCTAACCTTAAAGAAATTTTGACAAATTCGACATCGACAGATCAATTGATCCTTACCTAATTTTCTTTGAGAAGAGAGAGGAACAAGAAGTTTGTTGTAATCTGATTGGTCAAAGTTATTTCAGATACGGGTTGTAACCGTTTACCGATCGATTTGATGGTTAAAAAGTAGCGACGGCTCGAGGTTCGGAACGCTCGAGTTAGAACAACAGAGTGCTTTAACTTGAAGGCCTTGTCAAACAGGACGCGTAGGTAAGTAGCGCTGCGTAATAGCGTTAAAGCGGCGCGTTTTATCGTCGCGCTCGTTTCATGTCACACTTGACTGAACGCACCTTACGCAACGTACCATTTACCAAAGCACAGTGTCTATAGATAGCACGATATGAAAAGTTTGTTCGTTATTAAGATGTCGATTGATTCAGATGACAGAAAAAAAGAGTATGGGTGTACATCAATAAAAAGAGAGAGGATTTAAGAGAATATCATCGGTTGTGTTATATTTTTATAACAATTTTCGTTTATATTGTACAAACATGGGATTTTTCTTACTAATTCAATCATTTTTTAGATCCACTCTAACGCGCGCGCGCTAACGGCGCGAACGGCGGCGTTAGTGCGAAAGGTTGCACTCCGAGTACACTCTCACCGAGGCTCTGAACGCGCCCCAGAAGTGTCTCATTTTCAACTATGATGGGCTAAAAGACTAGAATCCATTGTCGTAATAAAAAAAATGTACTCTAAGTTACCATTAAAAAAATCAGGAGAACAGTTAACAAAATGGTAGTAATAAAGATTTACTATTTCATTCTAAGTAGCCAAATGTAGATGTGAAACAATAACGGATATTTAAATTTATTTTATGCGAATCATTTACATTATGGCGGCTGTACACGCTTGTCTCATTTCGTATCGCCCCATGCTCTTTGAAAAATGTACATACTGGAAATATAAACTTGCCTGGTAGCGATAATACATTTAGTTTCTTGAATAAAGGTTTCTAAAGTGCATTAGAAAACACTCACAAGGGGCGTTCGCATTGGGAATTGGTGGGTGAAAATGTCGTTTATACCTCCTTTTGTTCAGCGTTCGGAAAAAAGAGGTATTTTTGCCACCAAAAAGTGAAATTTTTGGCCCACGTCTGGAGCATGGTTGTTTGTGATTGTTATTTGACAGCTATGTGTTTGACAGCATAATCATGTGATTTTAGGTCTTCTGCTCAGTTGAGCGTTCGAATAGGGTATGGGAAAAAGTGGCAAAAGTGGCAAACATATCGTTTTGGAGCTTTACGAGCGCTTTAACAAAAGAGCCACCAATGACAACGCCACTAATGCCCTCATAAGCTGAACGAACGCACCTCGAGTATAAATATATAATTTGAACAATAATAATTTCAAAACTGCTTATTATTGCACTGGCAACAGTAACCAATACATTTTCACAGCGGTCCGTTTTGTGATATTTTTGCTCACAGTACTAATGACTACTAAAGCCGGTCCGAGATAAATATCGCGATTTTGATAGCTCGTGGCAGTGGAAGCGTGTTGATAAATAGGACCTATGATAAAGTTGTAGCAATAACGAATCACTTGCGCGCGAAAAACAAATTCATAAAAATATCGTGCATAGTGTGAAGATTAACTATGTGGTGTGTGGATTAAAAAGAAATAATGGAATGGATGGACCGGCTTTTACAACTTTTACTTCAAAAACGAGGGACACCAGTAAAGACATTGTAAAACTAAACAAACACCTGTCACTTTTGACAGAACGCTCACGACGATTACGGTGTAGAGCATGGTTCATGTAATCGTCAATATGGCGGCAGTTAAGACGTCACCGTGACGTAGCGTGGGCCATCGTAATCACGTTCACGGTGAAAGGGACCGCCTGTTATCGCGCTTAAATCGATTATGGCTGATCGGGACCGCACTGTTTATTTATTACTCGTATGTTACGTTTAAAAACATCTGCATGCATATTTTAGGCATCTATAATTACCTTAGAATTTTCACTAACACAGTCAAGTCAATCATAGGTTGCAAACTCTAAGTAGCTATATGAAATTAAATTATTTCTAATTTGAAAACCAAAATTTTTCCCTTTGCATTTTTCCATGCCTCTTATAAATTCATGGGATCCCCAGAAAGTTTTGAGAAACTGAAACAACACCTAAAATGGATACAATATTTTCAATAAATCTTTTCCGACGAGCACGTTACACTCCAATAACTGAAGAGTAGTACGCCTTTCTTGGTAATATCATCATTGGCGGTTAATGACAATCGATCCGTAAGTTGCAAGGGTCACTCAAATGGTAAAAAAAATATTTACCCAAAAATGGAACCGATTTCAGCACCGAAAAGTGTAAAAGAACTTGTGGACATTGGTACTTTTGTACTTTCATTGTACCGACTACCATTATTTGTAACGGCAATGACCCGTTGACTTTGATATTGTTGCCAAACCGCTGGGCCCGATTCTACTAACCAAATGTTGCTCCAACTTTAACTGAACTGTAGCTGAACGATGACATTTATACGTTTTTTATTGTGCTATTTAAGTTAGGTTTCTATTGTTACAATAAACTTTAAATTAAAACCTAATATGCTGTTAACTATATAGATCATGACCGCGACGTTAACGCATATCCGTATATTATATTTTTATATAGGTAGTAGCGTTTAAGATGACGTTACGTTTCAAGTTGTCATCATAGAAATAGTAGAACAGCTTTTTGGGTTAGTATCCAACGGAGTCGAGCTGATGTGATGAATAGATAGTTGAACGTTGTGAAAATAAAGAATTGGTTTGCAGATGCCAAACTTTCTGAATAAATTAATTAGAAAGTAACGTTAAAGGATTAACCTTTTGCGTCCCAGAGACATAAATATACGTCAATTTCATTTATAAATCTTTTGTGTTTATTATCACGGTATAGGAAGGATTAATACATAAGGAAGTTGATTTAGGAAGTTATCGATTTGTCCTGAATAGAGAAGCTTATCCAATCTTAGATGTGACCAGCATTTTATTAAAATACTCAATATAAAAATGTATATCTTGGTAAACTTAAAAGCAAGTGTTGGTTTATTTGACACAACAGAAGGAAGAGTGTTCCACATGTTACAAGTCTCCACGAGTCCTACCTACTCTACCTACAACTAAATGTCAAACTAAGAGCTATTTTAGACACACAGTCAGACGGACAGAAGGACAAACGGACAAATAGCATCAACGGACGGTTGGATATGCATACGGACATAATATGATGATATACAACCACAATACTGCCTACATTTATTTTAAAGAAATTTACCCTTAGACTTAACTGAAACTCACATTGAGCGTTATGTTTTAGTATTTATACCTAAGTTTTATTATAGTATGATTTTTAGGTGCTAATGCTTGCTTAGATAAACAAAATCTTTTAACTTGTCCCTTACACCGGTTAAAATCAACTAAGAGAAATAAATTTGATGCTTCGATGGGTGCCTATAGATGGCATACCATGGCGTCATGGCGTTTAGCACGGATTATTAGAAGATGCGGGTTCAAATTCAAAACCCTATCAAAAGATAGGTAGGTATTTTTCCACTATAAAGTAGCAATACTTAAGTTCTTACAGTACAAAAATCTTGACGGATATGTATAAATCGACGTATTATTGGAATCGTAAAGTTTTTATAAGCACATTAACACACATGTCATGTTAACAACCAGTCTGCAAACAGATTATATATATCACACTTATGTTATAAACGTGAATAAGGGGACATGAATATTTTCATTGTTATAAACTAAATATGGATATAAAGTTTTTCATGCCGTCGGATACTAAGTACCTAATGAACGTACACCGCCTAAAAGTACATACACACAAAGGTAAAACTTAAAACATAGGTAACCCTCCTTCAGGAAGTAAGTTTTATAAGGCAAAGTAGGAAAGTTAATTACTACTCACTCCATGAAAGGACAGCATTCAAGAATTAAATCGTCGCGGTCGTGTTTGCTAACACCTCTGCCTAACCCTACGCGGATATGTAAGCGTGAAGATAACGTAAGTAATATTTTACCTACGTTATCCTTTAAATTTACTTTTAATTTATTTTTACTTAATTTTGAGTAAACCGGATTAATTTTATCCATAGATACATTTCAGAAATGTGTTGCACTCCGTCAAGGGTTGCTAATGAAACGGCTAACTGCCCGCGACCTTCGCCCTCGCCATAACATCTCAGAGTTTCATTTATAAGAACCTTCTCCTGACAATAATTAACACAACAAAAAAGAATTAGTGAGATTGTTCTATCCGCTCTCAAGTTATAGCGTTACCAGGAGAAATAGGGGTTCATTTATATATATAGAAGATAAATAGGTAGATTTCAAAGTTTAGTTGTACAGAGTTTTCAGTAAATCAAAACCAAAGAATAAAATAAATACATGTTTTGTTATTTATGTCCATGTTTATCTTCACGAGTTTTGAGTCAAAAGAATAACATTTTCCATATAAACATTAGTCATAGTCATAGTAGTTTCATGGCACCCTGTTTAAACATCTCAGGCTTTGATTTTTAATACTTAAGCGTTTATGTGATTTCACACACGAAACTATCTTTATTCCAAAGTTAATTTAAACTTTTTTAGTAGTTACCTACGGAGATACTTGGTGACAAACATTCACGGACACAAACTTTCACATATTTAATTTTACTCACTGACCCTCTCGTGGCTTCGCTTGCCGTAGCGTGCGAGTTACAAAGCCACAGTATTCATTTGATAAATAATCAAAACATTTCTTAAAGTTCCCTACCTTTAGAAATGAAATAGTAAACGCAAGTTGAAAAAAGTAGATTACATAAAATAACAATTCCAATATGAAAAATTTAATATCGACTTCCATTCTATTCAGTTATTGGAGTGTATCTCAAAAAATACTTGACCGAATTTGATGAAATTTAAATGGGACCACACGGGAAGCACCAGCTTTCAAAAAAAAATAATTTTGAGAATCGGTGCTATATCGAAAACTATGAGGTAACAAACATTAAAAAAACATACAGTGGAATTGAGTAGCTCCTCCTTTTTTGGAAGTCGGTAGAAAACACAAAATATGATAGTGGTGACGCTTTCGGATATAAAGTGACTATAGCTGAAATACGAACTGGTACACAGTCGAGCTTACGCAGACTGTAATTAAGATGCAAATGTTTTAGTGGCGAACGTGTTATTTAATAGTTGTGACGACAAAGATGCAAACATGACACAAGCACTGCGGCTTTCACCTAAAAGACCGTAGATAAGTAATGTAGTCTGGTTTATGGTTAAATTCGTTTATGGTTAAATAAGAGATCCATAAAATATATTAAAATAAGAAAACGGATTGTTTTAGTATGTGGTGACTGATATATACAACTATACACACTACAATTCCTGGAATCGTAGTTTGTATTCTTAAAAACTATTACATTGTACTTATTATTTGCCAAATTATGGTCACTGGCGAGTCTACGGGTACGCTTCGTAAGTTGTGTTTTTAGCCTTTTAACGTACTGACGGCCAGATAGAGCGAAAAACCGACATACGCACAGATAGAAAAAGTACGCATTATATAGATGGATATACCTACAACGAAAATGTTCTATAACATATGATAAATGTTTCGGAATGTACGTAGTAAGTCTTATTTCAGTTCATCACTATTTATGTTGTTAAAAATTCCACACAAACACAAATGGGATAATTACTATCAAGTAGTAGGTATATAGCTATGAAGTGTCCAAGTTAGAAACATATGTCCATCTACGTCAACATAGTTACTTTCACATACCTATTTATCGTTAACGTGATGTAAAGATTAATTTAATTTTTTTATGTATTAATTTTATGATGTAAATGTTTCATTAAATACGTAATTAGAAGCCTACCTACCACATATTTCAAAAATATTTGTCTGTACGTTTTATTCGAATGTTTTGAGATTGAACGTTATGGGTTATGCTTTGAGAGTACCTATATATATGCATAAATACATTTTTAATGTTTGATTTTTTATGCTCTAACGGCTGCTTAGTGAAACGAAACTTTGCAAGCTGTCCCCTAATATTATTCCCGTTATAATAAATTACTGTAAGACGTTCACTGCTGAACATATGCGTCCCCTGTAGATTCCCAAAAGGACAGAATTGGAAGCTATTAGCATAACAGGGTCACTCTGTGGTTACCAGCCCCATCGGCCGTCAGTTCAAGGTATTATGTGTGATGCCCACTGCCACTTAAACTTGCTTTTTCTCTGAGCTATGGAGTCAATAGTTTGTTGAAAATACCTTTAATTTTTATCCAAAAACCCTCTGCAGTATTCAACAAGATTCAATATAAATTAGTACTGCCTATATCAACATTTAAAATGCGCAGCTCATGGGCAAATGTTATGTCAATAAATACTTAATCGAATACCTAATTACTTTTGCTGACCTTTTAGCTAAAGAAAGGCATAATATTTTTAAAAAGCCATTAAATAACTTACAAATAAAAAAATGCTACTGTTACTTTGATGAACTCATGAATGATTCATGCATTTATTTTCAATAATTATTTTGATGAATGTTAATTAATTTAGAGTAACATGATTGAGTCGGTCGTTCTTAGTATTGTACCTCTAATATTGTACATCAGAATAGGGAAATTTATTACTACCATAACCTTAAGATCTATATACTATACATATGATTGCAATAAATAATTGGGTATGAGTCTGAAAAGAGCCAGTGTTACCTTAGTTTTAAGAGGTAAACACATTCAAAGACGTTGAAAAAATTGAATGTATTAAATAATTCAGTATCTTGCTTACGGTGTTCGTATGAGTACCTGCGCTATAACAGATGGTTTTCTAACATGACTCATAAGTTCTTAGAATATGGCATCCGACACTTAATTTATCATCCGATCCTAGGTTAGGTCAAACTGCGACAAAACTACGCGCAAGCCGCGCGAGCAAAGCGAGCGTGCCGCGGCAGCGGCCGGCGAAGCGCTTGAAACTAAGTAATGAATGATTGTGGGTTGTGTTTTATAACTGAGGATAGAGTAGTGCACAACAAATATTACGTTCCCACGCACTACTTGACGTACTCTATCGTTATAAAGTGATTAATTGTTGTGAGAGTGACATATTACAAATAGGAATATGTAAAAGAAACCAAAGTATGAAATAAAAAATGAACAAAAAACAAAATTCATAAAAAGATTCAAATTTCATACCAGGACCTCACCATCATCATTTCAGCTGCAAGATGATGACGAAAGATGAATAGGCTCGCACCATATTACATGGGACAAAAAAATATCCGGAGAAATGCAGGTGTTAGAAACACTGCTGCCTACCCCTTCGTGGATATGTAGGTGTGACAATTTGTTTCTTTTGTTTAAAAATAACGTATATTGTGTATTTAGTGGTAGGACTTTTCCAGAGTCAGCATGGTCCTTTAGCAGTTATTCAACCGTGAAACAGTAGTGTGCAAATATTACTATTTTTTGGTGAATGTTTCCAGCGAAATTACAGGGCAAGAGAGTCCCGAGTGCAGTGCTTTGCCGTGCAGGGTTTTACACTGTTGTAGTTTAAAATTCTGTATTGCACTGGACTATTGTGGGCAAGCGTGACGCATAACGTCAGACGAGCGACTTGTTCGTCTCGTCTCTGCAACACGGCGGGCGGCTGAACCGCAGCAGGTCCTACGATTCATCTCCTCATTTCTGATTCAATCACATACAGTGATTCAGCACAGATTTCTCCATTTTTGATGTAACGAATTGTACGATTTTGAGCTTACATATTATGAGGCTCATAGTCAGAGAGCAGTGCCACAAGTCATCACTGGTATCATTTACTGATCTAAGATTTGGCCTGCATGCATATCATGGAGTACCTTTTGTTTGCAGCTCCGTCTGCGTGGATATTTGATATACCGTAGCTGCTACGGTTTGCTACGGCGTAGCAAATTGTTTCCGGTTTATTTCTGTGTGAACTTTCATCAACAGCCGAGCTATCACATCTTTCCTTTTTATTATAAGAGTAGATAAAGATTAACACCAAGTACACATTAATATTGCATGTTTTATAAACACGGAAAAGTAGTTATTGTTGTCATAACTGTAATAGTTAGACATATCGTATTGCACTTTTTTGTTTTGATGTCTTCTATAATTATACTGCAGTACATCACTCTGCTGCATTGTCAATAGTTTCCAATTTTTCAATATATAGTGTGCTACTCAGTGATAATGTGACTTTCTAATGTAAAAACAAATATATTATATACGAACGGTAAGGGAAAGGTCTGATACCCCTAAGAGTGTGATTGTGGTGGGAAGTGTGAGACGCTGCATGTCTGTACTTACTTAATTACTGTTAATGAAGTTGTCTCATATTCTCTATGGTTCTGTATTCCTTGGCCAGTGGCCGAAGAAATAATATTGTGGTAAACCATGACATTAAAAACCGCCACTATCGTAAAGTGTGTGTTTATACATCTTCATCAAATGCCTTTACCTGCATATGGAAAAGAGGACCTGTAAACTCGCACCGCGCCCGATTGATTGTAAAATTAATTTTGTGAAACTTGGCATACCAAAATAAGTGAGCAGCAGAGAATGATATTTTAAATGTTTATTCATATAAAGAAGTTTAAAAAATAGGTAATTAACAGCTTACCTGTTTAATAGTTCCTTCAGTTCACAAATTGTTCCTGTACATCATATAAATGCCAAAGGTCCTACAGTATAAATATCTTAATAGATATTCTGTTTTAAATAAGGACCATTTAAATTATTATAATATATAATGTTCACACACTTGTACCCAGTACCTTAGAGTCACTGCCAAGTAGTTTAAGTATTTTTTAAAAGCCGGTAGAAGCACGAGGTCTACCAGGTGTTAGGTGCTAACCTCTACCTTTATCAGACGTATGTCCTCACAACTGCATTGCGCACGTAAGTTGAGGCGTTGTTAAGTCTCAATGTGCCTATAATTTTACCCGCACCCATACCCTTCAATACCAGAACAAAATATTGCGACCATTATTGCTTCAGGATAGAAAAAGATATGGTGGCAGTCTGTCTTCCCCGGATGAACTCATTCACGAAGAGTTATACTGCTACTATGTAGATAGGTAAATTGATAGATAAACCCTTTATTGCAATACCACATTATATAATATAACTGACAAATAAATAGGATAATATAATTGAAAACTATTAATCAACAATAAAAAAAAATAAGTCTCAAAATGGACGGTCTTATCGCTCAGAGCGATCTCTTCCAGACAACCATGTTATTGAAAAGGCAGTTTAAATAAAAAAGGTCTCGAAGGAAGTTTCCTTGGACACCTGTGAGACTCTTGTGACACATTTACCACCGACCACACTTAGAAGTAGAGCCCCTAAACAAAAATTGAAAAGACTTATGGTGTGTACCTACAACCTAACGACTATACCACACTTTTTTGTCTTTTTTACTCCAGCTGACCGCTCTGTCCTTGAGCCTCAATTGCTCTAACAGAAATGTTCGCTCTGTAACTTGTATGGGAGTTTTGATTTTTTTACGCAACTGAATGCAGATTATTTTTCGACCTCTCAAGCTGGTCTCTTTTAAGGCGTTGTAAAAATAAATTATAAGGTATAAATTGTAAGGCGATTGCTTACGTTAACCACTGTACTAAGGGGTTGGATCCCTTAACAAGCATACACAAGGACCAGTTTTTTTTAAATTAATATTCCGAATGGCTTCTATGCCCCGACTTCAACTGTAATTAGAGGCAAATTTTCTGCAATTGAACTTGTATGAAAATTTTGACTTTTCTGTTCAAATGGTTAAAGTTTAGCAACAAAAACTAATGCACAAGGACAAACGCGGGCCACTCGTGGCCCGCGCACCGCCCAACACCTAGTCAGAACTATAAAGTTAAAAAATCATGGCAAGGACCCTCAACAAGCGGTGTCACTACTAATATATCATCAGGAAAAAGATATATTATTGTGCATGCCGGATCGGAGGAAGGGTTTGTGCCAGGTGCATTATTAGTATTCAGCACAAAATCCAAATCAGCTGACTACCATGATGATATGAATGTTACCAACTTTATGAAACGGTTTGAGGAAATGTTGATACCTAATCTCACTAAACCTAGTGTAATCGTGATGGACAATGCAAGTTACCATGTGAAACAAGTAAACAAACCCCCTACTTTGTCTGATTCTAAAGCTAATCTCCGAATATGGCTTCAAGAAAATAATATTCATTTTGAAGAATATCACACCAAAGCTGTATTAATGTGTTTGGTGAAAGATAATAAACCTGCCGTTGTTTACGAAGCAGAAGTGCTTCTAAAAAAACACAGTCATATCCACAATCACGAAATTTTGTTGCTGCCACCGTATCATTGCGACCTCAATGCTATTGAGCTTGTATGGAGTCAAGCGAAGAGAAAAGTAGCAAGCGAAAATATAGGAATACCAGGGTCTGAAATGCAAAATTTAATAAAAGAATGTTTTCTATCCATTACTGCTGATGACTAGAAGAAGTACACTGATCATGTACTAAATGTGGAAAATCAGTACAAATTAAGGGACCGTATTACTGAAAACGAACTTGAACCATTCATAATACATGTTGGGGACAGTAGCAGTAGCAGCGAAAAAAGCAATGAAGCTGATTCAATATCAGGTGTAGAGTTTTTGGAATCCGATTTTAACTATGACTCATAGCTCCTATATTTGTACGGCTCCTCGGGGTCCTCGACTGTACATATATAAAGCATTATTTGAAAATAATAAAAAGACAGAATTAAATGTAATCTTTTATTTGATATTCTTCGTAATACATTCGAAAATTTCAACAACAGTTGTTAACAAAACAAAATTTTTACAACTCGAAAAAAATGTACTTGCTGAAAAATAAATAGTATCAACTCCGTTTATGCAGAGTATAGCCAGGGTTAACAGCTCTTGATTTTTTAAAGTTCCCGCCTTTTTTCTTGGACAGCTTTCGTTGGCCAGACTCTAATCTAACAACCCTATATCGCAATAATACCTAAAGTATCTGTCCACGCAGGGCCATATTGTCCATACATTTGGTCATTGCCCTTTGATATTTCATTTAACTTGTGTTTAATTTTTAACCACCGCAAAGTAAATATTCGTTTATCTCATTTGTTTATAACTGTACCTGCGCAGAAGACCACCATAATGGTTCAAGTTACGTGCTGCAATCTGTTATGTGTTATCGGGACGCATGCTTGTGTGCGTGCGACGCAGGTAGCGTCGCAGGTCCTACAGGTAGGGAGCACATGCGTAGATTAGGCGGTTGGTAGGTAGGTAGGAATTTGTAGTCACCGGGTCCAATTATATTTTGGTCTATGACCGGGTCTGTTACAAAGTGAACAGCTAGTTTATCATTACCTACAATTTTAAAAAAAACTAGTAAAATGATGTCTGCATTTACGTAAAAAAAATCATTTAGGTGCACTTCGAATTGATAACCTTAATCTTTTTTTAAGTCTTTTGAAATATGTGTGCAATTTTGTACATATTATTCTTCAAATATATAAGCAGGGTTACGCTAGCTAACATTCCTAAGAGTAACAATTTGAAGGTCCTTCACTATAGTGTCTTTAGATTGGGCGTGTAAATTTATTCTATGATCGAGCCGGGCCACTGAGTGAAAAGCGGAAACTATCTATCTATAGCTACGAGAAACGCGACCTCGAGATCTAATAAAAAACTCTCTTGCAAAATTATTGAATGGCAAATATACAAACGTACGATTACACATAAAAAGAAAAACAAAAAAAGCGCCCATTTCCCCAAGAGGCCAGAGATGACATGGTCAAAGTGGACAATCATAGTGCGTTCGAATAGACCCCTTATGAGCTTTTTTAGCTAAAATAACGCTAAAAACGCTCACAAGGGCGTTCGAATTGGGAATCTGTGGGTGAAAATGTCGCATTAAGAAAAAAACGTTTTAAAAAGAGGCATCTCTTTTTGTTCAGCGTTCGGAAAGCTAAAAGTGAGTAATTTTTGCCCCACGTCTAAAGCGTGGTTGTTTGTGATCGTTATATGACAGCTATATATTTGACAGCACAATCATGCGATTTTAGGTCTTATGCTCAGTTGAGCGTTCGAGTAGCGTGTGGGCAAAAGTGGCAAATATAACGTTACTGAGCTTTACGAACGCTATCTACAAAAGAGCTATCAATGACAACGCCACCAAGGCCCTAAAAGCTAAACGAACGCATCTTTTACAATCAAATTTCACTGCTGTCAAAACAGCTGATCTGATTTGAGGATTGATGATGATAGAAAAATTTATCAATTTTAAGGTTTCATGGTGTTTAAAAGTACTGAAATAAATTACGAATAATTCACAATGGCTGAAATCCAGACACTCATTGAGATGGGATTTTCAAAAGAGCGAGCGTGAGTAATTTTTTTGATATACTTAAATTATTGTATTGTCCGGCGTAGATTGTGGTTATACTACTGATATTGTTTCGGTCCGATTATAGGGAGAAAGCTCTAGCAGTGACTAACTACAAAGGAGTGGAACCCGCGATGGAATGGTTACTGGCTCATGCAGATGATATCGGACCGCCCCCGACAGGGCAAACTCTCGGTGGTGCCTCGAGTAGCGTTGCGCCCGCCCCTCCGCAGACTACTGACGAGGCGTCGGCGACCACGGAGGCCGAGCCCGAGGCTAAGTCTCTGCAGTGTGACGAATGTGGCAAACTGTTTAAAAACCAGGATGAAGTAGAGTTTCATGCTGCAAAGACCAACCACAGCAGTTTCTCAGAGTCTACAGAGGAAAAGAAGCCTTTGACTGAAGAAGAGAAAAAAGCTCAATTAGTACTTCTTGAGGAGCGGCTAAAAATGAAAAGGAAGGAAAGAGAAGATCGGGAAAAGGTATAATCATATATAACTTTCTGACCATATCATATTTTCGATTACTTTTATTTTAATGTTACTATTAGTAAGTTTGTATTATGTAGGTGCAAATAAACTTCTCACTATGGGAATAACACATTTTCTAACAAGTTGAATGATTTATTTTGAAATTTGAGAAAGATACTCTACAATGTAAGGTAAAAGCACTAATGCTAGACACTTCAAGGACAACTCAAACTTAATTCTCAAAAATCATAATATTTATCAAAAAATTTCAGTTAATTATTTATTTTACTGTTAGAGCAACATTTAGAAATTAAGTTTTTCATATGAAATATTTTAAGACTGTCGTATATTTGACTAAGAATTATATTTTTCTTAAGTTTGCCATATACACTAAAAGATGACAGCATCAAAAATCACATCCACCAAAAATAGACATCAATTGGAACTAATAGTAGACATGACTATACTATACTTTAATATTATGTTTTAACTAAACAAATGAACAAAAAATACTTTGAAATAAAACCCGGGAACAGCTTCTACTTAGTAAAATTATTAATTCAGTAGAAAAATACAATCAAGTCAAATAAAATTAAAAAATATTGTACATACATCAATATTTAGCCATATTGCTTGTTAAAAGTAATTAGTTATTGACATTTTACGTACTTTAATTTATTTAAAACTTAAACATAATTATCAGATCAAATTGCCTAGTTATGAGGTCAGAGATACGCTTTAAAAAGCTGCTAGACCATATCTTCCCTCGTGTACCATTCTTGAAGAGAGTTTCAATCTTAAGATCATCAACTATTTTCATAATCTTGTAATTTATCTTTTCCTATTGGGAACCCTTGTTTGACCATAGCTTTTCCCCATGCTATGAGCATTTTTTTCTATATCTTCAGTCATACAACAGTTTCTTCCAATTTAATATCTAATAAGTGCATTTCCATTATTATTTATAATTTTTTTCATTGTTACCATTTCTTCACCACAGTAGCTGTCAGAATGCTTCGCCTGCATTCTTCTATCGCTGCTGCTTCCATATTGGCTTCAGAGTATAGAAACATCTGATCCTTTACTGGCAGCATAATGTTCGAACCTTAATTTGAAACTAATGGATACTAATAGTAGACATTTAATATACCCTAATAGTTGACACTGTCTTCTTTTAGTTAGGCTAGTGTAAAAAAAACGTAATTCGGACACGAACTTTATTTTTACAACATAAAGGCTAAATTTGCATTAAAATAAGCTAATAAATTTAGTTCTATGTAACCCTAGTAGAAGACACACATGTCATCTTTTAGGTTTTGATTCATTTCTGGTACTAATAGTAACCACCACTAAATTTGTATACAAAAACAAGCCAATATAACAAGAAAATGATCCTAATAAATCAATTATTTCATACATTTATAATATCGAAACTAGCAGTAGTTAATAATGATGTATAAAAGACAAAACCATACCTGTTAAAAATTAGTGGCCTTAAGAAAAACGTTAAAAATTACGCGCATAATGTCAACCTGCTCACATTATTTGTTATCAACTGATGCCATTTTGAAATTTGCTTCTGACAATGTATGCAAGCTTTTGAATATGTATCGTACGTGAAACTAGGTGTGTTCAACATCAGTAACAATATTATTTAAATGATTAGTTCTCTTAATAGAAAATATTTTTTTCGAAAATGTCATCTTTTAGTTCAATGTCGAGCATTAGTGCTTATACCTTAATGCATTTTTTTTTTTTTTGTTTACCCAACTGTACACTTATTCATATTCATTATTTTTAATATGAAAAACGGGAATAACTTACGTAAATAAGTCAGTATACTCTCCAACTATAGTTTCAACCACATCTGGTAATCAAGGTTGTATCTTGCCTCACACTATGTGACGATTCCCGTTTTTCATATTAAAAATGTGTATTAACCTTGTTAGTTTTCATAATTACATTCATTATTTGTTTCTTGTTCTTGTATCTCTATATACATCAACCAACCATTCACAGCATGTCTAAAACTTTACCATGATGTGGCCAATTCTGCAGCCTCCATTCAGTTTTTCATGTTTCATCATTTCCTTGATACATCTTGCAAGTCAAGATTTTCTTAAAGTAATTCAGACAAGGACTAGACAAACTAGTTACTGTGTCACATACAATGTTACAGGCTGAAGCACTGGAAAGAGAACGGCTTCGCATCAAGTCTGGTAAAGACATGCAAGATGCCAAACTGAGGCTTCAAGAGCAAGAGATGCAGAAGCTGGTGGAACAGAGGAGAAGGGAGAAGATTGAGGATCAGAAAGCACGGGACCGAGTTCGAGCACAGATTGAAGCTGATAAGCAGGCTAGGAAGTAAGTTTGGCCAACACAAGTCAAAGTCAAAATCACTATACAATTATGGCATCAAAGACACACTAGAGAAGATCAATTATTTATTTTAATGTTCTCTAAAGACTCTACGGTTGCATTCCTAAATATATATAGCTTACTGAAAAGAAGCGGCAAGAAACTGAGGCTATTCTTTTTGTATAAGATTTTTACAATGTTTTTACTTAGGTACTATTATTATTACAAGTTGTGAAACAAACATGTGTAACAGATTTTACTTACATTATGCCTTGTCTCATTAATCCTTCGTGTTCTAATGAACCCTGAAGCATTATTTAGTTGTGGGTAGGGATGACCAAATGAATAAATCAATATTCCAGAGAAAGGTCTGGTTTCCATTTAAAAAAACCTGAGATTTTGTTGTACTTTGAGAATTTTCTCTCAAACTTCACGTTATTTATAATGGTATAGTCACACACTAAATATAATAAAACTGATTTAGTACTTGGATAAATTACAGTTGATTTCAATTGTGAAATTATTACCAAAGTTGATTACTAATTACTTACTTTAATAATACTTAGTAAGAAAGATTATTTTAGTTAGTTTTACTTTTTATTAGGGAGATATTTAAAACATGCTGTATAATATGAAAAATTCTAAAAATTTTGAATTTTCCAATATACGGCCGCAATTTTGAGAAGAGTCCAAAAATCCTGAAATCTCAGGACATATCCTGAGATATCGTAACCTTAATTGTGGATCAACCAGGTAAACATAAAATAATAACTCTAATATTTCAGATTAGCAGCAATGGGTAAAACAGCCCCTCCTGAACCTGTACCAGCCCCCGCGCCCACACCTGCCCCTGCTGCTGCACTAGCTCCGAAGGTCTCATATGACCAAGCCAGGATACAGATCCGGCTGCCTGATGGGAACTCACTCTCACACACATTTTCTGCTAAAGAACAGTTAGCTGCTGTCAGGTAGTTATACTTTAGGTCACTATAGCTACGTTCCGATAAGCGCCGAAATCACTCGCGGCGTTCACACACCCATTCCTTGACAAGCCCACGATTATCGAGAGCGACTGAGCGAACTCGATACATCATCGATGACGTCATCGCACGCCATGTCACGTGGTAGCGGGTCGAAGGTGGATTTACGTGGTCGTTGCGAGCTGTCACTGTCAACCAAAGGGAACGGCAAACCGAAGCGCGACAGTTATGAGCGTTGACGGTGCTTACCCGAACATACCCTATATCTCGCAGATGTATACTCTCTGTGGCTCACACACCATAAGTTAGAATGTACCACTATGTCATGTCAATATAATAATAGATTACCTTATAACCATTGATAGTAACCCGGTATAGAAGAACATCCTTCCTGATGGTAACACACTCTCGACTCTCGTACACATGCTCTGCTAAAAAACAGTATGTGGCTGTCAGGTACACGTATTCACCCAATTGCTAAATGATTATATAGTAAAGTATATGTATGTATGTAAGATTCTTAATATCATAAAAACATTGATATACAGTAGAACCTCTATAAGTCGAACATCAAGGGAGACGCCAAAAAATTCGAGTTATAGAGTTTTCAACTTATGGAGGATTTCGACTTAGGCGCATTTTGATTCGACATAAAGAGTTTGAGGTTTATTCTTATAAATTTTGAGTTAGAGAGGTAAAATAAATAAAAATTCAACTTGCAAAGGTGACAAACATATTTTTATTTATTATAAATCAACATTATTTCAAATCATTTTAAAATAAAAAATATGGCATTAAAAAAAGTCAGTAATTTTTTTTTGCTTTAGTTAATTTGGTTGTTCGCTATCTATAGCATTGTCTAATCTATAAAGAGCAGAAAATTCTTCTTCTTCAGAGTTACTGGTTTGCTCTATAAAATTACGTAAGGTATTCAATGCGGTTCGCGCCTCTTTGATGGAAACCCATGGAGCGCATGTACTATTCACGTCTTCTATGTCATCTAAATCATTAGTATCGGTTTTCTGAGCTACTGAATCGATATTATAATTTCGTCATCAGATAATGTCCCAGCAGTCATAACTCCATCATCGCACGAAACAAAGTCCTCAAAGGATATTCCTGATTCAGATACCACTGCGTTCCATTCTGCAGGAGGCGAAATAGAAATATCTTCGGTTTCAGCTACTACTGTTGACGACGACGAAAAACCACAGTGTACATAACAGTTTTTTATTGTAGTCGCAGTAACATTTCACCAAGCTTTATCAGCCATTCTCATGGCTTGCAATACAACTATAGTAGAATTCTTTTTTCTTCCATATTATCCAACATGTTCCTGACAACTTCTTTTCGATACAATGACTTGAAGTTTTTAATGATACCTTGGTCCATAGGCTGTAATTTTGATGTGGTATTGGCAGGCAGGTAATGTATTTTAACAGCTTTTATTTGTGGAATATCATTATGAGCTGTACAATTATCAAGGAACAACAAGATTTTTCTTTTTTCTTTGGCCATTTTCTTATCAATGCTTATGAGCCAGTTTTTGAAAATTGCAGAAGTCATCCAATCTTTTGTATTCGCTTCATATTGCAGTAATAGTGATTTACATCTTGAAAAACAACGAGGTTTTTTAGATTTGCCGATGACTAATGGTGAGAGTTTTTCTGTGCCCGACATGTTTGCTCCTAGCAGGATAGTCAAACGTTCCTTGCTATGCTTCCCACCATGGCATTTATCATTTTTAAAAGTTAGAGTCTTATCAGGAAGACATTTAAAAAACAGGCCTGTTTCGTCAGCATTGAAGATATTGTCAGGTTCGTAACCATGTAACAAATCTTGCAATTCACTTTTCCATTTGTTACAGGTTTCAATGTTGACACTTGCACTTTCCCCACAAACTTTTTTAAAAACAAGGTCCTGTCTTCTTTTGAATTTTTCTAACCATCCATTACTGGCTCTGAAATTAACGAGTCCCAATAATTTAGAGAATATTTGGGTTTTTTCTTGTAACAGTGGTCCACTAACACTGATATTTTGGCTGCGACACTGCTCAAATCATTTAAGTAAGCACTCCTCCAAGCCCGGATATTCTGCAATTCGTCGTCTTTTGCAGGACAAACTTTGACCGTTTTGTATTTTTCTCATGATGTCTGATTCATTTTTTATTATTGTTGAAAGAGTACTCATTGGCAGGCCAAGTTGTTCAGCAACATCTTTCTTTTTTTGACACAGCTTCGAGCACTTCTAATTTTTCAGCAAGACTCAAAGTTTTTAGTTTACGTTTCACAGCACTCATGTTAACTGTTGTACTAATTGATGTGTATTGCAGTAGAACCAAACTACTTCTGACAGTATTTAAGTCGAAAACAAATGACTTGCTTAGCTAAATTTCAAAGTAAATCAAAATTGAACACCTGACACCAAGCAAGCAAACACGTGTTTACGTGATTCATAAATTTATTATCGTATACTCCTAAAATGTTTTCTAAGAAACAATAGTGTACTCACATTGTCGGCAAGTTCTTAAATTCGGTAACTTATTTTTGTTCGAACAATAGAGGTAATAAATTCCAAATGATCAAGTTGTAAAGGTTGTAAAATAAAACGTTGCTATGTTCGAGATACAGAGGTCAAATTTAATTTTTCGAGTTATAGAGTGAAAATATGTACCAAAATGGCTTGGAGGGACTCGGTGATTATTTCGACTAAAAGAGGGTCAAGATTTCAAGTAATGGAGGTTTTGATGTTTGAAGGGAAGGGAACAAAACATTTTTTCGAGATTTGGAGGATTTTGACTTATCGAGGTTCGACTTAACGAGGTTCTACTGTATTTTGATAAATGAAGCAACATGGAGTTTGTCTTTGCCACATAAGTGACAGAGACAGTGTGATATGTCAGAACCACCATATTAAAAAACTATTGACAAAATTAAAACATACTATTATATCAAACATTGCAATTTTAGAGACAATAGTTCACATCGGGATTCGAACACTTAAATTCAGAGTCTGGTTAACAAAAACAGAAACAGGTCTATTGCGCAGGACATATCACTCTCTCGTCCATGCTTTCTTAGCTCGAATGAAACAGAGAACCGCTACAATTGGGAGAAAGCAGGATGCAGTCTCTGACCGATGGTAACTACATGACTCCTACCACCGCCCTAGGCCGTCCACGATGCCTTGCTATCCCGCCGGGTCTGCCAACACCAGTCGCTTTCTATAGCTGTCGGGTTGCCTTCATCGCCAGGACTTTATGTACCTACTATACGGGGAGGTACCGTTTTAGACTCGACGAGACTGTGAATCCCCCTCAACCAATTTTAGCCCACGAGTCGACATGGTTTACCGGGGCGTGGCCGCTGCGTGCACTGCAGCTACTTGGAGCCACGGGTAAGAGATTAAAGGTCCAAACATGATTAAGTTCTACGTTTTCACACCGAAAAACGACTTGTAAAACAAATACCACACCAGACCCCAGACCCCCACAAGATGTAAGATAGAGAGGAAAGCGCTTAGCAGTCGTAACACGGCCTGGTAAAGTCTTGAAATATTTGTTATGTAGTGCAATAATTTGTATTTTATTGTTATTAAGGACCACTGTATGTATGTGTTTTCACTGTATGTATTTAGAGATGAAACAAATAAATAAATATATATCCATCTCCCATCCGCAGACTATACCTGCAGATGCACGCACAAGACTATGCGGGACAGGAAAACTTCAAGCTGATGACGACATTCCCTAAGAAGATCTTTAGCACTGAAGACTATGATCTACCACTAGACGCTTTAGGTAAGATATTCAATGGTTAACTATTAGATTCACGATCCACATTGAGTTAGTCATGTAAACCCCCAGAAACACAATAAGATCTAGAGAGAGAGTATCAAATTAGTTATTAGTAATAATTAATTTATTTAATTTATTAAATTAATAATTTAATTAAATTATTTAAGTAATAATTGGCGGGCAAGTCACACCCACAAGGGGGTGTTATCGCCCACTTTGGGAAAGGCTGATCTACAGCGTTACCGGCTATGATGTATCTCAGTTGCAATGAAATGTTGATTGAAATCTAAAAAAATGGCGTCTTTACGTCACTTTTGTCAGCTCCAGTCTAACCAGTCCAGTAACTTACTAACGTTTTTGCTTGCTAGGATTGTCAAAACGGACATAGAAACGCCAATTTTCAAAGAAAAGTTTTTAATCAAAAGTGCGTTCATAAAAACTTCCGTGAGAACTCATAGTTAAATGGTAAAACCGGCAAACACTCACGTTTATCATCTAGTCGTTATATTCCGACCGGTGTTCGAAACGTGAGTGTTTGCCGGTTTTAACATTTAACTAAAAGTGCGTTCGTTTAGCTTTTAGGGCATTGGTGGCGTTGTCATTGTTGGCACGGGTTGGCTATAGCCGTCCGGTACCTGATTTTGATGAAGGTGCGAGTTTAGGGGTATCATTGGGGTCCACCTGAAGCCCTTCCAGCAATTTTTTTTTGCCGGAAACGTAGTTTAAATTAATTATGATTAAATTAAAATTTGATAAAAAAAAGTGAAATGGAACGCAATGTTGAGAAAATGGTACAATATTAAGTTGTCAAATTAAGTTGTCAAACTGAGTTAAACGAAACGTATCGTTATCGTTAAACGTAAGAAAAAAAAAAGGCGCCATTTTGTCTTACTGACAGATGGACTGTCATCCATTCATTCCGTTTCTCTCGTAGTTTCGTGAATGTGTGCTCTCTTGTTTTTCGATTTTTATTACGACTTTGGCTTTTTCCCTGGACTTCCTTCGATTGCGCGACGACTTGAAACTTGGCTTGCTTACCGGATTTGTTTGGATTGCTCTACGACTTGAACTTGGCTTGAAAACTGGACTGCACTTGGCTGTAATGGAGTATTACAGTACAATACCCGAAGCGGACGCGGTTTCGGCTCCTGATCTGCCCGTCGAACCTGTTGCCGGACCTTCTTCGGCTCCTGATCTGCCCGTCGAGCCTGTAGCCGGACCTTCTTCGGCTCCTGATCTGCCCGTTGAACCTGTCGCCGGACCTTCTTCGAGTAATGACGACGACGACAACGAGCTTATAACCAAACGAAAACTTTGCGTCACTGAAGTGATTGATCATTGGAATTTAACTGACGTTGTGCGAAAATTGGGCACTAAAGACCAATGCATCAAATATAGTGAAGACCAAGGTCTCATACCAACTGAGAAACGGTGTCGAACCCACAGGACATCCATGAAAGTGTCATACTCATGCGGATGCACAAGTTTTGGTACATTTGTGTGCTCAAAAAGATCATGCAAATCTAAATCGGGCAGCGGTGCCAAGATCTCTCGCAGAATTGGCACATTTTTCGAAAATATTGCTATCGACATAATGCATGTTTACTATCTTATATATGCATACTCACAAGGATGGACCTACGACCAAACAATTCACGAAGACCCTTATAAAAAAGAAAGGAAGCAATGTTTAAGCGCAAATACTATAGCCGATTGGTTTAATTACTGCAGAGAAGTAGTTGTGATATTTTATTTGGAAAAACAAAATCTTTACAGCGGTAAAATTGGAGGCTGTGGGAAAATAGTGCAAATAGACGAAAGTAAATTTGGAAAAAGGAAATATAACAAAGGACGTCACATTGAAGGCCACTGGGTGCTGGGATTAATAGAAGATGGGTCTGAAGACTTAAGATTGGAAGTATGCCCGGACAATAAAAGAGATGCTGATACTCTCATACCTTTAATTCAAAAGCATGTTTTACCTGGAACAACAATCCACACCGATTGTTGGCGGGCATACGATTGTCTGTCTGAATATGGATACATACACAAAAAAGTGAATCATTCAGACCCAGAGAACCCATTTGTGGGTAAAGATGGAATCCACACCCAAAGAATAGAATCCCAGTGGCGAGCAGTGAAGAGGTTTTTCAAAAAACAAAATTATAACAACCCAGAAAACTTAAGTGATATAATTGTTGAATATTTGTGGCGAAGAGACGTGTATAAATATAAAAGAGACTCTTTTGTACATTTAATGAAAGCAATTAAACATGTTTATGAAATAAACAAGTAATGTATTAAAATGTTTGTTTAATTGTGTCTCTCCTAGCCCTTTAACATTAAGTTTTTCTCATCTATCAACATAACTCTGAGACGGACTGGATATGTTATTGTTGTTATATAATACAATGTTAAGTGAACCGCCTTGATAGATTAGGTGTGAAACAAAAAATAGGTTAGGTTAGGTTAGAACATGACAAACAACGCACGAGCCGAGCGAGCGAAGCGAGCGTGCCGCGGCAGCGGCCGGCGAAGTGCCAGAAGCGAACCGCCTTAATAAGTTAGGTGTGAAACAAAAAATAGGTTAGGTTAGGTTAGAACATGACAAACAACGCACGAGCCGAGCGAGCGAAGCGAGCGTGCCGCGGCAGCGGCCGGCGAAGTGCCAGAAGCGAACCGCCTTAATAAGTTAGGTGTGAAACAAAAAATAGGTTAGGTTAGGTTAGAACATGACAAACAATGCACGAGCCGAGCGAGCGAAGCGAGCGTGCCGCGGCAGCGGCCGGCGAAGTGCCAGAAGCGAACCGCCTTAATAGATTAGGTGTGAAACAAAAAATAGGTAAAAAATACTGATATAGCCGAAAGTGAGGTTAAGTACTAAAAAAATTATTACTCAAAAACTAAAGGCCTCCGGCGGGGGGGGGGGGGGGGGGGTGCAGGGGGGGCTTCACCCCCCCCCCCCCCCCCCCCCCCCCCCCCCCCCCCCCCCCCTCCCCGCGGGTACCGGGCGACTATAGTTTGGCAATTTTGTTAAAGCGTTCGTAAAGCTCAATAACGTTATTTTTGCCACTTTTGCCCAGACCCTATTCGAACGCTCAACTAATCATAAGACTTACAATCGTATGATTATGCTGTCAAATACATAGCTGTCAAAAAAAACGATCACAAACAACCAAGCTCTGCAGGGCTAATTATGCATCTCAGTTACTAACAAATGTTGATTGAAATCTTTAAAAAAAGGCGGCTCTATGTTAGTTTTGACAACTCCGATAAGCAAAAATGTTAGTAAGTTGATGACTGGAGCTGACAAAAGTGACATAGAGCCGCCATTTTTTTCAGTTTCAATAAAAATTTGTTAGCAACCGAGATACATAACCCTACAGGACATGGGTCAAAATTTTCAGCTTTTTTGGCTTTCCGAACGCTGAACAAAAAGAAACATGAACGACATTTTCACTCACAGATTCCCAATTCGAACGCCCCTTGTGAGCGTTTTTAGCGTTAATTTCGCTAAAATAATAATAATTAGAACGCACTATAACAGTCAGTACAGTAAAACTCATTGTGAATGAGTACATCCGGGGATGTACTCCCACCCACCATAGTTTTTTCTACCGTGAAGCAGTTCGCCATCACTGCGTTCTGGTTGAAGGTACGAGTATGGTTGCCGGCGAAATTACAGGCACAGGCACTTGAGAATTAACAACTTACGACCTTACTTATAAGCGCTGCTTAAGTTTATCGTCGTTTGGTACGGCGCAGAACAATTTGGCTGTGCGCACTATTTAGACCTTTGCGTACCAGAGACGTACATATACGTCAGTTTCATTCATAAATCTTTTGTTTAAATTACCACGGTATAGGAAAGATTAAAAGCGTCACATGGGCAGCGTTTATAAGTTTCTTATTGTCTCAGTGTTACCGGCGCAGTGCAGTTCGTTACTTGACGGAATTAAACTGTTTTATAGGTTATCACTTAACACCAGGTGGGCGTCGAGCTTGTACCGTCTCCTTATAACATAATAACATATGATTGTAACCTTAGATAGATAATTGCGCTGCCGAACGCAGAAGGCACGCAGCCAGAAAAGGCAACAATAATACTGTGCTTTATCCCGTCGCGTCGGTCACAAATTCGGGGCTCCGAGTCACAAAGGTTTGACTCTTCTAATAATTATTTAACGTGATAATGAATTAAATCTGCCTATTATTATAAACGCGAAAGTTTCTATGTATGTATGTATGTTTGTTACTCTTTCACCCTCAAACGGCTGGGCCAATTTTGTATAACATTTGGTATGGAAGTAGATGAGGTGCTGGATTAGCAGATACTTTTCATCATCATCACCATCCATCACCACGTGGGTGAACTGCACCAATTTCGATAAAACTGTTATGGAGGTAGATGAGGCACTTGATTAACACTGATACTTTTCATCATCATTCGTCGCCATGCGGGTAAACTGCGCCAATGACGAAATTTGGCGTGGAGATTGTAACAACCCCCCCCCCCCCCCCCAATTTTAATTTTATTATTAGTTTTGGCCAATGATCGTCTAGCTAGGAGGACCCTAACACTGTGTACCGCTGCTGTAACCTTGCTCTTTTCGGAAAGAATTGAAACAGAGAAAACTATTCAGAACTATAGATGCCTAGAGAAACCAAAAGCAACGCCTAGGTATTCTGATATTACGATGGATAAACTACTACTACATTACTGAACTGCTAGCTGATAACGAAAAGTTGCGATGAACATACTAGATTGCAAATACTTAGTTCTTACAGACTGACTGACTGAGCTGATCCTAGATTTCTAGCTTATGTACTTGATTTGACTTCTAATCGTGGAAGATAGTATCATCAATATAAGTTTCTGAATTTAAGGTCTATGTTATTTGACCATAGAACATAGAAACAGTAGGATATTTGCAAGTTTTACTATATTATAATTATTAGCTTGCAAAACTATCTGTTAAATATGATAAATCAGTTTTGATTAGTGAAATAATATATAAACAACTCAGATATACGCATGATTTTCGTTATTATTAATAACAGTTATAAACCTGTTAATTATGTAACTAGCTTTCTTTATAGATTTATGTTTGTTGCTATGAGCATTTAGCTGATGATAAGATTGATATAATCTCTTGCAGACTAAGTGTCTCTATAATATGTACTATTTGTTTCGTTTATGAAAACTGCTAGGAAATAAATGTGAAATTAGTAAAAATACACTTTATATGCGCTTCAGAAATCTCTTGTGATCAGTAACTACTACGCTGATTATCCAATTCCTTTAGATAAATATTATCAGCCACTATTCCCTGAATAGTTCAATTGTTCAAGTTTAATCATTTACTTGTTTACTGAAAGCAATATATTATGGGAAATAATATCAGTGACTTAGAGAAAACTCTAGACCCTTGTTTGTGGTTTACAAGTATTCTCAAGGTACTGCATTGCTGGACCAAGTTTGATAAGACTTACCACATACATAGATCTCTTTTTTATACGAGATTGCTATACATAGATTACTAGTGCTTTACATGTCATCTATTGAACCATTGTAGGAAAAGTAATTATTTTAGATACTTGAGTATTAGCAGAATTTTTGTTGTATTGGTTAGCTCAATACTAGCAGCCATATATTTATTATGATGATTATTATAATAGTTAGCTTTACTTTGCCGAGTAAATTATTGATATATAGTATAGATATAGTGATAGATATCTCTACAATTTAAAGATATAATATATTTTATTAATTTTCATATTGTAAGTAATTAGTTTGATTTTTTTTTAGATTTGCCGTAGAATTCTAGATTTATTATGATTTAGGAAGTACGATTCTTGGCATGTTCAAGGCTTACAACTCGAATGCTGGATTAAGAGCTGCTCTTTACTGTGACACAAATGTTCTCCATCATGCCAAGAACCTCTTCTATTTACCCCAAAATTAGTAAGGCCTTACTAAGTCCGTTTGGTAGTTTTCCAAATGTAAAGTTTGCGTCTATAAGCGATTATAATCTTATTTATCTCTTCTTAATATTATTATTTATCATTACGAATTACCATTTGATTCTAAATATTACATTTGATACTTTCAGCAAATAATTCAATTGCTATAATTTATTACCGCATTCTCATGCTAGGATCAGGGTAGACAATCTAGCCCAAACTCGATTCATTAGCAAATATATAATATATTATTGCAACAAATACATTACATTTCATTCGAACTAATATTTCTATATTCCTTTGCAGGCAAATATTTCTGTATTCCTTACTTTATACTGATTAAAAATACATTTATTTTGTCATTTTTATTTCGTAGTTAGTCTTTAGTTTCTAAGTCTAGAATACCAATAGATTGTATTGATATGACGAATTCATTATTGAAACCTACGTCTCTAGTGGTAGACACCACTAGCGCGTGAATTTACTTATTTGCTCCCGATTGAACCATCACGAAGTTAATGTATAACCTGGTAAACAAAAATACTAGACCTAGACCTACTTCGGTCCTAAATAAATTCCTAGTCTGCTAAAGTATGTGTAAGTCCCCAACAAACCCCCCAAAGTTAATTGCGCATGAGCTTTCATCCCCCTGATAGGATGGCTCAAGTTTGATCCCTAACTAGCCTCTAAAGTTCGGTGCCAAGCCGAGAATCGAACCTATGGCCCCTAGGGTGTCCAACTCCACGCACGGAAATAGTCGCGCGACTATACCGCTATAGCCGAAGCTATGGAAGGCTGCAGAGCGACGTTCTAGTATGAGAGGAAATAAATACATATAATAAATAGAAGACACTTCCACTGGAATATTCTTTCCAATCGAAGTGAGGAGCAGTTAATCGTACCCATTGCAATAGGTTAAAGCGATTGTTGGCTCGCTCCCAAAAGTGTCCAACTCTAAGGATTGGGCGTTCCCTATCGAGGTGGATCTTAGTTGTCACCGTGAGGTATCCAACCCACGTCCGGAACCATGTCCGTAGCAGAATATATTACCTCACGGAAGTTCGGGAATTTAATAAGCATTTTCTTGGTCTTTCTACTGCTTATATACTTTCTCAAACTTGACAGTGACGCCGATTTGAGGCCGATAGGTATCCAATCAATGCCCTTTCTATCGGCGTCAAAACGGCTTCAGATCCACCTCAGCCAATCTCTGCCCTCCAGCGCATTCCTATTCTAATTTCAAAATCTCATCAAAATCCGCTCATGACAACACATATTTTGAATTTCGTATGACGCCGATCAGAGGTACGTAGATCCAATCAAAGCTCTTTCTATCGGCTTCAGATCGGCGTCAATACTCATTTGTTTTAGGGTTCATTTTGATGAAGCAAACTCAAATACACGGACACACAACGAAAATGTGTTCCTCACATAACTTTGTATGGTTAGAAATATCAATGCTGCTTATTTTCATGGTAATTTTATTAATTTTGCTTGTAACTTTTATGTATTTAAAGGATTACTCAACATTTCCTTTTACTTGAAGTAACTTATCAGTTCTATCTGAACAATCGATTTAAATGGTTAATACATAGAATATCTTGATAGCTTAAATATTCTAAGCTGCTTATCATTTTCAGTAAGTACCTATAGTCTTGCTATAAGAAATACCTAACATCTAAATCTCAATATTACACATTATCGCTTTCTTCTACTTTTGATAGTCTAAATTACATCAATATTTTTTCATACCAAGATGTTTTTTAAATGTATCTATATTTGTGAATCGTGACGGAATCCTCATTTAGAGCCTGTTCCGTTACAGCCAACCCCCAAAATTTACGCAGGTTCTCATAATTTACCGAAGGAAATTTTCCCATTCTCCATATATTCAACTTCACAAATATAGTCCCACCAAAACTGAACGTGTGCTTATTCTAATTTGTTAAAATTCGTTTTCAAACAAGGATATGAGTACGTGAACTCACTAGTGGAGTGTATTTAAAAGACCGAGTTAAAAATAAATTTACTGGAAGGGTTGATATATCCGATCTTAATGTCTCCTCCATGAGTAAAAATGACTTCTCACAAGGACAATCTGAAATAACGAAAGGGAACTAGTATTGTGCCAAATTGTGCACCTAGTCAATTCGAATAATTCAGCATACGTGCTACCACCCAAACCAATTTTTCGTTTGGGATCGAGTATGTGGAGTAGAACCTACGCCACCCTTTATTACTCCAGATCTCGTTAATAGCTAACAAGCAATAATTCTCCATGGCTGATACATCCCTCTTCAAATCAAACCAAACAAGCAACCGCCTAATAACTCGGTGAATGTAAGTGTAATGGCTAAACATTGGCTACCTGTAAAGTACGAACTCTTTATGGAATAATTCAGTTGTAAATACTGATGTGGTGTCTTCTGACCTAAACCTATCTCCAATTTGTACTCCATAAATCATTCGTTGAATAGTGTGTGTCTGTCTGAAAACAAAACTTAACAAATCGACTCCAGTCGGTATTGTCGATTCATAGAGGCCCTCAACATGATTCAATGCTACCTCTGTCACACACATTTCACCCTGGCGCGCCGTTAGTTCTTTCATCTCTTCTCATCCCTTTATCATAACTTAAATCTCTCTTCTCTTACATTGCCCTGCATACTGCCTAAATAAACCTTCAACCCTTTTGTCTGGAGTCTACGAATACTCACGATAAATAGTATTTACCAATTGAAATTTCTGACTTTTATTTTTATATTTACTTTACCCCTTACATTATCATATTTTTCCCTAAAACCCTATGTCAAAAATAAAATAGAAAATGCTGTAACAAAACCCGCCCCAGTGAGGACTACGCCCGCTTTATAACAAATGATTGTAACATCTTTATTAAATTATAATACAGTTTTATTAAATATTGTAATAAAGTTTTATTAAATATTGTTGTACCTTGATATTTTTTTATTTTTTTTATTTTCCTAACGCTTTCCATGTACCCACTTCATTTGAAGAAATACTTAAAATTGTTATTTCTAATATTATCATTATTTTTGTTTTCCTTGTATTTGTTATTCTGTCTAAACTTAATTCATTCAATTTCACAGTTGCAAAATGCAGTACTTTTTATTAACTAATCATTTTGTAATAATAATGTTAAATTTCATTTAATTATCAATCAATTCCTGAAACCGATTTTTATAAAACTCTTAACTATCTGATTACTATTATATCTTATAATATTATATATCAACGACAATAACAATCCTGTTTTTTACAAATCCTTTCTATAACTTATTTAACCAACGCATTCACCTAAGACAACATTGTGTCTTTCTATCAATAATCTTCATTGGCGCACAGAGCATCTTCAAAATCAGCTCAGTAGATCAGTCTGAATAAAATAACAACTCGACATACCTAACTCTAACCAAATTATTCGCTTTTACATGTACTGTCTACCGCAATCCTCCAAACATGTTTTTATGTCATTTCCATTGTGGTCTACATAACTATGTACCTCCTTACATAATTTTTTTTTAGTTATATATTATATACAAAAACGTGACTCTAGAAATAGCTGCACAGTATTTTCCTTCTGCTATAACTTTTGATTTTCGGTTTAAAACTAGGTTATTAATAATGTATCCCTATGATAGGTACCTTCCTAAATTTCTGACATTATTCCTTTCCATGAACAATTGCATCACCCCTTTCCTGTTCGATACAAATTAAACCCGACTAATTATGAAGGTAATCTATCAATTATAGATACTTCGTTCCAACAAGATATACCTACAATAACCCTATAACTTCTTCCTCTACATGCTACTCATAACTATAAAACGAAACTCGTTACGACTGTTTATTATTTAACAGGGAAACGCCTTATAAACATAAACAATATTCTATTTACCTTTCCTTTTGCTTTTATTAACGCCACCCATCGCTTGTTGTCAATATTATACGCAAACGTCAAACACACGAATGTCTCTCTCTTTTTTATTCCATTTCCTGATCTCTACTACCGGTAACTATTTGGTCTTTTCTTTAATGTAACCCATAAATTAAAATTTATTACGCTTATCAATAATAACACTCTAATACTATCAGCTCCGTAGACACTACAATATAATAAACAGTCCAAAACACCCCTGTGCTCAGCTTTCCCCATTTTTCCTTTTCCTCGGACTATAGTTATCTATCAACCAAACTAACGACACGCCGTGAATTAGAATACTCATACGATAGGTGAAGACTAATAATAGGTTTAGGTAATAATAGGTTTTTAATAGGTTTAGGCCTCAGAAGAACTAGTAAACTAGTGGTATCCCTTAACTAGAACTTGCGATGTAGGTATACTGAGTACCTATTAATTTAATTTGCTATTCAATATTTTTTCCCCTGAAAATTATCGATTAGAAAGATATAGATGTACCTACCTATTAAATTTTCGCAAGCCTTTACTAGGATTAATTTATTTATTAATTAGATTATTACAAGAATATAAAATGGTAATTTGTTTATATTTCTATAACCCCAAATCCCAACAAATGAAAAAAACAAGATATTTTGAATATTTATATGCTCGACGTTTGCTGAAATATGACTAGATTGATAACGGTCTATAACTAAAAGTTATTTTTCATAATTTGATTTCTACCTAATAAATTGAAGACTCTAAACGGAATTTATATTTAATTTCAAATGTACGAGTACAAGCAAAAGAACATAGTTATGTTTATTTCCATTTGTCTTTGTAATTTCCAACCCCCATCTTCTACAACCTTCGTAATCCATTTGCACCAAACCTTGGTTACTTGCAAATAATCAATTAGTGAATCGCAGATTAAATTTTATTTTTCAATTATTTTGTAATATTCCGAAGATCTCTTCTATTTCTATTTCTCTATCCACATATTTGCTATTACGAGATCATGTGTACGCTGTGCTGTCACTGCGTGGTTACTCAAATTTCTCCAAATCTCCATGTCATTTCCCTAGCTACATCTTCCATGAATTTCAAAGCAAAAATCAACACGTCTGTTTTTCCGGTCCTCGAATAACCCTGCACTAATGTATGCGTCTCGGCTATTAATGTACAGAAATCCTTAAACTTTGTCATGTGTGATAATGTGTTTGATTTTTAAATAAAATTTATATTCATCACGTCATTATCATAACTACACTATATCTGCCCATGTCTTTGTAACGCATTACTGAAAGATATCTCTTAAAGTATCCCATTACGATTGTTAGGTATACGAAATTTTAAGTCTTAACAAAGACGCTCCGTGCTATTTTACAACCACTTTTCGGTCGCATTACAACAACTAAACTTTTAAGTAATTTTTTTTATTACGACCTCTACCCGAATTTCCCTACTACCTATATAGCGACCCTGAATTTCTTTGATTGTCTTTTAATACTTCCTTTTTTTGTTCCCTAAATAAAATATAAACCTCAAATATCTACAAAGGATCACAAAATCTCAAAGAGCTATGGACATTTGTTGACCACAGGTAAGTTCTTATTCCATCTTATACCTAATCATACCGTTTATTATATAATAATAATAATATAATATATAACTTTAGCATTTAAATTATAGCTAGGTATATTAAACCTTGAACATGATTTCTATTTGTTACGAACTCTTTGGATATACACGTATGTGCTTATGACAGATAGTTAAATATGTCGCTGTCAAAATAAAGGAAACACAGTTCACGTCAAAAATATGATTTTCGTAAATTCTATGCACGTTCGCTCTTATTATATCTTTCCCCGTAACTCTATTTATCGTAGCATTAATTTACCTTTATCTTTGCAGTGTCCATGACGGGTTCACGGCTAAAACTTGCGAACAAATGTAGGCAGCGCATGCACGATACATTCGCCCAACAACTCCGATTGATATTCAACAACTATTTATACCTACATATTGTTATATACATAGGTGTACATATTCCTACGAAACTACACTCCAGCTATCTGGCAAGGTATGTATGTATAGTGTTATTTAGACTTGTTCATCTCTGCTTTGCTCCAACCAAACATCCTTTTTCCCTGTTCATATCTACATACTTCCTACAGATTATACCTACATAGAAATTACCAGTGTATTATGTACATACTTATCGTATTTTGTTACAACTGAACTTTTCATATTACTTTATCTAGCTATGTCGTCAAACTCTTTGCAGGCAAACAATCCAACCAACATGACTCAACATTGATTTCCTAGTTGCATACCCACCATATACCATAAACACCTCCCTTTTATATAGATTCCAATAAACATCTATAAAATACCTAGGTATTAATCACCAGAACTCTTCTTTACGTGAAACTATAGTAAAACGTAGTGTTTATATTCTCTTTACACTATGACAGCAAGCCTCAGTACCACAATCAAAAAGTTTCTTTGCTTTTTCAAAGAACTCTTTTGTGTTTACCTTTCTGTAAAATTCTGTAGCCTAGGTAACCTAAATGTTGATTGTCATGACATTTTGATTGATTTTATTATTGCTAACATATTTCTTTTTCTACCTTTGTTTATTAATTCAATAGCAATTTTAAGATAGGTACCTAATTGCTCTGAACAAAGCTACAATTATTGATTTTCTCATATTTCTACGCGCCCTGATATACAACCTTCAGTTAGTTTTAGATTATTGATGAAATAACTGATTCTATATTTTACTCGTTATATGTTTATGTATATTTTATAGTTTTCCATGTATTCTAGATCCCTGCCTGCCGACTGTGGTATTGCTATAAACCACAGTGAAACCTGACAAGCTCTACAGTTCACATAACCCACTCATCATTGATTGGTAGGTACGCAAGTTTCGATATTTATTTAGTTAGTATCCTAAAAAATATTTTCTAGGTACTAATATTACAAACACGACGTTGGTACGTAAGAATGAATGTTTGCTTCACCATCCCTCTTAAACAGCAGCGCCAATTTTGATGAAAATTGTTACGAAAGTAGATGTAGCTTTGAATTTACATATTATAAGATACTCTTCCTTATCATTATCATCATTATCCTAACAAGGTACCTAGGTACTAGTATTATAAACGCAAAAGCTGGTATGTCTGAATGAATGTTTATTACATCAGTCCTGGCTGGACTAATTTTGATGAGATTTGGTATAAAAATAGATGATACTAGATTTACGCATAGATAACTTTTTATCATCACCACCATCATCAGCTATCTCCATGCGGGTACATCCGCGACCGCAACTAGTAATATATAAAATGAACGTTTGTATATTTGTCTGTTGTTCTGTAATAACCTCTCACTTGATTAAATGAGTTCCACAATTCCTACGATTTTCATGGCATGGAACCGGTTTTTTTTTATATTGCCCTAAACTCTAATATAGTTCTACTAGTATATAGTATATAGTCTACTAGTATTCAACGACCGAAATTGACGATGTATACCGAGTTCAGATTTAAAATTTAAGGTTGTGTATATACTTTGCGCGTACTACTTACATGTCAATTATGTTACATAAGAACATAAATACATACATAACTATTAACATCCAAACAATTATTATTGTGCCCTAAATAAAAGTTTCCTTATTCACTTTTATTTACATAATGTTTGGGTTTTTCCATTATTTTTAATTTAGATAGATAACCCGGCTTTGCTCACCATTCCCTAATTTTCCCTATTATATTTGCAGATCTCGTCAAGACGCACTACTCGACCAGCCGCTTCGCCCCAAAGCTTCTGAAATCCGGCGCTCCTCTTCAGCCTGCCTACATTGTCAAACTTTACCAGCTTCATTCCGAAGACTCATCACTACCTAGCTATAATATTGGTGTTTTATACTTAAATTCGGCGCTTACTATGTTTGTCTATTAAATCTGCATAACGTTGATTTATTTAACCTTTACGAATAACTATACAACCATCTGACTTGTCTATAAGAATTTTCACAACGCTAAGCATCTGAATGGGAAATTCAACCCCCCAATGTTACGACTAAACATATTTCAACAAAACTTCTAACAAGACTTATCATCGCTCAATTAATGTTGCGCAACTTTGCATTTTATTGTAATCCTATTTATTTCCTTCGCAAATGCAATAGAAGTAATTACGTATGTAGATTTTTACTATCATTTAATTACCATAAATTTCGTCGAACAAAAAGGTAAGCCATTTATTAATATTCACACATTTTTATATTCTTAATACTTCCGAACATAACAAACACCGATTATATACAGACATGTCCACGATCTGCGCTGTATTTTGCTGGTTACAAATGTAATCCTTGTGATGCAAATGCAGCGACGGCACTTTCAACATGTTAGAAACTCTCTTCCTTTCCTAACACTATACAAGAACTCTTTCAGTACTCTATAACGCAATTCTTGGCTCCCAAGTGAGTTTCATAAGTCGTTCGATACTAAAAGTGTTCTTAAAACCTTCGGGTCACTTTGAGTAGAGTTCGATACTGACTATTTACCGTGTGCTTCCAGGAGAGTATCCTAGTCGTAAACACAACACGCAATCTGCCTTTCGAATGATAAGTGTACTTCTGGATTCTAGAGATCGACTATGGGGTACACGTAAATGAAAAAGATAGTTGCAGACTTTACATACATGAAACTTGCATACAACTCATCTTTCCTTGAATGTATTCTCCTATTTCCATGAATTGTAGAAATCTACTACTGTAGTCTAGAACAACAACTCATCACCTCATTATAGTATCCGTTGCCTACCTATTTAGCCCTTTAAAAATCACCTATTGCAATAGCATCTCTGTTTCAATAAAATCCTATCCATTTCACGCCAACAAATTGTGCGGTTGACCGCAACTAATTCCTAGTAAAACTTCCGTAGTAACGTTATTCCAATCCTGGTAACGGCACTACCAAATCGTAACAACCCCCCCCCCCCCCCCCCAATTTTAATTTTATTATTAGTTTTGGCCAATGATCGTCTAGCTAGGAGGACCCTAACACTGTGTACCGCTGCTGTAACCTTGCTCTTTTCGGAAAGAATTGAAACAGAGAAAACTATTCAGAACTATAGATGCCTAGAGAAACCAAAAGCAACGCCTAGGTATTCTGATATTACGATGGATAAACTACTACTACATTACTGAACTGCTAGCTGATAACGAAAAGTTGCGATGAACATACTAGATTGCAAATACTTAGTTCTTACAGACTGACTGACTGAGCTGATCCTAGATTTCTAGCTTATGTACTTGATTTGACTTCTAATCGTGGAAGATAGTATCATCAATATAAGTTTCTGAATTTAAGGTCTATGTTATTTGACCATAGAACATAGAAACAGTAGGATATTTGCAAGTTTTACTATATTATAATTATTAGCTTGCAAAACTATCTGTTAAATATGATAAATCAGTTTTGATTAGTGAAATAATATATAAACAACTCAGATATACGCATGATTTTCGTTATTATTAATAACAGTTATAAACCTGTTAATTATGTAACTAGCTTTCTTTATAGATTTATGTTTGTTGCTATGAGCATTTAGCTGATGATAAGATTGATATAATCTCTTGCAGACTAAGTGTCTCTATAATATGTACTATTTGTTTCGTTTATGAAAACTGCTAGGAAATAAATGTGAAATTAGTAAAAATACACTTTATATGCGCTTCAGAAATCTCTTGTGATCAGTAACTACTACGCTGATTATCCAATTCCTTTAGATAAATATTATCAGCCACTATTCCCTGAATAGTTCAATTGTTCAAGTTTAATCATTTACTTGTTTACTGAAAGCAATATATTATGGGAAATAATATCAGTGACTTAGAGAAAACTCTAGACCCTTGTTTGTGGTTTACAAGTATTCTCAAGGTACTGCATTGCTGGACCAAGTTTGATAAGACTTACCACATACATAGATCTCTTTTTTATACGAGATTGCTATACATAGATTACTAGTGCTTTACATGTCATCTATTGAACCATTGTAGGAAAAGTAATTATTTTAGATACTTGAGTATTAGCAGAATTTTTGTTGTATTGGTTAGCTCAATACTAGCAGCCATATATTTATTATGATGATTATTATAATAGTTAGCTTTACTTTGCCGAGTAAATTATTGATATATAGTATAGATATAGTGATAGATATCTCTACAATTTAAAGATATAATATATTTTATTAATTTTCATATTGTAAGTAATTAGTTTGATTTTTTTTTAGATTTGCCGTAGAATTCTAGATTTATTATGATTTAGGAAGTACGATTCTTGGCATGTTCAAGGCTTACAACTCGAATGCTGGATTAAGAGCTGCTCTTTACTGTGACACAAATGTTCTCCATCATGCCAAGAACCTCTTCTATTTACCCCAAAATTAGTAAGGCCTTACTAAGTCCGTTTGGTAGTTTTCCAAATGTAAAGTTTGCGTCTATAAGCGATTATAATCTTATTTATCTCTTCTTAATATTATTATTTATCATTACGAATTACCATTTGATTCTAAATATTACATTTGATACTTTCAGCAAATAATTCAATTGCTATAATTTATTACCGCATTCTCATGCTAGGATCAGGGTAGACAATCTAGCCCAAACTCGATTCATTAGCAAATATATAATATATTATTGCAACAAATACATTACATTTCATTCGAACTAATATTTCTATATTCCTTTGCAGGCAAATATTTCTGTATTCCTTACTTTATACTGATTAAAAATACATTTATTTTGTCATTTTTATTTCGTAGTTAGTCTTTAGTTTCTAAGTCTAGAATACCAATAGATTGTATTGATATGACGAATTCATTATTGAAACCTACGTCTCTAGTGGTAGACACCACTAGCGCGTGAATTTACTTATTTGCTCCCGATTGAACCATCACGAAGTTAATGTATAACCTGGTAAACAAAAATACTAGACCTAGACCTACTTCGGTCCTAAATAAATTCCTAGTCTGCTAAAGTATGTGTAAGTCCCCAACAAACCCCCCAAAGTTAATTGCGCATGAGCTTTCATCCCCCTGATAGGATGGCTCAAGTTTGATCCCTAACTAGCCTCTAAAGTTCGGTGCCAAGCCGAGAATCGAACCTATGGCCCCTAGGGTGTCCAACTCCACGCACGGAAATAGTCGCGCGACTATACCGCTATAGCCGAAGCTATGGAAGGCTGCAGAGCGACGTTCTAGTATGAGAGGAAATAAATACATATAATAAATAGAAGACACTTCCACTGGAATATTCTTTCCAATCGAAGTGAGGAGCAGTTAATCGTACCCATTGCAATAGGTTAAAGCGATTGTTGGCTCGCTCCCAAAAGTGTCCAACTCTAAGGATTGGGCGTTCCCTATCGAGGTGGATCTTAGTTGTCACCGTGAGGTATCCAACCCACGTCCGGAACCATGTCCGTAGCAGAATATATTACCTCACGGAAGTTCGGGAATTTAATAAGCATTTTCTTGGTCTTTCTACTGCTTATATACTTTCTCAAACTTGACAGTGACGCCGATTTGAGGCCGATAGGTATCCAATCAATGCCCTTTCTATCGGCGTCAAAACGGCTTCAGATCCACCTCAGCCAATCTCTGCCCTCCAGCGCATTCCTATTCTAATTTCAAAATCTCATCAAAATCCGCTCATGACAACACATATTTTGAATTTCGTATGACGCCGATCAGAGGTACGTAGATCCAATCAAAGCTCTTTCTATCGGCTTCAGATCGGCGTCAATACTCATTTGTTTTAGGGTTCATTTTGATGAAGCAAACTCAAATACACGGACACACAACGAAAATGTGTTCCTCACATAACTTTGTATGGTTAGAAATATCAATGCTGCTTATTTTTCATGGTAATTTTATTAATTTTGCTTGTAACTTTTATGTATTTAAAGGATTACTCAACATTTCCTTTTACTTGAAGTAACTTATCAGTTCTATCTGAACAATCGATTTAAATGGTTAATACATAGAATATCTTGATAGCTTAAATATTCTAAGCTGCTTATCATTTTCAGTAAGTACCTATAGTCTTGCTATAAGAAATACCTAACATCTAAATCTCAATATTACACATTATCGCTTTCTTCTACTTTTGATAGTCTAAATTACATCAATATTTTTTCATACCAAGATGTTTTTTAAATGTATCTATATTTGTGAATCGTGACGGAATCCTCATTTAGAGCCTGTTCCGTTACAAGATGAGGCGCTGGATTTACACATACTCGTTGGATACTTTTTATTCATCATCATCATCCATCACCACGCGGGTTAAACCGCAGGGCGCAACCAGTATATAATATTCTTAAAGTTGTTTAACATCAAAATGTTATCTGTCCCCAGGTCTCGTACCCTCAGCGGTGATCATAGTGTCGAAGGGACAGTAGGTAAGCATTACCTGAACTATCACAATGTTCAACTCAAGAACTGATTATTGTTTTGTATTTGTACTGTGGATTCGGGATGGTGTACTGTGAATCGAATAAACTGCGTGTCACAAACTATTGTTTCATTATAATTCGTTTGAATGTTTAAAAAAAGTGAAATATACAGTAGGTACAGGATAAAATATGCAGTAGGCACAGGATGAAATATGCAGTAGGTACAGGATGAAATAGGCAGTAGATACATGATGAAATATGCAGTAGGTACAGGATAAAATATACAGTATGCACAGGATGAAATATGCAGTAGGTACAGGATGAAATATGCAGTAGGTACAGGATGAAATATGCAGTAGGTACAGGATGAAATATACAGTAGGTACAGGATGAAATATACAGGCCAAGCACAAAAAATTTGCAAACGTAACTTAATCGTATCTTTGACGTATACAGTACAAACTATCATTAATCTAGTACAACTGTGGCACAGATAATTCGTAGTTTTATGTATAAGTCTATGATACGATTACGTTCACTGGCGCAAACCGAGCTATGCCCACACACGCAGCAGTGTATACAGAAATACGGTAATGTTTTCAATTCGGAATAATCAGTTTCAGATATTATTCGTGACAAACAGACAAGTAAACATTTCACAAATAAATCTCTTCATTAACTCGTCGAGACCTGAAAACCTACGGGAAAACGACATCAAATGAACTGTTATATTAATATATACCCTGAATTATTATATATAAAATTAAATGATACTTTGACTTTGAATAGGTAATAATTATGCCTTGCCTGGCCTTGTAGAAATATTGTACATAGTAAAAATTGCACCTCCCCATATCATCCCGTGGGTGTCGTAAAAGGCGACTAAGGGAAAAATACTGGAAGGTGGGCAGCAGCGCCTTCTAAAGAACTGTCATCTGACACTGCGATCCCCAAGACGCCTGCCAAGCGTAGGGATTAAGGCAAATACCCCCTTTATAGGGGAGGCTGTGTTAGGCAGTGGACGATCCGGCTGATACAGAGAGTGAAAATTACATTCTATGGTATTACAATATCTATAAGTTTGTCTAACATTGCATACAATCACATAGTTTTTATATTACACGAGTTCCAATTCAGTATTATAGTTTACCTTGTCGTCAATAGGGTATGGATTAATAAGAAAATGGCTGATATTTTCAACAGTACGGAGATACATAATTTCCGTATCCAATTGACAATTCGTGATAACGGGCCTTCCTTCAATATCGTACTCCCTAAAGTTTCGTTTCCGAGTACTGCGTTCACAATCTGTCAACTCTAAACTCCCGTCAAAGCAAATGAGGATATCTAGTAAATACTGTTTCTGACCAACCGAAACGCACACAAATTGAAGCTTCACATCGTACTTAGTCAGTGTTGCATTAAAAATCTCTTTGAAGTGGTGCCCTTTAGAGTCTGATGGCAGTATGCCGGCTTCGTTCAGTACATTTGACATGGAGTGTTCTGTAATCCATTTTAGCCCTTGGGTAAAGTATTTCCTCTGAGTGTTTAATGATTCTAGAGAAGCAAAACAGGTCCCGTGTTTAGTCCATTCGTGTGACCAGAATGTGTAGCGTGTTGCGTCTGTAATAAAAAGTAAGTGACTTCGATGATGTTCTTCTTTGACGTGATAACGTCTAATAAATAGATGAACGCCGGCAGCACGCACGAAAAAGTATGACTCATTTTCACGTTCAGCCTGAGCCGAGTGTGCAAGCGAGAGTGCGGAACAAGCGATAGAGAGGCACGATTGGCCTAAGCGTTCGGCTTGTCTTATGAGGTTATCTCGTAAAATTATAGTCCATAAACCGACTTTACAAACTTTTTTTTGTAATTTTGCAACCGGAGGGGTTGACATTACAACATATACATTAACTACATTGAGAATTCGATATCTAGTTCACCCCTATATTATGATACCTTTTCAAAATGTATATTAGTATTATTAAGTACATACCCTCGTCATCTCTGTTGGCGACAGTATTTCCTCTTTGATACTGGCCGTTTTAACAGTTCTTTATTTAAAAATGTCATTTTTTTGACAATAGTCTTTATTACATTTTCATACTGAATGGTTTATCTGGGGATTTTTATTAATTTTCCTTGTTTTCTTACGTGGTTTTAGTGTCTTTAGGTACGCTTGTAGACCTCAATATAGTGTCCTCAACATACTCATTCTAAACAAAGAGTAATAAAATTTTTGATATTCTGACTTGAATAGACTTAACGCGCACCCGTTTTCCTATTCCTCACTTTTTCTTTCATATTTGTACAAAAACTGACTTCTATTCGATTAATATTGTTTTATTGACGACTTTAAAATTACCTGAAGAGGCCTGGACATTGGTCCAAAGTCTATCTAGGTCAGGCTCAAATGGTGCAATCTGTTCGATGTCCAATAACGAGGCGTTATTACAATGTAGGGTGTATCCCTCCACCTCATCTGCCACCCAAATCCCGTGCATCGTCCATGAGCCAGGACTGTTGATGGTGCAGGCGTGGTTGTTGTTGTCTTGGAGCCAGACCAAGCACACTGTGGGTGCCCAACACTGCGACATGATGATGAGGTTCACGCGACCAGCTTCTATTGCATGAGATATTGGTATTCGCGACGGGAGTAAGCTGCAATTTTATTATTTTGTTATTTATTTGCCGTAGCCTTATGTTATGATGCCTAATCTATTTAATACCATGCGGACTTAAATAAACACATAAAAAAAAATTCCTCAAATTTATGAGGAAAGATGCAAGTGTCCTTTTTTATTACTTTTTATCCATGACACGGGTGTACTAGTGTAGGTAGGTATAATCGTATTTAAGGAGCTGGATTCCGTTGCCCATCTCGTCTCACCCACCAAGCATGTAATGTTGGCCTGTGAGATGGCCGCTCACAGGAACAATGTTGACAAACTAATTGATTACTCAATAATCTATAATATATAAAAATTAACCCCTATTTCTCCTGGTCACGCTGTTACTTGAGAACGTATGGAACAACCTCGCTAATTCTTACTATTTCGCCAAATCTTTTTTTGTTTTTTTTTTTTCTCTTTATTGTCAGGAAAAGGGTCTTATGAAACAAACATTTAAAAAAGACGGGAGGTTATGGCGAGGCCGAAGGCCGAGCCTACTTCGCGAACGAAGTCGCGGGCAGTTGCTATATATATATATATTTAAATGAACCTCTATTTCTCCTGGTCACGCCATAACTTGAGAACGTATGGAACAACCTCGCTAATTCTTACTATTTCGCTAAATCTTTATTTGTTTTTTTTTTCTAATTATTGAACAGATGGAAAATGGAACAGAACAGATGGAATAATCTCGCTAATTATTTTTTGTTGTGTTAATTATAGTCAGGAGAAGGCTCATATGAAAGAAAACCCAAGAAAAGATGAAAGGGTTATGGCGAGGCCGAAGGCTGAGCCTACTACGTGAACTAAGTCGCGGGCAGTCCTTAGTAATAAAATAAAAATAGTGTAATTAATAGTTATTGTAACAACTCGTTACCCCAAATGTTAACAAACAAGGTCCAGCATGATATAATGTCTACTTGGGTATCATATACAAAAGCAATTCCGGTTTCTATGATCATGAACTCGGATCAAGCCATTACTCTAATTTATAGAGTTTTTCGCTTACGCAGTTCGCACTTACTCAGGTTTGATGGTTGGTATATTTTATATTTTAATAAAGCTGAATATTCTTTAAAACACACACGTGAGGAGTATATACTAGCATTAGGGTACTCATAGGCCCCACACGACGGTTAAAATCAAATAGAAAGTTAAAATTCGATGCTCGGATGGTGAATTTAGGGGTCACATTGCGTCTGACATGGATTGTCAAAAGACGCGGGTTCGAATTCCGTCCGGTCATCCAGGATGTCGGTTTTGCTCTGTAAAATGGCAAAATTTACTCATAGGCTATTTTATATCCAGGTAAATACGGGCCCATATAATTATTACTAATTATATGAGCGATCTGTTTCTACAACTTTGTAACATATCGCGGTACTTTTATATGATGATGATATATTGTTGGGTCACAGTTTATACACATGTGACAAACTTTCACGCTCAAATAAAAACAGGTTATATATTTCATTTATCTTAATTAAAAACTAATGTATGTAGGCTAGTTTCTACAACAAAATTATATTTTAATACCAATCCTAATTATTGCCACCAAATAACAAAAAGTCGTCGCATAAAGCATTAAGTAACATTTTAATTTTAAATGTTATAAAATGTGACTGGCTTACCTCATGCATAATATAACCCACATTACATTTCTTATCATATTTAATTTTATTTGTTTCATCACTTGACTGACCACGTGACTGATGTGCCTAAAGTATCAAGACTGAGTACATAACGTTCCTAAACAATAGGTAGAGTAATTATTTGGCTTATGTACGGTCTCGGATCTGGTTTTACGTTTGTATTTGTGTAATGATGAAACCAATTAAATTAACTATGTATGTCAAATTGTATATTAAATATACGTTAGCCGATTACTCTATGCAAGTTACATTTTCGACACGACTGTACAATATGTGCCGCCAAGCATGAGAGTTGAGACTTGACAAACCACGTGGTTTGACTTGCGCAGTAGACGATGTCTCTAGCGGAATGAGGAGGGACGGGAAGAGACCGGGTGTCATCGGGGAGGAGGAAGGAGCGCGGGAGGCGCGGTACGGCGTTGTACATGCGTGTTAGTCGCCTCATGTTCTCCTCACCCCGTGCATGCGCCGCTCGCCTCCGTAGTACAGACGAGTGCATCCTCTTTAATATTTTTTTTACTTTGTTAATAGTGTAAATGAGTGCAACTTTGTGAAATTTTGAGTAAGCTTCAAAGTAAAACATTAAGACAAAGCAGAAAGATGGTTTATGACGATATACACATAGTAATTATATTTATTAAGCAATGGAAGGTGTACAATATTTGAAGCACGTACAAATGCATATAGCGGCCGCAATCAAAACGTCTTTAATCACTGTAAAAATAATTTTGTAGGAAGCAAATAGTACTGAGTTGCTGCCAATTTTTAATACTGCCGGAAAAAAAGATTAGGGCCAAAACTTTATTTAATCGATATAAATGAATTTGCCAAAGTGATAAAAAGATGTATTCACATCACAACTTCCTTGTAATGAACATAGAACTGACATAATAAGAATAAGAATTTTAGTATAGCATTGCTACATCCAATTCCGAACGTCTTCAAAAATCCTGAATAAACATACAAATTATTGATATACGACTGTGTCTGCGCAAGCCCCCCACACTGACGCTCAACTCGGAGTCCTGAACAGAGCGAGGCGTTTGTTCACTCCGGATCAGCGGTGCCTTCTTTATAAAACTCAGGTGCGCCCATGTATTGAATATTGTTGCCACATCTGGGATGGATCCGCTAAGTTCCTTATGGATGCTCTCGATAGACTGCAGCGTCGCGCTGTTCGTATTATTGGAGACACTGAAGTCACTCAACACCTAGAACCCCTACAAATGCGTAGAACTATAGCTTCTCTAAGCGTTTTTACCGGTTGTTTAATAGCGAATGTTCTGAAGAGCTTTTTAATCTTATTCCTTCCTCACCATTCCGAGCCCGAACTACTCGTTCCGGCCTAACATTGCATCCATATACTGTTGAAAACTTCTTACCACGAACCAAAAAGTTTAGCAGTTCCTACCTCTGTTGTGTAAGTAAATTGTGGAATGCTTTGCCGGCATACGTATTTCCTTGCAGCTATGACCCTGCGTCTTTCAAGCGGGGCGTGAAAAAGCATCTGTCAGGTCATCATAGGGGTGGCCATGACCATTAGTGCAGCCGTAAGCTGCACTAATGGTCATGGCCACACACATCAGTATAAGAACATACATATGTTCTTATACTGATGTGTGCTACCATAGGAGCAGCGTACAGAGTATCCCAAGCGTTCTTATATGGGATAGTAATTAATTAACCTTGCGTCCACAGTAAAAGCGCTGGGAGCAGTCAGCTTCGGTCAGCACAGCGCTCCGTTCATTGGCGTAACCGACTAGTGGAACGAGTTGGTCGGCCTCCCCCAGCTAACCTAGTGCCCCTGCCCACCCCAGAAAAACACGACCTAATGAAAAAACTGACTGTGTCCGGCTGGTCTCTACAAGGTCCCGCCATACCAAAACCCTTGCTATAATAATAGTTTCGTAGAACATTTTTTGTTTAAAGGCCAAATTCTTTATTCACACTTTTGCTATCGAATAGCCAGATGATAAATAAGTATAAAAAATAACGAAAATGTCTAGGTTGAATGATTCTAGCAAAACTAGTATTACCTATAACCTAGTATAACAGCAAATAACCTAATATAATAATAATATGTGACAGCATGCACATAACGTCTTCTATAACAGGTTCTAAAATATGCGGAGAATGAGAACTGTGGTAACCTGATGACTGATATACATAAGTACCTACCTACTTATATACACAACTCAAACAGGCATGATCATGTGCAAGGCTGTGAGGACCTGTCCGGGGATCCAACCCTGGACCAGCAACGCAGAAGGCATGGCAACCACGGCACCAACCGGCCAGTATAATATTAAGAAGAGAAATGAAGATTATAATATATTGATGGTAACAGGATTTGTTGTGAAGGCCGGAAGGTTCTGGAATGGAGACCACGGATCGGCAAGCGAAGCGTAGGTCGTCCACCGACACGGTGGAAAGACGACCTGATAAAGGTCGCAGGACGACGTTGGATGCAGGCCGTTTCCAACCGGCCGTTTTGGAAAATCATGGGGGAGGCGTATGTTCAGCAGTGGACGTCCTACGGCTGAGATGATGATGAACAGCATTTATATTACACAGTATATGTAAGTGTCTATATGTCAGGACTTGGAAATTTAGAATAATTAGACATCATGATCAAATCGTGAACAAGAAAAGAAATAGCGGTTAATATTTCAAAACGGTATAATTCTCAATAGGTATTTATTTTTTAGGTTCCGTAGAAGGAAGAAAAACAATATAGGATTCAATCTCTGTTTTGGCAAAAGTTTACTTTCACGTTAACATATTCCAAAAATAACGGTTTTATTTGCTGAAAATTTTGACACCTGCCATAAAGTATAATCTAGGGTTTAGAGTTATACCTCCCGTGGACTTAGAATCATAGAATTTGGCAAGAAGTCCAACCTTGTAGCACAGTAAAGGGAAAACTCGGAATATTTTTGTAATACACACCTACGCTTGGAAAATTTACCTTACCTATACGACGTATTGATGTACCTACGCGTATGAGAGAAAAAAATCTACTACAAATTTCAAATTGTATTTATTGTTGTCTGGAGAAGAAATTCTTATGAAAGAAAAATGAAAAGAGAAGATGGGAGGCCGATCGCCGAGCCTACTACGCGAACGAAGTCGAGGGCAGTCGCTAGTTAATTATATTTATATGTATACCTACCTAATTTCTTTTTTTGTTAGGGACCGTGTTCAGTCAGACTTGTTTTTTTATTTATTTTTCTACTTAAGCAAAGACACAGTTGAAATTATTCGTTTAAATTTAATATTCATTTTTATTATTTCAATCTTTACACTGTCCACTGGCGTAAAGGTATACTGAGTACAAAAAAGGCAAACACTCAAAATTTTACTGGGTAGGTTATTCCCAACGACTCATCGCAATTAGTGGAGAATCCAAAACCACCTGATCCCCACTTCCGTCCACCAACCCAGAATAGACCCTGGCCAGGTGGCAGATCTATCGCTCCGATGGCTGCTGTACAATCTACCACCTCTAAAGACTTGTTGAAACAAATGCGTACTTCGCTTATGATCTGTGTCTTCTCATCAACAATGAAACATCCGATATACGGTTCCTTTTCTACACTGGAAGTTACCGCTTTGTGGATATCATCCATTTTGTATACTTTATTATCATCAGGGATAATGTTGGCCTTCTGCAAGATGTCGGTTATGTTGTACTGTTTGTTCCAGTCTATTCCTTTCTGGAAGAATTGTAGCGGTGTCTTAAACTGGTCCTGGACTGCAGCGCAAGTGCCGTGTGTGAGCCATTCGTGAGCCCAGAGAGTTCTCTCAAAGCCCTGATCTGAAATAAGCCATTGTTAGTATTATCTTAAAACTTCATTAAGAACTTCATTTTAATTAAGAACAAGAAGGTGATGAAAATCGTAAAAGACGATCGAGGAGAAAACGCGTCTAAATGTGATAGGCATATTCATTCGGCGCGTTTTTATTTGATATGACCCGAAAATCTGTACGCGATAACAGACAGACTGACAAAATCATCTTTTGTCATCAACCAATCTCGAAACTGGGACGCTTTGCTCGTTTCGCTCACACATATATTTTAAAAGACAAACAATTTTTAAATGATTACCTTCTTTGACCCGAAGATTACCTCTTTATTATAATGATTTAGAAAAACTGAAAAGTATGAGAATCATGAACGAGAAAATAGAACCTTTTGAAAGAAAGGTTACCTTGGTAAATATCAGCCCAATATACTTTTAACTGGTCCGCCACAGATGATATGTCACTTGGCTCCAATGTCCAGGTTTTGTTGCACTTATTGGGACCTTTAGTGCCGGTCTTTGTAGGCCAGATGCCGTGGACAGTCCACGATGAAGGTGTAGAGGGCATCACGCAATGGCTGCCGGCATGCATAAGCATATACTCGCGGCAAGCTGTTGGCAACCAATGCTGGACGAAAAGTAGTAGATCCCAGTCATTGTTATGATGATGTTTCTGGTGAGCGCAACTTACGCTGAAATAGAATGTCAATTAATCTATCTATATTTATATAATATATAAAAATTTACCCCTATTTCTCCTGGTCACGCTATAACTTGAGAACGGATGCAACAATCTCGCTAATTATTTTAGTGTTATATTAATTTATTGTCGGGAGAAAGTTCTTATGAAAGAAAAGATGAGAGGTGGTGCGGCCGAACGCCGAGCCTGCTACGCCAACGAAGTCGCGGGCAGTCGCTATTAATTAATACATGTAAGTAAGTAAGTACCTATTTTAAAAGACTGTAATGCCGTGTTCAAAAATAAATAAAGCCTCCAGCGAGAAAAACGTTCAGGATCTCCGGGTCACTCTCATCTATATTTTTATTTTATTATTACTAGAGAATACACCAAATATCAGTACTGTGTACCGTTCAAATGCGGACGCTCGGCCGCAAATCACTTGGCTTAGAGTCGCATGCTAGCCCTTGAACTCATATACACAGGTGTTCCGTAATGAATGGATAATCAGGTAATTGAAGGGGGCGCCACGGAGGAAAATATGACATTTTGAAAAATAAAAATGATTCCTATGATTACATTGTTGGCCACTATATACAACGTCAAATTAAGGAATCACCATTTTTTTTTATCTGCCAAATGTTCCTAAAATGTTGCGCCTTGCCGACGTGCAACTTAGGTAAGTCATAGTTAGCTATAGCAATTTTATAAGGATTTAAAGAACCACAACAGCAGATTTCTGTTTTGCCCAAGTTTGAGTACCTCTGGTGGAAAAAAGACGAATAGTGGGTGGCTAACATTTTAAAAAACTTACCTACAACAAACATGCCTACTTTATGCAGTTTCCAAAACGGTATTACCTACATTTAACCCTTCATATACCGTGATAATTAAAACAAAAGATTTATGAATGAAACGAACGTAAATGTTCTTCAATGGTAGGTAGGTAGGTAGGTACTCAAAGGATTAATACTTTTATTTGGAAATTAGGGCTAATACGTAATTCAAGTAAAAATATCAAAAAAAGTGAAGTGTAAGAAATAACATTCCATAAGACTTTATTATTTCAGCGCTACAGCGAACTTTAGTTTAAACTCTAACAAAATGGAGACCACCAGGAGAACCTTTGCCTAAGTTAGCTTCTCTAGTAGTACCTACTCGTAATATTAGTTCATAGTTACATCGGTGGCATATGTCAAGTGGAGTACTCCAAGCATATATATTTTGTCTTCTAGATAATGTAAGTACTACATACATTGCTTTTTCACTAAACATTTTTACAGCAAACATTAAATTTGTTTCTGTTTAGTCTTATAAGTCTTTGGGATTTTATTGTAGGTACGCTCACAAACGCACACTCAAAGAAGTTTTCGCTAGTCTTGACAACTCTATCCCATCTTTATTAGTAGTGTTACCTATAACACTATGACGTATAACGATCATTTTGTTTTGATTAAGTATTATTGTTGCATTGAATCGTACGACTTTGTCCGCGTGCAGAAACGTACGTTACGATTATGTATCACGATTTCTCAAGAACTACGCGTTGTATCAGAGTAAAAACCATGCAAGTTCCGTGCCATTCTTAAACCTGGCTTAATCCTTTGAGTACCATTGACGTACATTTACGTTTCATTCATAGATATTTTGTTTTAATTATCAAGCGTTAAACAGTTTTGAATGAAATCATACCATGACGCTCTTAAAGGTGAACGGATAATGTTGTCTCTGGCATGTTTTATAACAATTGATAAGAGTGAAATAGCGTTATACAAATTAAAAAACAATAACTCTTTATTTGCAATTAAGATTAAAAGCATAACAACAAATCTACTGATTGTCATGGTAACGTCAGTCCATACAAGTACAATTTGAAAAATTTGATACCGACTTCCATGCTATACTGTTATTGGAGTGTAACTCAAAATCTACTGAACCGAATTTAATGTAATTTAAATGGGACCCCACGGGAAGCACCAGCTTTCATACAAAAAAGAATTTTGAGAATCGGTTCACCCTATCGAAAGTTATGAGGTAACAAACATTTAAAAAAAAACAGGCGAATTGAGTACGTTGAACGGGGTTTCTGCGGTTCTTGAATAGTAAGGCATGGCAGGCCTGCTTTAATGTTGTGATGGTACGATTAAGCATGGCAGTTTTCTAGAAGTCCGTCCTGCTTTAAGAGCGTATGCTATTTTGTACCTAGGACTTACCATAAGGCCCCAGGTAAAAAAATACTTAGCATACGTGCTAATCCCGAGTACGGCATCTCCACTCTCTGAATGACATTTAAGTAAGTACAAAAATTATGACAAACTAGATATGAAACTTCCGCATAATTATTTTCTAAATATTATCTTCACTAGTCGTATCCCCTATCTGTGATGTATTTATTTTTCTTACCTTGCACAGATAAACAGAAGAAGGCCCAGTTTCGTACCAAACATCGCGTCGTGGTCCTATACAGACGAGGTATTATATTATATACCATCTATTTTATAGCAGAATTCTTTATATAACACTATTTCAAGGCAAGCCTTGATACGGAATGTATGTACTTATGACTTATATTTTATGGCATTTTTTTTTATAACGACCCATTGTTGAAATAGTCAAGTTATTGGGATTTTTAGAGGTACTTATTAATACGAGTATGTTGACAACAGCAAATGCCGGTATGTTTTAAATATCTATTTCAATAGGTATTTGTACAAAAGTGTATTTCATTATTGTTTTGTTATTGAATGATCATTACTCGTATTATTATTTTTATTCAACAAATTTCACGGGTTTTACCCGGCCCTTTACAAAGGCATAAGTGCAATGTAGCCAACACTTAGAGGCCCGTTTCGTATAAAAATACAATGTAGTATAAAAACAGAAACACTTTGGATGGATGGTTACATGGTATATCTATTAAAAAAGTGGGTAAAATGGCATGGCTATTGATATGTACTTATTAGTGGTAGGTACGGGAGATAGTGGGCTATGGACGAAACTACGGCACCTGCTAATTTCAGTCTCATGTTAAAATATTTAGGTAGGTGGTGACTTGCCACCCACTAAACGGGCCCCCCATAAGAGCCACCATCAATGGTGACAAAAGGGGCAACGTTACTGTGGATGACTGAAGGGTGTTGAGAGGTGTGCTGCGGTTTCACTAGAGCGCTACTACCGGCGTTATGCCCTTTAACACTTCCACCCTTGGAGCTTTTTGTTACTTGCTCTTGCGTCTCCACGTCTGCGTTATTGTTATTTTCTTATTATTTTCTTTTTTTAATAATCATTTGAATAAAGTGACAAAAATGTTGTAAATTAGTTCAAATGTTTTCTGGATTGCTTGGGACTATGCTTATATTTGTCGTTGTTTACATTTTATTGCAATAAATTGAATTTATTATGATGTCTTAAAAACTGGTAAAAAATTTGATATATTTTCATTCGTAATTGTACATATCAACTTGAATTTGTGAACCGCTCGTTTATATTAGTGCGTGTAGGTACCTAGTCGGTACCTATAATTGTTTTAGCATTTAGTAAGAGTCTGTTGTGAATTGTATTTACTATAATTGTCTTAATGTATAACATGTTGGTACCCAATAAATAAATAAATAAGCACTTAGTCCATAAGAAAATAATATTTCCTACTTAGATTATACAAAGGCAAGTATGTAGGTACATTAATCTGTCCGCATCAGGTTTACGCTATAACAAAAGATTTATGAATGAACCAGGGGCTTGCTGATTCGGACGGGTTAATTAATTAACTAACAGTGACAGTGATCACTTTCCATCAGGCAGTCCATTTGCTTGTTTACCACCCATGGGATAAAAAAACTTGGATAGGTGCATCCAAGAGCCAAGCTGACCCGACATTATACCGAAGATATCCTGGACATCAGCCTGTACGAGATTAGGATAGCCTTGAAACAGCTTAAGAACTACAAGGCGCCGGGTGACGACGGTATCACATTTGAGCTTCTGAAAGCGCGTGGAACACCGGTACTTAAAGTCCTTCAGAAGCTCTTTATAATACCGTCTTACTAGAAGGTTCAACGCCAGAAGCGTGGAACAAGGGTGTCAGCATTTATTCAATTTTTATGATTGAATAAATTTTGAAGGTCATCAGGAACGGGTACAAACGCAGGTGTCATGACTTCCAGACCCCGGATCAAGCGGGTTTCTGAAAAGGCTTAGTATGTAGGTAGGACAATATAAACTATAGATATAGTATATATACCTATTATATACCACGTTACCACGCTACGACAAGGTACAGAAGACCAAAGAGTACTAACTTGCCTATATGCGTTTGTGTACTATGAGAAGGCTTTTCATTCGACCGAGACGTGGGCAGTACCTACTAGAGTCTCTCCAGCGGTGCCGTATTGACTATCGGTATATCGAAGTTTCCAGCGAAAGTACAGGGCAAGAAGTTTTATATCTTTGGTATACCTATCTCAGGTTGTCGAGTGCAGTGCATTGCCATGCACGATTTTGAACTCTTGCCGCCTTATTCTAAAACGTTATGAAATAAGGTGGTTGTAGTTTAAAGTTCTGATTGGCTCTGAACTTTTATGGGCAAGCGTGATGCTTAACACCAGGTGAGCGAGGTACTCGTCTCGTCACCGACTAACACACAAAGTGCGCTGGTGTTATTTTCAGAGTTGCTTCGGAGCTGTCGCTCATCGGTCTCGGACCGGAGGTGTTCGGGTGGTCTGAAAACCATAGGGCTGCCTTACCTTATAAGCCGTTTCTAGAACTTCGTGGTCAACCCGCACTGAGTCCACGTGGTGGATTATAAACCATTCACTTATCTCTCGTTCTCTCTCTAAGAAGTTTCGTGTCCCAGCAGCAGTGGAAACGTTATGGCATAGTACTTAGTTAATAATTAATGGGCGTATTATGCACCTTTATGTACCTATGCACAAAGCGTTCGCATTCCCGAACCGATACGAATTAAGGACCTTCAAAATTCTCGTAAGAGCATAATTCCCTTCTTAAAGGCTGGCAACGCTTACTCGAGACCTCTGGTATTGCGGATGTCCGTGGGCGACGGTCATCACTAAGGTACCACCAGGTGTCAAAACATGTGACAACAAAACAACAAAATGTCAAACTGGAGAGGTCTCGTCTGATGAAGTCTAAGCTCCGATCCACTCGTGCCCGTATTCAAGACCCCAAGAGCTTTCAACTTGAGCTATCCAATCGCTTCCATTGCCCTGAGAACATCGCTTCATTGGACGAGATCAATAACAGGTTAGTAGAAACTGGCCATACAGTGGGTCCCAAATACTTTAAACCCCACCGTACAGATTGGCCACAGAAACTCTCCAACGATACCCTCAACCTCATGGCTGAACGACGCTCATTGAAACTGAAGTCTTCGGATGATGCTGAAGCATATAGGCTGCTCAATAGACGAATATGGAAGTCCTTGCGACACGACATCCGGATCTTTAATACAAACCGTATTAAAGAGACGATAGAGCGGAAAAAAGGCTCCAAAGTGTTTGCAAGAGACATGTCTATTGGGCAAAGCCAGTTGACGAAGCTGAAGAGAGAAGACGGCAGTGTAGCGTCGACCAAAGCAGAAGTATTAGGAGAGGTAGATAGTTTCTACGGACAGCTATTCACCTCGGTCGCTAAACCTGTTAGCAGCTCGGTCAAAGACCCAAGAGCCAAGCTGACCCGACATTATACCGAAGATATCCCGGACATCAGCCTGTAAGAGATTAGAATGGCCTTGAAACAGCTTAAGAACAACAAGGCGCCTGGTGACGACGGTATCACATCTGAGCTTCTGAAAGCGGGTGGAACACCGATACTTAAAGTCCTTCAGAAGCTCTTTAATACCGTCTCACTCGAAGGTTCAACGCCAGAAGCATGGAACAAAAGCGTGGTGGTGCTATTTTTCAAGAAAGGTGACAACATTTTACTTAAAAATTACAGACGCATCTCGCTTTTGAGCTATGTTTACAAGCTGTTTTCGAAGGTCATAACGTCATATCATCATAACGTCTCAGTCGCAGGTTTGATGAATTCCAGCCTCCGGAACAAGCCGGTTTCCGAAAAGGCTATAGTACCATAGACCACATCCACACGCTACGGCAAGTTATACAGAAGACCGAAGAGTATAACTTGCCTCTTTGTTTAGCGTTTGTGGACTATGAGAAAGCCTTTGATTCGATCGAGACGTGGGCAGTGCTTGAGTCTCTCCAGCGGTGCCGTATTGACTATCGATATATTGAAGTGCTGAAGTGTTTGTACAAAAACGCCTACATGTCAGTCCGAGTACAGGAGCAGAGTTCGAAGGCAATTCCATTGCAAAGAGGCGTGAGACAGGGAGACGTTATATCTCCGAAACTGTTCACCGCTACATTGGAAGATGCCTTCAAGCTTCTGGAATGGCAAGGACTTGGCATCAATATTAACGGCGAATACATCACTCACCTTCGATTTGCCGACGATATTAGTCATGGCAGAATCCATGGAAGACCTCAGTACAATGCTCGAAGGCCTAAGGTCCTACGGCTGATATGATGATGATCTTTATATTGACACTGTTCGAGGATTAGGTGTAGATTTGCTGAACGGCATCCGTCTAGTTAGGTAAGTGGGTCGAGCCATATTTAAGTAAAAAAGGCTGTGTGCATGAAACAACTTTATTAAAGATAAGTTAGGCTATATTAGAATTTTCCAACATTACTTCATATAGACAGAGAGATAGTAAATAGTTAAAAACATCATTCATAATTATACTTATTTATCTTTTTTTACCTGGACTTCGTGGATTACATAACTATATAAGTTTTACAAGGGCAAATTTGACCAAACAGTATTATCAACAAAATACCAAAAGCCCAAATCGCTGTTTAATCTCAATTTAAATTCATAGTGCCAAAGTTTGGTCGCATTCGGGCTTTAAATATACATATATTTATTTATCTACCTATTCGATAACAATATCATACTACAGAAAAAAACATTAAGTATTCTACCCTGGCTAATCTTAAGTACTATAAAAGAGTCTTAGATAATTTTGAAAAGTTTTGATCCGGGAATATGATTTCAGAGAGCGTCATAACTTATTACGTCTCTCGACTTATACGTCATTTAGGAGTCGACGCAAAGAGTCAAGTACAAAGCCAAGCCACACAAGAGACCAGAGAAAGTCAAATCCTCTATGCTCAGAATCTACTTACATCATCTATGAAAGGTCGAGTAGTAATCGATTTTATACTTAACGATTCTATTACATTTTGAATTTGATGTGCTTACCTGCATAACTTAAGCAATGAAAAGCCTATATAAAGGCTTAGAGAGGTATCTACCCTAAAAGTCTTTGTATGATAAAACTGATTTACAATCATTGTGCTAGAGATCGTCATAACAAGTGATTTAATTTTAACATTATATAAGTACAAGTATTCATTGTTAAGTAAACTATTAGGGCCTACTTATAAACGTTGCTTAAATTTAAATTAACGTCATTTATAGTACGGCACAGATCAATTTAGCTGTACTAAATAACGTCATTTACAGTTAAGCAGCGTTTCTATGGACCTTAATGTCCATACGTGTACAATGTGTATACGTATATAATAAACGGGACATAAATAGTATGTACAGATAAAATGCTTGTCTAAGTGACTTTGTAATCATATACCTTAATAATTTAGGTAAATAAAATGGAAAGTTATAAGAGTCGATAAGCATCGATGTGACGGTATGGATGGAGTGACTTAGTTTGGCGATAATCACCCAAAGGTACCACACATATACATGTACAATAGATAACGTGATAGGCCTGTTGGTCTAGTGGTTAGTGACCCTGACTGCTATGCCGGAGGTCGTGGGTTCGATTCCCACCCAGGACAAATGTTTGTGTAATGAGCACGATCATTTGTTCTGTGTCTGGGTGTAATTTATCTATAATATTTAAGTATTTAGATATACATATATAATTATAATAAAAAAAAATATGATATATAAGTATGTTTATCAGTTGTCTAGTACCCATAACACAAGCTCTGCTTAGCTTGGGACTAGATGGCGTTGTGTGATAGTTGTGGAATATTTATTTATTTATAAAGCAAATGCGTGTACTTCCCTGTCCGAACCCCGACCGAGCGTCAAGGTTGGCCACCGCTACTTACAGTACGCGCGCATCTGTCGTTGAATCCAGACGGCCGCGAAAAGTAAATTGTGTGATAATTAACTAATAGCCCAAAAATTACGAGCCTCCAAAGGCAAGGACATATTTCCTATCACAGGTTAAATAAAATTAGCGTATATTCACGTACCTAATTGAATTTCATTGAAAAGTCGGCTTGGTTTTAATACAAGTCTATCTACTACTGATACTTGCGTTATCTATTGTACATATATATCTGTGGTTAAAGGGTTAGGAACAAGATACACTCATAGACACGGACGTGCGAAATGCGGTAAACTAAGACTATGCTCTGGAGTAGGGAATTTAAATAATGATGTTAATACCTAGAAACATCTACATCGACTCTGGGAGAGTTTGTAGTCCGGGCGGCTCGTCGTATGAAGTTTTACAGTTACGAGTAACATAGCATCGATATTAGGTCACACTTAACATAGCTCTGTTCGAGCCAGACTATTCACCACTGTAACGCCTACGCCTATAGATCTCTTCTCCCGGCAAAGGATCAGAAAAAGAGAGCAGAAACAAAGCTTAATCTACACACTACTAAAACTGCTGAACCATTCAAAATAACTGGAGATCCAGAAATAGCTTGGCAGCAGAAAGGCCCCAAGCTGAACCTCGAAAAGAGATGTTAAACACTTTTCTGTGTATACATATATATTTATTGTACGTTGGCATATTCGTACATACTCACGCGAGTTTGACTCACACTAGGCCGGTTGTTTTTTTAGAATGCAACAAGCATTTCGAACAAGAGTTCTGTCTCACTCACTCTCGAAGAATACACGTATACGCGTACAACATGGTTACAAAAATATATTGTTTCATTTGTTTTAATGTTTTACCACCATTAGACACAACGTTGTGAGAAACTACTGTATTATATTAACCCGTGGACTCGGTATTCGCCATATTTGGCCGATAATACAATAGATTTCGCAGAAATCACCAATCACGCATTTAAATCGAAAATACTCCGATATAGCTCTCAGGATTTGCGAGCTAAATTGGACATGAACAAGCTTCATAGTTCAACGAACCGATAACGAAGGAAGAAAAGCTCACACTCGCAAAAGATTACAATCTGTGGAACTGACGTCAAACTTCTGTCTCTAGTAGAGTAAATTGTCGATAGATAGGTTATAGAAACCTGCCAAAGGTATACTGAAGCACTGTGATTCGCGGACAGCGGATGGCAAATACCCGTACATTGTGGCATTCAAGGGGGAAGGGTGGGGACGGATCAAAAAGCCTATGTACAACAGTGGAGTTCCAGCTGATCATGATGATATTACATAATAATAGAATATGTTATGTCAATCTAAAATCTGACAATTATTACTAATAATAACCAGAAATAGTACCTATGCCATTTTTTTGGTTTACATAGACGAGTAAATCACATACTAGTAAATAATGTTGAGCTACTGCAGCTTCTAATATCAATTACAGTGTCACCCAGACCTTTAAGTTCTGAACTCTGACATCAATCATCAACTGAATCTTTTATAAGTACATAAATATGTATGGTTTGAACTTACTGCTGAAGTTTCACATTTCCTAGACATTATTTTATTATTCATTCTCACAATATGACTGCGAATAAAATCTTTGAATCAACCAATTCACAGCATAAACCACTGTAGGAAACTGCTAAGTTTGTACAAATCGATCAATACCAATTTTGGAGGAGAATAGCTTGCTGGATAAGTAATGTCAGGCTCCGGCAAACAGTTAGTTGAAGCATTAATATCGAAATGGTAAACATCGCTGCAGTCGATAAGTTTCATTGCCTTTGTGAAACACAAACGAATTTCAAACAAATACTGCTTGCCTCCTTTCTCAGTTCTGCATTCAATTTGTGGTGCTACATTCAGTTTAGCTTTTACAGCATTGAATATTTCCATTAGAGTATATACTTTGTCATCGCTCGGGTAAATGTTGCTTTCTTTGAGTATGTCGGACATGGAGAAATCTTTCAGCCAGTTCAGGCCTTGAGTAAAGTACTTGAGTTGTGAGTTGAGTGGCGGAATCTGTGCTGCGCAGGTGCCGTGTTTGTTCCACTCGTGAGCCCATAGGTCATACAAGGCAGTACCTGAAAAACATAAAGCCAAGTTTTGAGAAGCTGCTTTTACTTGATTCGTTATATAATCTAGGCTACAAATGTTTTATATTAGTAACATGTAATCATAGCCCAATTTTTTAGACAACTATTCATTAATTTAAAATAGGATCAACTTGGTATATTACCAATTCACCAAAAAATAATCAACTAAATCAGATGATTCAGTAAACAATTATGTGTGTAACATAACAAGCAAAATTAATGATTAATCAATTAAATTAGATCAACTTGAGAATTTTATTATTATTATTGAGTTAGTGAGTGAAGAGTCACTGCTTTAACTTAACAAATTGACTTTCATCTGTTGGTACGCTTGTTAGGTTGTATTTTGGTACTTCTGTACCGGTAGAATTTTTCAACCAATCTTATAACTTTTTTGTAACTAGCTGTTCCTATGTTTAGTTAGTTTTGATTGGTTATCCCGAATAGTTCGAAGCACTCGAGCGGAGCTTGAATTGGCGATTTTAATTGATCAACAAGTTAAGCAACACTTGCTGCGGTCAGGACTTGGATGGCTGTGTGCTAGTTGCATAATTCAACTGAGCGCTTCCGTGCTTCGGAGGGTACGTTAAGCCGTCGTCGCTGCTCCCGCTGCCTTATTGTCTAACTTGAATGATAATGAAATGTCACTTCATCTTCATTCCCATTGATGGTCCCAACCAATAGGCTTGTACGGTTTCGCCCAGAATGGGGTTCTAATGTCAAAATGACTTAATGTACGTGTTGGCGTAAGCTGTTAGTACATAAGTAACTGAAATAAATAAATAAAATGAAGCCCATTCCCATTCTCCGTAAAGATAGACAATAAGGCTGCCGGTTGTTTGTCTTAGGACAACAGTCGTTAGGCTATGTCGAAGGCCTTCGGGCGGCCTGAAAACTTCGACATGGGTTGGCCAATAACCTATCCACCAAGCCGCACTGGGCCCGCGTGGTGGATTATGGCCCAACTCCTCTCTCTGAGCGGAAGCTCAAGTCCCAGCAGTGGAAACAAAACGGGCTGATTATCATGATCTCGAATAGGAGGTAACCTGTTGAAAATTACTAAAACTGCCTGGATTCTACCTGCATCCTACCTTTATAAGTACATAGTAACTTATCAAGAACATAAACCATCCACAAATCCATTAAGCTTGTCGGAGTATATGTCTGTATGGTGTGATGAAATATCAAAGTAGACAGGAGTATTATTTTTCTGTTAATATCTAACTGACTATAGCTGTTAATTTTCCTCTACTATAGATAAATAAAATCCCCAGTCCAAATTTACCCAAGAATTCCCACATAGTGGAAAATAAAGCTATAATAATAATAGGTCCCCCAAAATCCTACCCTATCCCCGAGTCGAACATCAGACACTTGTGTGGGACGGGCTATGCGTACAATTAAAACTTATGCGGCAAACAGGGTTAAGGTAACCCATCATGATGGAGACGATAAATAGGAAAAAAGGTATAGGGCCGCTGCCCGAGGGCGATCGTCGGGCACGTCTGTTGCTGGTGTCGGTCGTGACAGCATGCTAGCCAGTGACTCCCAGCTGCGGCTGGACGGGAGCCGGACGTTGATAGTAGGGGGTACTCAAGGACTACAGCCGATGTAAGTAGGAGTACAGAAACTGCGGCTGAGGATGTTTTTCGGGAGATAATCGTCAACCAACCTGCGACCACTAAAGCTGGCAAACCTAGAGTGAGCAGGAAATGAGATGACGATATTAATCTACTCATCATGCGCACATACTATCAAGATACAAAGTTAGAAACAGATAAAAATTTGAATTGCTCAAATTAGAAAAAAAATTGAGCAATTCAAACTCCAGCATCCTCATATAGATGTCAACACGCAACACGTCGCTGATCAAAGGAGAGTAATCATCAGGAACAAACTAATATCGGACAGTATAGGAAAATTCTAAAAAAGAATTATCGGAATAGTTACAGTTAGGACGAGAACTTGAGCCTCAATCACTCTCACACTCTCAATCACATAACAATGAAACAAGCTGGATCAAACAAGAGGAAAGATGCTGGGACCATATAGATGAAATGCAATTTACAGATATAACCAGAGAAGACATTGAAAGCCACAAAAAAGACAAAAAACTGGAAGGCTGTGGGTATAGGCAGTATCCATCATTTCTGGTACACAAAAATATTTGTACTACATGATAGCCTTGCAAGAATAGTTACAGATTTATTAAAAGGGAAAGATGAATTGCCCAATTTCATTACAAAAGGAATCACATATATGCTCCCTAAAAGTAACAACCCTACCAACTCCTCCCAATACAGACCAATTACATGTTTACCAACCATTTACAAAATGATTACAGCAAGCATTGCAAACAAAATAACTCAACAAAACCTACTACATTCACTTGATACAATTAATTTACCAGAAAATACCTACATAACCATGCAGAAAGCTGCTATTTTAAATACATGCTGCATAGTAAGAAAATTCTTGCAGGATGATTCAACCAACCAATTAAATAAACAATGAACATGCAGCACACTTGGTCTAGGCCCGTGGACTGCATTAATAAACCAAAACATCTTCAATGTTTTGTGAATGTGTAAACATAATAATAATAATAGATAAATAAGCAATCATATCTTATTATATATTGGGGCGATAAGTCCTGCACTGACATCCCGCTTTGGGTGTATTGAGCAAGCAAAACTATCACCTCTAATAAGTTTTCTATCTTATGACTAAAATCATAACTGACAAAATGTGTCTTCATGCACATCCACTAGCCCCTTCAGAGATGGAAAGGTATGGTAGTAAATATAGGTATTTAGAGTGATTATTAGTAATTGGTTTTGAACTAGATTACAGGTTGCCAGCCTAATTTTAAATCGATTTAATATTTATATCTGATTCCAAAAACATCAGATTAGTTTCAAAGGAAACTTTTCAGGAAATGTAAATGTACTTGTTAGATAATCACCTAATATTTTGTATATCTGTGAAAACAACATAAATTAAGAGGTATATGAGGAATCAAAATACAGAAGTAACTTTATTGACTAAGGCCGGTATTTCAGGAACATCATCATCATCATCATCTCAGCCATAGGTCATCCACTGCTAAACATATGCCTCCCCCAGAAATATCCAAAAGAACCGGTTGGTAACGCCCTGCATCCAACATCGTCCTGCTACCTTTGTCAGGTCATCAGCCCACCTTGTCAGTGTATAACCTAGTCCATGGTCTCCACTCCAGAACCTTCTGGCCCCATTGGCCACCTGTATTGTGTGCTGTGACCTGCCCACTGCCACTTCAACTGGCTTATGCAGGAACATGCTCAATTGCAAAAATCAAAATAAGAATTATATGTAATGACTAGTATCCATGACTAGAGCACAATTACCTGCTTCAATATTTTTCCATGATTGTTCTAATGGTGTTTCAATGGGTCTGACTTCTTCAGGGTCAAAGAGCCAAGTCTTATTGCAGAATTGCGGGCCAATAGTCTTCACTTTTGTTGGCCAGATGCCGTGGATGGTCCACGAATCAGGTGGTTTCGGCATGGAACAGCTGTGGGACGGATTTTTCACGACCCAATCTACGCAAACAGTAGGAGGCCAGTGTTGGGTAAAAATTAGATAATCCCACTCCTTGTCGTGACTTCTTTGGTGTTTCAGCTCTGCACATTGTAGCCTAAAACGAGTTTATAAATTAACATAAAGCACCATGACAACATAATCGAGAACTGTCTCACCAAAACTGAACCTACCACGAAAAAAGAAGCAGCAAAAGGCATAAATTGCAACGCCACATTGTTGTTGGAAAAAGCTTAGAGGTAATTGTATCCTCAACAGATATGTACCTATTTCTTAGCTAAATGGCTAAAATTTCGCTGTCCATTGAAAACTACAAAGGTAATCGATAATCAATTTCTTCTTCTTCTTCTTCATGACCCAATTTCAACTTCAGCATTAGATGCGTTCGTTTAACTTTGTGTGCATTCTCAGACTACATAGCGGTTGGTGGGCCGGGCATTGGTGGCGTTGTCATTGATACTCGTAGATTTGGTGGCTTTTTTGTTAAAGCGTTCGTAAAGCTCAAAATCGTAATTTTTGGCACTTTTGCCCACACCCTACTCGAACGCTTAACCGAGGCTAGGACCTAAAATCGCATGGTTATGCTGTCAAATAGATGGTGATAAAAAACGATCACATTCAACCGTGGGTCAAAAATGGCACTTTTTGGTGGCATAAATACAATAGAAACCTCTTTTTGAGCTGTGTGAACACTGAACGAAGTGTTCAAAACATTTTTTTTCCCATAGATTCCCAATTAGAACGCCCTTGTGAGCGTTTTTAGCATTATTTTCGCCAACTTGGGGCTATTCGAATGCGCTAACAGAAGACACACATGACAACTAATGACAAAATGTCATTTATAGACACAACAGGTGCGTTCGCTTAGCTTTGTGGGCATTGGTGGCGTTGTCAATGATGGCTCTTTTTTTCTTTTAAGCGTTCGTAAAGCTCAAAAACGTTATATTTGCCACTTTTGCCCACACTCTATTCGAACGCTCAACTGAGCATAAGACCTAAAATCGCATGATTATGCTGTCAAATATATACATACCTACCTAGCGATCGCAAACAAAACAACCATGCTCCGGACGTGGGTCAAAAAGAGACACGAAGTACATTCTCACCCAAAGATTCCCAATTATAACGCCCCTTGTGAGTGTTACTTGTAATGGTCAATCGAATATGAAATATCGGTAATGACAATTACTATGAAGTGCCACTGTTAATGCGACATTACATACTTGTACATAAAAGGTATAATAATAATATAATAAATTTTTATTTGTGAGAAATGTAGGTACAGTAGTTCTTATAGTTAAAATAGAAAGGATCCATTACATTCTGCCTCATCAAGGCGTGCAAAATAGTTTTAAGTACTTAGGTACTTACAATTTTATTTTAAAATAAAGTATTGATATGTATGAACCTACCAAAATTATTAATAACAAAGTCAAACCTTAAATGTAATCATGCAAACAAATTGAAAACTGATTTAGATTACATATAAATTATATTAGTCACATAGAAGTCTTAAATTTTTATCTCAATATCAAAATTGTAAAATATTATATGTTAGCAAAGTAAATTTTTATAAGTTAAATATTCCTTAACATCATAAAAACACTTGTCTAGTAACCATATTTTTAATTTCAATTTAAATATGTTTAAGGTAGATCTCTAAAATCATTTGGCAGTTTATTGAAAATCGTAATGCCATGATAATAAACATTGCGTTTGACAAGGTCCAGACGACATGGGGGTACATACAGTCTGTGTTTGTGCCTTGTATTCCTGGCTAGAGTATCCGAATGTTTTTTGAAATACTGAGGATATTGTTTCATAAATACACAAATATCTCTTATGTACATGCACGCTAATGGGAGTATGTGAAACCTTTTAAATAATGATTTGCAGCTATCCGTACTTCAGGCTCCACAGATAGCTCGTACATATTTTTTCTGTATCCTAAATGCTTTCTTTATATCACCCGAGTTCCCCCACAGAATTAACCCATAAGCTAACACCAATGAAACGTAAACGTGATGGCTCCCAGTGCTGCATTAATAGTTACTCTTTGTCTAAGCCGCTTTATTGCATAAATAAACTTATCTCACAAACATGTTATATGTGTCTTCTAATTACAATGCTGATCTAGCCAAATCCCTAAAAATGTTGCTGTCTCAACTTCTGCAATTGGAGTATTATTATGATCCAATTTTTCCTTTAACTAGCGACAGGTCCCAAACTGTACTGTACTAGTTTTATCAAGATTAACTTGCAGGTTATTTTTATTTAACCAGTTAGTTGTATTATTTAAAGTGTTAATAATTTCTCTTTCGAATGTCAATTTATTTTCTCCCCTTACAATAATCGTGGTGTCGTCAGCAAATAATATTGTTTTATGTCTCGTTATATTAGGTAGGTCATTTATATACAATATAAATAATAACGGGCCAATAATGCTGCCTTGTGGAACTCCAAATTTGTCAAAGTCTAAAGTTTGATCGCATATTTGATTTTTTACGACCTTTTTATTTTAGATACGTCAACACATTGCACGCGATCATTTAAATAGCTATGAAGCCATTCGTTTGCTTTACTCTAAGAGTAGGTAGAGTGATTAATTCTATGGCTGACATCAAATAATTAGGCAAGCGTATAAAAACAAAGCAAAACAATGTATTATAATTCATTTAAACAAATGTGCCGAATTGCAAGCATACAATACGTCAGCGACAGTGTTGGCAAAGATAAAGAGTACTTACTAAAAACAATAAAAACGCTTATTTCGTAAAAAAATAGATTCAATAAAATATAGCTAAGCTAAGCTAAGATTTTATAGTGCCAGACTTTTATATGTATTTTGATAATAATAGTTTTATTACTAACTTTAAGTTGACTCGGGATAGCATGTAGATCAGACAAAATAAAAAAGTATTTTTTATTTTTTCTGGGGCATGTAGGTACATACTTAACTGTTATATCTAACGTACATCTAAAGATAACAGAGAAGCATGCTAATAAAAAATTATACAAACAAAATCGCTTCACTGGTAAAATTATTATCTATTATGCTCATACCCATCCTTTTGATGTTTTGCGCTATACTGAGATATGGCTTTCATACCTAATATTTAGGTGGATATCTCCTTTAGCCGCACGTCTGTTGAAAGAGGAGGCTTACACATTATAATTTAAAAAATATTAAACTTAAAGAACAGCGGAATGACTTGATGAATGTCCAGTGGAACATGTAAGTAGATATAGATGATATTTGAGATCGAAGTGAACGCCAATTTCATATGTGAGATATTATTTAGAAAACAAAGATACTGGCAGGTTCTGACTTTTGCTAAGAAGTCATCTGACACCCAGCCCACAAAAAAGGTTGTGGTCACAGCCACTCGAAAATCAGCAAAGTGCGCGTCGGAGTATGAACTCTCTCATAATCGATATAGTAGCAAGACGCTTGCCTGATGTTAAACGTCACGCTTACCTATAACAGTCCAGTGTGACTCATATTTTTGCAATGCCCTGCATGGAAATGCACTGCGCTTTTTACCCGCAGATATAAGATGTTCTTGCTATGTAATATCGCTGGGAACAGCTACAAAAGATATATAATGATGTCAAATAAAATTTTAGTATATATTTTACATTAAATAATTTTATTAAGGTGATTACTTAAATTACAAATGCAAGCTTACGTTTCTTTTCCGCGAAAACGTTAATAATTTTATCAATATCCAGGTTGTGTGTATAGTTTATAAAGGCATTGGTTAAGATAAAACGTCATATCATCAGCCTGCGCAATATGAAAGTGTGACGCTGATGTCACAAGTCTTTTGGGGTTGTGGGCATGCCCATCGTGCCCGCAACGGTGGATCCGCGCTTGCTGACACCCATGTATCATTGAGTTTCTATTGAAATTAAAATAAAAGATTGTAAAAAAGCTAATTGAAAAGACAATAGTCGTACCGGTTCATCTCTTGCCTATTTTTATTTTGTAACACGGCAGTACAGTCTCATTACGACAAATTTGTGATTATGAGTGCGTTTTTGATGCCTAAATGAAATAAATTTAGTATTTGAATTTGAAAGATACTCAATGCCCGTGCTATTTTGCATAGTTACTTTCGTAAGTCGTCTTATTGTTTTTAGAACATTAATGTTTTCATGCTCACGCCAAAACATAATATATAAAATGTAATAATAATATGTAGCATTCCAAAAATGTCTTAAAATATTCACATGCTCAAACACAGTTGCTTAATGTTATATTAGTAAATTTAAGTGGTCAACCAGTAAATCGATCAGTAAACACTAATAATATAATACAGTACGTACATACAAATATAAAATTAATCACCATGGAAAAAAACTGTCATTTCGAGAATCGGCTCATCCAGTCAAAAGTTACGAGGCAACAAACATAAAAACACAGTTGAATTGAGTACTGTAACGGAAAAGGCTCTGGATGAGGATTCCGTCACGATTCAAAAATATAGAGACATTTAAAAAGTATCTTGGTATGAACAAATATTGATGAAATTTAGAATTTAATCAAAAGTAGAAGAAAGCGTTAATGTGTAATATTGAGATTTAGATGATAGGTATTTCTTATAGCAAGACTATAGGTACTTACTGAAAATGATAAGCAGCTTAGAATATTTAAGCTATCTAGATATTCAATGTATATATATATAATAACCATTTAAATCGATCGTTCAAACAGAACTGATAAGTTACTTCAAGGAAAAGGAAATGTTGAGTAATCCTTTAAATACATAAATTCTTAAATAAGCAAAATTACCATGAAAATAAGCAGCATTGATATTTCTAGCCATACAAAGGTAATGTGAGGAACACATTTTTGTTATGTGTCCGTGTATTTGAGTTTGCTTCATCAAAATGAACCCTAAAACAAATGAGTATTGACGCCGATCTGACGCCGATAGAAAGGGCATTGATTGGATCTACGTACCTCTGATCGGCGTCATTCGAGATTCAAAATATGTGTTGTCATGAGCGGATTTTGATGAGAATTTGAAATTAGAATAGGGATTAGCTGGAAGGCAGAGATTGGCTGAGGTGGATCTGAAGCCGTTTTGACGCCGATAGAAAGGGCTTTGATTGGATACCTATCGGCCTCAAATCGGCGTCACTGTCAAGTTTGAGAAAGTATATAAGCAGTAGAAAGACCGAGAAAATGCTTATTAAATTCTCGAACTTCCGTGAGGTAATATATTCTGCTACGGACATGGTTCCGGACGTGGGTTGGATACCTCACGGTGACAACTAAGATCCACCTCGATAGGGAACGCCCAATCCTTAAAGTTGGACACTTTTGGGAGCGAGCCAACAATCGCTTTAACCTATTTGCAATGGGTACGATTAACTGCTCCTCACTTCGATTGGAAAGAATATTCCAGTGGAAGTGTTTTTAATGTATTATATGTATTTATTTCCTCTCATACTAGAACGTCGCTGATTGAATAAATTCGTCATATCAATACAATCTATTAGTATGCTAGACTTAGAAACTAAAGACTAACTACGAAATAAAAATGTCAAAATAAATGTATATTTAATCAGTAATAAGTAAGTAATACAGAAATATTTGCCTGCAAAGGAATATAGAAATATTAGTTCGAATGAAATGTAATGTATTTGTTGCAATAATATATTATATATTTGCTAATGAATCGAGTTTGGGCTAGATTGTCTATTCTGATCCTAGCATGATAATGCGGTAATAAATTATAGCAATTGAATTATTTGCTGAAAGTATCAAATGTAATATTTAGAATCAAATGATAATTCGTAATGATAAATAATAATATTAAGAAGAGATAAATAAGATTATAATCGCTTATAGACGCAAACTCTACATTTGGAAAACTACCAAACGGACTTAGTAAGGCCTTAAATTACCTTAAATTCGAACCTTTTTATTCCATACTTTTTTCTATACCGCAAATCGACTGAAAATGCACTAAATAGGTACCTAGTATTTCAAGTCAGTGCACAAACCTTATTTCTTTGAATAATCGCATTGGCCAGCCACAGGGGGCAGCACTGTACTGAATGAAAAAAATGTAAAACATTTTAAAATTTTCCTTTCTTTATTCAATTCACCTTCCATAACTAGTTTTGAAAATCGTAATTTCATAAAATGCTGTGTCATTCTTGTTGTCGTTTCTTGTTGTTGTTGTCTTCATTAAATGTAAAGTCCAGCAGCGACCAAGATACTTATCCAGTATACATACTAATTTATGATATTAAGTTAAGACCTGCGGAGTTAGTGCAAGCGGTACAGGGTACAGTAGCCTGCAATAAGATTCTACAAAATTTGACACAAGTAAAGTCCAAGAGGAGATATTTGTTTTTTATTTGTTTAATTGCTTGAATTGAATAGGCTCCGAAACTCCACGACCGATTTGAAAAATTCTTGTACCATCAGAATCCTAAGTTATCCCTGATGAACATAGGCTATAGGATATTTTCAAAAAAGTTAGGGATCCATATGAAAACTTCGATAATGTAGGAATGAAGGTGTGAAAAAATTATCACAAAAGCTTCGGAAACTATTGATAATAGAGCAAAGTGACGTACTACAGTTTTATAAAGACGTCAATGTCTACAAAAGGTCTGCAATACCATACGTCTGACTTTTACGCCGGCTCCACACGGTGAACCCAACGCTGGTACCAACCTACGTTGGACTGTAAACTTGGCCCTTGCGCATGCCGCGATGCCTTACATGCAGTAAACAATAATTTTCTCCAAATATGCCTTTGTGTGCTGTACCAGGATGTAATAATAACGGTGTACATTTATTTTCCAAAGATCCACTATAAAAAGTGGTTAATTTATGTTGAGTCAAATAATAATTATTAAATTACAACTAAATAACACTCTAATCTAAAACAGAACACGGTTAACCGTTTGCGTACCAGAGACGTACATTTACGTCCATTTCATTCATACAGCTTTTGTTTTAATTATCACGGTATATGAAGGATTAAAAGTAAATAATTAATTAGATAGATAAACAAGATCTATAATATTATATTAAGATAATAAATATTAAATATATATTTATATAAATATTAAGATAATCAATAAATAAACTCTCAACAAGATCTGCTTTCTTTCCAGTCATCTTTCCTGCTCGATTTTTTAGTTCACCTTTCAATTTTATAAGCTTCCAGGTAGCATACGTCTTGAAAGTAACGATGGTTGATCGGATTCAACACAAAAAAAAAATATTTTCCTAAAAAAACAAAGCGACACTAACATTACAGTGGCCATCTCGCCGCTAGCGCCCTCTGCGTTGAGCTTTGCGTGTGGATCCCCATTGCTGAAACGATTTTTAACTGATTACGATATTTTAAAACTTTTTGGATATTTTCTGCAAATTAAACAATTTTATCTTTCTTTTTACATTAAATACCACTTTTTGATATGAGTGATAAAGCGATAAGGGCCGGTAAAATTATAGCCCTACTTGAAGAAGGTTGTTGGCAAACTTACGTGTCTCAGCGACTAAATGTGAGTTGTTCAACTGTCCAGAGGACTTGGCAACGGTATCATGAGACTGGTTCGGTCAAAAGAAGACCCGGTTCGGGACGAAAACGATGCACAGAACCAAGAGATGACCGCTTTTTGGTGAGTCAGGCGTTGCGTAATCGTAAGGCGTCAAGTGTGGACCTGAAGAAGAGCCTTGAAGAAGTAAGAGGAGTAGAAGTTAGCTTGTGGACGGTCAGGAGGAGGCTTTTGGCTGCCAATATCAAGAGTTACCGCCCAGCTCGGGGCCCTAAATTACTCCGTGAGCACCGTGTTGCTCGACTTCAGTTTGCTCGGAACTGTGCTTCATGGACTCTGTAGGACTGGAATAAAGTATTGTTTTCTGATGAAGCTAGAATCTCTTTGTGTGGAGAGGACCGACGCCGGCGAGTGCTGCGAAGACCACGGGAACGCTATGCGGAAGTGTGTTTCGAAGAAATCACTCCTTATGGCGGAGGCTCCGTTATGTTTTGGGCAGCAATTAATTCGACGGAGCGTACGGAGTTAGTTTTCATAGAAAATGGAACATTAAATGCACACCGGTACATAATGGAAGTCCTAATTCCATATGCAAAACCCACATTGACTGCACTTGGGGAAGATTCCATTTTTATGGACGATAATGCTCGCCTGCACCGTTCTGGCGACGTGGAAGCGTACATGCAAGAAGTTGGGATCCGTCGTTTAGATTGGCCAGCTCGAAGTCCTGACCTCAATCCGATTGAGTATGTGTGGGATGTTCTAAAGAGACGGGTAAGATCAGTGCAACCTGCTCCACAAAACATCAGGGAGCTAAAAAGAACGTATTCCTCAAAACGTTATTAAAAACATCGTGGAAAGCATGCCCAGAAGGATTCAAGCTGTGATTTTGGCAAGAGGAGGTCACACTCGTTATTAGGTTTTTACATTTGTAACTTTGTTTAATTAAAAAAACTTGTCTTTATTGCCGACCACTTCTTATTGTTTGGGCGTGTACATCGATTTTAAAGAATCCATCGTTTTTTTTTCTTATATTTGCTCGAATTCACTTCACGCGCATTAATTTACACGATTATAACTATACAGACTACGTCAAAGAAATAAATTTCATTTAATTAAATAAAAACATCCACAAACCTAAATTGCTCTGGAAAAATTTGAAAGGTACATTATTACCTAAAAATGATACAGATTTACCAATATGTTTCAACGATCCCCATGTAATAAATAATTATTTTTTAAGTATACAGGGCAACACACACACTACTATTTCACATTTGACGTTTTTCGAATACCACAGGTTTAGCGATGCGGTTTTTCATATTGAGCGAATCAGCCTGGACCGTCTTATCAAAATAATAAAAACTCTTAAGTCTAACGCTGAAGGTTGTGATGCGATTAGCTTGAATATGCTTCTCTTAACGTTTCCTCAGACCATAGAGTGTATACAAGGCCTTATAAACACATCAATAAACACCTGCGAGTTTCCCAAGACGTGGAAACTTGCTATAGTCCGTCCTTTGCCGAAAACCTCTAATCCAACTCATTTAAAAGACCTGAGACCCATAAGTATTTTACCTTGCTTATCTAAACTTTTGGAAAAAGCTATATCTGTACAGTTAAATGACTTTCTTGAAAACCATAAAATTTTGCCAGCGAACCAGTCAGGATTTAGAAAGGGGCGCAGTACTACAAGCACTTTACTCGACGTTACTGACAATATACTCAGTGCTCAAGATGAGGGTATGTGCACAGTGCTTGTATTACTAGATTTTTCAAGGGCATTTGATTCCTTAAATATTAATCTTCTACTATCTAAGTTACGTTACTATGGTTTCGATACGAAAGCCGTACAGTGGTTCAGTAGTTACTTAAGTGATCGTTACCAGTGCGTGAAGATTACCCGGTGTGACGGCTCTTCTGCAGTATCAAGCAAACTGGCGATTACTAGGGGAGTACCTCAGGGTTCGATCTTAGGACCTATCCTCTTTTCCTTGTACTCAGCCGATATCATAACGCATATCAAATATAGTAAATGTCACATATACGCTGATGATACTCAAATTTATATATCATGCAAACCTTTTGAAATAAATGAAGCCATCAGCAAACTTAATGATGATCTCAGGAGGATAGCTGCATGGTCTTCGAATAACTGCCTGCTGCTCAATCCAGTAAAAACGAAGTATTTAGTTTTCGGTAGCCGGCATCAGTTAGCTAGTCTTTGTCCTTTGACGAGTATCATGCTAATGGGCGAGCCAATCGAGCGTGTGTACGAAGCCCGTAACCTAGGCCTATATATGGACACTGAAATGCGATACGAAAAGCACGTGGGTAACTGTGCCAGAGACTGCTTTTACAGGCTTAAGGTCCTGTATAGGATGAGACCTTTCTTGAAGGAAGAGCTGCGGGTAAGGCTAGTAGAAACGTTAGTTTTGTCCAAATTAAACTACATGGACGCAGTTTATGGTTCAAGACTAAAAGCAAAGACGAAAAAACTCATACAAAGGGTTCAAAATGCCTGTGCTCGTTTTTGCTTCAGTATCCCGTTGAGGTCACATGTTACTCCGTTTCTAAATAAGCACGGAATTTTAAAAATGATGCACCGCCGTAAAATTCACTTGGCGTGTCTTCTATTCGGCATAATTAAATATAAAGAACCGTCTTATCTCTACGACAAGTTGTCGTGGAGGCGGAGTAACAGGCCTAGTGTGTCCCGCGCTTGCTCAATGCAGCTTGAAACTGAGCGGCACAGTTCCGCTGCTTTCAGAGGGAGCTTTCGCTATGCTGCGTCAAGGTGTTGGAACAATATCCCGCCCCCAATCAGGAACCTGCAGAGTTTATACACTTTTAGAAGTAAACTTAAGAAATTTATTTATGAACATCAAAAACGTGAGGAACCTCTAGTAAATGACACGAGTGCTATTTAACTTTAACTTTTTACAAATAGATATAGATTTTAATTTTTTATTTTTTTTAAAACTAACTGTATTATACTCTATTATTATTTTAATACCCATAATCTTAGTTTTAAATTGTATAATTATTATAATTTTTTTGTAATTTTGCCCGGAACATGTTTTGATTCCGCACCAAGTTAAATTATTAATGATGGTGATTTGTTTTTATATGTAGGTAATCCCGTATATTTTTGTTATGATATGTTTCAGTTTGAAGCTACTTAAGCAATCAACTCAACCGTTGTTACGCTTAGCTTGGTTGTGTAGTAACTTCTTGTTAATATTTAATTTTTTTCTTTCGCTACTTGTAGGAATGTTTTTATATCTTTTGTTTTTTTTGTTTTGTTGTTGTGAATGTACTCTGTGGACAGTGGCGTGCGTGACGTCACTTGTCGGTCCCAACGGAAGATCAGCGCTGGTTGATTACAATCAGCATTATGCTGAGTTGGAACCGGTTTGTGACAGAAAACTTATTAATTATGTAGGTATTTTAATGTCTAGTAAAATTATTATGTATTAATGTGTTTTCTGTGACAAATAAACTGTATTCTATTCTATTCTATTCTATTCTAATTAACTAAAATCGACCTTAGAACATAAATTTCCTTAGGTGCCCGTTTTTTTTGCAAAAGAGTGTATATAAGTAGTTGGGTACTTGTCTGTATAAAAAATGACAGCTTAATCTGCAGGCCTATTATGTATCTCGGTTGCTAACAAATTATGATTGGAAATGAAAAATGGCGGCTCTATGTCAGTTTGGACAACTCCAGAAAGCAAAAATGTTAGTAAGTTGATGACTGGGGCTGACAAAAGTGACATAGAGCAACCATTTTTTCGATTTCAATCAACATTTGTTAGCAACTGAGATACATAATAGCCGTACTGTTCTATAGTATTTGCATTTTCAATTAAACCCTGTTTACATTTCTGATTCTAATTCTGCTTGGAAGGGGACGGTTTGTATAAGGACAACAGGGGCGCGTTCCTAACCTCGGTTATAGCGCACTGGAGTCCAACTTTTCGCGCTAACGCCGCCGTTCTGAACCTCAGGGTAAAGCACTCGGCTGTTCTCAACTCGAGCGTTCCGAACCTCGGAGCATTGCAAATTTTTAACCATCAAAATTGATCGGTAAACGGTGGCAACCGCATCTGATATAACTTTGACCAATCAGACAACAAACTTCTTCTCTTCTCAAAGAAAATTAGGTAAGGATTAAGTGATCTGTCAAAGTCGAATTTGTCAAAGTCTGTTTGAGGTTAGAATACAACCGTGGCCGTACCTCAGAGCGAGGTAGAAAACAACTAAACAACCGCACTCTGAGGTGGTGGACGCGCTCCTGTATATAATTAGGTTATGTCAGATTCTTCTGGTCACCCGGAACCAACGGAAGACCGGCGGTAGTTTTGTGACAATTAACGTTACTTATAATTTATAATTCCTTTTTTATGATTTTGACTTATTAGTAGCAAATGTTACTGTCACAAATTAATGTATTTTCTTTCTTTCATCAGATAACTCTGTAATCTGCTGACCACTTATCGCCGCATGCGCCTGCATTATGAATTGTGAACAGCTGGGCTGTATTATTTTAGTGGACTAGTTATGCCGGCGCATACGGCGATAGGCTAGCGGCTCGCATCAGAGTTATCAGATGAAAAATAGACATTAATTTAGGACAGTGGCATTTGCAAACTCCAAAAAACTTAACCACACACGTTGCAGTTCCTGGAAAAGTAAGTTGATTTCTGCGAAATCTATTGTATTATTGGCCAAATATGGCGTACTTTTCCAAGAACTCCAACGTGTGTGGTTAATATTGTTGAAAATTTCTAATCTGCTTTTATTTCATTTTTTTGGGATTGTTAGTCGGCACGACCATGCCTCATCGTTACATACAAAGTTGAAAAAAGAAATGAAAATGAAAAATAATTTATTTACAGCATTAAATGGGAAAGTTACAAAAAATGTTACCTTATAAAATAATTAAACATATCGCCTTAATAATGCTGAGGTGCTTATTATAATTGTCAGATGCTTATGATCTTCACACTAGGCAAGCCTGTATCGTGAAGATCTGTAACGATTAACTAAATGATAATAATGACACCTTAAATACAACAAAAATGTAAAGTTTCATGAAATACGTAGCACTCACGCGCTAGTTCCGCTAATATACAAAAATAATAGCAAACATACAAATTTATTTATTCACAGGAGCTAGGCAAAAGATTAGGCTTACAGGTTTACGCAAGAATCTGTAGTAATTCTTCGGTACTATCATAAGTCAACATAGATAACCATTTATGAATGGTATGTTTGGCTTTCGCTACGGTCATATCTTTTATATTACAATGTTTCAGTACACAATTATAGACATAGTATGCTTTTACAAACTCACTAAAGCGTCTAGCAAGTACGGTTTTTACAGGAGGGGTAACCAAACGGTAAATTCTTCTTTTCAACATAGCTGAATATTCAGGAGAAGCTAAGACTATTTTGTGAACTGCAAGTGATGTCCTCAAAATAAACAGCTGCCTAACAGTAAGCACACCACAATTGCTTAAGTACAGCCTTGCGATTCTCTAAGAGCCAACATAGTTGCATCTTTGAAAACATTCGTGAAACAAATGAAGAGAGGACAAGAAATATTGGAAAAACAACCTTTTGTACAAGGGCGATATCTCAAAGTATTTGACATCGGTGAGCTCGTCGACGAGCACATCGACGAATCAATAGAGGCTGTTCTGTCGTCGGGTATCTGAGAGGCTTATGTAATCAACACTTTCAAGATCGAATGCTGTGCTCTCTCAACTCGAATGAGTAAGGTTTTAGCTGCACTGCCCAACAGTTAATGCAATATGTTATGAGAGATTGACATAAGGCGAAATACACAGATTTCAATGTCGAAAAACATGCCCCATTACGGAGTTCTCTTACAATGCCAGTAACGCGTCGTATATGAGTCGAAAGAGCGTCAATATGCTTAACAAACGTTAGTTTTTCGTCTATATGAACACCAAGACATTTTATTACATTTACCCTGTTCAGTGATGCGAATTTACAATTTTTATTTTAAAAATATGTATCGTGAATTTTTAAGTCGTTTAAATTTCCTGGAGCTGAAACGGCTGTTTTGTGAAAATGCAAATATACAGTTTTACTGGTATTAAGCGTCAACTAGATTGTTTTCAAGCCATTCAGAAACTTGTTTTATACCCTTTTCTGCATACGGCTGAGCTTCTTGCCACGTGGATCCATGAAATTTTATGGCGGTGTCATCAGCATACGATTTCAGCTAGATGCATATATAACAGTTATGAGGGGTTTTCCAGTATTTTGGAGCACATGCCATAAATCATTCCAGCAATGTCTGATGTAGACAGGATACTCTGGAATATACCCACATCCAAAAAAATTATACCCCTTTCTCTTAGCTTACATCTAATGTGTTCACAGCGGACACATTCCACCAAAAAGTGTTGCCTGTCTCCTATTTAGCTGCAGATCTCACAATCTGGTGAATCAACTTTCTTCATGAGGTATTTAAACTGATCGAGTGGAATGTGCCCAGTGTGGAGTGTGCCTACATGCCATTACAATATTCAAATTTCGAATCTAAAACGTGGTCTATTTTCGCGAAAAAGCAGCAAGCACATCGCTTTATCGCGGTGGCGCGTCCCTATTCCGGCTAGCGGACGCTGACCCAACACTTTTTGCTCGAGTATACCGTTCATGAAGCCGCGTTCCGTGTTTTTCTTGCCGTCACTCGGTCCGGTGCATTTGTGAAAAAATGCGTTCGCGTGCATCACGATACGAGCCACAATTATGAGTAGATGCATTATAGACCTCTCTTTGATAGCAATTAGTGCGGTGCAGGTATCCTACGCGTGGAATAGAAAAACTAATTGTTTCAGTACTTGTAAACATACTGTGAATAAGGGGTGAAAGAATAAACCTAAAGACAACGAAATACAAACTAAATGCGTTAAATTTATATCTACCTATTTACATAATTCGCGTAATGTGCCACGGTCAACACACAAAATAAATAATAGAACTCTGTGCCAACACTTTATTCGGTTACATAATATACATTTAACATTAAAATGTATAGTAGGTACCTATAAGATTGCTTAAAAATATTCACTAAGTAGATATTTCTTTGAAGCGCTCGTAGCGGAGCTCGACTTGACGATCGTAACTGATCAACAAGTTAAGCAACACTTGCTGCCGTCAGGACTTGGATGGGTGACCGCTAGTCGCATTATTCAACTGAGCGCTTCCGTGCTTCGGAGGGCACGTTAAGCCGTCGGTCCCGGTTGTTTGTCTTAGGACAACAGTCGTTAGGCTATGTCGAGGGCCTTCGGGCGAACTGAAAACTTCGACATGAGTTGGCCACTAACCTATCCACCAATCCGCAATAGGCCCGCGTGGTGGATTATGGCCCAACTCCTCTGTCTCTGAGAGGAAGACTCGAGTCCCAGCAGTGGGAACAAAATGGGCTGATTATGATATGATTTAAGAGATATTTCTTGTGATGTAATTGAGTCCTTGATCTAAAAACTTCGGCTTTGTTGCACGGGTTGTAGTCTAGTACTATACGAGGGTCAGCCGCCAATGAGGCTGTCTCTGTTCCGATCCTTACCTCAAGTTTGAGCTTTTGCTGAAGGAAACAGTGTGGCGAGAGCCACAGCATAGCGTTAGGGCACTTTTAGTGCTCGCTAGCTGACTACCAGCTGTTACTGTCGTCTACTTCTAATACCCTCAGGATTGAAAACTTGATGTTACGGAGAAACTCTGTGTGTTCCGGCAGCTGTCCTTGAGAGCCAGGTTTTTGTCTACCTTTGATCACATTTTTAGGTATACTGATCAATTTGATATACTTAGTGGCTAAAGGCTAGTCTACGAAGCATACAAATAAATTATTTCGTGGAGGCAAGCGCCGCGCCACCATGGTCACGGGTCAACGAAATTTCGGTCTCAAGAAAGACAAGAAATTCACTCTAAAAACTATTTCAATTACCTACTCCAAGAGCAGTTTTTCAATATTAATTAGAAATATTCGTTCATAAACGTAGACTGAGAATGAATTCTCTGCGTGCGTTCGTAAACCATATGGGTAACGATAATAATTTGCCATAGGGAGGAAAGCAAAAAAGGTCTGAGGACAGAATCAGTTTTCTGGGGAGAAAATATACCTTTACTATGTTACTCTCAAATACCGTAGTAGGTAGTTATACAATACAAACTAAGTAGGTACGTGTAGGTATTGATTATAATACTGAAGAAGAAAACAAAGTAAAACCTTTGTCTATTGTGTCTAGGGTTTTTCTACACGGATCCTGAGATCAGACTATATTAGCCAAAAACCTCGGAGTGCCCGAAAATCTTATATGTACTGTTTTCTGTTTTTGAAGACTCTGAGCGAAAAAACATCAACCAAAGATCTGGCGTTGGGTCAGTACTACCATACTAGTAGCACCAGATACCCATTCATGACATCATCTCAGCCGTAGGACATTCACTGCTGAACATACACAACACTGACTTACCCTATAGATTTCCAAAACTAAAACTTGAAAGCGGCCTGCATCCCGTTGTGTTGCGACCTTTATCAAAGGCTGCACAAACAGTATACGAAAAAGTATTCGTATCGTAAGCGCCAACGCGTCACGCTTCCGTGTATAAACTACTCGTATGAGTTATCTGTGTCACAGTTGTCCTAGATAAATGACAGTTTGTACTGTTTCGCTTGAACGGCACGTTACGTTACACTTACGCAGTTATTCGTGGTGGGCCCTAGGTCGTCTTTTCACCTTGGTATCTATTAGTGCTGATTATAATATATCAAGCTGATAGGTGTTTGCCTTGGTACCTACCATCGCAATATCAGATATTCTGACTCGAACCTGTAGTATTCTTATGCAAATAAACTCGTGTCTGCAATGGTTTAAATTTTAAGTGCGTTTTTAGCAAGTCTAATTACTGAACGTAATATGTAAGGAAATACATATCAGAAATACTATATTTCTAATATGTATTTCCTCCTATTAATCTCTGTGACCATGATAGTTTAAAGAAAAGGAAATATGTACATATGTCTCTGTATGTCTCTCAGTGATAAGAGTATTAATGCAATCCTTGCAGTGCAGGTTCTTTGCTATCTAATGTTACCTATGACAATAAATTCTTGCGCTGCTATAGAACGATAATATTACCGTGGCTAATATAGGCTCTATAGCAGGGGTGGCCCAACTTTTGACCTGTGAGGTCTACTTGTATTCAAAAATACTCCTTGCGGTCGACTCCCAGGTAGAGTTTACAAGAAATAAAAAAAGCATTTTTGTGATAAATATGTAAGTATTTATTAACTAACGTTCATAATTTGGTTTTTTCCTTTCGCGTGTAAGACGTAAGTACCTAAATGTTTAATAATTAAGATTATTAATAATAAATTATTCAGTTTATTCAACTCTCGCGGACTACCTCAATCGCCTTCCCGGTCGACCTCTTGGTCATCCCTGCTCTATACTCTATAAGTCTATAGATTAAATCTTAGAGATTAGAGATACTGCAACACTTAATATGGCAGATGTTACATTTAACATCAAGCAAACAACCTGGCTTTCTCGTTTCATCCCTGGAATGATATACGTTTCTTTATTCCTATAATAATAAAATTAAAGTTTGAAAAGTTAATTATTCAATGAGTGTTTATGATTACGAAGACCAATAACTTCATATCGTTATTAACTTGTAGATCAGCCAGTAACATGCAGAGGTGGATAATCGAGGTGTACAGTAAGTATTGGTTATCTGTGGTAGGGCACCTTGATGCTCCAATGTCGTCGGTTCGTTGACACCTCGACCCTGCAGATTATAAAGACTACTTATGTTTATAAAGTACTTAGGTACGTCGTGCCCTGCCTTCTGAGATATTCGATTTAGAACTTCTAATATTGGGCAAGTGGTCAAATTAAATTAAGAACGTGTTTTAATGAATATATATTAGATAAAATTAATTCGTTGTTAATTTTATCTCATATACCTATATTCATTAAAACTTACTATGGGCTTCTTAAGCAAGCTCAAAGTAGCACAACGAGCTGTGGAGAGTGCTATGCTCGGGGTTTCTCTACAAATTCTCTACATGATCGAATCAGCAATGAGGAGATTCGTAGACGAACTAAAAGTCACCGACATAGCCCAAAAGATAAGCCAGTTGAAGGGGCAGTGGGCAGGCCACATAGCACGCAGAACAGATGGCCGATGGGTCCGAAAGGTTCTAAAGTAAAGACCACGGACCGACAAGCGCAGCGTAGGTCGCCCACCGACAAGGTGGACTGACGACCTGATAACGGTAGCAGGACGACGTTGGATGCAGGCCGGTTCCAACCGGTCCTTTTGGAAATTTGAGGGGGAGGCTTATGTTCAGCAGTTGACGTCTTATGGCTGAGATGATTATGATGAACAATTAATTAACAGTAGGTAAATGAAATGCGAAAGTGTATTTATTGGTTTATTCTTTGCAACAACGCTATAACATAAGTCAAACATCAGAAATAAGTATTCTTCTTGTTAACGGGACAGTTGCCATTATTTAGTGACGTTTCCGATATTTCGGCACTGTCGTAAGCGCCATGATCACGGATAAACAGTCCATCCGTGATCATACTGGTGGTCGACATGTAGTGCTTTCGAATAGGCCCTTAATCTTGAGCGTTTTTAGCGAATATAACGCTAAAAACGCTCACAAGGGCGTTCGAGTTGGGAATCTGTGGGTGAAAATGTCATTCATATCTCTTTTTATTCAGCGTTCGGAAAGCTAAAGAAGAGGAATATTTGCCACCAAAAAGTGTAATTTTTGACCAACGCCCGGAGCATGGTTGTGATCGTTTTTTGACAGCATAACCATGCGCTTTTAGGTCTTATGCTCAGTTGAGCGTTCAAATAGGGTGTCGGCAAAAGTGGCAAAAATAATGCATCAAAGGTCGCACGGCCAGACACAGTAGAAATTTCATTGTTATAATGACATCGACCCTTGAAGGGCGTTTTTGAGCTTTACAAACGCTTAAGGCGCGGTCCAACCCATATTTTAAAATAATTTACGATGCTTTACTTACGTATCGCTTATAGGTTGAAAATCGTTTGTTAAATTGGACGATATAATGCGAAAATGCGTTAATTTTGTACGTTTTCTTTATATTTTTCGATATATACTAACATAATCGAAAAAACTGCTGGTTATAACTTTAGTACTATACGTTGGCTATGTATTACCTAAAAAAATATAGTGTTATCGCTGAAAATTGTAAGAGTTTGGACGTGAAAGTTTATTTTTGTGGACCTATTCAGGATTTTTTTCTACAGAAAGAGAGTTATATTTATGCATTCTATTCGGTTATTACTCTTTTCCTATTCCTTTTCTAACCTTAGTATTTTTTTCATAATATCATGTATTTTCGATCTGTTTCGTTACACTAGGTGTTTTAAATTCTGCTTTTTACTATTATCAGGATACGAGCGCGTCTTAAACTAAAGACCCATCAATGACAACGCCATCAATGCTCTCAAAAGCTAAACAAACGCACCTATGATACCTATCCCGTTAATGATGTGAATACTTCGCTTTGACAGATTAGAATGCCATAACTTAGATATAGTCTGATTAATTTTTGGCCATAACTAGAGATCACATGGAGTCCATAGAGAACTCAAGAACGATATTATTGAGTTATATAACCATAGTTGACGGACTGAAGAGTAAAATAAAATACTAAGTATCTTAAGCATTAAAAAAACTTTCTTAGTCATGAAAAGAAAGGTAAAGCCTAACGCGCACTACGACTTTGATTATTGTGCCACGATTTTAAAATCGTGCTGTATAATATCGCAGACAATTTACTAGACGCACAGTAACGATAGTTATATATATAGAATAAATAATATATAATAGAATAAACATGCTGCATTCATCCTTGCACCGTTGAAACATATATTATTGTCATTTACCGAAGCACGAGCGAAGCGTCTCTGCAATAGATTGGGCAAAAATTCTTCCTTATGTCCGGCTGTTCTCCTCTACAGGTCGCACTTCTCAATCCATTCTAGTGACATTTTGTGAGCAGGTTCGATAACTACTTATACATATAGTTTTATGTTGATTTTGAAGTTGTTTTCAAAGTAAAATTAATTTTAAAGGTTTTATGCAAAGACATACTCGCGAAGTGTGAACTCACAGAGCCACTAGTTTTAATCTCTTTGACATCTATCTATATGTATTTTGAAGGCTTCTATTATTTGAAATAAGGCGAAAAGTTTTTTATTACAATGGTTCATCAAAGTGACTCCCTCTCGCCTGATGGAAAGCGAAGATGGAATCAAGAAGCAATGACCATTAGTGCAGCCGTAAGCTGCACTAATCGCCACGCCTATGATGACCTGACAGATGCTTTATCACGCCCCGCTTGAAAGACCCAGGGTCAAAGCTGCAAGGAAATACGTACGCCGGCAGAGCATTCCATAATTTACTTATACGACAGAGGTAGGAACTGCCAAACTTTTTGGTTCGTGGTAAGAAATATTCGACTATATCCCAAAAAAGTTTGGCTATAAAAATTAAGATTCAAACATTCGACATATATTGAGTATTGTCGGACCTCTAATACTAGATAGTTGAATGAAATCTCTAAAGTTACCTGGAAGACCCGAATAACGACTGAACTTTGCGAAGCCCGGGCCGAGATTATATTGTTGACACCGACATTTACAAGTCACCCGATGGTTTACAGCCTCTACAAACTCTAGTTACAGGTCTCTGCATGCCTTCCCCTCCAGGGTTCGGCGGGACTTTATGTAAGTGTCTAATGTGTAATAATGTAATGTGATAAATGTAATAATGTCTAATGTGTGTAAATGTTCAATTTATTTCCCTTTTGTTTATTCATTTGTTATTATGTCGGCTCTGTGTTTTGTTTTGGATTGTTTAAGTACATAATAAAAATTTGTTTCTTTATTTCTTTCTTATAGCGTCACCGGATGGAAATATACTGTTGCAATGCGAGCTAGGCCATTATATCTTCACAATTGGCAACTTAATTTTGCGACTATCGCGTCGCGGATGTCGGGACAAAATGTGACAAATAACAATTATAAAATGTTGACGATTTTTCGTTGTTTATGCGCGCACTGACATAACAGCACTTACCTACTATTAGTTATTCTATGCCCATACATTACATTTTCTGCGACAATATAATCGCGCGACAAAAAACCGTAGTGCGTGCTAAGCCTGAGTCGACCAATGTGTAATGCAACGTGCCACTTGGTCCCTTAGCGTGCGCCGCCGTACAGTTTACTCAGATAATTAAGTGCACAGAAAAACGCGTCACGGAGTGGCAGCCGCGTGCGCGCTTTTTTACCGCCGACGGAAGTGCACGCGCGCACGGCGCTTTTTCTTCTACCCTCCAATGCATTAATTTTCAATACGAGAGCAATGCCCGTTTTTTAATTAATCGTAGCTGTATGAGTCGGTATTGTTGAAATGGATCTTCTAGTGTGGTAGTTAGTTGCCTTTTTCTGTTAGATCGATGTGGCTATCAACTTGATGGCCTAGGTATATTAAATCTTGCAAAGGTTTATAATAACTGTTTAGGTTATGGTTGTGGTTTTGGCTATGGATTTTTATGTTGTTACCGTCTGCCGATCATGTTGTTTTATATTGAGTAATGATACCTAACGATTAACAACACAATTTTGTGTTCATACAATATTGTACCGTTTCCGCAATGATTTTATATATATAAAATCTTTCCGTTACCGTAAGTAGAAACCTACGTTTATTAATAAGCAGACACTTAATTATGCATTAAAAAAATAAGGAAATGAAATTTATAAAGGGTTGTGACGTCAAAACGAAAGTTTAAGTATATCAAAAAATACTTCTCTCGGTTGGATAGTGCTGTCAAAGCTGTTCAATAGATGTCGCTCCGCCCCCGTAAAACGGTTAAATCAGATAGAGATTTAAAATTCGATGCTTGGACCATGAGCCTCGATGGCCTAGATGGTCATGGCGTCTGACACGGATAGTCAGAAGACGCGGGTTTGAATCCTGTCCGAAGATGTGAATTTTTCTCTCTATAAATTTCAATGTTTGAGTATTGAGAATCGCTAAGCAGGCATTAGTGCTTTAAAAAAGTAATACTATAAAATGCAGTTTATTATATATATATTTTAGAGAAAAAAATACACATCCTCAACGGGATTCGCACCCGCGTCTTCCGTCAAAAGGCATACTGTCAGTGCTTGTCAAAGCAGCTCAACAGGTCACTAAGTCCCCATACGACGGTCACACTCAAATAGTGAGTTAAAATCCGATTCTCGGGCGTTATGGGTCGGTGGCATAGTGGTCATGGCATCTTACACGGATTGTCGGAAAACGCAGGTTCGAATCCTGTCCGTTGGTACTGTACTTGGTAGGTATTTTGATATAAATTATATGAGGTATGAACTGTAAGGGCTTCACATGTAAGTTCCAAAAGTTGTTTTTTAATTTATGTACTTAGTATACACTGTAGAATAGGTGAAATGGTGTTACGGAGTACTTTTTTATTATAATATATTTCAATAATATTTATAAGTTTATTATTAATTTGAGTTAGTAATGTATTATTGTCTTGATTTGATTGTACCTTTATCTTTATATTACGCCCCGTCTTGTTATTCCTGTATTTCCTCTCCATCCTTAGGTTGCCTGGAAGAGATCACTATTAGTGATAAGGCCGCCCATTGTAACACTTTATTTTAAGCTTTCTTTTACTTTTATGTTATTTTTGTATATTAAGTGGTGTAACAATAAAGACTTTTCTATCTATCTATCTATCTATCTATAAGTACATATGAATGCTCTCGTGATGTTTATACAAACTACTAGCCGCGAGGATTTTTAATTGGCTTTCAGGTGGTTTAACAAGTATTTATTACTTAAAATATAAGCTGTTGGTCTTCCTAGAATAAATAAATAAATATTATGCCTACTATTTAGGATCTAAAATATGAAATGTCATTTGTTTATCTCTGGTCCTACTGCCAAACATAAACTAAGATGTCGAAAACTCGGTATAGATGCGGTCTTAGATCAGGGCAATCCACTACTTTTTAAAATTAACCAAGCTACATTTGCTCTACATTGATTCCGACATTTTCCTCTGTCCAATTACAGCGTTAGGTTCGAACATGGAATGTAGCAAAAATAGCCCGGTTGCGATGCGCCCGCGCACCCCGTGACGTCACTGGCGGCACCAGGCTGGAATCCGTTCGGAAATGAGTCACGTGTGTAAGTAGGTACACGACTGATTCACAGGGAATGCTGCCTGCCGACTGTATGCCTCGGAATTTACTGACGGCAGTATGACCAGTGTGTGCTCAATTTTATTACTAAAAAGAGAAAAGGATAGGATACATTTTTACATAGAATGTAGGAACAGTACTTACGTCATAATTATATACATATCTATTTCGCTTCGAGTTCGTGCTCCTACTAAATTATCCCACTGGTAGAAGCAGGAAAACTATAATTTCCTGGAGGCCGATTCCACTAACAAAAGTGCAATCGAACCTTAGCTGAACGGTGATACGTTTTCTTATGTTGTTATTGAACAACTGCTGCAGTTACGTTTCTGTTAACGTCGACGATCTATCAAAGCTTTATATAAAACACTGTTTTAAACTATCACGGTTGTTCACTAAGGTTATATGATTATTAACGGTTTATTTACCGTGGTAAGGTTGTGGAAAGAGCTCCCGATATTTCGGCGCAGTTACATGCACCATGTTCACTGGAAGACTCTTCTTAAATACTTAAAGCTTTATATGTTAACGCGATAGATAATGAGCGTGACGCTTACTCATATTCGTATATAGTAGCGTTAATGTATATTTAATATAGAAGTGTTTAAGATGACGTTATGTTCCAATGTATCTCTAGAAATAGTAGAATGTCTTTTTTGGTAATGATCGAACGACAATAGGAGTTGAACGAGTTGAACTGTAGTTGCAGCGGGATAGATTGTTGTACGTTGTGTGGAATTGTTGAACGTGGAATTGCCCTCCTGGTCATCCTACTGCACATAAAAACAATGAGGAATTTAGGTACGATGAGGGAGCATAAAAACATTGCAACTGAATGTCTTGTTATCATACTCTACTCTCTAATTCAAGCCTTCTATTTACAAAGCTATAACTAGCTTATGAAAGCAGATTGTTTTTGACTGATTCGTAGCTAGTTATGAAAAAGGAACATATCATCTAAAACGCATGAAATTTTCTTATTTAAGTAACCAGGAACAAAAGACAATTTTTTTACTCTCTGGTAAAATTTTCAAAAAAATACACTCGAGAGCAATGAATCCGGGTCACTTAAAGAATCCTAAAAATCTCGGAAACTAAAAATGCTAGGTTAATGCAATAAATTGTATTTAATAGACAATGTAATACTCCTTAAATTAAGGTATTAAAACTTCTTAGTTATTGTAAAGTTATATCATAAAAAAATCAAATTTGAAAAAGGGCCACTTTCGAAGATGGAACTACGAAATTACAGCATTTGGTTTTGCTTTTGTTTGTAATCTGTCATTTATGTGGGTACATAAACCATGTTGATAGTGCTCTATATTCATTATTCAAGCTGAAATTATGTCGCTTACGCCTGAAGAATGCACCAGAATACTTACAATGCTGGAAACCGGCCGGAGTCAGCGCGATACAGCCAGGACTGTCGGTGTGTCGCTGTCAACAGTACAAAGAGTTCTCCGACGTTACGAAGAAACTGGTTCTAACCTACGCAGACCAGGAACGGGCAGAACCAGGTGTACCACAGCACGAGAAGACCGATACTTGGTGAACACCATGCTTCGAAATCGCTTTCTCACAGGAACTGAACTCACAAATCAGTTTCGACGCCTCGGAGGAAGTAACCCAAGTGCATGGACAGTAAGACGTCGGCTTGCTGAATCTAACTTAAAACCCCTTAGACCTGCAAACGGCCCTAAACTGGAGCGTGGGCATCGTATTTCAAGACTAAGATATGCCCAGAGCCACGTAAATTGGAGTATTGAAGATTGGTCAAAAGTTATGTTCTCCGACGAATCAAAATTTATGCTCTACAAGCACGATGGAAGACACAGAGTGTATCGAAGACCAGGGGAAAGATTCAAGCAAGCATGCATCGAAGAAAAAGTAGCCTACGGTGGTGGGTCTGTACTTGTGTGGGCCGGAATTTCTTCTGAAAGTCGCACAGAGCTGGTGATCATAGAAAACGGCTCTTTAACTAGCGAAAGATATGTGAAAGAAATCCTCAATGATCACGTTGGTCCATTTATGGTCAATTTAGGTGAGGATGCTATATTTATGCATGACAATGCCCGACCTCATACAGGTAGGATTGTGAATGACTACCTTCAAGAGATGAACATTACTCGTATGGAGTGGCCAGCGCGCAGCCCGGATATCAACCCGATCGAGCACGCTTGGGACGAGCTAGGCAGATGCGTAAAACAACGAAACCCTCCCCCAATCACGCTTCGTGAGCTCAAAATTGCTCTCACAGAGGAATGGGAGAATATTCCCCAAAATCGTATAAGGAACTTGGTGTACAGCATGCTAAACCGCGTAAACGCAGTAATGGAAGCACGAGGAGGCAATACGAAGTATTAAAATTCAAGAAAATCGTAATAAAGTTCAAAAATTTCATGTTTCCTATTTTTGTTTTAAGGAGAGATCAGCAGTTTTTTCTTTATGTAATTTTGTGTTAATAAAATGTATGGTGACTCATATTTTTTTTACTTTCATTTAAGGAGTATTACATTGTCTATTAAATACAATTTATTGCATTAACCTATCATTTTTAGTTTCCGAGATTTTTAACATTCTTTAAGTGACCCGGATTCATTGCTCTCGAGTGTATCTATTTTTCTTCTCTATTCATCACAAACCAGCGGTAGCAAACGAATATGTGAAACACATTCGTCTATACAAGGTCAAATCATGATCAGAAATGTTATAGCTGTGGGTATTTTTTTGGAAATTCTTAGATGAATATTAAGTCGTGTTGTTTTTGAGAAATAACTGGGAAACATTTTTTGAAAATTCTTATTCTTCTTATCTCTTTATTTAATAGTTAGCTGTACACAAAGGTTTGTAATAAGAGCCAAAAGAATACAATTTTTAAATTACTACTATGTAGGTTTGCTTTTAAAAGATTTCCTCAAGTGAAAGACATGCTGCAGTTACTAATAGGGTAAATATTTTTTTATTATTACAATGATGCCATAGACCATAAGCACAAAAAATAGTGATACAGGGTTCAATGGGTCCCTGCGCTTACGCATGGGCAGTGTAATGAACTTCGGTAAATAATATGAAAAAGTACGTCAGTAACGTATAGGGTATAGGCACAGATTACAGAATAAGAACAGATACTTCACTCAGTAGAAAATTTCCAATACCTATTACGATAATAGCCTACTCCCTCGCGTCAACAACCACTGTATGCTAAAATGCGCCTAAATGCTCAAGCGTACAGCAGTGATTGCTTCGCACCGCGCGATTCCACAGTAATCGCAGGGCTGCCTCTTCGATAAAATTAAATTAACATAACTTTTTATCTATGTTATTGAGAACTGTGAATATGTTCTGACTTTTATGTGGCAGTTAAAAATTTTATCATTTATAAAATATTTAACCAACTTAAAAAAAAGGAGGTGATCAGACATACAGGCCAAACTGAGATGTTTGACTTGTATGGTTTGTAGGTATGTATGTTTGTGCGCGATAATCTCGCGTTTGGCTAAACCGATATCGATGCGGTTTTCAGAAAAGGATTTGTTACATTTAGGAGAACGTTTTAAAATAAGTATAATACTTCTTAGTTTGGTGATGATCTTCGGAGATGTTCACTAGAAATGAAAAAAAAAGCCTTAAAAAAGAGAACCGACTTCAAATAAAGCACTAAGCCGTAAGTTATTTTATTAACGAGTGTAACACTCTCACACAAACATACATAAACACTGCAGTTTTCGAAAGTTTTCACGCGAAAAGTCGATGGCCTTCAAAATAAAAAAATATATCTAGTTCCTAGTTGTACATATCTAGGTGTATTGTACTACTACCAATTATCACGAATCAAATTTATTAAGATTAATTAATTTGATTAGTTTTCTCGCAACAAGTCACCTTACAACAGACGCGGCTTGTTCAAAGGTTTTCATCGGGCGTAAGAAAAAGAACTCTCGCTACACAGACTTAAAGCGCATTTTGATTCGTTACGAGCGCGTCAAGGACTTGTAGGCACATTTTTTGAAGGTCACGTCCGTGCTTTGCAATGTTTTATGAACATTATTGCAGTTGTTAGTTTAGCAGTTTATATTCGAATGTTTTCTTTCGAAGAGTGCATCTTCTGTACCTTGTACTATTAATTATTCTGTGGTATAACGTTTCTATGCAACAAAATTATGTAAATCTGTGTCTGAAAGGCAAGCTAATGCTTAGTATATACCTATTAAACTGTCAAATTCTAAGTGGATACCGGTGTCCGCACACCTACTGTCTTTTAATTATGTCTCTAATGACGGTATGTGAATGGAAAAAAATTTAAACGACAAAAACTAGTAATAATTTATCACTTACCATTCTTCATTGACAGGTAAATGGAAAAATGTTAGGTGTTTATCCCTTCTTTTGCTTGATTTACACCCATCTACAGCACATAAGGCACCACACGGCATCGTAATACGCGTACGAACGAACTGCACTATTAAAATTGAACGGCGTACGCGCGCTTCGCTTGCGAAAACCGCACTGAATTTGAACCGCTGGCGGACCGAGACCGCTCGGTTGGGCGGTAGGCAGTTATAGCGCGCAAGTACATGGAGTGACGGAGGCCTGGTATAGGTCTCACGTCGCAACGGACCGCCGCGCATGCGCCGCATCATCGAGTGCGATCTTTACAATATCTTTGGCTTTTCAGAAATTTCAGAACTTCGGCAAATAATAAGCATATAATGAGAATCATTTATTTTATAAGTTGTAGACACAAAAGTTCATATACTTGTGCATAATATCCAGTTAAAACTTACCTTTGCCGGCATACAAAATTTAAGCTTAATATATTATTAATAACTAAGTAAACTATATTTGAGTAAAAACTGATTTAGTCAAAAAAATATAAGTATAGTCATAATGACGGAGTCGCTCGAGAATATCGGCACCATGCTCAACGACCTCGGTAGAGTTTCCCAACAGGGTCTTAAGATGAACATGGATAAGACGAAAATCATGTCCAACGTCCATGTTCCACCTATACTGGTAATTGTTGGAAACGATACACTCGAAGTTGTAGATGAGTACGTCTACCTGGGACAGACTGTCCAATTAGGTAGGTCCTACTTCTTCTACAACTTCAACTAGGAGGTCGCACGAAGAATCCAGCTCGTATGGGCAGCGTTCGGGAAGCTTCGATCCATCTTTTCGTCCCCAATACCTCAGAGCCTGAAAACCAAAGTTTTCAACCAGTGTGTATTGCCAGTGATGACTTATGGCACTGAGATGTGATCCCTTACAGTGGGTCTCATTAACAAGCTTAAAGTCGCTCAACTAGCAATGGAGAGGGCTATGCTTGAGGTTTCCCTGCGTGATAAGATCCAAAATGAGAAGATCCGTAGGAGAACTAAGGTCACCGACATAGCTCTCAAAATTAGCAAGTTGAAGTGGAAATGGGCAGGCCACATCGCTCGCAGAACTGATAATGGGGAAGAAAGATTCTCGAGTGGTGACCACGCACCGGAAGACAATGTGTAGGCCCCGCTAGGTGGACCGACGACCTCGTCAAAACCGCGGGGAAACGCTGGATGCAGGAAGCTAGTAACCGGTCTAAGTAGCGTTCTATGGTGGAGGCATATGTTCAGCAGTGGACGTCTTCCGTCTGATAATGATGATGATGAAGTAAAACATAATATTCATCGCATCAATACGCTACTGACGTGGCGCATACCTAGTCGATCCCGTCGTTAATCTTTGTAAACATCACTCGCACCACATTGTGACATATAATAATCATAATCAGCACATTTTGTTCCCGCTGCTGGGACTCGAGCCTTCCTCTCTGAGAGAGGAGTTGGGCCATAATCCACCACGCGGGCCCAGTGTGGATTGGTGGATAGGTTAGAGGCCAACCCATTTCGTAGTTTTCAGGCCGCCCGAAGGCCCTCGACATAGCCTAACGGCTGTTGTCCTAAGACAAACAACCGGGCCCGAAGGCTTAACGTGCCCTCTGAAGCACGGAAGCGCTCAGATGAATAATGCCACTAGCGTCACCCATCCAAGTCCTGACCGCAGCAAGTGTTGCTTAGCTTGTTGATCGGTTAAGATCGCCAAGTCGAGCTCTGCTATGAGCGCTTGTGACATATAAATAAACTTTATCAACCAATTAAGAACTTAATCATTAAAGTACGTAGAATAGACATTTATTCAACAGACAGCATTAATTATGTCGATCTTTCTACCGCCAACGTTTTACTTAAAAAAGAAAAGCCTGGCGAGATGGTTTTTGCTTTGCTTGGTATTAAGATGTGATCTATTAATATAGATATATTAATAATAAGATATTATTAATAATAATATCCTAATCATTATCTCTTTAGAAAAAGTCATGACGCCACATCCAAAACCCGTCAAATTTTTCCACTTGTTACCCGTTAATGAAATTTTAATATTCATCAAAATTATATGAAACGTATATAGGTATAAGGATTCTAATGGTGAAAGAATTACTGCAATCGCTCCAGTAGTTTCGAAGCCTATTGAATTCAAACAAACAAATTTTCCAATTATTAATATTAATATGTAGTTATAGAAGAAAAATAATCGTATCTTTTTAATTTATCATCTGATTTTAATTAAATAACTTGATATGCAAACCTTTTCTTGTTTCGTATTCGATTATGATATAGGTAGAAATATCTTTTCGCTATTTTTAACGCATTCCTTATAATAGTTTTCGACTAAATTCTTGTTATTTTCTCAGTAAACTATGTGCATGGTATCGACTACTGACATTTTATATTTTCTGTGCTTTGGAGGGCTCGTGAAGCCATCGCAGTTCTTATGGCGGCCCGAAAACATGGACACTATAACAGGCGATGACACTATCCTATCTACCAATCTGCCCTGGGCCCGCGTAGGGTTTGACCCATACTCCTCTACTCTGGGAGGAAGGCCTGAGTCCCAACAGTGGCAACGTAATGGGCTGGTACTTTATAGATATGAACCATTTCGCAAAGGCCTAAATTGAAAAGAAAAGGAAATCCATCGGTATCAGACCATTCGTACTTCGAGTCTTGGTCTACGATGATAATTATTTTACTAAGATACGCACAGTTCCCAACTTCTATGATCCCAACGCGTCAGACCATCAAAGAAAATCCAATACTTTTTGTAGGATTTGCACTTATACAAAAATCAAATTCTACTTCACGATCGACCGTTCATCTCTATAAGCTCATATTCCACTCGTCAAATATATTTGTCCAATGTACGTTTGATCAAATAAATTGGATGATTTCATCCAATTTGTTAACAACGCTAAAATTTGGTCCAAGATTTTTACACTACAATCCAAATTGATGCAAATCAATAAATCCAAATTGAGATTGTGAATTTAAAATTTAAATAATGATATATTAGATATAGGTATATGCTTATGAAAGTGATCAACTACACAAGTTACAAAGAAATCTTGGACAAAGATATTTGAAAAGTGGAAATGGACCCGTCAAAGAAATTTGAACAAATGTTGGATATCTAGAATGGACCAAGAAAGTTGACGAGTGGTGACCCATAGATAAAGAGAGGCTATTTTAGGCTTGTTCTAGACTAGACTATATTTTACAGTTGAATCTAGGTTACACGCGCCGCCGCTTGGACGTCACATCATGTCATTTCTCCGTTATTGTTTTGAGCTCTCCATAAATATCTGAGATATTTTATAGTAGGAATGTATCGTAGGTTTGATAGAATATGTAAGTAGTACCTATATGTACTTACCTACCTCAATATGTATACCTACCAACAACTATAGTTAACGCCAGTACATCCACACATAAAAAAAGTTTGTGATCACTAGCATAAGCTGATATACCTATTTTTTAAATTGAACTTCAACAATTTATTAATAAAAGGTTTATATTCAATAAAATATATCTCGAAACACATTCTTTCGAACACATGCGTTGATCCTCCTGGGCATGCTGAGAATCAAGTTAGCCAGCATTTCTTGGGGTTCTTGTCCATTCTTGAATAGCGGCTTGCCTGAGCTCTGGCACTGTCTGGGGACGTGGCCAAACAGCTTGCCATATAAAACAGGTGTTTTTTATTTCTTACATTCTTACAGTTCTTCGGTCTTCTAGGAGAAGTTCACACAAACGCAGACTATATTGACTTTTAACGGTGTAAATGATACATTATCTTCTTCTTCATCCTAGCAATTTCCCGGTTGCATCCTTAACTTCCGCCAAGAAGACCGGGATCTGCTGTAAAATGATATGATATAATATAATATTAATAAAAACTCTGAATGGCACTGGACTTTTATGGACAAGTATGACGCTTAACATCCGGCTAGCGATTAGCTCGTCGCATCATAACAAAATCTGTATATCTGTATCTCACGCGCGTGCTCTATTGGGCTTATATAAGTCAGGCGAGCCGACAGGCCAGTCTAACCTTGTGATGTCGTATTCTCGGAGAGCAGCATTGACTCGTTGAGCTCGATGACCCATGGTTTTCTCGGAATGGTCTGGAAATTGCATCGATAGCAACTAAAAGACGAAGAAATCATAATATAATCTACCGTAACAATAAATAATTTTCATATTTCAAAGTAATCGAAAACTTTTTTGATGTTTGTATGTTCCTACTTGTTTCTTTTATATGTGGTCTCTGTATGTTTCATTTTTACTAGACATTTTTCTTTCTTTAAAATCACCAGAAAACTGAGTCAGCCCTACCGTCCAAGAACTTGCTAGTGTCGTGTCCAAAATAGAGCCCGTTAATTAAATTCCTGATAGATAATTTAATTTAAGTGGGAATAAACAGTATTTTAAATTTAGGATCAGTAAATAATACTTACCTTAAAAATCAGCTTTTTAAAAAAATACCTTAAAATTAGCCAGAAACATGTAACCTACGGTTATTTTTGCGGCAAAATAAATAATTACTTTTAAATTCAAGGGTATTAAAAGCTTATATCTAGAAACATCGACATATAAACCTAATCGTAACACCATCGCAGCTGACTTCAACGCATATACTATAGGTATACCTACGAGCGAAGAGGAGTGTAACAATAAATTACACTCCTATTAGTTAGTTAGTCCTCCTAAAAGTTATATCGTCACTCGAATCGAAACCGATCGCAAATTTGTCAGGTCAATCAAACATGACTAATTTTAAAAATTAGTCCTGTTCCTGTTCCAATTTTTTTTTTATATAGATTGAAAAAGGACTAATTACCGAGGGAACAATTGGTGAGGGAATAATCCCCCAGTACAATCAAGTTCCTCAGGGTCAGTACCCTAATTGTTCCTCGGGATTATATAGTAGGTAAACTAGGATAAAAGTTTCAGGATAATCAAGTTTCTCAAGGTTCTGTATAATAAACTAGGGGAAATGTTCCAAGAACATCAAGCTCCTCAAGAAGCTTTACAATAAATTAAGAGAAAAGATCCAAAACTATCGAGTTCCTAATAGTTCTGTATAGTGATCTAAAATAAAAGTTCCAGGACAATCAAGTTCGTCAGAGTTTTATAGTAAACTAGGACTGTGGTTATTGTCTATGATTTTATGTAATCTACGTTAACGTAAACGCGATCAAAGTTAGTTAGTTTTCATTGATCGAGATCTAGTTATTTGAACACCGCGGTTCTTCTAATTCGAGTTTAGTTAAACGAGCTTTATGATACGAACCGTGAAATCGGCCCTTAATGTCAACAAATTAATATCGCAGGGTTACGGGCGCAGGCAATTTGTCACTTGTGGGGAAATGCATCTGTCCCGTTCTAGGCAGAGTTTACCACTTAACGTCAGGTGGGCCTCGTGCTTGTACCGTTTACTAATGGCATTAAAACAAAATATGCAAAAATATGATTTTTAAATAATTTCGGAGGACTGATAAAAAGTTTTTCTGAAAAAGAAGGTGTGCTACACAAATTTTTGAAATTCCGATCAGGCCAAACTCTACCCGAAAAATGTCTGACATTGGTATTTTCGAGTTCATAATAATCAAATCTATCAATTTGATGCGTTTTCGGCTGCTATTGCTATGATACAAATTTTTGGTTGTGGTCCCTCGTACTATATAGAATAATTATAGTTTCATACATTTTAGTTTGAAAACCATTAATTTAGCCATTGTGACAGATTCGTTCTTGAAGCATTTTTGTTTTACTACAAATAATGACTTACTACCATAGTACTGCTTTTTAACTTTCTTTCTATTTCTCCTACCGACTATGCAAGTATTAACATCAGGGTACAGGAGACATTTGACATAAGTAATAAGTAACACTACTGTAGTAGTTTCTTTATTTATTCGTATGCATTTGACAAGGGCTCGTACATTACAGTTCAAATCTTGAAAACAAACTATCATTAACTATTATATATTTAACCCATGAATAGATCAAACAGCCAGGTGACTCCATGCATCCCTGACTCCTTACGCATAATCCTATGGAGAAGAAAGAAAGATACAAATTTTATTCAGGATATTACACAACATACATACATACATGCTGACAAAATAAGACAACCATCATAATAAAGTTGCGTAATGTCATGAAAGAGCCCCGACTCAGCATACGCTAGGGTAAACCCAAGCACTGATTTTCAGTCGGCGCTCCTCACTGACATCACGAATGTAACTAGTGACACAACGGAAACAATAAAAAATTGAAAATAAACAAAGATATAGTATTGAAACAAAGATAATTACAGCCAAAAAACAAAAACAAACAAGATGGTAAATTCCGAGTTTTCGTTGCCGACAGCCAAGCGTCGATTAGCACTATTGGCGTGTTTCGGAATTGACTAAAAATATTACATAATTATTATGGTAATACCATGACGTGGCGCCATGCCACCAATGGATATAATCTAGTTTATCTATGCATGCCACGCACCGCCACGTCTTCAAGTTCAAAGAGAATATAACACAAGATGGTGTACAATACTGTAAAACTCAAAGATTTCATAACTTTAATATTTTTTTTATTGAATTAAAGTTGACTGTGATAATGTTACATTGTTTTTGTACTGACCGTCATCTACAACTTACTAGATTCTTCTTACGAGATTCACATCTCTTCATGAGGATTAATGTTTACAATATTCACAGTACCAACCATAGTTCGATCTTCATCCTTTGGTATATAGGCCGTTACCCAACCCAAAGAAGGGTCGATAGATCACCTTTTTCACAGATTCGATTATGTATCGCATGAAAAGCCTGACGCTTATGTCACCCACTTTAATATTTTGTATATCTATCTAATAGATAAAAATGAACCCCTATTTCTCCTGGTCATGCTATACCTTGAGAACGGCTTTGCCGATTTCATTCTTATTTTTTTATATGTTTTCTAATACTTCGTAGAAGGTTCTTACATTAAAAAATTAAGAAAAGACGGGAGGTTATATGGCGAGGCCGAAAGCCGCGCCTACTCGAGAACAAAGTCGCGGGTAATCGCTAGTATATAATTAAAAAATGAACCCCTATTTCTCCTGGTCACGCTAACTTGAGAACGAATGAAACAATATAGCAAATTCTTTTTTTTTTGTTGTGTTCATTATCATCAGAATATTCTTATGAAAGACAAGTGTTATTTGAAAAATTTAATACCGACTTCAATTCTATTACTATGGTAAAAATCAGTTATTGGAGTGTAACTCAAAAACTACAGGACCGATTTTGATGAAATTATATATTTTGAATGATTTGATGAGTATTTTAATTAAATGGGACCACACGGGAAGCACCAGCTTTTAAACAAAAAAAGAATTTTGAGAATCGGTCCACCCAATCGAAAGGTAACAAACATAAAAAAACAGTCGAATTGAGTACCTCCTCCTTTTTGTAAGTCGGTAGAAAAACCAAGAAAAGATGTGAGGTTATGGCGAGGCCGAAGGCTGAGCCCACTACGCGAACGAAGTAGCGGGAAGTCGCTAGTTATAATTATAAAATACTAGCAACTGGCCGCGTATTTATCCGACAGGAATAAGGTTATCATTATACTTACTTCTCTAAGTGAATTTATTGGAATGATAATTGTGTGTTTCCTCGGTAGGTATATGCTACACCTATCCATTTCAAATTTTATCTACAAAAGTTGTACTACGACTCGACGGTTTTAGCGTGAAGAATTATGAAACATACATACTCATTTAAAAACCTTCGAATCAGTGCGAGTGAGATACTTGATTATTTTTGGTTTACGCATTTAATAAACAAAATATTACACAACTACAATAAAGCTACTACGTCATATTATGAGAAAAATCAGGATTCACAATTCTTTACTTTTAGTAAATTAGTTATTTAATAAAACTGCTCTGTTTCTACCAGGCTTTACATACAAGAATATGCATACCAAGATAAAAAAGATCCAGGGAGGAAATCAAGGTAAGATACGTTTGTATATAGAAGATGCCAATGACATACTAACTATATAATTATCTCTGGTCTCTGATATTCCATTTGAAGTACATATATACCCATCTAACTACCACATCTCCTCACGTATTCTCCCACCTGTCTGTGACTTACCCCGTACGTTGTTACATACTGCACAAGGTTAAAGTTATCCTTCAAGATGGCAACACTGTGACCTATGTAAGCGTGCCTAGCTGTACATAATATGTTAGTACTAAGGACGTCCCAGTCTAAATATAGAATGGAAACGCCTGACATCGTCTAACGTCGCCGGTCGCGTTCCCGAAAGTATTGATACAGTTTTTGCGTCTGCTCTCAGCTCCTAGAGGACTTTCGAATGTTAAAAAAGCTTTGCTAATCATCTTGTTTCGTAACTTACTTTGGAAGTTATATTTTTAAGGCGAAATCAGTTCCAAATTGCATGATTTGACATCGCGAAAACTTAGTTTTTCGACGCTTAAACCTAATAACCGAAGTTCGAGAAAAAACGTAGCGTAAATTGATTATACGTGTGAATATACGAGCTAACTTGGCTCGATAGAAAAAAATCGGGAACATTCCCTAAATTTTGCAATTTTTCTTACGTGCTTCGTAGGAAAAAGAATTTTTATTCAATTATAGGCAAATATATTTCAATTAATGTATCATATTTGAATTTCCAATGAAATTTATTAGTGAACTATGGACTCCTTTATCATTAAAGTTTAATCATTTGATCGTACGAAATAAATAATAAAAGTATTAGCACGTATTCAATTGAATTTTCGCATCACATCGTCCATTCTGGTAAGCAATTCTCAACCTTATGTAAAGCATCGTACATTGTTTTAAAATTAGGATTGGACTGCGCCTTAAATACTTGTTTTATTTGCTACTTCATCTTTTGTGTCTTAGTTACCTCTATAGTTATAGACCTATCTATACGTTTGTGAATTCTTTCCAAATGCGGGAACAATCAAATAATATCTTGAATACTTCGTGAGTAACTAGTAGCATCTTGTTGTTCTCATACTGTTTGAGTACCTCTTGTTGTTCCTTATATTGTTGTAAGATCATAGTACCTACGTGATATAAAAAAAAATTCGTTCAACAAAAAAGGTTCTTGTAATCAAATATTGTTGAGATAGTTAGAAAGATAACCCCAGTTTCGGCACTATCAAAGATTTTTAAGAACGGGGAATATTTAAATTACAAGAAACTCTTAAGAGTTATAAAATAAAGCTATTCAATGACTCGAGAGGGTAGTTATAACTTTTATTTTATTCGTGATCAAAGGCGCTCGTAAATATTTACTTATTCAAAAATTTCTTCATTATAAGTACGTAGCCGTCAAAGAAATCGGTTTTTATACCAAGTTTGAGTAATGTAGCCTAAAGTGCTTTCGGATGAAATGGATGTCACTATGATATACAGACGAAACAGTGCAGAAATGGCAAAACAAGGGCCATATTAATTCCGGGACCATAAAAAGTAGATAAATTAAAGTTGGTGGTCATTTTTGATATGCGAAACGTATGAAAAAACACTAATAACAAGTACAACTTAAAAAAATTGAAAACCGACTTCCATTCTACTCAGCTATTGGAGTGTAACTCAAAAACTACTGCACCGAATTTGATGAAACTTCAATGAGATCCCACGAGAAGCACCAGCTTTCAAACGACAAGAAGACAAGAAGTTTGAGAATCGGTTCACCAAGTCGAAAGTTATAAGGTAACAAACAAACATAAAAACAAAACACTGTCGAATTGAATACCTCCTCCTTCTTGGATGTTGGTAGAAAAGAGCTATGTAGTGTATTGTATAATAATAGCAGAACGTTTCTCCCAACAATGAATATTGCAACAGGCTTTGACCTGCAACAATGTTGCACGCAGCCGCGTCATCCACGCGCGTTCTGCGTGATTCTTGTATCAAACATAATTGAGCTTGTGTGTGAATACTTATTTACTATCTTAGGACAAGGAAGTAATGTGCTCTTATCAAATCAAATGAGGGCAGAAACACCTAATAGTTTGAATTATGTATGTGAAACGATTACGGCGAATTGAGCCCAAAGTCTTAAGTTTTATTTTGTTTTGACATGAATGTCCCTTAAACATTACGGTTCACCATCTGCGTTTAAAAGTAAATCATATTAGTCTGTGTAGCTTAATGTTATATAGCCTATGTATAGTTTTCCTCATTAATCCTGCTTTCATATAGTTCCAGAGATTGGCGTACGAAAACCTCTTCCGCTTTATCTTCTCACTACATATAATAAAACTGTAGAGGTCTAATTTCTGTACAATGAAAAATAATGCTTAAAAACGAGTCAGGGGGATGTAAGGAGTGAAATAGAACTAATTTAGATTTTTTAAAATTTTTTTGTTTCTCTGTTTGTGTATCTGTCTGTCTGTTTGTACTGGCTAATATCCGAAACGACTGGATCGATTTAAATGAAATTTCGTATGGTGGTAGCTTTTATCCCTGGTCAACATATAGGATACTTTTGATCCCGTTAAATTAAAGAGTTCCCGTGGGGATAGTTAAAAAACTGTAATTTGAAAACAATGTAATTTTAATTTTGTAACGCCTTGGTCTGTATACTGTAATGTTATTTTTTTTATTAAATAAACAATTATTATTATTATTAACCGTATCCCGCGCGGCCACGCGAGAGAAGCCGCTGGCGGGTCAGCTTTTTTATAATAATAATATTATATTTATATGAGTTTTATATTAGTATAGATGTGACTTATAACAGTAATATACTTACATTATATGTTAATCAATAAATAGAATATGTACTCCTATAAAAATATATATATATATATATATATATGTGAGGTTGTCTGGAAGAAATCGCTTTTAGCGATAAGACCGCCTTTTGTACTACTATGCTTTTGTTATTTTATGTGTTCTTTTTTTATATTTCATGTTTTACATAGTGTACAAATAAAGAGTTTTCTATAGCTGCTGGACCTGTTTGTGTTATCCTAAACAAAATGGAAAAATAGGTAATAATGTACTTCACTCTTTTTTTTGCTATAAGATAGAACCACCTCTAACTATAAGGTTGGCTAGATGTTAGTAATATGCATAAAGATCGAAATAAGAGTCCTCGGAGTATTATCACAAAACAAATAATTGATTTGTGGTATTATTAATAAATGCTACACATAAATAAACTTTCAAGATGTCACAGATATGATCACAGTCATGATCACAGTGTTAAGTATATGTATGTAGTTACATTACATCATCAGGTAATGAGAAAACATTTAACTCTGATTTATATTAATTTATAATACACCCATAAAAACTACGTAAGTAATTGTGGAAATACCAGTTAATTCGATAAGGGTCTTGGAGCTGGCATCAAAATGGGTAAAAGCCTATAAATAAATGTGAGAAAAATACATTGTGTTTGATTACGCAATGACCCACTGAATTTATGCAGTTGGTACTATATTTAATTTACAGATATTGTATACATATATTATTTAGATTGTGCGCTCTCTTTGTTTGATCTCCTATATAGGAAGCTCCACACCACCACCATTCACGCATCCATCCAACTTTCTCAAAACAGAGAAGCCTGGAAGTTCTTAGTGGGAAAAACCATTTGTGATGACCACGAACCTCAGTCATGAGGCAACGACGTAGAAGTTAGGAAGCTAGTCCAAAAATGGTAAAGCAATAAAATAATAGAATAATCACGAGACACGATAATTAGATGTCTTATAGCGATTACTAGTCCTCTTAGCCTATTGGTCTCATTAACAAGTTTCAAGTCGCTCAACGAGCAATGGAGAAGGCTATGCTTGAGGTTTTCCTGCGTGATAAGACCCAAAACGAAAAGAGGAGATCCGTAAAAGAACTGAGGTCACCGACATAGATCTCAAAATTAGCAAGTTGAAGTGGCAATGGGCATGCCACATCGCTCGCTTAACTGATAACCTATGTGGGTTCTCGAGTGGCGAATGCACGGAAGACGATGTGTAGGCCGGCCTCCCCCTAGGTGGACCGACGACCTCGTCAAAACCGCGGGGAATCGCTGGATGCAGGAAGCGAGTAGCCGGTCCAAGTGGCGTTCTATGGGAGATGCATATGTTCAGCAGCGGACGTCTTTTGGCTGATAATGATGATGATGAGATACAAGTAGGCACAAGATATTGTGGTGTAATGCGATCATTTTTTTACCCATACGCCTCCGCGGCCCTTGCTCTCATTAGAGGTTACAGCTTTATTTATAACTAGCTGCTCTCCGCGGTTTCACCCACGCGGTGATGGATGATGATGCTGATCAATCTTATATAGTCTATGTTACTCAGGCTGAATGTAGCTTTCCAATGGTGAAAGAATTTGTGAAATCGGTCCTGTACTTTTTGAGCCAATTCGTTACAAACATACAAACAAATCTTTCTTCTTTATAGTATTATAGTATAGAACAAGGGTCGTCAAGTAATTTTGAATAGGGTCCGGGACAGTATTGAAAAAATTTGTCAAGGTCCAGAAAAAAAATCTTATAATATTTATTTACTAGTAATGAGTTTCAATACTAGGTACCCCAGCAATCCAACACTCTTGCGCCATACTACTGTAGCAGCATAGCAACAGTTATGCATCTACTTCAGCTTGGTAGGGTATATATACTCAAAGGCGTCTACCTACTATATAAAATATAAAATAATATAGTGCTAAACTAACTACTTAATCAAGATTATATGATGGTCACATAGAATCACATATATTTGGCGATCCAAACGTCGGACGACCGACCGACCGACCGACCGACGGTATAGATTATTGCTTATAATAGCAATTAATTATGTACAGATAACAAAATGAAAATCCGCATAGATGAAATACATATTACCCAAACACCGATAATACTGGTTTCTTGGGCAGATAACAAAAATAGTACACGAGCAATTCTTGGTTCTAGAGGAGGAAAATGGAGTTCAGCGACTTGAGGTTACCAACATAGAGACTCCCGCTATACGTAGGTATACTCTTCCTGTAGACAATATTTACGAGTGGAGTTTGTACTAAAAAGGTGATTTTATTGATATCCTTTGTGTGCCCAAAGTACAGTCGCCTGCAATAAGACGTATACAATAATACCTTAAGGCGCGGTCCAATCCTAATTTTAAAATAATTTACTATGCTTTACATAAGGTTGAGAATCGCTTACCAGAATGAACGATGTAATGCGAAAATTAAATTGAATACGTGTTAACACTTTTATATTTATTTCGTACAATCAAATGATTAAATTTTAATGATAAAGGAGTCCATAGTTCACTAATAAATTTTATTGAGAATTCGAATATAATACATTCATTGAAATACAATTGCCCATAATTGAATAAAAATGCTTTTTCCCACGAAGCACGTAAGAAAAATTGCAGAAATTAGGGAATGTTTCCGATTTTTTTCTATCGAGCCAAGTTTGCTCAATCGTGTATTGGCTCCCATACTTCATAAGGACGTATATTCAATTTTCACAACGTTTTTTTCGAACTTCGGTTAGGTATTAGGTTTAACGTCAAAAAACTACGTTTTCGCGAAGTCGAGTCATGAAATTTGGAACTCATTTCACCTTAAGACTACCCAGTCTTAAGGTGAAATGAGTTCCAAATTTCGCGTTATATTTACCGAAAATTGTCTCGGACCAGGTTATTTCTATTATTTCAGCAATCTATCCCGCTGCAACTGCAGTTCGACTCCGGTTGTCGTTCGACAATTACCCGAAAAGCCATTCTATCTATTTCTATACACAAATTGGAATGTATAACGTCATTTTAAACTCTACTTTGTTTTATATATATACAGCCGTGCGATTCTCTCGTCGACGAGCTCAACAACCGATGTCAAAAACTTTATGAGATATCACCCTTATATATAAGGTTGTTTTTCCAACGTTTCTTGTCATCTCGTCATTTGTTTCACGGATTTCGTCAAAGATGCATGTTTGCTCTTAGAGAATCGCACGGCAGTGAATGCTACTATACACGAGTATGAGTTACCGTCGCGTGCATGAGTTAGCATAATATAAAATTTTGATTGATCACTGGCGTCAAAGAAACGTAACTGCAGCTGGACTCTTTTTTAATAGCAGTATAAGAAGCGTATCATTAATTTTCTTTATTATATTTATTGTTTTGTTTAAATTGATGCGTTTGTTGCAAACAAGTATAATATGAAAAAAATAATGCCGTCTTCCATTCTAAACAGTTATTGAAGTATAATTCAAAAACTACTAAACCGAATTTGATGAAATTACATATATGGATTAAATATTAAATGGAAACACACGGGAAGCACCAGCTCTCAAACAAAAAATAATATATGAGAATCGCTTCACCCAGTCCAAAGTTATGAGGTAACAAACATAAAACAAGTATAATTTGAAAAGTTTAATACCGACTGCCATTCTATTCAGATATTGGAGTGTATCTAAAAAAAAACTGGACTGTATTTGATGAGATTTAAATGGGACCACACGGGAAGCACCAACAAAATACAGTCGAATTGAGGTACGTCCTCCTTTTTGCAAGTAGGTAGATAAATTATTCCGGTATCAGAAGTTACATTTCAGATGCGGTTCCATTACAATTTAGTTAGTGGAATGGTCCCCTTTACTTTCAGGATAATAATAAGTACAGACACCTGCAAATGAAAAGACGTTCCATAATCCGGACGGTTACAGTGACAATCATAATTAAGAACTGAAGTTTTGAGTGACACTGCATTGTGACCTTCATCAAGCTATCGTTTTGTTATTTCTCTGTCATCCAGTATTTTACTTCCTACAATGAGCTTCACAACCTTACACGGTATCTAATTGCGCATAACGGCTTCGCTACAGAATATCTCGAACTTTAGTTGTACCCACCAAGACGGCCTCTTGCACAAGAGGTCTAAGTAAGTGCGAGTTATCATGTAATAAAAATATATTTTAGGTAGATATTTAAACAACGCCGTCCTTTAAAAAACAATTTAAATCTAAAGTGATGATAAGCGGACTTACCGCTAAAAGCTTTTCTACAGTCTTAGAATTATTAGTGAAATTATAAAGGTTAAAATATTATAAAATCAACCAGTTATTTTACAGATTCAGTCTCAGAAATTTCTTCTTTCAGGCAACCCATTCCTTACATTGTCCATTTCGACAATGAGTATTTAAATACATAAGAAAAGGAACATAAATTTATTTACATATACACACATAAAAACGTTTGTGTACACTAGCATAAGCTGATATCATTTTTTAAGTTGAACTTAATATACAATTTATTAATATTCAATATAATATAACTCCTCCCCTGGCTCGAACACACGCGGTGATCCTTCATCCCACGCGTGCTCGATGGGTTTAAGTCAGGCGAGCCGGCATGCCAGTCTAACCTTGTGATGTCGTATTCTCGAAGAGCAGCATTGACTCGCTGAGCTCGATGGGCGGGTGCATTATCATCGACCAGTACAAATTGGTGCCCATGGTTTGCTCGGAATGGTCTGACAATTCCATCAATAGCAACTAAAATGACGAAAAAATCATAATATATAATCTACCGATACAAAAAAGATTTCGATTTTTCAAAGTGATCGCAAACTTTTAGTGTGTGTACGTAACCAGAGGCAGTAGCACAAAAAAATTGCTAAAAGTATTCGTATCGTAAGCGTCAACGCGTCACGCTTTGGCGTATTAACTATGAGTTATCTGTGTCACAGTTAGGTATGGCAGGTTAGGTTAGGTCTCGGCAAACGTAGTGTAGGACGTCCTGAGGCACGGTGGAGTGACGATCTGCGCAAGAAGGCTGGCAAAAACTGGATGCGAGAAGCCCAAGATAGACCTAAGTAGCGTGCAATTGGAGAGGCCTATGTCCAGTAGTGGACTGCTACAGGCTGATGATGATGAGTTAAGTATCTTAGATACATGACAGTTTGTACTGTTTCTCGTGAACGACACGTTACGTTACTATTCGTTACTATACTAATTATTCGTGCTAGGGCCACTGTAAAGTATACCTACTTAGTAGTAACATATCTAGTGTAAGCGCTAAGTATTCAGCTATACGGAACAGTCAGGATATTGAGTAATAAAACATGCACACGTTACCTTAAATAGTTTAATCCTCTTGTAACAATCATAATATATAGAATCGTAGTACATTAGAATTGTCTGTGCATAAATCTCTCATATCCATACTAGCCGCCTTTTTTCATGAGCCGAACCCCTTTTTTTCGATCGTAAATAGTTTCATTCAAACATGAAATAAAATAAAAACTCAAAGTCATAGATGACTAGGTTAGGTTTCGAAATTGTATGCTTCATGACGTCATCATCCTTTACATTCCACCATTTCCGGCCGCCTACCTTGAACCCAACTATTACGAATGCGAAATAGAGAAATCAACCTTATTTTACTACACTGTAAGTATTAATGTAGCGAATTAGGTACTTAAAGGTTTTACGGTAAGCAATAGCTTAGCAGTAATAGGCACCTAATAGGTTGTAACAAATGTTATCTACTAGCTGCGCCCTGAGGTATCACCCGTGTGGTGGATGGATGGATGATGATGATGATATGTGAAAATATATCCTATGTACTTTCAGGGATAAAATCTATCATCATCATCATAACCAGGCCATTTTGTTCCCACTGCTGTGAGCCTTCCTCTTAGAGAGAGGAGTTGGGCCATAATCCACCACGCGGGCCCAGTGCGGCTTGGTGGATAGGTTAGTGGCCAACCCATGTCGAAGTTTTCAGGTCGCCCGAAGGCCTTCGATAGTTAGAAAGTTTTGATTGTGTTCACCACATTACTTACATAGAACGGACTCAGACAGAACAGTGTCTTAAGACTTAATGACTGACCTCTTTTATGTGACCGTGACTTGACTCCGAAATCTACGAGTAATTTCATGCAACTATACAAATAAACATATATACTTATATTTTATATACTTTAATTACGAGAACAAATAGATATAAAGGAAAGAAACATACCTTTTAGGTACGCCAGTAAAAATAAACAAAAATGTACTTACTGGAAAGTACTTATACTTAGGTACTGGTATACTGGTATCCTTGTATGTAGATAAGTCAAAGAGATTGATTAAATTAGAACTTACTTAATTACTGTACCGTGGAGACTAAAACGCTGGTAAGCAATTTCTTAAGTTAGAAGAATGACTCCGTCCTATACGATAACAAAAGATAGTACGAGTATTTAATTTATTTGTCAAAACCCTGCAAGAGGAAACTTTTAGGTATTTGAGCGGGTGTGGGAGGCACTGGCCGTGACAGGACCAAGCGTGCGTCTGTAAACATGACAACTTTTTCGGAGTTCCTTCTAATTTGTTTAAAAGTAAATGAAGCCACAATAATAAAAAATCTAGTATTTTATATTTATTTAATTTAATAAATTACCTTTTGTCTGGGTGAAAAAAATATAGTAGGTAGTCGTTGCTCAAAATATTGAGAAATCGGAAACGAAGGTTTTTTTTCTGTCGTTTTATTTGAGATTTTTTTCTTCAAGCTGCCAGATAAATATAGTGCAATATTATTATCTATATCTTTTATCTAAACTTTCAACTACGAGTTTTTCCAAGTTTGTATCAATAACTTTGTTTGTATATGTTTTGCGTCTAAACTGTGCGACGCAAAACAGCGTTTTACGGATCTTTGGATTTGGGCAGCGCCTTAATACCTAGTACTATTTTCTAACTTAAGAAATTGATTACCAGTGTTTTCGCGAAACAGTTAATAATTGAATGACGAATTGATGAATGATTGAATGAAGAATTGATGAATTAGTATTCATCCCAATCCCATCCTATGAGAATCCCATTGTTGGAATGTGCCACTGTTACAATACCACAATCGTTCCCAAACAAATATTTTCATGTAGTCCTTTACACCCTTTAAATTTAGTGTCCAAAGTGTTGTAAAGTAACGCCATAGAGGAAATGGGCTGGTTTCCTCTGTGAGTAACGCTCAACAAAAATGATTACTTATCATCATCATCATCTCAGCCGTAGGATGTCCACATAACATATGCCTCCCCCATAATTTTCCAATAGGACCGGTTGGAAGCGGCCTGCATCCAACGTCGTCCTGCGACCTTTATCAGGTCGTCTGTCCACCGTGTCGGTGGACGACCTACGCTGCGCTTGCGGGTCCGTGGTCTCCACTCCAGAACCTTTCGGCCCCATCGGCCATCTGTTCTGCGTGCTATGTGCCCTGCCCACTGCCACTTCAACTGTCTAATCTTCTGGGCTATGTCGGTGACTTTCGTTTTTCTACGGATCTCCTCATTTCTGATTCGATCACGTAGAGAAACCCCGAGCATAGCCCTCTCCATAGCTCGTTGTGCGACTTTGAGCTTATCTATGAGGCCCATAGTAAGAGACCACGTTTCAGTGCCATAAGTCATCACTTACTTATATATTTTGATAACTTCTAATTGTGTATATAAATGGAAAGGTTGTGTGCCTATGGTTGTAACTGGACTTCAGCAGCTCTACCATGTGTTGGCAACATAAATGTTATCTATAGTCGATACTCGATCGCGCCTACCTATTAAGCTTGTGATTGGCGTACTCGCTGTCAATTTTAGTTCTACAATTGACCGCGAGGTGGCACTGTTCTTTTTTCATACATTTTTTCGCGGCAGTCGATATCGAGCATCGATTAGTGTCAATGTTATAAACTCATGGTAGGCCTACAAGATGTCATAATCCGTCGCCTACGTGGGCTGAGTTTGTCTACCTACATTACTGTGTTTCTTGTTGTGGACTGTTGCTCAGTTGATAGTTGCCTTGTCTTCGAAGTGCAGAGTCCCAGGCTCTATCCCTGGGTGGAGCTAATATTGTGTGACAGAAATGTTTGTTCTCGGGTCTTGGATGCTGTGATATCTCATTACGTGTATACAAATTTAAAAAAAAAATCGTAACACGCAATGAATGTCCACAGAAAACACGTTATTATTCCCAATCAGCTATAATTTATTTATTTATAATAGGTACGGTCACAGACAATTGGTTATAAATTGTATATTTAGTTCTAACGCTTTACATTTAAAGGAATAAAATAGAAACACTACATCTGTACCTCTACCATGAGTTGGCAAATAAATGTCATCTATAGTCGATACTCGATCTCGCCTACCTATTAAGCTTGTGATTGGCGTACTCGCTGTCAATTTTAGTTCTACAATTGACCGCGAGGTGGCACTGTTCTTTTCTGATACATTTTTTGGCGGCAGTCGATATCGAGCATCGATTGGTATCAATGTTCTAAACTCATGGTAGACCTACTAGACTCCTATCATCACGTTGCGTACAGTATGTTTCTGATAGAGCTGTTTCATACAAATTCAAGAGTCTACATGTCATAATGCGTTGCATACATAGCATACGTGGGCTCAGCTCGTCTCTACCTTATTCAACCGTGAAGCAGTAGTGTGAAAATATTATTGTGTTTCGGTTTGAAGAGCAATTCTTCCAGAGAAATCACAGAGCAAGAGATTTAACATTTTATAGGTATCTCAGGGTGACGCAGTACATTATTGCCAATTGCCGTGCAGGGTTTAGAAACTCTTAGGTCTTTATTAATAAACGTTGCGTAAAGATAGATTAACATGCTTTGTCTTGCTTTCATGACATTTACTGCAAGCGAAAAATTGATAGATAGATGTTTTAACTACTCCGGGTTTATTACAAGTTTATTAATAAGGCCGTTGTAGTTTTAAATTCTAAATAGTACTGTACTGTTATGTGCAATTGACGCTTACAAGGATTGCATAGCTAGTACTTTCCTTACTATAAGAGAAAACTCTTCTTCCCCTTAAAATTGCCCGATTTCAGTGATTTTTTTTCATGGAATCATCACATAGTTTACTATGCCCATACGTTTTGATTTTTTCAGTATTTCACAGTACAATAAATTTCCTTTTTTAGAACTTAAAAAACTGAAAAATCAAAACGTACGGGCATAGAAAACAATGTGACGAGTCCATGAAAAAAAAAACACTGAAATCGGACAATGTTAAGAGGTAGAAAAGAGTTTTCTCTTTTAGTATGGAAAGTACTAGCTATGCAATCCTCTTAACATCAGACGGGCGACTTACTCGTCTCGTCACCGACTGACAGTGACATGAAATAAACATTCAATGTTTGATAAAGTTTGTTTACAGGTACGATGTTTAATTAAACCGGAAAATACTAATTACTGTAAATTTTCACGTTAAACCAATAACGGAAACTGAACAATTCGCGATTGTCGGAAATAAGCATCATTTGGATTTCAAGTATGAACAAAATATAGACATGTCATAATTGTTTTGGTGGTTCGATATTTGCTGAACTGGTTTTAATTAATTTAGGGAAGTTTACTTACATATCGGGTGATTCATTTGGAGGTACTATTTCGAAACTATTTTTTTAAATAAAGACGAATTTATCGGCTAATTTGTATTATTACACTAAAGAAATATTCTTTACATTTATTTTTTAAAGATTATTGCTTCCAAATATTGGCCGTAACTATGGTTAACACATGGTTAGTACATTCTGCCGTTCCAATTTTCGATGACGAGTCCTGGCATTTCGATTGGTATTTGGCGAATAACGCGAGTAATATTGGCTTCCATTTGCTCAAGATGTGGTCTATTTTGTCGTGTGTTATCTAACAATGTAATTTGGCTTTCAAACTTTTCGATGGTATAGCGAATCGTACGTTCGGTAGGCCGACATGTGGACCATAAGTTTCTCTAACTGCACGAAACACCTTCCTCGCAGAACGCTGATTTTCGTAATAGGTACAGCTGAATAATTTGTAGACGCCGTACGGGGCTAAGTCTTTTCATGATGAAATTTCAAACTTTGCTGAACAAAAATACCATAAAAGACTCATTCATCTGTTAAAAAATCCATAGACAAAAAAAAACTCTAAATGAATGACCCCATAGTTATATAAATAATTTTATCTACTCTGATACTATAATACAAAGATTATAAAACTGAAAACAAAATTCTTATGACAAACATTACGTACAGCCCAAAAATAATAAAAAAAGTTTAATTACGATACAGGTCTTGTATGGACACCTGTAACATAATATAACTTTTTAATCATAACGATACACCTAAACAACCTCCAGCTGGACCAAGGAGGTTGAACCTCTACTTAAAAAAAAAGGCTTCAATAAACGAGTCCGCGACGACGCAACACGCATGCGCAATCGATGTTTGCGCCTTGGCGCCAACATTTGACATTTAAAAAATCTTTTCAATATTTAAACAAAGTTTGGTTTTGTTTGTAAAATACATAGGTTTTTGTGTAAAAACATGTCTGAAAGTGGGGATAGTAGTGATTGTACACCACCAGACATTCTGGAAGCTGCGTCAAACATGACCATGAACCTGTTGCCGGCGAAATCTAGGAGCAACTATAATAAATGTTACCACGAATTCATGGAATGGAAAATGAACAAAAATGCTACATCATTTTCTGAAAATGTGTTGTTAGCGTACTTTTAAGAGTTATCTGAAAAATATAAAGTGTCAAGTATGTGGGTTAAATACTCCTATGATTAAAAGTACACTCAATATTTACAATGAAGTTGACATAACTAAATATAGCAAGCTGATTGCATTTTTGAAACGAAACTCACAAGGATATAAAGGGAAAAAATCCAAGACTTTTACAGCAGAGCAGATAAATAAGTTCTTAAATGAAGCCCCAGACACATTATATCTCTTCACAAAGGTATTTTAGTTGTTTATCAGTTAACCATGTACATTTTTTTTGTTAATATTGAGTTAATTTACCGTAATATATATATGAGTTGTTACAGATTGCACTAATTTTTGGTATAATGGGTGCTTGCCGACGGCAAGAGTTATACAACATACAATTCAAAGATGTTGAAGTCTTCGAAACTACACTATTGATTAAAATAAGTAAAACTAAAACCAAGACGGACCACTCTTTTACCATTACTGGGAAATATTATGAACAATGCAAAAAATACATAGAGCTACGACCAACTGAGTGCAGAAATCCCAGTTTTTTTCTAAACTATATTGACGGAAAATGCACGACGCAGAGAGTTGGCATTAACAAATTTGGAGCTTTAGACAAAGTTATTGCCAGCTATCTTCAACTTACCGACCCCGAATTGTACACAGGACACTGCTTTCGCCGAACATCTGCGACCTTGCTAGTTGACGCTGGTGGAGATATAACGGCACTAAAGCGACACGGTGGTTGGAAGTCAACGACAGTTTCAGAAGGCTATATAGATGATTCAATGACTAACAAGATCGCTATATCCAATTCAATACTTAACAGTATTGAAAATAACAGAAATGAGGTCAACATTAACATACCCTCTCCGAGTACCTCCAATAACGCTTCCTGTCCGGTTCAAATTCATTTTCATAATTGTAATATTCAGAACATCAATAATTATTACAAGTAAAAATAAATTTGTTGTTATATTCAGCGTTTTATTTGCAATATTGTTTTACGTATTATAGTATGAGAGTAGATAAAGTGGTGTACATAACTTGGTCTTATAACACTCGTGTGATACTATAAAAAAACTCGCCTACGGCTCGTTTTTTAAAACACATGTTATATGAACCCTTATTATGCAACAGTATCATAATCTACTATATTTTTATATTACATTTAAGAGCTATTTCGATACTGACCAACAATATGGGAAATTTAAATTTTAAAGAAAAATGATTGAATGACACAGAGGAGACGTCACGGAAAAACGATTTTAATTTGGATTTGAAGAGAGATAGAATGGATTTCTGAAAAAGAAAACCAATTATTATTTTTAAGACTGGATCGATGCTACTCGTATTTGACCTGACGGTCACGTTATAGAAAGAGGGACTCCGTAAAGTGAAACTTCGTCAAGTCACGTTATAGAAAGAGGGACTCTGTAAAGTGAAACTTGCTCAGGTCACGTTATCTATTTAATATATTTATATTGCTAATCTTAGTTTTTATTTATTATTAGCTAGTAGGTATTATCTATTACATTACAAGATTTTTATGCAGATAACTATAATTTACTATAACTTAAGTTTTTGTTATACCTACACTCAACTTTAAATTGTAATTTTCTTTATTAAAAAGGTAGAAGTACAATTAGAAACGTAAACTCGTTAGGTTTATCTTATCTACAAACAAAGAAATCGTAAATACGTTTGTAATGGGAGCTTTGTAAAAGTTTCAGGTGTCTGACCAAGTTTGGGATTGTACGAAGGATAAGTATCGACAACTTAAAACGGCAATTTTTACTCATATATTTTTATCCCGACGATTCGAACACTTTTCAGTTCACATGGTCACGGGTAGACTGGATGACAAATTTTGTTATGGAAATCATTTTTATGAACCGCTTATTATATTTTAATCAAAACATTCCCGATGCACGCAGTAGTCACTCACAGACAGTGTCCAGAGGTCTTGCAGTATTGTGCAGACTTATATTTTTTGAAATTATTTCACTTTTGAAATTTATTTAGTTTTCAAAAATTTTGTCACGGGAATTTGATCACTGGATCCCAAGCAGGTGCTACTAGTGAACCGTCATCTCTATAGAAATTAAGATTTTTTTAAACTTCTATGACCTCTTTTAACATTATTGGCACATAGTGGTTCTCTCTAGCTAGAATTTGTGGTGATAAACTTATATACAACTAGCTGCGCCACGCGGTTATATAAATGATGATGAAAAGAGTCCTATGTGTTAATCCAGCGCCTCATCTACCTCATCATTATCATCTCAGCCATAGGATGTCCACTGTTGAACGGAGGCCTCCCCCAGAAATTTCCAAAAAGACCGGTTGGAAGCGGCCTGCATCCAACGTTGTCCTGCTACCTTTGTCAGGTCGTCAGTCCACCTTGTCAGTGGACGACCTACGCTGCGCTTGCCTGTCCGTGGTCTCCACTCCAGAACCTTCCGGCCCTTCGGCCATCTGTTCTGCGTGCTATGTGGCCTGCCCACTGCCACTTTAACTGGCTTATCTTCTTGGCTATGTCGGTGATTTTAGTTCGTGTACGGATCTCCTCATTTCTAACTCGATCACGTAGAGAAACCCCGAGCATATCCCTCTCCATAGCTCGTTGTGCGACTTTGAACTTGCTTATGAGTCCCATAGTAAGAGACCACGTTTCAGTGCCATATGTCATCTACCTTCAAAATTCAAATTAAGTATATACCAAATTTCAACAAAATTGTCAAAGCCGTTTGAGCGTGGAAGAGTAATAAACAACTTTCGCGTTTATAATAATAATAGGATTATACGAGATTTAATCCGTTTAAATTTGTTTAATTTCAAACCTGTGTGAAGTTGGCAGCCAAACTCAGCAGCCATTATAAACCGACCAAATTAAGATGTCGCGTGTGGCGGGTGGGTTATTCCGGTGGATTTGACCATGTTCCGGAACTTGTTTTGGAATGAATCATACCTCGTTAGAAAGCTACTGAAACGATCTTTCAGACGTAGTATTCAGAAATTACTCGCGACATTTCAGAAACTCGCAAATCAGAAATAACTACTGCAATAGTTTGGCTGCTGGCTTATTACGGTTGTTTTGACCATGTTCCGGGACCTGTTTTGGAATGAATGATACCTCGTTAGAAAGCTACTGAAACGATCTTTCAGACGTAGTATTCAGAAATTACTCGCGACATTTCAGAAACTCGCAAATCAGAAATAACTACTGCAATAGTTTGGCTGCTGGCTTATTACGGTTGTTTTGACCATGTTCCGAGACCTGTTTTAGAATGAATGATACCTCGTTAGAAAGCTACTGAAACGATCTTTCAGACGTAGTCTTCAGAAATTACTCGCGACATTTCAGAAACTCGCAAATCAGAAATAACTACTGCAATAGTTTGGCTGCCGGGTTAATCCGGTTGTTTTGACCATGTTCCGGGACTTGTTTTGGAATGAATCGTACCTCGTTAGAAAGATACTAAACGATCTTTCAGACGTAGTATTCAGAAATTACTCGCGACATTTCAGAAACTCGCAAATCAGAAATAACTACTGCAATAGTTTGGCTGCTGGCTTATTACGGTTGTTTTGACCATGTTCCGGGACCTGTTTTGGAATGAATGATACCTCGTTAGAAAGCTACTGAAACGATCTTTCAGACGTAGTCTTCAGAAATTACTCGCGACATTTCAGAAACTCGCAAATCAGAAATAACTACTGCAATAGTTTGGCTGCTGGCTTATTACGGTTGTTTTGACCATGTTCCGGGACTTGTTTTGGAATGAATCTTACCTCGTTAGAAAGCTACTGAAACGATCTTTCAGACGTAGTATTCAGAAATTACTCGCGACATTTCAGAAACTCGCAAATCAGAAATAACTACTGCAATAGTTTGGCTGCTGGCTTATTACGGTTGTTTTGACCATGTTCCGGGACTTGTTTTGGAATGAATCTTACCTCGTTAGAAAGCTACTGAAACGATCTTTCAGACGTAGTATTCAGAAATTACTCGCGACATTTCAGAAACTCGCAAATCAGAAATAACTACTGCAATAGTTTGGCTGCTGGCTTATTACGGTTGTTTTGACCATGTTCCGGGACCTGTTTTGGAATGAATGATACCTCGTTAGAAAGCTACTGAAACGATCTTTCAGACGTAGTCTTCAGAAATTACTCGCGACATTTCAGAAACTCGCAAATCGGAAATACCTACTCTGCGATAGTTTGGCTGCTGGCTTATTACGGTTGTTTTGACCATGTTCCGGAACCTGTTTTGGAATGAATGATACCTCGTTAAAAAGCTACTGAAACGATCTTTCAGACGTAGTCTTCAGAAATTACTCGCGACATTTCAGAAACTCGCAAATCGGAAATACCTACTCTGCGATAGTTTGGCTGCTGGCTTATTACGGTTGTTTTGACCATGTTCCGGGACCTGTTTTGGAATGAATCATACCTCGTTAGATAGCTACTGAAACGATCTTTCAGACGTAGTATTCAGAAATTACTCGCGACATTTCAGAAACTCGCAAATCAGAAATAACTACTGCAATAGTTTGGCTGCTGGCTTATTACGGTTGTTTTGACCATGTTCCGAGACCTGTTTTAGAATGAATGATACCTCGTTAGAAAGCTACTGAAACGATCTTTCAGACGTAGTCTTCAGAAATTACTCGCGACATTTCAGAAACTCGCAAATCAGAAATAACTACTGCAATAGTTTGGCTGCCGGGTTAATCCGGTTGTTTTGACCATGTTCCGGGACTTGTTTTGGAATGAATCGTACCTCGTTAGAAAGATACTAAACGATCTTTCAGACGTAGTATTCAGAAATTACTCGCGACATTTCAGAAACTCGCAAATCAGAAATAACTACTGCAATAGTTTGGCTGCTGGCTTATTACGGTTGTTTTGACCATGTTCCGGGACCTGTTTTGTAATGAATGATACCTCGTTAGAAAGCTACTGAAACGATCTTTCAGACGTAGTCTTCAGAAATTACTCGCGACATTTCAGAAACTCGCAAATCAGAAATAACTACTGCAATAGTTTGGCTGCTGGCTTATTACGGTTGTTTTGACCATGTTCCGGGACTTGTTTTGGAATGAATCTTACCTCGTTAGAAAGCTACTGAAACGATCTTTCAGACGTAGTATTCAGAAATTACTCGCGACATTTCAGAAACTCGCAAATCAGAAATAACTACTGCAATAGTTTGGCTGCTGGCTTATTACGGTTGTTTTGACCATGTTCCGGGACTTGTTTTGGAATGAATCTTACCTCGTTAGAAAGCTACTGAAACGATCTTTCAGACGTAGTATTCAGAAATTACTCGCGACATTTCAGAAACTCGCAAATCAGAAATAACTACTGCAATAGTTTGGCTGCTGGCTTATTACGGTTGTTTTGACCATGTTCCGGGACCTGTTTTGGAATGAATGATACCTCGTTAGAAAGCTACTGAAACGATCTTTCAGACGTAGTCTTCAGAAATTACTCGCGACATTTCAGAAACTCGCAAATCGGAAATACCTACTCTGCGATAGTTTGGCTGCTGGCTTATTACGGTTGTTTTGACCATGTTCCGGAACCTGTTTTGGAATGAATGATACCTCGTTAAAAAGCTACTGAAACGATCTTTCAGACGTAGTCTTCAGAAATTACTCGCGACATTTCAGAAACTCGCAAATCGGAAATACCTACTCTGCGATAGTTTGGCTGCTGGCTTATTACGGTTGTTTTGACCATGTTCCGGGACCTGTTTTGGAATGAATCATACCTCGTTAGATAGCTACTGAAACGATCTTTCAGACGTAGTATTCAGAAATTACTCGCGACATTTCAGAAACTCGCAAATCAGAAATAACTACTGCAATAGTTTGGCTGCTGGCTTATTACGGTTGTTTTGACCATGTTCCGGGACCTGTATTGGAATGAATCGTACTTTGTTAGAAAGCTACTGAAACGATCTTTCAGACGTAGTCTTCAGAAATTACTCGCGACATTTCAGAAACTCGCAAATCAGAAATAACTACTGCAATAGTTTGGCTGCTGGCTTATTACGGTTGTTTTGACCATGTTCCGGGACTTGTTTTGGAATGAATCTTACCTCGTTAGAAAGCTACTGAAACGATCTTTCAGACGTAGTATTCAGAAATTACTCGCGACATTTCAGAAACTCGCAAATCAGAAATAACTACTGCAATAGTTTGGCTGCTGGCTTATTACGGTTGTTTTGACCATGTTCCGGGACTTGTTTTGGAATGAATCTTACCTCGTTAGATAGCTACTGAAACGATCTTTCAGACGTAGTATTCAGAAATTACTCGCGACATTTCAGAAACTCGCAAATCAGAAATAACTACTGCAATAGTTTGGCTGCTGGCTTATTACGGTTGTTTTGACCATGTTCCGGGACTTGTTTTGGAATGAATCTTACCTCGTTAGAAAGCTACTGAAACGATCTTTCAGACGTAGTATTCAGAAATTACTCGCGACATTTCAGAAACTCGCAAATCAGAAATAACTACTGCAATAGTTTGGCTGCCGGGTTAATCCGGTTGTTTTGACCATGTTCCGGGACTTGTTTTGGAATGAATCGTACCTCGTTAGAAAGCTACTAAAACGATCTTTCAGACGTAGTATTCAGAAATTACTCGCGACATTTCAGAAACTCGCAAATCAGAAATAACTACTGCAATAGTTTGGCTGCTGGCTTATTACGGTTGTTTTGACCATGTTCCGGGACCTGTTTTGTAATGAATGATACCTCGTTAGAAAGCTACTGAAACGATCTTTCAGACGTAGTCTTCAGAAATTACTCGCGACATTTCAGAAACTCGCAAATCAGAAATAACTACTGCAATAGTTTGGCTGCTGGCTTATTACGGTTGTTTTGACCATGTTCCGGGATCTGTATTGGAATGAATCGTACTTTGTTAGAAAGCTACTGAAACGATCTTTCAGACGTAGTCTTCAGAAATTACTCGCGACATTTCAGAAACTCGCAAATCAGAAATAACTACTGCAATAGTTTGGCTGCTGGCTTATTACGGTTGTTTTGACCATGTTCCGGGACTTGTTTTGGAATGAATCTTACCTCGTTAGAAAGCTACTGAAACGATCTTTCAGACGTAGTATTCAGAAATTACTCGCGACATTTCAGAAACTCGCAAATCAGAAATAACTACTGCAATAGTTTGGCTGCTGGCTTATTACGGTTGTTTTGACCATGTTCCGGGACTTGTTTTGGAATGAATCTTACCTCGTTAGATAGCTACTGAAACGATCTTTCAGACGTAGTATTCAGAAATTACTCGCGACATTTCAGAAACTCGCAAATCAGAAATAACTACTGCAATAGTTTGGCTGCTGGCTTATTACGGTTGTTTTGACCATGTTCCGGGACTTGTTTTGGAATGAATCTTACCTCGTTAGAAAGCTACTGAAACGATCTTTCAGACGTAGTATTCAGAAATTACTCGCGACATTTCAGAAACTCGCAAATCAGAAATAACTACTGCAATAGTTTGGCTGCCGGGTTAATCCGGTTGTTTTGACCATGTTCCGGGACTTGTTTTGGAATGAATCGTACCTCGTTAGAAAGCTACTGAAACGATCTTTCAGACGTAGTCTTCAGAAATTACTCGCGACATTTCAGAAACTCGCAAATCAGAAATAACTACTGCAATAGTTTGGCTGCTGGCTTATTACGGTTGTTTTGACCATGTTCCGGGACTTGTTTTGGAATGAATCTTACCTCGTTAGATAGCTACTGAAACGATCTTTCAGACGTAGTATTCAGAAATTACTCGCGACATTTCAGAAACTCGCAAATCAGAAATAACTACTGCAATAGTTTGGCTGCTGGCTTATTACGGTTGTTTTGACCATGTTCCGGGACTTGTTTTGGAATGAATCTTACCTCGTTAGAAAGCTACTGAAACGATCTTTCAGACGTAGTATTCAGAAATTACTCGCGACATTTCAGAAACTCGCAAATCAGAAATAACTACTGCAATAGTTTGGCTGCTGGCTTATTACGGTTGTTTTGACCATGTTCCGGGACCTGTTTTGGAATGAATGATACCTCGTTAGAAAGCTACTGAAACGATCTTTCAGACGTAGTCTTCAGAAATTACTCGCGACATTTTAGAAACTCGCAAATCGGAAATACCTACTCTGCGATAGTTTGGCTGCTGGCTTATTACGGTTGTTTTGACCATGTTCCGGGACCTGTTTTGGAATGAATCATACCTCGTTAGAATGCTACTGAAACGATCTTTCAGACGTAGTATTCAGAAATTACTCGCGACATTTCAGAAACTCGCAAATCAGAAATAACTACTGCAATAGTTTGGCTGCTGGCTTATTACGGTTGTTTTGACCATGTTCCGGGACCTGTTTTGGAATGAATGATACCTCGTTAGAAAGCTACTGAAACGATCTTTCAGACGTAGTCTTCAGAAATTACTCGCGACATTTCAGAAACTCGCAAATCGGAAATACCTACTCTGCGATAGTTTGGCTGCTGGCTTATTACGGTTGTTTTGACCATGTTCCGGGACCTGTTTTGGAATGAATCATACCTCGTTAGAAAGCTACTGAAACGATCTTTCAGACGTAGTATTCAGAAATCACTCGCGACATTTCAGAAACTCGCAAATCAGAAATAACTACTGCAATAGTTTGGCTGCTGGCTTATTACGGTTGTTTTGACCATGTTCCGGGACTTGTTTTGGAATGAATCTTACCTCGTTAGATAGCTACTGAAACGATCTTTCAGACGTAGTATTCAGAAATTACTCGCGACATTTCAGACAGCCGCAAATCTTGTAAACTTTACAGTAGGTATTGTTCCAATAGATACCGAATTATAAAAGTTGGTATCAGTTGTCTTGGATTTCAAAATGAATATTATTTTCGTGATCGGCACCCCTGCTAACCTAGAAAACGTCACCCATGTGACCCATGTCCATAGTCAGCGTCTACTCAACTAGGTATACCTACTAATCGATTTTTATTTAGGTATATACGAGCCGAGGAAGGCTGACTCAGGTAGATAGGTACCTGCTAGGCGGTAGGATTCTTATGCATGAGGCCGTCTTGGTTGGCACCACCGCAGTGCCAGAGATATTCAGTTCCATCCATGGCTTAGAACTGTAGGTAGGTACTATTACGTGGCACTGAACTTCGCTCATCACCCCGAGTCAAGTAAAGTGAACCTTCATCTAGTAGGTAATTCCACTTGCTACAGCGACTGTCACACCCTAAACCCTAATACAGTAATGCTTGAGCATTATTGTTTGCAACTATCATGAAACGTACCTACTGTTTATCATCAGGTGCGCGACTTGCCAGTATCGTCAATTACCTAATTGCATAAAACAACTTACTCGTCCTAGTTAATAGGTAGGTACTTAAGTTTTCTACGGCCTAGGTACCGCGATGCGATTCTAAATTTAGGTAGGTACTGTAACGGAACAGGCTCTGGATGAGGATTCCGTCACGATTCACAAATATAGATACATTTAAAAAGCATCTTGGTATGAATAAATATTGATGAAATTTAGACAATCAAAAGTAGAAGAAAGCGATAATGTGTAATATTGAGATTTAGATGTTAGGTATTTCTTATAGCAAGACTATAGGTACTTACTGAAAATGATAAGCAGCTTAGAATATTTAAGCTATCAAGATATTCTATGTATTAACCATTTAAATCGATTGTTCAGATAGAACTGATAAGTTACTTCAAGTAAAAGGAAATGTTGAGTAATCCTTTAAATACATAAAAGTTACAAGCAAAATTAATAAAATTACCATGAAAATAAGCAGCATTGATATTTCTAACCATACAAAGTTATGTGAGGAACACATTTTCGTTGTGTGTCCGTGTATTTGAGTTTGCTTCATCAAAATGAACCCTAAAACAAATGAGTATTGACGCCGATCTGAAGCCGATAGAAAGGGCTTTGATTGGATCTACGTACCTCTGATCGGCGTCATACAAAATTCAAAATATGTGTTGTCATGAGCGGATTTTGATGAGATTTTGAAATTAGAATAGGAATGCGCTGGAGGGCAGAGATTGGCTGAGGTGGATCTGAAGCCGTTTTGACGCCGATAGAAAGGGCATTGATTGGATACCTATCGGCCTCAAATCGGCGTCACTGTCAAGTTTGAGAAAGTATATAAGCAGTAGGAAGACCGAGAAAATGCTTATTAAATTCTCGAACTTCCGTGAGGTAATATATTCTGCTACGGACATGGTTCCGGACGTGGGTTGGATACCTCACGGTGACAACTAAGATCCACCTCGATAGGGAACGCCCAATCCTTAGAGTTGGACACTTTTGGGAGCGAGCCCACAATCGCTTTAACCTATTGCAATGGGTACGATTAACTGCTCCTCACTTCGATTGGAAAGAATATTCCAGTGGAAGTGTCTTCTATTTATTATATGTATTTATTTCCTCTCATACTAGAACGTCGCTCTGCAGCCTTCCATAGCTTCGGCTATAGCGGTATAGTCGCGCGACTATTTCCGTGCGTGGAGTTGGACACCCTAGGGGCCATAGGTTCGATTCTCGGCTTGGCACCGAACTTTAGAGGCTAGTTAGGGATCAAACTTGAGCCATCCTATCAGGGGGATGAAAGCTCATGCGCAATTAACTTTGGGGGGTTTGTTGGGGACTTACACACACTTTAGCAGACTAGGAATTTATTTAGGACCGAAGTAGGTCTAGGTCTAGTATTTTTGTTTACCGGGTTATACATTAACTTCGTGATGGTTCAATCGGGAGCAAATAAGTAAATTCACGCGCTAGTGGCGTCTACCACTAGAGACGTAGGTTTTAATAATGAATTCGTCATATCAATACAATATATTGGTATGCTAGACTTAGAAACTAAAGACTAACTACGAAATAAAAATGTAAAAATAAATATATATTTAATCAGTATAAAGTAAGTAATACAAAATATTTGCCTGCAAAGGAATATAGAAATATTAGTTCGAATGAAATGTAATGTATTTGTTGCATTAATATATTATATATTTGTTGATGAGTTGGGGTGATCGAGTTTAGGCTAGATTGTCTACTCTGATCCTAGCATGAGAATGCGGTAATAAATTATAGCAATTGAATTATTTGCTGAAAGTATCAAATGTAATATTTAGAATCAAATGATAATTCGTAATGATAAATAATAACATTAAGAAGAGATAAATAAGATTATAATCGCTTATAGACGCAAACTCTATATTTGGAAAACTACCAAACGGACTTAGTAAGGCCTTACTAATTTTGGGGTAAATAGAAGAGGTTCTTGGCATGATGGAGAACATTTGTGTCACAGTAAAGAGCAGCTCTTAATCCAGCATTCGAGTTGTAAGCCTTGAACATGCCAAGAATCCTACTTTCTAAATCATAATAAATCTAGAATTCTACGGAAAATCTAAAGAAATCAAACTAATTATTTACAATATGAAAATTAATGAAATATATTATATCTTTAAATTATAGAGATATCTATCAATAATTTACTCGGCAAAATAAAACTAACTAATATAATAATCATCATAATAAATATATGCCTGCTAGTATTGGGTTATCCAATACAACAAAAATTCTGCTAATACTCAAGTATCTAAAATAATTACTTTTCCTACAATGGTTCAATAGATGACATGTAAAGCACTAGTAATCTATGTATAGCAATCTCGTATAAATAAGAGATTTATGTATGTGGTAAGTCTTATCAAACTTGGTCCAGCAATGCAGTACCTTGAGAATACTTGTAAACCACAAACAAGGGTCTAGAGTTTTCTCTAAGTCACTGATATTATTTCCCATATATTGCTTCAGTAAACAAGTAAATGATTAAACTTGAACAATTGAACTATTCAGGGAATAGTGGCTGATAATATTTATCTAAAGGAATTGGATAATCAGCGTAGTAGCTACTGATCACAAAAGATTTCTAAAGCGCATATAAAGCGAGGTTTTACTTTACTTTTGTTATTTATTTCCTAGCAGTTTTCATAAACGAAACAAATAGTATATATTATAGAGACATTTAGTCTGAAAGAGATTATATCAATCTTATCAACAGCTAAATGTTCATAGCAACAAACATAAATCTATAAAGAAAGTTAGTTATATAATTAACAGGTTTATAACTGTTATTAATAATAACCAAAATCATGGGTATATCTGATATTATTTAATGGAGTTGTTTATATATTATTTTACTAATCAAAACTGATTTATCATATTTAACAGATATTTTTGCAAGCTAATAATTATATAGTAAAACTTGCAAATATCCTACTGTTTCTATGTTCTATGGTCAAATAACATAGACCTTAAATTCAGAAATTTATATTGATGATTAATATCTTCCACGATTAGAAGTCAAATCACGTACATAAGCTAGAAATCTAGGATCAGCTCAGTCAGTCAGTCTGTAAGAACTAAGTATTTGCAATCTAGTATGTTCATCGCAATTTTCCGTTATCAGCTAGCAGTTCAGTAATGTAGTAGTAGGTTATCCATCGTAATATCAGAATACCTAGGCGTTGCTATTGGTTTCTCTAGGCATCTATAGTTCTGAATAGTTTTCTCTGTTTCAATTCTTTCCGAAAAGAGCAAGGTTACAGCAGCGGTACACAGTGTAGGGTCCTCCTAGACTAGACGATCATTGGCCAAAACGAATTAGTAGAAAAAGAAAAAAATTGGGGGGGGGGGGTGTTACAGTACCTAGGTAAGTAAATGTTAGTGGGTTATTGAATTTTTATTTTTATTACCTACGCATTTTTATAGACATTTGTAGTGCACCACAGATTACAGAAAGTCCTACCTGAGTCCATAGCATAAGCAATTTTCTGAAAAAGTATTCGTACTGTAAACGTCAATACCTACCTACGTCACGCTTCGGCGTACAAACTATGAGGTGTCTTTGTCACAGTTGCCCTAGATAAATTGCAGTTCATACGCAGTTATTCGTGCTAGACCCCCTGCACTTGCACGTGGATCGGCATTTAGAAAAGCGTGGCGACAAAGACACGCAGAGTCGGCGTATCTTTGTCGGCGCCTGTGATGTTCTTGAGCAGTGTTGCCAGATCCGTAGTCTAAGAAATATCCTATATTTACTGCAAAATTATCGTGGTTTTATCGCATGTTGTGTAAAAATATAGAGAACATGACGACCAGTGTTGTCAACCCACATTTTGGAAAATTGGTAGATTAAGTCCTAAAAATCGGTAGAAGTTGGTAGTATGTCATGGAAAAAACGGTAGATCTACCTCTTATATATACAATATACTATACTTATAGGATACAATTAAGTATTTAGAAGAAACTGACGTAAAAGCATTCGTTACAAGATTTCGTTTATACAAACATAGTGCCTTGGAATTATTTGATTTAATTGATGAAAGTTGTAATATAATATCATCCATAATCACTTCAATAAAACTCACTTGAATTTTTAATTTCAATTACCACAAAATAACTCTGACGCCAACAAAACAATTACATAGAACTTCGAATCGAACATTGATATTACCATAAAAAAGGTGCTGAATTAGAAATACATATAACTTGTGAACATACCATTGACTTATCACGCATTACATTTTGTAGTATATTAATATTACCTTACCATATTTGAATGTAGCTCGGGTAAATGTAGATGATACAAGATACGCTACCATCTTTTCAAAGTAGTATTTTACCATTCTTTCATTTACGACTCATTCGTCCAAAAACGCTCGATTACTTAAACGCTCGCTTTAAAAAGATGGTGAACACAAAAAAAACGTGACATATTTAAACAACTGTTTAAGTTTAAGGGGGCGATTAGGTAATCAATGGTTAATTTCTAGTTGGTGAACTCAAGCCTAAGGGTCAGAGTTGAAAAAAGAAACATATATACAGTTCGAGATTGTGTTATTAATCATAACGTCAGTGGGATTAAAAGCGTTGCCATATTTTTTGGCCAAGTCGGGATTTGTAACCTTTTGACTGACAAAAGCTGGCTTCTTTCTTTGAATGCAGGAGACAGTAAAAAACTTATATAACCAGGAGTTTTTAAAAATATATCTTTTTAATTGAGTTTTAAATTACGTTTAAAATGTATTTTAATAAAAAGTAATAGTCGTCCAGTGGTCGAAATCCAACCATAAGTAATTTAAATTATAGGTAAGTTTGAACATTATTAATATTCTAATGTTAAAAACTATTCTTCAATAATCACAGTTCAAAATTTCACGAATCTAAGAGAAATGAGACTACGCTGTTCAATATTTGCAGTTTCATAATACTTACAAAACAGCATCTCTTGTTCATGTCATTGTCATAAAAGACCTGTTACGGAACTTGTATAGATAACGTAGTAGGATTCGATTCCGAGGTTCGATTTTATATATATATAAATAGCAAATATAAATATATACTCATATATATAGACCTTGCACCAATGCGCAAGGCAAGCAAGCATCAAATACTCGAATTTACGGTCTCTTTCAGCTGTGAAATTTCAAACTTGTCAACGAGTTCAAAATATATGACTACTAATGTCGCATATTTTGTGTTTTCGCAAACGTATCAAAACCTTTCGAGTAGGTACTTCTCGTTGACCTAAAATCATGGAATTCGACAAGAAGCAATGTCTTAATCTAAAAACACGTAAAGAACGACATTTGAAATCCGTGAATATGTAGATTATTTTTTAGAAAATTTCCAATACCTATTACGATAATTTCCTACTCCCTCGCGTCAACAACCACTGTATGCTAAAATGCGCCTAAATGCTCAAGCGTACAGCAGTGATTGCTTCGCACCGCGCGATTCCACAGTAATCGCAGGGCTGCCTCTTCGATAAAATTAAATTAACATAACTTTTTATCTATGTTATTGAGAACTGTGAATATGTTCTGACTTTTATGTGGCAGTTAAATATTTTATCATTTATAAAATATTTAACCAACTTAAAAAAAAGGAGGTGATCAGACATACAGGCCAAACTGAGATGTTTGACTTGTATGGTTTGTAGGTATGTATGTTTGTGCGCGATAATCTCGCGTTTGGCTAAACCGATATCGATGCGGTTTTCAGAAAAGGATTTGTTACATTTAGGAGAACGTTTTAAGTATAAGTATAATACTTCTTAGTTTGATGATGATCTTCGGAGATGTTCACTAGAAATGAAAAAAAAGCCTTAAAAAAGAGAACCGACTTCAAATAAAGCACTAAGCCGTAAGTTATTTTATTAACGAGTGTAACACTCTCACACAAAAATAAATAAACACTGCAGTGTTCGAAAGTTTTCACGCGAAAAGTCGATGGCCTTCAAAATAAAAAAATATATCTAGTTCCTAGTTGTACATATCTAGGTGTATTGTACTACTACCAATTATCACGAATCAAATTTATTAAGATAAATTTGATATGTCTCTAATGACGGTATGTGAATGGAAAAAAATGTAAACGACAAAAACTAGTAATAATTTATTACTTACCTTTCTTCATTGACAGGTAAATGGAAAAATGTTAGGTGTTTATCCCTTCTTTTGCTTGATTTACACCCATCTACAGCACATAAGGCACCACACGGCATCGTAATACGCGTACGAACGAACAGCACTATTAAAATTGAACGGCGTGCGCGCGCTTCGCTTGCGAAAACCGCACTGAATTTGATCCGCCGGCGGATCGAGACCGCTCGGCTGGGCGGTAGGCACTTATAGCGCGCAAGTACATGGAGTGACGGAGGCCTGACATTAGTAACTAGCTGTGATTAGTTGTCAGTCGTCATCAGTGTTGTCATATCTACCTACTTATAGGTAGATCTACCTATTTTAGCTTGAGTCTACCTATCTACCACCCGAAGCCCTAAATCTGCCTATTTTCGATACCACGTCTTATTGAAAATAATTTTGACATTAAACTTAGTTATGCGTGTAACAGAACCAGTAACGTCCACGTCTTTGGTTTCTACTTTCTGCGCAGGATGCGAGCAAAGTAAAAACCAAAGACGTGGACGTGAGCATTCACTAAAAATAAAGAACATTAACAGCTCGTGACAATCTCACGAAACGAAGGTGTCACTGTCAACATTGTCAACTGCTCATGGTATGTGCATGGAAATTTGACTACAATTTCTTCGTTGGTTTACTTGATTCTGTTTATGTCATTCGTTGATAATGACGCTGATCATTGTTCCATAACCGACCAATCTTAGCTTATTTTCTAATCTATATACGTGGTACTGGCGGCATTGCGGCAATCCCACAGAGGTAATTTATTTGAAAATGTTAAAGTTGAATCTACTATTTTAACGTGGGATTTTATTTTGTTTTGTTGTGTTGTGACTTTTAATAAAAATGTACATTTTAGAACTTTAATTTGAATATACTAAACAGCAATAACTAAATAGAGGCGAATTACATGATAATGGCGGAGACGAAACACGGAGTCAAAGTGTTCGATCCCTAACGTGAGTTATGCCGGTTATAATAATAGTTTAACGGTGTCAACGGTCAGTAGCTACTCGTATTATTAGTAACCGGCAAAAGACTCTGAGATTAGCTCAGCTCTAGCTAGTAGGATAATTGTGCAGGAAATGTAAAACCAAGAACGGGGAACCCAGCTCGGAACACTTGAACATTTTATAAAAGCATGTATAAATATTAAATAACATTTTGTTTAATTTTGATAAATCTTTTGTTTTACGTTGTTATATATATAATTATATTAATTATAAATAAAACTTTAGAGGTAGATCTACCGTTTTTTCCATGACATACTACCAACTTCTACCGATTTTTAGGACTTAATCTACCAATTTTCCAAAATGTGGGTTGACAACACTGGTCGTCATGTTCTCTATATTTTTACACAACATGCGATAAAACCACGATAATTTTGCAGTAAATATAGGATATTTCTTAGACTACGGATCTGGCAACACTGCTCAAGAACATCACAGGCGCCGACAAAGATACGCCGACTCTGCGTGTCTTTGTCGCCACGCTTTTCTAAATGCCGATCCACGTGCAAGTGCAGGGGGTCTAGCACGAATAACTGCGTATGAACTGCAATTTATCTAGGGCAACTGTGACAAAGACACCTCATAGTTTGTACGCCGAAGCGTGACGTAGGTAGGTATTGACGTTTACAGTACGAATACTTTTTCAGAAAATTGCTTATGCTATGGACTCAGGTAGGACTTTCTGTAATCTGTGGTGCACTACAAATGTCTATAAAAATGCGTAATAAAAATAAAAATTCAATAACCCACTAACATTTACTTACCTAGGTACCTACCTAAATTTAGAATCGCATCGCGGTACCTAGGCCGTAGAAAACTTAAGTACCTACCTATTAACTAGGACGAGTAAGTTGTTTTATGCAATTAGGTAATTGACGATACTGGCAAGTCGCGCACCTGATGATAAACAGTAGGTACGTTTCATGATAGTTGCAAACAATAATGCTCAAGCATTACTGTATTAGGGTTTAGGGTGTGACAGTCGCTGTAGCAAGTGGAATTACCTACTAGATGAAGGTTCACTTTACTTGACTCGGGGTGATGAGCGAAGTTCAGTGCCACGTAATAGTACCTACCTACAGTTCTAAGCCATGGATGGAACTGAATATCTCTGGCACTGCGGTGGTGCCAACCAAGACGGCCTCATGCATAAGAATCCTACCGCCTAGCAGGTACCTATCTACCTGAGTCAGCCTTCCTCGGCTCGTATATACCTAAATAAAAATCGATTAGTAGGTATACCTAGTTGAGTAGACGCTGACTATGGACATGGGTCACATGGGTGACGTTTTCTAGGTTAGCAGGGGTGCCGATCACGAAAATAATATTCATTTTGAAATCCAAGACAACTGATACCAACTTTTATAATTCGGTATCTATTGGAACAATACCTACTGTAAAGTTTACAAGATTTGCGGCTGTCTGAAATGTCGCGAGTAATTTCTGAATACTACGTCTGAAAGATCGTTTCAGTAGCTATCTAACGAGGTAAGATTCATTCCAAAACAAGTCCCGGAACATGGTCAAAACAACCGTAATAAGCCAGCAGCCAAACTATCGCAGAGTAGGTATTTCCGATTTGCGAGTTTCTGAAATGTCGCGAGTAATTTCTGAAGACTACGTCTGAAAGATCGTTTCAGTAGCTTTCTAACGAGGTATCATTCATTCCAAAACAGGTCCCGGAACATGGTTAAAACAACCGTAATAAGCCAGCAGCCAAACTATTGCAGTAGTTATTTCTGATTTGCGAGTTTCTGAAATGTCGCGAGTAATTTCTGAATACTACGTCTGAAAGATCGTTTCAGTAGCTTTCTAACGAGGTAAGATTCATTCCAAAACAAGTCCCGGAACATGGTCAAAACAACCGTAATAAGCCAGCAGCCAAACTATTGCAGTAGTTATTTCTGATTTGCGAGTTTCTGAAATGTCACGAGTAATTTCTGAATACTACGTCTGAAAGATCGTTTCAGTAGCTATCTAACGAGGTAAGATTCATTCCAAAACAAGTCCCGGAACATGGTCAAAACAACCGTAATAAGCCAGCAGCCAAACTATTGCAGTAGTTATTTCTGATTTGCGAGTTTCTGAAATGTCGCGAGTGATTTCTGAAGACTACGTCTGAAAGATCGTTTCAGTAGCTTTCTAACGAGGTATCATTCATTACAAAACAGGTCCCGGAACATGGTCAAAACAACCGTAATAAGCCAGCAGCCAAACTATTGCAGTAGTTATTTCTGATTTGCGAGTTTCTGAAATGTCGCGAGTAATTTCTGAATACTACGTCTGAAAGATCGTTTTAGTAGCTTTCTAACGAGGTACGATTAATTCCAAAACAAGTCCCGGAACATGGTCAAAACAACCGTAATAAGCCAGCAGCCAAACTATTGCAGTAGTTATTTCTGATTTGCGAGTTTCTGAAATGTCGCGAGTAATTTCTGAAGACTACGTCTGAAAGATCGTTTCAGTAGCTTTCTAACAAGGTACGATTCATTCCAAAACAGGTCCCGGAACATGGTCAAAACAACCGTAATAAGCCAGCAGCCAAACTATTGCAGTAGTTATTTCTGATTTGCGAGTTTCTGAAATGTCGCGAGTAATTTCTGAAGACTACGTCTGAAAGATCGTTTCAGTAGCTTTCTAACGAGGTATCATTCATTACAAAACAGGTCCCGGAACATGGTCAAAACAACCGTAATAAGCCAGCAGCCAAACTATTGCAGTAGTTATTTCTGATTTGCGAGTTTCTGAAATGTCGCGAGTAATTTCTGAATACTACGTCTGAAAGATCGTTTTAGTAGCTTTCTAACGAGGTACGATTCATTCCAAAACAAGTCCCGGAACATGGTCAAAACAACCGGATTAACCCGGCAGCCAAACTATTGCAGTAGTTATTTCTGATTTGCGAGTTTCTGAAATGTCGCGAGTAATTTCTGAAGACTACGTCTGAAAGATCGTTTCAGTAGCTTTCTAACGAGGTATCATTCATTCCAAAACAGGTCCCGGAACATGGTCAAAACAACCGTAATAAGCCAGCAGCCAAACTATTGCAGTAGTTATTTCTGATTTGCGAGTTTCTGAAATGTCGCGAGTAATTTCTGAATACTACGTCTGAAAGATCGTTTCAGTAGCTTTCTAACGAGGTATGATTCATTCCAAAACAAGTTCCGGAACATGGTCAAATCCACCGGAATAACTCACCCGCCACACGCGACATCTTAATTTGGTCGGTTTATAATGGCTGCTGAGTTTGGCTGCCAACTTCACACAGGTTAATTTCAATGTATAAGAATTGCTAAAGCCTAAGAAATCATTATAGAGTAGGTAGGTCTACTCTAAAACAAAAATAGGTGCGTTCGTTTACCTTATGAGGGCATTGGTGACGTTGTCATTGATGGCTCTTTTATTAAAGCGTTCGTAAAGTTCTAAAACGTTATTTTTGCCACTTTTGCCCACACGCTATTCGAAAGCTCAACTGAGCATAAGACCTAAAATCGCATGATTATGCTAATACTCGTACATAGCTGTCAAAAAACGATCACAAACAACCATGCTCCGGACGTGGTCAAAAGTTACACTTTTTGGTTGCAAAAATTCCTCTTTTTTTAGCTTTCCGAACGCTGAACAAAAAGAGACACTAACGACATTTTCACCCACAGATTCCCAATTCGAACGCCCCTTGTGTGCGTTTTTAGGGTTATTTTCGCTAAAACGCTCACGAATGGCCTATTCGAACGCACTAATAGTAGTTCGTTTTTACAATGAAAAGGCCAAATAACAATAAATCCATCGTGTTCGTCAATGTGTGTGACGCGGCGATACAATTGAAGTCGCGTGTGCGCGTGACACTCGCAGATCGCTGAAACTATTAATTAGTTCGTCAGCCGAATGGATGAGGCAATTAGCAACACGTGTCTACATTTTGTGGAAGCACTTTCTAAAGATTTAGTTCATTGTATATTTGTATAGTATGTAGTGTTGTATCTATGTATAGTATATTATGTGTAGTAATTATGAGTTTAGTTCGTTAGCAAATTAGATTTGATAAATTTAGTGCTAGAACACAATTGAATTTGAAAGCTGGATTTACTATTGAATCGATTTTTGATTACTTACGTTTTATTATTACTTTATAATTTCTTGATTAAGTACCATTTTTAGTCACTCTAAGCCCATAATACAAGATATGAGATGGTTTTTTTAAATAATAAATCGGTACAGTTTTATTATTTTAATTAATTTGTCATTTATTACAGGAATCCTTTTTTAAACTATCACGGTTGTTCTCTAAAGTTATATGATTATTAGCTGGATATTTACCGTGGTAAGGTTGTGGAATTAACGGTAAATATCCCGTTAATAATCATATAACTTTAGGGAATCCTTTGTTCCGTGGGCCACGCACGTGGTTAAAATAGTGAACTTCCCGGAGCGCAAGCGTATATAATCATCTCAGCCTTAGAAAGTCCACTGCTGAACATAGGTCTCCCCCATAATTTTCCAAAAGGACCAGTTCAAAGCGGCTTGCAACCAACGTCATCCTGCTACCTTTGTCAGGTCGTCTGTCCACCGGGTTGGTGGACGATCTACGCTGCGCTTGCCGGTCCGTGGTCTCCACTCCAGAACCTTCCAGCCCCATCGGCGTATATAATAAGTAGGCCAAATATAGTTTTACCTACGACTATTTGAATATATTTGATACTACAATCTATTGGCTTGGTCGCAGGATCTCCAGGATTTTTTATCCATTTTATTTTAAAATAAATTAAATTACTTTAAAATCAAATCAAGTCAAAAAAAAATCAGGAGGTTTCCAATGAATACATAAATGTGATTCACTAGATAAGTCAAATAAAACCAACACAAAAAGGAACGGGTTTGGTAGTAGTGTTTATTAAAGTTATATTTAATAATAATATCTAACATGTCCACTGCCTACAAAAATATCTTTGTTTAGACCAAGTAAGTACAAAGTTACTTATTTAGAGAAACACGTTATAATTTAGTCAACTAAAAACCTCATTTTATACAGTGAATAATTAGCAAAAAACACAGGTGAATCTCAGCCGATATCGTGCAGCGTCCTGAAAATTATATCCTTGGGTGTGTTTATTGCCACTCATCTCCGAAACAACTGAATGGATAAAGAAATTTGCTACGTAAGTTTTGCAGGGTTATAACATAATATTTACTTGGCATTTCAGTCTGTCTGTCCGTGAGTCTGATAGTAATTGTAGTATAAAAAAACTAGTAGCAGATAAAAATAGATTTAGTGAAGGGTTTCAGGGGGTTGGCGGTCATTCGTGGAGTGTAGAGTCATAATCGAGCACCTTACATGCCACCATAATGTGTTTATGTTATGTAAAATATAAGAATATGCAGCAATCATAAATAGTGAAGTTTAAAAATTTAAATGATAATTAAGAGTAGGTACTCTGTACTAACTCATATGAGTACTACAGTACAAAATAACAAAAATGTCATAAAATGTTGTATATTTATATGTATACATCGTTCTCAACTATATAATTATATACATAAATCATAAAACATGTTAATTTAGAAAAGCAAACCTTTACGTACCAGAAATAAGAAAAAATAAATGTTATAAAAATAAAATACTAGCCATACTATACCAACACACACTGACAACAAGAATGTGTTCCAGTTTGTCATTATATAAAATTAAACGGGAACAAAAACGAGTATCGAGTAGCATGCTGGTTCTAACGCGTAAAAAACGAAATAAAACCGGCAGCCTCTTTGTTCGGGCAACAATGACACAGCGTCCTTGAATCCACTAAACAAAGCCCAAACTGCCGTATCGCTTTTATTACACTTGATTCATACATCCTTGTGAAGAGTCGATGAACTTATCAGTGTGCGAAATTGGCGAATGAGACCTGAGGCGCGAGTCCGTCGCCTGCGCACCACGCGGTAACGCCAACCGCTGAAACCAAATGATCCGTGCACATCGTTGGTTTGACTCGTTACTTGCGTGTAGATAAAGAAACTTAGCAAGCGATGAGTGGTGCAGGATGTTGGTAGGATTTAGTAAAGCAGCATCCAGTGGTGACGAGAGCGTCTCCGCCACAAGGTCGCGCGGCCGGCTCGTCGCCCACTGCTATAAATATACACAGACATGCAAAAATGTGATACATAAACATTTATGTGCCCTAATATGTGTGCTCGTTGTATGTAACGTTCGCGTAGTAACTATTGATTGTTCTGTGACGATGTTTCGTTTTGATTCGTCTTTGTGACCGGACTGATTGGATCCAGCCTTCTGCGTATGAATCTGCAGATTTGAAACGGAACCGTTAACATATTTCCCGACTTACTCTTTATATTCTGACACTAGCTGTAGGATAAAGGGGATAGACATATAATAAACTAGCTGACCCGCCAGCGGCTTCGCTCGCTTGATCTTGGTGTAGTGGTGATTGTGCCGTTTTGGAACCTCGAGGTCATGGGTTCGATCCCCGGGTTGGACAGTTATTGGGTTTTTCTGATAAAGAAAGATATTATCAATAACAGTCCGGAGACTGAAACAGTAACCCGTAGATGGTAATAAGCTCGCCCCCTGTTACATGATCACATGATGAAAATACAGCTGCTTAACCCATCGAGGATATACCCCGAAGGCAAAAGTATCGATTCACTCAAGACCGCTAGACTGATGTTACCGTCCCTCGGTTTCACCCGCGTGATGATGGTGATGATGATGATGAAAAGTATCATATGTGCTTCCCCGGGATATAATCTATAACCTTACCAAATTTCATTACGATCCGTTCGGCCGTTTAGGTGAGAAGGTAACAAAAGGCAGAGAGCAGTCTCTCTTTAGAGCGTTTAATATATATATATTTGCTAAAATAACATCAGCTATCTGCCAGTAAAAGTCCCGTTATAATCGACCCAGCTGTTTCAAAGATTTGCCAGAACTAACAGATAGACAGACAGACAGACAGACAAAAAAATTTTTTAATGTAAGTACCGTATATAAGTACTTTAATTTTTAACAACTTTTCACTAAATATACATAAACGGCCTTACTTATAAACGCTGCTTAACTTTAAATAACGTCACCTGCCGTGCGATTCTCAAAGAGCAAACATTGTTGCATCTTTGACAACATCCGTGAAACAAATGAAGAGATGACAAGAAACGATGGAAAATCAACCTTATGTACAAGGGCGTAGTATTTGAAATCCGTGAGACATCATTACAGACAACAGACGGCAGAACAATTTTGCAGTGCGCACCACTAAATAACGGCATTCAGCGTTTATAAGTATAAGGCCCTTAATGAAAAGCTGTTTGTTTGGAATTACAAACAGACACTTCAATTTCATCTTTATAGATTTGACAGAAGCCGTGCTCATAACGAGTTGTTTAATTTAATCCACGGCTGATAAAGTTGTCGAGGCGGGTATCCATGCTCACACACGTTATAGGACAATAGTGGGACGAGTAGGTCACGTGGGGTGCCTCATGTTTTATAAAACTGTGGCGGCTGAAACGTGATTTATTTCCCAATTGAGTCAGTCCACGAGCAGTCGATGGAAACTCCTACAAGTTGATTTTATCTACATTTATGTTTTTCATAACAGAATGTAGTACTTATCGATTTTAAACCGACCTCAAACAAGGAGGAGGTTATTATGTTCGATTAAATGTATTTTTTAACATGATAGTTATAAAGTACCTATTATCACAATATTGTACGCAAACCACGGTTGTGCAAACCGACTTCGACGAGTTAATTCGCAATTTTTGGTGTTGAAGTCTAGTTGAAGTCGGTTACTTATTTGGTAAAAATATTTTTCCCAATTGCCATTAAAAATACTACTAGCGTTCCAAAAGAAATAATGTCACTACTGAGAAGAAAGGATGGACTGCATCCAACGTTGTCCTGCTACCTTTATTAGGTCGTCAGTCCACCTTGATCCACAATGAGACAAATATAAATGACGAAAGTTGTTTATTTTTTTTACACCTCTCTATACCCTTTCAAGTAAGTGAAGCCGTGATGTAATGTATGTTATATCATGTGGTGTCATTGTCAAAGTTCTGCTATTCTGCTATTTGAATAGCTCATATATACCTTTTTTATTGCCGAAAGTAGGCAGACAGGTAGGTGGCCCACCTGATGGAAAGTGGTCACCTTCGCCTATAGACGTTTGCAACACCAAGGGTGTATGTTACCAACGCTCTGCCGACCTCTAGAAGGGTTGAGGGTGGAGGGGGGAAGGGAGGGGAGTAGGAGAGAGGATGGGGGGGGGGGGGCTCCGGAATATCCCACAGACCGACGGAAACGCAATAGCAAGTTAAATTACTTAACGTCGGTGTTATGTGGGAGTGTGGTACTTCCCCGCTCGTGCAGGCCAAATATACTTAATGGCTTTTGGCAAATTTGTTTTCTAATAAACAATGGATATCCTGGAGTTTTTTTAATCGTAAGGGAGAGAACCACGTGACGTTCCATATGATATATTAAGATACTAGCTTAAAAACCATTGCAGTAATTGCTGAATACATCATTACATGATTGCCTATACTACACCACGGAATAAATCATTGTACCTATACCAATCCAGTTTACATAATTCACGTAATTGAAGTTCATATTATTTTGTAAACGACACTTGTGATACCAGCACGGCTATTATGTATCTCAGTTGCTAACAAATGTTGATTGAAATCTTGAAAAATGGCGGCCTTATGTCAGTTTTGGCAATTCCAATAAGCAAAAATGTTCGTAATTTGATCACTGAAGCTGACAAAAGTGACATAGAGCGGCCATTTTTTCAGATTTCAATCCACATTTGTTAGCAACTGAGATACATAATAGCCCAGCAGGAACCGTATTGTTTCGTGGGTACAAAACAAAGGATCCCTGGTATTGATGAACAAAGCAATCAAAAATGAAAGCAGTTCAAGTAGGCATCACCTCTATACCTTCGGCAATTAAAAGTTATTTTCTCTACTCGCATTTAATTGGGAAAATTATTACCAGAGAAAGATTTTTTATTAAATGTTCATCGGTTGAGTAGTTAGACTGCGCTACTTTTTAAGGCATAACATTTCATTTGGTTGGTGACTAAAAACCCTGCCCGGATTTGGCCATCATCTCACTAACCCCGGGGTTCCTAAAGGTACCTACCTTGTCTTGCCCAGAAACGAATCCATCAATCTCATACACAATGTGTCAATAAGTTATGAGTAGTAAGCAAAACGATCCGTGGAAAAGTATAGGAACCCCGGGGTTAGTTAGTGTGATGGTGGTGAAGCCGGGTATTCTTATGAGAATCTTATAGGAGCCCGGCTTAAAGGGTAGTGTTGGTGCTAGTAATGGGCGAAGGTATTAAATTACAAGAAATGCTGCCGGAACACACTGTTAGATGCTTATCTATGAAAATCTAATGTATGTTAAAACATGAATAGTCTTGAAACAGGATTAATGCTTATTCCATCTACACGCGGAAGCTACCCGTTACACGTATCCACAGAAAAAGTCATTTTTTTAAGGGACAATGTATACGATTCTATAATAAACGTTATCCGAGATTTGCCTATTAAAGTTTAATATTACTATTTAAACTAAACTGTCAAAAAGGTTATTAGAAAATTTCAGATTACTTGGAGGATAAAACAGCTTAGGACTGATCACTCCAGGATCTACCTACTAGTGTATTACGATGTCAAAGTGTAGCGTGCCCTATTGATACCATTATTATAGTATCTTTTATAAGGCAAAACACTGGGGAAAAAAAAAAAGGAAAGGAACATTGAACAACAACATTGAATGTATTAGGTAAGTGGCGATAAAAAAAATATGTAAAAAGCCCGCTGAGTTTTTGCCGGATCTTCTCAGTCGTGGTCGCGTTGCGATCCGGTTGTAAATGTAATATGACAATTTGTAAGTGCCCCCGTAGGCCTATACAAAATAAATGATTTGATTTTAATTTTTGATTTCTTAGCGCCAGAATTTCAATCGTGACTATGGTAGCAATCCATTTTGGCAACCCAACAAATATACCCTGGCAATAATTAAGTTTATTACCTAAGTTATAAACTATTGAAACTCTCTCACTTTCATTTTACTATTCGGGTAGGTAAAACGTCGTCTGTCAATGGGCAATTTCAAGCTGCTGTTCCCTGTTTGCCTACGCATCTACAAAACCTACAGTCCACTCGCCCACCAACACGGGCATTCATGAACTCAGACAACTATTTATTTAATATCAAATCTGACTCGGAAGCTGCTCGCGGTGACAGACGGTGGCCGCTGCGATCTTGCAGCGTAAACTCCCTGAGGATGGGCATCGGACATGCCCGAAACCTAGGTCGATAACGTCGGCTAATTCAAAGACACATTAAGTTACACTTACGCAATTATTCGTGCTAGGCCCATAGCACGGCTCGATTCTAATTCATTTAGTGGAATCAGCCCCCTGCATTTTTTCGCATAGATCAATCGAACTAAGTTTCTACCTAAGAGAATTACTGACTGGAAAACTAGGTTCCATACGTGGATTGGATATCCGGAGATGATGATGATGTGTTAAATCTATAGACTGATACAAGCAATGCCTACTCTCAGGTGAATACATAATCACATTTACGTTTAAGATGTGAATCATACTTCCTTCGATTACTTATAAAAATGTAAGTTCTGTCGCAATTTATATACTCTGTCGTGAGTCAGTGAGTCAGAAGATACGATTTCGGGTCCCGTCTGAGTAATAACTATTCTCTCTAAAACTGCAATTCCATTTGAATTGCAATTTAAGAGAGATCATATTAGAAATCTAGTATATATAGACAAACGTCTTAGGAAGATTAATTGATAGTTCATACTCTGTTGCGTCCTTCATATAATGCCAAATTGGGCTTATCATAAATCATAATCAGTCCATTTTGTTCCCACTGCTGGGACTTGAGCCTTCCTCTCAGAGAGAGGAGTTGGGCCGTAATCCACCATGCTGGCCCAATGTGGATTGGTGGATAGATAGATCGAAGTTTTCAGGCCGCCCGAAGATCCTCGACATAGCCTTAGGACTGTTGTCCTTTCCTAACCGACGGCTTGACGTGCCCTCCGAAGCACGGAAGCGCTCAGTTGAATAATGCCTCTAGCGGTCACCCATCCAAGTCCAGACCGCAACAAGTGTTGCTTAACTTTTTGATCGGTTAAGATCGCCATGTCGAGCTCCGCTACAAGCGCTTCAATTGGGCTTAATTTAACCTAATGAATTATTATGTACGATAGTAAACTCCCAAGTCGTTCAACATTATTTGATACGTCTTTAACTATATTTTTTTTCACGAATATTGATCGAACGAAATTATAATATTTACTATTTAAACTGCAATATTTATACGGGTTTGGACGTCAATGCTTGCATGTTTTCAGGGTTCCGTGCCTCAAAAGGATCATTTAGGATCATTTTGATTTCCGTCTGTCTACCTGTCTCCCGAACCACTTGTGTCTTGTACTCAGAAAAGCAGGTATAGAGTTGAAATTTATATCAAAGATACTACGGTCTTTTTCAGCTGTAAATAAAATCAAGCTTGTACCTAAATCAACGCGTTTTTAATTATTTTTTAGGCTCTATTTTAAGTATTTAACAAAACAAAAAACATTTTTGTTGTGTTGTTACTAAGCTGAATAAATGTATTTTCTTTCTATCTTTCTTTCATTTTTATATGTCTCCGTTTATATCGCATATTTTGCCATTTCACAAGGGAATCAAAACCTTGTAGGGTACTTCCCGATGACCAGTAAATTTGTCGAGAATCAATGTCTTACGGCACATATAAATGAAAAAATCTTAAAACCGTAAATATGTAGGTATGTAGTTGAATAACAAAAAAGCGAATTTACTATTACAAACTTATTATTTGCGGTGGGTGCAATAAGCGTGCCTTGGGATCGAACAACAAAGTTAAATTTGTCCTTTAACGCAGTTTTCATTTTAGTTAGAGCAATAATGATATATGCTTTCTTAATGTATGGAACCCTTGATGCATGAGTACAAATTTCTGCTGTTTAAATATTATAGCCAATCTCTATGTGACTAGTGTACTTTACATGTAATGTGAATTGGAAAAAAGAAATAAAATTAACTCGCATTTGGACTAATTGGCCTTGGAATTTTTTTTGCAGTTGCAAGCTTTTAATTATATGTCTTATAATTAAGCAATAAGAGTACCTATAGGTGACTAGCGAAATGATAATAAATTTTGGTAACCATCTAACTTATTGTAGTTATTACAGTTAAAGTGGCAGTGGACAGGCCACATAGCACGCAGAACAGATGGCCGATGGGGCCGGAAGGTTCTGGAGTGGAAATCACGGACCGGCAAGCGCAGCGTAAGTCGTCCACCGGCAAGGTACAGTGATGACCTGATAAACGTCACAGGACGACGTTGCATGCAGGCTGCTTCCAACCGGTTCTATTGGAAAAGTTTAGAAAATTCTATTTGCTGAGATGATGATGATGATAAACTTTTTATCAATGCAATAAGTTTTCCGTGTTGCTACTCGATGTTTTTATTAAAAACTAACAGTGCACTGTAATGCCTCTTTTTTATAAGTATAGATATATTTACACGTACAGTACATACTACATACGAAACAAAACAAACATTTTGTCAACTAAAGTGTCACAAAAACTCATGAATGATTTAAATTAGTGTGATATTGATATTGATATTGAACAACTTCAAACTGATTTAATTTAAATTAGTTTAAATTCAATGTTATATTTTATGTTGGAAACGGATCCCGGTATCAGTGGATACAACACGCCGGGATCCGAGGCTAATTCAATCTGATCCCGAGATCCGTGGCTAGTTCAATCTGATCCCGGGATCCGTGGCTAATTCAATCTGATCCCGGGATCCCTGGCTAACTCAATCAGCAGGGCTATTATGTATCTCGGTTGCTAACAAATATTGATTGAAATCTTAAAAAATGGCGGCACTATGTCAGTTTTGACAACTCCAGCAAGCAAAAATGTTAGTAAGTTGATGACTGGAGCTGACAAAAGTGACATAGAGCGGCCATTTTTTTCGATTTCAATCAGTATTTGTTAGCAACTGAGATACATAATAGCCGTACTGATCCCGGGATCCGTGGATACAAACCCGTTAAAACCATAGAGTCTGTGCAAAAGGAGAACCGTCGCTCGAGGTGTTACGGTGAAGTAATATTCAGATTTTTATATGGCAGCCCGATAAAATTTTATGTTAATAAAAGTATCTACACTCGAGAACAATGAATCCGGGTCACTTAAAGAATGTTAAAAATCTCGGAAACTAAAAATGATAGGTTAATGCAATAAATTGTATTTAATAGACAATGTAATACTCCTTAAATGAAAGTAAAAAAATATGAGTCACCATACATTTTATTAACACAAAATTACATAAAGAAAAAAACTGCTGATCTCTCCTTAAAACAAAAATAGGAAACATGAAATTTTTGAACTTTATTACGATTTTCTTGAATTTTAATACTTCGTATTGCCTCCTCGTGCTTCCATTACTGCGTTTACGCGGTTTGGCATGCTGTACACCAAGTTCCTTATACGATTTTGGGGAATATTCTCCCATTCCTCTGTGAGAGCAATTTTGAGCTCACGAAGCGTGATTGGGGGAGGGTTTCGTTGTTTTACGCATCTGCCTAGCTCGTCCCAAGCATGCTCGATCGGGTTGATATTCGGGCTGCGCGCTGGCCACTCCATACGAGTAATGTTCATCTCTTGAAGGTAGTCATTCACAATCCTACCTGTATGAGGTCGGGCATTGTCATGCATAAATATAGCATCCTCACCTAAATTGACCATAAATGGACCAACGTGATCATTGAGGATTTCTTCCACATATCTTTCGCTAGTTAAAGAGCCGTTTTCTATGATCACCAGCTCTGTGCGACTTTCAGAAGAAATTCCGGCCCACACAAGTACAGACCCACCACCGTAGGCTACTTTTTCTTCGATGCATGCTTGCTTGAATCTTTCCCCTGGTCTTCGATACACTCTGTGTCTTCCATCGTGCTTGTAGAGCATAAATTTTGATTCGTCGGAGAACATAACTTTTGACCAATCTTCAATACTCCAATTTACGTGGCTCTGGGCATATCTTAGTCTTGAAATACGATGCCCACGCTCCAGTTTAGGGCCGTTTGCAGGTCTAAGGGGTTTTAAGTTAGATTCAGCAAGCCGACGTCTTACTGTCCATGCACTTGGGTTACTTCCTCCGAGGCGTCGAAACTGATTTGTGAGTTCAGTTCCTGTGAGAAAGCGATTTCGAAGCATGGTGTTCACCAAGTATCGGTCTTCTCGTGCTGTGGTACACCTGGTTCTGCCCGTTCCTGGTCTGCGTAGGTTAGAACCAGTTTCTTCGTAACGTCGGAGAACTCTTTGTACTGTTGACAGCGACACACCGACAGTCCTGGCTGTATCGCGCTGACTCCGGCCGGTTTCCAGCATTGTAAGTATTCTGGTGCATTCTTCAGGCGTAAGCGACATAATTTCAGCTTGAATAATGAATATAGAGCACTATCAACATGGTTTATGTACCCACATAAATGACAGATTACAAACAAAAGCAAAACCAAATGCTGTAATTTCGTAGTTCCATCTTCGAAAGTGGCCCTTTTTCAAATTTGATTTTTTTATGATATAACTTTACAATAACTAAGAAGTTTTAATACCTTCATTTAAGGAGTATTACATTGTCTATTAAATACAATTTATTGCATTAACCTAGCATTTTTAATTTCCGAGATTTTTAGGATTCTTTAAGTGACCCGGATTCATTGCTCTCGAGTGTATTATCTGTCCGTCACGTAACTGTCAATTGTGAACTTCGACTCGATAATACTTTAAAACCGTAAATTAGCAGCTTTTTATTTAATAGCATTGAAACAGTACACGCGACCTCAATTCCTAGAACGTTTTTTTGCACAGACTCCAAGAAATCATTATTACAGTGTCTACATAATCTATGATGAGGGCACGAGAGAAATTAACAGCTTAATTTTATAAATGGTTTTAAGGTAGGTGAAAAAATGAGCAAATAGCGCCCATATTGGCCGGGCGTATTGTGGCGTCACTCACCGAAACTGTCAAACTTTCACTTACCACACCGGCCTAGATAATGGATGATTCACTTACTGACCGGTGGCCGCACAGTGGTACGCTCGCAACAGGATTTCTGAAATAGGAATGATGTACGCACGTACACGTCATACCTGCCTATTCCAATCACACGCGCGCGATATTGATGCGGTTGTGCGATGTCTGTTCGCAGTACATACTCGTACATTGCACAAACGGACGCGTTGTTTACTTCACCAACCGAACGGCTTTAGGTTTACAAGATGGGAACTCCTCATACAAGATGGGAAAATCATGACAATAAATTCTCAACAGTAAGCTCGCGGTTCCTGAAACTTCCGGCTAGTAACGACGACGGCCAAGGAATTAATCAGCACCAGTAGTACCGTGGCTGTTAAGACAGGCATTTTGCTCGTAAAGCGCGAAAAATTGAATTGGACCAATTGCAACACATTTGAGTGTGGTTAATTAGCAAAACATGGTTACTTTCGTTTTTAATTTGATGTATTGTTGGTTGTAAAGTATTTGCCTGTAATGACTGATATTAGAAAACAACTAGTTTTTGACACTGTGTGGATATATATTTTAGTTAAGTTTACTTGATACTGATTTTCACATTCCACAGCTTCTAACCTATTATTTGCTTTTCATGTGGATTAATATTATTATTAATGTAAGTATTTTATTTCCTTGTATTTCCTTGGTTTGATGATCTGTGATCAGAAAAGAATACTTGGATGAAGGAGGGAATTGTAGCTATTATTTTGCATGCACGGATCTTTATTATCTTTCCAGGGAGTTATTTTCCTAAAAGTTTTGGAAAGAGAGGCTGTGATCAATTGGTCTGCATAAGGGATGATATTGAAAAGAACAAGGTGTAAGTAATATTATGACGTTGTACACTTGTACTTTTTGTTACATTACATTATACGGTATAATGTAATGTAACAAAAAGTAAACGACCTAAATAAATAGGTACGGTGCATTTTGGGGCGTACAGTTTTATTGTGCTTTCTATACGGGAAAAGTCCCTCTCCACCACCATGATTGCGTATCAGGTATAAGTCATGACAAAAAAAACAAAAATTCACAGTATTTTAGGTTTTAAATTGTTTATTTTGATGAAGATACATATATTCCCTATTATCCAAGCCCCCGTCGCGGTTACCTGCCGGGTGACTTGCCGCCAGCGGTCGTCCGTCGGACGGACGTTCACCTGCGACCTTGCGGACGCCCGCGCCTGCAGGGCTTGTGTCCGGCCGGGCCCTGACCGGCGCCGCACCGTGCCGTGCGTCACGCGCACCACATACACATTCTGCAATCATAAGGCGAATTACAAAATACATTTCCGACCCGAGAGACGGAACGTAATCCTGTCTCATAGAAATTAGCACTGTGCGTTTATTCCGATTCTCTGTATTTTCCTTCACCTTATTCAGATTTACCACAGAATAAATAACAGTACTACGTATATTGCGATCATCTACATATTACCAAGGATGTTCCTACTAATATTATAAACGCGAAAGTTTGTGAGTATGGATGTATGTATGTGTCTATGTGTGCGATGTGTGGATGTGTGGTCACTGCTGCTTTGTATTAACTTGTGTGTCAAATAAGTTATTTTTCTTTCTTTCTTACCGAAGATTACCAAAATCGTCCAATTTTAAACTTCACAACCTATTATCTCGGCAAACACCTGGCCAATTATGCTCATATTAGAAATTAGTCTTTAAAGTCAGGCAACTAATTTGTATACCAAATTTTATCAAAATCAGTCATTAATTAGCGCCGCAGGTAACTACCCCCTCCTTTTTTAGGAACAGTACCTTCCACTAAAAAATCTCCAACGACAAAACAATTATATTGAACTAGCTGCGCCCCGCGGTTTCACCCGCGTGGTGATGGATGATGATGATGATGATGATGAAAAGTATCCTATGTGTTAATCCAGCGCCTCATCTACCCCCATACCAAATTTCATCAACATTAGCCCCCCCGTTTGTGCGTGAAAGAGTAACAAACATCCATACATCCATACATACAAACTTTCACGTTTATAATATTAATAGGATAGATGCACATGCATACCAAGTTTCGTCAAGATTGGTTGAAAAATGCGACATATACAAGAGGTCCAACATACAACATAACAAACATACGGACAGATGAAAGTCTATTTGGCCAGTTAAGGCGAAATGAGTTCCAAATTTCATGATTCGACTTCGCAAAAACTTACTTTTCGACGCTTAAACCTAATAACGGAAGTTCGAAAACGTAGTGTAAATTGAATATACGTCCTTATGAAGTATGGGAGCCAATACACGATCGAGCAAACTTGGCTCGATAGAAAAAAATCGGCAACATTCCCTAAATTTTGCAATTTTTCTTACATGCTTCGAGGGAAAAAGCATTTTTATTCAATTATGGGCAAATACATTTCAATGAATGTATCATATTCGAATTCCCAATGAAATTTACTAGTGAACTATGGACTCCTTTATCATTAAAATTTATTCATTTGATTGTACGAAATAAATATAAAAAGTATTAGCATGTATTCAATTGAATTTTCGCATTACATCTTCCATTCTGGTAAGCAATTCTCAACCTTATGTAAAGCATCGTAAATAGTTTTAAAATGATGAATGGACCGCGCCTTAAAGCAGACTCTTCGCTCGCTCAGTCAATCAACAGTCTCAACGGTCGGGTTAATTACACCATTTATAGCTCATAAAATAGCTGAACGGATTTAGATGAAATTATTAGGGTAGGAAAATACACGAGGCACTGGATTAACACATATGATACTATTCGCCATTTCATCCATCAGCAGGCAAAATCGCGGGGCGCATGTTGTTTAAAAAACTCATCCTTGGTCGAGTCGCTCTCAACTTATTCACTTACCAACGAACAGAATTGAAATATTTTATTGTATACTAGCGGCTGCCCGCGACTTCGTTCGCGTAGTAGTCTCCCATCTTTTCTCAATTTCTTTTGGTGTAAGAACCTTCTAAAAAGTATTAAAATACATTAAAAATAAGATGATCGAAATCGGTAAAGCTGTTCTCAAGTTATAGCGTGACTAGGAGAAATAAGGGTTCATTTTTATATACGTTAGTACTAGCAACTGCCCGTGACTTCGTTCGCGTGTAGGCTCGGCCTTCGGCCTCGCCATAACCTCCCATCTTTACTTAGTTTTTCTTTCATAAGAACCGTCTTCTGACAATAATTAACTCAACAAAATAAGAATTAGCGAGATTGTTCCATCCGTTCTCAAGTTATAGCGTGACCAGGAGAAATAGGGATTCATTTATATATATACATATATATTGACTAGCGACTGCCCGCAACTTCGTTCGCGTAGTAGACTCTGCCTTCGGCCTCGTCATAACCTCCCATCTTTACTTAGTTTTTCTTTCATAAGAACCTTCTTCTGACAATAATTAACAACAAAAAAGATTTAGTGGAATCGGTAAAGACGTTCTCAAGTTATAGCGTGGCCAGGAAAATAGGCTTTAATTTTTATATAATAAGTTATATAATTATATACGTGTGTGTGTGTAATGTGTTAGGAAACGATGTCGCTCATTGTTTTCTCGTCAATACTATTTAATTATATTTATCACTTTAAACGGCCAACTTTATTATGATAATACGTTTAGTTATCTGTAAAGTTGCGTATCACCAATGGGATACCTCTTTGTTTGTTGACCATACCCCTCTCTACATAAATATGAAGCTATCCTATTTTGTAGCTAGTAACGCTGAAATCTACCCATTCGTTAATCTTTAAGCTGAGAAACATACATTATTTGATAAGGCACAACGGGTATTTCCTGAATTTAGTAAACATTAATTTAAAACACATTAAGTTTCTATCAAATTTGTTGTGCAGTATTGAACCCTCCTCTCTCTGAGAGGAAGGCTCGAGTCCCAGCCATGGGAACAAAATGCGCTGAGTATGATTATGATTGAAAGCAACCACAGTAATAGAACTTGTATCTATAATTATAGATCTATATATTATACTGCTCCATCAACTTTTCAAATAGGATCGTATTGCCTATTTTTTTTGCCTCTAAGCTGTTCAGAGACGCTTCGCATCCTATTCGGTTAATTATACTTACTAGCCCTGACAGTTTACATAAACAAAAAGATCGTAATGAGTTACATGACAAAATTATTTTTATTAAAATATATGTGCACATCTTTTAAATACGAGGTATACTTATTTTTATTTTACTTTTTAGTGTGCACTTACGGGATACTTTGATATCGTTTGAAAGAGCATCCATCACTTGGCTCACCGCTCGATGATCGTGGATGGGCAAAACCTTTAGAATGTGAGCAATTTCGACATAAACAGATTGAATTCCAGTGACTATCTTCTAACTAAACATAACTTTGGTCCCATCGGCCGCATCGCCAGACGCGATCATAGAATCATTCGACATTTCTTGGGCTTTAGTCCATTCATGATGTTTTTGTGTAGTCTAGACCAGGGGCCTTCAAACTGTTTAACCAGTAGGTCAGACGGATTGTTCCTTAAAGCCGAGGGCTAAGATCTAATTAACGTATCATATTTTCATAGTATAACAGTTATGAACAATTAAAGTAGTTGAATATGTTGAGTATTGAATTTCGCGTATCTATCTATTTCGCGACTAGAAGTGAGATATGTATAGTTCATTGATAAGCATCTTCTGATGATTGACACGGTTTATTTAATACACAACTGCAAGCCATTACTAGTGGATTGTACCACCAATCCACTTATAATGGCACACATAATCCCACGGGCCGTAGTTTGGGGATCTTTGGTCTAGTCTAATGCACACTGAGTGACACATGGATTCCGCTTAAGGCGAAATGAGTTCCAAATTTCATGATTCGACTTCGCGAAAACTTAGTTTTTGACGCTTAAACCTACTAAAGGAAGTACAAAAAACGTAGTGTAAATTGAATATACATCCTTATGAAGTATGGGAGCCAATACACGATGGAGCAAACTTGGCTCGATAGAAAAAAATCGGCAACATTTAAACATAAGAAAAAGCATTTTTAATCAATTATGGGCAATATATATTTCAATGAATGTATCATATTCGAATTCCCAATGAAATTCACTAGTGAACTACGGACTCCTTTATCATTAAAATGTAATCATTTGATTGTACGAAATAAATATAAAAAATACTAGCGCGTATTCAATTGAATTTTCGCATTAAATCGCCCATTCTGGTAAGCTATTCTCAACCTTATGTAAAGCACCGTAAATTGATTTAAAATTAGGATTGGACCACGCCTTAATACACAATACACACACGTACGCACACCTGCATGCCCACATAAATAATGAAATAGTTATAATTCATTCATGTATAACATAAAATACAATAGCTCTTGAATAAGAGAAGCCGTTGACTCCTGAAACAGTGTATACTAGTGCTATGGATTCACAATAACTGTGTAATATTTCTTGTGTCTACATAAATGATTTGATTTGGTTTGATTCGTTGTGTTGTTATAAAGAGCGGTGGGCAAAATTCGTTCATCCGATACACAGTTCTTCTTTTCATTTGGTAACTTTCTGAAAGAAACTTTTCTGAATGGAACTTCGTAACTTGTTTTAAAACATCTGTGTGGCAAAATCTGCAGAAGCATTAATTTTATATTTATGTCTATACTAGAGTTGGTCATTGATCATTTTTGTCATCAGCATCATTAATAATTTTTCTTAAATATTGTTATTTTAGTACTTGAATCACGACTTTCTAGTTGCGTTGGCTCAAGGTCCATATTTAATATGTTCATATATGTGTGTATACACAGAGTTATTGGTAAGTTGGCCTATTCCCGTTAAGGGCGTGTAGTTTACATCGTTTCTGACTGATTTGACTATGCAACACCCTATCCTAAATCTACTAACCGTTTCATAAGTGCGTCTTTGATGCCTAAATTGAATAAATGGTTTTTGACTTTGGCCTCTAACTTATTTAAAATGCTAAGGATTAATACCGTATTTGTGTAAATAACTTTCCAATTACCGCTTTTTATTTTCCCATTTTTTTAGGTATATTGATATGAATATACTTAGTATGTTATCCTGAAGAGATATATGAATTATGAATTATACATATGCCATCGCGGACTTTTCTGTAGACCTACAGGATACACAATTCCACTATACATGATTTTGTTATATCTCAATGGGTTTAAGGGTTTAGGCAACGTTTTAATTGAAAGCTCCCGAACAGCTTCTTTTTCCGACAATTTCAATATATATCATAATATCTTAGTCAATGTATACAAAAACTTGACAAATTATATACTAAAACCTTCATAGAGAACCACTTTATCTGTCGGTGAAAACAGCATGAAAATCGGCGCAGGACTTTTTGAGTTTATCGCAAACAGAGAGACAGACGGGGCGGGGGATTTTGTCTTATAATATTTATCGCGTCATCACTATATAAACATTTTCTGTAGTGGTACAGGTCGATACCTCAAGCTGTGATCGTCTTCATAATTAATCTATGAGTATATCTACTGTCTATCGTCTAGATTCAGAGATGTTATCTTGTGGTAGAGATGGAGTCATTGCTTGTACTTGTTTAGTATAATGTGAAGTTAAGATTTTACATGTGAACGTCAGTAAGAAAACCAGTGGTACTGAGAACAATCACCCTGTCCTTTCCATAGCTTACTTTATGTAACAAATCTGTATTCCTTCACAGAAGATCAAGAAATGAACGAGCATGATGTCATTAATCATGTTTGAATTAAATTAAGTACAGACAGTGATCTACTCGCGAGGATGGATGTAATGTTTCAGCGTGAGTTCAATTCTTACTCAGTCGACAACCGTTTACACTCTGGCAACAGAGATCCTACACCTGAAGACCGATAAATAAATTATAATATATTTGTACTAAAATAAGAATAAAAGAAACAATATACACGCTGGATGGCAATACAAATTTTTCGCCCAAAGTAGGTGTCAGCATTCCGGTCACCCGTCGCCTCAACCAAACGCTTCGCCAGATTTTAGTCTTTGTAAGTTGATATTATACTTACAAAGACTAAAACACCTAGAAGACTACCTTTTATAATATTTGTTAATGAAATTAAATATAGTCTCTTTCATATTTAACCTTGGATATGTATTGGTGGATAAAATAAGTGCTTTTACTCCCCAGGACTGCAAGAGTTCTCAGCGGGGGCCTACAAGTCTGTACCTAAATGCTCACTCCAGATTTAGCACTCATGAACTGGACTCATATACTTAGTTCTCATTATGGATCGGTTTGTATTTGTACTGCCTAAGAGGGACGCATAGCGCGTACTTGTCCATACGAAAAGAAATAACTCTTTTCTACCTCTTAATATTGTCCGACTTTAGTGATTTTTATTTCTTGTAAAAGTTTAAGATAAGAGTTATTTCAAGAACGATATCAGAAGAAATATTTAGTGACACTTCCGCTGGAAACAATGCTTATGGCCGAGTATACAGAATAAATAACACACAAAACAACCAAAAACGATTCTAAATATTTGCAGTTTATGCGGGAGGGAGGGTGGTGCACACCGCAACTGGGCCTTGATAATGGATTTCCGCAAAGTATTTTTTTAGCGTGCCAAATATGCAATCCTCTTAATTACATATTTGAACTTTGATGTTTCGAGTTGTAAAATTATTAGTTTCGATCCTGCCTTGGATGTGCGAGGTCCCAGGTTTGATCCCTGGCCTGTGATGAGCAGAAATGTCTCGGATGTTATGTGTGTCCGTGCCTCAGGAAATCACACGACACAGGAAATCCTAGCGCTAGGGTGTGAGTAAACGTTCCTTATATCGTCATTTTAGTATTTGTAATCTATCTATATAGCTACTGTAAGAACGGTAGAATTTTTTTTTATCAAAAAATAGAACCGACTTCTACACTGAAAAGTAGAAATAACTTGTTGAAGTCGGTACCATGATAGTTCGAAAGTACCTATTATCACAATATTGCGTGCAAGGTACCGACTTCGACAAGTTATTTCACACTATTTAGTGTATAAGTCGGTTCTATTTTTTGACAAAAAAATTCACCCTTTTTAGTGACCATGCTACTTACGGGATACACCGTCAATAATGATATCATCAAGATAAATCAACACTATTCAGTTTTTGGAGTGTAACTCATAAACTGTGTGACCAAATATGATAAAATTTATATGGTACCACCACGTAAGTATACTCTATCAAACGAAATCATCAAAATCGGTCCATTAACGACGAATGTATCCGCGCACACACACACAAAATATTTATACGATCAAATTGAGAAACCTCCTCCTTTTTTGAAGTTGGTAAAAAAGCCGTAAGAGATTATCATATTTTAAAGGATTACTTTCCGAGATATAAATACAGGTATATATTTTGACTGGCGCATACTACGAAGAAATAATGTCAGGAAGCATACTCAGAACAAATTCCACACAAAAAGTGGTCCTTCAAACCAAAACGGCGCATGATTCCAAATACGAATTACTTCCGAGGTTACAAATATACATGTTCGGTGATTGATTTAAATTTCAGAAGGAAAGTAGGGATTGGTCCACGCGCGTGCTGTAACGTCTACTATGACAGCTGAGTCATAGCGACGTGAACGATGTTATTGATTTAGCACGACTTTTATTGGGTATTTTTTTTAAGGCAGTTACTCTTCCTGATATTATTTATTCACGTATATTTAAAACTAGCTAGCCCGCGGTTAAACCCGCGTGGTGATCGAAGTCGATGATGATGAAATATCATCCTATATGTTATTCCAGCGCCTCAACTATTTACATACCAAATTTTATTAAAATCCATGCAGTAGTATATGCGTGATAAAGTAACAAACATCCATACATTCATACACACAAACTTTAGCGTTTACATTATACCAGCTGCGGCACGCAGTTTCACCCGCGTGGTGATGGATCATGATGATGAAAAAGTATCCTATATGTTATTTCAGCGTCTCATCATCTACCTACATACAAAATTTCATTAAAATCCATTCAGTAGTTTTTGTGTGAAAGAGTAACAAACATACTATATAATGTATCCATCCATACATCCATCCATCCATCTAAACGTTCACATATATAATATTGGTGGGATTATTAGTAGTAGTAATAATTGGTCATCTATTATTAGCCTTTACCTTAGGAAGCTAGTTGTGCCGCGCGGATTAAACCGGAGGACGCGGATGAAAATATATGATATTGTATGATATTATATGAAATATATGATATTATCATATCATAATAGATGACCAACTATTATACTAATAATCCCACTAATATTATAAATGTATGATTATCAAAAGTAATTAATTTACATACATTTCATAAATTTCCGTCATCCATTTAGTAGCGAAAAGGTGATGTGATGAGACTTACAGACAAACATACAGAGATACCATCTTACGAATTTATTATGTAAGTGCGAATCATACGAATTTATTAAATTACATTTGATTTGATTTGCTATGTAGAGAGTTGTTGCCAGGCTAAATGAAGGCCACAGCGCATGCGCGAAACTCGCCTGACCTCGTGGTAAAAACCATTATTTCTATTCCATCCAGTTTGTTAATTTAAAGTACCAGATATACATAAATATTTATTTATTCGTAAAATATATACCCAGATGGAATTCTCTAAATAACAAACTAAAAAAAACACTTAACGTTGGTTACTATTTTGGGGACGTCGCCCCCTGGCAGTGGTTTATCGGATAAAAATTTTATGGGTTCATTTATGATTTTTTACTGTGATGTATGTACAGTTAGGCCCACTTGCACGTTCCAGAGTTAGCTTCAATAACTCGGAGTCAACTGCTAAAACGGGGTTTTATAATTAATTTCATAGACCAATATTGTGTACTTATACCAGAGAATTAATTTATCTTGCACCATTAAAGGTTAGGAGTAAGTCTAAGGTTATTTATTGATATTTAACCCAGCAATGTGGGAGGGTTAAGTCTTTAACTATGGTTAGTGAAGTTTTGTGTCAAAAGAAATTGAGGTTACATTCTGCTGTATAATGTACTCTTTGGACGAAATGACACGAGACAATACGTATAGAATAAAAAGTCGTCAAATTACATACAACAAAGGATAAACAAGAAAGTCTATATACATTGTACTGAAGTGCCACAGAGATAGATATAAGTTTCAATTATTTTTCGATTCATTCATTATTGGTCAGGTTACAATATAAGCGCATAAACAATTCAATGTTCCCATCTAAAGATTACAAAATATGTCAGTTTAGGAAAACAGCAGGGCTATTATGTATCTCAGTTGCTAACAAATGTTGATAAAAATCTGGAAAAATGGCGGCCCTATGTCAGTTTTGGCAACTCCAGTAACCAAAAATGTTAGTAATTTGATCACTGAAGCTGACAAAAGTGACATAGAACGGCCATTTTTTCAGATTTCAATCCAAATTTGTTAGTAACTGAGATACATAATAGCCCAGCCGGTGATCTTTTATACTCGTGCAAGGCAAAATGAGAGTTAAAAATTGATATGAGTAACGCAAGTTTATAAACTCGTAGACTTATTTATTCAATCTGAGCAAACGTGCAGGTGGGCCGTTTCGTAGAGAATAAAAATCATACAGTCGTTGGGGACTGCCGATTTAAATGAAAACATCACAAACTATAAGATACTATGAAAACATTTACGAATATAATACATATAATTATTTTAAGACAACCAATCAACAACAATAGGTTGTCATCTCCAGTATACAAATGTTCTCTATGATAGAAACTATTATCGCGTCTAAAGAAGTTTTCATTTCAAAACTACATTATCTATGACAAAGCGTTCGGTGGCGGAATTTTTCATCACCCAAAAAGTGCTCAACGCGCGAAGGAACCATAATGTATTAAGTTACTTAATTAAAAAGATTTGATAAAAAAAGGATGAATAAAAACCTAATTTTACTTGAAATTTACCAGGCCTATTGTCACGTGTCCAATGTCCATGTTCCACCTATACCGGTAATTGTTGGAAACGATACACTCGAAGTTGTAGATGAGTACGTCTACCTGGGACAGACTGTCCAATTAGGTAGGTCCAACTTCAACAAGGAGGTCGCACGAAGAATCCAGCTCGGATGGGCAGCGTTCGGAAAGCTTTGATCCATCTTTTCGTCCCCAATACCTCAGAGCCTGAAAACCAAGGTTTTCAATCAGTGTGTGTTGCCAGTGATGACTTATGGCACTGAGACGTGGTCCCTTACTGTGGGCCTCATTAACAAGCTTCAAGTCGCTCAACGAGCAATGGAGAAGGCTATGCTTGGAGTTTCCCTGCGTGATAAAATCAGAAATGAGGAGTTCCGTAGGAGAACTAAGGTCACCGACATAGCTCTCAAAATTAGCTAGTTGAAGTGGCAATGGACAGGCCACATCGCTCGCAGAACTGATAACCGATGGGGAAGAAAGATTCTCGAGTGGCGACCACGCACCGGAAGGCGTAGTGTAGGCCGGCACCCGCTAGGTGGACCGACGATCTCATAAAAACCGCGGGGAATCGCTGGATGCAGGGAGCGAGTAGCCGCTCCAAGTAGCGTTCTATGGGGGAGGCTTATGTTCAGCAGTGGACGTCTTCCGGCTGATAATGATGATGATTGTCACGTGGTTTCGATAAGTTCAACTCCACATCCAGCCCCACACAGTGTACCTGCACTGTTCTTTCACGGGTCAATACTATTAAGTACCTCGGAGTATCTATAGATGAAAATCTAAACTCGAGCAACCATATTGTGTCATTAGCGTCGAGAATAAGGAAACTCATCTATGTATTCAAATCACTTCGGACTGTTGCAGATTTAGAACTGCTGATTCGAACATATAAAGCTCTTTGTGAGTGCCTCATTAGGTATTGCATATGCGCATGGGGTAGTGCTGCAAAAACTCATATTATCAGAGTAGAGCGTGCTCAGCGCGCCGTCCTGAAAGTTTTACTCTATTTACCTTTCCGACATCCAACTACGGCAGTATATGAAAAAGCTAACGTTTTAACTGTACGAAAGCTATTCATATTCGAAGGTCTCCGTCGATTTCATAAATTGGTAGTACCATCTCTGCCAGAATCAGAAAAAAGAGTAGATAGAATTCGTACTAAAGAAGTACACAATATATAAAGAAGTACAAACATACATTGGACACATACATTCACCACACACACATAATATGTCACGAACATACACGACACTCACATACACAACTCCCAAATACACAATACACACACATGCACACACCTGCATGCCAACATAAACAATAAAATAGTTGTTAATTGGACAGTTGGACAGTTATTGGGTTTTTCTGAGAATGAAAGATATTTTCAATAACAGTCCGGAGACTGGAACAGTGCCCCGTAGATGGCAACAGGCGCGCCCCCTATTACATGATCACATGACCAAAAAATATATGGCGAAACGTAGGTGTAGAATATATAATTAAAAGTATGATTCACTCAAGACCGTTAAACTGATGTTTCACCTCCGTGGTGATGGCGGAATCGGTCGTCTACAGTCTGCTGAACATTAGAAAATTGATGACATGCCGACTCTATCGCCGAGCACGTCTAGTGTATCGAGCTGTCAAAAGTCAAAACCAGTGCGTGCTTTTCATAAGCTATCAGAAACTGACACATCTTTGACATAACTCTATTGGCAGAAAATGAGTCATCATTACGATCTTGACGTAGGCGGAGATCTTGTTGTTTTGTCTATGCTGTGCCCAAGAATATTAGGCTTTTTCACCCGCGTGGTGATAGATGTTAATGTTGATAATGATGATGATGATGACGATGAAAATTAGCCTATGCGTTATCCCAGACTGTAATCTATCTCTGTGCCAAATTTCAACCAGATCCGTTCTGCCGTGATTGAGTAACAAACATCCATTTATCCATCCAAACTTTCACATTTACGCGTATATTAGTGTGATTATAAATAACTAGCTGCTCTCCGCGGTTTCACCCGCGCGGTGATGGATGATGATGAATCTTATATAAACTATGTTGCTCAGGGGGAAAGTAGCTTTCCAATGGTGAAAGAATTTTTGAAATCGGTCCAGTGCTTTTTGAGCCTATTCGTTACAAACATACCTACATACAAATCTTTCCTCTTCATAATATCATATTACGAGTACTAGCTGACCCGCCAGCGGCATTACTCGTTTGGTATTGGTGTAGTGGTGAAGTGCAGGTGTTAGGCTTTTTCACCCACGTGGTGATAGATGATGATGATGATGATGATGATGATGAAAAGTAGCATATGTGCTATTCCAGACTATAATCTATCTCTGTGCCAAATTTAAACCAGATACGTTCTGCCGTGATTGAGTAACAAACATTCATGCATACATCCATCCAAACGTTCACATTTATAATATTAGTGAGATAGTATAGATAACAAACACAGTTTGAGAATGAATACGGAATCCTAAATGTTGATAGCTATGACTCCGTAAGAAACAATACATAAAACATAACGTTCGTGGTATGAAACCCCCAGTTTTAGTATTATACATTTCCGAACGACATACTCGTCTCATCATTGACTAGAATATAAAAAAACAGTCGCGACAAAGGACCTAACTTATTCATTAAAACAACTCTGCCTACCGCCTGTAAAAACAAAATTGCCAGTGTGCAAATAAACCTTACCAGTATTGTCATGTCTACGATATTGACCTCCGCATTCGCAAGGGCATTGAGGAAGGTCGGATCTCCCTAGACAGAGGGTGTCCCTCCCTCCCCGCCTCTCCCCGCCGCGCACCTCCGAGGGCGACGCTCCAAAAGGGGATTTTATATTACTCCTAACCTCGAGACACCCTCGAAATAATTTCAACTGTTGCTACGCTTTGTATTTCGGTACTTAAAGAAATAAGTGTATATTAACCGTTGACTATAATCATGGTGGATGATATTTCAGACAGTTTATGAATTGATAAATATAATGACAATTGTTTTATTAAACACTTTGGATCCAATTTACATGTGAACAAGAAAACACGATAAAACAATTAAGAGGATTGCATAGCCAGTACTTTCCATACTAAAAGAAATAACTCTTTTAACTACTTCTTTACTTTGTCCGATTTCAGTTATTTCTTTTTTCATGTAATCATCACATTGTTTACTATGCCCGTACGTTTTGATTTTTTTAGTTCTAAAAGAGGAAATTTATAGTACTTACTATGAAATACTGAAAGAAAAAACGTAAACGGCATAGTAAACAATGTGATGATTACATGTGCGAGTACCGTCAAGTATCTATTGTACCTACATGCACATACATGGTAAATATCCCGTTTCTAAAGCTTGTCTTACATCAGTGACCATGTCAGCTTAAAAAGTTATATTACACGTCAACTATTCTATTATCACAGAATACACGATTGACTGAGCGAGTGCGACGCGTCTCGGCAATAGCTTAGGCAAAAGTGCTATCGTATGCCCAGATGTCCGACTGCTCTCCTCTACAGCCGTGCGATTCTCTGATTCGTCGAAGAGCTCACCGATGTCAAATACTTTATAAGATATCACCCTTGTACATAAGGTCGTTTTTCCGCATCGGTCGCATTTCTCAACCGATACTCGTGAAATTTTATGAGTAGGCATATTTAAAAAAATTTGGTTTCAGTTAATTTCAACTTCAGTTCAAATTATTTCATAGGGTTTTATTATCGGTAATTTACGGTACGGCTCGTGGCATTGATTACGACTATTTTAACGTGGATGGATTTCTAACATCCTGCGATGCCTACTATAGATCTTGTCGTTTTTAGTTGGACATTTATTTTCTATCTATAAATTTCAATGTTTGAGATCGCTTAAGCAGGCGTTCGTGCTTTGAAAAGTAATACTATAAAACATTTATTTAGTTTAAACTATAATGCTACAAAGAAATACTCGCGAGGTTCACAGCTCACAGATCCACTACTTATAAATGTATTAATACTCTTTTTTGTCTTGTTAGGTGTAAACACAGACCAGTGATGGTCTGTGGGTGTAAAGCTTAGATTAATCATTGGTCTCGCTGTCGAAGCGCGCGCGCGGAGACTAATCATTAATCTAAGGTGTAAAGCTGTGACCCGAGCAGGAAAATCTGTTTAAATGTAACGTAATTGCGCCGTTAAGATATTTAGTACCAACTGTCATTTATCTAGTACAATAGCGGCACAGATAATTCGTAGTTTGTACTAAATACCTAAACGATACGATAACTTTATATATGTATTTAATAAATTCATAATATATGTTAATATCTGTATTAAATTAGTACATTTCTAAGCGATGTCTCAAGCGTAATAATAAACTGGTAAAAAACTACGTGACAGCCAACAACGGCATAAACAATTTGCCAAAGAGTATTCGTATCGTAAGCGTCAACGTGTCACACTTCGGCGTACAAACTATGAGTTATCTGTGTCACTTTTGCCCTAGATACATGACAGTTTGTACTATTGCCCGTGAACGACACGTTACGTTACACTTACGCAGTAATTCGTGCTAGGGCCACTGTTAGCATAGTCGACAATGACCCTGTCTTTGAAGCGCGGGGCCCCGGATTCGATCCCTAGCTTGTTCTCGGGCCTTGGATGTTCGTCATGTTATTGTGTGTGTCTGTGTGTTCATGTACCGCGACACAGGAAATACTATAGTACGGGATACGAGTATGTAAATCTTATTTTATATTATTTATTTCACTTTTTTTCATAAATATACCTAATACAAGTTTTTTGAATAGCTAATTATAGTGTCTCCCTCTCGCGTGATGGAAAGCAGAGAAAGAATCACGATGCGAAGTAGCGATGACCATTAGTGCAGCCGTAAGCTGCGTTCATCGCCACCCCTATGATGACCTGTGGCCCTAGCACGAATAACTGCGTAAGTGTAACGTACGTTTGGTTCACATGAAACAGTACAAACTGTCATGATGATATGACAGAACAACAGTGTAAGTACGGTACTTTGTCGATCGATAAATTCCTCATTCGACGTCGCTGGTCGCGTCACGGCCATAGAAGAAAAAAAAGTGTAACTTAATCGTATCGTTGACGTGTACAGAACAAACTATTATTTATCTAGTACAACTGTGGCACAGATAACTCATAGTATGTACAGCCGTGCGATTCTCTAATGATTCGTCGATGCGCTCGTCGACGAGCTCACCGATGTCAAATACTTAATGAGATATCGAACTTGTACATAAGGTTGCTTTTCCAACGTTGTCATCTCGTTATTTGTTTCACGGATGTTGTCAAAGATGCAACGATGTTTGCTCTTACAGAATCGCACGGCTGTATATAAGACTATACGATTACGTTACACTTACGCCAATTTTTGTGATATGCACACTGAAGCTATTTCGTCGAACGAACTGCCGAATTGAATTAACAATACAGATTAAATGAAATTGTTGGCATGTGGTATCTAGGTACATATAATATATAGTGGCACTTATCGCTGTTGTTATTAACGATAATGATATAAGTAAACTCAATTATTTGGCGAATCATTAATCACTCGTACACACGCCCGTGTCGAGATAGTGTGACTAGACTTATCTAGGTATTGTGTTTCATGTTTTGGACACTTGCTGTAAATTTATGTTTATCGTGTAGTATTGTCTTTATTTCTTACTAGCTGTGCCCCACGGTTTTACCCGCGCGGTGATGGATGATGATGATGATGATGAAAAAAGTATCCTATATGTTATTCATACCTCATCTATCTACTTACATACCAAATTTCATTAGTCATCGTCATACTGTTAGCAGTGTTTGCGTGAAAGTAACAAACATCCATATATCCATACTTACAAACTTTTGCGTTTATAATATTAGTAGCATATGGTGAGGCATAATCAAGTACCTACCTAGGTATTATCAGAAACAAGTAATTATTGCAGGAATCTCGATTTGAGTTGAAATATGAGTAAAGAATGGTTTTTACTGTTAAATCTAAGTATATTTGTTTAAGACGCGGTCCAACCACAATTTTAAAATAATTTACGATGCTTTACGTAAGGTTGAAAATCGCTTGTTAGATTGGACGATTTAATGCGAATATGAGTTAATTTTGTACGTTTTCTTTATATCTTTCGATATATATTAACAGAATTGAAAAAACTGCTGGTTACTACTTTACTACTCTATGTTGTTGTTCTATGTATTACCTAAAAAATAATATAGTGTTATCGCTGAAAATTCTGAGAGTTTGGACGGTGAAAGTTTAATTTTATGCACCTATTTAGGAATGCAGAGAGCGAGTAATATTTATGAATTCTGTTCGGTTATTACTCTTTGCCTGTTCCTTTTCTTACCTAAGTTTTTTTTTCATAGATTATTATCGAACTGTTTCGTTACACTCGATGTTTAAAGATTCTGCTTTTTACTATTATCAGGGTACGACCGCGCCTTAAATGTAGAACTAAAAGCTACTGGGCTTTTTCGCTATGACCATTCAAACACGTAACACGGCCCGTTACGTTATCTTTTTAAGGGATTACCGTGAAGCTAATACAATTTTACTATAATTCCTTGAAGATCATATAACACGCCGCGTTACTTGTTTGATCGGCTATAGCGTTATAATACAGCATCTGGAATATGACGTGAAAATGGTCTTGTCTTGTAGCTCGGATTTTATAACCTGAAGACAGCTGTAGGTAATACTTATGAGGACTCCTATTCGCTATGACCATTCATGAAAGTAACGCGTATGATTATTAATAATAGTCAAGCTGGAATTTGTGGTTATAATAAGTATTTGGAAATACCCATGGACTGCGGGTAATATAGCTTTTTTAAAGTATCAAATCAAAACTATATATTGATATTTGATATCGGATTTCAAAACTATCTATATATTTTCCAAAACTATATATTGATATTTAATATCGGATTTTAAAACTATATATTTCCCAAAACTATATATAGATATTTGATATCGGATTTTAAAACTATATATTTTCCAAAACTATATATTGATATTTGATATCGGATTTCAAAACTATATATTTTCCTAAACTATATATTGATATTTGATATCGGATTTTAAAACTATATATTTTCCAAAACTATATATTGATATTTGATATCGGATTTCAAAACTATCTATATATTTTCCAAAACTATATATTGATATTTGATATCGGATTTCAAAACTATCTATATATTTTCCAAAACTATATATTGATATTTGATATCGGATTTTAAAACTATCTATATATTTTCCAAAACTATATATTGATATTTGATATCGGATTTCAAAATTATATATTTTCCGAAACTATATATCGATATTAGATATCGGATTGCAAAACTAAATATTTTCCAAAACTATATATTGATATTTGATATCGGATTTCAAAACTATCTATATATTTTCCAAAACTATATATTGATATTTGATATCGGATTTCAAAATTATATATTTTCCGAAACTATATATCGATATTAGATATCGGATTGCAAAACTAAATATTTTCCAAAACTATATATTGATATTTGATATCGGATTTCAAAACTATCTATATATTTTCCAAAACTATATATTGATATTTGATATCGGATTTCAAAATTATATATTTTCCGAAACTATATATCGATATTAGATATCGGATTGCAAAACTAAATATTTTCCGAAACTATATATCGATATTAGATATCGGATTGCAAAACTAAATATTTTCCGAAACTATATATTGACATTTGATATCGGATTTCAAAACTATATATTGATATTTGATATCTGATCAAAATTATATATTTTCTGAAATAAAGTATATATTTGTATTTGATATCGGATTTCAAAAGTACCTATATATTTTCCGAAACTATATATTGTTATTAGATATCGGATTTCAAAACTATATATTGATGTATACGCGTAGCACATCTCCATGATGTTTTCACGCGGCACACTCCCTCTCGTATGCTATCAGCCAGAGAAGTACATTAATATTACGAGTTGGCTCGATTTGATTTTTCCATCGAACATCTTTGTTCGATACGTGACACAGCAAGATGCAGAAAGCTCTTCAATAGCAGTCTATTAGTTAATCCAGCGTTAGTGCTATTGATACTATTATTTTAACGGAGTTGCATAAAAGACAAAGTTGACAGCTTAATGACTCTTTAACTAAAGTCGGATTTAAACAATGTTCCAAAAATATTTTAAAAAGATATGAACAACGAATAGATACGACCTCATTGGGAGTGAACATCAGCGTTTTGATTTAAGAAATTTACAAAATTAGGTACATTTTTTTTTTAATATCGTTGCAGTCACAGACTATACTACGTGTATAAGTGTGTATACTACGTATAGATACTACGTATGGTGCAGTAACAAAACGCAAACTACATGCTTGGCTTGTCATTATCAAGCAGGTGATAAAGAATGTTTTTTATCTTTGTATGTGGATTCGTCGACTGGACTAGAGTTTTGTTTATGGTGACAAAACTTATATGGGAAAACTTTAAAAAGTCTGTGTTTATCCCTGATCTGTCAATTTAAAGTTCCGTTAAGCACTAATGAGCTCTAATGGTTTGTGCATAGATATCATGAAAATAGGGCGAATTCTGTGGTTTTGGGCAATTCAAAATACACGATAAAGAACAATTTGACGTTTCTTTAGATAAATTAAAAGGAACTTTAAAATTTGACAGAATTTTCGTTTGTGGAACGATTTAATGTTGGATTAAGATTTAATGACGTCTTTAAAAGTTAAAGATCGTTTCTGCAACTAGCTGCTTGAGCAATATAGTGTTTCTCGAATGTACTTAACTATAGTTTCAGGGCAGGCCGATATACGATTTACGATATTGCAACAACATATCTATATATACTTACCTAGGTCTCGTATCACCTACTCCTACAGTGTAGGCAGTTCAAACAGTGCTGCAAGACCTTTTCTCAACAACCCGTCCTTATCCTTATGCCACGCCGCTTGCACTCTCACACCCCCGCCTTAGGACTCCCAATGTCGCGAGAGGCACAAACACAAACACATTAAAAACATCCAAGAGCCAAGAACATACTTGCTTGGAAAACTCCACTTCTGGCAAGCTGTCACTCTGCCACCCATAAAATGTAATATTTGTAGTACCTAAGTAGAAACATTGTAAACATCTATATAAAAAGAGGCCCGAGTTTCTTGCCGCTTGTTCTCGGTAGGCTCTATATATTTTGGAACGCGGCGGCAGAGTCTTAAAACTCAGATTATAGAACAACTATAATCTGAGTCTTAAAAGTACATTATAATGAAAAATTTACGTTCATAAGTCCGTCTTTGATGCCTACATTGAATAAATGATTTTGACTTCGAAACATTTCTACTCCTCGCACAAGTCTCGCCCAAAGACCGAACCCTCATTTGGAAGGGTTGCTACCGTGACAGTTGATGCTGGTCGTTACCCCGCTGGATAGTGAGGATGATTCTTTGTGTATAGTCCTGGAGGCCGATTCCACTAACTAAATAGTAATCAAACCGCACCTGGGGCCTTACTATACGCCCTTAATCTGTTCGAATAAGCAAGCCTCTGCTTCATTCATAAATCTTTTGTAGCGTAAACCTGATGCGTACAGAGGAATTCTAGATACTGCTCTGCTTAATCGTACCATGACAACGTTATACCAAGCCTGCCAGGCCTCAAAAACCGCAGAAAAACGGTTCACCTATTTTTTGTATGGACTGACGTTACCATGACAATAAGTAAATTTGTTGTCATGTTTACGTAGGCTTATAATCCCAAACCCAAATAAAGAGTTACTTTATTAAATTTGCTTAGAGCTTCTTCACTCATACCTCTTGTAATAAAACATGCCAGAGATAACATTATCCGTTCACCTTTGCGAAAAACAATGTTCAAACAGTTCACCTTTAAAAGCGTCATGGTATCATTTCATTCAAAACTGTAAGGTGAGGTTTGATAACTGTACGGAACCTGCATGGTTTTTACAAAGCTGATAGTAAGGCCCCCGAACGGTGACTTTCATACGTTTTCTTAGTCTGTTATTGAAAAACAATCCAGCTGCGTTTCTGTTAACGTCAGCGGTCGATCAAAACTATAGATCCCAAAAGATCGTACGTAGCATCAAAACAGTACACTATTATTATATGGGTAGCATTTCAGCCTTTTAAAAACGATAAGATTTCGACTTGTTATTTACATTACCTACCCATATTTAAGAATTAATTTTCGATGTTGTCGTGGATACCGTTTGAACCGATCGGATTACCGAAACAAAATAAATGTATATAGTAATGATGTAATTATATGTAATACAGTAATAGAACAGTGCTATAGGTACAAAACAGAAAAGATACTCACCTCATATTATGAGACAAACATCCTAAACTCTGTTTTAATTAGTAAAAATAACTCTTATGCTAAAAATAAACTTTTAAATAATAAACTTTAGGCCCATAGGGGCCATCCGCTCTCAACTTGTTTAGGGATCTGGCGAAACGTTTGGTTGAGGCGTCGGGTGACCGAAATGCTGGCGCCTATTTTGGGCAAAAACTTAGCATTGCCATCCAGCGTGGCAATGCCGCCAGCGTTTTGGCCACTTTTCCCCCCACCATGGGGCTTATAGATTAGATAGTTATTTTTTTTATTTAATTTTTAAATAATTAAGTTAGTAAGTATTGGTACTAGTAGTATTGCTATGTATTAATATGTTTTCATGTTTTAATGTATATTTTTGTCAATACATAATTTCTAATTTCTACTTGTATAGATACCTACTGAACTTGACGCTAACTCATGTTCGTATATAAAAGCGTTTGATGTATATTTAATGCAGTATCTACTTACGGCCTTACTTATAAACGCTGCTTAAATTTAAACAACGTCACTTAGTACGGCGCAGTACATGTTCCTTTGCGCAGTACTAAATAACGTAATTTAAAGTTAAGCAGCGTTTATAAGTAAGGCCCCTAGTGTTTAAGATGACGTTACGTTCTAATGTGTCTCTAGAAATGGCAGAATCTCCTTTTCAATAATGATCGAACGAGTCCAACTGAAGTTGCAGCGGCATAGATTGTTAAACGTTGTGAAATAGTAGAATTGGTCTCCAGTATTATTAGTTATGCCAGTAGATAGTATAGTCAAAAAATAGCTAATAGCATAGTACATACATATGCTTTATAACAAGAGAAAAGGAATAACATTCAGAATATTAAGGTCGTCCTTGCCTTCTCCAGACTTACCGTTAGTGTATTGATTTTCTAGCTGAAACATTTCTTTTCGGTACTAGTATTTTCTTTGCGGAGCACTAGAAGAGAATAAATTAGGGTCTGTAGGTAGGTAGTACTAATACAAAGTAGATTTTTACACATTACTAGCTGCGCCCCGCGGTTTCACCCACGTGGTGATTATGATGATGATGATGATGAAAAGTAGATACTTATCTTATGTACTCCGCGAGATATGACCAATCGAAAGACACTAAAATCGTAAAAATTGGTCTAGCCCTTCTTGAGTTACAAATTGTGTAACTAGCACGACTTTGTTTTATATGGGTTAAGTACTAGCGGCTGCTCGCGACTTCGTTCGCGTAGTAGGCTCGGCCTCGCCATAACCTCTCATCTTTTTTTAGTTTTTCTTTCATAAGAACCTTCTTCTGACAATAATTAGCACATAAAGAAAAGAATTAGCAAGATTGTTCCATCCGTTCTCAAGTTATAGCGTGACCAGGAGAAATAGGGGCTCATTTTTATATAGATACGAGTAGATAGATAAATATTAATAATAATAATGTTATGTCATGTTACTATCGTATTCAGGTAAAAGCAATATTGTAAATTTCTGATGCGAAATTGAGACGTCAAAATTGTAATCTAGTTTTATTTATAACCGACTTCAAAAAAGGAGGAGGTTATATGTTCGTGTGTATGTATGTTTTTTTATGTGCATGTTGGCCGATTTCTCCCCCATTTGTGGACCGATACTCAAAATTATTTTTTTTGTTTGATAGAGTATACTTCCTAGGTGGTCCCATTTAAATTTCATCAAATTCGGCCAAGTAGTTTTTTGGAGTATACCTTGATGATATCATCATTGACAATCGATCCTAAAAGTCCACTAAAATGGTAAAAAAAAAAGTCTACCAAAAAATTTTACCAACTGTAGCACCAAACAGTGTGAAATAACTTTTCGAAGTCGGTACCAAGCGCACAATATTGTGATAATAGGTACTTACTTACCTACTTTTAAATTATCATGGTACCGATTTCGACAAGTTATTTTACACTTTTTAGTGTTGTTCGGTTCCATTTTTTGGTAAATAAAATATTTGTAGTGCGTGTTTCTTCGGCTGTTAATCAACATTGGTACATATTGTATGAAAGGCCTGACAGTGAGAAAGAACGTCCTTTATATAAACAACCAACAGTCTAATAGCCAGTTGCAGAAACGGTCTTTAACATTTAAAGACGTCATTAAATATTGTGAAAATGTACCTGACCAATGGAATAGTAATGTAAGAAGCCCTGACAACTCATTTGAGGTTGATAACCTTACTTGATTTCATGACTGGTCATCAATCTCAAATGAATAACGAATAATTTGTATTTACATTTATATTGTTTTTGTGAATTATTTAGTATGTGTTTCATTGTTCTTTTGTTTTGTTTTTTTTAATTTATTAATATTAATTTTAATAATTGTGATTTAATTGTAATTGTCTTTGAATTGACGTTATTAGATCAATAAATAAATAAATAAATAAATCTTAATCCAACACTAAATCGTTCCACAAACGAAAATTCTGTCAAATTTTAAAGTTGCTTTTAATTTATCTAAAGAAGAGTCAAATTATCCTTTATCGTGTATTTTGAGTTGCACAAAACATTAGAGCCCATTGGCGCTCAAAGGAACTTTAAATAGACAGATCAGAGATTAAACACAGACTTTTTAAAGTTTTCCCATATTACAAGTTGTGTCACCACAAACAAAACTCTAGTCCAGTCGACGAATCCACATACAAAGATAAAAAAAACATTCTTTATTATGACACCTGCTTGGTAATGAGCTAAGCATGTAGTTTGCGTTTTGTTACTGCAACATACGTAGTATCTTAGAGTATCACAGGACTGCAACGATATTAATTTCAAATTTTAATACAAATTTTGTAAAATAGCTAAATCAAAACACTAATATTCATTCCCAAGAAGGTTGTATCTGTTCGTTGTTCATATCTTATCTTCTATCTTATAAAATATTTTTGGCAACATTGTTTAAAGCCGACTTTAGCTAAAGAATCATTAAGATGTCAACTTTGTATTTTGTGCAACTCCATTAAAATAATAGTTTCATCAGCACTAAAGCTGGATTAACTAATGGACTGCTAATGAAGAGCTTTCTGCAACTGGCTGTAAATCACTAAAGAAAATGGTTAAATTTGGACTGTCTTTATTTTGCTGTAAGCACTTACCCACTAACGGCCGGTCCCAATAATCTATCTATCGCCGGTTTACCTTACTAGAGTTAGATATTTGACACTATTTGTATGGAAGTTATGTCAAATTTCTATCGGTAGTAAGCAAAACCGTGGATAGATAGATTATTGGGATCCTCCATAAGTAAGGCAAAGATCAAAGGGATTAATGTAATAATTAATAAAATGTGTAATTTATACCACCGGATTATATTTTAAGGCGATAACTTGCGATTCGCCATATTTGGCCAATAATACAATATATATTTCGCAGAAATCAACCTACTTTTCCAGGAACTGCAACGTGTGTGATTAAAAACATATGTCTCTTATGAAGATGGCTGATTTTGAAATCTCTATGCTACGAGTACAAAAAGAGCAAAAAGCCATGGTCTTAACCCGCAAACTCGACATTGGCCATATTTGGCCTATAACATAATGTATAAGGAAACATGGGCCACTGTGTGCCCAAGCAGTGAAAGCATGTTGCATGGTAGGATTATTTAAGGATCGGCTTCCATATATACGTCGTAAAAGTCGACTTGCGAATATGATGGCAATAGACTCGCTCCAAATACATTACGAAAAACTGAGAAATACAAGTGTATGTTAATCACCTGTTTCTAAACCATCACTAAAAATATTATATAATTGGAACTTTGTATGTTTGTACCTGGGAGTAACAGTACAGACCTTAGAACAATAATTATTCTAAGGTATTGACTATTTTATCTCGATTCGACTGGGAGGGATCGCGGTTACCTTGTTCCACTCGAATGACGTCGCACGCGTAAGCTAGTAAGTACATCCATCTATATATAAAAGCGAAAGGTCACTCACTCACTCACTCACTCACCACGAAAACTAAGAAACTTCAAGTTTCAAATTTTGCATGCGGGTTCTTTTTAGGACGTAGGTGCTCAGTAAGATTGGATTTTATTAAATTCAACCCCTAAGGGTTTTTTTGGTGTTGATAGTTTGTATGTAAACTTCGTTACTGCGAGTGCTAAAAGTTTCAAATTTTGCATGGGGGTTCTTTTTAGGACGCTCACTAAGACGGGATTTTATGAAATTCAACCCCTAAGGGTTTTTTGGGGTTGATAGTTTGTATGAAACTTCGTTACTGCGAGTGCTAAAAGTTTAAAATTTTGCATGGGGGTTCTTTTTAGAACGTAGGTGCTCACTTAGATGGGATTTTATGAAATTCAACCCCTAAGGGTTTTTTTGGGGTTGATAGTTTGTATGAAACTTCGTTACTGCGAGTGCTAAAAGTTTAAAATTTTGCATGGGGGTTCTTTTTAGGACGTAGGTGCTCACTTAGACGGGATTTTATGAAATTCGACCCCTAAGGGTTCTTTTTTGGGGTTGATAATTAAACCTCCAAAACCAACCGTACGAAGACGCTGGCAGGTCAGCTAGTAGTAATACGAGTAACTATAAATGCGGAATTAACTCTGTTTCTTTGTTATCTTTTTTACGAATAAACGGCTGAACGGATCTTAATGAAATTTGGCAAAGATATCACGGGAACTACAACCGATACTTTTCATCACCACGCAGGTGAAACCACGGGGTGAAGCTAGTACATAAATAGATGTATGTTACTCGTACGTTGATTATTATTTTAGCTAAATTGTTTAATAGTAAGTAATTACAATGTCTAGACCACCTACAGACTTATTAATATGCCACTCTATAGTCTCGACTAATTAAATTCAGTACAGGTCTTATGGAACCATATAAATGTAAATTGAACTGCCACTGACTTGCTATCTACATTTATAAGCTTCTATTGTGGATAATTAGAATCTAAACGTTTCTTTTGATATACAAGTTCTTGTACACACACATATACATACATACATACAATACAAAGAGATAAATAAAATTGAAGTGTCTCTTTGTGATTCCAAATTAACAGCTTTTTACTAAATGCCTATGAAAGTATATACCTACGGTACATAACAAAACAATGATCGTATCGGCATACAAACTATGAGTTATCTGTGTCACAGTTGCCCTAGATACATGACAGTTAGCACGTTACGTTACACTTACGCAGTTATTCGAGCTAGGCCCATTGTAGCTTAGAACCATTAAGTACATTTCATTTTGAGGGCTTCAACAGAAACTTGAAACTTGGATTGAAATGGAGTTTTGTGTTTAACAAGCCGCCCGCGTCGACGTATTGTCGTGTGCGTTGTGTGTTGATTCTAAACATTTTATTACTAACTGGTTTTCTGTAATTATTATTGTCTTTGAGCTTGACCATACATAAGTTGTTCAATATTGTAGGTATCTTAAAAACTTTGGCATAAGTAAAATTGGTAGTGCTATTTGTGTAACATAATCATAAGGGACATACCTATTGTACTTATTAGTTAGCATTATATCCTCACTGGTGTTGTTGATGTCCGTGGGCGACGGTCATCACTTAACACCAAGTGAGCCGCCTGCTCATTTTCCCTACTATCTTATAAAAAATCGATGAAAATTACTACTCGTATTAAGAAAGAGTTTCTCCATTTTATTTAGTTCCCTTTTTTCATTATGAGTATTTTAGCACATTGACGAAAGAAAAAAATTAGATAGGTAGTTCAAATGATTGCGATAATTTGAAGTAAGTATATCTTAAAAAATACTGTTTTGTTTTGAATTTTTCAATGTGTCTACTTACCTATGTGAAACGGACCACCTCAATTATAAAACGAAATTATTATTATTAATCATTACTTAAGATCTAGCTACGTTACTATAAAATCTTATTCATAGAGGTGCTTCAAATCAAATGTTAAATAACAAAACAGGCTATCGCTCTCGGGCCTGGATTAAAGTTGATAATTTAGCGCTCACCTTCTAAAAACCTCTGCATGAAATAGAGTCAAAGTGCTCGTTTCAATTCAACAACATGACGTCATTGTGAATGATCCTAATAAAATTATGACTAGGTCATGCGAAATGACTAACGTACTAACATGTTCTTAAATTTCGATGAATCTTGTGAAGCACGTATCTAAGCACGTATGTATATGATTAATTCCTCACAGTGCAACACGTCAGCTGGTGTACCTCAGGGTGGCGTCCTATCTCCACTTCTTTTTGCGCTCTTTATCAATTCTATATCGCATAATCTTACTTCATCCTACCACCTATACGCAGACGATCTTCAATTTTACAGTCAAGCTCCTCCCGATAAATTGGCTGAAGCAGTTAAGACTACGAATAGGGATCTGTATCATATTGCCGAATGGAGCAAATCTCATGGTCTGAAAGTAAATCCCACTAAAACTCAAGTAATAATCATTGGTAGTTCCAGAAAACTGTGTAAGGTGGATTGGGATTTGCTCCCTCGTGTCGTCTTTGATGGGGTGATTATTCCATTTAGCGACACTGTTAAAAATCTAGGCATCACACTTGATAAGCACTTGAGTTGGGAACTGTCGATGACTAGCCGAAAGATGTTTGCGTCTGCTGGATCTCTATGCAGGTTGCGCAATTTCTTACCGACTACCACTAAAATTGCACTAACACAGTCACCCTTACTCCTACTTACTACAGGAAAAATTCGAATTTCTTCATGTCAGAAGTTTTTTTTCCCTACGGTCATCAGCGAACTTAATGTAAGGAATCCCAGTACATCGCACCACTTTTTTTGGCTCCTCCTTTTGCGTTGAAGCTGTTGACCTTCCTTGGGCACTTTCAAACAACGTGTCAAAGCGTTTTACCTCTCGCATTAGCTACTTACTGCATTGCTACAACTTGTTTTCATTCTATTATTTATTAATTAGTATAAGTAATGTAATATGTAATATTTACGTGTATTTACTTGTATAATGTTATATTTATATATGTTTAGTAAGTGTATATAATATATGTTGTAACTTAGTTTTAAAAGTCTTCTATATTGTACTTGTTTTATGCACCACCGTTACTTGTACACATATTTCTTTCCGTGCATGTTTGTCTGGAAGAGATCGCTTTGAGCGATAAGACCGCCCATTGTGACACTTAATTTTAAGTTTTTCATTTGTTTGTTGTATTTTATAATGTGGTGTTGCAATAAAGAGTTTATCTATTTATGATAGCACCCTCAAAGTCGCACGAGCTATGGAGCGGGCTATGCTCGGGGTTTCCCTACGTGATAATATAAGAAGATAAGAATAAGAAATGTGGAGATCCGTAGACGAACTAAAGTCACCGGCATAGCCCAGAAGATAAGCCAGTTGAAGTGGCAGTGGACAGATCACATAGCACGCAGAACAGATGGTCGATGGGGCCGGAAGGTTCTAGAGTGGAGATCACGGACCAGCAAGCGCAGCGTAGGTCGTCCACCGACAACCTGATAAAGGTCGCAGGACAACGTTGGATGCAGGCTGCTTCCAACCGGGTCATTTTGGAAATTTGTGTGGGAGGCATATGTTCAGCAGAGGATGTCCTATGGCTGAGATGATGATGATGATGATTATGATAGAAGCATGCCTTGTAAGCAGTGTTGTATGTGCCATACAGTATTAAAACTATATGTGATATTAACTTATGAAAAAACGAGCAAAAATACATAAGTAATTCATTAAGCCAAGGAATTATAAGCAAAAATAAAAATCATCACAACGAAAACAAAAGAAGTTTCTATATCAATCACAAAGTGTGCCTCTAAACTTAAACGAATGTTCGAGGAAAACCGTTTATGTGACTGGCGATGGTATCTGGTCGTATCGGACGCCTTTGTCGTGGCCTGAGTCACCGGAGTCAGTGCACTCGATTGCTCACCGCCACCGAATGGACAGATCGGAATGTTCACCAAAACGACCAAACCGACGCTTGTCAGATAATAGGAACTCTTTGTCGAAGGTTCCACGACAACTTTAAACTCAGAGACGCTTTCGCACACTGATTCTTAAACTTTTAAATGAGGGACCATTGCACAAAATCTGCGTTGCCATGACTACCAAACTAACTGTTTGGAGGTAATACTAAATGTAAATGTTGTTCTATTTTTAAATAAAACATGCATAAAATCGTCAAAGCCAAACAGTATTTTAGAATGAAAGAGAGAAAAAACAAATATTTAAATTTTAAGTGGTTAATTTAAATGTTAAATGTTAGACGAAAATTTGATATTAACCATTACTTAGAGTAGGTGTGTATAGTATTTTAATACTTTATATTTATTTGTATTTTTGTGTCGTGTCTGCATATCAACTTTTTACTAACTTCTCAATCCTTGGTTCAGTTCTCAGGTATAGACATTTTCTTGAACTAATAAAAGAGATCTTAGTGAGAGTCTTCAAACTTTTTTTCCATAATCTTTCAGGAACATTCCTGCTCCGAATGTATCTTTCAATTTTGATGGCTTCGTGGACCACTTAGGATACTTCCATGGACTAGATGTAGTCCGCGGACCACCGGTTTAGAACCACTGCTTTAGCGAAATTACCGAGAAGGAAAGCTTTTTGGCAGAAGCCAAATTAAATATTGTTATTACCTTGGTACTATCAATACAACAATAATGTTTGTTGATGGTAGTAATTCGCTTGTTTCGAACACCAAACTAAACTAGCGAACTAAAATATATTTTTAATAAATATGTGATAGTTCTTAATCTGTTCATGCTTAAGTCCAAATTCGTATAATGCTTGCAAGTGACAATTCTTAAATTTGCCGTTTCTGTTTAATTGTGGGTATGTTTAGTGCAAATTTAATCGTCATGTAAGTTCGTGCTCCCTAAACTAGTCTAAACTGATGTAAAACTACCCACATTTCAATAGAATAATCATATGTTTAGAATTATCATTCTAAGTGTTACTCGAATGTAGATTTTAGTACTAACATAATAAGAACTACCATAGTTTAGAGAATTTTAGTTTAGTGTACGCACAAGCGAATCAGTACCGATGTCTCTGATCACGACTAAATCAGTTGATTAAATTATCCAATAGCAAAATCATTATGTTTCACTCCGTTTGCCAGAATCGAAACTAACAAGTTCCCTACACACGGGATGAACAATACAATGAGATGCTTTCGGAAACGCCAGGATAGATAAAACATTTGGTCGCAAAACACAAAACGACCTCACTAAATTCTGTATCGGGTGTCTGGTCATGATTAAACCAATTGATTAACTAATAGGTATCCAATTGCAAGGACATCTATTCCACTTCGCTCGACACCACAATACATATTTACAAGTTCACTCTTGATAACCACGATCTGGGTAAGTATAATTGGTTACTTCTGAGTAATAGTTCCTTGAGAAAACTAAACAAAAGACTAAATCCTAAGACAAATAATACCTAATAGCTGGTTTACTATGAAAGCCTTTTTGTAAAGGCTTTCATAGTAAACTCAATTATAAAACTAAATAAAAATATAAATTGATAGTTTTCTTCAATTAAGCGTAACAAGTTTAATCAAAAGTTTCACAACTTGTTCGGTAAGCGTTGAAGTTAAATTGCTTTGTTGCAAATCAAGTGGCTGCTTTGTGTCGTTCGCATGTTAAATAGAATCACGCAAACGTCGTGTAAACGCGGCATTAAAGCCGCCTTTTGCAAGCCCGTCTCGGTGAAACGATTCCGCACAATATGAAAAGAATCGTAAAAAAAGTAGGTACGATCTATTCGTACCAGAGTAACTCGATTACGTTTCACTTTAATTTGAAATCTAACACGAAGAATTCCTTGCGTTCACTTCGATAATTAGACGCATTCCTGTGAGTCATCCACCCGAGACTTGTATTTTTATTGGCTGTTTGCATAAATATCGTGGCAAAGATAATGTTTTCGCGAAACGACACGCATCGGTGCCTTTATCGCTAACAGCATAAAGTCCAATATGGAGGCGGAATTAAATTGAACGAATGATTCGCACGAGGCAATTTCGCACTCGAAAGTAAAGCAATAATGTTTCAAAATCACCTTGGTAGTGATGAGGCCGCAGTGGAAATAAGATCGTCGCCTGACAACACATGATTCGTGTCTAACCAACTTTAAACAATGCTCCTATTGATAATAAGATACTTAGTAAGTAATAAGAAGTTAGAATTGTTTTCACAAAACGCCTTGTGTTTTAATACTTATATCTCGTGGTGAGTGAGACGTCTCCGAGGACACAACGACGATGACACGAGGCGTTTTCGCCCAATAGGATTAGACAATTATTATTGCGCTATGACGATTCGGTCGATTTTAGTTACTGTGGTTACGCTGAAAATAGTAATTATGGAGAGACTAACTAGAATCGTACAGGAAAACGACTTCAGCTGCGGCGCCGAGCTGTTGCCGGCAAAATATGAGAAAACCAGTTTTAGCTGCTTTTATTGAGATCTTTCGACAGAAGTTCGATGACCAATGCAAATGTGTGGGTGTGAGTGCGATTTTACGTGCGAGGGTGCGGTGCAAGGGAAGGGGCGCGGGCGAGGGTGCCGGCCACCGGCCATCAACCGGACCGAGAGTGACTCACCAGCGCTTTGTCTCCGTGTCTCCGGCTACTCACCTCAGGCCGGGAGCGCCGGGACGCCGTCACCACGTGTCACTAAACCACGTGTCTGTTCGACGATCACCACGAGGAAACGAACCACATGATGATAACCGCCAACACGGTAAGTGTACTCCAACAAGCGCCTGGAACCATGACCACCAGAGCACCTGATGAAGTACAATGGGCGTGCGGCGGTACAGAGAGGATTCTTCTTCTGTTGATGTTGTCGGTTGTTGGTGACGGCAGCGCGCGCTACTTCAGGTACCTGACTTGTGAGAACAGCCCCGGCGCCTTAGTAGCGCGCGTCGCCGCCGCCTGATCTACTATTTTTAGCGCGGTGTCGGTGTTAGCGGAGAGACGCGTACGTCTCCGTGGAGGATCGCGGCGCGACTGCAGCTCCTCGCCGATGGCTCGTCCCCCGCGCGTCGCCAGACGTCAGCTGACCGCGGCTGCACCGGCCCTGACATTGGCGGCGCGCCGGCGCGGGGGACGCGGTCGCTGACCCCGCCCGCGGAAGCCTCCTCGCGAATATGCCCCTCCCCCACCCCCTCGCCACTATACTTGCTGTGACATTCACCAACTTCGCCCGCTGGATGGTTTCGGGCTGACGGGAGGCTGCGAGCGAGCGACTCTCGGCCCCGCGTGCCCGCCTGGCGACGAACCTGAACTGGGACTGAAGGAGAATGATGTCGTATCAATGTCACGCTCGCTTAATGATGTCCGTTATCCATACGATGCGTAGAATTCCTTTGATTTTTGAGTATGTACTATATTCTGAGATATCTTACCATACTGGTATGCTTTAGAACAATAATAATGTCATTTCATTACATCGACGTTTAGAACTAAAACTTTCCACTATCATTCATCTCATGCAGAGCACTTCAAGGATCAAGCTAATTTTGAATCCTATAATAAAACTCAAAGGGTTAAGCACGATGAGACTAGATGGTAAGATAGTTAAAACTATTATCAAGTAAAAACTATTGGAGTAGGTACTTCCGTACGTATGGGCAAATACTGGGAGTGAACCAAATACTTCAAATATTTTAATTAACCTTTCCTTATAATTATTACAAAAAAAAGTATTTTGTTTGAAATATCTTAACCTTTCTTCAAGCCTTTGCATTTGTTTATAAAAGGAAAATAACAAAAAAATAGTATTTTGTTTGAAATTTCTCGAGATTTTGACACATATTTGTTTAATTTCAAATCCGACTTTACTGACGTAATTACCCTACCTTGTCTAGGGCATGTCCGATGCCCATCCTCAGGGAATTTCGAGATCGCGGCGTCCACTGTTACTTGAGGAAGAAACCTAGGTCGATAACGTCGGCTAAGTACGTGAGCGGTCGTGTTTTGATATAAGATAAAATGAATCTTCTTAAAATATTAAGAGTGCAATGAATCATGATTGTTCCTCATTGTTATTAACAGTGATTACGTTATCAAGATTATGATATCGTAGTTTTATTTTGCAATTTTAGTCATTTTATAAGTCTTAAGACGCAGTCCAACCCCAATTTTAAAATAATTTACGATGCTTTACGTAAGGTTGAAAATAGCTTGTTAGATTGGACGATGTAATGCGAAAATGCGTTAATTTTGTACGGTTTCTTTATATTTTTCGATATATACTAACACAATTGAAAAAACTGCTGGTTATAACTTTAGTACTATACGTTTGCTAAGTATTACCTAAAAAAAATATTATTATTATATAGGTGTTATCGCTGAAAATTCTGAGAGTTTTGACGTGAAAGTTTATTTTTGTGGCCCTATTCAGGATTTTTTTCTGCTGAAAGAGATTTCTAGACTTTTCCTATTCCTTTTCTGACCTTTGTATTTTTTTCATAATATACTATCGATCTGTTTCGTTACACTAGGTGTTTAAAAATTCTGCTTTTTCTTAAATCAGGGTACGAGCGCGCCTTAAGTTTATCTTTTACAAATAGTGGTGAAGATGCTGAGTGTGTCAGATGCCGAATCATATCCGGTATGCGTATTTTACATTGCTATTTCTTACGAATAAATTTTAGCCTGACCGGTAACATAACTTTTTCTTCTTAAGTGCCTCTCGAGCTAGTGGAGGTTGGCGACCAGCGTGGTACAGTCCTTCTTGTTTTTGGTTCGGCGGAACAGCTCATACGTCCCCGATATTCCAGTCCACACTCTGATATTCCGCAAACACGACTTCTTTCCTTTCCTTACCCTTCTTTTTCTAGCAATTTTACCCATAACAATAAGCTGCAGAAGGTCATATCGCTGATGACGGAGGATATGACCGAGGTAAGAGATTTTACGTACCTTAACCGTAAGCATGAGGTTGCGTTTTTGGCCCAACCATTGAAGAACACGTACATTGGTCACCCTCTGAGTCCAGCTAATGGACAGCATGCGTCTATAAAGAAGCTCTGTAACATAACAGAGCAATTTTAGAGAGAAAAATTGCATAAACAAACATTGCAATTTTAGAGAGAAAAATTGCATAAACAAACATTGCAATTTTAGAGAGAAAAATTGCATAAACAAACATTGCAATTTTAGAGAGAAAAATTGCATAAACAAACATTGCAATTTTGGAGAGAAAAATTCACATCCTCGGACGGGATTCGAACCCGCGTCTTCCGACAATATGTGTTCGATTTTTTCTTTCCGTCCGCATATGACGGTTAAAATCAGATAGAGAGTAAAAATTCGATGCTTGGACGTCGTGCCTCCGTGGTCTAGATGGTCATGGCGCCTGACACGGATTATCGGAGGACGCGGGTTGGAATCTCGTCCGAGGACGTGAATTTTTCTTTCGAATATTGGAAGCAGGCGTTAGTGCTTTAAATGTTATATTACAAGTACAATTTGAATTTAAAAATTAAATACCGACTCCCATTCTCTTCAGTTATTGGAGTGTAACTAAACACTACTGGACCAAATTTGATGAAATATAAATGGGACCACACGGAAACTACCAGCTTTCATATAAAAAAAAACAATTTTGAGAATCGGTTTACCCAATCGAAAGTTATGAGGTAACAAACATAAAAAAATCAAAATACAGTCGAATTGATGACCTCCTTTTTGGAAGTCGGTAGAAAAGAGCTCCTATATGATCGAATTACCTGAAAAACAAGATGCCAAATGACAGCATTACACCTAAAACAAGAGGTTGGCTAGAAAACTGTTTGCCTTTAACTTGAGAGCTGACTACAGAAAAACTGACGTTATTCAAAATCATGCTCCAAATAATTAATGGATTCTCATCATAAGCTCCTTTCTTGGTTTTGTTCTCAGAGCACACAATACATCATCATCAACTCAGCCATAGGACGTCCACTGCTGAACATATGACTCCCCATGATTTTCCAAAAGGACCGGTTGGAAGCGGCCTGCATCCAACGTCGTCCTGCGACTTTCCTCAGGTCGTCTGTCCACCGTGTCGGTGGACGACCTACGCTGCGCTTGCCGGTCCGTGGTCTCCACTCCAGAACCTTTCGGCCCCATCAGCCATCTGTTCTGCGTGCTATGTGCCCTGCCCACTGCCACTTCAACTGGCTAATCTTCTGAGCTATGTCGGTGACTTTCGTTCTTCTACGGATCTCCTCATTTCTGATTCGATCACGTAGAGAAACCCCGAGCATAGCCCTCTCCATAGCTCGTTGTGTGACTTTGAGCTTATCTATGAGGCCCATAGTAAGAGACCACGTTTCAGTGCCATAAGTCATCACTGGTAACACACATTGGTCGAAGACTCTTGTCTTGAGGCACTGAGGTATTTTAGACGAGAAGACTTCGCGAAGTTTCCGGAACGCTGCTCAGCCGAGTTGGATTCGACGATTGACAGCTTTCTCGAAGTTGGAACTGCCTAGTTTGACTGTCTGTTCCAGGTAGATGTACTCGTCAACAACTTCGAGAACTGAGTTCCCAACTGATATTGGGGTAGGCACACAATACAAGGTATAACTATTGTTACAGAGGAATAAAAACAAAGTTTGGAGCGTGGCAGATGGTTTTCCTCATAAACAAAACATCAGAACAATAAACAAAACATTACAGGAAAATGTCCGGTTTCACTTTGTATATTCACGTTTTATTTGGATTCTTGTATATAGATTAGTAGGTAATAAAACTGTTGCTTACGGGATGAAAACCGTAGTAATTGTCTATGCCATGATCATGGCGCTAGCAACAGTGTCGAAATATCGGAAGCTCATTATAAATAAATACCACGGTTTTCATCACGTAGATACCTATTACTTAGTAACAATATCTTTATGGATTAAAAAAAACTAAACTAAGTAAAACTACCATGATAGTTCAAAAGTACCTATTATGACATTATTGTGTGCGTGGTACCGACTTCGACAAGTTATTAATTCTGTTCCGTTTTTTGAGTAAAACTTTTTTTTTGTAATTACGGGAACGATTGACATTCCCCGTCAATTATTATTGGAGTGTAACTCAAAAACTGCTGCATCGAATTTGATGAAATTAAATGGGACCTCGGAAGTATACTCTACCAAACAAAAAAAATTAGGGGAGAAATCGGTCAACATACAAAAAAATACATACAGTCACACATAAACTTTATTGAAGTCTGAAAAAGTGATGTTAGTAATGTTTAACAAACATTTTAAATACTACACAAAAAAGTTATGATTATAATGGATCATGGATAGTCTCGGCAACCCATTTAATCTTCCTGATTGAGAAGTTTTATTTTCTACCGACTCCCTCCAAAAAGGAGGAGGTACTCAATTTGAGTGTAGTTTTTTTTATGTTTGTTACCCTACTTGTTACCTCATAACTTTCGATAGGGTGAACCGATTCTCAAAATTATTTTTTTGTTTGAAAGTGCTTCCCGTGTAGTCCCATTTAAATTTCATCAAACTCGGTCCAGTAGTTTTTGAGCTACACTCCAATAACTGAACAGAATGGAAGTCGGTATAAAAATTTTCAAATTGTACTTGTTGCAATGAAGTGACGAGTCGGGCAAGCCGTGCGACTGATGGCAAGCACTCGCTTGTCCATGACAGCCGCAGACATAGAACTGTAGTTTTGTGTAGCACTTACCTACAGTTTGTTGTGTAATGCACACTTCAGGAAGTATAGATTTTTCACGTAATTGCTGTCTGTCTGTACCGGCATTTAGAGCGTCACCGGAAGGAGGAAACGGGCTGGTACTTTGGTACAGTATAAACTATAGTAGAATAGAAGCAGGTAAGACCTCGAATGGTGCAAAGTAACAGGAATAAGTACAATAGATAGACTACCTAAACATTTAATAACATACTTTGGGATCCGACCATGTTATCATTGTCACCATTATAACTTTACTAGTTTCACCCGCGTGGTGATGGATGATGATGATGATGTTTTTATGAATGATGAGGTTGTATCCTATGTGTTAATCCAGCGCCTCATTTACCTCCAAACCAAATTTCATGAAAATTTCTCAGGCTGGGCAAACGCAAAAATAACGGCTGGCCGTTTGACCGTGAAAGAGTAACAAACATCCATACATAACAAACTTTCGCGTTTATTAGTAGGGTAGGACATTTTTTTTATAGCGGGGAATAAACCAAACATTGGCTAGTTTGAATTTGCTTAATTTTCGTGGATTTTTGTTTCTTCGAGTTAAGACGTGTTAATACACGTCTTAACACGTCTTAGTGGTGGATTATCAACTGTGCGCGAGTGTTGGAAAAGTGAACATAATATTGAAACGTGGTTTTGCGTTTGCTCGTAAATCGCTTTAGAAAGTTTTAGTAATGCATCCACTGTCTTAGATATAGATAGATACATAGATAGAAACTCTTTATTTGTACAGTTGTGTGTTCTGCAGATATTAATTCTATTTTATACTGCAAAAAAGGGCTATACGAGCGATCTACAGTTTGGCTCCCAGAGTTTCCCTTAGACAGAAATTTAAAGACAAAAACATTGTAACTGTTGTCTCTCAGTTTATCTATGAAAATCTAATGTATGTAAAGAAAAACATTAGCAGTTTTGATAAAATGCTCATTCCATCAACACGCGAAATAAGCACAAGCTATCCGTACATGTAACGCGTCTCCACAGAATATGTCATTCTTTTATGGGACAATGTATACGATTCTATAATAAAGTTCCCAATGTTATCCGAGATTTGCCTATTAATAAGTTTAAAATTACTATTAAAACTAAACTCTGTCAAAAAGGTTATTACAAAATTTCGGATTACTTGGAGGATAAAACAGCTTGGGACTGATCACTCCAGGATCTATCTACTCGTGTACTAAGATGTCAAAGTGTAGCGTGTCTTGCCCTACTGATACCATTATTATATTCTCTTTTGTAAGGCAACACACTGGAGCTAATATTTGAAGTACCTAAGTAAAAACATTGTAAAAACATCTATATAAAAAGAATGGCCCCGAGTTTCTTGCCGCTTCTTCTCGGTTGGCTCTATGTATTTTGGAACGCGGCGGTAGGCTTTAAAGTACCTACGTAGTTACGTTCATAAGTGCGTCTTTGATGACTAAATTGAATAAATGATTTTGACTTTGACTTTGACTTTGACTTTGACACTATGGAAAAACATAAAATAAAAATAAAACATGTGTTAATAGAATGTTACTTGGACAAGAACTTAAAGTGACTGCTATTTAACAGCTTGATTTTTTAAGTTATAAGGATACGTTACAGCACCACCTGATGTTAAGTGGTAACCTAGAACATGTGCAGGTGCAGGCACTGCGCCCGTAACCCTGAGACAAGTTGTTAAGTCTCATGTGCCTGTAATTTCACCGGTACCCGTACCCTTCAAACCAAAAGCATTATACTGCTGAAAAAGGTATAGAATACCTTAAGGGCATTTCAAGACTTATTGTCCAATTATCCCAAGTCCGACACCATATAAGACGACGCGCAGGGTATTTTTGGACAAAAAGTCCAGAAATCCCCCTCGCAGGGGATGAGCTAAGGGGATTTTTGGAATAAGCTGGGTTGAGGAATATCTGAAAAATCGTAAGATTTTTAGACTGATGCATCACGGCAGAGCCTAACGACTGGTGCTATAAACTTGGCTTGATGAAGTTTTTTTTTAATTATTCATTGTCCAAAATGTTTACAAAAAAACATAAATTTAATTAAAATTAAAGACTGCGGACGCCTAAAGGGCTTATGAGCAGTCAATGAGTTCGGTAAGTTATGAAATGTATCTATATATAAATTATACAATAACAATTTGCTTATATGAGAAATAGCTTTTTAAAGTACATAATCAGAAAAAACGATATCAAAAAATATTTAATAAATCTAATAGGAAGAATACAAAATAAAAAACACACAAGAAAACCCAAATAAACCAAAAACGATTCGACACACACGACATTTCTTGTGTGTTTTTTTATTTTGTATTCTTCCTATTAGCAGTTTATGCAGGAGAGAGGGTGGTACACACCCCCAAATAGGTCAAAATCATTGTTTTTCTTTTTTCAGCGGAAGTGTCACTAAATATTTTTAATATCGTTTTTTGATAATGGATTTCCGCAAAGTAACGCCTGAATCAATAAATTACATAATCAGAGTTATTTAATAATATAAGTTTCTTATTAAGTATTTTGAAAGGGCGTGGAGACTGTGGAGGTACCTATATGTCCTGTATGTCTTTAGGTAAAGTTGATGCCTTTCATGCTGTAAGTTGTTTCCAAGGAACGATATTTGCAAATTTCAACACTAGGCGTGAACGAACGAAGCCGTTGGCGGGTCAGCTAGCATAACTAACACTTGAACCCTAACTAAGCTAGCAGCATTACCTACATGTAATAAATCTTTAGTCTTCAGCTTATGCATATTTTTGAAAGTCTTTATCAACAAATATGCAAAGCCAAGTCGATACAATCGCAATGGCGCCAATAACCACCAATTATCATCAGATTGTAAAGCCTGAAATCCTATTTAGATAAGACTTAATAAAACAATACTTTAATGGATAAATTATCTGGCCAGTTACCACTGGTCATTAGTTTCGGTTGCTTGAACACATCGACTGAAGCAGAACAGAAACTAGAATAATAAAATAAGTAATAATTTTATGGATAGTCCGTCATGAGTGACTTTAATGGAAAAATACGGTACTTGCTGTTGTGTATGCAGTGATTGTGGCCACATAAAACTCTGGCGTTGAACCATAAATGCATGGTTGGTTAGTTACTGGTCGCTTTACAGTTAGGAAGACTCTGCACACTAAGCATACAAATACCACAATTTTTTTTATGGGTTAGGTTGGCACTTCTGATGGTAAGATGTATGATGGTAATACCGTCGCCCACGGACGTCTGCAATACCAGAGGTCTCGAGGATGCGTCGCCGACCTTAGAGAAAGGATGATATAGAAGGGGTTAGGGTGGAGGGGGAAGGGGAAGGAGAGGGAGAACAAGGAAGGGGGAATCTGGCCTCCGGAACCTTCCACAAACCGACAAAACGCAATAGCAAGCTAGTTATTTCACGTTCGGCTGTGGGGTTGCAGCGTGGCACTACCACAAAAAAAATATTATGGGAATAGGAGTGTGTTACCAGTGATGACTTATGGCGCTGAAACTTGGTCTGTCATTAGGCCTTATGTGGTAGCTCAAAGTCGCGCAACGAGCTATGGGGAGGGCTTCTCTACGTGATCGAATCAGAAATGAGGAGATCCGTAGAAGAACGAAAGTCACCGACATAGCCCAGAAGATAATCCAGTTAAAGTGGCAGTGGGCACGCCACATAGCACGTAGAACAGATGGGGCCGGAAGGTTTTGGAGTAGAGACCACGGACCGGCAAGCGCAGCGTAGGTCATCCACCGACAAGGTGGACTGATGACCTGATCAAAGTCGCAGAACGACGTTGGATGCAGGCCGCTTCCAACCGGTCCTTTTGGAAAATTATTGGAAAAGCATATGTTCAGCAGTGGACGTTCATCAGCTAAGATTGGGAATATTGTATTGACGTCTAGCATCAGTGGGCCTAGCACGAAGTGTGTAGGTGTAAGGTATCCTTATCATTGACGTATCACAGACTGTCATTTATGTAGTACAACTGGGGCACAGGTTATCTTGTACTATTTTTAATGTTATATAAAGTTACGTTATATATATATGTTAGGAAGCCCCCAAGATATCACAGTTTGAGCCCAATAAAGTATGTTTTGTAACCAATTTATTTAATGAATAAACGTTATTATTAATGTTATTAGGAGACGGTACGAGCACGAGGCCTAACTTGTGTTAAGCGGTAACCGCTGCCTATAACAGATGCATTTTGTCACAAGACGAACTGCACTGCGCCCGTAACTCATGTGCCTGTAATTTTGGCGGCACCTATACCTAAATCTATATACTGTATAGTAAATCGTATACGTTTACGATACGATTACGTTAGACTTACACAAATGAATTGTGCTAGAACCATAGCTATATACTCAAGAGCTATACTTGATCGTACAGTAAGTTATAACGATTGCACCCGCGCGGAAATTTCCCTTTTTTCCTAGAAAACTAATTGCTTTCCTATAAGTAAAAAAAAATACTCACCATACAACATCAAGTCTATATTATATACCAAACAACATCTACTGTCTACCAGTGAAAAGTCAAAATAGGTCCAGCTGTTTCTGAGATTAGCCGGAACTAACAGCAGTTTCGGAGCCTATTCAATTAAAACTAACAAACGAATCTTTCCTCTTTATTATATTAAGATATAGATTAAAGACATCCTGACCACTATTCTTGGTGGTGTTGTCACCAAATTCTTTAATACTGTCACTGGACAAGACTAGCAACTCATGCGTATTCTTTCAGGAGCATCCTTTAGCCAAGTCTTGATACTATCTTCAACAACCTCCTCAGTAGATGTTATAGAGGTGACACTTTCTAAATTTAATTACAGCTAGTCATTACAAATAATAAAATCGCAACTACATAATCTCTGTGCATTTCAAATATTACTTATTACAAAACAAAACCTTTTTTAGGATTTTTGTTTGTGCAGATTATCACTGGGAAACTAGCGGATGCAGTTTTATGAAAGGTAGGCCCATATCCCAAAACAACTCTCAGATGGGAATCATGATTTAAGAGTAGATTTAAGCAAAGATAGGTATGCTATGAAATCTCTACCTAAATCTGCTCGTAAATCATAATTCCGAACTGACTGTGGTTCTGGAATACAGGCCTAAGTACACACATACTTGGTACCCTGGGTTCACTACTCTATGGTTCACATAATAACTACTGTTTATCCCTGTAGTGTAAATGTAGGTACAGTAGAACCCGTTTAATATGACATCGAAAGGAATTTGACTTCGACTTTGATGTCATAATAAGCGGACGTCATACAAAGCGTTTTGTGAAAAAACCCTTTTTTGTGTAAATATGTACTTAAGTATTTTAATACAGAAACATAGTATGTAAAGTCTGTTCATCCTTACCTGACAAAAAAGGTAAACAAACAAAACCATAGACAAGATTTATGACGATTCAGTGATGGGGTTCCATCGAATGAACGACAAGTAGAAATAATGAATCCATTTACCCACTTGCCGAAAACGATGGTTAACTTAGCTTAGAGACTAAAGAACATGGTGCATCCGTGGCACACTTACCGTCCGCCATCTTGAAAAACAAAAATGTTTTGCCGCCAATAATAAAACCGGTGTCAATCGATAGTGTAAGTAATTACAAACTATTAATAAAGTATTCTATGATGAAATATCCCAAGTGGTATACTTTAAAGAAGTAAAAAATGATTTTTTTTCTACCGAATTCCAAAAAAAAGAGGAGGTAGGTAGGTACTCAATTCGACTGTATCTTTTTTTTATGTTTGTTACCTCATAACTTTCGATTGGGTGGACCGATTCTCAAAACCCTTTTTTGGTTTGAAAGCTGGTGCTTCCCGCATTTAAAATTTATCAAATTCGCTCTAGTAGTTTTTGAGTTACACTCCAATAACTGATTTTTACCAAAGTAATAGAATGGAAGTCAGTATTAAATTTTTCAAATTGCACTTCTATATTTTAAAAGTCAATTTTATATCTCTACCACCTATTGAAAGTGAATCCATACAATAAAATCTCGAGTCAGGATTATCCCGATTTATCTATTTTCGTGCTCTAAATACACCCGATAACATTATCTAAATCCTGCGCCTTCCCAATATCATCGACCTCGTAACAAACATGTTTGGCTTTTTGTTGCGGATTCCGGTTAGAGCTAAAATTAGGCACCAAGTTATCTGCACCGGGGCGTCAGTTCGCACTCAGTACATTGGCCTACGTCGCCTATCTACATTGACGTCATTGCTATCGTCACAGGTTGCAGAATTGGACACCTAAATAAGCAACTCCATGCGTGACGAACGATATAACGTTTCATTGAACTTTGTTCCTAGCATGAATAACTGCGTAAGTGTAACGTGTCGATCGCGTAAAACAGTACAAATTGACATTTACCTAGGGCAACTGTGACACAGATAACTCATAGTTTGTACGCTGATTCGAGATACGTTACTTTACTTACGAAAAATTTTTCGCAAATTATTTGTGCTACGGCATATATAATACCGCAGGGGCGGCTTTGCGGCGAGCCGTCGGTGAGTGGCGACACCGCGGACCCTGATTCTCCCTGGGGCTAAAAGAGACCCCTGACCCCCGGTTTGCTTTAATTGGCCGTCTGGGGGTGGAGACGCAAGAGCAAGAAACAAAAAGCTCCAAGGGTGGAAGTGTTAAAAGGCATAACGCCGGTAGTAGCGCTCTAGTGAAACCGCAGCACACCTATCAACACCCTTCAGCCATCCACACCAACGTTGCCCCTTTTGTCACCATTGATGGTGGCTCTTATGGGGGGCCCGTTTAGTGGGTGGCAAGTCACCACCTGTCTAAATATTTTAAGATGAGACTGAAATTGGCAGGTGCCGTAGTCTCGTCCATAGCCCACTATCTCCTATACCACTAATAAGTATGTATCAATAGCCATGCCATTTTACCCATTTTTATAATAGATATAGGTACCATGTAACCATCCATCGAAAATGTTTCTGTTTTTATACATTGTATTTTTATACCAAACGGGCCTCTAAGTGTTGGCTACAGCCCCACTTATGCCTATGTAAAGGACCGGGTGAAACCCGTGAAATATGTCAAATAAAAAGAATAATAATAATAATATTTATTTCGGTAAAAGGCATTTTTTTTTCTCTGGCATCTGTGGGCCTAGGACGAATAACTGCGTACGTGTAAAGTAACGTGTCGTTCATGTGAAACAGTACAAACTGTCATTTATCTAGAGCACCTGTGACACAGATATCTCAGTTTGACGCCGCAGTGTGACGCGTTGACGTTTGCGATACGTATACTTCACGTAAATTATTTGTGCTACGGCATAGTCCTAGCACGAATAACTGCGTAAGTGAAACGTAACGTGTCGTTCATGTGAAACAGTACAAACTGTCATTTATCTAGATCACCTGTGACACAGATAACTCAGTTTGACGCCGCAGTGTGACTCGTTGACATTTGCGATACGAATACTTCACGTAAATTATTTGTGCTACGGCATAGTCCTAGCACGAATAACTGCGTAAGTGAAGCGTAACGTGTCGTTCATGTGAAACAGTTCAAACTGTCATTTATCTAGAGCACCTGTGACACAGATAACTCAGTTTGACGCCGCAGTGTGACTCGTTGACATTTGCGATACGAATACTTCACGTAAATTATTTGTGCTACGGCATAGTCCTAGCACGAATAACTGCGTAAGTGAAGCGTAACGTGTCGTTCATGTGAAACAGTTCAAACTGTCATTTATCTAGAGCACCTGTGACACAGATAACTCAGTTTGACGCCGCAGTGTGACGCGTTGACATTTGCGATACGAATACTTCACGTAAATTATTTGTGCTACGGCATAGTCCTAGCACGAATAACTGCGTAAGTGAAGCGTAACGTGTCGTTCATGTGAAACAGTACAAACTGTCATTTATCTAGATCACCTGTGACACAGATAACTCAGTTTGACGCCGCAGTGTGACGCGTTGACGTTTGCGATACGAATACTTCACGTAAATTATTTGTGCTACGGCATAGTCCTAGCACGAATAACTGCGTCAGTGAAGCGTAACGTGTCGTTCATGTGAAACAGTACAAACTGTCATTTATCTAGATCACCTGTGACACAGATAACTCAGTTTGACGCCGCAGTGTGACGCGTTGACGTTTGCGATACGTATACTTCACGTAAATTATTTGTGCTACGGCATAGTCCTAGCACGAATAACTGCGTAAGTGAAACGTAACGTGTCGTTCATGTGAAACAGTACAAACTGTCATTTATCTAGATCACCTGTGACACAGATAACTCAGTTTGACGCCGCAGTGTGACTCGTTGACATTTGCGATACGAATACTTCACGTAAATTATTTGTGCTACGGCATAGTCCTAGCACGAATAACTGCGTAAGTGAAGCGTAACGTGTCGTTCATGTGAAACAGTTCAAACTGTCATTTATCTAGAGCACCTGTGACACAGATAACTCAGTTTGACGCCGCAGTGTGACTCGTTGACATTTGCGATACGAATACTTCACGTAAATTATTTGTGCTACGGCATAGTCCTAGCACGAATAACTGCGTAAGTGAAGCGTAACGTGTCGTTCATGTGAAACAGTACAAACTGTCATTTATCTAGATCACCTGTGACACAGATAACTCAGTTTGACGCCGCAGTGTGACGCGTTGACGTTTGCGATACGAATACTTCACGTAAATTATTTGTGCTACGGCATAGTCCTAGCACGAATAACTGCGTCAGTGAAGCGTAACGTGTCGTTCATGTGAAACAGTACAAACTGTCATTTATCTAGATCACCTGTGACACAGATAACTCAGTTTGACGCCGCAGTGTGACGCGTTGACGTTTGCGATACGTATACTTCACGTAAATTATTTGTGCTACGGCATAGTCCTAGCACGAATAACTGCGTAAGTGAAACGTAACGTGTCGTTCATGTGAAACAGTACAAACTGTCATTTATCTAGATCACCTGTGACACAGATAACTCAGTTTGACGCCGCAGTGTGACTCGTTGACATTTGCGATACGAATACTTCACGTAAATTATTTGTGCTACGGCATAGTCCTAGCACGAATAACTGCTTAAGTGAAGCGTAACGTGTCGTTCATGTGAAACAGTTCAAACTGTCATTTATCTAGAGCACCTGTGACACAGATAACTCAGTTTGACGCCGCAGTGTGACTCGTTGACATTTGCGATACGAATACTTCACGTAAATTATTTGTGCTACGGCATAGTCCTAGCACGAATAACTGCGTAAGTGAAGCGTAACGTGTCGTTCATGTGAAACAGTTCAAACTGTCATTTATCTAGAGCACCTGTGACACAGATAACTCAGTTTGACGCCGCAGTGTGACTCGTTGACATTTGCGATACGAATACTTCACGTAAATTATTTGTGCTACGGCATAGTCCTAGCACGAATAACTGCGTAAGTGAAGCGTAACGTGTCGTTCATGTGAAACAGTTCAAACTGTCATTTATCTAGAGCACCTGTGACACAGATAACTCAGTTTGACGCCGCAGTGTGACGCGTTGACATTTGCGATACGAATACTTCACGTAAATTATTTGTGCTACGGCATAGTCCTAGCACGAATAACTGCGTAAGTGAAGCGTAACGTGTCGTTCATGTGAAACAGTTCAAACTGTCATTTATCTAGAGCACCTGTGACACAGATAACTCAGTTTGACGCCGCAGTGTGACTCGTTGACATTTGCGATACGAATACTTCACGTAAATTATTTGTGCTACGGCATAGTCCTAGCACGAATAACTGCGTAAGTGAAGCGTAACGTGTCGTTCATGTGAAACAGTTCAAACTGTCATTTATCTAGAGCACCTGTGACACAGATAACTCAGTTTGACGCCGCAGTGTGACGCGTTGACATTTGCGATACGAATACTTCACGTAAATTATTTGTGCTACGGCATAGTCCTAGCACGAATAACTGCGTAAGTGAAGCGTAACGTGTCGTTCATGTGAAACAGTACAAACTGTCATTTATCTAGATCACCTGTGACACAGATAACTCAGTTTGACGCCGCAGTGTGACGCGTTGACGTTTGCGATACGAATACTTCACGTAAATTATTTGTGCTACGGCATAGTCCTAGCACGAATAACTGCGTAAGTGAAACGTAACGTGTCGTTCATGTGAAACAGTACAAACTGTCATTTATCTAGATCACCTGTGACACAGATAACTCAGTTTGACGCCGCAGTGTGACGCGTTGACGTTTGCGATACGAATACTTCTTCGTTAATTATTTGTGCTACGGCTTCTTTACGCTGGAACGAGAAATTGCTTTGACAAAATGGTATAAAAACTTGATTTTTCACATGGGCGTGATTGTTTGATTTAAATTATTTTTAGTACTCGTATTATGATGATGTCGATAAAAATTACGGTTTTTAAAGCAGTTTATCTCTTAAGCAGCGATTTAATTAAAACTACAAAAATAATATAACATTTCTAAGACTTTCTAAGTACACATTGATGGAATTAAAAACATATTTTAATATACTTGGGTGGTTTTTACGGATTATTTATCAGATTCGGTACCAGATTACAGTACCCTATTACTAAGTCCACCCATCAGGTCTGTGGTATCTGTCTGGAAAGATAGCCGGATTAGTTTTTTGAAGAGTTTGTGAAGCTAAAAGTCTATCGAGTATTAAAAAAAAATTAACAAATTTTGGGAGTATAAAATAATAAATTTTAATAAAATATGTTTTATTTAATGGCTCTCTCGCAACACGATCATTCAGACAAAATGTCAAATTTGCTGTGATTATGTTATAATATTACTAGTAGTTCTGCGAACAGTAGACCTCGCGAGACTATATAAGACTATGGTCTTATCAGCGGCCAATTGTTCGCAGTACTTCACAACCTATGCTATCTCGGGAACCACTAGACCAGTTATGCTCATATTCAAAATTCCTCTTTAAAGTCAGGTACCTAATGAGTTGATGAATGAATGAATGAATGAATTGAGCGCCGCAGCAAATTTCCCCCCTTTTTAGGAAAAGTACACCCCAATCAAAAATAGCTGACTACAAAAAAACTTAATTAATAGAACATACAACACAAGTTTTCGTCAATATCGGTTGAAAAAGTGCGACCTGTACAGGAAGACAAGCGAACAGTCTAACAAACATACGGACTGATGACGTCAATTAGGACAGTTTAAGCAGAGACTCTTCGCTCGCTCGGTCAAAAAATCCTCTCCATGCTAGATTGCCTGTGAGAGATTGCTATAGCGATAAAGCCGCCAATCGTTCAATCTACTTTGATAATTGTGCATTTTATTTTTATTATTATTGTTGTACTTAAGATAATTCAATAAAGAATTTTGTATTGTTTTGTACATATTGTAAGATCCAATATAAAACGAAAAATAATGAAAACTGTCTAACTCAATTCAATTCTAATATTTATTATAAGATTACATAATGGCTCGTTAGAATATACCTATAACACACTTATTACATTGGAACATTAAGTTAACAATTTTAATTAAGGTATGTCATAAAATACACTAAACACATTGTAATTATTTATATAAAAAAATCCTAGAACAAAATAAACAAACATATACACCTACATTTAGAAACTAAATAAGGATAAGTGCGAGACAAGCTTACGCTAAGGATAAATACTACATAAATACATAAATACACATACGATAAGATTAGATAAGATAATAAAATTAGAAGTTTAGAAGATAACTAGAAGTAAGTATACTTAAACATAGGTATATATAACACATGTGTATATGTAATATAGGCATAGGTAATATTTCTCAAGATACCTTTTATGTTTTGAGGAATCGGTACAAGCACGAGGCCCACCTGATGTTTAGTGGTAACCTCTCCTACAACAGACGCATTTCGTCACAAAGTGCATGATGAACTGCACACGCCCCTAATCCTTAAGCGCGATTTACACTTCAATGCGTACAGTAGCGAGTTAACTTGCGACCCCAGAAGGGTTCAGTGGTTATTGTCGCTTGAACGGCAAAAGAAAAAAAACGGGAGGCGCTTTGCAGACGACGGGGCGGGCCGGGGCGGTCAATTTTGCCGCGAACGATAGCGCAAAGGGAATCCTATACTACCAATGCACACGGAAGGCAAAGGAGGAATACACGGTGGGATATGCCGCGCCGCCAGTGCCCGCCGGACACTGGCGGCGCGGCATATCCGTAGCTACGTAGAGGCGAGGGCAGCCGCGGGCATCGGCGGGCAGACGAGGTCTTTATTTCTTCGCGGTCTAAAAGACCGCCCCGCCCCGACGTCTGCATAGCGCCCTTTTCGATTAAGTTGGGTTGATTGAATAGATCGCAATTCTATTTTTTGGCTGGTCCAGTGCGAAGTAGACCTCGGTCTCGCGTCTCTCGCACTCCACCAACTTAACTGGCTGACATGTAGACGTATTATATGATATCTCTTACCTAGTAGCTGGTATCCTGGTGGCTGCGGCCTAAAAAACAAGCTAGAAGCAATAGGGATCGGGGAATTGGAGTGTTTTCAGAGCTACCTATAATAACTGAAGAGAATGCGTCTGGGTTTGACCGAGCATTAGTATTACATATTTCGGGATCCCACAAGTATGCATAGGTCCATGGGCCAGCTATTTTTGCTGTTTTCATCACTGATATACCTAATCAAATCGATCTAGGCTCTAAATATATTTATGATATAGATATATTTTTGGAGCCTTAAACAGCCATTTTATAGTCTGTGTACACTTAACGCGATGCAGAAAAAGTATGCAAGATCCGTTTTGTACTTAGTAATGTTGTAGAAGGTTAGTGTGGGATTTTATATTTGTAATTAATAATTTCAGTTAATAAATCATGTTCGATTAAAGCTTTCCATTCTAAAATTAACATGGAGATTCAAAAACAATAATTTACATTTTTTACTGAAACATTTATGTAATGTAAAAATAGAACAATGTTCAAAACTAAACGCAAACGTTTTAGTAAAAAAAAAACGGCTGGCGGAATTTCACATTCAATTGCGACAATTGTGTTTTAAATTTACCGCGTGAACATAGATAATCACAACCAAAAAATTTGTTCAAGCGAATCTGATTCGGAAATTGATGGCACTCCAAATGATTTAAAAGTTGATACATGGAAACTTATGAAAAATGTATGAAGTGGAAGGCAGAAAAACCAGCCAACAATTGGACTGAAATACAATTTTTGAGAAAAGCATTATCCAAGCCTCAACCAGTAAGAAAGCCATACTGGCCTCGTATATAACCGGTTAACTCATACTTGGCCAGGAAGGCTTACTTACTGGATTCTACAGTAATGTATACTTTTACTTGTTTATAAAAACGGCAGTTAGAATACTAATAGAAATACATATATTTAATATTAGCCCATAGATTACTTTGCCCATCGATGTTTTCTCGATTCCGATCTATTCAACCAAGCGTGGGGTAGAACTTTTGTAGTTGTACATGTAATTTCATCCTAAGCAAATAAATTATGTGTATGCTTATGTTATTTATGTTTATAATAAAGGTAACTTTGGTGGTAGATCTTCCTTCACAATAGACTGTCTTTGTACATTCGACCACTAGGCCACCGAGGCTTACTAGATGGTAGCATCGAATTTTTACTCTCCAAGGCCTTTATTAATAAACGTTGCGTAAACCTATATTAGGCGTAACATGCTTTGTCTTGCTTTCACGCGTGACATTTACTGCAAGCGAAAAATTGACAGATAGATGTTTTAACTACTCCGGGTGTAAGCCAAGTTTATTAATAAAGCCTATAATATGATTTTAATCGTCGTATGGGGACGGAGCGACATCATGAATTTCAATGTTTGGCTAAAGTAAAAGGGAACGTAATAATTTGTATGGTAAACCGTCGATTGAGAGAAGAGTTATAGAAACCGGGTGTTGATCTGTCTGCACCATGACGATCAGTCCGGAAGTTTCAGACCACCCAGATCGGATGGTTGGGCTTTTCATGAGTTGTTCTCTCATTTTGCCCGGCTCTTTAGGATTTGAGCTTATCGAGCGAAGCGTAGTCTAGTTACGAGATTGGCCAAAATGCTTTTATGCGTCTGTCTGTCTGTTCTCGCTTACAGATCGCATTTTTCAACCAATTTTAAAGAAAATAGCCTCGCTACTTTCTTAATTTATTTAGCACATAAGCAACATAGTGGGAAAATGGGGGAAGTTTGCTGTAACATTGTTATATCGAAGGATTTCAATCAAATTTGAAAGGTACATTAAGGACTTCATTCTGGACAAGATGTTGCAAAATCAAAATGTCCAAAAGAGGAGAGTGGAGGGCGCGGGGGAGGATGGTTTGATGTAGCATAATATATAAAGGGATATCAATTTCTGGAAATTTTTCGGAAAAATTATAGCATAGTTAAGGAAGAAGAGTTACGTTTAAGTTAAGTAAGTATTTTCTTTTTAAGTTAAGTTTCTATTATATCTATCAGACAGGGAAAAGTGTCTGTTATTGCATCGTTATAAGGGCTCTCAAGGTCCTCTGTTCTCATAGAACCACTAGTACATAATTATAACATAAATTATACTGAAGGTTAGACAAGATAATTTAATAACATTGAATCGCTTTCTTAAAGATTATTGACTGCTTTTTCAAAGGTCAAGGGTCGCAGTTTGGCTACCTCTAGACATTTTTTAGGTTAAGGGCCTCTTCTGCAAGGTTGACGGCATCAAGGACAAGGCAACAGTGGCCTTGAAACTGTCTGAGGCAGGACCTCTACCAGCGATCGTACACCTTTGGATGTGCCTTAGATAAGTAATAAGATATGTTCGTAAGATATTTTTCTGCATAAAAAATAAATAAATAAAATAGATATTGAAAGAAAAATTGTAATGGTTTTATATCTAATTTCTTTTTAAAAAGAAATTAGATATAAAACCATTACACATCCTCACACATATTCACGATTCCGCACTCTATACATAGGTACAATTCATGCACCCGCACACATACACAATTTATGTTCATCAACTCATCAGTCTTATATTATACTAGCTGTGCTCCGCGGTTTCACCCACGTGGTGATGGATGATGATGAGGATGAACGATGCCTATATGTTACTCAGGCATAATGTAGCTCTAAACTCGTGAAAGAATTGTTTGAATCGGAGTAGTTTTACGTGTATCCATTACAAACAAACAAACAATCATATGTTTCCATGTCATGTTTCCTCTTTATTATCAGAGTAGTCATGACATACGGAGCCGAAACGTGGACACTGACGGCTCGAATGGTCCACAAGCTCAAGGTCGCTCAGCGGGCTATGGAAAGGGCTATGCTCGGTGTTTCTCTGAGGGATCGCATCAGAAATGAAGTGATCCGTCAGAGAACCAAGGTCATCGACATAGCCCACCGGATCAGCAAGCTGAAGTGGCAGTGGGCTGGCCATATTAGCCGTAGAACCGACAACCGTTGGGGTAAACGAGTTCTAGAGTGGAGACCGCGTCTCGGCAAACGTAGTGTAGGACGTCCTGAGGCACGGTGGAGTGACGATCTGCGCAAGACGGCTGGCAAAAACTGGTTGCGAGAAGCCCAAGATAGACCTAAGTGGCGTGCAATTGGAGAGGCATATGGAGGAGCAGTGGACTGCTACAGGCTGATGATGATGATGATGATCAGAGTAGATAAGGATTAAAACTAAGGTAACTATAATGCGGCCTGGATTGTACCGGCGTTACTATTCCATATTTCAAAATGAAAAAGTATTATTACTTATTGTGACATAAACTGTAATAGTTCGACATTATGGTAATGTGGACTTCTTTGTAGATATTGAAGTCTTCTATAAAACTGTATTACGTCACTTTCCTTTATTGTCAATAGCATAGACTAACGGCCGGTCCCAATAACCTATCTATCGCCGGTTTACCTTACTAGAGTTAGATATTTGACACTATTTGTATAGAAGTTATGTCAAATTTCTATCCGTAGTAAGGAAAACCGCGGATAGATAGATTATTGGGATCCTCCATAAATGGTCAAACAGTTTCCGCAGCGTACGCAACATAAAGACTTTTTTTGGATTTTTTTCCACGCCTTGGGTTACATTATCGAAGTTTTCATACGAATCCCTAAATTTTTTGAAAATATTATTATAGCCTATGTTCACCAGGGAAAATGTAAGATTGTAAGGATTTTTTCTAATCGGTCCAGTTAGTTCTGGAGCATATTCAATACAAACAAACAAACAAATCTTTCCTCTTTATAATATTAGTGTAGAAGTGTACCTAGATGTAGATAAAATGAATCCCTATTTCCCTTGGTCACGCCATAACTTGATCTTTTTTATTATGATTTCTAATATTTTGTTAATGGTCCTTAAAGAATTTCGCAAACAATTAGATAACTTAAGAATATTTAACTATATATATGATATAAACATCACCACCCGGGCGAAACCGCGAGGTGCAGCTAGTTCTTAATAAGTTCGCTCCTTCTGATATTTTTTATCTTTGAAGTAGGTCATAGTTTATATTTTGTTTACTTAATCTTATTCTTTCTATATTTTCTATTATTGTACCTACTTAATACTAGAATATTCTTATTGCAAAAACACACGTACAAAACTGTATATAAATTTCCCCTGGTCTCCAAGAGACAAGGTTCTTGTCTAGATTGGGTATCACCAGTATTATCATACTGTATATCATAATCAGCCCATTTTGTTCCAACTGCTGGGACTCGAGCCTTCCTCTCAGAGAGAGGAGTTGGGCCATAATCCACCACGCGGGCCCAGTGCGGCTTGGTGGATGGGTTAGTGGCTAACCCATGTCGAAGTTTTCAGGCCACCCGAAGGCCTTCGACATAGCCTAACGACTGGTGTCCTAAGACAGACAACCGGGACCGACGGCTTAACATGCCCTCCGAAGCACGGAAGCGCTCAGTTAAATAATGTCACTAGCGGTCACCCATCCAAGTCCTGACCGGAGCAAGTGTTGCTTAACTTGTTGATTGGTTAAGATCGCGAAGTCAAGCTCCGCTACGAGCGCTTCATACAATATAGCAAATACCTAATATAATATAGTACAAAATATAATATAGTAGGTATTTCTTTAGTGTAATAAACTTTATTTGATTCGATTCGATACACATAATATTAACTAACTACTTTTTTGATAACAAAAGCACGAATCTGCACATTTTACTTTGTATAAAACAGAGAAATGAGTAAACTCCCAGATAAGCAGTTTTTAAAAAGGACAGGTTTCTACAAAATCATGGTATTTTACATTTGTAATTCTCATAAAAATAAATACAAGTATAATAAAATGTAGTCTTCGAGAGGATGTCGACTATAATTTGCGGTGCCAGCATGGATTAACGATAGTATAAAGTTATCGTTAAAAGACAGCCCGCGATATAGGTATCGCAGCTAGATCCATACTAGAGACAAGGCTGATAAGTTTATGGATGCTGTAAGTTTATAGAGAGATCTATGCTCGCAAGACTGGCCTTTTACCTAAATCTTTACCGTACAATTTGTGAGGGCCGTAGAAATTACCCTTAACCCACGCTTAAGGCGCGGTCGTACCCTGATAATAGTAAAAAGTAGAATCTTTAAACATCGAGTGTAACGAAACGGTTCGATAATAATCTATGAAAAAAAAACTTAGGTTAGAAAAGGAACAGGCAAAGAGTAATAACCGAACAGAATTCATAAATATTACTCGCTCTCTGCAGAAAAAAATCATAAATAGGTGCATAAAAATAAACTTTCACGTCCAAACTCTCAGAATTTTCAGCGATACAACTTATTATTTTTTAGGTAATACATAGCCAACATATAGTACTAAAGTAGTAACCAGCAGTTTTTTCAATTGTGTTAGTATATATCGAAAGATATTAAGAAAACGTACAAAATTACCGCATTTTCGCATTACATCATCCAATCTAACAAGCGATTTTCAACCTTACGTAAAGCAACGTAAATTATTTTAAAATTGGGGTGGGACCGCGTCTTAACACTAAGTACTTAGGTACCTACAATTAGTAAATCGATCATAATATATTTGAGGGCCAAATTTCCCAATATATTAAAATTTTGATCTCTTTTAAGTTGTTCCAATTTCCCGCTTTACACTCAAACTTTTAGAAGTAAACGCTTTTCGTGATGGTTATAATCAATGTGTCTATAGATCCTCAACCAACTTACATAGGTTTTATCATACTTTAGAGCAATTCATATTGCACTTATGTTTTGATATGTTTAAATTATGGTTACCATTATGCCAACAGAATCGAATTCCTTGACATTTACCTATATTTGAGTAGGTTGAGTAATGTATAATCAAAACAAAGTCGTGTTTGTTACACTATTTATAACTCAAAAACGGCTTTACCAATTTCAATTAAAATTGGCAAGAAGATAGATTATACCCCGGGGAAGGACATAGGATTCTTTTCATCATCATCATCCATCACCGCGGAGGTGAAACCACTCGGCGGTAACATCAGTCTTGCGGTCTTGAGTGAATCGCCTGCAATACTTACATGTTATTTTTAAACACAACATACTCGTATACTAATAGTTTCGCCTATATATCCTGGAAGGGGTAAGCAGCAGTGTTTTAAACGCCTACGTTTCGCCAGATATGGTTTTGGTCTTATCTAATAAGGGACGAGGTAATGGGGCACTGTTCCAGATTCCGGACTGTTATAGAGAATTTCCTTGTCAGAGAAACCCAACAACTGTCCAACCCGGGGATCGAAGGCAGCTAGTACTTAATCGATAAAAGATTGCCCTGGATACAGATATAGCAGTATAAGATAAATGCTAGAAACAAGGTACGATAGATAAAAATTAGTTTATTTCTATCAAATTGTTTCCTATCTTATCCTATCGACAATATATGTTCGAAATGCTGGTTCGAAATTTATAAAGTTTAGCTTCTTACTGATTTAAACGAATTTATCAATAGACAGAAGAGTATTATATCAACTTGAATCAGAAATCAGTTGTACGATTCTAATAAGCAAAGAGGTTGTGTATGCCTCGAGAGTATTGTAACAAGATGTGACATGTTCGACCCAATGTCTACTCGTCCACTTGATATCCCAGACACATTTATCGTTAAACTCCGCACCCCTGGCGCGACGAATCGTAGATATAGTAAGAATATTTACAAATATCTACAGACTATGTCACCTTAGGTTGAGGGCGAAGGGTGAACCCTAGCGGTTCAAACGCCCGCTCACATTGAGAAAGACAATGGTCGCGACCAAGGGCACGCGGATGACCTTAAGATGTTTTTTTAACCCTAAGGTTAGGGGACGGAGACCTTTTAATCCTGTTACTAGGCTCCACGAATAACTCTAGGCTTTAAAAACCTGTTCAACCTGAGCCAGTTTCGAATGGAGCTTGAACTGATTTATTACCCGTCTACGTGACCATTCCTTTTTCTTGGAAGGCTAGGTATACGGGCAGTCTCTGATCGGAATTATTTGATTTAAATTTTTATATATTCAAAACGCTTTATATCAATAGCTAAATTAACCTCAGCAATGAAGTTATATATAAACTGAGGAAGAAGTTTTACTGTTGCGTGAATACTTCTATAACGTTTTCAAATTATTATTTACTAGCGGGTGCCTGCGACTTCGTTCGCGTAGTAGGTTCGGCCATCGGCCTCGCCATAACCTCCCGTTTTTTCTTGACTTTCTTTCATAAGAACTTTCTACTGACAATAATTAACATAACAAAACATATTTATCGAAATTGTTCCAACTCAAATCAATCAATTGTTCAAAAACTCCAAATCTATTGTTAAGTTATAGCATGACCACTGACCAGGAGAAATAGGGGTTCATTACTATGTTCATATATCAAAACCATAATCAGCCGATATAATCTATATTAACCGATATAATAAATATAATCGAGCCTTCCTCTCACAGAGAGGAGTTGGGACATAATCCACCACGCGGGCCCAATGCGGCTTGGTGGATAGGTTATTGGCCAACCTATGTCGAAGTTTTCAGGCCGCCCCAAGGCCTGACGACATGCCACTCTCATCACTTTATATAGCAAAAACTTACTGTATAACGTTGTACGAAATCAAAATGTTCCAAGTTTACTTTTTGGGGGGTGGCAGCTGCTCGCGTCCGTAGGACTTACCATCTTCTCCTCACCACGTGTAGGGTGGGTGCTGTAACGGAACAGGCTCTGGATGAGGTTTCCGTCACGATTCACAAATATAGATACATTTAAAAAGCATTTTGGTACGAACAAATATTGATGAAATTTAGACAATCAAAAGTAGAAGAAAGCGTTAATGTGTAATATTGAGATTTAGATGTTAGGTACTTCTTATAGCAAGACTATAGGTACTTACTGAAAATGATAAGCAGCTTAGAATATTTAAGCTATCAAGATATTCTATGTATTAACCATTTAAATCGATTGTTCAGATAGAACTGATAAGTTACTTCAAGTAAAATGAAATGTTGAGTAATCCTTTAAATACATAAAAGTTACAAGCAAAATTAATAAAATTACCATGAAAATAAGCAGCATTGATATTTCTAACCATACAAAGTTATGTGAGGAACACATTTTCGTTGTGTGTCCATGTATTTGAGTTTGCTTCATCAAAATGAACCCTAAAACAAATGAGTATTGACGCCGATCTGAAGCCGATAGAAAGGGCTTTGATTGGATCTACGTACCTCTGATCGGCGTCATTCGAAATTCAAAATATGTGTTGTCATGAGCGGATTTTGATGATAATTTGAAATAAGAATAGGAATGCGCTGGAGGGCAGAGATTGGCTGAGGTGGATCTGAAGCCGTTTTGACGCCGATAGAAAGGGCATTGATTGGATACCTATCGGCCTCAAATCGGCGTCACTGTCAAGTTTGAGAAAGTATATAAGCAGCAGAAAGACCAAGAAATTGCTTATTAAATTCCCGAACTTCTGTGAGGTAATATATTCTGCTACGGACATGGTTCCGGACGTGGGTTGGATACCTCACGGTGACAACTAAGATCCACCTCGATAGGGAACGCCCAATCCTTAGAGTTGGACACTTTTGGGAGCGAGCCAACAATCGCTTTAACCTATTGCAATGGGTACGATTAACTGCTCCTCACTTCGATTGGAAAGAATATTCCAGTGGAAGTGTCTTCTATTTATTATATGTATTTATTTCCTCTCATACTAGAACGTCGCTCTGCAGCCTTCCATAGCTTCGGCTATAGCGGTATAGTCGCGCGACTATTTCCGTGCGTGGAGTTGGACACCCTAGGGGCCATAGGTTCGATTCTCGGCTTGGCACCGAACTTTAGAGGCTAGTTAGGGATCAAACTTGAGCCATCCTATCAGGGGGATGAAAGCTCATGCGCAATTAACTTTGGGGGGTTTGTTGGGGATTTACACACACTCTAGCAGACTAGGAATTTATTTAGGACCGAAGTAGGTTTAGGAAACAGTATTTTTGTTTACCGGGATATACATTAACTTCGTAATGGTTCAATCGGGAGTAAATAAGTAAATTCACGCGCTAGTGGTGTCTACCACTAGAGACGTAGGATTCAATAATGAATTCGTCATATCAATACAATCTATTAGTATGCTAGACTTAGAAACTAAAGACTAACTACGAAATAAAAATGACAAAATAAATATATTTTTAATCAGTATAAAGTAAGGAATACAGAAATATTTGCCTGCAAAGGAATATAGAAATATTAGTTCAAACGAAATGTAATGTATTTGTTGCAATAATATGTTATATATTTGCTAATGAATCGAGTTTGGGCTAGGTTGTCAACTCTGATTCTAGCATGAGAATGCGGTAATAAATTATAGCAATTGAATTATTTGCTGAAAGTATCAAATGTAATATTTAGAATCAAATGATAATTCATAATGATAAATAATAATATTAAGAAGAGATAAATAATATTATAATCGCTTATAGACGCAAACTCTACATTTGGAAAACTACCAAACGGACTTAGTGAGGCCTTACTAATTTTGGGGTAAATAGAAGAGGTTCTTGGCATGATGGAGAACATTTGTGTCACAGTAAAGAGCAGCTCTTAATCCAGCATTCGAGTTGTAAGCCTTGAACATGCCAAGAATCGTACTTCCTAAATCATAATAAATCTAGAATTCTACGGCAAATCTAAAAAAAAACAAACTAATTACTTACAATATGAAAATTAATAAAATATATTATATCTTTAAATTGTAGAGATATCTATCACTATATCAATACTATATATCAATAATTTACTCGGCAAAGTAAAGCTAACTATTATAATAATCATCATAATAAATATATGGCTGCTAGTATTGAGCTAACCAATACAACAAAGATTCTGCTAATACTTAAGTATTTAAAATAATTGCTTTTCCTACAATGGTTCAATAGATGGCATGTCATGTAAAACACTAGTAATCTAAGTATAGCAATCTCGTATAAAAAGGAGATTTATGTATGTGGTAAATCTTATCAAACTTGGTCAAGCAATGCAGCACCTTGAGAATTCTTGTAAACCACAAACAAGGGTCTAGATATTTCTCTAAGTCACTGATATTATTTCCCATATATTGCTTTCAGTAAACAAGTAAATGATTAAACTTGAACAATTGAACTATTCAGGGAATAGTGGCTGATAATATTTATCTAAAGGAATTGGACAATCAGTGTAGTAGCTACTGATCACAAAAGATTTCTAAAGCGCATATAAAGCGAGGTCTTTCTTTACTTTTGTTATTTATTTCCTAGCAGTTTCCATAAACGAAACAAATAGTATCTATTATATAGACACATTGTCTGCAAGAGATTATATCAATCTTATCAACAGCTAAATGCTCATAGCAACAAACATAAATCTATAAAGAAAACTAATTATGGTAGTTTTGCAAGCTAATAATTATATAGTAAAACTTGCAAATAACCTGCTATATCTATGTTCTATGGACAAATAACATAGACCTTAAGTTCAGAAACTTATTTTGATGATTAATATCCATTTCATTTCCACGTTTTCACACATTCCATGATTAGAAGTCAAATTAAGTACATAAGCATCTAGGATCAGTTCGGTCGGTCAGTCTGTAGTAATCTCACGTATACAGTACATGCATTCTAGTATGGTCATCATGACTTGTCGTTTGCAGCTAGTAGTTCAGTTATTGTAATAGAAGGATATCCAATGTAATATCGGAATACCTAAGCATTGACTTCATTTACTCTAGGCATCTATAGCTCTGAATAGTTTTCTCTGTTTCAATTCTTTCCGAAAAGAGCAAGGTTACAGCAGCGGTTCAGTGTTAGGGTCCTTCTAGACTAGACGATCATTGGCCAATACGATTTATTAGAATAAAAAAATAAAAAATAGGGGGGGGGGGGGTTGTTACAATTTGGTGCCGTGACCAGGATTGGAATAACGTTACTACGGAAGTTTTACTAGGAATTAGTTGCGGTCAACCGCACAATTTGTTGGCGTGAAATGGATAGGATTTTATTGAAACAGAGATGCTATTGCAATAGGTGATTTTTAAAGGGCTAAATCGGTAGTCAACGGATACTATAATGAGGTGATGATGTTGTTGTTCTAGGCTACAGTAGTAGATTTCTACAATAAACTAAGAAATAAATAAGCCGGATATGCTATTTTAGGAATATAACTAAAATACTGATTACTACGAAGCGCTTAAATGATATTCAGGGAAAGATAAGTTGTATGCAAGTTTCATGTATGTAAAGTCTGCAACTACCTTTGTCATTTACATGTACCCCATAGTCGATCTCTAGAATCCAGAAGTACACTTATCATTCGAAAGGCAGATTGCGTGTTGTGTTTACGACTAGGATACTCTCCTGGAAGCACACGGTAAATAGTCAGTATCGAACTCTACTCAAAGTGACCCGAAGGTTTTAAGAACACTTTTAGTATCGAACGACTTATGAAACTCACTTGGGAGCCAAGAATTGCGTTATAGTAGAGTACTGAAAGAGTTCTTGTATAGTGCTAGGAAAGGAAGAGAGTTTCTAACATGTTGAAAGTGCCGTCGCTGCATTTGCATCACAAGGATTACATTTGTAACCAGCAAAATACAGCGCAGATCGTGGACATGTCTGTATATAATCGGTGTTTGTTATGTTCGGAAGTATTAAGAATATAAAAATGTGTGAATATTAATAAATGGCTTACCTTTTTGTTCGATGAAATTTATGGTAATTAAATGATAGTAAAAATCTACATACGTAATTACTTCTATTGCATTTGCGAAGGAAATAAATAGGATTACAATAAAATGCAAAGTTGCGCAACTTTAATTGAGCGATGATAAGTCTTGTTAGAAGTTTTGTTGAAATATGTTTAGTCGTAACATTGGGGGGTTGAATTTCCCATTCAGATGCTTAGCATTGTGAAAATTCTTATAGACAAGTCAGATGGTTGTATAGTTGTTCGTAAAGGTTAAATAAATCAACGATATGCAGATTTAATAGACAAACATAGTAAGCGCCGAATTCAAGTATAAAAAAACTAATATTATAGCTAGGTAGTGATGAGTCTTCGGAATGAAGCTGGTAATGTGTTGACAATGTAGGCAGGCTGAAGAGGAGCGCCGAATATCAGCTTTGGGGCGAAACGGCTGGGTGAGTAGTGCGTCTTGACGAGATCTGCAAATATAATAGGGAAAATTAGGGAATGGTGAGCAAAGCCGGGTTACCACTGAACTTTAAAAAAAATTGAAAAAAAACACACATTAATGATGAGTTAGTAAATCAAAGCGAAAAAAAAAAAGGTTATAGTTAGGCACAATTGTTTGAATTTTAATAGTTATGTATGTATTTATGTTCTTAAGTGACATAATTTGATATGTAAGCAGTACGCACAATGTGTATTCATAACCTTTCATTTCAATCTGAACTTGGTATACATAGGCAATTTCGGTTGTTGAATACTAGTAGACTATATACTATATACTAGTAGAACTATATTAGAGTTTAGGGCAATATAAAAAAACGGTTCCATGCCATGAAAATCGTAGGAATCGTGGAATTCATTTAATCAAGTGAGAGATTATTACAGAACAACAGACAAATATACAAACGTTCATTTTATATTTTACTAGTTGCGGTCGCGGATGTACCCGCATGGAGATAGCTGATGAAGGTGGTGATGATAAAAAGTTATCTATGCGTAAATCTAGTATCATCTATTTTTATACCAAATCTCATCAAAATTAGTCCAGCCAGGACTGATGTAATAAACATTCATTCAGACATACCAGCATTTGCGTTAATAATACTAGTACCTAGGTACCTTGTTAGGATAATGATAATGATGAGGAAGAGTATTTTATAATATGTAAATTCAAAGCTACATCTACTTTCGTAACAATTTTCATCAAAATTGGCGCAGCCGTTTAAGAGGGATGGTGAAGCAAACATTCATTCTTACGTACAAACGTCGTGTTTGTAATATTAGTACCTAGAAAATATTTCTTTAGGATACTAACTAAATAAATATCGAAACTTGCGTACCTATCAATCAATGATGAGTGGGTTATGTGAGCTGTAGAGCTTGTCAGGTTTCACTGTGGTCTATAACAACACCACAGTCAGCAGGCAGGGATCTAGAATTCATGGAAAACTATAAAATATACATAAACATATAACGAGTAAAATATAGAATCAGTTATTTCATCAATAATCTAAAACTAACCGAAGGTTGTATATCAGGGCGCGTAGAAATATGAGAAAATCTATAGTAGCTTTGTTCAGAGCAATTAGGTACCTATCTTAAAATTGCTATTGAATAAATAAACAAAGGTAGAATAAGAATAATGTTAGCAAGAATAAAATCAATCAAAATGACATGACAATCAACATTTAGGTTACCTAGGCTACAAAACTTTACAGAAAGGTAAACACAAAAGAGTTCTTTGCTTTTACTTTTGAATGTGGCACTTAGGGCTGTCATAGTGTAAAGAGAATATAAACACTACGTTTTACTATAGTATCACGTAAAGAAGAGTTCTGGTGAATAATGCCTAGGTATTTTATAGATGTTTATTGGAATCTATATAAAAGGGAGGTGTTTATGGTATATGGTGGGTATGGAACTAGGAAATCAATGTTGAGTCATGATGTTTGGATTATTTGCCTGCAAAGAGTTTGACGACATAGCTAGGTAATGTAATAAGAAATGTTCAGTTGTAACAAAATACGATAAGTATGTACATAATACACTGGTAATTTCTATGTAGGTATAATCTGTAGGGAGTATGTAGATATGAACAGGGAAAAAGGATGTTTGGTTGGAGCAAAGCAGAGATGAACAAGTCTAAATAACACTATACATACATACCTTGCCAGTAGCTGGAGTGTAGTTTCGTAGGAATATGTACACCTATGTATATAATAATATGTAGGTATAACTAGTTGTTGTATATCAATCGGAGTTGTTGGGCAAATGTATCGTGCATACGCTGCCTACATTGGTTCGCAAATTGAAGTGATTTCGTCATGGACACTGCAAAGATAAACGTAAATAAATGCTACGATAAATAGAGTTACAGTATAATTACAAGTAGAGTACAGCGAACGTACATAGAATTTGCGAAAATCATATTTTTGACGTGAACTTTATTTCCTTTATTTTGACAGCGACATATTTAACTAGCTGTCATAAGCACATACGTGTATATCCAAAGAGTTTGTAACAAATAGAAATCATGTTCAAGGTTTAATATACCTAGCTATAATTTAAATGCTAAAGTTATATATTAGTATAGATATAATAAACGGTATGATTAGGTATAAGATGGAATAAGAACTTACCTGTGGTCAACAAATGCGCTTTGAGATTCTGTGATCAAGAAGTCTATAAAAGCGCAAACGTAATATCAATACTTTATAGATATTTGAGGTTTATATTTTATTTAGGGAACAAAAAAGGAAGTAATAAAAGGCAATCACAGATATTTAGGGTCGTTATATAGTAGTGAAATTTGGGTAGTGGTCGTAATAAAAAAATACTTAAAAGTTTAGTTGTTGTAATGCGACCGCAAAATGGTTGTAAAATAGCACGGAGCGACTTCGTTAAGACTTAAAATTTCGTATCGACTTAATAATCGTAATGGGATATTTTGAGTGATATCGTTCAGTAATGCGTTACAAAGACATTGGCAGATATAGTGTGGTAATGATAATGACGTGATTATTATAAATTTTATTCAAAATCAAACACATTATCACACATTACAAAGTTTAAAGATTTCTGTACATTAATAGCCGAGATGCATACATTAGTGCAGGGTTATTCGAGGATCGGAAAAACAGTCGTGTTGATTTTTGCTTTGAAATTCATGGAAGATGTAGCCAGGGAAATGACATGGAGATTTAGAGAAATTTGAGTAACCACGCAGTGACAGCACAGCGTACACTTGATTTTGTAATAGCAAATTTGTGGATAGAGAACATAAAAATAGAAGAGAACTTCGGAATATTACAAAAAATAATAATAAGGAAATAGTAAATAATGTACAATGTATGGAATACCTATTAAATAAAAAAAAAACATAAATTGGTTAGGTAATAATGTAAATTTGTACTAGTATAAAAGGTTTACATTGCTTTCAAATAATTGACAATTAAATAATCTGTAGTGAAAAAAAAAGTAAAAACAGTAGGTACCTACTTAGTAGGAATTTTATTTATTACAATAGTAGGGTCTGATGTAGGGCGAATGGTATTAATTCGGTAAAATGCAGCAAAATAGTTGTTAGACTTCAGTACCAATATTCGAATAATCAACAAGGGAGGTTCGAGCAAAAGTGCATGAGGGACGTGACAGGAATCTTGAGTTCCTGTTAGGTTCCTCTATTTGAGTCGTAAATATGTTCAAGTAGAGGAGATTAATGTATTGCAGCTGAAAATTTTTGAATAAATAGTGTTTGGAACAAGTAATTGAAAGAGATGGAAAGACTAACTCGTAAACGAAAACAATCTAGAAGACTTGTAGAAGATTTAGCAACAACTGGAAGAAACGGTGGGATAGCTTCGTCAATAGTCGGACAGGAAAATGAGGACATACCAGTTCGGGGGGAGGAAAGCTCGCAAGCTAAGCGGAAGAAAGAGACTAGACAAACAGAAATTCGGAAGGTCGGGAGTAGTTCAGGGACGGATTATAAATATCGTGCTTTAAGGAGAATGGTGGGAACTTTAGCCTCGAAAGTGGACATGTTGTGTGAAGAAGTAAAGAAAGTAAAACCAAATGAGCAAGAAGAGGGAGAGGGCAGTAGAATATTGAGTGAGGAAGAAACGGTAGTAGAAAGAGAAGGAGAGTTATCGATGGAAAGTACTCGAACCATAATATATAACATTAGCAATATTAGTGTAGAAAAACCGAAGTTTGGCGGTAAGATAGAAGTACATCCCGTGACCTTTTTAGAAGATCTTGAGAATTATTTAAGAAAGTCGGCTAAAGCAGGCAGGGAGTTGGATTTGATAATTGAATGTCTGGTAGGAGATGTCAGGGATTGGGCTCGTGTTTACAAGGATCGATGGAAGGAACTGAAGGATTTCAAAGCCGACTTTTTAGCGGCATATTGGGGAGAAAAGGAACAGAACGAGTTGCGGAGGGTTATAGTGCAAGGAACATGGGACAGGCACAAAACCTCATCCATGTTGTCTCATTTTCTGCGTATAACCGGGAGGGCCAAGATGTTAAACTATCAGATTCCAGAAAAGGAGCTAGTTGGAGACATTATTAGACATTATCCGAAACATATTCAGCAGGGATGGGCTATTTCGAAGTTAGGAACCATCATAGAAACAGCGGAGTTTTTGCGAGAGATGGATGATATAAGTAAACAAGAAGCACATACATATACGTCAGCGGGGAAGAACAAAGAGTACGAGAAAAGAAGGAGAGAATATCAAAGGGAATATCAAAATTGGAACAAACCAAAGTCAGCGGTAGTCAATGAAGTCACTATTAATGATGCTAATGAGGATGCGTTAAACTGAAGGAAGCTGATAACTTCGTTCCCGAGTCAGCTTCAAACATAGGGAACATAGGATTGCGAATAATGAAGAGACTAGGGTGGGAGCCAGGGCAAAAATTAGGTGTAAATGGTAGGGGGCTTAGGGTGCCTATATCAGGAAAGGTGTTAGATAGAAATGAAACAGAGGGATTAGGATATAAACCCTTGAAGGAAAGAGAGACATATATTCTAGAGCGGTTAGTGGATGTACTAAAATTAAAAGTAGAGCAGAATTGTGTAGGGTTGAAATCCACGTCAGCAATGAAGTCAATTTTTGAGGAACAAGAAGAGGATAATATTCGTGAGAAATGCAAGTCTGAAATAGTAGCGCGAGTTTTTGATGTTGAGATCATAAGTTTAGTTGATACGGGCAGCGATATAACATGTATCTCGGAAACATTTTGGGATGAAATAAGGCAGGATGTTGCACATAGGGTACCTTTAATGCCCATCAAGCCTTTTCAAGTGAGAACTGCGGTAGGTCACAAAAGTATGGAGGTTAAGAGCATAGTGTTGTTACCTTTGAGACTAGGTACAGTAGTTTTGGATACGGCATTTGTGGTAGTACCCGGACTTATCAATCACATGATTTTAGGTTTCGATTGGTTAAAGGAAAATGAGGTAGTAATTAGTTTGAGTAAAGAAGAAAAGGGTTTATTGATAAAACAAGGATCGGAAAACCAGCTTATTAAGTTTTGCAACAAAGGAACAATTAATGCTGAGTGTCAACATTTAGACTTAGGTGAGCAAGCTAACAGAATAGAAATCAGAGAGCTAGGAGTAAATGCTAGGGAAACTGAGGAAGCAGAGCAAAAATTAGGGGAGTTATTACGGAAGTATGGGAATGTTTTTTCGTCTAAACTAGGAAGGGCCAAGTGTTATAAACACGAAATCATAATGGATCCACATGCGCCTATAGTAAAGAAAACTTACCCGGTGCCATATGCGTATCGGGGTAAAATAGAAGAGAAATTAGCAGAAATGGAACAACAAGGCATAATAACTAGAGCTTCTACGCCATATTGCAGTCCACTTACATTTACTCTAAAAAAGGATGGGTCCATAAGAGTGTTATTAGATGCTAGGGAAATAAACAAATATATGGTAGCAGAAACGGAGAAGCCCCCAATGCAAATAGATGTTATGAACTCATTCCATGGTGCGAATTATATAAGTGTGATCGACTTGAATAATGCCTATTTTCAAATACCAATATCAGAGACAAGTAAAAAGTTTACGGGATTCACTTTTAATGGCAAATCGTACGTTTACAATGTACTTCCTCAAGGTTTGAAAACATCAGTGGGTAGTTTTAGTCGAGCAATGGATGTGATATTAGGACATGAAGTTAGGGATTATTGCGTGAATTATTTAGATGATTTAGCGATAATAACTACAGGGACATTAGAAAAACATATAGAGCATTTAGATGAAGTATTAAATAAATTGAGTAAAGCAGGGTTAACATGTAACGAAAAGAAATGCGAGTTTTTTAGCAAAGAAGTTAAGATGTTGGGATACATAATTTCCACCGAAGGGCTGAGATCAGACCCAGATAAGGTCAAAGCTATACAAAATTTTCCAGTGCCAAAGAAAGTGAAGCAAGTAAGAGCTTTCCTAGGATTATGTAATTTTTATAGACGATTTATTCGGGATTATAGTTTTCATATTCAGCCTTTATGTAAATTGTTGCAGAAAGACATAATGTGGAATTGGAGCACAGTAGAGCAGGAAGCCTTTGATAAAATCAAATCACTCTTCATAGAGACAATACTGTTAAATCATCCAGACTATAGTAAGCCGTATTATCTGCAGACTGATAGTTCTGGTATAGGGTTAGCTGGAGTGCTTTATCAGCTTGATGCAAAGGGAGAAATAAAAATAATAGGCTTTCACAGTAAAGCTTTAAAGGGAGCTCAGTTGAATTGGACTGTAACGGAGCAAGAGTTTTATGCGGTGATAAATTGTCTAGAAAAATTTGAAACTTATTTAAGAGGGGTTGAAGTTATTATAAGGACTGATCACAAAGCGTTGTTATTTGTTCGGACTTGGAAATTGTTCAATGCGAGAGTGTCTCGGTGGGTACATTATTTAGAGAATTTCAAATATAAAGTTCAACACATAAAGGGCAAAGAGAATATAATACCAGATATTTTGTCACGATTTCCACCCGAGGGGAATTTATTGCAAGAAGAAAGGAAAAGTATGCCCGAAATCGCTTACTTAGAAACGCAAATAAATAAGGGTCTAAATTTGAAGTTAAGGCAGTTAAAAAAGTTACAGAAGGAAGATATAGAAATAAAAGGAATACTAGATCGATTAAATACTAAAGGGAAGGAAGATGATAAACAAGGGAGGGTTGCGGAAAAGTGTATGCTAAAGAATGATATTCTGTATTTTAGACCAGTAGATAAATTAGAACCGGTGATTTATTTACCAGAGTTGCTAAGAATTGATATAATTAGACAAGTTCATATAGAAATGGGGCATCAAGGGGCACATAAAGTAATAAAGTATATAAGGGATAGATTTTATTGGAGAGATTTAACGCGGTCAGTCAAGTTGGAAATAAAAACATGTCATGATTGTCAGATTACAAAAAGTCAAACAGTTAAGTATGTAGGACCTTGTCAGTCCATAATAACGGAAAACGTAGGGGACATGGTTATGATAGATCTTTATGGACCTCTTCCCACTGGGTTATATGGAATGAGTTATATTTTGGTCATACATACAAGATTCCTTCAGTAAGTTTGTTAAATTTTATGAGCTCAGGAAAGCCACCACAAGTGCAGTGCTTAGTGGGGTAAGGAAGTTTTTTAAGGTTATAAAGCCAAAAGCGATTATGTCAGATAACGGTTCGCAATTTGCAAGTAAGAGCTGGAGAGAATTTATGAAGCAAAATGGGGTAAATGTTATTTATACATCGGTCAGGAATCCACGTCCAAATACCACAGAACGTGTGAATAGAGAGCTGGGACGGCTTTTTAGGACATACTGCAGGAATAATCATAGGGGTTGGGTAGCAGTTCTACCGAGATTAGAGGAACTTTATAATAATACGTTTCACGAGAGTACAAAGTATACACCATGTGAGATCATGTATGGAGATTCAACTAAGCTGACTTTTGATAGGGAAATAAAAAAGGAAGTCAAATTGAATGTTGAAGACGTCAGGGAGAAGGTAAAATTTAACTTGCGAGAAATGGGAAAGCGGCGTCAGCGGAGTTTTAATCAGAGATATCGACTTATAGAATTTGAAATAGGAGATTTAGTGAAATTAAGAAAGTTAAATAAATCAGATGCAACACAAAAACTAACGAAAAAATTTTCACCATTATATGAGGGACCATTTTTGATAGCTAGTAAACCTTATCAAAACGTTTATATTTTGGTAGATCCGGTAACAAAGGAAATTCGTGGTAAGTTTAACACAATTCATTTGCTGAGGTATTATCCGGCTATCAGAGATTGACTGTGTACCTATGTTTGAGACTGTCTCGGGGTAAAGATGGGGAAGGGAGGGGTTATTCTAGGGGAAGGAGTTGCATTTATGTGTAAGTTAGGAAGCTATTTTAGTTGTTAGTGTATATATACCTATTTGTTTAAAGTAATTTCACATCTATAAAAACATAGTAAGTGTTATGTTTCAATTGAGCAAAAGTGTTCGTATCATTTTAAGTTTATTGTTAGCTATGTACTTTTGAAGTGAGGCAGAAACTTCAAATCTTGTTAAGTCAGAATATAGAGGGAAAGTGTTCCTGAATTAGTTAATTTGTTAAGGAGTAAGTCAACTAAAGTATTGTTAGTCAAAGTTTGTAACTTTCTTTATAGTTGGTTGTAAATGAACATTAAAATTAAACCAGTAGTAAATCATTGACCAAGTAAAAAAAGGGTTTAAATATTAGTTGTTGAAACTTGGTTGGTGGTGGCAAAATATAACATAATTTTAATATTTTAAATTAATTTGGCGGTTTTAAGTTGGAAAATTTGAGTCTGTTAAGAAGCAAGTTATTAATATATATATTTTATAACTTTATACGAAGTAATTACTAGTATTAAATAATATATTGTAAAAAAAAAGTTTCAGTTGTTAATTAATATTATTAAAGTTAGAAATAAATGAATCTGTTGGAAAAAATTGCCGGAGGCCAGGGAAAGGCCCATCTATAAACATTGAAGGCTCCTGTTTGAATTCAATTTTTATTGCACTTCTAGCTAAAGTTTGCAAAGTATATAACTAAGGTGTTCCTTAGTGTTAATAGATGGAGGGGAGTGTCGGCGGCCTTTTCAAAAAAAAAAAAATTTTTTTTTTCTTTATTACCCGTGGGTAATACGTACTTTGGACGTAACGTAATCGTACTTAGTAAGTTACTTGTTTTGAAGTAACTATTTCCATAACTACGTATTTTGTAGCTAATAATTCAAAATATCACTAGTATCCTGTGTAGAACGTAAATTAACTTGGATATTATCAGCGGTCTAAGGAATTAAGTTTATATGTAGACTATCTTCCATTTCTTGTATCATTATTTAATTAGGTCTGAAGTAGAATAAGATGCAAGAACATAAAGTATAGTAAAATTATTGACAGATCCATTATCTATGAGATCGGAAAGGAGAAGAAGGCTGATTATAATTAGAAAACATAAGAATTATACGAAGGTTCTATGTATTGGATAGATACTTTTAAAGAAACTATTATGGATTTGTGGGATAAACGTTTGCAAGGTCAACAAGGTATATTCGAGGTAAATGAAACATGAAGGTTGTAGATTGTAGACGATGGGGGTTGGAACTTTATAGATAAATGGGAGTAAATTAAATAATTTAAATGCTTTATTGGTATGTACGACCTAAATTAAAATATGAATACCATTTAGATTCCGCAGGTTATAAGGTAAAGATCAAGCTAAGGAAAAGAAATAACTGATTAGTTGTAGACTGTTAACAATCTAATCATATTTCAGTTGATGTTTATTATATTGTAATGACTACGGGACTGCTAGTATCAAGGTGTTATTATTGATAAGCATAATAATTTGTAATTTACAGAGTACATTAAAGGAATTAGCAAATAATGAGAGTATAGAAGGTAAAAGAAATATTTTGGTACCTATATAGGTAGCAAAAAGGTACAAAGTTATTTAGGCCACAATGGAAATGACATAAGAACTTCGTGTTTTGAGGATTACAATATAATATATTGTTTGTATTATGTAAAAGTGTGTGAGTTGGATAGAGTTAGGAATGTCTAGTTATATTATTCAGACTGGTTTACTGAACTGATGTTGTTGCTTATCTGTGCAATAATGAATATTATAGATAGAAAGCCACAATTCTGTCTTAGTTGGGTGCGTTGATTTAATCAGATATAGATGTTTTAGTAATAGCAGAAATGTTATTGTCGTTAATATTAAATATATAATAATAGTAATCAGATAGTTTAGACTTTTATAAGGAAAAACCAGGTTTTAGGATTTGAATGACAATTAAATAATACATTTAACATTATTATTACAAAAAGATTATTTAATATAATAAGTCATGCATTTTGCGCAATTGTTAAAACGAATGAATTTAGTTTAGATAGAATAAAAGAACAGAGTAAAGGAAAAATGATAATATTAGGAGTCAGAATTTTAAGGATTTCCTTCAAACTATGAACACGGGAAGCGTTAGGAAAATAAAAAAAATAAAAAACATACCAAGTTTACAAAATTTTATAAAACACTAATAAAATTAATGAAGATGTTCAATCATTTGTTACAGAGTGAGCGTAGATCTCATCGGGGTGGGTTTTCGTTGCAGCTTATCCTATTATTATTTTTTACATTAGATGTAAAAATATTTGAAGATAAAATAAATGGGGTTTATAGAAACAAAAGTCAGACATTTCATTTGGTAAATACTAATTATTGTGGGAACTTATTCGTAGACTCCAGACAAAAGGGTTGAAGGTTGATTTAGGCAGAATGCAGGGCAATGTAAGAGAACAGAACATTAAAAGTTTTAGAAAAAGAATGGTAGAGATGAATGGAATTAAGTCCTAGGCGGGAGGAGTTGTGTGTGAAAGAGTTTAGCATATTATCATGTTGAGGGCCTCTATGAATCGACAATACCGACTGGAGTCGATTTGTTAAGTTTTGTTTTCAGACAGACACACACTATTCAACGAATGATTTATGGAGTACAAATTGGAGATAGGTTTAGGTCAGAAGACACCACATCAGTATTTACAACTGAATTATTCCATAAAGAGTTCGTACTTTACAGGTAGCCAATGTTTAGCCATTACACTCACATTCACCGAGTTATTAGGTGGTTGCTTGTTTGGTTTGATTTGAAGAGGGATGTATCAGCCATGGAGAATTATTGCTTGTTAGCTATTAACGAGATCTGGAGTAATAAAGGGTGGCGTAGGTTCTACTCCACATACTCGATCCCAAACGAAAAATTGGTTTGGGTGGTAGCACGTATGCTGAATTATTCGAATTGACTAGGTGCACAATTTGGCACAATACTAGTTCCCTTTCGTTATTTCAGATTGTCCTTGTGAGAAGTCATTTTTACTCATGGAGGAGACATTAAGATCGGATATATCAACCCTTACAGTAAATTTATTTTTAACTCGGTCTTTTAAATACACTCCACTAGTGAGTTCACGTACTCATATCCTTGTTTGAAAACGAATTTTAACAAATTAGGATAAGCACACATTCAGTTTTGGTGGGACTATATTTGTGAAGTTGAATATATGGAGAATGGGAAAATTTCCTTCGGTAAATTATGAGAACCTGCGTAAATTTTGGGGGTTGGCTGTAACGGAACAGGCTCTGGATGAGGTTTCCGTCACGATTCACAAATATAGATACATTTAAAAAGCATTTTGGTACGAACAAATATTGATGAAATTTAGACAATCAAAAGTAGAAGAAAGCGTTAATGTGTAATATTGAGATTTAGATGTTAGGTACTTCTTATAGCAAGACTATAGGTACTTACTGAAAATGATAAGCAGCTTAGAATATTTAAGCTATCAAGATATTCTATGTATTAACCATTTAAATCGATTGTTCAGATAGAACTGATAAGTTACTTCAAGTAAAATGAAATGTTGAGTAATCCTTTAAATACATAAAAGTTACAAGCAAAATTAATAAAATTACCATGAAAATAAGCAGCATTGATATTTCTAACCATACAAAGTTATGTGAGGAACACATTTTCGTTGTGTGTCCATGTATTTGAGTTTGCTTCATCAAAATGAACCCTAAAACAAATGAGTATTGACGCCGATCTGAAGCCGATAGAAAGGGCTTTGATTGGATCTACGTACCTCTGATCGGCGTCATTCGAAATTCAAAATATGTGTTGTCATGAGCGGATTTTGATGATAATTTGAAATAAGAATAGGAATGCGCTGGAGGGCAGAGATTGGCTGAGGTGGATCTGAAGCCGTTTTGACGCCGATAGAAAGGGCATTGATTGGATACCTATCGGCCTCAAATCGGCGTCACTGTCAAGTTTGAGAAAGTATATAAGCAGCAGAAAGACCAAGAAATTGCTTATTAAATTCCCGAACTTCTGTGAGGTAATATATTCTGCTACGGACATGGTTCCGGACGTGGGTTGGATACCTCACGGTGACAACTAAGATCCACCTCGATAGGGAACGCCCAATCCTTAGAGTTGGACACTTTTGGGAGCGAGCCAACAATCGCTTTAACCTATTGCAATGGGTACGATTAACTGCTCCTCACTTCGATTGGAAAGAATATTCCAGTGGAAGTGTCTTCTATTTATTATATGTATTTATTTCCTCTCATACTAGAACGTCGCTCTGCAGCCTTCCATAGCTTCGGCTATAGCGGTATAGTCGCGCGACTATTTCCGTGCGTGGAGTTGGACACCCTAGGGGCCATAGGTTCGATTCTCGGCTTGGCACCGAACTTTAGAGGCTAGTTAGGGATCAAACTTGAGCCATCCTATCAGGGGGATGAAAGCTCATGCGCAATTAACTTTGGGGGGTTTGTTGGGGATTTACACACACTCTAGCAGACTAGGAATTTATTTAGGACCGAAGTAGGTTTAGGAAACAGTATTTTTGTTTACCGGGATATACATTAACTTCGTAATGGTTCAATCGGGAGTAAATAAGTAAATTCACGCGCTAGTGGTGTCTACCACTAGAGACGTAGGATTCAATAATGAATTCGTCATATCAATACAATCTATTAGTATGCTAGACTTAGAAACTAAAGACTAACTACGAAATAAAAATGACAAAATAAATATATTTTTAATCAGTATAAAGTAAGGAATACAGAAATATTTGCCTGCAAAGGAATATAGAAATATTAGTTCAAACGAAATGTAATGTATTTGTTGCAATAATATGTTATATATTTGCTAATGAATCGAGTTTGGGCTAGGTTGTCAACTCTGATTCTAGCATGAGAATGCGGTAATAAATTATAGCAATTGAATTATTTGCTGAAAGTATCAAATGTAATATTTAGAATCAAATGATAATTCATAATGATAAATAATAATATTAAGAAGAGATAAATAATATTATAATCGCTTATAGACGCAAACTCTACATTTGGAAAACTACCAAACGGACTTAGTGAGGCCTTACTAATTTTGGGGTAAATAGAAGAGGTTCTTGGCATGATGGAGAACATTTGTGTCACAGTAAAGAGCAGCTCTTAATCCAGCATTCGAGTTGTAAGCCTTGAACATGCCAAGAATCGTACTTCCTAAATCATAATAAATCTAGAATTCTACGGCAAATCTAAAAAAAAACAAACTAATTACTTACAATATGAAAATTAATAAAATATATTATATCTTTAAATTGTAGAGATATCTATCACTATATCAATACTATATATCAATAATTTACTCGGCAAAGTAAAGCTAACTATTATAATAATCATCATAATAAATATATGGCTGCTAGTATTGAGCTAACCAATACAACAAAGATTCTGCTAATACTTAAGTATTTAAAATAATTGCTTTTCCTACAATGGTTCAATAGATGGCATGTCATGTAAAACACTAGTAATCTAAGTATAGCAATCTCGTATAAAAAGGAGATTTATGTATGTGGTAAATCTTATCAAACTTGGTCAAGCAATGCAGCACCTTGAGAATTCTTGTAAACCACAAACAAGGGTCTAGATATTTCTCTAAGTCACTGATATTATTTCCCATATATTGCTTTCAGTAAACAAGTAAATGATTAAACTTGAACAATTGAACTATTCAGGGAATAGTGGCTGATAATATTTATCTAAAGGAATTGGACAATCAGTGTAGTAGCTACTGATCACAAAAGATTTCTAAAGCGCATATAAAGCGAGGTCTTTCTTTACTTTTGTTATTTATTTCCTAGCAGTTTCCATAAACGAAACAAATAGTATCTATTATATAGACACATTGTCTGCAAGAGATTATATCAATCTTATCAACAGCTAAATGCTCATAGCAACAAACATAAATCTATAAAGAAAACTAATTATGGTAGTTTTGCAAGCTAATAATTATATAGTAAAACTTGCAAATAACCTGCTATATCTATGTTCTATGGACAAATAACATAGACCTTAAGTTCAGAAACTTATTTTGATGATTAATATCCATTTCATTTCCACGTTTTCACACATTCCATGATTAGAAGTCAAATTAAGTACATAAGCATCTAGGATCAGTTCGGTCGGTCAGTCTGTAGTAATCTCACGTATACAGTACATGCATTCTAGTATGGTCATCATGACTTGTCGTTTGCAGCTAGTAGTTCAGTTATTGTAATAGAAGGATATCCAATGTAATATCGGAATACCTAAGCATTGACTTCATTTACTCTAGGCATCTATAGCTCTGAATAGTTTTCTCTGTTTCAATTCTTTCCGAAAAGAGCAAGGTTACAGCAGCGGTTCAGTGTTAGGGTCCTTCTAGACTAGACGATCATTGGCCAATACGATTTATTAGAATAAAAAAATAAAAAATAGGGGGGGGGGGGGGGGTTGTTACAGTACCCTACACGTGCCCCCTGGGTGGTGCCAAACGAGCAGCAACGCCGAGCCACGGGCGGCGGTTAACTAACCCGTTAAACGGTCACCACGGACCATGAGAGACTAAATCACCTCAAAAAGAGTGGTCTTGGCGCCTTGGGAAAGCGACAAGTATACTTCCCACCAACAAGTATGAAATGTCTGAAAATAAAGAATGTGATTTGTCATGCAATCCGGCTAACGCCCGGCGCTCGCAGGTACCCGGGCCTGCGAGTGTGAAATTTGTTACCGAAGACTGCACTGAGGCGGGCGACCAGGCCCCAGTGTTAGTGAATGCTACTGGCAGCAGTTCCTGCAGCAGCACCGGCGGCACAAAAAAATATGTGCAACAAGCCTTTCATCCCAGCTTGTTCATCACCAAAACAAAGACTGCACCCGTGGATAAAACACCTAGCCCCCCAGTTATGGCCAAAGGTCCAGTCACTAACAACACTACTCCTAATGCGGCCGACTGGCACAAAATTCCATTAGAGAGAAATGCGAAGCGGAAGAAAACTGACGGGCCAGACAGCCCTCCATACGAATATGTCCGTACACAGAACAGATTCTCAGACTTACCCATAGATGAGGAAAGTGCAGAGAATAGCAATGACCCTCAACGCATGACCAAAAAGTCGTATAAACCTCCTCCCATAATCTTGTATGAAATAGAAGATGTCCATAAACTCACAACTCTACTTGAAAACACAGTGGAAAGAGACCAATTCACATATAAATTGGTGGGCAGGAAAAAATTCATCATTAGTAGCTCAGAAGCAGAGACATACAGAAAGCTCATCCAGTTAGTAAGAGAAAACGACCTAATTGCTTATACTTTCAAGAATAAGAATGAAAAAAACTATAGAATAGTAATTCGAAACCTACATCACACAACACCCATTAACATTATAAAAGATGAAATCGAAGCCACTGGAAATACAGTTATTGGAGAAATAATCAACGCTAGGTATGGACCGGATAAAAAACCAACATCTACGTTCTTTGTCACACTATTACAAAGCTCCAACAATAAAAACATTAAAAATTTAAAATACATATATCACCAATCGATTAAAATAGAAGACCCTAAAAAGAAAACTACAATTGTACAATGCCAAAGATGCCAGCAATATGGGCACTCAAAAAATGATTGTATGCGCCCATACAGATGTGTGAAATGTGCAGAACCTCACAAAACCTCAGAGTGTCCCAAACAAGATCGCAACACACCAGCTACTTGCGCATTATGTCAGGGAGCCCATCCAGCGAACTATAAGGGATGTGAGGTGTACAGAGAAATCATTTCAAGACGAGGAAATCAGACCAATAATAAATATAAGGTTGAAGCAACAAAAGCTATAAATAAAAAACCTTTAGTAATCGAACCACAACATAAGCTGAAAAAAGAACAGTCTAAGATAGCAGCACCCACACACATGACACAGGACATAACTGACCTTGTCGATCCAAATGAAAAAATATCACATCATAGCACCCAGCAACAGATAAATCAATTTGAAAAGAAAGACAATACTGAAAGTAATAAAATTGAAAACAATTATAGCACTCAGATGAAAGATAGAAGAATGAAGAACCCTCTATCTAATACTAATACATCTCAACAAATCCAAATTGAACAAAGAAATTCAGCCAACATAGAACAACTGCTTATTAAACAAACTGAACAGTTTGATCTCATCTTACAACAAATGAGTACTCTTATGAGCCTCATAGTAAAGCTCATCGACAGGCTTTCTCAATGATTACACTCAGAATAGCCACCTGGAACATAAATGGACTTTCCTCCAACAAGACAGACTTAGACTTGCTGATAAAAGACCACAAACTAGACATAGTCCTCATATCTGAAGCACATGGTAAAGCTAATACCTGTGTAAAAATTGACGACTTCGACACTTACCTAACGAATCATCCTGATGGCACTGCACATGCAGGGTCTGCCCTCCTAATCAGAAAAAATATAAATTATTACCAACTTCCAGAATATAGAACTGACCACATACAGGCCAACTCCGTATGTATAATGGAAGAAGCTGGCCCTATCACAGTCTCAGCCATTTACTGCCCGCCAAAACATAAAATAACTGAGGGCCAATTCTCCGAATTCTTTAAGACCCTTGGCAACCGCTTCATCGCAGGTGGAGACTGGAACGCAAAGCACACTCATTGGGGCCCCAGAACAAGCTCCACAAGAGGGAGACAACTAAAATTGTGCACAGACATCAATCACCTGACTGCTCTAACAACTGGGGAACCTACATACTGGCCAAAGGATCCTAAGAAAAAACCCGACCTGATCGACCTCTTCATTTCTAGGGGCATGTCAGGACATTACTCTAAGATAGAATCATGTCTTGATGGTGACTCTGATCGTACACCAGTACTGCTTACTTGCAGCAGCCTGGTCATAGAATATGAAGAGCCAGAAAAACTCTACAACAGAAACACGGACTGGGAATCTTTTCGCGACCACATAGAAAAAAACTTTGAACTTAAAGTCGCTTTAAAAACTAAAGAAGACATAGAAAATGCAGTTAAATATATCACAACATTAATACAGGAAGCGTGTTGGCGGTCGACACCAGTGATAAAACACAAAAACAGTGTTAATATCCCGCTCAATATCAAAACTATGATCAATGGAAAAAGAAAACTCCGTAGAATATGGCAGCAGAGTCGGCTGGAAGCAGATAAGAAACTTTTGAATGAGGCATCCATTACCCTCAGAAAAACGCTTCAAGAGTGGCACGACACTACACTTTGTTCAAAACTAGAATCCCTGACAGCGACTGCCGCTACGAATTACTCCCTCTGGAAGTTCACTAAAAACATGAGTCGACCCCAAACCATGAAACCGCCTCTCAAAACTGACGTATGGGTGAGAACTGCGCAAGAAAAAGCTGACGTATTCGCGGCTCATCTGTCCCGAGTATTCACTCCAAACGAACAGCTCGACCCTGACCAAACCGTGGAAGATTCCATCGACACGGTACTAGGACAAGACTTCCAAATGGCCCCACCACCGAAACCTGTAACAGTAGGGGAAGTGTGGAAAACAATAAAAGAGCTTCAAGACAAAAAGGCTCCAGGATTTGACCTTATCACCAAAGAGATACTGAAAAACCTCCCAAGAAAAGCTACAGTATTTCTCACAATGCTGTACAATGGAATGGTCAGAGTACAATACTTCCCTCAGCTGTGGAAAGTCTCTTCTATTATTATGATACACAAACCAGGAAAACCACCTAACGAAGTAACCTCATATAGACCGATAAGTCTCCTTCCAACTATGTCAAAAATCTTTGAAAAAATTATATTACGAAGACTAATACCAATTTTGGAGGAAAACAAAGTGATTCCCGACCATCAATTTGGATTCAGGCAACGGCACTCTACAATAGAACAAGTACACCGGGTATATGAGCAAATAAGGAAGGCCCTTGAGCAAAAAGAATACTGTTCCTCAGCATTTCTAGATGTACAGCAAGCATTTGACAAAGTTTGGCACAAAGGGCTACTGTATAAAATAAAGTCCTATTTACCACACAACTATTACCTCCTGCTGGAGTCTTACTTGTCGGATAGACTGTTCCAGGTGCGGGAAATGAATGCAAGCTCCCAATTCTATAACATTGATGCTGGTGTGCCTCAAGGATCAGTCCTAGGACCAGTCCTGTACACCGTCAACACCGCAGATCTTCCCCAAGTAGAAAATGTCATTACAGCCACATTCGCTGACGATACGGCTATTCTCGCCAACAACGCCAACCCTAAAGAAGCATCTGCAACTTTGCAAAAGGGCCTGGACGAGATTACAGCCTGGTTGCGAAAATGGAGAATCAAGGCGAGCACATCGAAATCTGTTCAAGTAACCTTCAGCCTTAGACAGGGAAACTGTCCGCCAGTAACACTCGAAAGAGTAACACTGCCTCAACAAGACAAAGTTAAATACCTGGGACTCAACCTTGACCGTCGTTTAACTTGGAAAGACCACATAACAACTAAGAGAGAGGAACTCAAAATAAGATACAACGGGTATTCTTGGCTGCTAGGACGAAACAGCAAATTGTCAATAGACAATAAATTATTGATTTACAAGAGTGTACTTAAGCCAATATGGATGTATGGTGTTCAATTGTGGGGAACCGCTTGTAACTCAAACATCCCAGTTATCCAAAGGATGCAAAATACTATTTTGAGAACCATTAGCGAAGTGTCCTGGTACACAACCAATGCAGAAATCCACAACAACCTTGAGATAAGCACAATTAAAGAAGAAATTGCGAAAACCGGCAAAAACTATAGACATCGCCTGCTCAGACACCCTAATAGCTTGGCTGTTGAACTCACGGAACAAACATACAAGCCTAGGTTAAAAAGAAAGCGCGTTATCCACAGCGATTGACCCCATTTGGTCATCAAGAAAATACATAAAAGGAGATGTCCTCACTGGAGGGCACACTTTACAAGACACGTTGCACTCAAGACATCTGCTTATAGTTAATATAACTGATCGCAGATAAAAACAGAACACAGAAAAAAAAAAAAAAAAAGTTTACTTTCATATGCACATTAATGTTGTATGCTGTTTTGTTGTTATAAACAACAAATATTATCTATTTAGTCAGTATTTCTCTGCTCGTGAGTTGTACCTATTATTCGAGCAAGTTTAATAGTAGGTAGGTACCATACATACCTATCATAAGTCATAACAGAGTAAGACAACAAAGCGAGCACTTCAATTATGGTACCTACACTGCGTTAGAATTAGAATCTTTCAGCTACTATTAATGTAAGCTCAATTTTTAAGTTAATAATAAATTGTTTTTTTGAAGATATTGTTTGAGATATTAGTAAAACCCCAGCAAAGTATTTTCATGTCACAAACTTTTTACCTTGCACTTGCCTATTCGATTATCTTCTACTCTCTCGGACCACGAGCATGAACCCTATGGGTAGCTTTTTTAATTAGTTACTTCTAATAAGATGTATGAATATAAACTATCTGGTCATCTAGAACGTGTTTATATTAGTAGGTATTATAAAAAAAGTTTGTCTAAAACGATACTTAAATGAATTTATGTCTGTTTGTCACTATATCAAGCCTAAACGGCTGAACGGATCGTAGGTAATGGAATTTGGCAAGTTTTAAGAATATATTATTTTATATTTCGATTATTATTATTATATTATATTATTATTCTTTTTATTCAAAATAAATCACAGATTTCATCCGGTCCTTTACAAAGGCATAAGTGGGATTGTAGCCAACACTTAGAGGCCTGTTTAGTATAAAAAATACAAAGTAGTATCAAAAAACCAGAAACTTTTGGATGGATGGTGACATGATATATCTATTATAAAAATGGGTAAAATGGTAAGGCTATTGAAATGATTTTATTAGTGATAAAAAGATAGTGGGCTATGGAAGAGACTACGGCACCTGCCAAATTCAGTCTCATTTAAATATTTTTGGGCAGGTGGTGACTTGCCACCCACTAAACGGGCCCCCCATAAAGGCCACCATGAATGGTGACAGAAGGGGCAACGTTGGTGTGGCTGGCTAAAGGGTGTCGAGAGGTGTGCTGCGGTTTCACTGAAGCGCTACTACCGGCGTTATGCCCTTTAACACTTCCACCCTTGGAGCTTTTGTTACTAGCTCTTGAGTCTCCAGCCCCAGACGGCCAATTAAGGCAAGCCGGGGGTCAGGGGTCTCATTTAGCCCCAGGGAGAATCAGAGTCCACGGTGTCGCCACTCACCGACGGCTCGCCCCAAAGCCGCCCCTGCGGTTATATTATATTATTATTATATCCTGGGGAAACACATATGATACGTCATCATCATCATCATTCATCACCACGCAGATGAAACCTCGGGGCGCAGCTAGTATGAAATGTAATAATGTATGATTTGGTAGAATGCTGGAGGATTAGTGCCTTCGTAAAATCATACCTACTTTCATATGCATTTATGGGGGATCCTAATAATCCATGTATCCATAGTTTTCCTTACTACCGATAGAAATTTGAGATTAGTTCCATACAAATAGTGTCAAATATATATCTCTAGTAAGGTAAACCGACGATAGATAGGTTATTGGGAATGGCCGTTAGTGACAAGCTGTTCATTTGGATCTGCAACCAGACACTTCAATTTTATTTATCTGTAGAGTCATAGATGTAGGTACCTATACTTACATGTAGGTATAGATGTACCTACACTCCTTCGCACATGCATATACGTCACAATCAAACGGCATGTAGACGTAAAACAAACAAACATATTATACGTAGTTAGTTAGTATTTATATTCTAAGAATCACACAGGTCTTTAACATCTGTAGTGTAGGTAAATTACCCGTAGTGTCCTTGGTCGTGTGTTCTGTGTAATCGAAGTGATCGAGCGATCAGAATAAACGGGTTTGTGTTGATAATAAACATTATTTATTCTGAGATTTTGGGTGATTGTACCGCCGGGGATTTTCTCTGAGCTAAGCTCATCGAAAATTAACCAAATCCTACAGACTGTAGCTCTACCACAGTCTATAAACCTTACGATTTTTATGATGTGCCTCTACCATGAGTTGGCAACATAAATGTCATCTATAGGCGATATTCGATCTCGCCTACCTATTAAGCTTGTGATTGGCGTACTCGCTGTCAATTTTAGTTCTACAATTGACCGCGAGGTGGCACTGTTCTTTTTTTCATACATTTTTAGCGACAGTCGATAGCGAGCATCGATTGGTGCCAATGTAATAAATAAACTCATGGTAGGCCTACTGGTACTCCGCTGTGAGAGATACTTCAGAATAGAGTCAATAGACCCACGGGTATATTTGGTAGTGACTCTGCCTTCAAAGCGTAAGGTTCCAAATACGATTCCTGGGATTCTGGTCGGGGTAGACCCAGAAAAAAGCGACTACCCGGTGAGACTGACGATCCCAGATTAGGATTCCTCCCAAGGACATGTTTCTTAATATTTTTTGATTATGCACTGAATAGACAGGAATAATATAGTAATAATAATATACTCATAATAATAGTCGATAGTATATAAAAATGAACCCCTATTTCTCCTGGTCACGCTATAACTTGAGATCGGCTTTACCGATTTCATTCTTTTTTATACAATATTTTCTGATAGGTACTTCGTAGTAGGTTATATGATATATTACTATATTTTTATATTTTTTTCACAGTACAATTTAAATGTACCTACTAGCTAAACGAATTGATTTGAAACGGTCGACATACAACCTACAAGGCCATATCCTTTAGTGACTTGCTTATATTATTAGCAGATATAGAAGATAAAGATAGAAATATTCTATACCTACCGGACTAATAGACGAGGTACGTAACTAGGTATGCTAGTACCACAGTATATGTATTTAGGTACGCTGTAGACAACTATATTCTTAGTTACAATCACCTTTTTAAGTGCAATAGCCTAGGGTCGTATGGTACGATCAACACGAAACAACACAAACCGATACTTCTTCACAATACACATCTGTGCAGTCGTTTTTTAGTCTGTAACATACTACTTAGGTACGCAAAACAAAATAAGGGCCAATATTAGCTTATTAGTGAACTGTAAGTGACTGATAAGTAGCATTACCCTTATTGATATAAAGAACTCTTTGACTACTTTAAATTTAAACATTTAACAGTAGGGTAAGGTGCTTTTTACAGACTTGTGCAAAATATTTTTTTTAATGATCATTGGCGCATTAGGCTCTGGAGACGACGCGGCAAGCGGTTTTCGGAGTACTGCATCCACGAAGTTGACCGTTTCGGTGGTCGCAACGTAAAGGTTTTGGGTGGGATTAGCTTATACTGTAAAACTGAGCTCACCATTTTAAACGCGGGTATACCGAAACTGCACCACTTTACGAGGACATCGTCAGGCCTCATGTGATCCCATTTGCACAGCGAGGGGGTCCTGGATTCTTCCTGATGCAAGACAATGCCCGTGACAGCTCTATCAACCCAAGCTGAACTAGAAGAGTCTCATATTGAGTTGTTACCATGGCCAGCTAACAGTCCAGATTTAAATCCAATCGAGCATATGAACAATTGAAACGAAGGGTTAGAGAGAATGAGCGAGGGGTCTACAACCAACAGCAGCTGATTGACGCTTTAAAACGTGTCTGGAAGGAGATTCCAAACGAAAACATGAACAATTTAATCCGGAGTATGCATGCGACGCTTCTGCATTGCTAAGAGATGAGGACATAGTTACTTACTCGTTACTAAAACGAAGAAACAAAAGCGACAAGAACATTATTTGTCTTTTTCCGGTTATTTTCTTTTGTTTAAGTTTTCCATTCTAAATGGCCAATTGATTATGAAGTCAAAAAAGCAATTCATGATCATTATTTTACAATTAGTCTACATTGCAAGCACTTACATTATTTTGTAGTTACATAAGTTAAACAATGTGACGTCTTTAAAGATATCTTAGTGGCCCTTTTTTATTGAGAAGTATATATTTATATTAAACGCTACTATATACGAATACTTCACTATATAATAATGAGTTAACGTCGCGTACCTATATTAATATCTATTGAGTTAGTCGATTGCTGACGTCAACAGACACGTAACTGCAGCTGGACTATTGTTCAATAGCAGAATAAATGCAATTTAGTTAGTGGAATCAGCCCTCTGAGTCGCTGGCACAATTGCTCTAGTGATATTGGTGGTGAGTAATACAGATGATGATATAGAATTATGGTGATCTTCTAGTCTAGTTGTGTTTTTTGTAGCCGTGCACTCCAAACAGCTCGTGCCTCACGGTCTCGTCCTTCTGCAAACATCCTCTGCACTGTGGACGAGTGTATAAAAAGTATATAAAGTGTACAAAATCATATACCTACCTACTTAACGTTGTTTTTGTGTTTTCCTCAGCGCATAGTCGTTTGAATCCACCACTTTATTAGAACGTGACAGGAGAGTGACTTTACTTTACTTGAACAACTATAAGTGAAACCTTCAGAAATGGCAAAAGCACAAACATACGAGTCCACTTATAAAGAAAAAAATAGGCAAGATGGCATAGATATAGGTAGTTAATTCTTGACACATGATTGTGACTTACACTATTAATATAAACATTAGCGACTGCCCGCGACTTCGTTCGTGTAGTAGGTTCGGCCTTCGGTCTCGCCATAACCTGCCATCTTTTCTATATTTTACTTTTATACGAACCTTCTCCTGACAATAATTAACACAACAAAAAAAGAATTAGCGAGATTGTTCCATCCCTTATCAAGTTATAGCGCGACCAGGAGAAAAAGGGGTTCATTTTTATATATAAGTACCTACTTATTCTGGCGCCCGCCCGCTACTTCGTTCGCGTAGTAGGCTCTGCCTTCGGCCTCGCCATAGCGTTCCATCGTTTGGTTTTTCTTTCATAAGAACCTTCTCCTGACAATAATTAACACAACAAAAAAGAATTAGCGAGATTGTTCTATCCCTTCTCAAGTTATAGCGTGACCAGGAGAAAAAGGGGTTCATTTTTATATATACCTACTTATACTAGCGCCTGTCCGCTACTTCGTTCGCGTATGCGTACTACATACAAGTAGGTAGGTACGCATAGCGTGTAAACAAAAGCTGTTATTCTGTGACTACGCTGTCTATTTAATTACAAACATCAAATCAGTCAAAATGTTAAATAAACCATTGGCCTGACGGACACAAACGTAAAATGACCTAAAATACTCCTAGTGCGAAACGGGACGGCCGAATGTCATATCATTTAAATTAGAACGCAATGTTAACAAAACAAGGCCGACGATGGTTGTATTTATTGTAAATACAATTAAAGCGATAAGAGCGTGTAGGAGACGAATACGACAGGGTTCCGCCACTGAAAACCGAAGCGGAAGTCTAGATTAAAAGTTTTACATTTGAACCTCATTACTGAAAACCTACCTACCTATTATCCTTAGCTACCGCCTAGTAATTAGAACGCATTGATTTGGTGGCATGACTGCTTGAAACTATGTACCTACCAACTGTTAGATTCTAGCTGACCCGCCAGCGGCTTCACTCGCTTGATCTGTATGGGAATCGAAACCACAAAAATAAATAGAATCCAGCCGTAGCCGAAATTTCCAATAATCCTTCCTTCCTTATAATACCGATTGTGTGGTTTTAAGGAACTACATATTTTCGAGATTTATGTCTCGAAAATCGACCCTAAGAGCAAATTAATGTTTTTTTGAAGGCGGAAACAATTGTTTTCTGAAGTTATATTCGTCGTAATGTAAGTAGGTACCTACCCACACGAAAACTCAATCAAGGCTCGAGAATCAATAAAATACATAACATTATTTATTACTTACAAAACAAACGCAACCATTTTTCTAGCAAGAATACCATGAAAAATAGACTAAAAAAGAAATATACTTACATTAAAGGTGGAATAATTTACCTGATTAAGTAATGAATGATTTTTTTATCCTTTGTACGAGGACTCGTGATAGTTGTAGATACATTTGAAATTCCTCAAGTAAATTATGTACTTAAGTAATATCGTTGCTAATGCCATGATATAAAATAAACTTCTTACTATATAATTATATAAATGATTTTATTTAAATACTAACAATCACTTTAGGTACCTATAGGTATATACAGGGTGTTTGGTAGAGGGACCGACAAACCAAATGAGCGTGTTCGGGGGCCCACTTGGAGAATACAAGTTAGCCAAAAAAAATCCCCGACACCCCAATTTTTTTTAACTAAACCAGTTAGTTAGCTCTGTTTTGTATCCAATTTTGCTTTGCGTGGCCTGAAGGTGTATTAGAGACCAAATTCAACTAAAAACATCCGGTCTAAAACAGATTTTACAAATGTTATGGCGGTAAATAGGTACAATTTCGGAGAAAAAGGGAAAAATCCCATAAAAAAGTTTAACATATTGGGGGGTCGGGGATTTTTTTTGGCCAACTTGTATTCTCCAAGTGGTCCCCCGAACACGCTCATTTGGTTTGTCGGTCCCTCTACCAAACACCCTATATATACATCTGTCGTTAAGTCACTGTTTTGTCTATAAGTTACGTTCTATTAACACGTACAAAATGCACATTTGAAAAAATCTAGGGCCATTGACAAGGACAAGATAAAACATTTCATGAGTTACACTTTATTCTATGCTCGTGCACCATCATAAACAAAACTTCCAACGGGTACAGTAAAATAATCCATGAATTAAGTATACGTAAAACTTTCGAGGAATAAGTAATCTAGGAAATGAAACAAAATCGAAATTTTGGGTCTTTCCCGGTAATCTTAAACCTAAAGAAAGAAGAATACTTCTCAAATCTGCGTAATTTTTCTAGTTATCAAAAGAATATGAAACAGACCACAGAATTCGCCCTATTAGGCTATAAATACTTATATCTATGAAACAGACGTTATTTATTGCGCAAACAAATTTAGAATGACAAATACAGGTTTTTTACGTTTTATTTACATATTACTGATCTATAGATAAGTTATTATTAATCTGACAAATTTTGATTTTTCGGAGGAGGTAGGTACTGAGCGTAACAGCCACTGTGTTCGCGCAACTCATAACCTCATTTCAATGATGCTTCATTGATGATTGCACAGGCCTCGGTAACCGAATATACCTATTAAGCACCTTAAATATGTACTTAAAAAATAAAATATTCGGATAAATACACGTTACGCCAACATTATTGAAAAGATTAATATCCTTCATCTCGCTTGATGGGAAGCGAAAATGGAATTGAATAGCGATGACGCTGATGATGTACGCTAATCGCGACTCCTATGATGACCAGAAAGATGCTTTTTCGCGCCCACCTTGAATCACCCAGTGTCATAACCACAAGGAAAAACGTATACCTTCGCCAGCAGTTATTTGATACTTTTCATCCAAGAAATATGGGCCTATGGCGTAGACACTAAGCACGCGGGCGGTAGCTACATAGAAATAAATTAAAACAACAATGAAATTAAAACAAAATTAACCTAGATGACGATGTGAACAATGAACGGCGCAACCACTTGAGGATCCCTAAAAAGGTTTAAAATCCAAGACCTTGGTAAACAGAGGTCGTTACCCTGAGTTGACGTCACGGCAATTATGTGATACAACGTTGGTAGGTACGCTAACAGCTAATGGCGACTGATAATGTTGTAGGTACTGAGCATCCACTCCCGAGTCCAGTAAACATATTTACAATGAGTTTAGTTATTTTACTTAGAGTATACGTCGCCTTTGATATTTTGTTACATATGTGGTTTCTAAAAATTTTGCATTGCCACTGCCATTGAAGTCCACTGTTGACGGCAGCGAACGACACAGAACATGCTTTTCAGATGGGATATTTTAATATATCTATACCGTATATGCAGTTTCCAGCTTATGAGTCCAGTACTATATCATATCCTATTATTGGATAATCTACTGAATTATGATTTGATGGATTAAAGTGCCGGGCAGCATGTCTCGTCTCTATTTACGTGGATATCTCGTAGGTTGCCACACGTTTAGAGTAGACGCTCTTATAACCATCTTAACTAGTATCATATAAATATGTGTTCACATCGCGAAAAATTATAAATTACTATTTCCTTATAGCCCTATTTTAACCGGTAGACTTATCCTAGCAGTCGGATACGGGTAGGAAGCAGATGTCGATGTCTACAATTATACATAACTAGCGGCACCCCGCGGTTACACCCGCGTGGCGATGGATGATGATGATAATGCTGAAAAATATCTCTAGAGCCTCTTCTACCTCCATACTCACCAAATTTCATCAAAATCGGTATAGCCGTTTGAGCGTGGAGAAGTAACAAACAAACAAACACTCAAACTGCCGCCTTTATGTATAGTTAGTAGTTGTCTGTCGTCGATCGCAAATAAAACAATGCAGTAATTTCATAACACAATTATTATCATTTAATTCTTCAACATTCTATTAAAATAAAAATATTTACAAATAAATTTTAAAATAATTTATGTATTTAATCATTTAGAATTGATTAAAATTCAGTAAAAATACTGAACCGTGTCTTTAAAAGAACATGCAACTAACTATATGATTTAAAAAGCTCAAAGCAAAGGCGTACAAAAATGTCATTACAGTAAGTTAGTACTTCTAACTTGTAAGCATTTCCAATTATTTAATCTTTAATATAAAATATTATACAAAACATTCACAAAAATATAACATATATGTTTAAAATATTGGAGTCCATCATGCTAGAGTACATTTTGCTCAGGATTAAAATTTTAACTACCTACTTAATCATTTAAATTTAACAAAATAATAAATAAATATTTTAAAATACGATTTCGACTTTCACAGATAAATAGTATGACATCTATGTAATTCATCCCGTAAGTAACAATATGTGTGATGAAAATAACCGTGAAAGTTTTAAAAAGTGCGTAATTATTGTTTATTTACACAGGATGTGGTAATCGCATTATCTACTATATCTATTTTTTCTAATTGTGCATAAAATATACATTTTCAACGGGACTGATGAAATTTCTCTCTGAAACGTGGTCTCTTACTATGGGCCTCATAATCAAGCTCAAAGCCACACAACGAGCTATGGAGAGGGCTGTGTTTCTCTACGTGATCGAATCAGAAATGAGGAGATCCGTAGACGAACTAAAGTTACCGACATAGCCCAGAAGATAAGCCAGTTGAAGTGGCAGGCAGCAGGGCACATAGCACGCAGAACAGATGGCCGATAAGGCCGGAAGGTTCTAGAATGGAGACCACGGACCAGCAAGCGCAGCGTAGGTCATCCACTGACAAGGTGGACAGACGATCTGATAAAGGTAGGTAGGATGACGTTGGATGCAGGCCGCTCCCAACCTGTCCTTTTGGAAATTTCTGGGAGAGGCATATGTTCAGTTGACATCCTACGGCTGAGGTGATGATGATGATGAAATTTCAATGGTACCAACTTGGAGATTATTCAAAAAAATATAATCAATACCATTTTAGTACATGATAAAGCACTAACCACTTGCTTACCCCGGTTTCCTATATCTAAAAACGGACCGTTTTGCTTACGACTCTTTACTTTTTGACACTTTTTGTATGAGACAACTGTCAAAAAGTAACGAGTGGTAAGCGAAACGGTCCGCTTTTATATATAGAAAACCGGTGTTAGTGAGACGAAAGTTTCAATATTTAGAGAGAATAATACACATCCTTGAAAGGGATTCGAACCCGCGGCTTCCGACAATCCGTGTCAGACACCATGACCAACTAGGCCACCGTTGCTTACCGTCCAAGCATTGAATTTTAACTCACGTGATTTTAACCGTCGTATGGGGACGGAGCGACATTAATTGAACAGCTATATACAGCATGATCAAACATCATCATATCAATGATCCAGTAAAAAAAGTAATGCGTGGTCAAACACGTTGACTTAAAAACAACCTCCTCTTTTTTGAGTTCAATTAAAAATGAACCTCATTTGTCACAGATTAAGATATACAATAAACTTTATTTCTCTTTAGTTGCGTTGAAAACATCGATATAAGGACATGTGCTTAATGGACAGAAACGTTATTTCACAAATACGAACAACACAAGCTACTTACAAATATTTGCTAAAACGCAAAATAATTACACGCACACACACAACGACAAAAACATACAAATATAACATTAAAATATCGCTCATGTATATAATAAAATGTCAATTACTAAAAACAAATATTTACAATTTATTATTGCTTATTTTCCTGATATTGAAAAAATATAAATATATTTCATTAGCTATCTATTAAGTTAAAAAATTATGCTATAATTAAGTACTAAATAAAGGTCATTCCATATATTACTTAAGTCATTATATTCAGTAATTTTTTTTTTGATCATGTTAAATTAATTTAATCATGTCATATCCAGGCTGTTTTTTGATAAGGACGGTGATGGCCAAGTCCGAAACCACGATAATTAGAAAAAGGTATTATTACGGGATACTGTTGTGACACACAAACTAGTTTCATAAAGAATAAAGAAATTATAAAAAAATAATATCTTGTAAGTTCCTTTCCCGTTGCTAGTCCCGTGTAAAAACGTAGAACACTGAAAAATGCTATTAATTCTTTACATATTTAGTAATTTCAGCATTTTTAGGAAGCAAAGATTAATCCTTATTAGCAACAGAACCCATTGGTTCATGTGTCCTTTTTTCGAAAAATCATTCAAAACAAAAGTAAAAGATTAAAAAATAAATTAAATATGTATACAGGTATTGTTTTCCTATAAATCGAGGTCATGATTTATTCACGATTTTTGACTAACTCTCATGGTTTCTAACTTGGCCTACATACTTCTCAAAAACCACCATACTACAATCCCGGTGATTCATACTCATAACTATTACACTAGTAGGTAAGTACAAAAAGTATTCAGTTTATACCTACCGTCACATCTAGAGTTCAAAAACCGTAGACTTTCATGTGCATTACATCAACCAATGTCACAGTATAAAAATATAAAATGCTCTTATCTCACCCGTGCAATTATAGTGTTTGAGAACGGTATCATACTCGTATGTTTTGTAATACAGGCTAACTTGCTTTACTCTATAAACACTATGAATAAAAACGCACGATTAAGCGGGACGGGAATTGTGTTAACATCATCTGACTAATTTGTTGTGAACTGTTATGCATGTGACACCCTACGGTTACTAGACACAATATACAGCGTGTAACAGAAAGGTGCAGCAATACAGAAAGGTGTGCATATGTACCTAGTCAGGATTTACATGGCAATGTATCAACATTTAAATCGTAATCGTAATTTTTTTTTCATTCCGTATATACGAAATGTTTTTGGACAACCCTATTAGACATGCCTATTCTAGGAGTTGGTTGGGGTCAATGCGCTCTGCCATCGCCACCAATTCATTCAATCTCAGCCCTTTCCCCGCACCGCACCCCAGCTCAGGCCCCTTGTTTACCTATTCTACGTTCCAGAGGTCATTGCCGTCTTCGGCCTAGTTGTTCAGGGATGCCCTTTCCCCGCACCGCACTCCAGCTCAGGCCCCTTGTTTACCTATTCTACGTTCCAGAGGTCATTGCCGTCTTCGGCCTAGTTGTTCAGGGATGCCCTTTCCCCGCACCGCACCCCAGCTCAGGCCCCTTGTTTACCTATTCTACGTTCCGGAGGTCATTGCCGTCTTCGGCCTAGTTGTTTAGGGATGCCCTTTCTCCGCACCGCACCCCAGCTCATGCCCCTTGTTTACCTATTCTACGTTCCGGAGGTCATTGCCGTCTTCGGCCTAGTTGTTCAGGGATGAACCTGTTTGAGTTTTAGAAAAACTTCAGTTACTCATAAGTCGGAATTTTTACTACTGCCTGGTACGCAGTAGTTAGGTCCCAATTGTATGCACTAACTTCTCTGTGTGTAGTTTACTACACCTTTTTGTTACACGCTGTATGGGCTTCATGTTATAAGTCTAGATAAAGTTATGTATGTAACTTCATATAAAATCCCTAATTATGCAAAAGTTGCTTCAATAACTATTATGTATTCTGAATATTATGTATTAACATAAACACAACTCAGTGATTTCTCACGAATGAGAATAATTCAAAAAGTTTATAAGTTTACAATTGACATTGGAGTAGGTGAACATTTCGTATATTCAGTTGCTTTACTTTATGTACTGTGGGCCGAGCACGAAAATCTGATCAAGTGTAATATTCTTCATATTATATTCTGATATTATATCATTTACGTATTCAGTACAAACTATGAGTTATCTGTGGCACTATTGTACTAGATAAATGACAGTTTGTACTAAATACGTTAACGATGCGATTACGTTACACTTAAACAGATTTTCGTGCTCGGCCCACTGTAGACACATCGGACGTTTGGGGCTCTGAAATTGTCTGCAAGAAACCGCGCTGTATTTAGTATAACTGACTCGCTTACACGTGTCGCAACAGTCTATCTCGCTTACATTTTCAGATACCTACAGAGTCAAAAACATCCGCTACCATTAATGTATGTCATACCGGGTACTATAGTTTAATTCCAGGGACGCATCAGGCAGCTTATTTTGTGCAGCTTAAGTTGTAGCCACCAAAATGTATTGCGTCGATTGTGTTGACACAGCCTGCCTAGTACGTCACTGTACTGCGATTTATATCTAATGGAAGGCCAAATACAGAGTTCTGACATAAGCACAGCGCAAAGAAGAGACGGGTCAAAGAAGATAAGAAATGGTATGCGATTAGTCTATGAAATAAAAACAACTAGGCGAAAAAAAAATACATTGTTTGTCACTCGTAGGTCGCCTAAGCCTCGACTCATATTTGCACTGCGCTTTAACAAGGCACCAGTTAGAAAAACTGTGGTTAACTAATCACAACAAAAAACGACAACACGACACTAAACAAATTGCAGAATGCAAACATTCTAGGAGTTAAGCTTTCTTATTTACAGCAGGGCATGACTTGTACTTTTTGTGACAGTCCCATTAATTTATCAAAAACATTACAGCCGTACATCACTCATATTAAGATTGTAAATTGATTGACCGATGTCAAAATAGATCGCTGATGTTCAAATTGCTTTAAAATGCTTTTGAAAAGTTCAAATTGTGCACCAATGTTCTAAAAATTGTTCCCTCAATACACATATTCATACCGATAAAACGGATCGATCCGTGTCAAATATGATCACTGATGTTCAAATTGTTCACCGTCGCACAAGACGTACGCAGAGTTCAAGAATGTTCAAGAATGTTCAAAAAAGAATAATCCAGTGTTCAATTCGTGTTGCAAGAGTTGACCACGAGCGAGTAATTTGACATCGATATCAATAGATTATTTATTCATTATTCATATTATATATAACAATTATTTATTCATCTTAATTATTCTTCTACGTTTCTATATTCTTATTCGAAGCACCAACTCCTTGCGGTAGCTTTGAGGTAGATTTGTTAATTTTTTTTTCAAATAGGCGCCCTAAGCAGGTCTTATAATATTAAACCTACCCTATTATTTATCAAAACTTGATATTTATAAACTTCTTAGTTAGAACTTGTTATTTTTATTTAAATATCAATGAAAAGAAATTTCAGTACATTTAAAATACCTTTTTTAAAAATGTAAGTACTTTAAAATACGGTTTTAATAAGAATTAGTAAATTATTCGTCTTTGTTAACTTATAATGTACATTGCTAGGATCCATGTTATTGTATTCTTTATAATTATTATAAAAAAAAATTATTATTATTGTAATTATTCATACAATTGTAAATTAAGAATCATTACATTAATCTAATACATATATATTTATGTATTTTATATTGGATTTCATTCTAAGGTTGTAATTTCACATCAGTATCATCAATCCGCTAGTTTAAATTGTAATCTTTTCCAATGAGATCGTATTCACTCACTCATTTGAATTGCTTTTGAATCATGTCAAAATTAGTAAAATAACATATCTGTTAAAACTGATGAAGAAATAAGTATAGGCCAGATAGCAATATATTATAAATATATATAGTTTTTTTTATTAATGTACAGATGTTTTGCAAAGCAGTTTACAGCATTTCTTTAACTACTTCTCTTCATTTGTCTAGCGTGTTCTCTATTACTGAATTAATTAATGAGATTATTAAACTATCGTGCAAACATGAAATATGCTAAAACTCCTAGTCTCTTAGAAGAAATCATTCCGTCAATAATGACATTAGCTACGAAAATATTTTATTTTTATAAGATATCCAGCTCTTCAAGCGAATATATTATTGGAAGTATTAGCATTGTTTCAATATGATCACAGTTTTCATACCTACAAGAATATTCAATTGCTATCTTTCAAGTTAATCTTCATCACGCATCAATATACAACCACGCACTCAATATTGCTCAGTAAAGGCAGTTATGCAATTGTTTACCTGTCAATGTTTCATTTGTCCATCCGCCACTGGTAATATCCAAATCGTTTTTCGTCCAAGAGTCACAGTTTCACTCATACAGTAAGAATCTAGAAGAGAGATCTTGTAGAGCGGCTATGCGGGCGTTGCTCGCGGACGCAGCGGCGTAACCGCAGAGGCGGGGGGCGGAGACGCCGCACGGGGGCGCGACGTCAGCGCGGCGGCGCAGGAGCTCCACCCCACCAACGCAAACACGCAGGGTCGACACAACGCGCGCGAGCCGCGCGACGAGACACCTCTTCCAGTACCTCCTGTTACATACGAATTCATTAGCATGCCTTTCGGACTTACTGCTGCAGTAGTTTATCTTTACGATCTTGATTTTTTTTGTGTATAAATTAAATATGGATATTGTTTTCCAGGCTAAGCAGGTAACGTAAATATTTAATAGGTATCATTTTGTATTATTTTAACATTTAATGCAGTAACCATAGCTCACATTGTATATGTGTATCCTTTCTCTGCATGGTCATTAATATTTTGTTGCATGGCATAACGCTCTATATTTACTGCACGTGTGTGAACCATTACGCAATATGCAATCTAGTGAGGTGTTTTGTTTCTTGCAGAAACTGCATGCAATACAAAACCCGGTGTCTTTACTGCCCGTGTGTAGAGTTTGCGACCATACTATTGTCTTCACTGGTTGCAGCAACGTTGTGGCAAGATGTTTTATCAAAAACGTATAAGATACTACCGTGACGCGTAATAATGAGACCAGTGCTCTCTCATCAACACTCTATTTTCGTGATATTGTTTTTCCCTCGAAAAAATATTTGAGAGCCTACATATAACAGTGAACATAGTCAATACAGGTATCTAGTCATCATCATCATCATCATCATCAGCCTGTAGCAGTCCTCTGCTGGACATAGGCCTCTCCAATTGCACGCCACTTAGGTCTATCTTGGGCTTCTCGCATCCAGTTTTTGCCAGCCGTCTTGCGCAGATCGTCACTCCACCGTGCCTCAGGACGTCCTACACTAAGTTTGCCGAGACGCGGTCTCCACTCTAGAACTCGTTTACCCCAACGGTTGTCGGTTCTACGGCTAATATGGCCAGCCCGCTGCCACTTCAGCTTGCTGATCCGGTGGGCTATGTCGATGACCTTGGTTCTCTGACAGATCACTTCATTTCTGATGCGATCCCTCAGAGAAACACCGAGCATAGCCCTTTCCATAGCCCGCTGAGCGACCTTGAGCTTGTGGACCATTCGAGCCGTCAGTGTCCACGTTTCGGCTCCGTATGTCATGACGGGTAGGACGCACTGATTGAAGACTTTCGTCTTCAGGCACTGTGGAATCGGTGAAGTAAGGACTCGACGTAGCTTCCCAAACGCTGCCCAGCCCAGCCGAATTCTTCTATTCACCTCGTTCTCAAAGTTGTTTTTTACCAACTGCAATGTCTGCCCGAGGTACACATATTTTTGAACAACTTCGAGAACGGCGCCGTGTATCGCAATCGGTTCCGGTAGAACATGTTCGTTGAACATGACCTTGGTTTTGTCCAAATTCATCCGTAGGCCGATGCGTATAGAAGAGTCAGCCAGGTCATTCAGCATCTGTTGCAGGTCCTGCAGCGTCTCTGCCACGATGACGATATCGTCAGCAAATCGCAAGTGAGAGATGTATTCGCCGTTGATATTAATGCCACGTCCTTTCCAGTTCAGCGTCTTGAACATATCCTCCATTGCATTTGAAAACAATTTCGGGGAAATAACGTCCCCTTGTCTCACTCCTCGATGCAACGGTATGGGACTTGTTTGCTGATTCTGTACTTGGACGGACATGGTGGCGGTTTCGTAAAGACATCTCATCACTTGGATGTATCGCCAATCTATCTGGCAACGCTGCAGGGACTCCAGAACAGACCAGATTTCAACCGAGTCAAAGGCCTTCTCATAGTCCACGAATGCTAGACACAGGGGCTGATTATACTCTTCGGTCTTCTGTATAATCTGCCGCACTGTGTGAATGTGGTCTATGGTGCCGTATCCGCTCTCTGAAACCCAGCCTGTTCCGGTGGTTGGAATTCGTCGAGTCTACGCGCAAGACGGTTCGTGATCACTCTTGAAAACAGCTTATAGACGTGGCTTAGAAGGGATACGGGTCGATAGTTCTTCAGCAGGGTCTTATCTCCCTTTTTGAAGAACAGGACGACCACACTCCTACTCCACGCCTCTGGAGTTCTCCCTTCGAACAGGACAGCGTTAAAAAGCTTCTGGAGCTCCCTCAGTACGGGTTTACCTCCTGCTTTTAGTAGCTCTGTTGTAACGCCATCCTCTCCAGGGGCTTTTCCATTTTTAAGCTGTCCAAGAGCGATCTCGATTTCGCCAATACTGACTTCTGGCAAGTCTTCGGTGAAATGGCGTGTTAACGTGGCTCTAGGATCATTTTCGGGATCAGGTCGAGATGCATGCGATGCGTATAATCGGCCATAAAAGTCCTCCACTTCCGAAAGGACTGCCGGCTTCGAAGCAACGACTTCTCCACTAGCTGTGGTCAACTTCGTCAGGTGGCTTCTTCCAAGAGATTGTACGAACACCTTTGACCCCCGATTCTGCTCGATCGCTCTTTCGATCGAAAGAGTATTGAAGCACCGGAGGTCGTGTCGTACGTTCTTGTTGATCTCTCGGTTTAGAGTCCGCTTTTCTGACGAAGTGATGGGTGGGTTTTCACGTCGTTCCTTCATTAGCCCCAAAGTCTTTTCTGAAAGCTTGGACTTCTTGACCTTACGCTGCATGTAACAAAATCTCGTACCTTCTTCCCTGAGGACCCGAGTCACATTTTTGAGGTTCTGGTTTACGTCTGTGGTGGTTTCCATGGCAGCGAATTGGTTCTCCAGGTTTAACTGGAATGTTTCAGATCCTGCAATGGTTTGGAGCATTGTTGGTCGGAGCCTGGACTTCATCAGACGGACACGTTGCGCCTTGAAGTTGATATTCAGAGAGCCTCGGACAAGTCGGTGATCGCTACCGGTATTGAACCTGTTGATCACGGAGACATCTCTAAATATGTGCCTTTTATCCGTCATGATGAAGTCAATCTCATTTTTAGTCCTAGTGTCGGGGCTTAGCCACGTCCACTTCCTTTGGGGCTGTTTCTTAAAGAAGGAGTTCATCAAGAAGAGCCCCTCCCGTTTGAGGAAGTTGACGAGCATTTGCCCCCTATGATTTCTGCGTCCAAAGCCATGGCATCCTACTACCGATTCGCTGAAATTCTGTACTCCCACTTTAGCGTGAAAGTCCCCCCGGGACAACGTTGTACTGGGTCTTTGTAGTGAAGTGGAGGGCCCTCGATATGTCATCGAACATATCCTCCACTTCATCGTCCGAGTGTGTCGAGGTCGGTGCGTACACTTGCACCATCTTGAGGCTATACCTCTCGGTGAGCTTTACAATAAGGTACGCTACCCTGTTCGACACACTGGACACTTCCACAACGTTGTCAGAAAGGGACTTGTTTACCAGAAACCCAACGCCACCTTGGGATTGTTGGTCTCCCTCTCGGAAGTACATAAGGTGGCCCGATTCTAGGGTTAAGGTGTCCTCCCCCTCTCTTCGGACTTCACTCAACCCCAGTATGTGCCACCTAATTTTCCCAAGTTCCACCTCGAGTTGCGCCAGATGCGAGTCAAGCCTTAGCGTGCGTCCGTTATACGTCGCCAGGGTCAGTTGTTTGTGGTGGCCTCCCGTAGCCCGGAGATTCTTAGCACACCTCGCCCCGCCGTTACCATGGTCGCCACCATGACCAGGAATAGCAGGGCCGCCGGGAACTAGGGGCCGTGGCTTTTTGTTGTCCTGCATTGGAGGAGTTTGCCCGTAATCGCCACGCTGGGCAGTAGGGTTGGCGATCGCAGGGCGTAGCTTCTCGCACTGGTGACGCTGCTGCCCGTCACCGGCCTGTTGCATTTAGCGACGCCTGTTGGGATGGGTATACCGCCATCGGTCGGTTGTCAGAGCCTCGCTCGTCGATCAGCAGGATGCACCGCGTGCAGGTGAGGTTGACTTGGGTCAGAAGATGTTGGCTCGCCCCTTAATTCCCCAGGTATCTAGGCCAGTGTGCAAAATCTAGACTTGACATGACCGCATCGTTACTGAAGATCAAGTAGACAAATAAGACTACTATAAAGTATGTAAATAATAAGACAAAAAATAGATTTCTGTCAAGCAGTGGATAAATGTGGGTGCTAATGATTTCGAATGTACACGAAGTAGTCATTTGGAATTTGTGTTTAAAACATTCAAAATTTAAACTTTCAACACTGAACTATAAATAAAAAACATAAGTATATGTTATATTCAAAAACTGTAAGTACTTGCCTGTTTTTTCAATACAATATGTTTCCCTTTCCAATACTTCATGAGACCTCTCTCTTGCAGCGTAGAAACTATGTCTGACGATGATATCGCCAGATCTTTACTAAGGTCCCTGATGCAAAGAGTAGAACCAGGAGCAGAACATAGTCTCTTGAGCAGTGCTTCCTTCCAGTAGGATCGGTAGGATATGAGTCCGAGGTCTGATAACGGCGTTTCTGGAGAGCCGACTTTGCCTTCTACTTTTGTTAGGAGATAACCTGATAGAAAATAACAAGAGGTTAATTAGTTAATCATAAAATTACGTAAATCAAACATTTTCATAATTTATAGTAAGTACCTCTCAATAACTTAGAGAAGACTTAGGATTTGTCAAACGAAAATGGAGAGAAGTATGCTGGGCATAAGACTCTCAGACAAAATGCGTAACGAAGACATAAGAAAGAAAACTAAAATAAGGGACATCATAACAACAATAAGAAATTTAAAATGGAGCTGGGCTGGCCACATCTGCAGGATGAACTACGATCGTTGGACGAGGAAAGTAATGGAATGGGTTCCCAGAGCAGACAGAAGAAACAGAGGAAGACCACACAGAAGATGGGAAGATACTTTTACTCAAAGACATGGAGCAGAATGGATGAGAATTGCTCGAAACCGAAAAATCAGGACTAGACTGGGGGAGGCCTACGCCAAAGAGGCGACAACTATGACTATACAACACAGTGACCTGACAAGAGAAATCGCATAATATATAGACATAAAAATTTAATTTTGACATGCTCCCATTAACATCTTATAATATCCTTTAAATTTAATTAATACATATTTGGGACATGAGACATAAAGAAAAGTGAAATGTGTGATATTAACAAATAGATACTAATGCAATGTAATAATAATCTTGTAGTTGAATAAAGGCTTTTTTACTTTTACTTTACCTCTCAATAACAATATAGGGGATTGAGTCACGTACTTCTGAAGGAGGGTACTTTTAAGAGAACCATGTTCAATCAAGCGAGAGAACACGTGCTTCGTGGTGCCATTAGGTCACCTGGTAAGATACTTCTGCAAGTGTCCATCTTGGTATGTACCACCACAGTAACATATATATTTCCACAAAGCTACAGCGTGCAGGCGCTACTGTGTTAAGGTTGACGGGTACTATATCAAATAAAATTAATGGGCGAATAGCACTTCAGCTATACTTTGAGGTGATGTGTGCAGTCAAAGTCCAGAATTGCTGAAAACCATCAATTCTAAAAATCGTGTTTCACACTGAAATTGTCACCAGCAGGCGTGTTTATAAGCCGTCAAAGGTTTTATGCGATCATGTGTGTAAGACATACCCACGGATAGGAATAGTTACGACCTAAATTTCGCGTAAATCTAGTTCTTCAATTCCGTCAACAATTTCAAGAAACACCAAAAACCTTGATAATGCGCACTAATTCTTTTGTGTAGGCAGTCCTTGATTGACAAGGTAACAAACAACCAGACATTTTGGTTGATTTAGGATCTATTGCTTATTTTCCACTTCCGTGATAAGTTTTTGTAAAAATATTTCCTACGTTTAGACTTTTTGGCATTTATAGTTTTAACCCTTTTGAGTACCATTGACGTAAATTAACGTGCATTTCATTCATAAATCTTTTGTTTTAATTATCACGGTATATGAAGGGTTAATATTGTATAAATAGGCAGGTAAGAGAATCCCTGTTAGCTTAGAAGGAACCCTGCCTTCGAAGCGACAGGTCCCAGTTTGGCTCCCTGATTGGGATAACTATTTGTATAATGAGCAGAAAGGTTTATTTTAAATATAGGATAACACCTACAAGGTCATCAGGTCCCAAACTAGGCACAGTCTGTCATATGGTAACCTGATATACATACGTATACACACCCAGACACAGGACAAACAGACATGTCCAAATTATTCTAGGGGCTTGGATGTGTGTGACCATGACTCCCGCGATACATGGAATCCTAGCGCGGCGGTGTGTACGTTTTTTTTAAACAATTATAAATCATTTACTTACAAATTATTACGAGAGAGAACTAAATCACTGGAAAAAAGTGCTATGATAATTACATAACTTCAGTAGAAAAATCCAATTGAAAAAAATCCCAAGCATTTTTGGCGATACATCAAGACACGTTCTAAATCAAATAGTTTTCCTAATAACATGAAATACGAGTACCTTGATTCTGTAGCAACTACGGGTGAAGAAATTAGCATTGTTTTTTTTTTGGAATTGACGTTTTTAACACAAAATGTCAATTCCAACGCATTATTACATTGCAGAAATTATAAAACTACCTCTGAGGGATCCCAAGTATCTGATATTTCACAAGTAGATATCAACATTGCACATGTATTAAGATTTTATCGTCATTAGACTCTTCTAAATCAGCGGGTCCTGACGAAGTTAGAAATCAGATTTTATTAATGAAAATGAAAATATAATTTTGACATACCTTATATAACATACTATGTTATAAGGCAAATAAAATATTCTATAGATTCTGTTTAAATGTAACTTGTACTTATTTATTACTTATGTCTTGCCGAGGTACATTTTTTCTTACATCAAAATCGACCCATTCGAAAAGAAATTATGAAGACGGAAACGCAAAAATACTTGTGGGCATAGACTTGCGCGCACAGATTTAGATACTTTACAGCAGCGTGTTAAGTCTAGACTTGAACTGATGAGCGTATGTTGAAGAGCAGGGAACATCAAGTGAATTATTGGAAACGTTCAAATTATTGGAACGAAAGAGGCGTTGAGTTTTGACATTGAAATAAGGTGTTGGAGCACACCACTTTTAGACTTGGAACTCTTGGGGGTCAGTTGACTAGTGGGGAAAAGTCAACTGGATCTTAGTGCTGAAAAAGTGCCAAATACGTTGAATTTTGACTGTATACAGGGTTATTAGTTAAATCGACCTAATCCCGTTAAAGGCGTGTAGTTTACTTCGTTTCTGACTGATTTGACTACGAAGCACCCAATCCTAAATCTAACCGTTTTCGAGACATTTATTTTTTAAATTATTTATTAGTTTTTATAAGTTATACTCGTCTACAACGACTTACTTATTCATTTTACGTACAACATTGGTTTTGAGGTCATAAAGCTTCTTATTTTATGTGTAAAATCAAATAATAGTATTAGGACTTAACTTACTTACTTAAATTCGAATATCTCGAAAACGGTTAGAGTTAGGATAGGGTGTTTCATAGTCAAATCAGTCAGAAACGATGTAAACTACACGCCCTTAACGGGAATAGTTCGACTTAACCAATAACCCTGTATATTTAGCAACGTGGTCGAGGTGATTAACTTAAAATCGACCTCTTCAGTGTCTGCTTACGAGCAGGTAAAGGCCTTGTAGATCTTAGCGATAGGAACAACTATATTATGTTAACGTATTGGAGTATTACTTTTGAATCTAACTTATATAGAGTCTGCTGATGCTTTAAGTGTACAATATCGCAGATATTTTTAGGCCCATGCCCGTATTAAAAAATTGCATGATTTTACTAATTCCACTAATATTAAATGTAAAAGTTTGGATGGATGGATGGATGGATGGATGGATGGATGGATGGATGGATGGATGGATAGATGGATGGATGGATAGATGGATGGATGGATGGATGGATGGATGGATGGATGGATAGATGGATGTATGTATGGATGTTTGTTGTTTGTTACTGTTCCACGCTCAAACGACTGGGCCAGTTTTAATGAAATTTGGTATGGAAGTAGGTGAGGCGCTGGATTAACACATCATCATTATTTATCACAACGTAGTAGTATGAATATATATTTCAGCCTTAAGTCACCAAAGAATTTTGATATTTATGAAAAAGATCAAATTTCACCCGAGTTCGGCTAACACCAAAAGGAGTGTTATGTAGGTATTTGACATGTATGTATGTATGTCCGTTTCTATGTCCACTCGTACTAGTCAAACAATTTTGATTATTGATACGACATTAGATTCGCCTTGATAGCGCGACTGTCACTGGGTACAAAATCGTAGCTTTTAGGTACAAAAAAATAAAATGGCGGATTTTATGTGCTCTAATTTGCCGACTTATTATTCCCGTAGTCGAATTATTAGTCAAATAGTAAAAATATTATGTTAATTATTTATATTTAATTAATTTAGTTCAGTTCCTACGGATCCCGTAGGCCGTGCGAGTGAAGCCGTTGGTGGGCCAGTTACCTACATATATAATTATGGCGCGCTGGAAAATGCATCGTCATAAAGTACAACAAGTAAAGTCGCACGTTTATAGATCACACTTTATTTTAAATGCAAAATTGTGGGTTATGTTTTTTACTACTTGAAGTGCCTAATTATTACTTCCGACACTAAAATGCTCAAGAGATTAAAATTGTATACATTTGAAATAAATGGATCTATTAAGGTTAGGTATTTATCCCGTACAATGTTTATATGTAGTAAACATTTACCATGCAGGCGGCGACGCAGCGCGTAGCTAGATATAAGGCAATTTCGACCCTGTAAGCCAGGGTTTTTAAAGAATAGGGTTACGGTAACCTCTGCCTGTCGTAAGAGCCGACTAAAAGGGGACCCTAAGAGCTCGGGTATGGTTGGGGGTGGGGCCCTAACTATGTCATCAACGGGCTCGAGGAAGACGGTGTCATGACGTGGCAATTGACACCGTGCCATCTTTAAGAGATGCGAAATGCTCTCAGAGTCGAGCCAAAGGGCAATATGTCTTGATGGTCCCAGTGCGTTCCTATGGAGATCCTGAGGTCATCTATAAAATATCGAAGAAGGCCACCGAGGGGGTTTTAGTGGAAGAAAAAACCCGGACGCTCTCCAAAAATAAAACATGCATATTATACATAAGGCAATGTATAATATCCCAAACAGATTCTGAAAATTTTACAAAAGGGTAAATATACTAAGTATTTTTTTTCGTTTCAATGTACACCCCTGCAGAATGCCGTCGACACCAAAGTGGGCACTAACCTATCAATCATAGTGTACCGATAGAGAAACATTTGTATTAATACGTATTCTTACTCCGTAAATATTACTTGTTCACTAAAATATAAACCAAAAAGCATCATACGACATTTGAATACGTTCGTGCTATAACCTACCTCAACGTAGAAAGCCTTCGTCTATTCCCCAACTCCACCCTTTTGGCAACAAAAATAAAAGGTTATGGAATAACTTGTGGCTCGTTTGGCCGGTGAGAAACATCACGCCATGAAACCGGCGTAGGGCAACTTTAAACGTGTCACGATTACGAATACAAAACTGTAGATACTGAGAATAATCTACTTTTAAGATAATATTTAAAAGATACAATACTAATATATACGTTTCCACTAACCACAGACAAGTGTGCCTAGCACGACTAACTGCGTAAGTGTAACGTAACGTATTGTTCACGTGACACAGTACACACTGTTATCTGGGGCAACTGTGACACAGATAACTCATAGTGTGTTAAGCCAATGCGTGACTCGTTGACGTTTGCGATACGAATATTTTTATGTAAATTGTAATGTGTTTGTGCTCCGACCTAAGGTGATGCCCAATTAAATATTGCAAAAAAATCCTTAAAGCTTAAGTTAGATTCAATTCGAGTCTTAGTTAATGGTCTATGACTTGTGCCATATTTCTGACAGTCTCTTACGTGCTCCTTCCATAAACTGCATGGAGATAACATTAGCATCAAGTTTTATTAGTGCGTAGATAAAATCCAAATTCTGTTTGTTGCATCTTGATGTCTGATTCGTTGTTTTGATACCTAATCTAACAGTTTTTTGACATGAAAACAGTTATTTAATTCTCGGTGGTAGTGCCCCGCTGTAACCCCACAGCCGAATGGGCTGGCACGACCGGGGAAGTACCACACTCCCACATAACACCGACGTGAAGTAACATAGCTTGCTATTGCGTTTTGATCGGTTTGTGGGAGGTTCCGGAGGCTCGATTCCCCCCTCCCCCATTCTCCCTCTCCTTCCCACTCCCCGTCACCCCTTCTATCTCTTCCTTTCTATCACCCTTCCTCAAAGGTCGGCAACGCATCTTCGAGACCTCTGGTATTGCGGATGTCCGTGGGCGACGGTATCACTTACCATCAGGTGAGCCGCTTGCTCGTTTGCAAAGTAATCACATAAAAAAAATTAGAACACCTGCTAGTTATTAAACCTATTACGGAAAACAAACGTATAAATTTTTTAAGCTCTAATTCATATGTTATTATTCATATGTAAATTAATATTAAAAATTTGAGTAACTTGATGTAACCATATAGAGTAAACCCTTCTTTTGCAAATCCTCTATAGTTATATATACCTAACTTAATAAATAACTTAACTACTTAATTGAAGTTACACATAAATACATCATTAAGTTTCACATTCAAGATCGTGTGGTATCAATATCATAATCTAAGGTTGGTGAATTGATGAGATTGTTTTTGCTACTTACAATTACTAAACATGACACTGAATTTAGGCAACTTCTATATTTAGTGATAAAATATGTCATTATATACGACAGTTATTATGAAAATTAATTGTACGGAATTCTCTGTAATCTAACGTCTTCAATATCAATTTCAAAAGAAGAATCAGCACCTTCACGACACGTAATTAGAAAAAACCACTATAGCGCCTTCCATTAAAATTTAAATATCTAAAAGAGTAAATTGAAGCATCAATCGTCGAATTTACACCTTAAACAAATAATTAAGGTCTCCCCCGTTCCGGCGAAATTTCTCGCGTCTCCACGCTCGGCGCGTCACCCCTCAGGGGTATACAGGGGTCGGTCTAGACAGCAGACCGATCCATACTGCAGCCATCGATCGGTCTGGCGGTCGACGACTCCGCCGCGCCCCTCAGCCCTAGAGGGGTACATATAGAGAGGGACAAAACAAACCCTCCAGTTTATAATGTTGACCACGCAGGTGGATAATGGCTGGCGATTTGGCGCGTGAGGGGACCAACACGCAATCAGTTTGTCCGAGATAATTGCGATGGCGATATCCGGATTTATGGCATCTAGACGTCGTCGTAAGAACAAAGGATGAGTCTGCACAAAGATATAAAAATATAGATATGCCAAGGATGTGACTGGAATACGTCTGATTGGGACGTCTTTTAAGTTGTTTGTAAAGACCATTTGTTTCGAACAAATGGTATTTCCTGTAAACAAAAAATAACTTATATTTTTCTGACTTTAGCGTGAAAAATTAACAAACATAATGCGTTTGTGTGAGACAGAGCACGAGTTAGTGTGTTTCACTCCCTCACTAACTTGCATATTTGTAGGTGATATTCGTGTGACTATCTCTTACTTTCACGCAATCATTAAATCCTTCTCAATAATGACTCATGTACCTAGGTATAGTTATTAGCGACTAACTTGGACCTAAGGAGCCCTGTGGCGCCCTCGTGATTGCTCCCGAGTGTTACGACCTGCGCCCGCGTCAAAAGTTTGCGCCGAGTTGAACTTTTGTCAGAGAAAGTTGAATAACCAAGGAATTTGATACATAAACATTCATGTCAAATGTATTAGTAAAATGTTATGTTACACGAGGACAAACTTGGCGTAGCCGAAAAAATCTGAGTTGATGTGGAAAAAAATTATAATTTAAAAATTTTACATTAATACCTATTAATAGGTTTTTTGCGGTAATAAAATAGTAAAAACACATATCTAACTAATTACATTCAAATATTTGAATTCGTAGAAGAAATATTATCATAAAAAGAACTTACAATCTGACCACAAAAATTAAGCTTTATCAATAAATAATGCTTACAAAGACAGGATTTTGATTTGATATTTATAAAAATTTGGAATGTCTAGAACAGAAATATTATTTTTACCTAGTAACATATGCTTAGGTCACTAATAATTACATAAAAAATAAGAGCTACGTTGAAATTTTGCCAATAATGATTTTTTTTCAACTTTTCAACCATTTTCTAGACTTAGACATGGTGATTTAATTTTTTTTTATAATATAAAAATGTTCTTGTTGGTTTTTTTTTATTTTATTGGAATTCTTATTAGAAATTCTACAAACCAAACTACGTTTCAAAGAATAATTATAAATCAGAAAAATTTATAAAAAAAAATTGAATTTTTAGTACTAGCGAATTTAACTGTCACGTGACTTCGATTTTTTTATCGATCCTGACATGATATGGCGTATTTATCGTATTCTGAGTGGATGTAATTACTTGATGAACTTATTTCTGTGATATTTTACAATGAAAAGAATAATCTATTCAAAATAAAGCAAATTATAATCAATCATAACAATGAGAATTAGCTTACCGAGAGTTGTCGATTCGTGACAAATTTTTTTCGTGTAAATTTTGATGTCAGAACATAACTCACATATTTACAGTATTCCTTACACATTCACGATCATATTCATGTATACTTTGTATCAAAATCATGAGTTTAACCCTATTAATTCACTAAAAACTATAGCACAAAACATAACTTCACCGCCAAACACGATGTAAATATAAACATTGATTATATATATTTTTTAAAGTTCACATATAGAACATGTCCGTGTGTAGTGTTGCCATAGAAAGAAAATATATTACGCTAAAGAATTAAACTCAATGGTTAAACATTGGGATGACTTTAAAAAATAAACAAAAGAAAAACGCGCGTGACACTTACTCGCAACAATTGTTGCGCCGACAATTTGGACCTCAAAAATCCTTGCAGTTTTGTGGCGCGGGCAAAATAATCGCCGAATTTTAATCGCCATATAGTTAAACATGTCTATACATATTATATTCCTTGGATTCCTTATTATTTCTAATTTATATAACTACAACATGTTAGTAATGAAATTTTGTGTCAAATAGCACTCAAGGCGAATAGGTTTGCCAATCGAGAAGCCTTAATGTGAGCCGATGCTAAATTCAATAGATATATATTTATAATAACTCTAGGTCTCGCGTTGTCAAAAAGTTACTGTTACGCCAATCACGTTAAAGTAAATCAAAATATTTAAAACGACCATGAGTATTTTTTTAAACTTATTATTCTAAATTATGCATAATGCCTGGTTCATATTGTTTTGATTAATATTTATTAGAGGTAAGAAATAATTTAATCTGAAGAGTTAGAGAGAGTATATAGAGGTCATGTAGGTCATATCATGTTTTGTTTTCAATAGTGAAAAAACAATTTGTTTTGCCAAAAAAACATGTCAGTCCCAGGTGGATTTTTTCGTTATAGTAAAGTGCGAAGTGTACCTGGATAAAAGGTAACGAAGTTAATAATGTAATATTTTGGGTTCCATAGAAGTATTGGCTTTATCACTTGGATTACGTGTTGACCTGTCCAGATTTAATGCATTATCTTTTTTGTTTCGATTTTACTCATTAGGTACTCGTATATTTTGTTTCTTTTATAGGATACATCTAAAGATAAGAAATATTGTTTCTTTACGTATGAATGTATATGGATGTTTGGATCCTACTTATGTTGTTTATTATATCTGAAGAATGAAGCGACGAAATATAATATTTATAAACGCGAAAGTTTGTGACTTTGTTACTCTTTCACACTCAAACGGCGGGGGCAATTTTGATGACATTTGGTATGGAGATAGATGAGGCGCTGGATTAACACATAGGATACTTTTCATCTTCATCATCATCATCCATCACCACGCGGGTGAAAAAGCGTAATATGCTTGGGCATAGCATATACAGAATAATAAGAACTCCACCTACGTCAAGATCGTAATGATGACAGTTCGGTCAAAGTTTGTGTCAGTTTGTGATAGCTTATTCAAAAGCCAAGTCAATTTGATTTACAGTGAAATTGGCACAATACGCATTAGCCGCGTCATGGCCATTCGAAAATGGAAAAAAGTCAATTTGACAGTTCGATACACTAGACGTGCTCGGCGACCGTCAAAGGTGATGAAATGTAACACAAATACCGTCAAAAGTGATGAAAGGTAATGACTGAGAACTGAGAAAGGGTCACAAGATTTTTTGAACGAGCAAAAGGAATGAAGCGCGCAGTTCTAAAACGGAGCAAAATCTAGGTTGTATACTAATTTCAGAACTTCGTACTTCCGTAGAAGCAAACTAAAAAAAAAAAAAATTTAGGTAAGGAACTTAGAAGCTACGATTCACAACTTAAGTTTTTTAAGATGGATTCACTTACAAATCGTAGGGCAATGCTGGACCAGTTGTAGTTTTATAAACTTGTAAACCGAATTTTGGATACCCCGGAACTACTCTCGGAAGTGTACCTGAGTATTCCTCGAGGTTTGCCTAGAGTGTCATGCTTTAATATGTTTTCCACTAGGTGTTGTCGTTCCAATTTGGGATTAAATTCACCATTGCCTAGAATACTCGTAGTTCGTATAACACTTTGTCTAAGACAAACAATATCGACATATTTGGAGACAATATTAATAGCTTCAGGAAGTCCCTGAGGTCTCTGACTACACAAATTTAATTTTTTTCTTTATTTATACAATATATATTTTTTAATTAACTTTTGAAGACGGTTCATTGACTGTATTATGTTTACAACTATTACTTATTATTGCATGCTGTCTTCACCTGTAATTATTGTGACATTTGGTATAATTTAAATTTTTAATTCGTTTACAATGTCCAATACATTGTACACAATGTAGGTGGTGGTAATAAATAAATTAAATAAATAAAATAAATGCTATACTTAATGCTATTTGTTGATGTTGAGATCTTGGCATATTATGTGAGAAAACAAAACAACCAAAACTGAGTAATGGAATGGATGACAATAAATCCATCCCATATTATAAAAGACTTAATTTCTCTCTGCTGTCTAGCGAAAATGATAGTCAACGAAAGTAAGATGACAATAAATCCATCCCATATTATAAAAGACTTAATTTCTCTCTGCTGTCTAGCGAAAATGATAGTCAACGAAAGTAAGATGACAATAAATCCATCCCATATTATAAAAGACTTAATTTCTCTCTGCTGTCTAGCGAAAATGATAGTCAACGAAAGTAAGATGACAATAAATCCATCCCATATTATAAAAGACTTAATTTCTCTGTGCTGTCTAGCGAAAATGATAGTCAACGAAAGTAAGATTCAAAACATCCACATATAAATACAGAAGATTTATGGCCAGCACCTGCTAGGGATCCTGTCATTAAATGATTTTAAAGTACAAGGACACCATAAGGTTGTAAGATCACTGGACAACGTACATAAAGAGAATACTACATGCATCGAGAACGTTTTGATTAAAATATATTTGCTGATAGAAAAGATTAATTTTATTGACTCTATAAACAACTGTCTCTAAGTAATATTATCCGAGGGTGTTTTATATCTGGTGTTTTTTCAGTAATGGTTTATCAAATATGTATTCAACATAACCCGCGCGGTAGCTTAAAGAATTGTATACTATAGTTAAATATTATAGTTAATCAAAACATGTAAACATGTAATTTATAAGTTTCTGAGTAACTTAAGTTAGAATGACACGGAAGGTGTACTGAACATTTCTAATTAAGTAGTTTTTGAGTTTACTAGACCGAATTTGATAATTTAAATGGGACCACACAAGAAGCACCAGCTTTCAAACAAAAAAATAATTTTGAGAATCGGTTCACCCAGTCGAAAGTTATGGGGTAACAAACATTAAAAAAAACATACAGTCGAATTCAGTACCTCCTCCTTTTTTGGAAGTCGGTAGAAAAGCTTGTAGGCACCGATCAGAAACAATTACACTACTCTACAGAAGCGTGTCTTCTTTTTCACATTAGTTATATAGCTCCGTGTCCCGTAGGCCACAAGAGTGAAAACGCGGGTATATTAGTACAAATTAATGGCGTAATATTTATTTAATAGCTGACCCGCCAGCGGCTTCGCTCGCTTGGCTTAGTGTAGTGGGGAAAGCGCCGATTGGGAATCTCCAGATCCTGGGTTAAATACCCTGATCGGACAGTTATTGGGTTTTACTAACAAATATAAATTCTCAATAGTAGTCCGAAGTCTTGCGTAGATTTTTAGCCGTACCATAGAATTGTGTGCGCGCCGACCAGTTAATCGAGACCAAAATAAAATGTGTGTAGTTGAGAATTCCGGGCTCTATTTTATCCACATACCAAATTTTATCAAAATCTGTGCGGTAGTTTTTAAGTTATGCGTGAACATACAGATAGACTTTTTTCAAATACTTCATATTCTTGTTCAGTAGGTAATTTTACGTCTTTTGACCTACATTTTCAATTTTTCTTCCTATTACAGACTTTTTGACCTCTACTCCTATATTATAAGTATGGATTTATCAGATTTAGATCTTTTGGGCCAATAACTTTTGAATCGTAGACTCTAGTCTACGATCAGAACTGCCGGAGCTGAGTCCGATATGCTAGATAAGGAATAAGATGACATAGAAAGAATAATCTTAAGGCGCGGTTCAACCCCAATTTTAAAATAATTTACGATGCTCTACGTAAGGTTGATAATCGCTTGTTAAATTTGACGATGTAATGCGAAAATGCATTAATTTTGTACGTTTTCATTATATTTTTCGATATATACTAACACAATTGAAAAAAACCATATGTTGGCTATGTATTACCTAAAAAAATATAGTGTTATCGCTGAAAATTCTGAGAGTTTGAACGTGAAAGTTTATTTTCTGCGAGCGAGTAATATTTATGAATTCTGTTACGTTATTACTCTTTGGCTGTTCCTTTTCTAACCTAAGTACAATCATTTTTCATACAATATTATCGATCTGTTTCGTTACACTAGACGTTTAAAGATTCTGTTTTTTACTATTATCAGGATACGAACGCGCCTTAAGTTTTTACACATAATCATGCTTGTATGCTTTGGTTTAACGAATACGTGCTATTATGTGAATATATTTGTTACGAGAATAATTAGTATGAGTAATAAGTGCGTTTTCTGTGGTGAACTTTTATAGAAACCTCAATAAACCCACCCTACTCTAGACCACGATCACTGTAAAGTGTTCGAAATAGCCGGATTTAAATATTATAAAATTATACACGAAGTAATTTTTTTAAAGTAGTTAGTTAACTGGTCACAATCATGAAAACTTAAGGAAATATTTCAAAATATATTTCTAATTACTTACTAAAGTCTATGAGCAGCCTTCCATAACCTTGTCTTTGATATGGGGGTAGCGTCAGAATACAGGATACGTTGTAGTTCTGGAACGAGTTTTTCTCCTGCGACAAACAGAAAATTCACGTTATGATAACTTGCACAAGTAAAATTTAAAAAATTTAATACCGACTTCCATTATATTCAGTTATTGGAGTATATCTCAAAATTTACTAGCCCGAATTTGATGAAATTTAAATGGGACCACACGGGAAGCACCATCTCTTTTTTTTGAGAATCGGTTCTAAAGTTATGAGGTAACAAACAAAAAATACAGTCGAATTGAGTACCTCCTCCTTTTTGGAAGTCGGTAGAAAAGTGCATTAACAGATTTATTTATTTATTTGTTTATTAAATAGTAAGCTTACAGTATATGAACCAAAGCGCTAACTATCTTAAATAATTTGTTTATTATTAATTTATTTATCAGATGTACGATCGTTTAGCTATTTAAGGGTGCTGTCAGACAGAGAGCGGTCACGCGTTCACGCGGTTGTTCGTTGTTACATAGATATACGCACAGTCTACCGACAGTTGACCGATGCGGTCAGAACGCCTGCTTAGCGATACCAAACATGTATTTTTTTACAGAGAGTTTTGACAGCATTATCCGACCGAAAGAAGATTTTTTACAAATACTTAACATTCGCAAAAAAGTAATACTATAAAAATTATGAAGGATTGTGACATCAATACGAAAGTTAAGTATTTATAAAAATCTTTTTTCTGTTAAAAGTGCTATAAAAAGTAACACTACAATATTCTTGATATTTGTATTTTAATGTTCTCTTTTTAGGCAAGACATTTTAAAAATTATTTCACATGCAAATCATGGAATAGTAATCATAGGTCATGGTCGTTCTTACACCCGCTACTACGAATATAACAATATATATGTTTAACTCAACCAGTTGTATTAGAATAAATTAAATTCGACCCCAATGACCTCATCATACCTATCCATGAGTGTAAGACATGCCATATCCTAATTTATTTGGATTGAAATGCGAACGCGCTGCATGATTATATTATTATAGTTATATGAAGAATCTATTGTTTATTTGTCCAACCAATGATGAAAAACAAGGACGTGCGAGAGTAAACGAGATAACTATCTGTTAAACAATAGTATGAGTCAGAAGACGCGGGTTCGAATCCCGTCCGAGGATGTGAATTTTTCGCACTATAAATTTCAAAAAAAATTTCAATGTTTAAACAATACGAGGGTGAATCAAAAAGTTCTTAGAAGTGCATATATATGAAACCTTTTTGGATCAAGTTCGATATTCAAATTAAAGAGTGTCTATCACACTATATTTATGCAGACTGTCACTTGTTTTTGTCAGTTCGTTCGCATGTAATAAATTTTTTTGTTCAACGAGTTGCTAAAAAGTCAAAATTATGGATAAAAGTGAGTTACGTGCGGTGATAAAATATCTCAGTTTGAAAAAAATGTCTACGAAGGAAATTTTTTTGGACATTCAGCAGACATTAGGGGGTGATGCTGTACCCTATTCTACGGTTGCGTACTGGGTGGCTGAATTTAAAAGAGGTAGATCAAGCTGTAAAGATGACCCGCGTTCTGGGCGGCCTTCAACCTCCGTTACAGAAGAAAATGTCAAAAAGGTTGAGAATCTGGTTTTGGAAGACAGAAGAATGACTATAAAACATATAGCTGAGATCCTAAAGATATCTTTTGGTAGCGTTCAATCCATTTTAATTGATTCACTGGGGTTCAAAAAAGTGTCTGCAAGATGGGTGCCACGAATGTTAACCGACGAAAACAAAAAGCGACGTTTGGAAATTTCCAAGCGTAATCTCGAAATGTTCCAGCGTGATTCGGATAATTTTTGCCGTCGTCTTGTCACCATGGATGAAACTTGGGTCCACCATTTTGATCCTGAAACTAAAAGACAAAGCATGTCTTGGAAACGACCATCCTCTCCATCCATTAAGAAATTTCGAGTTGCTCCTACCGCTGGCAAAGTTATGGCCTCTGTGTTCTGGGATAGTGAAGGAATCCTTTTTATTGATTACATGCCAAAAGGCCAGACGATTACTGGACCCTATTATGCAAATTTAATCCCGAAAGTGCGTGAAGCGATTAAAGAAAAACGTCGTGGAAAACTGTCGTTGGGCGTGTTGTTCCTTCAAGATAACGCTCCTGCTCATCGATCGGAAGTTGCGCTCAACGCAATCCGCTGTGCTGGCTTCAATCTCCTTGACCACCCACCATATTCTCCGGACTTAGCCCCAAGTGATTTTCACTTATTTCCAAAATTAAAAGAGGAAATTCGTGGAACAAAATTTCACGATAATGACGCGGTTATAGCTGCCGTAGAGGACTTTTTCGAGAGTCAAGAAAATATTTTTTTTTCAAAAGGAATAAGGAAGTTAGAAACGCGTTATTCTAAATGCATTGCATTGGAGGGAGATTATGTAGAAAAATAAAATATTATTATTTAAATCTTTGCATTTTTTAATATTGATTCCAAGAACTTTTTGATTCACCCTCGTAGTACTTGGAAAACACAATCGAGTCGTCACCAGCAGGGTAATCACATAGTTGTCTCAGTTACAATCAAATGTAGACTGAAATTTTGAAAAATGGCGGCTCTATGTCAGTTTTGAAATCTCCAGAAATGTTAGTAAGTTGATGACTGGAGCTGACAAAAGTGACAGAACGGCGCTTTTTAGTTCAATTAACAGTTGATTGCAACTGAGATACGTAACTGCACTGCAAGGAGTTGAATGTGAACTGATTGCTACGTAGCTGACCCACGTTTCGTCATTATGCTTATAGAGCACATATGAATATTTTATTAAATAGCAATGATTAACACTAGCACACGTCATGATCTCGAAGTAAAGTATTAAACAGCGTATTTAAAAACACCTAATGTATCTGAAGCGGTACAGAAAATGCAGCTGTTCTGTGACAAAGTCCTAATAAAGTTTTGCTACCTTTGAGTTTGTAAGGAAACCACAACTGGATTTTCGCGGCGTAAGCGTGTCGTAAACTTATCCCGTTCTTCCTACAAAAGGAAACGAATCGTTTGGTTACGAGATGTAGTTTTTTGATACCACATCTCATGGATTTTTTTTCCAAAATATGGAGCCGACTTTAACACTAAAAAGTGTGAAATAACTTGTTGAAGTCAGTACCATGCGCACAAATGCGGACAGGAAAGCTCATAGAACATAGGGTCTAACAGGGAAAAATAGCGCATGACCCTCTCAACTTCCCAAAAATACTGTCCGTCCATAAGACAACACCTTTTCTGGCTCCCATTGCTTTGAAGGCAGATTCACTACCAATTAGGTCTAATGGGGCCGTTGAATGATCCTTTGTGATATACGTTACCAAAGCAACATTCCCTACAACAGCCAGTTGAAGAGACAGAGTGGGCAGGGCACATATCACTCAGAACTGATGGCCGATGGGGCCGAAAGGTTCTGGAGTGGAGACCACGGACCGGTAAGCGCAGTGTAGGTCGTCCACCGCATTGGTGGACAGACGACCTAACAAAGGTCGCAGGACGACGCTGGATGCAGGTCGCTTCCAATACTTTTGGAAATATATAAGGGAGCTATGTTCAGCAGTGGACGCCCTACTGCTAAGATAACGAAGCTGATGATTGCTTACAACAACCTACATTGACGCGAATAGCTGATCTCAACAACATGAAAGAAGCCATATATAAAATATCTCTCCTTTATTCTTATTTAAATTAAACAGCATAAATTGTCATATCTTACCTTTGCCTCATTACACGTTTTTAGATAAGAAATTTAACTACTCGTTTCACCTTTGCCAATAATTCACTCCAATAAACTCTTTCAAATTGACATTCAATTAGATCTCAGACAATCGCGTCTGAGACACTGTCTGGGGGTCGGCAACCCCACACACCCTTATAACTAATGCACATTTTAAACAAACTTTACATTTAACGTATACCTTAATGCATTGTACACAGTACACCAAGTTGGCACATGTACATAAGTAAACTGGTCTAATTAACACATTCACTGCAAACAATGATGGATGAGCTCAAGCAGAACAGCATCACGGTATGGTACGTGATGTTGAGCCACGTTCCGGGAGCGAAAAGAAGTAGAAATGCTTTGCAGAAGGGACGAGTCAAGAGGGCATGGTGCTAGTGCAAAGGTTTGTTCCTTAGGAGACTACCAGGCCGTCTGTAAGGCACCATCCAGACCATCCATCCATCCAGAATTTTGGGGGTAAAAATTAGCAATAGTGGCAATAGCAGCACAACAAATGTCTCACAAAAGATTTCGCATTCGGCTACAACAGATTAGTTGTACGCGCAAATCAAAAGCATTTTTAGAAACGGAGGCTGTATGTATGGTTACACGAAAAAGGGCGATTGAATACTGCAAAATTTCTAAACAGACCTTTAAACACAATTAGGAAGAGAAAGAAAGCGGAAGTGTATTACGGAACACATTAAAAATGTTCGAACTACCCTACTGTCTCAGTCGTTACTGTGAAACTTAAATCTAGACGGGGGGGCACTGTCTGCTCTACAGCATCAGGTCATCGAACTGCAGACAGGGGTCGCGGGAACCCCATGGGCAGCAGCCGGGGTGGGAGGTGCGTCTGTACTTCCCGAATCGTTAAATACAAACCCTCCATATTACGTATGTACGAGGATATGCCGTGTACGATACAAACAATTGAACGGTAGAGTTTTTAATCAGCTAATGTTCAAGGGATTAGTGCTACTTGTTGCTGCTACGGGTTCACGAACAGGTGGTTGGTTAAGTGACTATAGCATCAAGTTACGTTCTTGCCACCTGACTGAAACGGTAGAAAAAGGTTATGGTGACAACTTTCCCGGACTAACTTATTCGCAAAAGGGTTCTACTATTATTAAAAAAGTAACTGTAACAAGATCCAAACAGAAGTATTTTGACCCAATTTTGAATATTAATTAATCACACTCAATGGAAAATCCGTAGACATCCTAGTGGCTATTGCACGATATGTTTAATAAAATATTCTCCAATATTGTAATATTGAAATTCAATGTTATCAATTATTGTAAAATTGTTATGTGTAATCATTTTAATGCATGAATAAATGATTATTATTATTATTTAAAATTATTGTTATATTACTATAGACCTTCTCTTTTTTATTTTTATTGTTATTTAATTGGACGAACAAACAGCCAAATTATATATAACTATGTAGAGGAGACCTGGCCTTACTGTTCATCACTTCTAAAAACACAGTTATTTTGTACATAAACAAATTTAGAATACCTACAAACCAAGTTAAAACAAACAACTTTTGTCCGCTTCTCGTTAAATGATATGGTTTGAAAAATTAACGGGCTCAAAATGTAATATAAAAGTATTTATTGTATGATTCACGCACTAACGCCGGCTTAACGATACCAAACTTTGTAATTTTAGAGGGAAAACACGCATCCTCGGAATACGAACCCGCTTCTTAGGACAATTCGTGTCAGACATGTATCAAAGTGTATAGTGTAGAGAAAAAGAGAAGAGTATGGTCCATATATAGTCCTACCACGGGAATACAGTGCGGCTTAGTGGATAGGCTTTTGGCCAACTTAAATTGGTGATAATAATCTTAACTTATCAGGCCTCTCGAAAGCCTCAGACAACGCCTTTTTTTACGCAGAGTAATCCTTTATGGATACCACTGGCCCCGGGGGGAGCACGGTGGTTATGTGGGAGTCTCTGCCAGAAGGGCAGCATACCCACCAAACCTCTGCGGTGTTCCGTCACTGCCGCTTTTGGCGGAACGCGGGACAGATTTCGCACACGACCGCGAACACGCCGCGGCTGTCCGTTGCCGGACCCTTCTCTCTTGCAGCACGTCAGAACACTTGGCGTGCCGCAACTGCCTCGGGGGACTAAACCCTCAAATGGACGCCAGATTCCTCCGAGTCTGGGCGCCCTAAGTCCCCCTGCGATAGATCAGGTGAGGTGCCCCACCGCCTGCTACTTCGGCCGCAGAGGATAGGGACAGCGGCGCTTCTCAATACCGACAGTCCTCTTCCCCTGCGACCCCACCGCGTCCGCAATCTAATGGTGACAGCCCCGTCAAGGCCACGAAAGGCATGGAGAGCGGCTCACCGTAATACCGGCACTCCTCTCCTGTCGCGGCCTCTAACTCTCAGCCGCGGTGCCGCCCATACGACACCACAGCCCGCCTCAGCCGCAGTGGCGCCCATACACCACCGCAACCTACAGTAACTGCTCACATGTGGACTTGGAGGGCAAAGCCCATAGGAGCGGTCCCACCTCGGGCCCGCCAGCTATCGGCTATCACTGGCAGGCCCATTGGTTTATCTTAGCTTCACCGTGGTGACCCAAGCCAGGCTACTGAGCCCCCCCCGCCACGACAAGGACGACTAATGCAAGTTAACGTGCCCTCCGATTTTTTCCGATTGCTCAGTTAAGTAAAAAATATCACGTTATTTAAAATTTTTGTTAATTTTTCAGTCTTGTTTTTGCAAATCTTGATTTTTTCTCGTTTCGTTCACACCAGCTAATTCTTTTAGAGAGCACGTAAAAATATCAAGTTTACTCTAATGTAATGTACTGATGAATTGTTAAAACTGTAGAACATTGAGTATATCAAATTTACTACTAACAAACGAGACCGTCGGGTCGTAGCGTATCCTGATTATTACAGCGAGAAATAAGAGAGACGTCTAGACGTCTGGCGAACGTGTTTACATTGGGGGAGTCACGCGGCCCGTGAGGTGAAATTTATTTATTAAAAAACAGATTTAGAAACGGTTACAAATAAATATTTATCTACGTCCAATATTATCATTATAAATTATTAGCTGACCCACCAGTGGCTGCGCTCGCTTGGGTTACAAATCCCCAGAAATAAATTGTATTCGGCACCATTTCCTAAAATCCTTTCTTAGTGGATGCTTACACCGTAAAAGGCATCACCTGCAAATTTCAAGTGTGTAGCTATTGCCACTGTACATGTAGTCACTTGGAACGGATACATTGTCTCCTGCATCAAGCAGTTCCCCGCGGTTTTGATGAGGTTGTCGGTTCACCTAGTAGGCGGTTTTCGAGTGCGTGGTCGCCACTCGAGAACCTTTCTTCCCCATCGGTTATCAGTTCTGCGAGCGACGTGGCCTGCCCAATGCCACTTTAACTTACTAATTTTGTGAGCTATGTCGGTAACCTTAGTTCTCCTACGGATATCCTCATTTCGGATTTTATAACGCAGAAAAACCCCAGCCCTCTCCATTGTTCGTTGAGAGACTTTGAGCTTGTTGATGAGTCCAATAGTAAGTTGGACACACTTAAAAAATCTCGTATTATTCCTATTTATAAGAAAGGGGACAGAGATCGTATCTCAAATTACAGACCTATTTCTATACTCCCTTCTATTTCGAAAATACTTGAACGTCTCATAAACAACAGGTTAGTCAATTTTATAGAACGTAACAACATTTTCTCCGATAATCAATTTGGTTTCCGCAGTGGGAAATCCACAAATGAGGCTGTTCACGAACTCGTCAGTTTTATATCTTCCAATCTTGATTCTGGCAAAAAGTGTCAATCTATTTTTCTTGATTTAGCTAAAGCATTTGATACGGTCTCTGTCCCTATACTCGTTTCTAAGTTAGAACGAATTGGAATTCGAGGTAACCAGTTAGCCCTACTTAATGATTACCTAACTGGCAGATTCCAAAGTGTAAGGGTGGGTTCTCACATTAGTACCGATTTACCAATTACATACGGTATACCACAAGGTAGTATTCTAGGACCTACCCTCTTTTTAGTTTATATAAACGAGTTGTGTCAATTGCAACCTTTGAGTGGCAGACATATATCATACGCTGATGACACAGCTCTTTTGTTTGTGTCAGATACGTGGAGCGCGGTATTTGATGCTGCCCAAAATGGTTTTAATAAAAATATATAGTTAGCCATCAATTTAAACATATGTTTAAATTAATATAAAGATACCGGCTTCACTCACTTGGTATTATGTCGGTTTAAGTCTTACACGTTCGAAACGTCGTCGGACCTGAACCGACATAGGTAATACCAAGTGAGTGAAGCCGGTATCTTTATATAAGTATAATGCGTGATACTCACGATCGTTTTCTAACTCTAATATGTTTAAATGTCTAGACGACTGCCATGTTTTATTATAAAAGTTATTCTTCAGTGAATTTATGTTACAAGTCCCAAGACAGATGTAAAGGTCCCACGGGTCACATTGCAGTGCTTTGATGTAAACCTGGCTGCCTTACGTCTAGACGCGTCCGCAATAAATCTTCACTTTTCTCTTATAACTGCATTCAAACTTGATGACAATAGACGAGAACCCCTAGACGTCTAGACAACCGCTCCATTAGAAATCTAATTCTTTAATGCGCAATTTGAGCTTGAAGGAGTAACGAAGATCCACACATCCATACTCACAAACTTTCGCGTTTATAATATTAGTAGGATTGTAGGATATTATATGTTAGGTACATATAATATCCTACTATCCTACTAATATCATAAACGCGAAAGTTTGTGTCTCGATACCACAAGCCAACAACTTACACTAAGTTACAAAATAACTTGTGTTGTTAGTATGTGTAAAATCCTTCGTGGTACACTAACTGCTATTAATATCTGATTCTATTGACATGCTTTTATAAATATATATTTATTTAAATGTGCGCGCGCGCGACTAGTAAGTGTTCTGTCTCATGGTAATCCATTTCCTTTTTAATTAGAAAGACATTACCCAAGGGAAAACTCTAGCCTGCTTCTTTATGTATTACCCATCTATTTATTCAGTTTATATTTTATAAAGTTTCCAGCGCCTTTGAAGCCCGAATTGCGTTTACCTATGTATAAGTATGAAATTGTGAGAGTGAGGGTATAACGAATCTGGTTCCCACACCCGGAACAACCGGGTGGCAGCCGGATGCAGCGGTCGACGACCCCGCCGTCTCGCCGTCTAAGTCCTACCTTTATTTACAGAACCATGTAGTACACAGTACTTTAGATTTCACCTTTAGAACAAGGAAACACTACTAGACTACTAGAGGACCGGAATCATGAAAAAGTCATACTGAAAGCGTTGTGCTCAAGAAAAATAATGTTTTGTATTTAGAAAAAACGATATTAAAAAATATTTAGTGACACTTCCGCTGAAAAGAAAACAATGATTTTGGCCTATTTGGGGGCGTGCACCACCCTCCCTCCCGCATAAAATGCTAATAGGAAGAATACAAAATAAAAAACACAAGAAACCCCAAATAAACCAACACCGACTCGACACGTGTTTCGCCTCTACACAAGGCATCCTCAGGAGATGTTGACTCGTCGAGCGCTAGACCGACAGGTACTGTCACTGTCGGTCTAGCACTCGAGCGGAAGTGTCACTAAATATTTTTTAATATCGTTTTTTGATAATGGATTTCCGCAAAGTAACGCCTAAATCAATAAATTATCTTATGTATTTAGATTAATATCGTCTGATTTAAGGCCTCTTTCAGCTGTGAAAAAAAAACTTGCAAGTCAAAGCAATCAAAATGTATTTAAGTTTAAGATATTTATTTCTCATAAAGAATACAATTCACTTGTTAGAGAAATACAAAGTAATTCAATATTAATACCTACGAATAATAATAAGTCAGGAACAGTAACTGCGTTAAAAAAATGACCCAACAAAAGTCGTGTTCAAGTAGGCGGGGCTTAAAAGTCGTGTTCAGTACGTCATCAGTCGGACCTTTTTCTTGCAAGCGAGCACACGTGAAATCTTCGCATACATTTTAATTTATATCATTGTGAACTACAGCTGTGAATCATCATGCCAGCATGTGTTGTGAAGTGGTGCAGGATCCATACAAAATTAAAATGTCCAGGAATCACTTTTATTAGTACGTAGTAGCAAAATTATATTTATATTCAAAGAAGTTCAAATACGTATACAAACCGAGATGGTCAATATTATACAAAATAAAGTCAGTCTATTTTTGTTTAATGTATATTTTTTTACAGAACTGAATATTGAAATGTAACAGCAATGTATTTTGCTTATTTTGTTTTATTTTCATTTCCTTGCCGATCCAATGCAGTAAAATCAATGCCTCTCTGCACTTAAGCTAGAAAGACAAAAGTATGACTAGATGCCTGTGAAAACCAGCATTATATACTTACTCCGTTCATTATGAAGAAAAAAAATTAAAAAGTAAATTAAAAGATATTGTATATGTACCATGTTACTCAAAACTGCAGATCCTCCCAGTTTGTACAGTAAGTACTACTGTTTTTTTTAGTTATACCTATTGTTATGTATATCAAATCTTATATTAAGCATTTTAACGCTGATGATTCGTCCCGAAAAAAATCAATATCTCTAAAAAATACTATAGAAAATGAACAATGAACAGTAATAACCGATTACCTACAGTTGCATAGTATAGCATTAAAAAAATAGTTCATTGCTTGGTTGAATTACGTAAGTACGTTTAATTTTTCAAGCTAATGAAAATTCACCCTTTGCAAATTTTGAAGTGGTTTACTTGAGTTGCTCATAAATCTGTCAGTAATATTAACACAATGCTTTTCCAAAATAATTGATAATGAAGGTATTCTGCGACCACTTAAAAACGTCCACCAGGCAAATAACGAATATCCTATCCTACTTCCTACTCATATCCCACTAACATCATAAATGATGTGAAAGTTTGGATGGATGATTTTAATGAATGTTTGTTACTCAATCACAGCAGAACGGCTAAACGGATCTGATTGAAATTCGTCACAGAGATAGAATATAGTCTGGAATAGCACATAGGCTAATTTTCATCATCATTATCATCACCCACGCGGGTGAAACGGCCTAATATTCTTGGGTACAGCATAGACAAAATAACAAGATCTCCACCGACGCCAAGATCGTAATGATGACTTACTTTCTGTCAATAGAGTTCTGTCAAAGTTGTGTCAGTTTCTGATAGATTGGAATTTTGTGGATGAAAATGTCGTCGAGGGCTCTTTTTGTCCACCGTCCGCAAAGCTAAAAAAGGGTTATTTATGCCACCGAAAAGTACAATTATTAACCCACGTCCGGAGCTGCGGTTGTTTTTGATCATTTTTTGACACAACTATCTATTTGACAGCACAATCGTGCTATTTTAGGTCTTATGCACCGGCTTAGTGTGTGTGATTGATACACTTAGTATTTATTTTTTCTCTTGGATTTCTATTATAACAATGGCGTTTGACCATGTACATATTTTATGATATATATATATATTTTTAGATGGATGTCTGGTCAGGGTGAGGCCTTGGAGAAGATAATAAGCTACTCGAAGTACTAACCCTGCGCAGACGTAGTCGCGGGCACCAGCTAGTTAAATATATTTTTGGTTATTTAATCTCACTTTACTACATTGCGGAAAAAGAGTCTCTTCTAATTACTTCTAGACGAAAACTTAATATTTGGCGGGACATAAAGTTCACTGAATTTTAAAAAGTAACCGATATAAAAAAAACAAATAAAAAACATTGTGTATATTATTGACTTGGTTCAATCCACTTGTTGCATTACATCGTCCACGCCGCTACGACTCAGTTGTCATAGTAGACGTTGCAGCACGCGCGTGAGCCAATCACTGCTTTCCTTCTGAATTTAAACCAATCACCGAACATGTCTATTTGTAACCTCGGAAGTAATTCGTATTTGGAATCATACGTCGTTTTGGTTTGAAGGGCCACTTTTTGTGGGGAATTTGTTCTGAATTATGCTTCCTGACTTATTATTATTCGTAGATTAATACTAGATCAATACTAATAGTAATTCAATACTAGTGAGTGCCCGGACTACAAAGTAAACTATGTATAGGTACTAAGTTAGGTTTAAAAAGATGCAAACTAAAATTACAATTTACTTGTTAGAGAAATACAAGGTAATTTAATAAATACTAGTGACTGCATGGACTACAATGTAAACTATGTATAGGTACTAAGTTAGGTTTAAAAGATGCAAACTAAAATTACAATTTACTTGTAAGAGAAATACAAGGTAATTTAATAAATACTAGTGACTGCACGGACTACAATGTAAACTATGTATAGGTACTTAATTGTAATTTTAGTTTGCATCTTTTAAACCTAACTTAGTAAAGTTAGGTTTAAAAGATGCAAACTAAAATTACAATTTACTTGTTAGAGAAATACAAGGTAATTTAATAAATACTAGTGACTGCACGGACTACAATGTAAACTATGTATAGGTACTAAGTTAGGTTTAAAAGATGCAAACTAAAATTACAATTTACTTGTAAGAGAAATACAAGGTAATTTAATAAATACTAGTGACTGCACGGACTACAATGTAAACTATGTATAGGTACTAAGTTAGGTTTAAAAGATGCAAACTAAAATTACAATTTACTTGTAAGAGAAATACAAGGTAATTTAATAAATACTAGTGACTGCACGGACTACAATGTAAACTATGTATAGGTACTAAGTTAGGTTTAAAAAGATGCAAACTAAAATTACAATTTACTTGTTAGAGAAATACAAGGTAATTTAATAAATACTAGTGACTGCATGGACTACAATGTAAACTATGTATAGGTACTAAGTTATGTTTAAAAAGATGCAAACCAAAATTACAATTTACTTGTTAGAGAAATACAAGGTAATTCAATAAATACTAGTTACAGCATGGACTACAATGTAAACTATATATAGGTACTAAGTTAGGTTTAAAAAGATGCAAACCAAAATTACAATTTACTTGTTAGAGAAATACAAGGTAATTCAATAAATACTAGTTACAGCATGGACTACAATGTAAACTATATATAGGTACTAAGTTAGGTTTAAAAAGATGCAAACCAAAATTACAATTTACTTGTTAGAGAAATACAAGGTAATTCAATAAATACTAGTGACTGCATGGACTACAATGTAAACTATATATCGGTACTAAGTTAGGTTTAAAAAGATGCAAACCAAAATTACAATTTACTTGTTAGAGAAATACAAGGCAATTTAATAAATACTAGTGACTGCACGGACTACAATGTAACCTATGTATAGGTACTTAGTTAGGTTTAAACAGAACCAAACCAAAATTACAATATTTTGTAATTTTGGTAAATTTACAATATATATGAACATTTATGTCGCATATTTTGCGTTTTCACAAGGGAATCAATACTTATAAGGTACTTCCCGTTGATCTGGAATCATAAACTTTGGCAAGAAGCAATGTCTTACAGCACATATAAAAAACATCTGAAAGCTGTAATTATGTAGTAAAATAACAAAAAAAAAGCACAAATACAACCTTATCATCTGCGGTTGTTGTGCAATAGTCTTTATTGCACACCAACACTATGACTTATCTAGGAATCGAACGAACGGCAAGTTTAGTTTGTCTTTTAACCTACTTGTGATGTCCCGCATAAAATTATTTTCTTTCTTTCTTTCTTTCTTTCTTTCTTTTAGTCTTAGCCAGAGCAATAGATTATGTGATTTATTTTATTTTAATTTATCCTGATAAAATATATAAAAGCAAAATATTTCCAAGTTTAGCTATTTTATAAACACTATGTTTCAAAATAAGAAAAATAAAACAGAATAAATATTAAAACAGTGTGTGTGTTGGTGTTTTGAGACGTTTCTTAAAGAACTTCATTCTACTATCAGACATCTCAGATTACATTAGAGTATGTACCTATGAACAATATAAAAAAAACATTTAATTCAAGAAACGTGAGTGAATCCCGTTTTTCATGTTAAAAATGTGTACAAACCACGTTAGTTTTCATAATAAAACAATTCAAGAAAGTTCATTATTTTCAGCTGATTAGTTAAAATAACAATATATAAATATATATATATAATATACTAGAACTAGTAGTTCTAGATATAAAAATATTCAAGCGAGCGATGCCATTCTTCAATATAGCACGACGTGGTATATATATAATATAATATAATATAATATAATATAATATAATATAATATAATATAATATAATATAATATAATATAATATAATATAATATAATATAATATAATATAATATAATATAATATAATATAATATAATATAATATAATATAATATAATATAATATAATATAATATAATATAATATAATATAATATATCACGACGTCAAGAGCAAAGTGAAGCAAATATAATATACCCACAGTCATCAAGCTTAAAATGCTGTTAGAAAGCATCTATGAATAAGACACGCACACCTAACCTCGCTCCAACACCGTACAAACTACGCCCTACGACGTTTACATATCAGCGTACTGCTTTCGCACAATGTCTACTGATCAAACCGTTGCACAGCCACCGTTTGGTTTAGTTCAACGTATATACAGTCTATGGTTTACCGTATACGTGAGAGATGCCAATTTTACAGTCTACGGTGTTATTAACGATCGATGGGCGGGCGGGCGCTGAGAGCGGCCCGGGTTGTAGCGTCCGCGTGTGCGTGATTGTCTAGACCACGCACACATATGCACAGGATTAATATTAGATAGGAAATGTTGAGTAAATACTTGGTTGTTGATTCTATATTATGTGGATGCTGTGGATATTGGGAGTCTGTTTCGTGTTTACTTTGCGGAAATGTCGTATGCTATTCAGCGAAGTTACATTTTAATAGCTGTATCTTTTTTATGCAATCATTCGACTGGTTTTTTTAAGTTACATTTTGAGTAATACAACATTAATTTATTGTGAATTTGAAAACCTTGGTCGGAGAAAAAGCGTGCGACATTATTACATGTTAAATTATATTATTGGAAGGAACTACTTTGTAAATAAATCTTAGCATTGTTCTTCGCGTAAAAAGCTTCTCGTCGTAAAGCATTCATTCGTAGCGCGTAGTAAACTTCACTATGGTGTGCGCCACTCGACTTTACTACGCCGTAGCAAGTGTACGAGCTACGTCACGCGGATTACGGCGAGTGCTACGCCGTAGACAGCTTGTCGCTTGCCGCTTCTCCGTTTGTGTTCTATACGATTTCTGATATCTATATATTTCAGAAACCTCTGTGTGCCCAAAGCTCTCAAAAGTTGAATACTGATCCGATGGATATCAATATCTGAACAAACAGAATACCTACTTTAAAGGTACAATAGGTAGAACGTTCGGATACAAAAACGGAAAGTCTCGACTTTGTTGAAGTGTCTTCACTTTCCGTTCTTCATTCGAGTTCGTACTCGTCCCGATTGTGTTAACACTAATTGGGTCCAGTTGAAAAGCAGTTCTGTACGAGTATAAAGAGAGGTCAGTGTGTATGTTGGAAGGTCTGTAGGAAAATGTACTCCGCTATGGCTTATCCTTACAATTGGGAACCAGGCGGTGCTTCTTCTGGGCGGATAACGTTAATTTACACTAAATTACGATCGATAGCGTACGCGCGGGATGAGAGAGTGCTCATGTGTGTTAGTATATTTGCTACCAAATAACGATTACGCAGACGAACGGAATTTGTTGAAGTTAGGTATATAGACGGCTGTGGGCAGGGCACATAGCACGCACAACAGATGGCCGACGGGGCCGGAAGATTCTGGAGTGGAGACCACGGACCGGCAAGCGCAGTGTAGGTCGTCTGCCGACACGGTGGACTGACGACCTGATAAAGGTAGCAGGACGACGTGGGATCCAGGCCACTTTCAACCGGTCCCCTTGGATAGTTGTTGGAAGGCCATTTATTGATTAGATGTTCAGCAATGGATGTCATACGGCTGATGATTAGGTATATATAGACACTTTACGTTTTAGATTAACAGATATGTTTTGTATCCATGTTTTCGTATTATTATTAATTACCAAGGCGAAGTCGAGGTCGCATCTAGTGTAGTACTAACATACGTATATATTATAAAACAAATATATAAATATATAATATATATTTTATGCATAAAAGCAATTTATATATAAAATATATAAATTGCTATAAATGCAAAACACGCGAACGCAATTTTCACGAAGCCTTCAAATTTCAAAATATTGAGGTACTTTACGTTCACCCTAATAACGCTTCAAAACGGCGCGCCCCGGTTTAAAAGCAATAAGCTAGCCGGCCGCGTGTAAGGGCCCTTCATTCTTTTAATATGCCACGGTAAAACACCCCCTATTCGAAAAATAAAAAAGGGTATTTTATTTATGTTCTATAAAACACTATAGAAGTATAAAGTTTTTATAGAAATATCAAATGTGCGAGAAATGTATTAACATGACTAATTTATGTAATAGGTCCTGCTGTGCGATTGTGGCTCAAACGATAAACTTGGCGAGTAGATAAACTACCTTTTATCTGCTATATCGCAGGCTGTGTTCGATAACTTTATCCTATCCAAAATTTACATCTATAATCAATCAATATATACAGGGTGGAATTTTGTAATGCCACCTGAACGGGAAGTACTCTTAATACTGTAGATAGAAAATTTTACTCAAAGAAAACATTCCTTTATTTTTGGAAAGAAAGAAAAGAACATACAAAGATTTTCAAAAATTCACTTACCAAACCCGGGAATCGAACCTACAAAAATCTGTAAAAACACAGCCTCTAATTTTATAGCATCGATCGTTAGGGTATATAATAAGGATGCAACCTCTCTAACAAACTTGTACAATTAAATAAAAGTTAAAGTCTAATTACTATTGGTTTCATTAATACGCTCAAAGTAGCTTAACGAGCAACGGAGAGGACTATATGCTTTTTTATTTGACTATATGAGTTTCCCTGCGTGATAAAATTTGAAATGAAGAGATCCATAGGACAACAAAGGCTCTCAAAATTATCATGTTTAAGTGGCAATGGGCAGGCGACATCGCTCGCAGAACTGACAACCCATGGGGACTCGAGGCTCTCGAGTGGCGACTACGCACCGGAAGACGTAGTGTAGGCCCCTGCCCCGCTAGGTGGACTGACAACCTCATCAAAAACCGCTGGGAACATCCGGATGAAGGCAAGTAGTCGTTACAAATGGCGCTCTTTGGAGGTGGCCTACTATGTTCAATAGTGGACGTCTTGCGGCTGAAGATAATGATGATGAATCTTCTGTGAGTGTTCACAGTTAAAACTGGCTGTATTCGAGGTAAATACATTTTACGAGTATGTTGAACGCTAGAACTGTATATGAACTTATATAGAACCACCCGTGTGTAGCTGTACGAGCAAGCATTTATTCTGTCTGTCCCGATTAATATATATCGTGCAGGATTATGGGGATAAATAACAAGGTCTTATAGCAACTCAACAGCAACTGAAGCGGTGATAGCTCACCATAGGGAAGTGAGGGTGGGTCCGCCTTCGATAAGTTAGTCTTCGCTTCGAATGTTACCTAAGACTTGAGCTTTTAGTAAAGATAACATAACATAGAGAGAAGAGTTGAGCGATCTACCACGCAGGCCCAGTGCGGCTTGGTGGATAGGCTAATGGCTAACCCATGTCGATGTTTTCAGGCTGCCCGAAAGCCTTCGACATAGCCTAACTACTGCTGTACTTATACAAACAACCGGGACCGACGGCTTAACGTGCCCTCCGAAACACGGAAGCGCTCAGTTGAATCATGTGACTAGCACACACCCATCCAACTCCTGACCGCAGCAAGCGTTGCTTAACTTGTTGATTTGTTCAGATCTCCAAGTCAAGTCCCGCTGCGAGCGCTTCAGATAACGTAACATTGGGATAAAATCAGCATAGTGGTAGATCGATGATGATATGTTCTGTCAACTGCCTTTTAAAGTCAGTTACCTTTCTCGATTTAATGAACTACATCTTCAACTACAGCGGGTCCACCAGTAGCCTATCTAAACAGAAATAGCTGTTATGAGCAGGAATTATACTTATCATAAGGAGTCCAGTGCGATCCGATCAAGTATGTACAATACAACACAACACAACACAAAAACTCTTTATTGGCACCAAAGAAATCACAAAATAATAACAAACTTTATTAATAAGCACAAATGAGCGGTCTTATCGCTAAAAGCGATCTCTTCCAGACAACCTTTGTACTGGGGCACATAACGTAGTCTTCTTAAAAGCTATGTCAACAACGACAAGATATAGGTAGGTAGGTAAGTGGCAAGGTAAACCAACCTCTTCAATTAATAAAAGCAAAAATAGATTACTTATATAGCTTCCGAACGCCATACCGAAAGAGTACAGTTATCGGTTACGAGATGCTGATAAATAATTTATTTAACACATCACCATTAGGCCGAGATTCCATTTTCATCTTTGTTCCACGCAAGCACGATAAGCACGTTGTAAGTTTCGCTTTGCAAAGTAACATTTGTACAACCGACCATCTCGACCCACGAACACTCTGCACTCGAATACATGGTCTGTGACGTCATACACGCGTGGCCTGCTTGGGTATATCGCAAGTAGATTCAGATTCAGATATGTTATTGCTTCCATATACAATGTAAAGGTGTTAAAAATGTACATTAAGTCTTATATGGATCCTGTCCGGCACCGCAAAGTTAGAAGAGAGGAGTAGCTTAACACTGCACACGCAAACAAGCGGCATACAAGTACAATTTGAAAAATTTAATACCGACTTCCATTCTATTCAGTTATTGGAGTGTATCTCAAAAACTACTGGACCGAATTTGAGGAAATTAGAATGGGACCACACGAGAAGCACCAGCTATCAAACAAAAAGAATTTTGAGAATTGTCTCACCCAGTCGAAAGTTATGAGGGTACACATAAAAAAAAAAACGAATTGAGTACCTCCTCCTTTTTTTGGAAGTCTGTAAAAAAATATGCATACCTCACATACGGAGGCAGCGTGCGTAGGCGTTTTAGAGTTGAACCAGCGTGTTTTAGCAGCCATATCCTGCTGCAGCTGTACACAATTGTGGTACCAATATACATGCACAGTATGTGTTGCAGGAAAAGTATACTAACGCAATTCAACAAATCTACCAACGCAACTAAGATGCACCGCGTGCTCGAGCACAGCAACAGGACAGCGCCAGTATACTTTGAAATCGATGGTAAAAGCAAAACTTAAAGTTTAGTGTAAATAATAGCGTCTGAGAAGATACATCTCCGAATGAAACAACAATGAAAACAAAACTTTATCTCAGTATTTTCGAAAACATATTGTTACATTTGAACTCACAAAGATGTAACATTCAAGCGACATTGTTATTTCTTTATTTGTTATTTGTTCATTTATCACGATAAATTGCCTATTTATTTTTGTAACCTTTTAAGGACCTTTACCCCGAAGGTACAGTGCCTAGAATAGATAGACAGTAGGACTATTCCAACTCTATATAACAAGCCGGAATAGCCTCAACGTTGAGTCATAATTTCTTAAGTTTTCGCGATTCTTTTTCATCATGTTTAATAACTTAAAACTAACTTAATGCGGGTTAAAGTGCGTTAATTTCGTATTATTACAATCTAGTGATCCTTGCACTAGAGTGAAAATTATTTGAGATATCAGTACAAATTGCGGGCAAAGAAGGTTGGTGATACGTGTTAGTGAATATATTAATTAACAATTTCAATATTACAAAACATTTTCTCGTTGAAACTCAACGAATGTGTGGTGTTATTTGGAATGGAGATAGCTTGTAAAATATAGGGTATTTTTTTCCGCGGGCCAGTGTCCAGGGCCCTGAAATGTAGCTTCATCCAGTAAATAGCTTTCAATGATGCTCTTAGGGCTAGCGCGCACTGCCTTGCGGTGAATTATTCTACATAGTCACGGTTCCGCGCGCACTGCGGCGAATAAAAAAGCACGTTTTGGTATGCAAGTTACAGCTGTGGGCCCTATACAACATCATTATAGACTACCATAAAAGAGTAGCTATCTGCATAATTTATTATTATCTCCGTAAAAACGGGTACTTAAACGGTATTGGGTGCATCCCTTCTACATACATCTATTCGATAAAAATTTTTTTTTATGGTAGACGCGACAAGTTCGCGGTGAGTTTAGCCCATGCCCGTGCGTTTATTTCACCGCAGTGCGCGGAGTTCTATGACTCTCCGTACCTCACAGAATATGCGTTACAAAAACGCAACGCAGTGCGCGCTAGGCCTTAGATCGTACTTTACTCGCTTCCGTCAGCTGACAGCAAGATAGTAGACGCCATTTGCAAATCTTTTTTTTATTAGTGTGATTAACATTAATTGACTGGCCGGTTAGCGCAGTTGCTAGTTCCCTGCCCCCTGTTCCCTTTTGAGCCGCTGGTCCTGGGTTCCATCCCCATGTACCTGTCTGTTTGACCTGTGTCTGAGTGTGTATATATGACATGTATATAAGTATGTAGATCAGTCATCAGGGCATCATAGTACAGGTCTACCTAATTGGGACATGTGGGCCGAGCACGAAAATCTGTTTAAGTGTAACGTAATCGCGTCGTTAACGTATTTAGTACAAACTGTCATTTGTCTAGTACAATAGTGGCACAGATAACTCATAGTTTGTACTGAATACGTAAACGATACGATAAAGTAACAGACTTTCGTGCTCGGCCCACTGAGGCTCAAGTCTCTTAGCTATTTGTTCAAACGCCACGCTTTTGCGATGATGCCTTGAACGTCAAACTCTGTAGCAATCGAGATAGCCTACTGTGTAGATTGCACTGTGACCAAGGGTCGTGTCCTAAAGAACACCCTTAACGATCCTAGTGTATATTGTTTTCACAATGTCAAATGTAATAAGCTCTTTGTTCGTGATAGGTTAATTAAATAAATATGTTGCGAGGTAATTTTTGTTATACGTGGTAATTTTATGAGACAATCATAAATTTTTTGTTCAATGATTACAAATATCCTGCAGTCAAAAAGCAGTAGTAATCATTACTACATTTAGGCTAACAGTCCAACCACTCGGCGAAAGAAAACGTTAAATTTATTTAACGGAGTGAGTTATGTCGCCAAACTATGGATGAACCTGTACATTTTATTGAACCCGATATGGTATGCCGAATCACATTTCATCAAACGGATGACATGAACCCATGGGATGAACCATGAGAATGGACTTGCACAATTTTAATACCCGAAACAAAGAAAAGTTATATGCCCCAAGAACCAGACTCGTTAAGACATATAAACAAGGTCTCTGTCTGAAACTCAACATGTATAATTAATTGTCCATAGAAATAATACGTCTTCCATTAAATAAATTCAAGAAAACACTTAAAATGTTCTTTGATTGTCAACCTTTTTACCATATCAGCGAGTACATGAGTTGTGAATTTTCTGACATGTATTCTTAGCTATTACTTGCTTTGCAGTATAATACTGTGTTTCATTTTACCGTTATGCATGTACTGTAATAGACTTGCCAATGTTATGCAATTAACGAAATATTGATTTACAATATCTGAATCTGAACGATATGTTTACTACACGCATAGAAAATGGAGTCCAGATATACTTAGGTCTGTGACCATTGCCAATTGTCCTTTTAACGCAAAAAACCGTCATCGAATGAATGGTTCGTCTATTTTTTCCCGATGAAGATTACGTCGAAAAAACATCTTTGTGGACGAAGGGACACAGTGTTCTCTTTATTGTAAAAATAAGTACCTTAGTAATAACATCCATAAATAGGCATCAACTATGACGGATTATTGTCATAATAACTAAAAATGGTATAACCGGCAAACACTCACTTCTATCATCTAGTGGTTATACTCCGACCGGTGTTCGGGCATTCAGTGAGTGCGCGACTAGCGGCCTTCGCTGCTAGACCACGCTCTCCATGAGGATGGGCATCAATACTGCCCGAACACCGGTCGGAGTAATAACGACTAGAATTGACTAGATGATAGACTTGAGTGTTTGCCGGTTATAACATTTAATTATGACGGATTAGTTTACACCGTACGTGCTAATAAATAATTAGACAGACACCTTTATTAGATAAATGTATACGACTTGTGCACTTTCATAAACTGCGCTTCTGAGGACTCAGTGTCAATTTTAAATTTAAACTAAGTAACGTACCAGCCGTCGGCATATTATGGGCTTACTAATTTACTTATGTATGTATTTACATTACTTGGGTTATGTGGCAATAGTGCAACCTGATAACCTGGACAAACTGATGGTAGTGGGGAAGATTGAGGGGAGGAGGCAACGTGGTCGATCACCTAGCCGCTGGTATGACCAAGTGAAGGCTCTCACAGGACTTCCTGTCACCACTACCTTGAGGCAAACTAAAGACGGGCATGCATGGAAGGGAACTCCACTCCACTCAAGCCTTCCAAGACAGGCCCTACCTTGAGCAATGAAGAAGATTATATACTTAAAACGTCATTCTGTCTCAATCAGTATCGAAACAAACTACATTAATTTTAATATTTATCACTATGAATATAATACTATTATAGTGTTTATCGCTAAGCAATGCCAGACCATAGTCCGGTCAAATTAGATAATTAGCAAAAGAGTGGAACTTATTCGCGATAGTGGGTTTTTAATTTATTATGTTTTAATATGATTTAAGAATCATGTCTAACCAATCCCTTGGAAAATATTTTTATAAAAAAAAATTCACTCTATTTAAAGACCATTCAATGATGATATCATAAAATCATCAGAATAGGCGGAACACTTTTCAGTTATTGGAATGTAAGTCAAAAACTGCTGGATCGTATTTAATGAAATGGGGCCACCTCGGAAGTATCCTGTACAAAAAAATAAAAATAAATTAATTTCCATTAACTATTGCGCTACTTCAGTGAATGTATCCGCGAAAACACATTAAAATATACTTATGGTCGAATTGAGAAACCTCCTCCTTTTTTTATGAAATAAATAATAAATATTATATACACTGGGCCGCAAAGAAAGCAGCATTTCGAGCATGGATTATCGATATATTATTTTACAGTAATTATCGAGAAAAAACCGCCCGCGATATAGTTATTGCGGATATGTCCATGCTATTGGTTCGCCTTTTATCTTGGTCCTCGCCTGCGCAGTACAGGGGCGCGGGGGTATGACGACAAAGGAGACTGAGAGAGGTGCGGGCGGTGTGCGCATTTTTGTTATAGCTCATTTCGATCGGTACGCGGGCAGCGATCGCACGTGTTTACTATCGCAGACGCTTTGTAAGAGATACATATGAGATTACATTATCAAGATCAAGAATCGAAAGATATTCGGACATAAAGTTAATAGTCTGTGCAAGCAAATGTCTTTTAACTTATACGAATATTTTAGGAAAAACAAACTGGACACAAATTCTATTGAATATCAACAAGACATAAATTTAAACAAAACCGTAGCAGAAGTTACTCGACTATCGAAAAAGACTAAGAATTATACGAGCACAAGGGAAATTATTGAAAGAAGACGAAATATTCAAATCACCGAAATAATCAAAACAGGTTTGCAGAAAAAGAGTGAAAATAGACGATTTTACAAACGGAGTGGTTTTAGTGGAGTCATATTGACAAAGGGGACCGATTGATTATTGTACATTGTGGAGGTCAAACTGGAGCACTTGCAATATTTAAATCCAAATGTAAAACAGACGATTATCAAGATTCTATGAATTTCGTGAATTGCAGTAAATGGATATATGAAAAGTTGATGCCGAACATACCACCAAATTCTATCATCGTGATGGATAACGCAGCTTAACATTCGGTTCGAGAAAAAAACAAGCCGACTATGGCTTCTAGCAGTTATAGAATCTTGGTTACGACGACATGACGTAGCTTTTGACAAGCTTAGAAAGGATGACTTATTAAAATTGATTAAAAAGACAGAAACTGAAGATATTTACAAAATTGACGAGTTATTGAAAAGAAACGAACAACGAAGTGTTGCGTTTGCCTCAATACCACCCAGACCTGAACCCTGAGTTGGTTTGGGGTGATATTAAGGGGCAATTAACACAAAAAGTATGGACCAAAAAATATTACAGGGATTATTTGCTGAATATTCCGTAGAGAAGTGGGAGCATTGCGTTGACCATGTAGTTTAAATCGAGGACGAGTACTGCAAACATGATGGAATTCGGGATGATGCTGTTGATTTTATTAATAATACTCAGGACGACTCTGATGATTCCGATGATGGCTGCTTTGAAAGTAAAGAATCAAGTTCCACCGATATTGATATGAACATAAGTGACTGATATATAATTTTGATAATTATTCTATGTAATACATAGTACAATATTTTATTACCAAATATGTTATTTACTTACCTATTAGCTTATACATAGTTTATTCAAATATTGTATTTTTTCATTTAATAAATCACTATTTCTTCACAGCTAACTACTATGACGTCACATATCTTAGGAACTATCTTGGCGCATTTCTTCTCGTGTGTATCACACTAAGCGCCCCCGCCGCCCGCACCTCTCAGTCTCTTTTGTCGTCATACCCCCGCGCCCCTGTATCGCGCAGGCGAGGACAACGATAAACGGCCAACCTATAGAGACTAAGTGAGATAGATAAAATCAGTTTATCGACGTGACAAATGTATCGAACCAAAGATTCATCTCGCATTACATGTTGGTTAAGCGGGCCGGTTATTTTGTGTATACTAAATTGTGTAAAAAATTCATATTTTACAACATAGGTAGCACATTTTTGAAATTTTATTGCAAATGGTCATTTAAAAATTTAATAAAAAGATTTTACTTCCTCCTATACATTCATGCTCGTGATGGCTCTAATAATTCGAAATTAATCGCATTTTTTAAACCAACCCGCTTTCGTTGCAGCCCAGTATATCTTTACTATTTATATTCTTATTATATTTCGTGTCCATGAGAATGACCGTACATTACAATATTTACATTCAACATGTTTGTTTTATATTTATCAAGACAGATATTTTAGGGAGCCTACGTAATACCCAAACCTACCCTAACGTTAGGCGTCGTTCGACATTGCCTCGACCGCATATATTTAGCAATATTTATAAGGCCAGTCACACGCAAAGGGGTGCATTTCGGGGGCTTGTTCACCCACCATCCACCTCTCACTTTGGCGGCAGGTGGGGAGCCGGTCGATGACCCCACAGCTGACGTGGGGTGTCTGAATGGTAGTACGGATATTTGTAACTCATTGTGTGAGCCTAATTATTACTTTTTGAACTTTTTTTTATTCAGATTTTGAACTTTTCTTGCAGTGACGAAATAGAAGAAAAAAAATTATGAAAATAATAATTGGCGAGCATACTTACTTTCATAAAATTAAAGAAATTATTTAATCTATTTAAAATTGTTTAATTTCAATTTATTCAAATAGGTGTTTTAACGATTCGCATTATTGTTTGTCACAATGCAAAGTGTATCACAAAAACTTAAAACATTAGTAGAGCATACTTCAAATAATAATTCAGGATTTTAACCGCGTATTTAAAGCATTCAACTGGTAAAATTGACTATTTATGAATGTAAACTTAAGCTTGCAGTTTCTTGTTCATATTATAATTTATTATCATTATTAATAGTTAACATGAAGACAAAAACTATAATATTAACATTAACGTTAATTATAACATTACTAATAAAAATTAGCCAGCATGAAATGCTCGAAGAGGAGATTTCATAGTCAAATCTGTTATTTATTGCATACTAGCTGCGCTCCGCGGTTTCATCCGCGTGGTGATAGATGATGATAATGAACTATTTTTTGTAATGGTCTTGTAGTTTTTGTGTGTATTCGTTACAAACATACAAAAATACAAATCTTTCCCCTTTATAATAATAGTATAGATAGGAAACATCAACATGAATTCACAAATAAGTACAAGTGTGGGGTTTTTATTTCAAGTAACGAGACTGGCAAGTCGTGACCCTGATATCACATCATAATGCTCCATTGTGATACTATGAACAGATTTTATTAGTTTTTCTTAGATTTTCTTACGCTTCTATAGTCTTCAATAACATTTCATAGTTGTGCAATAATTATAAGTTTAGCATTATGCAACGATAAGATTGACGGTAAGTGACTTTGCTGACCTATAGTCGGCCACTCAAAACTACGTATTAAACCCCTGCATGTCTTTTAGATGTATATTTTGGAAATTTATTTTAAAATGCACACAAATAAGTTTCTTATTCGTATTAACTAAACAACGCTCTGCTATTACCTCTACTTATGCGGAAGTTTCTCAATTCGACCGTATATATATTATATATATATATATATATTTCTACCGACTTCCAAAAAAGAGGAGGTACTCAATTCGAATGTATTTTTTTATGTTTGTTACCTCATAACTTTCAATAGGTTAAACATATTCTCAAAATTATTTTTTTGTTTGTAAGCTGGTGCTTCCCGTGTGATCCCAATTATAATTTCATCAAATTGACGAGTTTTTAAATGATGAATTACTGATGAATAATATTAATGTACAATTATAAGTAAAATCAAAATAAACTAAATGTATAACTTCATACGCCTGCAAAGGCAAGTTTTGGCGTCAGCACATGTAATTTTAAGTTCCACCTATATACCTACCTAAGACTTGTGAAATGATAAAAATAAATAAACAAATTCGGTCCAGTCGTTTTTGAGTTACACTTCAATAACTGAGTAGAATGGAAGTCAATATTAAATTTTTCAAATTATTCTTGTTGTATGTGTGTTTACGGATAACTTCATCGTTTATGAACCGATTTTGATTAAGCTTTTTTTGTTTGATAGAGTATACTTCCGTGGTCGTCCACAATCAACACTTCTAAAACTGAAGTTGATTTATCTTGATGATATCATCATTGACGGTGTGTAAGTAGCAAGGTCACTAAAAAGGCTGAATTTTTCTTTTTATCAAATAATAGAACCGACTTCTACACTAAAAAGTGTGAAATAACTTGTCGAAGTCGGCACCTTGCACGCAATATTGTGATAATAGGTACTTTCGAACTATCATGGTACCGACTTCAACAAGTTATTTTACACTTTTAAGTGTAGAAGTCGGGTCTATTATTTGATTATTTTTTTTAGTTCCTAAAATTTGATATCTAATCAAGGTGTCACTATGCAATTGTATGAATATAACCCACAGCCATAGATGAAACCACGAAGCTTGGGGGTCGCTGGGTGTAGCACGCACTACCCATACTAAGCCCTAGTATTTAGTACTATTATTTATTCTGTGGCCCTAGGTGTTTATATGTGTAATAGTGCAATGACCATCTCAGTTATTGTTGTTGTTTATATGTGTATCTCGCAGTAGATTGACTTTTTGATTTTTGGATGATGTTTGTAAACTAACCTATAAGTAAATTCAGCATGTATTCTTGCAATGTATTAAATGAGAAATTCTGTAAAGGCTGTACACTAGACTGATCTTTAGATTATATCATTGTAACGCTGTTAAATTTCCACAATAAATAAATATATATAATTGACTCTCTCATGAGGGGATTATTCATGTGTATATGTGTAATGCGCCCGCGAAGATGTTTCGCCGACAAACCTCCGGTCATCATCAGACTATATCGGGTAAACTTACCTATAAGTAAATTCAGCATGTATTCTTGCAATGTATTAAATGAGAAATTCTGTAAAGGCTGTACACTAGCCTGATCTTTAGATTATATCATTGTAACGCTGTTTAATTTCCACAATAAATAAATAAATATTATTGACTCTCTCATGAGGCGATTATTCATGTGTATATGTGTAATGCGCCCGCGAAGATGTTTCGCCGACAAACCTCCGGTCATCATCAGACTATATCGGGTAAACTTACCTATAAGTAAATTCAGCATGTATTCTTGTAATGTATTAAATGAGAAATTCTGTAAAGGCTGTACACTAGCCTGATCTTTAGATTATATCATTGTAACGCTGTTAAATTTCCACAATAAATAAATATATATAATTGACTCTCTCATGAGGGGATTATTCATGTGTATATGTGTAATGCGCCCGCGAAGATGTTTCGCTGACAAACCTCCGGTCATCATCAGACTATATCGGGTAAACTTACCTATAAGTAAATTCAGCATGTATTCTTGCAATGTATTAAATGAGAAATTCTGTAAAGGCTGTACACTAGCCTGATCTTTAGATTATATCATTGTAACGCTGTTTAATTTCCACAATAAATAAATATATATAATTGACTCTCTCATGAGGGGATTATTCATGTGTATATGTGTAATGCGCCCGCGAAGATGTTTCGCTGACAAACCTCCGGTCATCATCAGACTATATCGGGTAAACTTACCTATAAGTAAATTCAGCATGTATTCTTGCAATGTATTAAATGAGAAATTCTGTAAAGGCTGTACACTAGCCTGATCTTTAGATTATATCATTGTAACGCTGTTTAATTTCCACAATAAATAAATAAATATTATTGACTCTCTCATGAGGCGATTATTCATGTGTATATGTGTAATGCGCCCGCGAAGATGTTTCGCCGACAAACCTCCGGTCATCATCAGACTATATCGGGTAAACTTACCTATAAGTAAATTCAGCATGTATTCTTGTAATGTATTAAATGAGAAATTCTGTAAAGGCTGTACACTAGCCTGATCTTTAGATTATATCATTGTAACGCTGTTTAATTTCCACAATAAATAAATAAATATTATTGACTCTCTCTCATGAGGGGATTATTCATGTGTATATGTGTAATGCGCCCGCGAAGATGTTTCGCCGACAAACCTCCGGTCATCATCAGACTATATCGGGTAAACTTACCTATAAGTAAATTCAGCATGTATTCTTGCAATGTATTAAATGAGAAATTCTGTAAAGGCTGTACACTAGCCTGATCTTTAGATTATATCATTGTAACGCTGTTAAATTTACACAATAAATAAATATATATAATTGACTCTCTCATGAGGGGATTATTCATGTGTATATGTGTAATGCGCCCGCGAAGATGTTTCGCTGACAAACCTCCGGTCATCATCAGACTATATCGGGTAAACTTACCTATAAGTAAATTCAGCATGTATTCTTGCAATGTATTAAATGAGAAATTCTGTAAAGGCTGTACACTAGCCTGATCTTTAGATTATATCATTTTAACGCTGTTTAATTTCCACAATAAATAAATAAATATTATTGACTCTCTCATGAGGCGATTATTCATGTGTATATGTGTAATGCGCCCGCGAAGATGTTTCGCCGACAAACCTCCGGTCATCATCAGACTATAACGGGTAAACTTACCTATAAGTAAATTCAGCATGTATTCTTGCAATGTATTAAATGAGAAATTCTGTAAAGGCTGTACACTAGCCTGATCTTTAGATTATATCATTGTAACGCTGTTAAATTTCCACAATAAATAAATAAATATAATTGACTCTCTCATGAGGGGATTATTCATGTGTATATGTGTAATGCGCCCGCGAAGATGTTTCGCCGACAAACCTCCGGTCATCATCAGACTATATCGGGTAAACTTACCTATAAGTAAATTCAGCATGTATTCTTGCAATGTATTAAATGAGAAATTCTGTAAAGGCTGTACACTAGCCTGATCTTTAGATTATATCATTGTAACGCTGTTTAATTTCCACAATAAATAAATAAATATTATTGACTCTCTCATGAGGGGATTATTCATGTGTATATGTGTAATGCGCCCGCGAAGATGTTTCGCCGACAAACCTCCGGTCATCATCAGACTATATCGGGTAAACTTACCTATAAGTAAATTCAGCATGTATTCTTGCAATGTATTAAATGAGAAATTCTGTAAAGGCTGTACACTAGCCTGATCTTTAGATTATATCATTGTAACGCTGTTGAATTTCCACAATAAATAAATATATATAATTGACTCTCTCATGAGGGGATTATTCATGTGTATATGTGTAATGCGCCCGCGAAGATGTTTCGCCGACAAACCTCCGGTCATCATCAGACTATATCGCGTCGCCACCGGACCGCACCGCGCGCCATACATAATATGGCGCCTTCATTATAATTAGATTTTTAATAAATACTTATCTACTAATAGCCCATATCCGTCTTTACCGATATCAAGAAGTTTGTGTGCTAATTATACTGTGACCCTATAAACTGTGGATTTTATCAACAATACTTGTGACCGCGACCTCTGCAAGTGCAGGACCCAAGCGGGAGATGTTGGAGAAAGTTATGCTATGTGACACATAATATTTGTAGTCTTAAAATAAAAAAACCCTCTCCTGAATTCCTCTCCTGTACAGCAGGCCTAGACAAAATTCAAACACGCTACAGACAACAATGTGTCTACGAACTTAGCATGACGTCACGTGACTTTTCCACAGGTAATGTCAACGACATACATTTTGGAGTTGTCTTTTGGCGTTAACGATAACAGAAACATCTTTTGTCTAGGCCTGCTGGTCCACCTTTTTTTCTCGGAAGGTTATAATCATCAGAATTATTCTCCGAACCAGCCCCATCACCCGCGCGGTGGGAACTCCTCTTAAGATCGAGGAAAATTCTTTTAACCCTTTGCGTCCCAGAGACGTAAATATACGTCAGTTTCATTCATAAATCTTTTGTTTTAATTATCACGGTATAGGAAGGATTAAATAAGACAAGTACAATTTGAAAAACCAAAAAAAAATACAGTCGAATTGAGTACCTCCTCCTTTTTTTGGAAGTTGGTAGAATATCCACCAGGTCCCATGTATATATAGGGGGAGAGCCTATTGCCATCAACGGGGCACCGTTACAGACTCAGGACTGCTATTGAGAGTTTCTTTGTCAGAAAAACTCAACGATTGTCCGACTCTGGGATCGAACCCAGAACCTCTTGATTCCCAAGCGATGCTTCTACCACTACACCAACTAAGAGAGTTAGCTTATAAAACTAAATATTTTTTATTTAAAACTTTGATTGACAAAGGGTGTTTTATTAAAGGTTTGGTTTTTAAACTGGTAGTATTTTTTATACAGACTGTCAATTTGACATTTGACAGTTGACAGTTGATTTGTAGTCAAGTAAATACGTTTTGCCATTGTATAATGCTTTATGAGCAGGTGAAAACACTGGCTATTTTTTTAAAACGGTATAAATATGCCCGTAATTGGAGAGCGCTACAGAAAGATGATACTTCTTCGTACCTCAGTTGAATGGCATTGATGAGACATAGTTTTAGTTTCAACAAGATGGTGCAACATGCTACACAGCGAGCGGCACCATCAGTTTTATGCGGGAAACATTTGGTGGGTGCATAGTTTCGCGTAACGGACCTGTGAACTAACCTCCACAATCGTGTGACCACACACCTTTAGATAACTTTTTTTTTGGGTTTATCAAGTCACTAGTCTATGCTGATGTTGAACTATTTGAAAGTCTAAATTCGCCGTGTTATTGCTGATATACGGCCCCAGATGCTCGATAAACTTGTCGAAAATAAACCTTCACGATCGCGCTTCATTCGACTTTGACGTGGCGCTCATATAGCCGAAATCATATTTAATGGCGTAAAATTACTTACCTTTTAATCTTTCCTATACCGTGATAATTAAAAGAAAAGATTTATGAATGAAACTGACGTATATGTACGGACTGGGACGCAAAGGGTTAAATAAACCCAGTATAATACAAAATATCATTATTTCAATTTGTTTTATTTCATTTTGAAAGTGTATCCTCTACCTCTAAAAAAACATCCTTTATGTTTCAACACAATCACAATGAAATGAAATCGTTTGTTCTGTATAGGCCTACGGCACTTACAAATTGTCATATTACATTTAATATTTCTTAAATCGACAACCGGATCGGAACCCGACCACGACTGAGAAGATCTAGCAAGAAAATCAGCGGGCTTGACTATTTAATTTTTTTTGTATCGCTAATTTCTGTATATAACAAATGTTCGTTTATTTTTAGCTCTAGTGTGTTACAAAAGAGACCATACTTATGGTATCAGTAGGGCAACACACGCTACACTTTGACATGGCAATAGTAGGTAGATCCTGGAGTGATCAGTCCCAAGCTGTTTTATCCTCAACTACCAGTATTCAAAACTGATATGTTAATACATACATACCATCACGCAAAATGGGCCGCGCCACAGCCTGGTTGCGGAAAACAGCCAGCCCACCAAGTACCAAGTAATACATAGATACAAACACCTTTTTTTTTTCTTTTTTTTTGGACTTAAATGGACCTAGGAATCTCGGTCTCACAGACCGTACATAAGTATATGTGTCACACTATTTGGCGCGGGTATACGCAGGTTAAGAGCAACATCGTGTGTATACGACTTTTAGCAGATAAAACACTGACCTTACTGAAATATCCGACGACATGGCATCCCTCGTCGTCGGCACAGGTCATCACGTAGAACAGAAACGGCTCCACATCGTAGTATAGCGTCTTGTGGTCGAGGAAGAACTTCGCTAGCAGACACAACTGTTGGCAGTATTGCTTGTGCTTACGTCCGTCCACTTGCCATACGCTGAGACTCTCTTTTCTGTACACCTGTTGATATAACGGATATATTTGTAGGAGTTCGCAGGCTTCGGTGGATAGACCACGTCGTGCTAATGGGAGATGATCGAGCGGTGAAATGAGCATACTTCGACCGACCGTCAGCTGGACGGCGGCCAAAATTGGTTCAATTAAACCAATTTTTGGAAACTTTGGAATAGTTCTGTTGTCCTGAAAATAGCTGAAGTAGGACTCCCTCTCGCCTGATGGAAAGCGAAGATGGAATCCAGAAGCAATGACCATTAGTGCAGCCGTAAGCCGCACTAATCGCCACCCCTATGATGACCTGAGAGATGCTTTTTCTCGCCCCGCTTGAAAGACCCAGAGTCATAGCATCAAGGAAATACTTACGCCGGCAAAGCATTCCACAATTTACTTACACGACAGAGGTAGGAACTGCTAAACTTTATGGTTCGTGGTAAGAAGTTTTGAACAGTATATGGATGGAATGCTAGGCCGGAACGAGCAGTTCGGGATCGGAATGGTGAGGAAGGAATAAGATTAAAGAGCTCTTCAGAACATTCGCCCAGGAAACAACCGGTAAAAAACGCTTAGAGAAGCTATAGTTCTACGCATTTGTAGGGGTTCTAGGTGTTGAGTGACTTCAGCGTCTCCAATAATACGGACAGCGCGACGTTGCAGTCTATCGAGGGCATCCATAAGGTACTTAGCGGATCCATCCCAGAGGTGGCAACAATATTCAATACATGGGCGCACCTGAGTTTTATAAAGGCACCGCTGATCCGGAATAAACAAACGCCTCGCTCTGTTCAGGACTCCGTGTTTATTTGTGAATTAAAATGCAGTTTGGATTTATATTTGGAAAATGTACACCATAACGTAACTAACATAACTCAAAAACAACCAGACCGATTTCAAAAATTCTCGCTAATAGAATCCTACATTATCCCTGATGAACATAGGCTAGATATATTTTGATTAATCATTATCATCATCCATCACCACGCAGGTGAAACCGCGTACCGGAGGTAGTTGTAGAATAATTTTGTAGTAATATTTTATGAAAGTGAATGCTCATACATTATGACGTATTGTACTGACCTCGTCTCCAGGCGGATGTCGCCACACACATTTCTCCTTGTGCCGGTTGGCCCCGAGTGCACTCTTGTGGTGGTTGAGGCAGAACTCGCACACGAACAGCCGCGGCACGCGCGCTGCAGCCCCAGGGTACGGAGACTGGTACCACACTTCCATCATATATTTGCCCATCACTACGTATCTGGGAACAAATTACAATGATGAGACAAAAGTCTATTCGATGACGGAGAAATGCCAAAAAATTATTGCTGATAATTTTCTAGACTTAGATTTCTTGTTTGTCCATACAAACGTAGAACAGAAACGGCTCAGAAACGTATTGTGGTTACGTCGCACAAGATGGCTTGATATGATGGATGATAATTTTGCCAATAACAGTTCGCTCGGATGACCATTTCATGACCTAGTGGTCATGAAAGCCAGTGGCCCACCGAGGCGATCCAACCGAGTATCTAAATATCTAGTTGATTTTAACCGTCTTATGAGGATGGAGCGACATCTATTGGTTTTTTGTGTAATTTTTCGCTATTAATACCGCTTTTAAAACTTCAATACTACTAACCTTGTTCCTCTATCTGACGGCAAGTCTCCCAACTCCTCTTCTATCTTGATGGCGGCCAGCGCTTGTGCTTCTCTGAAGAGCTTGAGATCGTAATCCGGTGCGAACCCATCCAGTATGGGCTCTCTTTCCTCGTTCATTTCGTCATGCCCCGAGGCAGCGAGCTTATCTTTCATTTCTTGACTGCCTTTCCATTTTGAACGCATGTCCTGTAACACAATATTCATTGCGTTTAAAACAGCGCTGCTTACTTCGAGAATATAAAGGAAATTTATTGATTCAGGCGTTACTTTGCGGAAATCCATTATCAAAAAAACGATATTAAAAAATATTTAGTGACACTTCCGCTAAAAAGAAAACAATGATTTTGGCCTATTTGGGGGCGCGCACCACCCTCCCTCCCGCATAAAATGCTAATAGGAAGAATACAAAATAAAAAACACAAGAAACCCCAAATAAACCAACACCGATTCGACACGTGTTTCGCCTCTACACGAGGCATCCTCGGGAGATGTTGACTCGTCGAGCGCTAGACCGACAGAAGCATTTTATGCGGGAGGGAGGGTGGTGCACGCCCCCAAATAGGCATCAATCATTGTTTTCTTTTCAGCGGAAGTGTCACTAAATATTTTTTAATATCGTTTTTTTTTAATATAAAGGAAGATTTTTTATGGTGTGTTTAATAATAACATGTCTTGCATTATTTTCGTTAAAGTTTAAATTTACCAAGTTTTGAGTGAATTGCACCAGAAATATTTTTTTCCTTGAGTATAATAATTTCTGAACTTGACAAGTGTTCACCTTTTATGGGTATATTTGCAAAAATGTAAGAAAGACGTATTACATTCTTTATTATTACGTTTTTTGGCCGTACCATAGGAGTTTATGCGTAAGCAAACACGCGTACAGATTATTTTTTAAAAAACGTCATACTCTTTTTCAGTAGGTATTTTGCGTCTTCTGACCCACTTTTTTATTTTTCTTCCAAGTACAGTTTTTGGCCTCTACTCCTTTATTATAAGTACAGAAGCATAGAAGTTTAGATAAAAAATATTGTCTAAGTTCGTCAACTCTTATGTTTTAAGAAGCCGGTGAAAAATATTAATGATGTAGTTTGGAGTTTTTAGTTCTAGTCTATAAATATAATTGTGCAGCTTTAGTTGATCAGAGGGCATTACCTTGAGCTAAACTATTCATTGTACACTATACGTAGTCGAGCGATTATCAGTTGAGCCGTTGGTATTACCCACTGTTCAACTTGATGCAATGCAGGATGGCCCACTAATCAAAAAGTTGGGCAAAAATTAGTTGAGCTTTTGGGCATTAAATGTTCGGTAATACAAACTATCCTACGCATAATATTTGAAATGTGTATCAAATAAAAACACTGATAAATCTAGTATAATTTCATAGGGCAATAGGTGTATGCTCTGCATAAACACTATTTTTACGCAAGGCTGGTTTTCAGCATACTCCTTGCTAGAACCAAAGTACTTGGAGCGTGCGGCCCCGAGTAAGTAGAACGTCTTCGCGACAAATAGGCAACAAAAGTGGGAAGAGGCGGTACCGTGCGGGCGGAGGTCGCTGCTCGGCGAACATAACGTGAGTGTCGGCAGAGCCGTCGTGGTTAGCAGTATTAAAATGTCATTGTTTTCTGTTGTGTATGTAGGCTACCAACAAAAAAGATCAATCGAATATTTGTTCGTAGCGTAGATGCGATGTTGACATCCCTACACGCATCTCGCGCTAACCTGCGTGAATCAACGAGTAGGGAAGGCGTTCTACTTATAGATATTTACTTACTATGCTCGAACTAAGGCGTTAGTCGAGAGTGAAGTGTTATGTGAACCACTCTCCTTTGGCGCGGGCTGTTACAACTTCTCGGACAAAATGGCTTGTCTTCTAAACTAGTTGTACAATCTACTATTTATTTCTTACTTCGCTACTAGTTGCCAGCCATGCAGAAATGTTTTATAAGTCTAGTTGCTATAAGATAAACTTTTATTACTATGCTACATATACACCTAATTTGAATAATTACCAAAAAAAAAACAGCACTATATGCTGCTGGTACTTAATACATACATGGGAAGAATATTTAAAACTACTTTAAAAAAAAAACCCACATAATCATCAATATTTGGTCAAACGTCTAGATTGATTCACACCTACAAATTTTATTCTAGGCATTTCCACTATTCATTAAGATATACTACATGCGCGCGGTTTATGCATGAAACTTAACACCCCTACATAGAAATGTATCATTCATAATCGTAACATTCGGCAAACTCGCGTCCTAGCTCGTTAGACCTGGCCACCGGACCAACCCCGCACCCTCCGCCCTGCCACCGCGCGGCCTTTGTTTGCCGAAAGTCGACAATCTCTTTCACACCGAACGCTCGGGTGTAAGAAAGAGTAAGAGAAATATTTTTTCACTGACGCGAATCATGTGTTTTCATTAATAAGTTGTACATAGGTATGTAGTATTTTTGTTAAGATGGTGTCCATACATTTAGATGGAATTTTCGAAAACTTTAACAATTAATAATTATTTCACTGTGAAGTAATAAAAAAATTTTACTACATATCTACAATGTATTAACACTTTTGTACCGCCCATTTTTTTTTTTTGGTAATTATATAAAATAGGGTGTATATTCTAAAAAAATAACATATAAAAAGTAAATTTTCCAGGACGATTGATCGCCGTGTTGAGCTTCTCACCTTAACTTTGAGTTGGTACGCTCGCTGGTCGATACTTGGCACAGCTCTCGGCCTCTGTTGCAGTTGTAACAAGGCCCGCCTCCGCGCCGTCCCGGCCGCGGCTCGTTCCTCTCCCGCCGCGATACAAGACGCGGCCGTCACGTTGTGGTACACCGGGCATGCGTCGAACGTGAAGTGACGGTCTGCTTTACCGCCTAGAAAATATTCAAAGTATGCCTGTTAGTTGGCTGAGGCAGGTGGAGAGACAGCCTGCGGAAGGCGGCTGGCAGTAACTGGATGCAGACGTTGACCCGGGCCCGCCGTCGTATAGGCAATAGCTTTAGGCATAGACATCCGCTGTGTGACATTTTTTGTGTTAGTGCAACGCTGTACGCCCACAGCCGAATGGGGTAGCACGACCGGATAAGTACCACACTTCCACATAACAACCACGTGAAGTAACATAGCTTGGTTCTAGATGCCCGATTCCTCCCTCCTCCCCTCGCCCCTTCTATCTCTTCCTTCATATCATCCTTCCTCAAAAGTCGGCAACGCATCCTCGAGACTTCAGGTACTGCTTATATCCGTGGGCGACGGTATCACTTACCATCAGGTAAGCCGCTTGCTCTAATCCTAACCTAACCTAGCCCATAAAAATGTTGTTAGAGAGATTGCATCCTTATTATTGACCCTAACGATCGATGCAATAAAAGTAGAGCGTGTAATTTTATAGATTTTAGTCGGGTCTTGGGTAGAAAGCGAATTTTCGAAAATCGTTGAATGCAGTTTTCTTTCTTCTCAAAAATAAAGGAATGCCAACCCATCCCATAAAAAATAAAAAGCTGTGTAAACATTCGCGAGTAGGTAAGTTCGTAAGTCGTTGTACTTATTGCAATGAATATGGGTTCATCATCATCATCATCATCATCTCAGCCGTAGGACGTCCACTGCTGAACATAAGCCTCCCCCATGATTTTCCAAAAGGACCGGTTGGAAGCGGCCTGCATCCAACGTCGTCCTACGACCTTCATCAGGTCGTCTGTCCACCGTGTCGGTGGACGACCTACGCTGCGCTTGCCGGTCCGTGGTCTCCATTCCAGAACCTTTCGGCCCGATCGGCCATCTGTTCTGCGTGCTATGTGTCCTGCCCACTGCCACTTCAACTGGCTAATCTTCTGGGCTATGTCGGTGACTTTCGTTCTTCTACGGATCTCCTCATTTCTGATTCGATCACGTAGAGAAACCCCAAGCAAAGCCCTCTCCATAGCTCGTTGTAAGTCTTTGAGCTTTTCTATGAGGCCCATAGTAAGAGACCACGTTTCAGTGCCATAAGTCATCACTGGTAACACACATTGGTCGAAGACTCTTGTCTTGAGGCACTGAGGTATTTTTGACGAGAAGTATATCTTCTCGTCTGTCCTCATCGTGCGTATGTTGTGTGTCACCAGGGCCAGTCGTCGTCATTGGGGGTGGTAGCAGGGCGTCTGCCGGGGAATCTTAGCACCCCCTGCCCCACCGTTACCGTGGCCGCTACCGTAGCCAGGAATAGCGGGGCTGCCGGGGACTGGGGGCCTGGTTCCTAATGGGTCTGTCATTGGGGGGATTTTGCCAATACTCGCCACGCTTGACAGGCGGGTTGGCGAGCGCAGTTTTGAGGTTTTAATACTGGGAAGGTGCTGCTGCCCACCTTCCGATTGTTATCCCTTAGCAGATTTTTACGCACCCACGGGTAGAGTTGGGGAGGTACTATTCTAAGCCGGTACCCCACGGCAAATATATAAGAATATATAGAATATGGGTTCATAATAATAAAAAACATGTACTTTTTCTTCCACTATAATGTCCAGTTATCGATTCCAAACCACCCCATTCAATTTTGTACACTAATTAACAAAGACCTTATTATATAAGTACTTATGTATGTTAGAGATCAGGTTACTGTAGTAACGAGCTATGCCTAGTTTGGGACCTTAAGACCTCGTGTGGATGATGTTCCAAGTTATTATTATATGTCATAATATAGGAAAGCGTGATTGAGTAAATTGAAACTTAGATGTGTTACGGTGTGTAGTTTGTTTTTAACTTTCCGTGTCAGAAGACGCTGGTTAAATTTCATCCGAAGAAGGAATCAGTAATATTTATCTTCTTCTTCTTCTTCTAGTGCCTCTCCAACTAGTGAAGGCTGGCTGTCAGCTCCGCATATTTCACCCGGTCCTTGGCGAGTTTAAATAGCTCCGCGACACTTCCGATTCCGGTCCATTCACGGATGATATTACGCAGCCACGACTTCCTTCTACGTCCAACGGCTCTTCTTCCGACCACCTTGCCCATCATAATCAACTGAAGAAGCTCATATCTGGAGTGCCTAAGCACGTGGCCTAGATAGGCTACCTTCCTTCTTTTGATGGTCTGCATGAGTTCTCGTTTCCTCCCAGCTCGACGTAAAACCTCATCATTGGTCACTCGATGTGTGCAGCTTATGGCCAACATGCGTCTATATGCCCACATTTCAAATGCTTCTACACGTTTCCGGAGTTGCTCTTTAAGGGTCCAGGCCTCACATCCGTATAGAAGTATAGGCCATATATAGCATTGGAGTAGACGAGTGCGCAAAGATATTTTGAGGTTGCGACTGCAAAGTACCTTTTTCATGTTGGTAAAGGCACTGCGGGCGATATCTATCTCTAAAATTGCAAATCTGCTTTCGCTAAGCAGATGTTGGTAATTCAAAAACAATGTACTTAATAAAAAGTAAGGTTAGCGACATACAGAAAGTTAACCGTGAAAACTGTTCTTACGGTTGAATAAAGTTTGTCAAGCTATTGCATTTTAACCTAAATTTGGTTTCGTAAAACGGGCGGGCGCCTATAGGTACATTGGAATTCAGTCTCGTAATGGTAACAATATGTACTATTATATTAATTTAATTATTTGTATATGATATTCTTATCATATATTATATTTTTGAAATAAATTGATACAAGTGTTTTAATTATTTATTGGATTTTATATGTCTCACCTGTTGTAAACGTGTCGTATGAATTTCCATAATTTTATACTGTTATTAATGTTTATATTTGATCAGTTTATCTTTAACGAGCGAGTATTTTAACAAGCGCAGCGTATGTCGTTCACCGACAATGTGTCCGTTGATGTCACGTTGACAGACGACCGACAGGGCTATTAAGTATCTCAGTTGCTAACAAAAGTTGCTTTTTAAAATGCAAGAAAACGACCTTGTCACTTTTGTAAGCTCCAGTCGGCAAATTACTAACATTTCTGCTCACTGTAGTCGTCAAAACTGACATATAGAGCCGCCATTTTTTTTAGATTTCGATCAACATTTGTTAGCAGCTGAGATACATAATAGCCCCTCCGGGCTATTATGTATCAGCCCTGTGTCAGTTTTGGCAACTCCAGTAAGCATAAATGTTAGTAATTTGATCACTGAAGCTGACAAAAGTGACATAGAGCGGCCATTTTTTCAGATTTCAATCCACTTTTGTTAGCAACTGAGATACATAATAGCCCAGCTGTGGGCCGAGCACGAAAATCTGCTTAAGTGTAACGTTATCGTATCATTTACGTATTCCGTACAAACTATGAGTTATCTGTGCCACTATTGTACTAGATAAATGCCAGTTTGTACTAAATACGTTAGCGATGCGATTACGTTACACTTAAACAGATTTTCGTGTTCGGCCCACTGCTCATAAAGGCCGCGTGATGACGTTACATGCAGCCCGCTTCCAACCGATCCTTTTGGAAATATATGGGGAGGCGCATTTCCAGTGGACGTCTAACGAATGAGATGATGATGATACCTTCCGCATATCATACCAGTACATCCTTCCTAGTTATTGATCCATCCATCCTCCTACGGGAACACGTTTGTAAAACGTTTACAAATGTCGCTGGGTCGTCAAGGTCGGCGTACCTCTGCATTTCGACAAGTTCAATACTTCAACCTACACCTCGGTAAGGGTATAACGCAGCACTTCTGGGATAAAATTGTTGCCGAATATATGTCCTGTCGAAGCAATGGCATGTCGAACTATGTTTTTTCATGTAAGCGATTTAATTTTGTAGAAGTATTGAACTTGAGTTTCAGAGTCCCGTCAAGGTCTTTGGGTCTTTAACAAACATGCTTATCGATTCTGGGTCAGTACCCAACCAATTAGCAATTTAAGGAAAAGTAGATCCATTCTCCTTTCCCTCACCAACATCATCATCATCAGCCGCACAACATGACCACAACCAGCCTGAACTTCTGCAACGCAGCCTAAGCACCGCACTTTCTGGATTATGATACCAAGGGCTCAACGAAGCGACAGGATCGCAGTTCACTTGAGCGCTCTTCAAATATGACCATGTCTCTGAATTCCGCACTAAACTCAAGTGGCTTCCCATACGTTGTCGCCGGAATGCTCATATATTGTCCCTACTTTATAGTACACTAGCTGACCCGCCAGCGGCTTCACTCGCGTGGCCTCGCGGGATACGGTAATTACATATTTTTAATTATCCCACGGGAGCTCTTAAATTTACCGGGATTAAAAGTATCCTATATGTTGATCAGGGATATAAGCTACCACCATACGAAATTTCATTTACATCGGTCCAGTCGTTTCGGAGATTAGCCCGTACAAACACACAGACAAACATACAGAGAAACAAACAATTTGAACTTATTTTTCACTCCTTACATTGTACAGAAATTTGACCTCTACAGTTTATATATGTAGTAGTTTTTACATCCCTCGTTTTACCCCCTTAAGTAATCCCTGACAAAAATTATCTGGACTCCTTCAAACTGCCAAAGCATTTTACCTCGCGCAATAACTTACTGCAAACTTACTATCTTTGTTGTCACATAATTAAATGGAATAGGTAGGTATAGTATGTATAGTTTGTATATAATTTTTCTAGCTACATTCTTGAGTTTTGCTTTTATTTTATACACCACTGTCTTTATAAGTTTCTTTCCATGCATTTTTGTTTGGAAGATAGCGATAAGGGGCCTTACTATCAGCTTCATAAAAACCATGCAAGTTCCGTGCAGTTCTTAAACCTGGCATAAACAGTTTTGAATGAAATCATACCATTGCATGCTCGTTTAGGTGAACTGTTTGAATATTGTTTTCTCAAAAGTGAATGGATAAATTGTCTCTGGCATTTTAACAATTCACTTTAACCAACATTGCAGACGCCTAGATGTTTGTAAGTTGATAAACTGAGTGGATATAGATCGTCATGTTAACGAGAGTCCATACAAAAAACAAGGTGAATGGTTTTTCAACGGTTCTTGAATAGCAGGCCTGCTTTAACGTTGTCATCGTACGAATAAGCCGGGCAGTTTTCTAGAAGTCCTGCTTTAAGAGCTCATAGTAAGGCCCCAGACCGCCCATTGTGACACTTTTAATTTTAAGTATTTAATTGTAATAAAATAAATACTTTAGTTTGTATTTTTATTTTTTCTTATTTCTTTATTTGCACATATATTTGTGCAGAGGTGTTTTAATAAAGAGTTAATCTCTATCTATATCTTTACTTTAATATGCTCCTTTTACAGACCTACAGTTTACAGGCAGCGTTCGGGAAGCTTTGATCCATCTTTTCGTCCCCAACACCTCAGAGCCTGAAAACCAAGGTTTTCAACCAGTATGTGTGTGCCAGTGATGAGTTATGGCACTGAGACGTGGTCCCTTACTGTGGGCCTCATTAACAAGCTTAAAGTGTCTCAACGAGCAATGGAGAGGGCTATGCTTGGGGTTTCCCTGCGTGATAAGATCTGAAACAAGGAGATCCGTAGGAGAACTAAGGTCACCTACATAGCTCTCAAAATTAGCAAGTTGAAGTGGCATTGGGCAGGCCACATCACTCGGAGAACTGATAACCTATGGGGAAGAAAGGTTCTCGAGCACTGGAAGACGAAGGGTTGGACGGCACCCCGCTAGCTAGACCGACGACCTCGTCAAAACCGCGGGGATTCGCTGGATGCAAGAAGCAAGTAGCAGTGGACGTCTTCCGGCTGATAATCATGATGATGTCAGACCTACAGATTCTGTTCTTACCTAAATGTCCACTCGAGTCACATCCCCTCACTGGGCAGTCTCTCTCGCCGAGAGGCTTGATGTCTGGAGGTGAGGAGGGGACTTTTATCGGGGACCGACCGATAGCGCCTCGTCCCTTAAATAAGCTCTTCTTAAAGTCTTTGCTGAAACCACACAAACACTGATTAGGGGTAATGAGTTGATGTACTTTAAAGTTGAAGATATTTTAATTATGGGTATAAAGCCGCGCTTGTTTCCCGAAGAATTAGGCAAAAGCAGAGCTCTACTTGCTACGGTTCTTAATATTAAATTATAGAGATAATCGAGCTCATGGATTGGCCACGAAATATCATCAATCATGATCATCTCAGCCGTAGGACGTTCACTGCTGAACATAGGCTTTCCCCAAAAATTTCTAAAAGGTCTGGTTGTTGGAAGCGACCTGCATGCAATGTCGTCCTTTATCAGCTGTCCACCTTGACGACCTACGCTGCGCTTGCCAGTCCGTGGTCTCCACTCCAGAACGTTCCGGCCCCATCGACCATCTGTTTTGAGTGCTATGTGGCCTGCGCACTGCCACTTCAACTGGCTTATCTTCTGGGCTCTGTCGGTGACTTTAGTTCGTCTACGGATCTCCTCATTTCTGATTCGATCACGTAGAGAATCCCCGAGCATAGCCCTCTCCGTAGCTCGTTGTGCGACTTTGAGCTTGCTTATGAGGCCCATTCTTAAGAGACCACGTTTCAGTGCCATATGTCATTACTGGTAAACATACTCGTACATTGGTCAAAGGCTATCTTGAGACACTGAGGTATTTTTGACGAAAAGCGTTCGCGAAGTTTCCGGAACGCTGCCCAGCCGAGTTGGATTCGACGATTGACCTCTCTCGAAGTTGGGCCTGCCTAGTTTGACTGTCTATCCCAGGTAGATGTATTTATTCGTCAACAACTTCGAGAACTGAGTTCCCAACTGATACTGGGATAGTCACAACATGGGCATTAGGCATAACTTTCGTCTTGTCCATGATCATCTTAAGGCCTACCCGTTGGGAAACTCGATGGAGGCCTTTGAGCATTGTACGGTCTACATGAATTATGCCATGACTACATTCTCATAGTCCACAAACGCTAAACAAAGATGCTAGTTATACTCTTCGGTCTTCTGTATAACTTTCTAATATAGCTTATGCTTGCTTGTGGTCTAAAGTACTATAGCCTTTTCGGAAACCGGCTTGTTCCGGAGGAATTCATCAAACTGGCGACTGAGACGAAAATGAAATATGTTGCTTGAGAAATATTCAGCAAAAAAAGCTTACAATAACAAAAATCAACGATACATCAAACTTATTAGGTATAATGCCGTAATGGAGTATAGCATTATAATAATTACCGAATAAGTACATAATAAAAAACTAATACAATTTGCAGAATGCATAAATACTATCTAATTCAGGAATTTTAGATATAAAGCTCCGTCTAGCTCCATCTATTGGGAAGTTGAAATTGCCAGTTACTGTTAAAGTTTTGTAAGTTATGTAGTTTAGTTACCAAAATTTAGTATAAGTGATTTTTCAACCACCAATAGATCGAGCTATTCCGGACTCGCGATACATCGCAACAATCACATTTTTAACGGATGAACGGAATTTGACCCTGCATCTTCTGACTATCCGTATCAGACGTTATGACCCTGGATTGGGATTGGGATGAAATTTGGAGTGGACCCAGTTGTACACAGGATTAACACAGAGGCTAAATTTAATCCCGATTCAATGTGTAATTCCTATGACTGAATGTGTGTGTATGTGTATGTTGAGTGTAAGTGTATCCAACGGATTAGAATTAAATTTGGAATGGAGATTGCTTGCACCCACGATTAACACAATATTCTAATTTTTATACAGATTCAATGACTTTTTCTCGATGGATCACACCTTATCTCAAGAGTTTGAAGTTGTGGGCACAAACAAGTGATTCAATAATGTTTCCATCTCTATATCTATTGGGTATGTTCTAGATGAATCTATAAAATTCAAATACCTATTTCTTTAATAAACAGAATAATCCGATAAAAAAATACCTAGAATTATACAATAAATAAAAAAACGAGTTAAGAGAACCATTAGTTCTGTTTCATGGTTAAGACATAATAAACTTACACTCACTCACCAACAAACTTTCGAATTAAAGTAAATTTTTTAATTAATTAAAAATATTATAAAATTTATATAAAATTATTTTTAATATTAGTAGATTGATTTTCATAGATTCATCACAAACTTACTGAATGACTTAGATGGATGGACATTTTAATGATCTGTGACAATGGGAGGTCCCTTCCAAAAAAGTCTGCCGAGTTGTTCAGTATACACAAATGTTATAATTGGCAATTATTTTACAAAATGTATTTAGCAGGTTGGTTCTTACTTTAATACTTCCTTAAAATTCAATTTCGATGTGTGTGTGTGTGTGATTAGTATGTGTATAAAAAACATTACTATAAATACCTTTTATCAACATTATTTGTGTTCGGCTTCTCGTCAACATCAGAATCGGTGTCTGTGTGTATTGACCTTGTGGCCATTCTCGACACTCTGGCTGACAAGGCCCGGGTCAGTTTCCTCGTTATCGTCCCCTGGGAGTCGCAGGAATCACCACTTTTGCCAGTTGTCTCCTGAATAACAATCATAACGATACATCGCAACTATTAATTCGAGAGAGGTAAGTCGTCGTAGGACAGCGTGAGCAACCATTTTTTCAGTTTTGATTTGGCTTCGATCAGGATGGATTGAGGCATAACTCAAAGAAGAGTGAAGTGCTCATATTCAAAAGTCGGAATATTGTACCTGTCCACGTTCCGCCTATTATGCTAAATGGTGCAGCCTTGCAGGTGGTGACTAGAATTAAGTATTTGGGTCACTTTGTTACTGAGGACTTGAAAGATGATGTTGACATAGAAAGGGAGCGTAGAGCACTGGCAGTCCGGGACAATATGATCGCACGTAGGTTTGCTCGCTGCTCGATGGAAGTGAAGATAACTCTGTTTAAGGCATACTGTCAGTCCTTTTACTCAAGCAGCCGATGATGGATTAATCACACTCGACGAACTGCCAGTGATCTACGCATCCAGTATAATGACGTCTTCAGGGTGATGATGCGGCTGCCTCGCTTCTGCAGAGCATCTCAGATGTTCGCTGAAGCAAATACGGACGACTTTCATGCAATCATTCGCAAGAAAGTCGCATCCCTACGACAGCGAGTGCGAGCCAGCCGTAATAGTATCCTGCAGATGGTTGCTGGCCGACTTGAACTATCCCATACACCACAAATATAACCACCACAAAAACACAATAATACCATTTGTGTAGTGTCCTACTTCATAGTTATTCTTATTCCGATTAAGGCAATGAATAGATATTTATTCGTAGGATTAAGGGCCATAATTCCTACACTGACCGCTTTGGATGCATTTTCCCCACCAGCCTTTTCCTAAGCTATCCCTACGGCCCTGGGTTGCTGGCAACATGTGCTTCACTGATGTTGGTGTTGTGTAAAGTTACAGTTACTAATGATGCGAGTTCTGATGAAAATGTGTTCTGACTAGCATTTCGGACGTACTCGTAAGAACAAGGCGGTTACTCTGTGCGCGTTTTCTGAATATCAGAAGATAGTACAGCAAAGATGGCCGAAGTTGATGAATTTTGTTTTTATGAATGTCCGATGAAGTTATTGTTGTTAAAAGGAATACACTCGTAGCAACTTTCCCCACTTAAAAAAAGAGAAATATCTATATTTTATTGATTTTTGTCCCTCATATCCCATAAACAACTGTTCTCGTATAAGTGAGAAGACTAATCCATTTATATAACCTATGGTGAAATAACCAACACACTCAAAATATAACACACAAAAACACCCTAAACAGGGACAGGTCGCACAAAAAATTCAAACTTGTATGTGGTGCATGTTTGAACGTATTCCTCGCTGCCAGTGCAAGCGCTCTCATTGGAAAAGTGTCCAGTGCCCCAAGTCTCTTAGCTTAGTCAGTTTTCGTAGTCTGTTAGCTATTTAGGTTCGATCGGGAGCCACCAGCTTGCTATCGATAGTTTTTGACATAATGGGTATGCTGTAAGCTATTGTGATGCGATTGCGTTGCTATAGTGGCGTACATCGGTAGTCCGTTCCATAATGTGTTATAGTAACCTCCAGATGACTCGAGATTAAAGATTTCATTCGGCTTAGCCAGAAATTCTGTTCATAATAGTAGTGTGCACGCATAATTCAATTTCGGTTGGAAGGCACTTTTGAATTATTGGGCGAATACGAAACATGTCTCGGTAGTTACTACCAGTGACATTTATTTATTTCGAATAACAAGTCGATTGTTGGGTACCACCACAACGTCAGTTACTTTGAATCGAAGTAGTAGTGTGCACTGTGCACATATATTGTGTAATAATTTAATAGTATAATTACCAAGTGGGTAATATCTGACGCATCTGTTTTCAATATTATAAAATCATTTTTTCAAGGTATTTCAAAGGAGTAAATTCCTGCAATTCCCTGAGAGGATCGGTTAACCTGTTCTCATCTGTATTTACACGGGCAGATACGGGTGAAGGCTTACTTGCTAGTTCACTTACCTTACTAGAATTTGATGGTGGTTTCGTCTTGCCAGTTTTAACTAGCTCATTATTAAGCGTGGGTTCACTGTCAGTATCTGAATCTGAAACAGATTCTATAGAAGATTGACTTGAAGTACAAGACGAGGCACTCTTATCTTCTATGGATCTCTTTGGAGGAGGACCATTAGGCCTGTTGCCATTCTTACGTTTTGCACTGTCTTTTGAACTGGATGTCTTCGAGATTGTTGAAGATGCTTTAGAACTTGACGCTTTTGATAGAATGGTTGAAGCTTTTGAGTTAATTGTAGAAGCTTTTGAAATAATAGTGGAGGTTTTGGATACTGTTGTAGAATCTTTTGAGTACTTGGAATCTTTTGAAGTGTTTGAACGATTTGACTCTTTGGAAGCTTTTGAATCCTTGGATTCCTTTGAATCTTTAGAATCCTTTGAATCTTTAGAATCCTTTGAATCTTTAGAATCCTTTGAATCTTTAGAATCCTTTGAATCTTTAGAATCCTTTGAATCTTTAGAATCTTTTGAATCTTTAGATTCCTTGGAAACTTTTGAGTCTTTCGAATCTTTCGAGTCTTTAGAATCCCTTGAGTCTTTTGAGTCCTTTGATTCTTTTGAGTCTTTTGAATCTTTTGAGTCTTTGGAATTTGAATCTTTTGAATTGGAGTCATCATTGTCTAATTGAATTGGTGTGCTGATGTCTTTTTCTTCGCTGGATTTACGAGAACTTCTTTTACTTTTGGGGGATTCTTTTGTGCTTTTTGAAGACTTGCTTTCAGTGTCTGATTCTGAACTGTTATCTGGCGAAAAGATGCTCTTCTTTTTATGTGATCCCGAATCTGATTTATTAGATTTTGTTATTGATTTAGTGGCAGCTTTTATAGTCTTTCCTCCAGTGGGAATTCTCATACCTTTGCCTTTAGCAAGCACTGATGCAGCTGGTTTTGATTTTGCAGAGGCTCTTCTGCGGGGAGGCAATGGAATAGAACTAATAACTTTAGGAGTGTCATCGTCACTAGAAGATGATATTTTCACTTTAGAAGGTCGCCTCTGTTTGGGTACTTCTATGTTTTTGATTTCTTCAGATAGTGTTGGTGATGTTGGTGGTGGAGCAGAAGGGATTGCTGGGGTATCGGATGCTGATGATTCAGAATCTGAACTGCTGGAGCCTGAACCAGAGGTGGAAGATGAACTTTCACTGCTGCTGGAGTCGGATGTTGATCCTGAACTGCTGTCAGTACTGCTATTGCTAACCTAAAACATATAATGTATACATATAAGTCTATCAAATTGTTATAATCATATTAGTATAGTAACTACTACTATGGCTATCTAGCAAGTGAGAGTGAGATAGCAACAAAGCGGATGACATTTTTGTATGTGTGCACTAAAACATATCTCAAAACTCCCTACATGAAATAAGTTTTACAATATGTTTGTAAGTTCTTGCATTTGCACTGCAGGAAACATGGGTAAATCTTTAAATGAACTCTAAGACTTATTGTAGTCTAACACTTATACAAAGATCATCTAAGTTTGCTGTTTATCATTAGCACTGGAAATTTTTTTTTCCTGTCAAATGGTTTACAACTGAATGTTTCAACAGTGCACACTCACAGTTCAGTAACTCACAAAATATTATTGAACATGATTTAGATTTGTGATTTAATGATGCAAGACTCAATTGGATACTGTATATAATGGAAGTATCACTTATGTTTTTCTTCATCACATGTCTTTACGTACCAATGAGTAATAAATAAGACTATATTACAGTAAGATTGTTATGGCATATTTAGACATAAATCTTTTAAGAGAGAATCTCTTTTTTGATTTGGCCTTTGACATAACACAGTAACACTAATTTTGAATGCATGCCTATGGAATTATTCAATCTTTGTAATAATTAATATAGGTATATCAAGAAAAGTTTTTCTATTTACTAAAATAAATTATTTTTAACCTAATCAAATTTCTTTGTTACAACTCCCAACTGGATTTCACACCACAGATAGTTGTGTATCTTTTCTTGTAGGTACATCTTGTTCAAACATAGTAAGGTAAAGGCACTAATGCTCAACATTGAACTAAAAGATGACATTTTCGAAAAAAATCTTTTCTATTAAGAGAACTAATCATTTAAATAATATTGTTACTGATGTTGAACACACCTAGTTTCATGTACAATACATATTCAAAAGCAAATTTCAAAATGGCATCAGTTGATAACAAATAATGTGAGCAGGTTGACATTATGCGCGTAATTCCAAACGTTTTTCTTAAGTCCACTAATTTTTAACAGGTATGGTTTTGTCTTTTATACATCAGTATTAACTAGCTGGTTTCGATAATATAAATTTATGAAATAATTGATTTATTAGGACCATTTTCTTGTTAATTTGGCTTGTTTTTGTATACAAATTTAGTGGTGTTTACTATTAGTACCAGAAATCATTCAAACCTAAAAGATGACACGTGTGTCTTCTACTAAGGTTACATCGAACTAAATTGATTACCTAGCTTATTTTAATGCAAATTTAGCCTTTAAAAATAAAGTTCGTGTCCGAGTTACATTTTTTTACACTAGCCTAACTAAAAGAAGACAGTGTCAACTATTAGGGTATACTTAATGTCTACTATTAGTATCCATTCGTTTCAAATTAAGGTTCGACCATTATGCCGCCAGTAAAAGATCAGATGTTCCTATACTCTGAAGCCAATATGGAAGCAGCCATAGATGAATGCAGGCGAAGCATTCTGACAGCTACTGTGGCGAAGAAATGGTAACAATGAAAAAAAAATAACAAGGGAAAGGCACTTATTAGATATTAAATTGGAAGAAACTGTTATATGACTGAAGATATAGAAAAAATGCTCATAGCATGGGGAAAAGCTATGCTCGAACAAGGGAAAAGATAACTTACAAGATAGTATTATGAAAATAGTTGATGATCTTAAGATTGAAACTCTCTTCAAGAATAGTACACGAGGGAAGAGATGGTCTAGCAGCTTTTTAAAGCGTATCTCTGACCTCATAACAAGGCAATTTGATCTGATAATTATGTTTAAGTTTAAATAAATTAAAGTACGTAAAATGTCAAAAACGAATTACTTTTAACAAGCAATATGGCTAAATATTTATTTTTTTACAAATTTTTTTTTATGTTCTTTGATTTGATTTTATTTTGCTACTGAATTAATAATTTAACTAAGTAGAAGCTGTGCCCGGTTTTTATTTTAAAGTATTTTTGTTGATTTGTTTTGTTAAAACATAATATTAAAGTATGGTATAGTCATGTCTACTATTAGTGCCAATTGATGTCTATATTTCTCTGAAAAAGGAAACCAATGGAAATGCCATAACTACGAAAAAACGTGCATACCTACGCAGCTAAACATGGCGGCTTAGTGTTGTTACTACCACACCACACTTATCGATTGCACCGCACCTATCGATAAAACTATCGACACGAAACTAATAGAGGCCGAATTAATCTTGATAGCGTCTTTGAAGTTTATAACTTGCACAAAGCACTTGCTGTGCAAATCCCTACTCCTTTCGCCGCTAACACATGAATAAATTGCTACTACTTAATTGATACTCGTATCATCGACCAAAGAGTACTTATGTCTTCGATATGCATGGCGTCACAGCGGGGATACTCCCTTATACCGCAGTACCCTACTACGCGCACCAATGCAATGAGGACATTTAGAACAGGTCGATTTTTGTTGGAGGATTCAGTGTAAGGGCGATCATGACGCCAATGACGTCATGCACAGTTTCGTTTAATCTACTATCTTATCCTATCTAACTCTACTAATATCTAACTATTATAACACAAATTATTGCTACGGTTAGGTTCATCTCGCATCTGGCCGAACTAAACGTGGTCGTGCCCATAACTTTATTTGAGGTCTGGATCCACGCCTGATTCAGAATGCTGATGATAATGATGATTTGTTATGTTAGTCCTAAAATGATTAACCATGATCATTTGGGGAACTGCTAACATAAAACAATATTCGTACATATTCGCATTTGTTTATTTATGTTAATTGGCACTATTTATTTCTGAAAAGAACTATTTAGTTAAGGTAATTCCTAAAATATATTTTTCTGTACTTTTCTTCCCAAAGTATTTAAATCTTATATCAATATATGTTTTGATTAAACTTTTCATTAACAGATATTTATGACTAGCATCATGATAGCTTGAATCTGTCTAAAAATCTTGTTTAGTTTCACCGTAATGTTCGATGAGAAAAGAAAAAAATATACGAATAATATTTCTCAAAATTCGATTTAGGGAAATTGGATTTTAATATTATCTCTGTCTTTTTACAGAGATCTTCAACATCTTTAGATGGATAAACGAGGCCTCCTCTAGTTTTACGTGTAATTAAAGATCTTGCTTCAATATCACCAAATAGCATTTTCTGGCTACAAAACCAGCAATGTACGTCACAACGCTATCGGCATATTTTGTGATATTATTATTAAGGCAGTCTAGGTATTCTTCGAATAAACTGATGTAGTCCTCTGGTACCTCTATACGAGCTGTCGTTAACCAGGAAAACAATGGTCTATCTATTGTGTCTGGTTCAATGACAACTGAAGGAATCTTCATTAAAATGCAAAGAACATAATTTTATGCAAATGTTTTTTAAATATGAACTTAAATTTTCCTTTCCCTCTCTAACCTTGCTATGGTAACTTTGTGGACGTCAAAAAAAATACTTGATATTTTAACAAATATGATCAGTTTTATTTTTCTAAGATGTTGGTTCCATATTTAAAATTTTTATATGCATACCTGCAAAAGCACTTGTGACTCTAAGCGATCATTGATTAGCAGAGTGTGTGAATTAAATCTAAATAAATCAAAGTAAAGAAGCAGTTCCGTGAATTTCCGATATAGAATCAAAAGATTTGAAACCTACAATATTGGGGTTTGACACAGAAAATATCGATAGATAAATATGACAAGAACATCACTATTTCTAAACAAATAAAATTCAATTTATATCCAAACCAATGATGTTATATATAAATGGAGGTAGATATGTCTTACTGCTGTTGGCTTGGAAACATCAACACAAGCTAGTTGTCTTGAGTCAACTTAGTTCCATCTTGTCTGGCAATGATACAGCGCGTGTTCAACACTTAGGCTGGTTTTAGTGCTCGCCCGACCGTCCGCGCGTACCATCGGTCCTGACGATACGCATAATCGATCGTCAGTTTGTACCGTTTAGTGCTCTCCTGATCAAACAAATTGGCCGGACTGGTACAGTCACAAACACGTACACGAAGTCGACGCATTTACAAATTGATTAATTGCTGTTTACTCAAAGTCAAAGTCAAAAAAAAGTCAAAGGCCCAGATAAATAGTCAATGCTTAGCAATAGTCGAAAGTATTACTTTCGAAAGTACGACTTTGACTTCTATAAGTAACCTATCGCTGAAGGTCTAAAATAGACGTTACTTTCAACTTAACTTAGCAAAGTACTGCTTTGGCTTAGCGAAAGTATACCTTTGAAATATTTATCTATAGCACCTATAATATTTCGCAGCCCAGGAAGGTTTCTTATTGAACCAGCATTTTTAAATTCAATGTTTAACCGGCTTAATTCATTTCTGGGGTAGTGAATGAATTCAGGCAGTGTTCCAGCTAGAACTGTAAAGATTCGCTTTACAATATGGCATGCTGTGGGCTGTGATAGGTATGAAAGATCTGCAAAGACCTTCTGAAAATCAAATAGGGTACCTAGATAATTATGTAACCTGGCTAGGTTTTTCATTATAATGTAGGTAAGTATGAGGGTAACTATATCATTTGTATTTTCGATAACAGAAAGGTACATAGTGAATTTGTTTCATTACTTAATTCACAACAGTAGGTAGGTATATCCAAAGAGAATATATATTTGCATCTAAGTAAATGTACCTAGGTACGTTCCATACAAATTTAATTGTGTCCATGTTGATCGTTTCCTACGTTCCTACCCAGCAACAAACATATTTCGCTTACTTGGAAATATCCTGTAGCGTGAAATCGTAAGGCAATAAGTATTTAAATTTCCAAGGAAATTGGAAGCCCTATATTTGTGATGGGTTTTAACTCTGAAAGCTCTGGTCTAATAACATTTTCACGATCCATTGTTTGAGAAACTTTTTCATGTCATTTTTTGGCTGGAACGTAGTAATCAGATGTCAAACTTATCGAAAAGTAAGTGCTAAGTACACGATATCCATGACTCTGCCTTTACTAAGTATTAGGTTGACTTTCGCTTAAGTATTGCTAAGTAGGTACTGTCTATTTATCTAAAAGCGATGCTAAGTACGGTTCGAAAGTAAGACTTTGGCTTAGCTGAGTAAAGTAACGACTATTTATCTGGGCAAAAGTCTTCTACTTCTATCTTACTATCTTTGTAAGCGTATTAGGAACAGAATATGTAGATATCACGTACACCCAATTGTCGCCCAAATAGCATTTCAAGGGGAATTTACTACTTTATAGTCATTATTGCGCGAAGATGAAGAAATTTATTGAATTACATAAGAATATCGATTAAAAGTTTTGATAAATTATCAGTGAAATTACAAGAAAACTTCAAACATCTAAACTTATATTTATGCCATGTTTGATACCTACAAAATCAATTAAATTTATTGAAGTTTTTGATATTTATTGATTTGATTTTTATTGACGATGATATACGCACCCGTAGGGTCGGTCCACCGATCGGTGTAGCACTGGACGCGTTAATATGTTTCTATAGCGCGTCTGTCGACTTACGGTACGCATGCGGACGGGCTTGACCGACGGTCCTCGTACGCATTGCGTACAACAGCAATCCACCCATGCGTGCGTACGGTCGGTCGAGCACTGTAACCACTTGTGAGTTTCATACAAATGACAAGCGTGACCGACGTACGGACCGACGTTCGGTCGAGCACTGAAAACGGCCTTAGAAAAAAAATGTGTGGTATTGTTTTTCTATTTTATCTATCAAAAATGGAAAATCAAAAAATATATTTTATAATACATTAACTTCTGCGAGTCAAGTCAACAAGTCAAGGAGTAAAACGTCTCTATAGTTAATCTCATTGCAGTTTTCAGCATCAAAATATGGCAGACAAGGCACACGTCTGACATCACGAAAAATATTGCCAATATAGAGAAACTGTTGTGTACATGGTTGGCTTATTTTTATTACATACATAGGGTGAATCGACCCGTTCACCGATCACTGCCTGCTCACGATCATTTTTACGAAAATTTCCGAAAATAGCCCTAATAGTGCGAGTTAAGCGTTAATTTTGCTTGAAAACGCATGCTCTCTCTATCCCTTTCTTTTGGATCAACCATTTCGCCAACCAAATGGGTTCGTTTTCGAAGTTTACGAACATGACCCGGTGCGCTTACGCGGAAAAATATCAAAATTCTTACGAAAAAATTAGTGGAAGGCAAATTTTGAATCGTAAGTAAAACATGTTTTTAGTACAGTTATCATATTGATATTGTGTTTGTAGTGCTAGCATAAAGTCATATATTCTTCTAATCTAACACTGAACTAAGAGAAAAGGTTAATTCATTAAAATTTAAGGCGATCGCCATGGGCAGTATAAAACTAAGTGTTTTTCATTTTACGATCACCTGATCGTAAACGGGCGGTTTGAGTTAAATTTTTGTTGAGCTTTTCTAGTATGTTGCATGATTTTGGTGGGAATAATATTATCTGTATAGATCCACTATTATGTGATTTATTTATACGTTAGATGGCGATCGGCTTAATATGGACAAAAACCACAAATGTAATCGCTTTTATGTGATGAAAAACCAGGTGATCGAGAAATGACCTGTTGGCGACGTTTGACTATTTTCCATACAAAAGCATCGGTTTTACGTGATCGTATACTGATTAGTAATCGATCATCCAACATTTTTTGTTCGTTGACAATAATTTCGGTGATCGAGAACAGAATACTTTACGACCACGTGTGATGTGGTAGACACAGCTATGATCGAAAACAGACTCGTTTGCGTATATATTGCGAACAATAAAGAAAAGTGTTCGGGAAATGATCTGTTGTAGACTATTGATTTCGTTTTATTAAAAAGTAGTATAAATTTCTTGTGATCGCATTCTAACTAGATAGCGATCATTTTATTTTTTAACTTAAATTTGTTATGCTCGAATTTACCTTAAGGTCATGTTGCCTTTTCTATCACTACCAAATATTTAGTTATTTATTTTAGTTACTTTAAAATCAATATATATACTACTATATTTAGGGTACTATATTTACTGATTTTATTTCTCACACAAATCTAAGTTTTTTATGAAAACGTGTTGGGTGCTACTAATAAAAACTTGATGCTTGGTGTGTGGGTGTGTGTGTTGCATGTGTTTTTTGCTTTTTACAGATGGCTCCTACATCGAAATCAAAAAAAAAACAATACGAAAATTAACAAAGGAAAATTGGTATGATTATTTGAAATGGTGCACACAAACCAAACATTCCCAAAATGTGTTTTAGAAAGAACGCAATAACTTGTTGTGTAGCTAGCTCCCTCTTATCAGTGTCCTCCCTATGGGTTTTTGGTGCTGCATAAATAAATATAACATGGCATAATGTTAAAACCTATAATCATTTTATTCTTATACCAAAACCGATATGCTAAAATGAACGTAAACGATTGTTTGGTTTTTGTTGCTTTATTCTGCAAATGAGACTCATACTTCTATAATTCTATTTTTATTTTTTCTTATTATTCCACAGGCAGGGGTGTCCAAAAGACCAAGGCGTCTTTTTACATACAAAGAGGAAGACCTTAAAAACGCTATAGAATCTATAAGAAACAACTCAATGGGGTTTAGAGAGGCTTGCCGGTTTTACGGTGTACCATTTGCCACAGTGTATGACCGTATCAGTGGTAAAGTGGCCGTCGATAAAAAGCCGAGAGTAGGTCCAGATCCCGTTTTAGGTGTGCAGGGTGAAGAAAAGCTGGCTAAATGGATTCTTGATATGGCAAAATGCGGATTCCCTCTAAATAAACAAGAACTATTAGAAAGCGTTTCAAAAATTATAGAAAAGTCTGGTACCAAAACTCCTTTTAAAGATGGTAAACCAGGCGAAACTTGGTACCAGAAATTTTTAAAAAGGCATCCGCAAATTAGCATTCGCGAGCCAGAAGGAATAAATAATGCAAGGGCTGCTATAACTGAGAACCGGATAAGAATCTGGTTTAAAGAGCTACAAGAATATATAAAGGCCATAGATGCGATAGACATATTTGAAGAACCAGACCGGATATATAATGGGGACGAAACAGGGTTTTCTTTATGTCCAAAAAGGGGCAAAGTCTTGGGACCTAAGGGGTATAAAAATTTGTACATCATAAAAAAAAATAATGAAAAAGAAAACATAACCGTTTTACTGGTATTTGCGGCAAGTGGAAAATTGTGCCCACCTTTGGTTATATTTCCATATGTAAGACCGCCAAAAGCGTTAGTTGATAATATGCCGGAGTCATGGGTTCTTGGTCGTTCAGAAAGTGGTTGGATGAAAAGTGACGTATTCTACGAATATATCACCAACGATTTCAACAGTTGGTTGACGAAGAATGAGGTCAAGAAGCCCATTCTTCTATTTATTGATGGTCACAAATCGCATATGACATTCGCTTTAAGTGAGTTTTGCCAAGCAAATGGCATAATTCTGCATGCTTTGCCGCCAAACAGCACGCATATGCTGCAACCGGCAGATGTAAGTGTATTTAGACCGCTAAAACAACATTGGAAAACAACAGTTAAACAGTGGCAAACAGAAAATATTAACCAAATCGTTACAAAATTAGACTTTTGTTCTATTTTAAAAAAGACAATCTCAAAAACCGATTTGGAAGAAGCTATTAAAAATGGGTTTAGAAGATGTGGTTTATATCCGCTGAATGAAGACAGTGTAGATTACACAAAATGTGTTAAAAACACACAACAAAGATTTGAAAAGGAGAGAAGAGACAAAAATTTAAGTTGTAGTGGAAAAACCACGGCAAATGCAAAAGACTTTGACGCCGCAACGAAAGTAATATCATTAATTTTTTATAGTATTACTTTTTAAAGCACTAACGCCTGCTTAAGCGATCTCAAACATTGAAATGTATGGAGAGAAAAATTCCATCCTCGGACGGGATTCGAACCCGCGTCTTCTGACTCTCCGTGTCAGACGCCATTGACCAACTAGGCCACCGAGAATCTGGTCCGAGCATCGAATTTTAGCTCTCTATTTGACTAACCGTCTTGCGGGGACGGAGCGACATCTATTGGACAGTTTTAACAGTACCATCCAACCGAAAGAAGCATTATTTAGAAATACTTGAAACTTTCGTATTGACATCGCAGCCCTTGTAATTTTTTATAGTATTACTTTTTAAAGCACTAACGCCTGCTTAAGCGATCTCAAACATTGAAATTTATAGAGAGAAAAATTCCATCCTCGGACGGGATTCGAACCCGCGTCTTCTGACTCTCCTATCTATCTATAATATCATTAATTAAGATTGATCTCGCCAGACGCAACATAGATTCAGGGCCAATTCTTGAAGAAATTAAACAAGCCAAAGAAAAGTATCTCCAAAATCGGCGCTCTAAATCTAAGACTCCTCGAAATTCTGCAGCGTCAAACCAAAGTGAATCTATTATTACTAATGATATTTTAGCTGGCATCACCCCAGAAAATTTAACTTTTGACGAACCCGAACCTAATCAAAATATTGAAATTGACACTGTACAATTGCTTACAGATACTTCGTTTACTGCTGATGAATCAATTTGCATTGCCGAAAATATAAGTTTACCAGAGCTAGGATCTTATGTTTCCCTTTACAATATATCAATGATGTCTCTTGAATTGAGATTCAAATACAAACAATGAATCAAATATCGCCTGACCAATGTCACACTTTTACGGTGTCAGTGGATGTTCATGTTCAAGAGAATGCAACCAATGACAATGTCTCAAATTCTCTCAATTCACAGAGAGAACTTAATCAAATATTGTCCTTCGATGACGTCTTCGAGACTCATTTGCATTTCCCGGAGCCACCAGCACCAAAAGAGAAAAAGTATTGGGCCTAAATTGCCAAGCTCTATTTCATCAGAAGCTTGGCGAGAACATTATCGAAAAAAGAAAAGGATAAAGAAAATCTTGATTTAGAGAAAAAGAGAAAAAAACAATTGAGAGCAGAAGAAAAGGAAAAGAAGGCAATGGAAAAAGAGAAAAGAAAAAAGAAAAGGAAGATTTTAACAACAAAAACTGCAAAAAAGAATATCAAATGCAGTGAATGTTCTGATGTTTTAGTAAGCGACGTCGAGGACGATTCCGAAAGTTCCTTATTGAGTGGTTTTCAATGATCGTAAAACAGCAAAATCTTTTGAACGTAAACCGACGGAAAATGATCGAGATCTAAATAAAATGCACTTTTTGATAAATCGTAATTTAGTTAATTAAAATATATAAAGAAACAAAAAAAATACGTTTTTTAGATAGTTTGAATGTTTATTTGTCAGTATAAGCCTACTTTATAATGCTTTAATTTTATAACTTACATAACTTTAAAGGCGACATTGACTAATCGATCGTGAACCGGCTGATTCACCCTATGATAGAGATACCAATACGTTTAATATATCGTCTTTCAAACTATTTCATAACTAAGTATCTATATGATTTAGCAACATTTCCATTGGTTTCCTTTTTCAGAGCTATTTTTGGTGGATTTGATTTTTGATGCTGTCATCTTTTAGTGTATATGGCAAACTTAAGAAGAATATAATTCTTAGTCAAAAATATGATAGTCTTAAAATATTTCATATGAAAAAGTTAATTTCTAAATGTTGCTCTAACAGTAAAATAAATAATTAACTGTAATTTTTTGATAAATATTATGATTTTTGAGTATTAAGTTTGAGTTGTCCTTAAAATGTCTAGCATTAGTGCTTTTACCTTAATTACTTTTAACTGTGAGACATGTTAATTTTAAATGGTAAAACCGGCAAACAATCACATCTGTCATCTGGTTGTTGCTACTCCGACCGATGTTCTGGCAGTACTGATGCCCATGCTCATGGAGAGTGTGGTCTAGCAGCTAGGACCGCTAATAATAGCTGTATTAACTACTAGATGATAGATGTGAGTGTTTTCCGGTTTTACCATTTAACCCGTTGACTTGCGATTTGCCATATTTGGCCAATAACACAATAAATTTCGCAGAAATCAACCTACTTTTCCAGGAACTGCAACGTTTGTGGTTAATTATGAGTTCTCACGGATGTTAATTTTATTTTATTTTAGATTTATGTTCAGCTTGACTTAATTTAAAATACTGCATTCAAAGGCATACTATAACAATGTCCTTTATGATAATACATTACATTAACACACACCCATGTAGCAACTACATTTTTCACTCTAACCGAAATAAATGTGAGTTGGCCTGTCAAAAATGATGTGATATCTCTGTGGTTGTTTTTATATGGCATTAATTAATGTTATTGTGATATTGTATATCAAACAAGTATTAGAACTCATTTTGTTGCTTTCTATAACTTTTCGAAGTAAGTTGCATTCACAAATGCTCCAATTCAATGGTAGCACTGAACTGAAATGTGCGATGTTTAGAGTCCACCAGCACAATATAAATGCGAATGCTAATATCGAAATAAACGCATATCGGAATGGAGGCTAGATCACCATGAAATGGGAACACAACAAATGTCAATAAAAAAAATTATGGGTAAAACCTACATATGAACTTATTTAACTGTTGATATTGTACTACTTAAAGTATCTTTGCTAGACTGGCTACAATTTATCATTCAGACCAGGGAGCAGGAAAGCAGTTCTATTGAAGTACGTCGTAGTTCATTACGATGGATAGTTAGTTACTTTTTTAGGAATCAAACTCGTTACCGTAATAAATAACAAGCATACGGATTGTGTAAATAACAAGCATACGGAAAAAATATTAGTTCATTGACTTGGCCTAAAATGAAGACTAGTACTTAATTTTACGAAAAATGCTTACATAGCGCAAATCAAACTTACATCAAGATGCGTCATTTTTAATCCTTTGCTAATGACCACCCGAACAAAAAATTGTTCTAATATGTAAATATAGACGATTTATGTCTCAGTTTCTCATTATTAATTCATAATTTCTCTTGATAATGCTGGCTAAAATTAATAAAACTCCGCAACTTTCCAACATGTCACACACACACAAATAAATTCATTGCGGAGGAATTTCAACACAATAGTGCTGTGCCTGTTGTGTTGATGTGCTGTAGCCGTAACGTTGTAATACCAGCAAGCTTGAACAAGCGAATGGACTAAATCGACTATCTCGATGTAGTGACAATTTATTTTACACCAAATCACCGTACAATGTTTACTATTATTTTATTTGGAGAAGTTAGATTTATTTACATACCAGCGTTTTTATTACACGGAAGTTTCCAAACAATGTTCGATTTAGTACACTGAATTAGGCACTAAACATTTAGAGTCCATTATTTCTCTTAATGGAATTATACTCGACAGTTTGTCCTAGCAAATAGCCTTTCTGGTTGTTTAACCTTACCCAACATTTCAATAGGGCCTCATTTATATATTATTCATATATTCAGTTAGGGAGAAATAGATAAGATGCTGTATTTTTATTATACAAGTACAATTTGAAAAATTTAATACTGACTTCCATTCTATTCAGTTATTTGAGTGTATCCCAAAAGTAACGAACCGAATTTGATGAAATTTAAATGGGACCACACGGAAAGCACCAGCTTTTGAACAGAAAATAATTTTAAGAATCGGTTCACCCAGTCGAAAGTTATGAGGAAACAAACATAAATAAAAATAAAAGTAGAATTGAGTACCTGCTCCTTTTTTGGAAGTCGGTAGAAAATAAGAGAATTCACAGACGTTTCTGCGGCTCGGCCTACTTTGCATAGTTTCATCGCTAAATGTGATTTGGATTAATGCTATAAGTACTTAGATATAATTCAGTTCCTTATATGAAACTATCTTCATTCTACAAAAACCAACAATAGCCAGTAGCTATAGGTAATGATTCTAATGTTTCAAATAGTATTATGAAATCGATAGTAATACAAAATTAGTTGTTAGTTTAGTATAAGTGTTTTCCTGCAACTAATTTGTAACTTTGGGATAAATTATTAAACAACTTTAACCACAATAAGCTCCTTCTTCAAACAACTAAGAGGCTGAAACCTCAACCGTCCCTCCTATTTTAATTGTGGCGGCGTTTAATTTAAAAACTGCGATGTGTGCAGGGACCATATAATATCGATAATGCTGAACACACAAATCACTTACACGTAAAAGGTTGAGCACACGCACATACAAAAATGCTACCATCACATTCGATTTGCAATCAGACTACATATTGGTATAAAATCTTTCCAAATCGTAGACTGGCTAAAGTTTATCGAAATTATTTTTATTTTATTATTAAAGACAACAAGTTACACAATATATATAAGCTCATTGTTCACAATATCGATGGAATGACCAGTTTGGAATGGATAACTAGTCATTGTAGTGAAGGAAAACAATGCATGTTTTTATTATTATGAACCCATAATCATTGTTCCGCAGCTAATAACCATTGCGTGACTGAACGCACGCCACTACATCACAAAATAGACAACAGTGACTGCGTGAGACACACCTACCCACATAGAATATTACTTACCTATCAACTATCAAACACGTAATAAAACAAAATCTATAATTTAATTATGTCGAGCAAAAGTCCCAAATCACATTTTTTTCATCAAACAAACAAAATTTCCGGCGGCGCAGCGGTTTTTTACACGGTAATATTATCTACCTTCTGTATATAAAAATAAACCCCTACTAGCGACTGCCTGCGACTTCGTTAGCGCAGTAAAAGTAGTAGTAGCGTAGTAGTAAGAAACATATTTTAGAACTCACTGTGCGTTTAGTAGGCTATGAGAACAAACCTACATATCGTATCGGAAATTAACTTAACTGGTTACAATTAAGATACTTATTGTTTTGTTATTATATTATTCGCGATGAGGTAAGTGATTGTAAGTGATCGGTTACATTTTATCAATGTTACAATGTAATTTCGACATCGGACATCACTATGGCTGTCACGTTCATGCTCGTTTTCTTCTTCTTCTACTACTATGTTTTTGTCATTGGACTCGTCTGTACATTTGCCATTACCCATGTCATTACAGGTGCGTTCGTTTAGGTTATGAGGGCATTGGTGGCGTTGTCATTGATGGCAAAGTCAAAGTCAAAGTCAAAATCATTTATTCAATTTAGGCATCAAAGGCGCACTTATGAACGTAAATTTTTCATTATAATGTACTTTAAAGACTACCGCCGCGTTCCAAAATATATAGAGCCTACCGAGAAGAAGCGGCAAGAAACTCGGGGCCATTCTTTTTACATAGATTATTTTACAATATTTTTACTTAGGTACTACAGATATTAGCTCCAGTGTGTTGCCTTACAAAAGAGAACATAATAATGGTATCAGTAGGGCAAGACACGCTACACTTTGACATCTTAGTACACGAGTAGATAGATCCTGGAGTGATCAGTCCCAAGCTGTTTTATCCTCCAAGTAATCCGAAATTTTGTAATAACCTTTTTGACAGAGTTTAGTTTTAATAGTAATTTTAAACTTATTAATAGGCAAATCTCGGATAACATTGGGAACTTTATTATAGAATCGTATACATTGTCCCATAAAAGAATGACTTATTCTGTGGGGACGCGTTACATGTACGGATAGCTTGTGCTTATTTCACGTGTTGATGGAATGAGCATCACTCCTTTTATCAAAACTGCTAATGTTTTTCTTTACATACATTAGATTTTCATAGATAAACTGAGAGACAACAGTTAGAATGTTTATGTCTTTAAACTTCTGTCTAAGGGAAACTCTGGGAGCTAAACTGTAGATCGCTCGTATAGCTCTTTTTTGCAGTATAAAATGGAATTAATATCTGCAGAACATCCCCAGAGCAGTATGCCATAAGTCATAACGCTATGGAAATAACTAAAATAAACTATTCTAGCTGTGTGTAACATCAGTTAATAGTCTAATTTTTTTAACAGCATAAGCCGCTGAACTGAGCCTACTAGACAATTTTTTTATGTGGGTTCTATGCTAAATTGCAATGGGGTCCCATTGCAATTTAGCGTCTATAGTAATTCCTAAAAAGACCGTTGACTCCACAAGTTGGCTCTTTTGTTATAGCGTTCGTAAAGCTCAAAAACAGAAAACATTTAATATAAAATCGGTAAAGCCGTTCTCAAGTTATAGCGAGACCAGGACCAGGAGAATTAAGGGTTCATTTATCTATACTATACTATATACTATAATATTATAAAGAGGAAAGATTTGTATGTAATTATGTTTGTAACGAATTGGCTCAAAATACTGGACCGATTTCAAAAATTCTTTTACCATTGAAAAGCTAAATTCACCCTGAGTAACATAGGCTACATAAGATTAATCTGCCTGCGACTTCGTTTGGGTAGTAGGTTTAGCCTTCGGCCTCGCCATGTTCTCCCATTTTTTTTTGGTTTTTATTTTCGTTCTCAAGTTATACCGTGACCAGGAGAAATAGGGGTTCATTTATATATCAGATTAGATTTGCATCAAGTTAGATCCGTCGTCGTCCGTACTCATTTTATTTGACTCTGCCTGGCGAAAAAAAAGTCAAGCAGTGAATTGCCAAGGTCCATCCATTGGAATCCCGCTGCACTACGCTACGCTGCGATCGATCATTGTAACGTGACATCATAAATTGTGATGATCATGATTATTTCATGGAGTTATTCATATTGATTTTATTAGTTAGTATTGTAGGTAAGTACTCGCCGCGGGGTGTCGACTTAGAATAGCACCTCCCCAACTCTACCCGTGGGTGCCGTGGGAAGGCGGCTAAGGGATAACAATCAGAAGGTGGGCAGCAGCACCTTCCCAGTTAAACACACAAGAACTGCGCTCGCCAACCCGCCTGCCAAACATGGCGAGTATTGGCAAAACCCCCCCTTGGGGGAGGCCTATGTTCAGCAGTGGATGTCCTAAGGCTGAGATGATGATGATTGTAGGTAAGTACTTACTCTCCTTGATTAAACAAAAGTTTGTAATTCAGAAATAAAGTTATTTTCTAGCTAATTCCTCGACCGCCGATACATAAGTAAGTGAAGCAGTCGGTATTTTCACGGCGCTTAGGAGCTCAGTGGTTCTACCATGAGTTGGCAACATAAATGTAATCTATAGGTAGTCGATACTCGATCTCGCCTATAAGCTTGTGATTGGCATACTCGCTGTCAATTTTAGTTCCACAATTGACCGCGAGGTGGCACTGTTCATTTTTTCATATTTTTTTTTGGGACAGTCGATAGCGAGCCTCTTTTGGTGTCAAGTTGTAAACTCATGGTAGGCCTACAGAGTCAAGCTCGTCCAGACTCATAGAAGCGGCCATTTTCAAGTTGTACAACCGTGTTCAAAAACCTACAGGCGGTCACCGGAGGCATACAAGAAGTATAAGAAGGACACCGTGAGGAGACTCGGAGCATTGGGTATTCCCACGAGGTAGGTACATACTCTCGACAAGAGATGCAGATTAACCTGGTTTGGTGAGTAGGTACTCTCGCTATTTTCCAAGTTTCATGCTACCTATATTTTCTGTCTTCTATCTGATAAGTTTCTTATAGAGTGTTCCGATAGGTACCTATATAGGTACATACCTACTTAGCTGAAATCGCGAAAAACATTGTCACAGTTAGTATCTCTTCGGTCAATCCTACTTCCTACTAATACTATAAACGTGAAAGTGTCTCCATACATACGTATGGATGGATGTTTGTTACTCTTCCACGCTCAAACGGCTGGGACAGTTTTGATGAAATTTGGTTAGGAAGTAGATGAGGCGCTGAATGAACACATAGGATACTTTTCATCATCATCCATCACAACGCAGCTATTAAGTAAGTAAAACAATAGAATAGGTAACTTGATACGTGCATTATGTCATTCCGAGAGTGCGACGCCGGTATTAAATTAATTGCAGAGTTATTACTGCGATTCGGCGGTAACCCAAAAGTACTGAGGCATTATTACCTATATGCAGTGCTTACGTGAGGTAGAACATGTTAGTAGTAAGTGACAAAAGTTATTGAACGAAACATCTACTTCGCTTATCTATATAAAAATTAACCCCTTTTTCTTTTGGTCACGCTATAACTTGAGAACAGATGGAACAATCTCGCTAATTATTTTCTGTTGTGTTAATTATTGTCAGGAGAAGGTTCCTATGAAAGAAAATGGTTTTGGCAAGGCCGAAGGCCGAGCCTACTACGCTAATGAAGTCGCGGGCAGCCGCTAGTAGGGGTTCACATACAGATAGATAATATTACCGTGCAAAAAGCGCCGCCGGAAGTTGTGTTTGTCTTACGAAAAAAATTGTGATTTGGGACTTTTGTACGACATAATTAAATTATAGATTTTTGTTTCATTACGAGTATGATTAGTCGGTAGGTAAGTTTGGATTATGTCTAATGTCCATGTTGTGCCTCAGTAATATCAGTTGGGAACTCAATTCTCGAAGTTGTTGACGAATATATCTACCTAGGACAGACATTCATACTAGGGAGGTCCAACTTTGAGAAAGAGGTCGCTCGTCGAATCCAACTCGGCTTGGCAGCGTTCCGGAAACTTCGTGAAGTCTTCTCGTCAAAAATACCTCAGTGCCTCAAGACAAGAGTCTTAGACCAATGTGTGTTACCAGTGATGATATACAGGCACTGAAATGTGGTCTCTTACTTACTTATGGGCCTCATAATCGCACATCGAGCTATGGAGAGGGCTATGCTCGGGGTTTCTCTACGTGATCGAATCAGAAATGAGGAGATCAGTGTTTTACGTTACAGGCGGCATATTGAACCCTAAATATAACTGGGACTCTAGAGTTTTCCCTGAGCGTAGCGAGCGGATAAATTTGATTCCCAAGCGAATCGAGGGAGTTATCATGGGGGAAGCGTGGGGTTCAAGCCGCCCAAGACGAAGACAGTCTTTATCCTCGAGGTTCATGCATAGGTATACTCTACTTTTCATACCTACTGCGATACAATAAAAACTTAGAGCTATATAAAAAAAGGAGTTATTTAGTTAAAAGTAAAATAAATAAAGAGTTTATATTTAAATTGGACACATTTCTTCAGTTATCGAGGGACAGAGTAAATATGTTTAGAAGGAAAACTTTATGATATATACTGTAAGACTTTAGCGGTTGTTAACTAAGTTATCATTACTCACGAGATGTAGGTACACCACGATTTAGTTGCTTTTGGAGTACAAAATTATTACATTAGGAAGTTGTTAAAATAAATAACACCAAACACCGTGTTTTGGTCCAAATTTAAATTCATTACAATCGCGCCTTTTTTCTTTTTCTTTTTTTTGTAGCTGTCTGTGGTGGCGGGTTCGATTTTCGAATAAACTCTCTTCACAATGCCTATTTAAGAGTTGCCTAAGAGTTTTCCTAAAACCAACGTTCCAAATCTAATCTACTAGCGTTGATTCGAACAGGTTTGGCGCGATACACGTGTATGCATGTCAACATCGCCGCAAAACAAGTACACATTGCTTCTACGTTTTGTTGGAAGTAGGTATACTTACGCAAAAGAAAATATTGACATTTAAAAACTGCCAACTCCGACCGCTCTGCCGGCACTCACATAATAATTGACGGCAAGCGTCCTCCACCCCCCACCCACCGCCTCTTTCCACTTTCATCGGGGCCGCGCGGTATAAGTACTTTGCCTATATACTCAAATATCGACAACTCAAAATAAATACAAAACATACACGGTAAATATCCCATCTCTAACGTTAGCTCTCTCGCAGATGTTTACCTTTCAAGGCACTTAAGTAATTTAATTAAGTAGGTACATATTTAAAAACGACAATGTTTAATTATATTGTAATTAATAATTATAATTTTAATATCATGAAGGTAAATATGGTATCATCACAGCTTTGTTTAATTTGTTTGCATTGTTAATTTATTTTTCAATCATATCTTTTACATTTAACACCACAATAGCAAGGTACTATGTCCATATTTTCCAATACATAATAATAAGTGATGGCGCAGATGGCGTACGTGTCGGTTCCACAGTTTTTTGCAGGAAAATCAGTTTTAATCACTGGAGCATCAGGATATCTTGGAAAGGTACTTACTTACTTATGTAATTTATATACAGGGTTGTTGGTTAGTCGACCTATTCCCGTTAAGGGCGTGTAGTTTACATCTGCTTTGGCTATGAAACACCCTATCCTAAATCTTACCATTGTCGAGATATTTGAATTTAATTGTTTTATTTTTTATTAGTTTTATAAGTTTTAATTATCTACAACGACTTATTTATTAATTTTACTAGGTACAATATTGGTTATTGAGGTCCTAAAGCATCTAATTTTACATGTAAAAATCAAATAATAGTAATAATAAGACTTACATCATCTCATCATCTCAACCGTAATCAGAATTTGATGTAATTATAATTTTAATGGGTCCACACGGGAAGCACCAGCTTTCAAACAAAAAAAAAATTTGAGAATCGGTTTTCCCTATCGAAAGTTATAAGGTAACAAACATAAAAAATACAGTTGAATTGCGTACCACCTCCTTTTTGTAAATCGGTAGAAAAACGCCAACATGTCAGTCCGAGTACAGGAGCAAAGTTCAAATGTAATTCCATTGCAAAGAGGCGTGAGACAGGGAGACGTTATATCTCCGAAACTGTTCACCGCTGCAGAAAAGACGCCTTCAAGCTCTTGGAATGGCAAGGACTTGTCATCAATATCAATGACGAGTACATCACTCACCTTCGATTTGCCGACAATATTGTAGTCATGGCAGAATCCATGGAAGACCTCAGTACAATGCTCGAAGGCCTCCATCAAATTTCCCAACGTGTAGTCCTTAAAATGAACATGGACAAGACGAAAATTATGTCTAATGCCCATGTCGTGCCTACCCCAATATCAGTTAGGAACTCAGTTCTCAAGTTGTTGACGAATACATCTACCTGGGACAGACAGTTGAACTAGGCAGGTCCAACTTCGAGAAAGAGATCAATAGTCGAATCCAACTCGGCTGGGCAGTGTTCCGGAAACTTCGTTAAGTCTTCTCGTCAAAAATACCCCAGTGCTTCAAGACAAGAGTATTCGACCAATGTGTGTTACCAGTGATGACTTATGGCACTGAAACGTGGTCTCTTACTATGGTCCTCATAGATAAGCTCAAAGTCGCACAACGGTCTATGGAGAGGGCTATGCTCGGGGTTACTCTACGTGATCGAATCAGAAATGAGGAGATCCGTAGAAGAACGAAAGTCACCGACATAGCCCAGAAGATTAGCCCGTTAAAGTGGCAGTGCGCAGGGCACATAGCACGCAGAACAAATGGCCGCTGGGGCCGGAAGGTTCTGGAATGGAGACCACGGACCGGCAAGCGCAGCGTAGGTCGTCCAACGACACGGTGGACAGACGACCTGATAAAGGTCGCAGGACGACGTTGGATGCAGGCCGCTTCAATGCGGTCCTTTTGGAAAATTATGGGGAGGCATATGTTCAGCGGTAGACGTCCTACGGCTGAAATGATGATGATGAACCCCGATTGGCATTGACAAAACAGTGACAATTAAAAACTGCCAATTGGGGTTGGCAGTTTTTAATTGTAATGTATTGTAATGTCACTGTTTTGTCCAAACGTGATGCGATGTGTACCTACTTGTTTTGTGGCGATGTTGACATCCCTACACGCGTCTCGAGCCAAACCTGCGTGAATCAACGCTAGTAGGGAAGACGTTATACTTATAGATATTTACTTACTTTGTTATAGGTAAGAAACAATTCCATAATTATTCACTAGATATCGTTGCATATACCTACTTAATATAACTTAAAGAAAATGATGAGAGTAAGTAGCTCTTTTAGTTAAAGAAGCCTTAATATGGTAAACACATAATTATTGTGTGTATGCAATAACCAAATTATTAAAATAAACTTAAAATATCACTAAAACATTTACGTACTCAAACCATTTGTAAATTACATAAATATAGAAAAGTGCACAAAACGCAGGCTGCATTTCCACGCTGGATAGCAAGGTTTCGTGCAAAATATGAGCCAGCACTCTGGACACTGGACGCTTCAACCAAACGTTTGGTCAAGTCCCTAAATGTCTTGTCTATTGTAACATGTATTTTCTCCCTAGACATGGTAGTAAACAGGTTTTGGAAATAAAATAAGTCTTGATAGGAAACCAATCGTCAGCTAAAATATTTTTTCCCTATTCTATATAATATGTTGCTTAACTCAATTTCTTAGGGGCACAAACTTAAGCTACTTACCCACATGAGTAGATCCCACAATACTTAGCCAATAATAGTTGAAAAACATATGCAGAACAATATAAATATCAAAACGTTTATTTTCTACCGACTTCCAAAAAAAGGAGGAGGTACTCAATTCGATTTGTTACCATAACTTTCGACTGGGTGAACCGATTCTTAAAATTCTTTTTTTGTTTGAAAGCTGGTGCTCCCCGTGTGTCCCCATTTATCATCAAATTCGGTTGAGTAGTTTTTGAGATACACTCGAATAGCTGAATAGAATGGAAGTCGGTATTACATTTTTCAAATTGTACTTGTCATTTTCCAGGTGCTGCTGGAGAAGCTTCTGCATAGTTGTCCAAGATTAGAGAAGGTGTACGTTTTAATGCGTGACAAGAAGAATGTTAGCGCAGAGCAGAGACTTCGCACTATCTCCGAGTTGCCTGTAAGTAACTGGAAGGCTTTTATTGTGATTTTAGGTTGTCGTGTTACCTAGCCTAGGGATTCACAGACAATAAATTAAGTTATTATGATTAGTGCCTAAGGTAATGTAAAGTTAAATGTCACAAATTAGGGTAAATAGGACAAAAGAAACTAGAGACAAAGTTACATTTTATTTACACAAAAGAAATAAAAGAAATTAAATAATAGCACAAAGTATAAATGTAAAATCACACACAAGGAATGTTACAGTTTGTAATTGAGAACTGGCGAACTGGTTTATGGATCGGTGAAAAAGTTATTTAGTTAAGGGAACGGTTTATATGTCACACACACAAGACATAAAGGGGCAGTTTATTACACACACAAGACATACGGAGGGGACAAAGAAGGCAATACTAATCTTTAGATCCTGATGATGGAGTACATGCCTTCTTCACCACTATGTATGGAGAATGAGTCAGTCACTCTCAGCTCACAAAGACATCAAATAAGGATTAATAGCTTCCTCCAATCCTGATGAGGGAGGTCACGGCTCCTTCATCACAGTAGATGGATATTGCAGTTCACGCACGTTAAACGCCTCGAATGAGGATCCTGAAACTTCATCAAATCTTCTTCTTAGACGAGTTTAACTCAGATATCACGGGAGAGTATTTATTCCAGGTCCGAATAAGAGGGACCTGAATGTATGGAATGGAGAACATTTTATTTAAGGTCTGGTCTAAATAGGAGAGAGACCAGTAGTATACTATCAAGATTTTCCTTTCAAATTTGAAGTAAGAATCGCCTTGATAGCGAAAAGTATCCCCTTAAATAGCATATTACGTTCTCGAAATCAAAAATATAAAATTATTTCGAAACAGCCAGCAAAATCTACTTTTTATACCACAGAAACTCTTTAAAAGAGGCAAAAATAACAAGATTTGAAAGTTTAACAACTTCAATCTTGAATGATTGTCAAACAATTATACTCCATAATAACAGAAAATGACTGAAAACCCATGTGTACTCCGGAGAACCACATGCCGCAAGATGAAAGACGAATTATTTAAACGGAATCCACCAACATTTTCCGTCTAGCAAGCGTACAATCACCGTACCCCAAGACAAAACGTAAGAACTACATTTCGTAGAAAAACATACCGATAAATCGGAAGAAAGTGAAACACCAGCTTTACCACAAGTAGTCAAGTCTGTATGTATGCTCACGCATAACTTAAAAACTTCCACACACATTTTGATGAAATTTGGTATATGGATAGAATAGAGCCTGGAGCTCCCAACTATAAACTTTTTATCTTGACCCATCACATAAATCCAAGATGGCAGATTGAGCTTTCTCTGCTACACGAACACACGCTAAAACTGGAGTTTCGATTAACTGCTGATAACTAATATGGTATGGCAGCGTATAACGCACCTTCACACACTTCAATCACGCTCAGCCATACTGTTGTAGCCTGAGCGTGAATTCAACCCATTCCGAATGGCTGACAGATCTCACCTGGTAAAAGCGCGATTTGAATCGGAATGAAGAATACGAATATCGCCAAAATTGGTTTTGACTTCATTCGGAAATCAGGGTCAGTTAGGAAATATCTTCAAATGATAAAACTTTATTATTAAAATGAGTGTTTGTTATTGCAAACGTTGCGCGCATTGCACCCAGTTTACGGTAGACGTGGTAGCCATTCAACTCTTCAACGTTTGGTGAATGGCGAATTTTACGTCAGCACGTAGGCCTACATCCGTACAAGATCTATCTGACCCAGGAACTCAATGTTCATGACTATTGACAACGCCGTTTGTACGCTGACTGACCTTCGAATCGTTTGCAAGAGGACCCGAATTTCAGCCGAAAAATCATATTTAGCGACGAGGCGCAGTATTGGATGTGGCTGTGTTAACAAGCAATTGCCATATATGGGACGACTCCCGCCCACACAAGGTTCACCAGGTGATAGTATGGATTTTAGCCGGTGGCGTCATTGGTCAATAGCGAGTGCTACAGAACAAACCAATTTCTTATGGCCCACATATTAATTGAACCATGGACCTAGACGACATGTGGCTCAAGCAGGACTGTGCTACGTGCCACTCATCCGGATGCCACGAGTGACATTCTGCATGAACGTTTTGAGGGTAAAGTTATCTCTCTCAGGGTGAATTGGCCACCAAGGTTTGAGCACGCTAGGCTTTTTCTTGAAGTCGCAGGTCTATGCAAATAAAACACAATGGGCTCATAACTCAAATTTAACGAAATCTATGCGGAAGCCATTGAAAATTGGACCACTCGGATGTGTGCCACGATGTCATATTTTATGTAAAAAGAAAATTTTGTTAATTCCTCACACACAACTTGTTTTATTTTATTTCAACATCACTCATTTTATGTAAAAGAGGTAAAGATTGTGTTTAGTTTGCAGTCCATAAATCCACATCAATACGAAATTATCAACAGCTGGTTTACTTACAAGACCATACATGTGGAAACTGGCCCGAAAAGAAGTATGGCTTAAGTTTATACTATTGACATATTTACACGATCATGGAATAAAATAAATGTTAAGTACATAATTGCAATACCTAGGTAGACCTAAATATTGCAATTATGTAATAAAACACTCGTATCACCGAACCCAATCCGATTTTACATAAAACGTGAAGTTTTAAAATCGGGACAACTTTTAGTCCACGTTTTTAAAACCGTCTTTGTTTACTGTTTTGCTGCTAATGACTATAATAAGTATTAAGTATAGTCCCATTACTTGTTGACTGTACACGATGAATACACAAAACACCTTAATCAAAGAGCCAACATGTTGTTTTCTTACAATATCATACCTACATACTTATTATCATATTCTTTACAATATCATTACAATATTGCACTGTACATAATAGGTAGGTACTATTCATAGAAAATATACAAACACAACAATGTTTATTATAGATTCTAGTGTCAATATTATATATTATATATTATATTTACTTACTAGCTGCGCCCTGCGGTTTCACCCGGGTAGTGATAGATACTCGTAATTATGACGAAACTATCCTATTCAGGCGTTTTTTTTATTCCCAAAAGTAGGCAGTCAGGCAGGCGGCCCACCTGATGGAAAGTGGTCACCGTCGCCTATAGACGTTTGCAACACGTCTGCATTGTAGTGTTGTGCAATTACCGCACCACCAAATGGGTAAAGTAAAAAGAAGGGTAACCAGTTATGGGAAGAAATTAAAAACGAAAACGATTAATGCCAGATTCTAAATAGCTCTTGATAGCTATAATTAAAATTATACTTTTATATTCTTATTCTGGTGTAGTCGTAGAATTTGTCGGGACATTGTCTGTGTTCTTCATAATTTCGATTAAACTCGCCTTTTATTTTCCTTGCCTTATAGTAGGGATTCACTTCTTTTGCCCATAATAAATCAGCGCTAATATACCACCAATCTTTCTTTTGCAGAAATGGTTTTCCTCCAGTTAGTACGAGTATCTTGTTTAGCTAAGTCATGTTTAATTTTGTTATACAATTTATTGAAGCAATAATTGCTTCATTCGAGTTTTTCATCATTCGAAAAGAATAAAATTATAACTCTTCATCTTTACATTAGCCATTGAAAAAAAGTCTATGAAATTCCCCAACTTTTCCTTTTCCGACTTAATACTCATAATGACCACAGAATCAACAATTATAGCCCGGCAATCTCGTGCGCGACCGTCCCGCGGGGTGACAGACGGTGGCGGGGATGAGGTAGGAAGATGTCAGCAGGTAGCGGGTGGTGTAGAAGCGGCGGGGAAGAGAAACGCGTGCATCTGCGCGTCAAATACGGCAGTCTCAGCCGCGCAGTCGAAGCGGCAACACGTGTTTGATATTACGTACTACTTAGAGTTCGACGCACACGAGATTAAGATATCAGGATGAGTAAGGCTATCTCAAGACAACTTAAAGAAGTTGTAGATAAAGTGTAACAATTTTATAAAAGGTGAAAAAGTTACGGAACATGGGCCACACATACATATGGCAATACGCAAACGACATTAATTTAGCAAAAACTGTTGCAGAAGCAACAGGTTTATCTAAAACCAGCGTTAAAGAAATTATAAAAGAAGCTCCATGATTGCATGAAGCACAAGGCAGCACAGCGACTTTTAAATCACCACGGAAAAACCGTTTTCCTAAAAAAAGGAAAACGACAATTTTACGGAAGGTGTCATACGAAGTAAAATTACACAATGGTATAATGTCAAAAATTGTATCCCGTCGTTGAAAAAGTTGAAAGCGGAATTGAAACAAGACAATATACTTCATTGCTCACGTGAATACTTGAGACGGACAATAAGTAGGCTTGGTTTCAAATATTTACTATGCCAGTCAAAGAGGAAACTATTAATTGAACGTCACGACTTAATGCGCCTGCGGTGGCATTACATCAGAGACATTAAAAATACCGCCGAGAGGGTGAGTCAATAATTTTCCGAGATGAAACCTACGTGAATAAAAATCATGTGACACGAAAATGCTGGCAGTCTGATACAGAACGCGGGGCTATGCAAAACATCGGTAAAGGACCTCGTATTGTAATTATACCTACATGCTAGCAGTCGCAATGGCTTTGTACATAATGCTTTATTGATGTTCAAATCGCATTCTAAGACCGGTAATTATCATGGCGACATGAATGCCACAAATTTTCGATAGTGGATCGATGAAAAACTGTTACCAAACATTCCTCCGAATCCTGTTATTGTAATGGACAACGCCGCTTACCATAGCACTCAGATCGATAAAAAACCTGTGACTAATGAGTACCCCGATAAGCGAAATGCAGCAGTTTATATAGCAGTTACAGGCCAACTTTGCTACCACTTTTGACCGCGGCACTATCACTCACACAGTAAAGCCGAGTCTGTCCTCTGTATTAGCTGTCCATTCAGATAATGGTCAAACGCTAGCCTATGACTAACAAACTGTATATTGTCCACAGATGTTTGATAGGCTGCGAAATGAGAGACCACAGGGTTTGAAAAAGATCGTTTTAGTAAAAGGAGACTTGAGCAATCGAAATCTGGAAATGAACACTGAAGACCTCGAGGAAGTCATTGAAAAGGTAGGCGCCAATCTAGTAGTGATAGTGAGTGAGATAGATGAGCACACAAATGCTACCAATTTACTAGTAACTAGAGTAGGACAGATAACATATCAAACATTCATAAAACTATACAGAGTTAGTTAGTAATATAGTTGTAGTTATATGTATAGTTAGGTAGTAATATAGTTTTATGAATGTATAGTAATAGTTTATTAAATCATGTATAGTAGTAGTAATAGTAACTATACATTCATAAAACTATATTATGTACATATAAACTTAAGGCGGGTGGACCAAAGAAGGCCACTGTATCTACCAAATAAAAAGTATATTTAAGTGATTTTTCTTTTACTAATTGGATAAACGAAAGAAATCAATTAGTAAATAGCATTTTGTTTTATTAGTACACATTTTTTTAAATTATTATTTATTAAATACAAGGTTCCATAGTAGGTCGATATACCTAATACATAAGTGAGTCGTTTAACTTAAAACTAACGATGTGACAATTAAAATTTCTGCTTGTACTTCGATTCATAATCTGTGCCTTAATTTAAAATACATAAATAACGCTTCAAAATATTAGTACAGGTACAAGTGTGTAATGTTGGTGATTACCTACCGCTGAGGCGCCATTGAAACCCGAGCCGTTGGTTGAGGGTTTCGAAGGTAATCATCAACACACACGTGTAGCATACGACGTTTTTCAAAACACTTATGAAGAAAATAATACTAAAATCCTTTTTTTTAGTAGAAGGAAAAATCAATCAGTGTTCCTATGCGCGCGCATATAACCTATGCAATAACAATGGCGATCGGATATGGACTAAAAGAATGCGGTTTCTCTTTTTTTTTGGCTTTTCGCGGATAGCGTTTTATTCACGTACAAAACGGGGAATTTCAAGTTTTCTTTATTACAGGGAAAACAATAGGTATATTTAAAGTGAAAGTTATTAAATAATTATTTATTAAACACGTATAAGTTGAAATTATCTATTTAAATATGAATTTGCATTATTCATTTCTTGAAATTTATTAGTAATTAAAAATTAAATAAAATAATAATAATAATAACTATCTAATCTATAAGCCCCATGGTGGGGGGAAAAGTGGCCAAAACGCTGGCAGCATTGCCACGCTGGATGGCAATGCTAAGTTTTTGCCCAAAATAGGCGCCAGCATTTCGGTCACCCGACGCCTCAAACAAACGTTTCGCCAGATCCCTAAACAAGTTGAGATAATTAATATAATTTGCATTAAATGAGCAAGCAATTTGTACATTCATTTATTTGTACTATTGAACACGATCTTATTTGTCTCGAACCTTTTTTAAGAACAAAGCAACTCAACCAATAAAAAAACTCTATAACTCACTTGTGAATAATAGCAATGAAAAAGTCACAGTTTGATTACAGGTGTCATTATGTGCCTAATTGCGGTAACATAAGAGCCACTTTATGAGCATATGTGTTGAAAATTATATCAAATACTTATCATACTATATTCAAAGAAATGCTAAACTAATATAACATGAATATTATCTTAAAACTGAGACTGCATTATTGAGAATGTTTAAAAAAAATAGTATATTATATCGTTATTAAACAAGTTGACAAAAACATATAGGTATATGATGAAATATAAAAAAAATACATAACCAAAATTGCCTTCTTGTGTGTTCGAATATGTTCCTAGTAAGGCGAAAATGTATCTAAGTAGACCAAAACATTAACAAATATTATGTACTAGCGACTGCCTGCGACTTCGTTCACGTAGTAGGCTCGGCCTTCGGCCTCGCCATAACCTCCCGTCTCATTCGATAGGAGATCTCTCCCGAGGAAGAATGATAGGAAGGAAGAGATAAAGGGGTAAAGGTTGGAGGGGAGGGGGAAGGAGAGAGAGAATGGGAAGGGGGGAATCGGGCCTCCGGAACCTCCCACAAACCGACGAAGCGCAATAGCAAGCTATGTTACTTCACGTGTTATGTGGAAGTGTGGTACTTTCCCGGTTATTCCGGCTCATTCGGCTGTGGGGTTACAGCGTGGCACTATAACCGAGAAAAGACTACTACAGACTAAGTACTACAGGATAAGTACGAACGTAGTATGAACTTCTATATTGTTTTACCTTTACCGATATTATATCTTATAACGAAAAAGTAATATTTTTATAATTCCTAGATGTTCCTAGTCAGGCCCTTGTGCCATAGTAAGGCCAACTGCATTTGTTTGGATCAGCCTTACAAGGCTTTCCTAGCAACACTACCGATATTTTAACTTAAATAATATAATATTTTTTTCTTCTGACTATAGACAAAAAAAGAATGAAGAAAATAATAAGTAGGTAGGTACTTAGTTTATTTACTAGACAGTTGTACGTAGTGAGCGCGTATTATAAGTACTTTATAGTCGATGACGGACTCAGTTGTACGTAGTGAGCGTGTATTATAAGTACTTTATAGTCGATGACGGACTCAGTTGTACGTAGTGAGCGCGTATTATAAGTACTTTATAGTCATGACGGACTCAGTTGTACGTAGTGAGCGCGTATTATAAGTACTTTATAGTCGATGACGGACTCCCCAGTTAAATACAATGTCTATCTTTTATTGTAACATAGGTGTCAGTAGTGATCCACTCCGCAGCGACGGTGAAATTCAACGAGCCCCTGAAAGTAGCTCTGGAGATCAACCTCGAAGGTACCAGGAACGTGATTGATCTTTGTCATCGGCTAAAGAATACTCCGGTAAGTTTTATGATATCTCAATGTTTTCTGTACTTACTCATAGCAATAGGACCACGAGAACTAGCAGTGAGTTAAAACGGAGAGAAACTGAATGATGTTTAAATAAATTTAAAAATATAAACAATACTATATAAGTGCTCACAATTTTTAACCGACTTTAAGAAGACTTTAAGAGAAGTTCTCAATCGATTTTTTATGTTTTTTACCGTTACCTCAGAACTTTGAACTGGGTTACCCGATTTTGATGATGATTTTTTTATTTAAAAGCTTTGATATTTGGTGATTCCTGTGTGGTCCCGTTTAAATTTCATCCAATTCGGTCAAGCGGTTTTTGAGTTACACTCCAATAACTAAAAAGGTTTGATGATTTATCCTGAATGATTATAATATACAATGAGTTTGATGAATCTTTTTTGTTTGACAGAGTATACTTCCGTGGTGGTCCCATATAAATTTCATCAAATTCGGTCAAGCAGTTTTTTATATGATATTTTTTATATGACGGTGTATCCCGTAAGTAAGCAAGGTCACTAAAAAGGGTGAAAAAATATATATAAAAAAAAATACCGACTTCTACACTAAAAAGTGTGAAATAACTTGTTGAAGTCGATACCAAGCACGCAATATTGTGATAATAGGTACTGTCGAACTAATGATGGTACCGACTTCGACAAGTTATTTCACACTTTTAAGTGAAGAAGTCGATTCTATTTTTTGATAAAAAATTGTTTTTACAGTCTCATGTGTATGTAATTTTGCCGGCACCCTTCCTTTAAACCAGAACACTATTGCAAACATTACTACTTCACGGAGAAAAAAGCATATAAATATTACTAAGAATCATCATCATCATCATCCCAGCCGTAGGACGTCCACTGCTAAACAAAAGCTTCCCATATACACTACCGGACCGGTAGGAATCAGCCTGCATCCAACATCACCCTGCGACCTCTATCAGGTCATATCTAATATTGACACAAATAAATGAATATCAATTAGGTACTCGTGTACATGTCCACTGCATTCTGCCACACTGACCAGGCCGAGCTAGAAGAAAAGGTCTACCCACCGCCTCTCCCGCTTAACGAAGTTTACAAGTTCGTGGAACAAGACCCTGGCGATGCTGAGACGGCCAACTTATTGAGTAAGTGACACACGCATACAAATTTCGATACACCGAATACAGTACAGAATATTAATAGTAGTCCCTGCTGCGTACAGAAGCGACATCTCCAACAAGTCATGTCTTAAAAGAATTCTTCTAAGTATTTAGGTATAAACATTCTACTTCTACGACTGTTCCTGCTTGGACACTAAATTAAAACGTATTGTGTGATACGAACGTTCATATTAATACTATATAATATATAATAACATCATTCGTTATTATTATTCTGATGCCTAAACCACGGTAATATTATCTATCTAATATTACTGGGAAGTGAAACCCCCTTGACAAACTTCGTCATATATTTTCAACATACACTTGCTCGTAAAGCGAGCCTTATTACATCGCATTTAGGGCCACAAGCCGAGCACGTACACACGTGCATAATAAAGTTATAACCTAGTGCATAATAGAATTAGCCCTACATAGCTACCTGCTTGGCCACTACAGGTACCACTGCAAATTAATACAAGTCCCATCAATCAGGACCAACTCAAAATTACAAATATACATTTTCTTAAATTAATAGGCGTGTTTAAGTGTTTCATTACAAAATGCCGATTTAAGCTGTTTTGCCGGCCGGTTGGAGCAGTTGCATGGTAGTAACACTGCTCACTGGTCCCGGGTTCGATCCTGGACATCTTTTGTGTGCATGTCGTTTTGACCTACGTCTATATATGTATAATAAGTACCTATGTATATATATATGACGATGATGCGAGTTCCTTGATTTTTCTTCAACCAAAAAGCGTTCCGCTCGGTGACGATGACACGAGTTCCTTGATTTTTCTTCACCCAAAAAGCGTTCCGCTCGGTGACGATGACGCGAGTTCCTTAATTTTTCTTCACCCAAAAAGCGTTCCGCTCGGTGACGATGACGCGAGTTCCTTGATTTTTCTTCACCCAAAAAGCGTTCCGCTCGGTGACGATGATGCGAGTTCCTTGATTTTTCTTCACCCAAAAAGCGTTCCGCTCGGTGACGATGACGCGAGTTCCTTGATTTTTCTTCACCCAAAAAGCGTTCCGCTCGGTGACAATGACGCGAGTTCCTTGATTTTTCTTCACCCAAAAAGCGTTCCGCTCGGTGACGATGACGCGAGTTCCTTGATTTTTCTTCACCCAAAAAGCGTTCCGCTCGGTGACGATGACGCGAGTTCCTTGATTTTTCTTCACCCAAAAAGCGTTCCGCTCGGTGACGATGACGCGAGTTCCTTGATTTTTCTTCACCCAAAAAGCGTTCCGCTCGGTGACGATGACGCGAGTTCCTTGATTTTTCTTCACCCAAAAAGCGTTCCGCTCGGTGACGATGACGCGAGTTCCTTGATTTTCTTCACCCAAAAAGCGTTCCGCTCGGTGACGATGACGCGAGTTCCTTGATTTTTCTTCACCCAAAAAGCGTTCCGCTCGGTGACGATGACGCGAGTTCCTTGATTTTTCTTCACCCAACAAGCGTTCCGCTCGGTGACGATGACGCGAGTTCCTTGATTTTTCTTCACTCAAAAAGCGTTCCGCTCGGTGACGATGATGCGAGTTCCTTGATTTTTCTTCACCCAAAAAGCGTTCCGCTCGGTGACGATGACGCGAGTTCCTTAATTTTTCTTCACCCAAAAAGCGTTCCGCTCGGTGACGATGACGCGAGTTCCTTGATTTTTCTTCACCCAAAAAGCGTTCCGCTCGGTGACGATGATGCGAGTTCCTTGATTTTTCTTCACCCAAAAAGCGTTCCGCTCGGTGACGATGACGCGAGTTCCTTGATTTTTCTTCACCCAAAAAGCGTTCCGCTCGGTGACAATGACGCGAGTTCCTTGATTTTTCTTCACCCAAAAAGCGTTCCGCTCGGTGACGATGACGCGAGTTCCTTGATTTTTCTTCACCCAAAAAGCGTTCCGCTCGGTGACGATGACGCGAGTTCCTTGATTTTTCTTCACCCAAAAAGCGTTCCGCTCGGTGACGATGACGCGAGTTCCTTGATTTTTCTTCACCCAACAAGCGTTCCGCTCGGTGACGATGACGCGAGTTCCTTGATTTTTCTTCACCCAAAAAGCGTTCCGCTCGGTGACGATGACGCGAGTTCCTTGATTTTCTTCACCCAAAAAGCGTTCCGCTCGGTGACGATGACGCGAGTTCCTTGATTTTTCTTCACCCAAAAAGCGTTCCGCTCGGTGACGATGACGCGAGTTCCTTGATTTTTCTTCACCCAAAAAGCGTTCCGCTCGGTGACGATGACGCGAGTTCCTTGATTTTTCTTCACCCAAAAAGCGTTCCGCTCGGTGACGATGATGCGAGTTCCTTGATTTTTCTTCACCCAAAAAGCGTTCCGCTCGGTGACGATGACGCGAGTTCCTTGATTTTTCTTCACCCAACAAGCGTTCCGCTCGGTGACGATGACGCGAGTTCCTTGATTTTTCTTCACCCAAAAAGCGTTCCGCTCGGTGACGATGACGCGAGTTCCTTGATGTTTCTTCACCCAAAAAGCGTTCCGCTCGGTGACGATGACGCGAGTTCCTTGATGTTTCTTCACCCAAAAAGCGTTCCGCTCGGTTACGATGATGCGAGTTCCTTGATTTTACTTCGCCCAAAAAGCGTTCCGCTCGGTGACGATGACGCGAGTTCCTTGATTTTATTTCACCCAAAAAGTGCTCAACGGGCCTTAAGAAGTTTACACTTTACACTTCAAAAACAAAAAAATACCCACACTGATATATTCTAAGAATAGCAGTTTAGGCAACGGTTATACAGGGTTATTGGTAATTAGACCGGATCCTTTTAAGGGGTGGTAGGGAATGCCATTTGCAACAATATGACTGTACATTGTGATATCCGGAAATGAATCATTTCTGTGATATTCTTTATTTTTTTTTTTTTTTGGAAAATCCAGTTTTACTACTTTAAAATTCAATAAAAAAAAAAGTAATCAACCGATTTCAATTCTGTTCGCAGTTTTAGACAAACCTTGTTACAGCTCTTAATAATAAACAATAATATCGTACTAATGTAGATCCATCCAAAAACAAGAGGCTTTTTCATAATTTTTATTTGATAATTTTTGTAAGATGCTTTACAAAAACCTTTATTTTCTCTACAAAAACGATAGTAAATTAAGTCTGCATTTTATTTAAAAAACATCTACAAGTCTTTAGCTATCCAACGAGGTAAAAAAATTAGCTTTATTACACAGTTGCAGAAATAATGCGATTACAAAAGGATGAGAAAGGAATGAGAATAGTCCATGAGAAGTAGCTATGGAAGAAATACTTTCTTAAGGTAACGTAATTTCATTTAAAGAAATAAAAGAGTAGATGTAATTAGTCTGTATTTATTATTTTTACAGTTCGTTCTCAAAATGTGAGCCAGAATTTTGAATGCAGAGACGCATACGTCTGCGTAAATTGCTTTTAACAACACTTTTATTTAAATTAATTTTCATTTTTTCTGCTGCATTTATTATGCGCTGTTTCAGTTCTTCGATGGTTGCCACAGGTCCAAGAGTATCGTCGTACACCAAGCTTTTCATGTGACCCCATACGTAATAGTCGACGGGAGTCAAGTCGGGACTTCTGGCCGGCCACGGAATGGGTCCTCCTCTGCCAATCCACTTATTGGGATACTGACGATTGAGCCACTCACGGACGCTCAAACTTAAATGTGCGGGGCAACCATCATGTTGGTAAATCATGTTTCTGCGGGTTTCAAGGGGTACTTCACTGAGTAGCTCATAAAGTTCGTTTCTCAAAAAAAATTCAACCGCTTCACCATTGAGGTTGTTGGGCAGAAAGAAAGGGCCGATCAATTCATTCTTAATAATGCCCATCCACACATTAACGGAAAACCTTCTTTGTGATCCTTGTAATCTTTTCTTGTTTGGGTTACCGTCATCTTTCGGGGCCCAATAATGAATATTATGATAATTTGATATTCCATCCTGATCAAATTTGGATTCGTCGGTCCATAAGATTTTTAATAAAAAATTGGCATCTTCCATATCGGTGTTCAACATGAATCTGCAAAATTCGACTCTACGTGCAGGATCTCCGTCTTGGATAACTTGTACCGGAGTCAAATGATACGGGAAGAGTCTTGAGCGGTGCACTGTGTTCCATACTTTCCATTGCGACATGCCAAGACGTCGTGCAATGATGTTTGTTGAAGTCGTAGGATCTTGCTCAAACATGCAAATTATCTGTTCCTCTTCATCCGAATGATAAATACGAGATCGTCCAGCATCACTTTGTCGTCTTTGAACTTGACCAGTTTCTCGTAGTCGCCGGTACACTCCGTCAAATACACTCACATGGGGTAAACGGCGCTGTGGAAATCGAGACTGATACTCCGTTCGAGCATGTGTAGCGACGCCGTTGGCAAAACCATAGTAAAACAGTATGTCCGCATACTCTTCGTTTGTGAACTCTCAAAGCCGAGGTAGATGGTCGTGGGATTCCGCAGTCATGATCAGATCCTTTAGTACAAGCCAAGTCGTCGGGTAAGCAATCAATCAAAAAGTCCAGTTCACTAGCCGAATCACAGAAAAAGAAGTTACACAAGTCCAATAACGTTATCAAGGTCGAAATTTAATCGTAATAAAGGGTTGCCAAAGAGCGTCTGAACAGTACGATGCGCTTGAGCAAACTGGGTTCTCATTGCTCGTTCAACAAACATAAGCGAGAGGGAGACGGCGCATTCAACATGGATACCGTTGTCTAAAACCCTTTCTCGGAATGTCTCTACCTGAGTCTTTGTTATCGCATTATTTCTGCAATTGTGCAATAAAGTGCTAATTTTTTTACCTCGTTGGATAGCTAAAGACTTGTAGATGTTTTTTAAATAAAATGCAGACTTAATTTACTATCGTTTTTGTAGAGAAAATAAAGGTTTTTGTAAAGCATCTTACAAAAATTATCAAATAAAAATTATGAAAAAGCCTCTAGTTTTTGGATGGATCTACATTAGTACGATATTATTGTTTATTATTAAGAGCTGTAACAAGGTTTCTCTAAAACTGCGAACAGAATTGAAATCGGTTGATCACTTTTTTTTTTATTGAATTTTAAAGTAGTAAAACTGGATTTTCCAAAAAAAAATAAAAAAAAAGAATATCACAGAAATGATTCATTTCCGGATATCACAATGTACAGTCATATTGTTGCAAATGGCATTCCCTACCACCCCTTAAAAGGATCCGGTCTAATTACCAATAACCCTGTATAATAGGGGTTATGAAAACACGAGTGAAAGTTCATCGCATGAAGTAAAGCCGGGTTCGATAATAGTATTCGATACACGAGTGTTTTAATACCTAATTATTTGCCTTTGCATACACTATTTTATCTTCACTCAAAAGTTACGAGTTAATGAGTATTTATTTACTATAATAATTGTTCAAATGAATGTTGCAATTATGAAATTGAATATTAATTATGGAGCTGGCAGAAGCATTATTGTTACCTACTCCAGAGTTGTGGCTGGAATATTAATGTTTACTTCTTTTGCCTTCTTTTCTGTAGTATTCATGATCGTGTTTGATACCTATATCTTACTATTTACGGACTCATCTACTCGTATGTACGATTCCGCCACTGCTGTAGCCGTATCACGAATGTGGTGTACAATTTTCATCATCACATCACAGCTACTGTATTACAGTAGATAATAGTACATTATGGTACAAATGTGTATAATGTTGGTGATTACCGCTGAGGCGCCATTGAGACCCGAGTCGTTAGGGAGAGCCGAGGACGGAAATCATCAATACACACGTGTACCCATATGAAGTTTTTCAACACACTTGTGAAGAAAATAATACTAAAATTTATTAGTTTTCTTATGGGCGCGCATCTAGCACTAGCGATTGGCCATAGACTAAAAGAATGAGGTTTTTTTTGCTTTTCGCGGATAGCGTTTTAGCCACGTACAAAACAGGGATTTTCATATTTTTTTTAATAAAGATAAAAGAAAAGTTATTTTTAGGTGAAAGTTTTATTTATTAAACACATATAAAGTTGAAATTATCTATTTAAATACGAAGTTGCATGAAATGGGCAAGGAATAGGTACAATAATTTATTTGTAGAACTTATTTATAGTGTAGTAGGTACCTACCACTGAACACGATCCTTTTGTACCGAAACTTTTTTAATAACAAAGCAACTCAACCAATAAAATAAAAAATACTCTATAACTCACTTGTGAATAATAGCAATGAGAAAGTCACAGTTTCATTACAGATGTCATTATGTGCCTAATTGCGGTGAAATTAGAGCCACTTTATGAGCAAGTGTGTTGAAAAGTATATTTTTCTCTTTCTCTCTGGTTCATAGTTATAACCGTTTGTCACCGTTTTACGAGTAAATTAATAAATATGTAAGTATGTATATGCCTTAGGTCCTGGATCACTTTGATAGAGGCCTTCAACACGCGGGTCAAAACACGGCGCTCGTCTATACCTGTATATACGATAGTACACTTATTAATAATATGTACCGTCAAGTTTTGATTTGCTTGTACCCGTTATTTCAAATACCGTTAGTATTTTCCATTTTCTACCGACTTCCAAACAAAGCAGGAGGTACTCAAATCGACTGCTTTTTTTTGGTTGTTTAGCTCATAACTTACGACTGGGTGAACCGATTCTCAAAATTCTTGTTTTTTGAACTTGTTTGAACGCTGGCGCTTCCCGTGTGGTCCCATTTATAATTTAATCAAATTCAGTCCAGTAGTTTTTTGAGATACACTCCAATAACAGAATAGAATGGAAGTCGGTATTACATTTTTCAAATTTTACTTGTTAAAGATAAGTATGGGAGACCGAATACATATACCTTCACGAAGGCTTTAGCAGAGCACCTGGTCTCCGAAACACATGGCGATATACCGGCCGTTATTATCAGACCTTCCATTGGTAAGTAAAGCAAGACACTCTGAGGCACAATCGACTAAAATTCTTTTTTTTTATTACCTTTCATTTATTTGCTTCTAAAAATTGCAAAATATTTCACACTAACGAAATAGGGCACTTCAGACCGATATTACGGTAGGTGTTATCGGTCTGAATTTCGTTCGCATTTAAGATCATCAACATTAAAACTAGTAAGTACAAAAACAGCTTCAGCGGGCTAGGGGACCGTTCTAGCCCAATAATGCGGGACCTCCTGCAATGAGGTGAGGAGACCAATAAAAAGAAGTTTCCAATCCCCATTTTCTCCCCTCAGGGGTCGACTTTTCTAAAATCTTTCCATTCGTCATTTAAAGAACATTTGTGCAAAATTTCATGGTTCTAGACCAAGCAGTTTCAGTTGTGCGTTGATGGATGAGTGACAGTAAGTGAGGCAGTCAGTTAGTCAGATTCGTCTTTATTAGGGTTCCTTACCTAAAGGGTAAAACGGGACCCTATTATAAGACTCCGCTGTCCGTCCATCTGCCTGTCTGTACGTCTGTCAAAATATCCCATGAACCGGGATAGTTAGACAGTTTCAACATTCACAGATGATGTAATTTTGTTGCCGCTATAACAGCAGATGCTAAAAAACAGAATAAAATAATGGAGGCTCCTATACAACAAACGTAATGTTTTGCTCGTTTTTATAGATAATGGTACGAAACCTTCGTGCGGAATGCCGACTCGCACTTGGCTAGGTTTTTTAAAGATTTATTTTGTACAATATTTAACCAAATACTTATGTTTTGCGGCACCGCATCGCGGAGGCAAAGCTGCGGGTGAGTCGACAATTAATAATATGATATAATACACTAGAGCTGTCGTGGGACAGGCAAGATACTTATCATCAAACAAATGATTTCCTCTCTTCACTTAGGTACACTAACTAAATAAGTAAACATTTTTCCTCGGTTCCAGTGACTCCATCAAAAGACGAGCCTGTAAAGGGATGGGTGGAAAATTGGTACGGAGCAACAGGCCTCCTCACCACCGTCGCAAAGGGCGTCTGCCGGGCGTTGTACACATACGATGACATCGTCATAGATCTGATACCAGTGGATTACGCGTGCAACCTGACGCTAGTTGCGGCTGCCAGAGCGAAACAGTAACAAAAACACTAAACTTTTCTTATTTCTACACTCTGGGAGTGGACAGTGGATGGAGTTTCAGAATAATAACTCTGCTGTCGGAATGTAGATCGTTAGAGGCAATGTGATAGGCCTCTTGCGCTAGAGGCTGTCTTGGTTGGTGTCACAGCGTGTGTTAAATGTTCTGCCGCAAAGCAATAGTCCCCAAGCATTATTATGTTAAGGTGTGAAAGGCAGAGAAAGGTAATTGTAGCAAGTGAAATTAGTGGGTGAAAGGGACTCAAAACCCCATGTCTCAGGGTGGTGAGCACAGTGTACAGGCACAAATAGTAATGAATATCCTCTCGATTAAATCAATTAACCTTACCTTGCCAGTTACGTTTATGTTTCTCCCTAAAACCCCGCTTTTGTTATGGAAGAGGGGGGAAGAGGAGATAGTAGATACCAACTAATAGAGCGTTTTACATTATCTGTTTCTACGAATAAGTCGGCAGCCACTAACGTTGTCACTTCAATATATGAACTTACGGAGAGATGCCATGCACAACTCGTGCTTGAAACTTTACTTGTGACTCTGCAATTGTCATGAGACTAACTGTACAATTTGAAAATTTTGAAACTACTGCACCAAATTTGATTAAATTGGGTTTAAATGGGACCACACGGAAAGTACAGCTAGTACTTTCCGTGTGGTCCAACCATTAAAACCATTTAAACCCAATTTCAAACAAATAAGAATTTTGAGAATCGGTTCACCCAGTCGAAAGTTATGAGGTAACCAATATAAATAAAATACTGTCGATTCGAGTAACTCTTTCAATTTGGAAGTCGGTAGAAAATGTGGTGCGTACCATCAGACACATGACTTGGTTATTACTATTTATCCAAGTAATAAGCAGCCAAAAAAATTAAAAAATGTCACAGTTATGATATATACAACTTACATACTTACCTATAATCTTAATTGTTTTCAGGCAAACTGAAGTTGAAGTATACAACTCCTGCTCGGGATCAACTAATCCTATAACCATTAAACACCTCACAAACTTGTACATTCGAGAGAGTATTAAAAATAGGTTTTGTAAGTATGAATAATCTTTCCTATCTAGGCACTTTGGAACTATGGTGTGGTCCAAATAGTGCCATAAGCACTATTAGCGCGATTAAAAGTGTTAAATAGTAGGCGAATGTAAACTCATAAGTGTCGTAATTTCCGGACTTACGGTGCTATGGCATTAAGTCGTGATCGTCGTAGCGCAAGTCGTAGGTATACCAGCTGAAACGAGCACCTCTAATGTACCATCCTCCTTTTCGAATTTACCACGAAATGATTACAGTGCTGCAAACTCTTTTGTTCTGTTAGATACGGATGCAACAGAAGTATTTCATGTCCTAACTAACCTAAATCTTATAGCTACCCTGGATGAGGTGGTATACCTTCATCTATTTTAAAGCATACATTTGCACCTGTTGTTGCTTACATCAGCAGTTTATCTTTCAACTCGGGTATATTTCCCCGTGCACTTAAAATGCATTCCATCTATAAAAATGGTGTGTGATAATACTACTTTAACAAATTATAGACCTATTTCCATGTTGCCAGCTCTATCGGAAGTCGGATTTGGAACGGCTGATTAACGTGCGCCTTGTCATATTTAGTAAAATATAAAATACTTAGTTAAAATCAGATTGTTTTCCGAAGAGGTACCTCTACATCAAATGCGGTATCTCAATTAACAGAGTTTGTAGCTGAAGGTCTTGATAATGGCGACAAATGCCTTGCTACATTTTTAGACCTAAAAAAGGCATTTGACACTGTACCAATCCCTGGCCCAATAAACAAGATTAATAGTGTTGGAACTCGTGGTCTTTGAATCCTACTCCCTAGTGATTATCTTACAGACAGAACACAGCTCGTAAAAATTAGCAAAGTCGTCAGTGAAACTCTGCCTGTCAGCCATGGTGTTCCTCAAGGCAGCATACTGGGTCCGACGCTTTTCTTGTGCTTTATAAATGGTCTATGTAGTCTTAATATTGTAAACTCTAAAATATTTACGTATGCAGATGATACAGTTTTGATTTGTGACATAAGTCATGGCCTCTTGTATTCCAGGCTGCACAGTATGGTTTTGATGTTGTAAATAAAATGTTGTACCTTTAGTCTTAATATTGATAAATCAAAATATATCACCTTTTCTTTACTAAACTTACATACTCAATCTTCACAACTAGATACAATATATAAAATATTGAAAGTTATATTATATGCTATTATATAGTATATGGCAGTTATATTATATGCTATTACAAAATATAACTTTCAATATTTTATATATATATATAACCTATAACCTCTCTTTTAGACAACATATTACTGGACTTGTCGCACGTAAACTAATTCCCATTGTTAAAATCTTAAGACATGTTGCCAAAATGGATATAATTAAGCTAGTTTATTTTTCTCGTTTTCAATCACTACTAACGTACCTACTGTATTTCAAGCTGGGGAGGTGTCTGAAAAACTACTTTTCTACCATTAGAAATAGCACAAAGGGCCATTCAGAAAATAACCACACATAAAGCAATTCTATATTCTAACACTCAATTGTATAAAGATTGCAAACTCTTAAATGTAAGCCATCTGTTCCTCTTCCAAATTAAGCTTGATAGACATGTTCCCCTTTCTTCAAATGATATCAATATAACGTCTAAACAAAGAAATGATATAATCTGCCAAGTGAAGAGTACAAACTCAGTGTTTGCTAAACGCTATGCCTCGTATTAAGCTCGTCACTCTACAATAAGATCAGTAAAGATGAACACATTTACTCACTGACTTTGAGCCATGCAAAGCTAGCAACTAAACTAAATCACTAGCTAAATAAATTCGATTATAACGAAACTTAAAATGTGCTCATAATACCAAGACGAGTGTGTAAATATATTATATAATACACACTCTGACACACACACGCACTCGCACACACACTCACACAGACACACACACTCACGCGCTCACACACACACACACACACACACACACACACACACACACACACACACACATACCTCACATACACTTACACACCGAAGTTTACTGTGAAGTGAAGTGAAGTTTGATTACAGATGATTTGCCATATCCCCACCTGATGCTCTTTACACAGCGCTACTGGTTGGTGAAGACGATCAATTTGATGATATTCCTGATAGCTAATATAGTGGATATGCCAACCCGACTTACCGGATTACTCTTCGTAGAGAGTAACAGACCAAAGTAAGTGCTCACACTCCGGATGTTTCGGAATTTAAAAACACGTAAGTAAATCGAATTTGCATTTGATTTTCCCAACCATAGCAGTTCTCTTGTTTCTTTTGATCTTTGAACAGCAATAATTAATTATCACTATCAGCCTTAGGTTTACTCTTCCTTAGTTGTAAGTAGGAAGCCACTTATAAGCTGATACAGACACTGGGAATAAAGTTAAAGTGGAATGAGCTTCCTCCTAAGGTATTCTCGGGTAACTACAACTCCGAGGGCTCCGAGGACTCGCGTTTTTGAAGAGCTGTGGCTCTGTAAAGTCTGTAAAGGTCGGCAACGTATGTGTGATGCTAGTCATATGATAGTACACGATGGTGATCCTTTTCCATCAGGCGGCCCATCTGCTTGTTTGCCATGTATATATATATATACTCGTATGAATGATATTATTTTTTTTAGATTAAAATGATTGAGAATTCAATATTTACAGGTTATCATACCCTATAAAACTTTTTACTATGATCATACTAAAACGATAGCTGTAGGTACCTTGTTTCGGACTCGTGAACAAGGAATCTTTTGATGTGTTTTAAAAATAATATTCCATAAAGTACAACAGATCTCACACCCTTAAATTATTTTTTGATGTCTACTGTAAGATGGATATAGGTACTTAACCAAGTACTTCCCTGCCAGCAACATTGTATATAGTTAAGTTTAAATTGCTTACACAGCAAGGTCAATTTTATGTTGTTATTTTATAGTCAATGACGCTCTTGAGAACTGCATTTGAAAACTAAAATTGAATAGGGTAGAAAATTCGCATCAAGCGCTACTTAGATATCATCTTTTTTTAGAAATTTAAACTTTAGTTTAGTATTATAGCAAAGATTTTATTTAAGCAGTATTAAGTGCATATTGAAATTGTACTAATGTATAGTTCTATTTTAAAAAATAGTGAAATGTTTTAATTTTTCAATATCATAAATGAATACTAGATATATTTCAAGTTCTGACCTGCAATTACTACCGATATTCCGGTCCCTGATTATAAGGCAGATTCGAAGGAGTTTACAGCATATTACCAATGTTCTTTTCAGTTTAACAGATATCGTCACACAAGCTGCGAGAATGCAAAACGAGTTGGAGTTCTTCACATCACACTCCTGGCCGATGAAGACAGAGAGATCCCAGGAACTGTACGAGTCTCTCTCTCCATCCGACGCCAGTCTGTTTCCCTGCCTCGCCAGAGATATCAACTGGGAGGAGTACATACCCCTCTATTTTAAAGGAGTTCAAAAATATTTGGTAGAAAATCGCAAAGTAAGATCTCGGATATGACAATATTTTACTTTACCCAAATGTACACTGGATTTTGTAAATGATTTTGAACTGTTTTTCGATTATTAACGTTTTATTTTTATCTATGAAAATAAATGTGATAACACAGTGTACTAAGATATAATTACCTATCAGCTATAAGTAGGTAATCTAAGTAACAATAATATAAATACAAAAAGGTTATTTGTCGGATGTTATGTTTATTCTTCTACGAGCGTACTACATACTTCTACGTATCATATCACACTTAAACTACTGAACTGATTTCAATTAAACTTGGCACAGCCTGTAGTCTCGACATTGGCATAGATTTATTACAAAATCGTAGAACACAATATTATAGAGCATAGCGATGGTATTTACCGTATATATCTGCTAAGAAATTATTTTACATTCAAATATTCAATCAGGAAACAAGACACATTAAAAAACCACTACACAGATTAGTGAAGGTAAAAAAGCAAGGAATGTACAACAAAATATGTATGTTTAATAAATTGCCAGAGAATTTAATTAACTTACCGTTCCATGTTTTTAAAAGACATATCAAATATTTCTTCATTAAAAATCCATTTTACTCCCTAAATGAGTTTATGAGATTTCCTCTTTCAGAATCCTCATTTATGTGTGAAGTAGCATAATGACATTGTAAAAATGATTGTGTATTTCATTGTTTAATTTTTGTATTTATAATAATTCCATACCAATAATTATTCTAAGTTCATATAAGATAAATTTAATATAACATGTAAAAGTTTGACGTACCCAGTGTAACGAAATGTTATAAGGTGAATAAATGAATATGAATATGTACATAATTGATAAACATAAAAGTTTTCAAAGTAACCCTCGACATAAAAAAAAACTAATAAATTGTAGCTATCACCTAGATCACGTCAGCTTCCAACAAAAACAGCATCATCATCGGGCCTCTCGCTTAGGAGCTATGACACGGTAATATTATAATATTATTATATTATTATTCTATGATGCCACAGACACGGCAAACTTTTTTTCGGAATAACACCCCTCTTTCGCGACGGGGATTATAAAGAGCTTTGGAGAGCGCGTTTAGTGGCAAAATTTGGAAGTTTTATCGTCTATATATATAGTATGAAAATCTCAATAAACATCTGCATTATTTTGTATATTTTTTACTTATATGTGTTGAAGGTTAATTTCAACATCATTACTCGATGATGAATCAAAAGCACCTGTAATTAGATTTGTTTTATTTCTATGAAAGTGCTATATTTTTCAAAGTAAATAAACATATATATTCGTAATTGATAGGCATGAATCAAGGGGATCAAAATTTTACATTAGACATTTTTTATATAAAATGCCTGTTCCTAACGCCATTGAAAGGAAAACTTGGGAATTAATTACACACTTAAATAGCTATTTGCGAAATTGTTTTTAGTAACTGTCAAGATGTAAACAAAGGTTTTAAAGATTGTATAAGAATATATTATTTTTAACCGACTTTAAAATAAAATTCTCAACCTTTTGTGAAGGTATGATATGGTAAGTTTGTTACGCCATTACTCCGCCAATTCTGAATTCATTTTTATGTACCTATATTTTTTAATTATTAGGTAATACTTCAGAGGTTAAAATTTATACGGGACCCCGACTTATTATTATTCGTATATTTAATTTAAGCTTAATAGATTCAGAGCTTCTTGGAAAAAAACAATTGCTATACAAAATATACGAAACCGTAATGGAACTGTCAGTACATGGAAGACATATGAGAAAACATATTAATGGGGCTTTTATAAACGAAAATAGAACAAAAAAAAATTGTTACAATTTTGTCTGTTTGTCTGTAGAGCTGTATCTCTATTTGTCTGTGCGTTTGTGCATAATAATCTCAGAAACGACTTATCCGATTTAGATGTGGTTTTTCACTAATATATTGTGGTAAAGCTTCACTTAGGTTATATATACACTATATATATATATATATATATATATATATATATATATATATATATATAGTGTTTGTTTCATGTAAATCGGTTCATAAATAAAAAAGTAAGTAAGTAAGTAATTGTAATTTATAGAAGAACTCTCACCACTACACGAAACCAAGCGAGCTTAGCCGCTGGCGGGTCAACTAGTCCTACTAATATTTTAAACGCGAAAGTTTGTGAGTATGAATGTATGAATGTATGTATCTCTTTGTTACTTTTTCACGCTCAAACGGCGGGGGCAATTTTGATGAAATTTGGTATGGAGGTAGATGAGGCGCTGGATTACAACATAGGATACTTTTCATCATCATCATCATCCATCACCACGCGGGTGAAAAAGCGTAATATGCTTGGGCACACCATAGACAAAACAATAAGATCTCCGCCTACGTCAAGATCGTAATGATGACAGTTCTGTCAAATTTTGTGTCAGTTTCTGATAACTTAGTCAAAAGCCAAGTCAATTTGATAGCTCGATACACTAGACGTGCTTGGCGACCGTCAAGGGTGATGAAATGTAACACAAATACCGTCAAAGGTGATGAGATGGCATGACAATTATTTTCCATGGTGATTAATTTTATATTTGTATGTACGTAAGTCCTGTATTTTATTGGATAATATTTTTGTGTTCACCAAAAATCTAAAGGTAGGTACATCTATGTATGCATTTCTAAAATATTGATCTTAAACCCGTTTAATTGTTTTACTATAATTAAACTACTCGGCCAACAAAATATGTTACATCAAACAAATTCCAAATTAACACCAAGATATAACACTTTTTTATTGTAGTGCGCTGCAAATATTCTATTGTAACAATAACTATTTTATTCTTCCCCGAAAAATACTGATCGTGCACCAAATATTCCTGAATGTTACACAAAATGTTATATTATAGGTTAGGTTAGGTTAGGTTTAGTATTAAAAAAACATTTTTAGTAAGCATTACATTTTATAATGTGTTCATTTTTTATTAATAAAGCTACATTGGACATTAATTGGTGTTTGATTCAAATACAGTTTGCCGTGCATTATCTGAAGTAAAACTAAAAAAATAAATGCTTGTTTTTAAAATTAGGTGTATTACTATTTTTACAAATTTGCAACAGTTGTTAAATAGATGCTCGTTATGACATATTTTAATGAACATATTTTGGTGCACATTCAGTATATTTGGTGGAACACAGGCAAAATTAGGTAAATGAAATGGGAATAAATTGAAGTACTTTTAAATACCATCCTTTTATTATTAATGTTTACTGATTTATATATTTAGTATTTAAATTTACTCATATAATGCCTACTATTAAAGCAATCGCGTCTGACCATGTACATATGGGGGAGGCATATGTTCAGCAGTGGACGTCCTACGGCGGAGATGATGATGTACATATTTTATGACATTTTGGTATAAAGATAGAAATGCCCTTGGAGAAGATACCTAATAAGCTACTTGAAGTACCTACTAATCCTGCGCAAACGTAGTCGCGGGGACCAGCTAGTATACAATAAATATAAGTAAACACAAATCATAGATACATATAGACTCTAAATAGAACTGCAGGGCTATTATGTAACTCAGTTGCTAACAAATGTTGATTGAAATCTTGAAAATGGCCGCTCTATGTCAGTTTGGACAACTCTGGTAAGCAAAATTGTTACTAAGTTGATGACTGGAGCTTACAAAAGTGACATAGAGCCGCCATTTTTTTCGATTTCAATCAACATTTGTTAGCAACTGAGATACAAAATAGCCCTGCTGGGTGAATTCTCTGACACTAATGACATTTTGGCTTGTGGTTCCAAAGTAGGTTTCCCTTCAGCAAGTTATGATAAGGGCCATAGAGAATACAATACACAATACATACTCGTAATACGTAAGAAGGGTATTTTATACCTATTACTTTACGTTTGTATAATTATAATTAAATATTTACTTTATAATAAATTTTATAACAATTGAATATTTCTTAAGCAAGCTAACACCAAAAGGAATTGAATAAACCAAATCATAGTTAACATAGTAAATTATTATAGTTCTAATAGGAGGTATGACCCTGCAAAAATTCTTAAAACTCAGTCAAAGTCAAAATCATTTATTCAATTTAGGCATCAAAGACGCACTTATGAACGTCAACTTTTCATTATAATGTACTTTAAAGACTCTACCGCCGCGTTCCAAAATAAATAGAACCCACCGAGAAGAAGCGGCAAGAAACTCGGGGCCATTCTTTTTATATGGATGTTTACAATGTTTCTACTTAGGTAGGTACTACAAATATTACATTTTATGGGTGGCAGAGAGACAGCTTGCCAGAAGTGGAGTATTCCAAGCATCTTTATCTTCTATATAATGTCGAACTTTATAGTAAGCTTTTTTTATTAAAACGTTTTTTACAGTCAACTTGAATTTGCCCTCTGTGAGCTCAGTTATGTGCTTTGGGATTTTATTGTAAAAACGCACACAATTTCCTAGGAATGACTTATTAGTCTTCGCAAGTCTAAAAACTGCATGGTCCTACCTCTTATAAGAAGTAATTCTATAATAGGAGGTAAGCAACTCTTGCTGCAGCCACGACTTGGATGGGTAGTAAAGCCCCACAAGCTAAGAAAGCTTGTGGGGGTAGTAAAGTGCACAATTTGCTTGCGGGCTTCAGAAGTCAAGTTAAGCCGTCGGTCGGTCTTAGAGTGACAGTCGTTAAGATGACCTGAAGTTTCGACAATGCCACTAGCTTATCGCCAAACCACTCTGGGCCCGCGTGTTAGACATGGTGACGTAATGATATGCGATGGCTGATAATTTACTTTACTTTCTATTCAAAACATATGACAATACTTACGTACCCACCATAAATGAACCCAAAGACTTTATACACTAAACTATGTATACTTGCTCTCCGCAGTTTCACCCTCGTGGTGCTGGATGATGATGATGAATTAAAATAAAAAAAAAATGTTACTCAGGGATAATGTAACAGTCTAATGGTGCACGAATTTTCGAAATCAGTCCAGTACAAACATACAAAAATGCTAATATTTCCTTTTTAGAATATTAGTGTAGAGCCGCGGAGGGTTAGCTAGTCTGTACTAGACTAGCTAACCCTCCGCGGCTTCGGTCGCGTAACCTCGGAGGGTACGCCTTCTATAGAATAAAATAATCTCACTCTGCATAGCGTCACCATTCAGCCAGTGAAAGTCCCTTCAAAATAGTATCAGCCGTTTTGGATATAAGCCGGAACAAACAGACAGGCAGACATGCAGTTTAGTAAATAGCTGTTTATTTTAACGTTAACGTGAATTTATAGGCACTATATAAGACAATGATGTAATGTATAAACGGCACTAAGAGCCAAGATACACGAGCTTGCACCAGTTAGTATGGTCTGCTTCAAGTTACGACTGCACAGTGAACTACAGTCTTCTCGAACCGCTCGACCAGTTGCAAATGCTTCGTGCGGTTAGTTGCCAAGCAGTCGCCAGGCATACACGGACTGCTCGAGCTGTCGACTGCTTCCGCGTAGTTACCTCCGCCCGCGTTCTTCATTCCACGTCGCGCGCGCTTCCCGCACCCAAATTGAAATTGCCCCTTGTTGAGCAGTTAATACCAAATGCTCGAGCAGTTACCAATGGCAGCTTCAAGCTGTTGACAATGACTGCAAGAGCGGTCCGTGTATCGGCTCGAGGATTACGCATAACTTTTCACTAGATCATCTGATTCTAAAAATTCAAGTTTCAACCACCTTGCAAAAAAGGAGGGGGTTCTCAATTCATTTTGTTTTTATGTATGCTAACTAATTTTTTTTCTAAAGATAAAGATTAGTATATTTATTTGTCAAGTCAACATACAAGTGTTATACAATACAAACAATGCCGATAGTTAAACGGCAAGCAGTTGATGTCAATATTATTACAAAATATACGAGTATGTTCTGCCCCTAAGGACGTTAACAAATAGTAGTGAGAGAGCTATAGTAACTCACTTATAATTAAAACATAAAAAAAAACATTTTTACCACAAAAATTAGTAAAAAAGAAAACGGCTCCATAAGTTATTTTATACGTTTTAGTGTTGAAGTCAGTTCCATTTGTTTAGTAATTTTTTTATCTATTTTAAAGCGTACTTGCTACTTACGGGATGATTGTCATTCACCGTCAATAAGGATATCATGAAGATAGCCGAAACACTTAGCAGTTATTGGAGTGTAACTAAAAAAACCGCTTGACTGAATTAAATAAAAACTAAATGGGACTACCTCGGAAGTATATTCTACAAAACCAAAATCAAACATCAAAATCGAACTACTCTGTCGAAAGTTATGCGTGATCGTACACAAAAACAAATAGTACACGTTGACTTCCGAATTCCCTTATTTTTTTGGAAGTCTGTTGAAAACATTAGTGAATGGAGTAAACTTACAACGTGCTAAAGTCAAATTTACTTTATATATATAAATAAAAACGCCGCTAGCGGGTCAGCTACTAAATATATATTTCTATTAAGTAACAATAATAATTATTTATATCCGTAATTATGATACAATTTAATTTTGTCACGTTTGATCAGTGTAAGAATTAGGATCGATACCATTATCAATTTTTATTAGATCAGATGCTTTTTCTCCGATCATCATACAAGGAGCGTTCGTGTTTCCGCTGACGACATTCGGCATAATGCTAGCGTCAACCACCCGAAGCTTAGTAACTCCCCGTACGCGCAGTCGTTCGTCCACCACTCCAACACCTTCGGGACCCATAGCGCAGGTGCATGAAGGATGATGCTGCGTACTCGCCATGTTTAATACAAAACACTTCCAATAGTCATGGCTAAGAAATTTAATGCCAGAGCATTCTTCCAAACCCAAATCTATAACTTCCGATTTGATTTGCCGGAAATAAGAAGTGTTCAATACGGTTAAGAAATCTTCTACGGAAAGGGCGTACCTCTCCACGTCTTCTGGATTCGTAAAATAGCCAGTTCTAATAATAGGTGCATCTTCAGGATTTTTAGACCTGAGTCTAACTTCCCCTGTGGATTTGGGATGTAAGAAACTCACGCGTATGAATAAAGTTTCTCCTTTTAGTCCCACTCTAGACATGACGGTACAGTATTCATCTTTGATTCTGTAAATATGTGAACAAAGAATGGAAGACTGTATAGAAGCTACTGAAACCAGAAATGCGTAAATCTGATAATCAGGATAAGTTTGTGAACGGTTTAGAGCAACGTGTCCTAAAAGTGTGGGGAGGTTAAACTTATCCAAATTAGTTATCATATCAATGTTAGATAAGATTGTAGAAATACCACTTCTACCAGTCAGCAAGACTGGTACTAGAGGATGATCCTGCAGATTTTGTCCAACCTTCGGAGAATTCAGAATAATCTTAATTCCATTTTCTTTCAAATGTTCTTCGGGTCCAATCCCAGACAACATCAGTAATTGAGGACTGTTAAAAGCACCCGCAGAAAGTACCACTTCTCTGCAAGCGAATACTGTAATGACTTTTCCATTTGGTAATTTTATTTCCACACCGATTGCTCTTTTGTTATCATCAAAAATAACTTTGCGAGCTATTGTTTTAGTAAGCAGATAGAGGTTGGGACGGTTTTTAATGGGCCTTATGAAGGCCACCGCAGTACTTTGTCGGATGTTGTTATCGACTGTAAAAGTTGGAGATGAGTAGCCTATCTGTTGGTAACCATTTGTATCGACCAGAATTTTGCGCCCGTTCTCTTTTATAGCTTTGAAGTATGGTTTGGTGCTACTCCAAGTGGGTCGTGTGATTCCAACATATCCATGAGTGCTATGTAGGTCTCGTGACTGACTTTCTAGTATTTGTACATTGTGGAGCCGTTCGCTTTTCTTGAAGTAGTACGTGACGTTGTTCCAATCCCAGCCTGGATTACCGTCTGTGACCCACCCGTCGTAATCTGCTTTATTTCCTCTTACGTAGAACATGTAGTTAGCGGAGCTGGAGCCACCCACCATCTTCCCTCTAGGGAAGTGTATGTTTTCACCTTTATGCGACTGACTGGAGTACTTATCATCCACAGAAAAGTAGTTCCAATCGGCCTCTGACCCATCGATAAGAGAGTTAAGTGCCGGAACCTACGAACAATGAAAATTCAACTAAGATAAATCTTCTAGAGAGATGTCTAAATGTGAACTAAGCTAGGTACATACTTACATCGGACGTTATAGGGGGGTAGTCTCCAGCTTCGATAAGGAGCACAGTCCAGTTGGCGATTTCTGTAAGTCTGTTGGCAACTACACATCCTGATGAACCAGCACCAACTACTATGAAGTCGAAGTACTGGCCATCTACAAAAAAGTAACGACTGTATATAACTACTTACTATTTTATCAACACAAAAAATGTGTTGTGTGCAAAAGTTGCGAATAAAATCATAAAAGAGGTCATTGAATTAAGACTCATGATAAAAAATTTAATCAAACTCTAAGGTAATATGTCCAAACTTCAACCTTATTGTAACCATGGTGCAAATAAATATTTTTAGAATCTTACCGTGGACATCAGGTTGCTTAGGATAAACTTCATCATTCTGCTGCAAAGTTCCAAGTAATTTGAACAATATTTGCAAAAACTGAATAGCTGGTATCACACCTTGAACTAATGCTGCGGGCAATTCTTGCAAAAACTCCATCTTATTTTTTGGTACTAAATTACTCTCCGAATTAGGTATATTTTACAAGCACAGGCTACGTTTTAAATAATGGATGTCTGCTGAACAACTATTAACCATTTCTAATGGTATAGACACAATAAAATAACATAGGTATCAAGTATTTTAAATATTCTTTACTTAGGTACGATACATAATGTATTTTTATGTTAAAATTCAAGCGATAAATATTTAAATATTTTGAACGATTTTAAAATGTATCAGGTGAATAATTGATTCTGTATTTACTATCGGGAAATTATTTTCAAGGGCACATTATATAAAATAAAAATATATAATTGACATGTTTCAGGTATTAGCAATAACAATTAGGTAGTAACCATTTGGAATACCTTATAACCTAATTATACTAAAATAACTATAAATTTTTACGTTACTATTCCGCCCGAAGTGGTGATGTTACTTCATAAGATCATAAGAAAAAACACTTAGCCAGTCAACTACTTTCTTACCAATATGATCAGAAATAGCAATAAGTGGACATTCTAAGGACCTTGGACACTAATATTCGTCGTTTGAAATTCCTATGACCTTGTAAGTTGCTCTCCAAAAACTAAACCTATGGACTTGCAAGGACCCTGTCTACCCCACTATACAAAAGAGGTAGAAGCATACAAAATCTAGCTGTGCTGCCAGCATTTACAGCTGAGGATATAAACAGTTTTGCACATTTTAAAGATTCTCTAACTAAAAAACAATATGATGCAAGTAAGTATTGTTTTCTCTACAGACACTGGAACTGAAAGAAAGCGGGTTAATTATGAAAAATTTGATAACTTGTAATATATTTGAGCAATAGTTTTAAATTAGAAACTAAATTAGAGTTATAAGTTAATTCAGTTAAGTTCAGTTAATTTCAAGACTGAATGAATAACTTCACTGAATTTAATGAATGAATATTTATATAGGTTCCTAAATTGAAGTTTATTTCATGATTACAGTAAACCTATTCATTTATTTTCAAAATTACCATTTTTTCTCTATGTATTTCAAAAACCATGTTACGGCATACACGGTTACTATACAGGCATGTTTACCAGAACCTCCTTAATATTATAAACGCGAAAAATTGTGAGTATGGATGTCTGTATGTGTGGATGTTTGTTACTCTTTCACGCTCAAACCGCGGGGCCAGTTTTGATGAAATTTGGTATGGAGATGAAGCGCTGGATTAACACACATACTTTTCATCATCATCATCATCGTCCATCTCTTACATTGTATGTGTGGTGTACATCAAACCGAAGGCTACTGATGCCACCTATATGAATTTATTTTGTAATATAGAATCTTTTTTATCAGCTTCAAGACACAATTTCTTTGTATTCGGGGACATTAATATGAATAGTGCCTCCAACGATGTTAAAAATTATTATTGTTATTTTTTAACGTATTGTATAGTGAATTCACATGGAGGCATTCTCGACGTAGTATTGGCGCAGGAGTGCGTTGAATCTGAGTCGCAGAGTATGCGTGCGCGAGGCTGCCGAGGGGTTTGTCGCTATTGATGCACTGTATCATCCCGCGCTTGAAACATTAGTCTCTCTCCGATCGCATAGTGGCACGGGCGTCCGCTTGCAGCCTAGTAATATAGATCCGTCACGTGACTGGAACTTCGCGAAGATAGATATGGCGCTCTTTCTATCATTGCTCGAAGAAACGTCGTGGGCTACAGTTCTGGAATGTAGCGATGTTTCAATGGCCACAGACGCTTTCTATGATATATTGTACAATTTATTTAATGAGTCAGTTCCTAAAAAAATTAGGCGAAAAGCAAAATCTAATAGATATCCAGTATGGTTTGACATAGAAATTATAAAAGACATAAAGCTCAAAACTAAATTACATAAAATTTGGACGAGATCAAAATGTAGTACGGCATACAAACAGTTTTCGGATTTACGTGCTATTCTTAAGTCGCGCATTGCTCTAGCATACAAATCTCATATGGCGTGCATCGAAGAAAACCTACAGCAGTGTCCTCAACACTTTTGGAGGCATATACATAGTCTTCGGTCTAAGGGAGGCTTTGTACCCCGGGTCTCATATAACGATAGCGTCTGTAACGAGCCACCACGCAGTGCATTCCAGGCATTCCGATGGGGCGGCACACAGCGACACATGATGACGTATGGCCGCACGCACACAGGCACACCGCGGCCACCCACGCCGCGCGTCGACTCGCCGCGGAGCTATATAAGCCACTCGCGACAGTAAACGGCAGCAGGATTGATTCCGGTCAGCGCGCTCGTGTGGGACGGACGTGCGCTCAAGTGCTCCCCGAGAATATTCCGATCGGCCTAAAAGTGCTTGCGCTTTTAGTGCCGGTTACCTGTATCGTTTCGATTGAAGAGGATTCAGTGTTGGACTTCGCTAATAGTGGATTTTCTGTGTGCAGATTCGACGTCAAGCCACCGCTTCGTGTACCGTTCGGCGCACGGAGGCGTTCGGCTCGCGTCGCGAAAGAAGCGCGCTCTTGTAAGAGCGCTTCGACACGTCAATCACCTACATTGTTCATTGTCAAATCAAAACCGCTCTTCTCAGAGCGACCTCTTGTTTCGATTTTTTAATTTTTCAATTTTCAATTTTCAAGTTCGAGTCAAACAAATCCACGCTTCACGTGGTCTTTTGGACGATCCTTGCGGTGTTAACGCCACCCAGTTGGGCGCGGACCCGGTGCGTCAAGCCTTTTCCTCCTGAGCGTGGGAGGGAACGGCTGTTTGAATGGTTGAAAGCCGGGTTTTACTCGGTCTTCCCTCCTCGCCCCCAGAGCAGCTAGGGCCTCGCGTCTAGGCACACATCCCTCTGTACAATAAGACTGGCAGGGGCACACAGTAGGGACACCTAGGCACTCACTCTTCCGCCTGTACCCGGCGGGAGTGTCACTCACCCCTCACTCGCATCTCGAGTATTCCCCTCGAGATGTCTCTACTCTCTCCCTCCCCCGCTATGAGCCTCCCGCATGGCGTTTCACCTCAGGCGTTCGCCTCGTGGGTCTCAAATTGCTACCCGGACATGCTCTCCGAGTATCTCCAGTCCAATAGGGACTTTAAGGAGAGACCCCGCTTCACGGACTCTCAAATTTCCTCCTCCGGCTCCCTCCCTCCGAGGGGGCCCTTCGGTTCTTCGGCGTTCAAGCCGTTAGATAGCCCTCTTTCTCCCGACCCTGCGCCTTATGCGCCCCGCGCTCCACGCGCACCTCTACCACCCCGCGATCGCTCTCCGGTCCCTCGGACCATGTACGAACGCGCCTACGACTCAGCGTCCAACTCGGAAAATGAGATGGATGTAGAGTTCTCCCGCTCCCGCGCTAACTCTGTTGGCAACATCTCCAACGACGGGTTCACCACCGTCGGAAAGAGAAAGCGCGTCCCCAAAGCCGCCTCAGAGGCTCCATCCCCGCCACCCAAATCGGCCTGCACCGCCCCGGGAGCGAAGCCATCAGGCTCTCTCGCTCCTACCTCCCGCAACCCTCTCGCTCACTCCGATGCTCCCGCAAGCATCGCCGCGTCTCAACGCGACGCCTCCTCTCAAGGAGCGTCAGTTAGGCGCGAGAAACCGCCGCCGCCTCTGTTCCTTCAGGACAAGGCGAAGTGGGACATGGTCTCACGACTCTTGACGGATCGTAAGATCCAATATACTAGCGCCCGCTCAACCCAACTGGGTATTAAAGTACAAGTCCCTACCCCAAGCGACTATAGGGCGCTTACCAGACTACTCAAAAACGAGAGCATAAGTTTTCACACTTATGCTCTCGAAGAAGAGAAGGTCTTACGCGTTGTCATACGCGGCGTACCTAAGGAGGTGCAAACCGATAGTGTCCTCGCCGACTTGAAGGCGCAAGGCTACCCTGTCCGCGAATGCCACCGCATGTACAGTGGCAAAGATCGCAAACCCTACGACCTACTTTTGGTCATCCTAAATCGCACGCCAGAGGGCAAAGCGATTTTCAATATTAAAACGGTAGTAAACTTCTCGGGGATCACCGTTCAACCCCCATTCCGGAACCGAGCGCCTGGCCAGTGTCATAACTGCCAATTGTACGGACATGCCGCCCGATTCTGCTTCGCCCGCCCGAGGTGCGTCAAGTGCCTAGGGGATCACGGGACAGCCCAGTGTTCTCGCAGGAGGCCCTTTCCCCCTCCTCGCCCGGTCACTACCCGCTCACAAGGGAACGGCCCTTTTTTTTTTTTTTTTTTTTTTCCCGCTGGGAAAAATGCATTACGCATCCCCCCCCGTTGGGGATGAGGGGGGTATGTGGGACTCCCCGGCAAATGCCAGTATACCCACTAAACGACCCAGCGGCACTCCGGCTTCGTATGTGTGGAGGAGAACTGGGGAGTCGGCCGAGCCTTTACGTCCAGTCCCCCACCGACGACCGCCCGCTTTTACAGCGGGGCCTGCACGCCCCTCCCACCAGGAGGAGCCCGGGAATGGCCAGGAGTGCTTGGCCATTCCCGCCCGACGGGGGTGGTGAATGAGTGCAATGCGAGAGAAAACACCCCCGCGCATATCCCTCGCTATTCACCACCGGGGAGAAGGCGACTATCATTCAATCGCCTTCTTCCACCCCTTCTTCGTCTACGCAGTGGCGCCGCAAGGGGGTCATCCTCCCTTGCGCGCTCTGCCGCCTCCTTTTGGGACATCACGTCTTCACAAAAGGAGGAGACCGCTGCCCAGTTCCTCTCGCCCTCCAGCATAGCAGTGACAACGCTGGGGAGCGAGAGGTCCGGCCCGACTATGGCAACCAAATTGTGGCGCAGCTCGGACCACGACGGACACACCTCGAGGGTGTGCTGCGCCGTGTCTTCCGCCGCGCCACAATCTTGGCATGCCGGTGTTTCCTCCCTTCCGATCCGGTGCAGGTATGATCCGAAGCATCCATGCCCGGATAACACCTGCACCAGACGGAATGATAGGAAACCGTGGGACCGCCCGAGCCAGTCTTGTAGGACTGGCCCGAGAGCGTCCAACGTACGGCGGCCAAAAGTGGCGGTGGCAAGATCCTCCGTCCAATGATGGACGACTGCGTCCCTCGCCTCACGCCGGACGGCCATCCGCTCCTCCAAGGAGGGGCACTCCCCGATGGCCTTACGCCTCGCCGTCCACTCGTACACTTTGGCGAGCACCTCTGCCTGGAGCTCCCAAGGAGGGGTGCCTGCCAAAGCGCACGCCGCCGCAAACCCCACCGACCGGTAGGCCCTCGCCACCCGCAGTGCAATAGCCCTTTGGGGTCTGACAAGGGAACGGCCCTAAGCCTAACCTTACACCCGCACCGCAGGTAACACCTGTTGTACCCGTGCCCGCGCCCGCGCGCAACGCTTGGTCCAAGCCCTTGAGCATGGTACAAGCAAGCGCCCCCCTCACCCCCGCCCGCCCGCAGGCCTCTGCCAGCGCGCCGGCTCCTAAGCCCAAACCGCCGCTCTCTAGGCCTCCAATGGCTGGGCTCATGAACGCCCCAGGTCAATCTGACCTGGCGGCCGACATAGCCCTTGTCATGGACTACGCGATGGTCATAGACGTGGACGAAGTACGTGCATCCACAAACGCTTGCGAGCCACGCTCACACACGCGGGTTTAATCAGCGCAGTGAGGCGCTACGCCCTCCCCAGCGTTTCTTAGGTATCATCCAATATGGATAGTACACCGAAACGCATTAAGCCCCACTCAGTCACCGTAGCGACTTTCAACGCTGACGGCCTCTCTAGTCAAAAGGACGAAGTTCACGAATTTTGTAAGACCCATCAGGTCGATATCCTATGCGTGCAGGAGACCTTTCTGAAACCAGGTACAGCGAACCCTAGGTTTGCAAATTACCGTTTGGTTCGTAATGATAGAGTGGCCACCCCAAAAGGTGGCACTCTCATCTATTACAAAAGAGCTCTGCACTGTATCCCAATTGTTACTCCACCACTTAGAATACTAGAAGCCTCTGTTTGCTTTCTAGCGACGTCAGGTCATCAACCTGTCATCATAGCCTCATGTTACCTCCCCTCTGGTAAAGAACTATTACAGACAGACTTGGAAGCCCTCTTCTCTCTAGGAAGCTCCGTCCTTCTGATCGGTGACTTCAACAGTAAACATGTCATATGGAACTGTACTAGTAACAATAGTAATGGTAAAATCCTTGAAGGCTTGGTCAGCCACTTAAACTTTGATATTCTCTCCCCTATGGAGCCCACAAGATATCCCTATGTTGACAACCAACGACCAGACATACTTGACATAGCACTTCTCAAGAACGTCACCCTCCGGTTGCGCTCTATAGAAGTGTTACACGAACTGACTTCAGACCACCGCCCTGTATTGTTGAAATTAGGCCCCGACCCGACGGACATAACCCCTATAACTAGAACGGTAGTGAACTGGAAGCAACTGGGGGAATCCCTCCAAGCTATCAGTTCACCCGCTCTCGATAGAATCCCCGATGACATACAGACAGTAGAAGACGTGTCAATTGCGATCGAGGCTCTCAGTGACCACCTCCGCACTGCAGTAGGTGAATCCTCAAAGCAGGTCCAAGTGGCGGATGGTCGCCGCTTCGAACTGCCCGAGGGTGCGAGGAGGTTACTGACAGCTAAGAACGCCGCCACTAGGGCGTATGACTCGATGCCAACCCCAGAGAACAAAGCCACCATGCGCTATTTACAGCGTGCTGTAAGGAAACGCATGAGTGAGCTGCGTGATCAAAGGTGGGACGACAAACTGTCAGAGATTGAGCCAACTCACCAGGCATACTGGCAGTTGGCTCGAGCTCTGAAATCTGACGGACAACAGACAATGCCTCCACTCATTAGGCCTCCTCCCCTCTCCATTGCGTTCCTTGACGAAGACAAAGCCGAGTGTTTAGCTGATAGCCTTGAGGCTCAGTGTACTCTAAATGTAGATCACGTCGACCAGAAACACCTCGATTCGGTGGAATCTGAAGTCGAACGTAAAAGCTCTATGTCCATCTCTGAACTCCCACTCCTCCCACCGGTAAAATCATCCGAGGTAGTGTCTCTGATCAAGAGCCTCAAGACCCGTAAATCCCCTGGTGCTGATGGTATCAGCAACAAGGTGATTAAACACTTCTCAGTCCCACTAGTCCATCTCTTAGTTAGCATCTTCAATGCGGCTATGAGCAACTGCTCCTTCCTTCACAGTCTCCTTCCGTCACAGACACTGCATGGAGCATGCCATTGTCATTGGTATTCACAAACCAGGCAAACTGGCAGCCGAGCCCTCCAGCTACCGTCCCATAAGTCTCCTCAGCTCTCTGGGGAAGATTTACGAGCGGCTCATTGTGAACCGACTCTGGTCCCACGTTAGGTCCAATAACCTCCTTCCCGATGAGCAATTTGGTTTTAGAGCCAAACACTCTTGCGTCCAACAAGTGCACCGCGTAACGGAGCACATCCTAGGCGGTTTCAATAAGAAACCAAAGCCCCAAGGGACCATAGCCGTCTTCCTCGACGTAGCGAAAGCGTTCGACAAAGTCTGGCACAACGGCTTGATATTCAAGCTGTACCAACTGGGTGTGCCAGACCGTCTTGTACTCATCTTACAAGACTTTCTCAGGGATCGAACGTTTAGCTATCGCACCGAGGGAACGCTCTCCTCCCCGCATCCCATTCACGCAGGTGTCCCTCAGGGCTCTGTACTCTCACCCATTCTCTTCTCGCTGTACACCAGCGACATCCCACGATCTGAACCTAATGTTCAGATCGCTCAGTTTGCGGATGATACTGCAATCTACTCTACTGGCTGGTTCAAGGTCAGGCAGAGATGCGCCATCCAACGAGCCATCACCGTAATCGGTGCTTGGTTTCGTAAATGGCGGATTGCAGTAAATCCTAGCAAAAGTGCAGCAGTGTACTTCACAGAGACCCGGCGGAATCTCATGCCGTCACCCATAGTCCTATTCGGCGAACCCATCCCTTGGGCTAAATCTGCCAAATACCTGGGCGTCACCCTTGATCGCCAACTCACTTTCGCGAAACACATCCAGATTGTTCGCAATAGGGCGGCCTTCATTATGGGTCGTATTAATCCCCTCATAGACAAAAACAGTAAAATGTCTCTTAGAAATAAGACGACTCTTTACAAACTTTGCATCCACCCAATCATGACTTACGCATCTGTAGCGTTCGCCCATGCTCAGAAACACGACCTCCACAAACTTCAAGTGATTCAGAATCGCTTTATGCGCAGGGCAGTGGGCGCTCCGTGGTACTTGCGGAACGCCGAACTGCACTGCGATTTCACCCTCCCCTATATTACGCAGTATATGAAAGACTGCTCCCGCCGCCATTTCGACAAAGCTCCCCACCACTCGAATCCCCTCGTGGTCGAAGCGGCGAACTAGTCCACTGACATAACCGATCCCCACTTCCTTCCCCCCCGTCGCCGTCCAAGGCATATTTTGGGTGACCCGGACGACCCCATCGCAGCCGTTACTTCGGCAGCTTTAGCGTCGTCCCAAGGGAACCCCGGTAATGGTTGTAGACCCGACCAGGGCTGTGATCCCGATCGCATTGTAGGCTCCGGCCGAGATCTTCTTCGCAGCCCCAGTCGCAGTCGAGGTAATCCACACACACACGATTGTAGTCCCAGCCACGGTGCGGGTGGGAGTATACACCGCGGCCCCGGTCGCGATGTATCCTCCGGCCCAGCAAATGGCTGTGGACGAGGTAACACTGGTTTTCTATGTAGTCCCAGCCACCACGGCTGTGGGCGAGGTACTACACATTCTTATTGTAGCCCCACCCAAAGTACAGTCATGAGTGCACAACGCGACGATCCTGGTCGCGGTGTGGACCCATGTCGCGGAAATGGGGGGAGGAGAGGTACACAAGGTTATGATTTAGTGGTAAACACAGTCAAACACCGAGCTCGAGGCAAAAGTTATGTCTTGGTTAGATTCTCTCCAAATAGTCGTAGAGTTAAAATTCATAGGGCCCACTTTCAACGGTACACTTATGTACCGGGGCGATTCTCTCCTACTCCCCTCTCTCCTGGCGACGGCCCAAGCCGAGGTCCGTACCCTAGTGGTGCCCTTGAGCAAGTCGCCTACTCCTCTCCTTGCGGCGAAGCGTCTTCAACGCTCGCCTTAGGCGGTGCGCCCTCTGCGCCCGCATCTGGCTGAGTGCCATCTGCGCTCGCCAACCGTCCGGTGACGCTGTAAATGCCGGTAGAGGCAAACAGCACTAGTCCGTTCTAAAAAAAAACGGCAGCACTCATCTGCGAGCGCTCGAGCTGAGAGGTTGTGCGGACTGGGGTACCGATTCGCACCCTCCATCAGTAAGAAGGCAAGCAGACCAAGTCGCTCCCGTGGAGCTTTGCAGCTGCGGCTCGGGGGTTACCGAGCAGCACTCAGGGTTCCGCTGTCCGGTAGGGAAACCACTGTTGCGGCCTGGGGGTTACCGGGCAGCACGGTGGAATTCTAGTTGGGATTCGCGAATCAGCGGGGACGTTGGCGTGGCTCGGGGGTTACCGAGCAGCACGACCCCTCGCCAGATAATAAAACTTCACGTTAGACTAGAGTACCGAGGCCCCGTCAGAGGAAACCCTCCCCGCGTTCCGACTGTAACCTCCGTAACCTGGGGTAATACCCCCTTTATGTATAAAGTACCATTGTAAGTAAATAAAGCACACCAGGCCAGTGAAAAGTGATCCGTATTTAATTTCACCTCCACCGCTAGGAAGTCTCCGACCATAGCTAGCCGAGCACACCCAATCTCACGCGCAGCCGGCGCGTGGGATCCGTAATGTAAGCATTGCCCTTGTAGGTTCGATCCCCGCAAGCTGCAACATTACAAATCAAACCTAAATTACATAAAATTTGGACGAGATCAAAATGTAGTACGGCATACAAACAGTTTTCGGATTTACGTGCTAATCTTAAGTCGCGCATTGCTCTAGCATACAAATCTCATATGGCGTGCATCGAAGAAAACCTACAGCAGTGTCCTCAACACTTTTGGAGGCATATACATAGTCTTCGGTCTAAGGGAGGCTTTGTACCCCGGGTCTCATATAACGATAGCGTCTATAGCGGAGTAGAGGCCGCAGAAGCTTTTGCAAACTATTTCTCCAGTGTCTTCCAAGATGATGTCCCAGTACTAGATGCAAGCTCATCCTTGGAATCGAGTGTTCATAGCGGTTTCGTCTCTATACCGGTAGTATCACCAACAGACATCGAAAGCGCTATCAATAAGCTAAAGTCGAGCAGCTCTCCAGGCTCCGATAATTTTCCTAGCTTTGTTCTTAAAACAGGTAAAAGACATTTTGTTCTTCAGCTGTATCATATATTTAATCTGTCACTTGAAAATGAGAAGTATCCTAACAACTGGAAACTGTCTAGAGTGACGCCTATCCCAAAGAACAATAAAAAAACGTTAGTCGAGGAATACCGGCCTGTTGCGATTTTGTGTGCGCCAGCTAAGGTTTTTGATTATATTTTACACAGCGAAATATATAGACAAGTTAAGCAACATATAGGTGAGGAACAACAGGCCGCTCCGTAAATACGAACCTATTATGCTTGGTGGACTTTATTTCTAGAGCTTGTAACGGTCCACAATGCGTTCCGCTACGTTCACAAATATATAGATACATCAGTATGATGGAAATCTAAGCTAATAGCACCCTTTGGAAATATTGAATATCTAAAAAGTTATATCTCAATAGACTAAATCTCGACTATCAGACATAGATCATGGAGCTATAGAACTTCCTGTCAATGAAGTTAATAAGACAGGATTTTAAGCAAAAGTATATCTAATAAAAGCAAAGTGAATGCAAAGAGGTTTTATGCAGTAACTAAGATTCTTAATATTCTCACGATTAGCAAACTAACGATTCCATTTCTATGTATAGATTTCCAATACCTACTAGGAAATGATTAAAACTAACAGATTAGATCTAACAAATTAAATAATTAACTAACTAACATAATTCAGAATCACGGCAGCTGAATGATGTAAATAGGCTGAGAACGCTTGGAGACAGGTTCCAAATTCAAATAAAACTCATAAAACAAAATAACATATCATAAATATTTAAAAAAGGAACGTAGGTTCAAAATGTGTATTCAAGGGATCTGATTGGTTAGGTCGGAGACAAGATGAGGACAGCTTGCGTACATTATTCTAAATTCAAATAAATTTAAAATTGGAAAGCTAATAATGGCTCATCAATATTTGAAAATGGAACAAGGGTTCTATTGGTCGGAATGGATACTCAAGGAGTTTGATTGGTTGAGTCGGAGACAGGTTGGAGACCAGATACGGACACTTGGGTAGTATAAAAAGGGGACGAATGGGCCGTCCAAACCAGTTACCGTCTAGAAGCCAAAGTTGCTGTCCGCGATAAAGTGAAAAGTGAAATATTCAAAGTGAAGTGTCTGTGAAAAGTGAAGTGTAAGTGCTAGTGAATTGCCACCTGCCAGAGGAGATTGGATTGATTCTGTTGGACGAGTTTACTCACGTAAGTCCTAGAATTTAGGCATTTTAGACTTTTTCCGGATAGATGAGATGTCTCCAAGATAAATGTTAAACTTAATAAATTATTCTTCTAAAATAATGGAGTTATGATTGATGAAATTGATCATTGAATAGAGACATTTGCTCTTTGGATTTCTCGTAGACTAAAAGACGGTTTAGAGATGTCCAAGTCATTGGTTAATATTATCAGTTATCAGTTAATTGTTCAATAAATATTTGTCAATTAATCATGTTATGTTGAAGACATTTATCTGTCTGGATATTGTGACTGTTTTATAGAATTAAAAATAGTCCAGCAAATAAAATAAGGAGGTGAAATGAGACACAGGAGAAACAAATCATTTATACAAAAATACATTAACAAAGCTTTAACAAAACTTAGGAAAAATATTCTTATCTCAGCATTGTGTTTCCAAATCTTATTCAGCGTTAGAAATAAGTGTTAAGGGGGGTAATTTGAGCTAGAACAGCAATGGAGAGTGTTGTAATTACGTCAAGAGCTCTTAACCCAGCTTTACGGTCACAAGCCCGTAATGTTTTCCTAGCTCTGGTTATCTACAATGATAAATATCCGTAGAATTCTAATTTTTAGGTGAAAACATGAAAATAATTACCTTTACTGAACAACATTTGACCATCATAGATCAAACAAATACAACTAAGTATGGATATTTACATTTAGTTATTAACAATAATTAACTAATTAAGTTTATGATTTATTACTTTATTGTGTGTGATAATTTTCTGTGTCATTCCATGTCTTATAGTAGATCCAACCGTTTATCCTCTTTTTGACAGCACCAATAGAACGTAACATGACGATGTTACGCAAAAGTTAACTTATAAATGCGAGGTTTTAAAAATATGACAACTGCTTAAATTTGCTCCTTGATCCCGTATAATAATCATCTTTCACAAAATGAGTCCATAAGTGCAGTAGTTTTTTTATAAATTCCATAAAATAACAAACGTTTTTAAAAAATTACGTTCTATGGCTATCAACATAGTGATGTTACGAAGTTACGATTGAGATATCGATATTGTTTATGAACTATTTTTACACGGGTGTTTTCCGTTCTCGGCACATAATATCGGATTTATTTTTATGTAAAACCGTTATATTGATGCGCCTCAGGAAAACATACAGCATTATTTGAAGACGTGTTTATCTCCTGGTGTATATCCAAAAAAGAACAAGGTTATGATGACTATGATGATTACAAGTACAAGTCATACTTGACGAAGCTGTTACCGGTTAAATCTGGGATGGCCAGCGAGCAACACGGAAGGGAGTAGGCATACACAGCGTTTCCCCTCTGTCAAAGTACAAGTCCGCATGGACCATGGAGTTTGATAATATACTGTGGGGTGAGGGCGGGGCTAGATTTGTGAATGGTGCTTTATTTTTTATGTGTTAGTGATTTGGTTGTGTGAGTATGATCGGCAATGGATCGGTACAGGTATGTTTTGTATGTAATAGTGCGGCTTTGCGCTAGTGTGCAACTTCCCCTCCCGCAAGAAATGACAGAAAGATTTGAACAATATTTTTTAGCTAAGGCTACTCCCTTCCGTGTTGCTCGCTGGGGATGGCAGACATTAAAGTCTGCCGTTTGGTACCAGAAAATAGTAAAGTTTGAGCAACCCCAATTCCAATTTAAGCAAACGAAATCTAATCTTTTATTTTTATTTATTTATTAATCAAAATCAGATTCATCGTTGCTGTCACTCGAGCTATTGCCGACATTTATAATTAATTGTTGACTCATATAATCTATCGCCACGTGTTTATCCCAATCTGCCATTATAGTTTCTTGTGTTTTTTGAATTACATTTTGCCAGCTTTCCGCAGTTACTTTCACACATGCATTTTTTAATAAATTTACCATTTTGTTTGCCGTGAATGGGGGTTTTGTGTTATTTCTAGCAGCGTGTCCTTTAACTTGAGCCCATATTAATTCAATGGCATTGTATTGACAATGATAGGGTGGAAGTCTAAGAACCCAATGACCATGTTCTGCAGCTATTTCGTCGATCACATATCGTTTTGGGAAGTGTTTTTTTGTTCGTAATATATTTAGTAATTGTACTTTTAGTAAGGAGTTATCAACATTTTCACCATGTCGTTGAAGCCAGTCAATGATTACTTGTTTTTTGTCGGCCTGGGTCGGCATTTTATCAATTTGGCGTGAGTGATAGGATGCGTTATCCATAATAATAACTGACGGTTCTTCCAATGATTGTACCATTTCCTTAAACCAACTTTCGTAAACCTCAGAATTCATTTCTTCGTGGTACTCAACTGTTTTTTTGGATTTAAAGGCCAACAAAGCATCTGGCATGAATCCTTTCACAGACCCTGCATGGCAAATGATTAGACGTTCTCCTTTTCCCATCGGTACTGAGGTAGTGGAAGCAGCGGTGTCATCAGTCCAGCTCTTAGACACTGTGTGGTTCGCATTCAGCCAAGTTTCGTCAGTGAAAACAACATTTGACCAATCTGTAATTTTTTTGGCTTCGCTCAAAAATTCGCAACGAGCAAAAGCTACGTCGCGACGCTCCATCAATATTTTGCGTTTGTCCGATTTTTTATAAGTAAATCCAATTTCATTCAAGACCTTTACCAATGACGATTTTTGACCTCGGAACAAATCACATTCACGCAAAGAAGCAACAAGTTTTTTAAGTGTTGGAACTTCTTTACGTAAGTAATAGTTATATATATGACGGCGTATAGCGTCTGCGTCAAAGTTGTCAACCGAAGTCACACGACGTGGTTGGCGTTTTTTCTTCGGCGTACGAAGCTTATTCTCCTGCATGCCGCTTGTTCCGTAGGCTTCGGTAGTAATTTTTGTAATCGTAGATGCACTAATACCTAACGCGGCCGCAACGCGCTCTCTCACTTGCGACAATGGTAAAAGCGGGCCGCCATTTTGATACTCTGCTTCAAAGTAATTACGAAGCTTGATCACCATTTCTCTCGTCTGTCCTTTCAGCACTGATCCTTTCGGCATTTTATAGTTCCAATATAAAACTCAGCAAATAATTACTAGCACGGGCGTCTTGTTGCGAGTGACAGTGACAAATACAAAACGGCGGTGGACCATTGAGTTTTACTACCTTGATAAAATACTACTGCTTACCCATAGACAAAAAAATTGGCAGTCATAGGAATTGCCGATAGAAGTGAAAACTTATAACTCAGAATTTGATAGCTTACCTTGGAAACTACACGGGTGTAACCGGACGGCGTGGCCTCGCCATCTGGGCATGGCCATCTAGAAATGCGTCAGCATTTCCCATTGGCTGATGCGTTTCTAGATGGCCATGCCATGACGGCCTGTCCACGCCCTTTCAACATTCCCCATTGGCTGACGTATTTCTAGATGGCCAATAGCCATGGTCATGGCGCCATTCCTAGGACTATTCTCTTTCCGCACAGACTCGATAGAAAAATGAATCGAAATCGTGTCCACTATAATCACTTGGTCACAACACTTTAACTGACAAATTAGATCTGTCAAAAAGAGGATAAACGGTTGGATCTACTATAGGTACAAATGTTCTGCATTTAAATATTTGATTTTGTGTTTACTTGAAGTTATTTACTTGAGGTTATTACAATCTATGCTTTGCGAATTTATAGAAATCTTATGGCGAAATATAATCTCTAATACACTCGAGAGCAATGAATCCGGGTCACTTAAAAAATGTTAAAAATCTCGGAAACTAAAAATGATAGGTTAATGCAATAAATTGTATTTAATAGACAATGTAATACTCCTTAAATGAAAGTAAAAAAAATATGAGTCACCATACATTTTATTAACACAAAATTACATAAAGAAAAAAACTGCTGATCTCTCCTTAAAACAAAAATAGGAAACATGAAATTTTTGAACTTTATTACGATTTTCTTGAATTTTAATACTTCGTATTGCCTCCTCGTGCTTCCATTACTGCGTTTACGCGGTTTGGCATGCTGTACACCAAGTTCCTTATACGATTTTGGGGAATATTCTCCCATTCCTCTGTGAGAGCAATTTTGAGCTCACGAAGCGTGATTGGGGGAGGGTTTCGTTGTTTTACGCATCTGCCTAGCTCGTCCCAAGCATGCTCGATCGGGTTGATATCCGGGCTGCGCGCTGGCCACTCTATACGAGTAATGTTCATCTCTTGAAGGTAGTCATTCACAATCCTACCTGTATGAGGTCAGGCATTGTCATGCATAAATATAGCATCCTCACCTAAATTGACCATAAATGGACCAACGTGATCATTGAGGATTTCTTCCACATATCTTTCGCCAGTTAAAGAGCCGTTTTCTATGATCACCAGCTCTGTGCGACTTTCAGAAGAAATTCCGGCCCACACAAGTACAGACCCACCACCGTAGGCTACTTTTTCTTCGATGCATGCTTGCTTGAATCTTTCCCCTGGTCTTCGATACACTCTGTGTCTTCCATCGTGCTTGTAGAGCATAAATTTTGATTCGTCGGAGAACATAACTTTTGACCAATCTTCAATACTCCAATTTACGTGGCTCTGGGCATATCTTAGTCTTGAAATACGATGCCCACGCTCCAGTTTAGGGCCGTTTGCAGGTCTAAGGGGTTTTAAGTTAGATTCAGCAAGCCGACGTCTTACTGTCCATGCACTTGGGTTACTTCCTCCGAGGCGTCGAAACTGATTTGTGAGTTCAGTTCCTGTGAGAAAGCGATTTCGAAGCATGGTGTTCACCAAGTATCGGTCTTCTCGTGCTGTGGTACACCTGGTTCTGCCCGTTCCTGGTCTGCGTAGGTTAGAACCAGTTTCTTCGTAACGTCGGAGAACTCTTTGTACTGTTGACAGCGACACACCGACAGTCCTGGCTGTATCGCGCTGACTCCGGCCGGTTTCCAGCATTGTAAGTATTCTGGTGCATTCTTCAGGCGTAAGCGACATAATTTCAGCTTGAATAATGAATATAGAGCACTATCAACATGGTTTATGTACCCACATAAATGATAGATTACAAACAAAAGCAAAACCAAATGCTGTAATTTCGTAGTTCCATCTTCGAAAGTGGCCCTTTTTCAAATTTGATTTTTTTATGATATAACTTTACAATAACTAAGAAGTTTTAATACCTTCATTTAAGGAGTATTACATTGTCTATTAAATACAATTTATTGCATTAACCTAGCATTTTTAGTTTCCGAGATTTTTAGGATTCTTTAAGTGACCCGGATTCATTGCTCTCGAGTGTAGTAACGACAGGATTGGGGTCAAAATGGTATAACAGAATTAGGTCATTTTAATTAACCCTTGTAGTAGGAATAAGATTTGTCTTCATGTGCTTACTAGGTACAATTTTATCGTTATAATAATTTATTTCTCTTACAATTAGGATAGGATTGTCTCAGTATTTCCTGAAAAGAACTTGAGTTACCACGGTTCATAATATTCGGTCCTACCACTATGAGCTAGACGATCACACCTTGGCCATATATTTAATCAGTTCTTCATTCATTAGTATAGATTTATTGTCTGGATAATGTTAAGTTATGATTCGAACTAGTTATGTGTACTTATTTATCTGAGGAATTAAAGAAAAAAACGTAGGCCGGAATCATCTAGATATTATTAGCTCAGATTAGGGGTAGTTACAATTGGTAGTACCGTTCCCAGGATTAGAGCTTTAGACTACGGGACGAGTTGGCTAGTTACTATTTTTATCATACAAGAGCTAGGATCAAAGGGGGGGTTACAATTTGGTGCCGTGACCATGGATGGATACAATTTGCTGTAGCCGTGACCAGGATAATTACAGTATTGTAGCCGTGATTAGGATTCTATAAATAGATTTACCATCAATTGAGTGTCAAAATACAGTATAGAATATGAGTAAGATAGTTACAAAGTTGATGACGTGACTATGGTTAGGCATGGATGGTTATAAGTTGGTGACGTGACCATCGATATAGATGAGCTTAGTTACAATTAGGAACCGTAGTGACCAAGGATTGGAAGGCTCTTCACACTTAGGATTCCTATGCTAATATATACCAAAACAGATAAGCGACTTGTTACTACGGGTATAGTGCTGCAGGAATTGATAATAGAATATGTACTTTATTACAATAGAAACCTGGTTTCGTAAAATCAGGATTCTAAACAATGTTGATAGCAACTACAGCGATTTTGATGAAATTTTGTATGTAGATGAAGTACGGTTATTAAGCTTTATTGCATATCTGATTTTCTAAAGAAAAGGCGCATAGAACTTAAATTTTAATAAAACGCCATCAACGAAAAATTTAGCTTAGGACTAGATAAATCTAAATTAAAACTAGGCGGTGGTCTCGGAGTCGGCCGCCGACTCCGAGACCACCGCCTAGTTTTAATTTAGATTTCGGCGGGGTTGATTTTAATTTTTTTTCTTGTATGCGTGGCCGAGTAGGGATCGCTTGTAGATCAAATCTGAAAATAAAAATAAAGTTCGTTCAGAAAAGAAAATTAAAATGTTACAGATAGAAGAAAAAAAAAAAAGCGGTTTGGGAAACTTGATTGCTTGTACTTTGTGTTTAAATATGAAAATTAATGAATTTTCCCGGTGAAATAAAGTTCTAAAGCTACAGTGTGCTAGATTAAATTTCAAAATTTCCCGCGATTTCAATAAAGCGCCATCTACACGTTTTTAGGTTCATTATGATAAACAGTATAGAATGTTAATAGCTTCCTGGTATAGCGTGACATGATCCAATTAACCAAAGGTACAATTACTTCAAAGCTTAGCCAACAGATGGAGCAAAAAAATAAAATAAAAAATAGCTCGCGATATAGAGTCAAACCAAGCCGCGTCGCGTCTGTTAGTATATATTATATATATTTATCATAGGAAGGAAATTAATAAACAATTTATGTTAATATGTGTGCAATAGTTTGACTGCAATTCTTAATGAACAGGACTTGAGCCAGGGCATCGCAATTACATATTTCAATACATATGAAGAAAATAAAATAATAAAAAAGAAGCTGAACTTTTTTTGATGAAACTGGTGTTGTCACTAAGTTAGGTAAAAGTAGTCAAAAAATAGTTTAAATTACGACAAAAGTATTAGTATAGAAAGGAAAAAATGTCATACGGGAGCTCTAATAATTCTTATGTGTCTGTGTGTGTGTGTATTATTTTATGGAGAAAGTACTTACGGATTAGGCGAATACTGTTTCGAAGAGTTGCAGCAGTTGGTCGACAGGACAACCCGTAGAACAAAACTTGTATCTAGCAGTCAGGAGTCAGAACACTGAAAATTAGTTTTTAAAAGTCTTGTAGTAGGTACAATGATGTGAGTTCGGCGTTGGATTGGTTACAGTTTTATGTTGAATTAGTTTATAGATTTGTTTTATGTGGATGGTGGTGAGAAATGTTTAGGCATATCTCGCCACAATTTGTTGCAGTGAGAATGGACAGGAATCTGAGACAAAAGGGTAGTACGTTTTGCGTTTATATCCATATGCAGTTAGTCACAGTGTAAAGTACAGAGTATCTTGAGTATGTGGGTTAATTACTAAATAAAGGTTTTGCATTATAGACATAGACAGTTATTGGAATATATGATAGAAATTTATGAAGACTTGTTAGCAAATTTAAAGTAGATTGTATATTATATAGGTTCATAGGAAAGCTTTTAATTATTTTTAGTGTAGGAAACTAGTTCAAAATGGTGATTAACTTGATGATCATGACTGTTGGTGACAGGCTGCTTTGTGGGCAGAGGGCTGGGTTCGATCCCTACTAGGAACAAAAACTTGTGTAAATAACATAAATATTGGTGTGCTGGTCTTGGATGATTATGGTGTTATTATGTGTGTGTCTGTTTCTTGAGACACAGGAAAATGGAACAGTATGCGATGAATTATTATTATATTGAAATGCAAATCCTAATTTGATCAGGGTCGGAAGGCATAGATTTTCTCAAATAGCAAAGTAGTGAGGTTAGATTGATTGTTCTAGGAGAATTGTTGGAGAGATATTACAGGATACATTTTTATGTTGAACCAATAAGATTTATGGTTATGCAAATATGTAAATAAGTAAATAGCCTTGTAATGAAGGAACTTACAAACTAGAATAAAACACAATGAGTAGAGAGGCGATTATATCATCATTTAGTAATCCAAAATTGAATTAAATTTTCCCTATGGTGAATGTATGAATTAGTCTTAGAAACACAATTGCACTATAGTTAGTCGGTCTCGTGAACCGAAGCAGTTTTAGGCAAGGGTGATTCTGGCGTCACATATAACAAAAGGATATTGTCCAATTGTCATGTTGTAAGAGTCAGTATGTTTCCACCAAATGAAACTAAATTCCAAGAAGCAGAAACATTGTGAAGGTATCACTTGGGAGACCTGTTAACCGTCAGTATAATTGAAATGTAACTGTGGAGAGTAAGGCAGGTAGATTTGTGTGATGTTCGCATAGTGAACACTAGAAACATTTACATTTGTAAACGGAACAAAATGCGACCATCGTTTTTTGTCTGTAAGTGCGTGTACTAGCATTTGAAGTGTAGCTCTAAATTTTTAGAATATGTGATAATATCACCCCTCAGAGGAAATGATGATGATATGAGTATGATATTATGATAGAAGAAGGAATTGTACGGTGAAATACATAGTTGGTTTACGGTGAAAACCTTTACCTAAGACTGTTACGGTGGCCCAGAGAAGAAAATCTTGCCTAGTTACTTACTTACATATTTTGTGTACTACAGTGTTCAACAAAAAGTTAGTGTTAGAAATTATTTAGGCGGGGGTCGGGGTAAAAAAAAAAAAAACCTTCATTAAAATTCAAGTGACCAGAAGTAAAAAAAAAAATTCTATAGGACTGTCCTACCATGTAAATATCATCCAGCACTAATTGATCTATGTTGTGAATAAAGATACTAAACAAAAGGTATATTCCTTAAGAGTATTTGACAGTAGGAATATGTTACAAAATGTAAATTCAGATTATCAGTTATTTGACAATATGAGGAATAAGATGTTATAAAATTTAAATAAAGATTATAGATTGGAAGCAGCAGGAAAATTAATAAACTTAACTTGGTTTGAGGTTGGAAATTGGAATAGACATAGGATACACGGGATTCAGGTTTAATGTAGGCTTGAATAAGTTTTGTCTTGGACTCTGGAACTTGGTCAGGTATATGGTAGGATTGAGGCGTAAGAAGCAAGATAAACCTGGAATAAAGGAAAAGGAAACATAAAAAAAAAAAATTATAGTATGAAACAGTTTTCCAGTTTTGTTGTGTCGAAGGCAGAAAGTATTACTATTACAAACACTTGGTTAATTAATACCCAATTATATGACTACTAGTGTGAACAGACGATAAGAAAGTATCATGTTAAAATAGCATCAAGTAGTACGAACATCTTTGCTAGCAAAGCGTCTTTGATTTAATTTGTCATAATCATGAGTTAGATTCCTGAAGTAGGACAGTAGGTTTGGAAGATTGTTCTTCATTAGAGACTCTATGACTATCTTCTAATTTATAGTTAAATTGGAAAAAAAAAAGAAAAAAATGCTGAACCGATTTTGATAATATTTTTGTTTGGAAAATAGCCATGGAGGAAATAAGAAAAAAAAATACACCCATATTAGTCTAGACATCTTTAAGTAAAGTGAACATTCCTATAAAATATACATACTACTTAAATCTTTTTTTCTGAAGTTGGTTAAATATGTTACAAAACTGTTAGAAGTTACATAACATGCTGAAAAGGTAATTCTAATTACAATATACTGGAACTTAGGAACAGTTGGTGAAAAGCAGTTCATTATACATTCTTGTCTTGTTGGGAGTAGAATGATATAATAAAAAATATTAGAATTGATGTGCAGGAATACAAATGTTTGAACATTAAGCTCATAAGTTATCATAATTATGTCCTGCAGTAAGGGGTATACTATATAGTTAGCAAGCTAGCATGGGGGGCATTTATCGGTAGATTTGCCCTAAATAAATCTTTAAAATGGAAAGTTAGTAATGAAATGTATCTATTGCAATTCAATAAAATCTTTTCATTAATAAGGCTAAATTAATTTTGGATTCAATCAGTTTGCATTATTATCATACAAATTTACATAACAGATTAGGTAGTAGAAAATTAAACTTACCGGAAATAAATAGTAGTAGATAGGTTGCATTGTGTGTGAGGCATGAACTATAATCAGTATAATCAGGAACCAGTTGCTCTATAGTAATTGACCTGGAAATGGGATGGTATCAACCTGAAAATTGGAAAACATTGCGGTTAAAACCATTCTTTTGTTATGTGTTAAACAAAAAGGGAAAATGGATACTCACAGAGGATGGAGGGGAAAGATCTTGGGTTAGAAGATCGGCATAGTCAATAAATGGTTCGGATAGGATGTTCTCGGATTGGTTTGGTTGTGACTAGATAGGGAATAAAAGGATAATTATTAAAATTATGGTAGACAATTAAGATGTTCTAACAAATCAAATTGCAGCAATTATTACTCACTGAGGCAGGTGGGGGTACGGAAAGGGCTAATATTTCGGCGTGGTTTGGAATAGAGCTGTGGGTAGGTGAGTGAGGGTGAACGGACTCCGGCTAGGGAAACAAGACAAGACGATTATTAATTAACATACAAACATTGTAACTAGGGTATTATGAAGGTCTAGAGTAAAATCTTGCTAACCGGGGAAGGAATATGTAAGACGGGGGGACTCGCACAGGTGGTGATGTATTCTTCTGATGATAGTAGGGTTGAATTAGAAAGCAAATGGATGGTGTGAAACAAATTTCTGATTAGTTCTTGCTCGGTGGTAGGGAGTGAAGAAAAACCCGGAAAAGGAAGCTGGATTGTTAGTGGAGTAGAAACGGCGGGAGTTTGATGCGGAGTAGGAGCACTGGTAACTGTTATCTGCAAGCAATAATGTAGGGAGGATATTAGGAAATGAGATATTAAAAAGGGAAAAACAAGGAGATTGTAAATAGGATGACATGTACTTACTTGACGCTGGTGTTGAGTTAGTTTTTGTTTTTGCCGCAAAATCCGTTTTTGGTATGTTTTTATTTTTGAGCGCAGAGTAGACAAAGTAATTGGATGAGGGAGTTCCAGATTTAGTTGGATGAGAAGTGCTTCACGACAAAAGGCCTTTACTGCAATACTTCGGTAGTGAATATGTGATGAGTCCCAGAGTGCCGGGAATTTATAAATTTTCCGATTAAATATGTGGTCAGTCATGGTTATGTCCTAAAAAGAAAACGAGAACATTGTAACACAAGCTTTGCACAAAAACACAATTTCCAACATTTCAAAAACTAAGTAATTTTGTTAGCTCAATGCGAGTTGATATTATGACGCCATTTTCTTAGCGCGAAAACCGCAGCAACACAGTATATGCGCTATCTATGCCAGGCGATATGTCCCATATCATTCAATCTACGATTATATTGATGTCACTCACCTTTTAAAACGATTCAACACAATAAAATAAGGGTATTGTTCCCGATATTTAATTAAAACAGTATGAGTTAGAAATAAACGTTGCGCGGCGTCACTTTTACCACAAATCACAATAGATCAGTATGTGCTCTATGATTTAGTGTTGCCAACTTGAGTTGCCATAATTACCGTACGGTTGGGAACGCTACGACTATAGGTCCGGTCCGATTAGCGATGTCGCATATACTTAATCTGTGTTAATGATGTTCCTTTCGTAATAATTGACTAATTGAAATTTTAGATAAGGCTATATGGTACCGTAATGAATAAAAAAAAAAACTCGTTGTTTTAGGTTCTTACCCAGATAGTCGTAGAAATAATAATTACCGAGGAGACGTCGTTACATGTCGGCTACATTCCGAATCATTAGTTTTCCAAGTTTTCGATTATCTGCATTCGATCTATAGCGAGAGTCTTTGCCGGTTATTGCAATTCCAGGTTGTATGTGAAATTAATGCGAAAATTCCGAAATCTATTCCTCGAATTTTTTACAAAATAATATTTACATAAACATGATATGTTTTTGCGGGAAATGTTCCACCTTAAGATTATTTTTATAGGGAATAAATTTGTGATAGCACCTTATAGCGAAACTCTTGAATTAATATAAATATAAAAAAAAAAAATCTTTGCAAAACAAATTAAAGATTAGAAATAGAAAGGATTAATTTACAAAAGGTTTATTTTTACTTTCATGTCATCTCAACATGTATAGGAAAACAAATAATACAGAAATGTATGTGCTGTTGGCGAATATTTTTTCGAGTTCGTGTGATTGATCGTATTGATCTTTAAATTATTTTTTCTTCTTAATATATAGTATTATTGAATTTTGGCTATGTTTATTATGGTACTTGCTCGGAGGTAAAAGAAGTTGCGCTGTTTGTTAGGGAAATTAGGGATTTGGAGGATTGCATATAAATTATTAGTGAAGATGGATAGGGTCGTGAGTTACAAGTAGTGTAGGAGATGCGTATCAAATCTTACAATACTGCTTAAAAGCTTTAAATTAAAATAGTTCATTTTAGTATTTAGTTGTTGTGGGTTTATAAAGGTACTTACTGAATTAATTTCTGTAGGATTGAACAATGGGTAGACCAAGGCGCAATTTAAAGAGAAATGTCAAGTATACGGGAGAAGAGTTTATATTGGAAAGGGGGGAGCGAAGTGTTCCAAATGATGAAGCATCTCAAAATGAACAAGGGACAAATGGGGCTAGCAAGGCTAAACGTCCAAGATTAGGGAAAGAGACTAGACCACATGAAGCTGCGGTGGGAACAGGGCTTAAATACCGATCACTACGACGAACCATAGGAGTACTAGCGTCGAAAATAAATGAATTATGTGAAGAAATGAAAACAGTAAAGTCCACGTACGAATTAGCAAAATCCACCGAAATCTCGAGTCATTCAACAGGCGACATAACTGAAAATATCATTGAAATAGGAAATGACATTGAAGATAACGATCAGCCGATTCAACGAGAAAGACTTGAAACGGAGGAACGATGTAAAAATATAACGTACAATGTCAAAAATGTTAATCTAGAGAAACCAAAATTCGGTGATTCTGAAGGTGTACATCCCGTTAATTTCCTAGAGGACTTGGAGAGGTACATAATCAAAGCAGCAAGAGAGGGCACAGAGTTAGAACTAGTGCAGGATTGCTTGGTAGGAGATGCGAGGGATTGGGCCCGAGTATATAGGAACAGGTGGGAGAAAATCGAAGACTTCAAACGGGACTTTTTGGCAACTTATTGGGGGGAAAAATCTCAAAACGATTTACGCAGGACAATAGTACAGAGCACCTGGGACAGGACGAAAACCCCTTTGATGCTTACGCATTTCCTAAGAATTTCGGGGAAAGCTCAAATGCTACAATATAAAATCCCGGAGAAACAGTTAGTTGCAGATATAATGCGCCGTTACCCAAAATATATCCAACAAGTCTGGACTACCTCAAAATCAGAGAACATTATAGAGACAGCAGAATTCCTGAGGGAAATGGACGATATTAGCAAGCAAGAGTTGCATACTTATGCATCTGCAAACCAAAGTAAATCTAATTCACCTGCACAAAATAAAGGGTTAGATAAAAGAAAGAAGGACTTACAACGAGATTATCAAAGACGGCAGAAACCGAGGGAAGTGAACGAGGTAGCAGTTGTTGAGGAAGAAGCGTTAAACTAGACGAGGCTGGACATGTGGTTCCCGAGTCAGCCTCAAGGATAGGGAACACGGCATTAAATATTATGTTAAAAACGGGTTGGGTACCAGGGCAAACCCTAGGAATAAATGATAGGGGGCTTAAGATACCCATACAGGTAAAAGGTAGGAAAAGTGGAATAGGGTTAGGGCATGAAACTCAACAGTTAAATAAACCAAGCATTTTACAAGATATTGTAGACGTTTTAGAGACAAAAGACGAGCGAGAATTAAGTGGAAGGATTCATACCGTATTTTCCGATTTTGAAGAAGATGACCCACAAAATAAATATAAAAATTATAAATCGGAGGTAGAAGTTCAAATATTTGAATATGAGATCATGGGGTTAGTGGACACAGGCAGTGACATTACGTGTATTTCAGAGGAATTTTGGCAAAAGCTAAAACAACAGAAAACGCGAAACATACCAATACTTCCCATCAAACCATTCCAAATAAAAACCGCGGTAGGTCACAAAAGTGTTGAAGTTAGAAATATAGTTCTATTACCTGTAAGGTTAGGTACCAAAATATTTGACATAGGGTTCGTAATAGTTCCGGGACTAGTTAACCATCTCATTTTAGGTTTTAATTGGCTCAAATCAAATGAGGTTACCATAAGTTTAGATAGCAAGCAGAGTGGGTTATTATTCAACATAGATAACGAAAAACAGTTGGTACGGTTTCATGATTGCGCTAAAGTAACTGGGGAAAATCAGGGACTTTTAATGAGAAGAGAAATAGAAAACAAATTAGAGGGATTGGACGGAGAACAAAGAACTGAAGCAAGAAAGGAATTAGAAAGTTTATTGAGGAAATTTGACAATTTATTTTCATCTGAGTTAGGGAAAGCAAATTGTTACGAACATAAAATAAAAATGGAACCACATTCACCGATAGTTAAGAAGTCTTATCCAATACCATATGCTTATAGGGAGAAAATGGCACAGAAACTAGACGAAATGGAAAGCCAAGGTATAATTAGTAGAGCTTCAACTCCATATTGTAGTCCACTTACTTTCACTTTGAAGAGAGATGGCTCCTTAAGAGTATTATTAGATGCTAGGGAGATTAATAAATTCATGGTAGCAGAGACGGAGAAACCCCCTTTACAATTGGATGTTTTAAACTCATTTCATGGCGCAAACTATATAAGTATAATCGATTTGAACAATGCATACTTTCAAATTCCAATTTGTGAGGATAGCAAGAAGTATACAGGTTTCACATTTAACGGCAAATCTTATGTGTATAACGTTTTACCGCAAGGATTGAAGACATCAGTAGGAAGTTTTAGTCGGGCAATGGATATGATATTAGGTCACGAAGTCAGAGAATACTGCGTTAATTATTTAGATGACCTTGCTGTCATAACTACTGGAAGTCTAAAGAAGCACATTGAGCATTTGAATGTAGTATTAGAAAAGTTAAGCTCCGCAGGTTTAACGTGCAATTTACAGAAGTGTGAGTTCTTTTGTAAAGAAGTGAAGATGCTAGGTTATGTAATTTCGACGGAAGGTTTGCGCACTGATCAAGATAAGGTTAAGGCTATACAGGATTTCCCCGTACCAAAGAAGATCAAACATGTCAGAGCTTTTTTAGGGTTGTGCAATTTTTACAGAAGATTCATTCCTGGTTACAGTTTACATATATTACCGTTATGCGAACTACTAAAAAAGGAAACCGAATGGAAATGGGGAGTAGGTCAACAAGAGGCATTTGAAAGTATTAAAAGATTGTTCATTAACACTATATTACTACATCACCCGGATTTCAGTAAGCCATATTACTTGCAGACTGATAGCTCAGGAATTGGGTTGGCTGGAGTACTTTATCAGTTAGACGATGGAGGTAACATGAGAATAATTGGGTTCCATAGTAAGGCTTTAAGGGGAGCGCAGCTGAACTGGACGGTCACAGAGCAGGAATTTTTTGCGGTGATAAGTTGTCTAGAAAAATTTGAAACATACCTGCGAGGGACTAAAGTTATGATAAGGACCGATCACAAGGCGTTAACATTTGTAAAAACCTGGAAACTATACAATGCTAGGGTAACTCGATGGATAAATTATTTAGAAAACTTTGAATATGAAGTTCAACATATAAAAGGGAAAGATAATATAGCGCCAGATATTCTATCTAGGTATCCTCCAGAAAGTGATTTATTACAAGAGGACAAAATTAAAAACCCTGAAATTTTGTACATGGGCGTTACAGTTAATCAAAGGTTATTGGAAAATTTAGCTAAATTACCAATCTTACAGAAGGAAGACAAAGAAATAGGAGAATTATTGAAACGTATGCAAATGGGGACTAAACAGTCAGACAAGGGAGACAAATTAGTAGAAAGATGTATAAAAAAGAATGAGGTTTTATATTTTAAACCAGGCCAAGGGTTACCAGTGATATATTTGCCGGAAATCTTGAGGGTCGATATAATAAATCAAGTTCATGCAGAAATGGGTCATCAAGGTGCATACAAAGTGATTAAATATATTAGAGACAGGTTTTATTGGAGGGGGTTAACTCGGCAGACCAAACGGGTAATAAGAACATGTCACGACTGTCAAATAACAAAAAACGAGACAGTAAAATATGTAGGACCTTGCCGCTCAATAATTACCGAAAATATAGGGGATCTGATTATGGTAGATCTATACGGGCCTTTACCGGCAGGACAGTTTGGAATGAGTTACATTTTAGTCATACAAGATTCGTTCAGCAAATTTGTAAAGTTTTATGAGCTAAGAAAAGCAACAACTACAGCAGTATGGGGTCGGATGAAGAAATTCTTTGACATAATAAAACCAAAAGCCGTTATGTCAGACAATGGTTCACAATTTGCCAGCAAAGTATGGAGAGAGAACATGAAAAGAGAGGGAATTAACGTTGTCTTCACAAGCGTCCGCAATCCTCGCCCAAATACCACAGAGAGGGTCAATAAAGAGTTAGGCCGGTTATTTAGAACATATTGTAGACTAAACCATAAGGGATGGGTTTCAGCATTACCAAAAATAGAAGAGTTATATAATAATACCTTACACAGTAGTACTATGTTCACACCTTGCGAAATATTATATGGGAAACCGATGAGATTAGCAATCGATAAAAGTATAGACAAAACAGATGTGGAATTGGATGTTAGTAAGGTTCGTGAAACCGTTCGAACAAACCTAGTTAAAAAAGGGGAGCAACGCAGATCTAAGTTCGATCAGAGATATCGGATAATTAACTATCAAATTGGAGATTGGGTAAAAATTAAAAAATTAAACAAATCTGATGCAATGCAGAAGTTAACAAGAAAGTTTTCACCTTTATATGAAGGGCCATATGTAATAGCAGGAATCCCATATCAAAATGTGTATATTCTAGTTGATCCAAAAACAAACAACATTAGGGGAAAATTTAACACTATACACTTATCAAAATATTATAAATAACATGATATCTCTTGAGATCTCTAAACCTAAGTGGGCTGACTTGGGAACGACTGATATTAGATTAATACTTTTTTTGTAAGCGTAATGTGTAAGTAGCTGTAATAAACAATATAATAGTAATTGATTTTGTATAATATTACATATAGTTATTTGAGTATTTTATTATTAATTTTTCTTTAATTTTTTGAACTTTTTATATACTTTTAAATTGTATTTTCTTTTTTAATCTATAACTTGTAATAGTAAGAGTTTTGTTAATTTAATATTATCTAGTGTTAAGTTAGAAATTGGTAAGGTTTTTGAATTATATAACGATTGATGCAAAGTGAATACATAACATGTAATTCGAGGTTGGATTAATTACACAGTAGTAGATGTAAAAATTAGCTTCTGGCCTGACTTAAACTCAGTCTATAAGGGTTTCAAATAAAAGTAATTGCCTTATAAAATACTATATAAGTTTTCTCTGGTTGGACATCATAATAACTGTTTTTAAAATGGATATTAAAAAGGATTTTTTTTTAGACATAAATGCAATAATAATTGTAAGTATTTGTTTTGTCGAAGTTTGTATAGAAAAATATACCAAGGTTATGTAATAAGTCATTTAAATTCAATAAATTCGTTTATGTAACAAATATTTAAGATAGTATATAAAAATATATGTAAAAAAAAAAAAAAATATATATATATAATGAACACCAATACATCAACAGGCGGTAAGGGAAAAGCCTACCCAAATCATTGGATATAACTATTTAACTAAATATAGCTAATTTATAAGAAAAATATTTATAAATTCTTAATAATATATTTTCACACAATGAATTTACAATCATAGTAATTATAAATCGTACCGAAACGGAATATGATTTATAATAATTTTATAAAAAAAAGGGGTTACATCTAAAGACTTGGGTAGAGGGGAGAGTTGGCGGCTTTTAAAAAAAAAAAAAAAAAAATTTGGTTGGTACTTATGTAATTAATTTTAAGAAATGTCTGTAACATCGCAATAAATAAAAAAAAAGAGAAGCGATGAAATAATAATAACTTGTCATGCTGGGAAAGGGGAAAGACCCATCTATGCATATCCGAGTAAAGTTTAACGGTAAAATTTACAAAAAAAAAAAAAATATTATTCTATTCTTCCAAGCGATTGAAGTTTACCCACATATACATAGATGGAGGGGAGTGTTGGCGGTCTTTCCAAAATTTCGGTTTAAAATCAAACCATTGTATCATATTTTAAAAATGTTTGGAAGTCACTGTCAAAAATTTTGTAAGGTTGTAAATAATTGACGCTGTTAAGGTTTGGAAACGCTGTGTTTAGATGGAAACAAACAAACAAAAAACAATGCTAAGGAAACACAATGCTGAAATTAGGGCAGAGATAACCAAATCTATTATATGCATTTTCAAGTTAATTTTTAGGATGATGAAATGCAAATTATACTATTTAATTATTCTGAATAAACCGAAATATCGTACCCATGTGGGGAAGTAACAATCTTCTTTTCAGGAATAAGAAAAAACTTGTGGATGACTACATGAAAATGAGCCAAACATTGGCATAAGGTGATGCTAACTAAATAACACTTTTTAAAATAATTAAAATGAGTCAACTATGTGTCAATTGCCAATAAAATATAGAAAAAATATAAAATTTGCCAAATAAACATACAATGCCATAGAGAACATACAAAACATTGCCTATTTAATATGATTTAGTCTTGCTATAAGGGGGTCGGGGAACATATAAGCAGTAAAGAATTTAAGGTATACGCGTTCTTCTTAAAGTCCTTAGACCTATGTGACCAAGAGGAAATGTTCAGTCTTATTTGTATATTATAGAATTGAAAAGAAATGAGCGGGGTCTGTGTCATAATAAGGAATGGGGTCGAAGAGCTTTGATTGAAATTGATATAAACTATTACAATCACTGTGTAATTCGTGATCTTATTGCCTATATTGGGGTGTTGAACTGTTAAGTTGCGTGAAAAATCGTGGAGTTGAGATTCTGACAGTTGTTTGGATGGAGAGTATTAATTGATTTATGAAGACAGAACTAGTGGAAGAGATGATTGAATAAACTGAGTTGTTCAAGTAAGCAGGGCTTAGTAGTTTAACAGACTAGTAGGCATAAGACGGCTAGTTCGTGTTTGAATTTGAACTGGTTAGTCTTTTATTTTTCCTTTTTGTTTGATAGACTAACTGACACTCTACAATTGGTTTCAATGAAGGAGTTACTTTGGTGTTAGGTTAGGTCTGTTGACAATATTACGCATCAGCAGAAGCTGATTTCATTGGGACCAATACTGCACACGAAGCTAACACTCAAAACTCGGCAACTACACATTCTCCCAGTCGAAAATGGATGTTGCTTTGATGTTCACGTCTGAGTGTGGTGTTGCGGCTTTGGTAGATTAACATCTTTCTGCTGTTAACGGAATCTGTAATGAATGGGATGATGTAGCTGTGATTCTTGGCAAACGAAAAGTTGGTTTGGTTGGGAAGCATCTTCATCATATCCTTCTGATAGATTGGACTCACAACCCAATTTCCCCGTTCGAAGTAGATTCCCTTGTGGGGGGTGATTTGATATCAAAGTTAAAGCATTAAAAAGCTCACATTGGGACTCGGGGAATGTTCATTTTCGGTTCGGTTTAAAGGACTCACCACACGATGTAGGGCTACATTTACATTCGATTGTTTGAATTCAAATACTAATTACGCTAGAATTACACAATGTTATATATTAGGAGTTGTATAATTATTATTGGTTTATATTTGTGAACAGTTTATCAAGGGTGAAAAATTTCCTCCGGTTGCATATGTTTGGGATTTTCGCAAATTTTTCAGGGGTCGGCTGTAACGGTCCACAATGCGTTCCGCTACGTTCACAAATATATAGATACATCAGTATGATGGAAATCTAAGCTAATAGCACACTTTGGAAATATTAAATATCTAAAAAGTTATATCTCAATAGACTAAATCTCGACTATCAGACATAGATCATGGAGCTATAGAACTTCCTGTCAATGAAGTTAATAAGTCAGGATTTTAAGCAAAAGTATATCTAATAAAAGCAAAGTGAATGCAAAGAGGTTTTATGCAGTAACTAAGATTCTTAATATTCTCACGATTAGCAAACTAACGATTCCATTTCTATGTATAGATTTCCAATACCTACTAGGAAATGATTAAAACTAACAGATTAGATCTAACAAATTAAATAATTAACTAACTAACATAATTCAGAATCACGGCAGCTGAATGATGTAAATAGGCTGAGAACGCTTGGAGACAGGTTCCAAATTCAAATAAAACTCATAAAACAAAATAACATATCATAAATATTTAAAAAAGGAACGTAGGTTCAAAATGTGTATTCAAGGGATCTGATTGGTTAGGTCGGAGACAAGATGAGGACAGCTTGCGTACATTATTCTAAATTCAAATAAATTTAAAATTGGAAAGCTAATAATGGCTCATCAATATTTGAAAATGGAACAAGGGTTCTATTGGTCGGAATGGATACTCAAGGAGTTTGATTGGTTGAGTCGGAGACAGGTTGGAGACCAGATACGGACACTTGGGTAGTATAAAAAGGGGACGAATGGGCCGTCCAAACCAGTTACCGTCTAGAAGCCAAAGTTGCTGTCCGCGATAAAGTGAAAAGTGAAATATTCAAAGTGAAGTGTCTGTGAAAAGTGAAGTGTAAGTGCTAGTGAATTGCCACCTGCCAGAGGAGATTGGATTGATTCTGTTGGACGAGTTTACTCACGTAAGTCCTAGAATTTAGGCATTTTAGACTTTTTCCGGATAGATGAGATGTCTCCAAGATAAATGTTAAACTTAATAAATTATTCTTCTAAAATAATGGAGTTATGATTGATGAAATTGATCATTGAATAGAGACATTTGCTCTTTGGATTTCTCGTAGACTAAAAGACGGTTTAGAGATGTCCAAGTCATTGGTTAATATTATCAGTTATCAGTTAATTGTTCAATAAATATTTGTCAATTAATCATGTTATGTTGAAGACATTTATCTGTCTGGATATTGTGACTGTTTTATAGAATTAAAAATAGTCCAGCAAATAAAATAAGGAGGTGAAATGAGACACAGGAGAAACAAATCATTTATACAAAAATACATTAACAAAGCTTTAACAAAACTTAGGAAAAATATTCTTATCTCAGCATTGTGTTTCCAAATCTTATTCAGCGTTAGAAATAAGTGTTAAGGGGGGTAATTTGAGCTAGAACAGCAATGGAGAGTGTTGTAATTACGTCAAGAGCTCTTAACCCAGCTTTACGGTCACAAGCCCGTAATGTTTTCCTAGCTCTGGTTATCTACAATGATAAATATCCGTAGAATTCTAATTTTTAGGTGAAAACATGAAAATAATTACCTTTACTGAACAACATTTGACCATCATAGATCAAACAAATACAACTATGGATATTTACATTTAGTTATTAACAATAATTAACTAATTAAGTTTATGATTTATTACTTTATTGTGTGTGATAATTTTCTGTGTCATTCCATGTCTTAGGTACAAATGTTCTGCATTTAAATATTTGATTTTGTGTTTACTTGAAGTTATTTACTTGAGGTTATTACAATCTATGCTTTGCGAATTTATAGAAATCTTATGGCGAAATATAATCTCTAATAGTAACGACAGGATTGGGGTCAAAATGGTATAACAGAATTAGGTCATTTTAATTAACCCTTGTAGTAGGAATAAGATTTGTTTTCATGTGCTTACTAGGTACAATTTTATCGTTATAATAATTTATTTCTCTTACAATTAGGATAGGATTGTCTCAGTATTTCCTGAAAAGAACTTGAGTTACCACGGTTCATAATATTCGGTCCTACCACTATGAGCTAGACGATCACACCTTGGCCATATATTTAATCAGTTCTTCATTCATTAGTATAGATTTATTGTCTGGATAATGTTAAGTTATGATTCGAACTAGTTATGTGTACTTATTTATCTGAGGAATTAAAGAAAAAAACGTAGGCCGGAATCATCTAGATATTATTAGCTCAGATTAGGGGTAGTTACAATTGGTAGTACCGTTCCCAGGATTAGAGCTTTAGACTACGGGACGAGTTGGCTAGTTACTATTTTTATCATACAAGAGCTAGGATCAAAGGGGGGGTTACAATTTGGTGCTGTGACCATGGATGGTTACAAGCTATGGATCGTGGGTCGCAGGTTGACGTTATATACTTCGACTTTCAAAAGGCCTTCGACAAAATTGATAATGACGTTTTGTTGCAAAAGCTTTCGTCATCTTTTGGTTTTTCTCCGAGGCTTTTGAATTTTTGGGCGGACCTCATGAAATATCGATGTCAATATGTTAGGCATGGGATATACGAATCAAGACCGTACCATACCAGATCTGGAATAATACAAGGTTCAGTTACCGGTCCGTTATATTTTCAGATGATGGTTCATGATCTTCCAAAAGTTTTGTCATCCGCTCAGTGCCTTTTGTATGCCGATGACCTTAAACTCTTCGTTGAAGTAAAATCTCTTAGCGACTGTATTCGCTTACAAGACGACATAAATAGTGTATATGAATGGAGCGTGAGGAACAAGATGTACTTTAATTTCGGTAAATGCAATGTAATGACATTCGATCGGAAAAGAGATCCCATTCATTTTGACTATAAGTTAAACATTACGACCATACATCGAGCAAATGCCGTGAAAGACCTGAGAGTGACGTTTGACCGCGGCTTGACTTTTCACGAGCATGTGTCTGATCTCGCGAAAGAGGCGTACCGGCGACTCGGGTTTGTACTTCGAAATGCGAAGGATTTTGAAAATCCGGAAGTCATGAAACCCCTTTATAGCGCCTTAGTTAGGAGCAAGCTAGAGTCGGGTGCATGTGTCTGGAACCCACATCACGTTACGTACACGCGATTGCTTGAGAAAGCTTATTGGACTTGCCCTTAATAGCATTGTACAAAAAACGTTATGGGTACTATCCTTTCCTGTACCCGACTAAGTTTCTGCTTGGCCAGCTCGGCTATAACTCGTTAGAAGTAAGGAGAACACTAGACCAGCTCACTACATGCGTCAAGGTACTCAGAGGAGCAGTAGACTCTATTGAGCTGCATGACCTACTGTGTGTGTTGTTCGTGCCGGATAGACCCGGGGTCCCGGTGAACAGGCGAGGCCGGCTGCCGAAGTTGTTTCACGTGGAACAGTGCCGAACTCGGGCTCGCACAATGTCACCGTTAATTCGCGCTCGCAACCACTTCAACGCGCTCCTGACCGCCAATACTGATTTTGACATAATTGTTGATAGTTGAAAAACTGTTATATCTGTTCTTAGGACATATTGTGAAAACCTCACCGACCAATGGGACAGATCGATTGACATTGTAGAGATTCATGATGATTATTGAAGTTTGACATTTTATAATTTTATATACCATTTATGTTGACATTTTATAATTTTATGTGGTATGTATTTGATTATTTTTAATTTTAGTTTCTATTGACTTCTTAATTAATTTAATGACTTGTAATTGTATTTGTTTTTAATCTGGTCTAATTAATGTGAGATGAATGTAAATGTTTTTGAAGGCGTTTTTATCTCAATAAAATAATTTTATTTAATTTAATCACCACGCGGGTGAAAAATCGTAATATTCTTGGGCACAGGATAGACAAAATAACAAAATCTCGGCCTACGTTCAGATCGTAATGATGGCAGATCTGTCAAAGTATTGTGTCAGTTTCTGATAGTTTAGTTTTTTTTCCTTTTACGAATGGCCATGACGCGGCTTGCGTATTGTGCCAATTTCAGTGTAAATCGTCTTTGTAGTATGTCTTCATTATTGTTCAGTCCCGTAGCGTTATATTCTCTTTGTTCAGACCTTTTACTTAAGGTTTTAATTTATTATATGATAATATTTTTATGTTGTTTGCAATATAAATATGGGGAAACATGAGATATTTATTTTCACGGAAAAGTAATTAACGAATCGCGGTAAGTTTAGAGAGTTAGAAAGTATAGGATCAGGAAAGTGTGTCTTAAGAAACTACTACTAATTATTTTTACAAAAGAATGCTACAATATTTTAATAAAAATAAAGTCATTAGTGTACTTATGTTCCAATAGGAACAAACTAAGTTAAATTATATATATACATTACAACTTTATACTGTTTAAAACCACAAAATCAGTTATGGCTTTAAACACTAATGGAGTTTTCGAAGCTAATAGAAATGGAATATTTACAGGCAATGGAATATCTAACGAAAGCAGAATTTCAAAGAAAGCTGAATGATCATGCAATGGGCAGGATAATAAAATGTGATTGGCCTCAGCAATGGGATAACCACAGTCACATTTCAGATTCTCTATAATATGCAATTTGGCTAGATGAGCTGGGCTACAGATGTGCCCTAAACGTAGCCTTATCAGTGTTGAGGTAGCCATTTTTCAAGTTTTATTTTAGAAAAAAACCATGGTTTTAATTGTATATCAGGTTGAAGTGAACAGTAGTATTTGCCTTTACTTTCTGAAGTTTTTAATCATTCTTTATTCCAGGAATCCTGGAGGAATCGTCCCGGCATTGTAGCAAGGTCGTGGCAGTAGTTAGTATAAGGAAACATATTTTCACATTTTACAGCATCATTCGCGAGGCGGTCGGCTTTCTCATTAGCCTTTATACCACTATGGCTAGGTATCCAAAGGAATTTAATAGAGTATCCACTTTGATAGCATTTATACAACTTGTCTCTCGCATCAGTGATAATAGGCATGTAAGAGTTTTACTAAAATGGAATTTTTTTTAAGGCTTGAAGAGCACTCATTGAATCTGTGATAACTAGCGTATTTTTTAGTTTTGCCAATAAATTATAATCAAGTGCTTTTACAATTCCGAAGTAGCACCAGTGAGTATTGAAGTTTCAGGGGGCATTTAAATTTTTTGAACTACATTATAATTACGGTGGTAAACACCCACCCCAACATTGTCTCCTGTATGTTTGGAGGCATCACAATAGATTTGGTGCCATTCGCACCATTTGTCATCAACAATAGAACTAAAAATTGTATTAGCGTTAATATTATCTTTCTCAATGCCTATATTTAAACAGATTGGAGGCAGAATTAATGCTTCATAATCTGTATAAAAAAGAGCTAAGTTTTTTGAACGATGAGTTGGCGCTTGTAACGATTTGAAATTAAAAATGCTATTTACAAGACAAGGTGTGGATTTAAATTTCCAATAGGAACATGACAAAGTGAGTTCTGCTAATGTAAACAATTTATAAAAGCTATATACAAAAATTTATATAGCTAAAGTACGAATTAGAAGTTGAACTTCCCCAAGCTAAATGTTGAGAGTTAAGGTCACCAAGTATAATAAAAGGTCTAGTAACAGTAGAGAAAATAGTACCAAGCTCTTGTAAAATAGCCGTGGAAGGACGAGGAACAGAAACAGATATGTAACAAATATGATCTACAATTGCACCAACAATAGAAAACCCATTGTCGTGGCAGGGAAAAGATAAAGCATTAATGAACAAGACGATTTAATGAGTAAGGTAACACCGCCATACTCATCAATCCTGTCCTCTCCGAGGCAGAAATAATTATTTACATTAAAGGCAGAAGGTGGCGTGAGCCATGTCTCTGCCAGCGCAATAATAAATGGGTCATATTTATTTATTAGATAAATTAATTCACTTTTTCTACTAACTGCGCTAAGGCAGTTCCACTGGACAATCTTCAAAAGATTGTCCATGGTGAGATTCGGTCCGAAAGGGATGCCTTGCGGATGGATACATGTGACGAGGGTTTTTTTAAGAGCTTCTAGTCATTACTAGGGCAACGTTGGACTGTAATAAGATGTTGTTTTTTGTTAAAGTATCAATTAAAGATGTACCTAATATTTTCGGTTAGAGTTTGTTGACATAATGGTTCGTCATTGTGATTAGGTCTTGCATATAATCACAGCCGTTGGGCCAGGAGGCATATTGTAGTCTTTAACTAATTCTTGGTGTGCTACACGATCGTAACCGTGAGAAGTATTGTAAGATGCACGAGGTTTAGTCACAAAAGTTTTTTGTATGAAGCTCTCATAGACTGTGGATTATATGCAATAGGTGTTTCTACTGGTATGGGTTTAGGTCAATCAATCAAATCAATCTGTTTTCGGCCATAGATAATTTAATATCTTTTTGACGGATAAACTCTGGACATGTTTTGTTTGTTGCATAGTGACGACCCGAACAAAGGCAACATATGGCCCAATCCTCTTCCGTATGACATGTATCTCCTGTGTGTTCCTGTTCACATTTATAACAGCGGGGTTTTGAACTTGGTAATGTATATAGTTCTACTGTAATAGCATTGTGGCAAATAAATATACGTTTTGGTAGGATATTACCATCAAAGGTAATAACCACAGTTTGTGATGGTTTCCATGTAGGCCAACCACCAACGGAAACTTTATAGTTAAGACGACGGATTTTTAGTATTTTACCGCATTCTGTAGGTATGTTGGTGTTCTCAATTATTTCTTCGGGAGACCACTCGGTGGGTACCCCACGAACGTGTGATACTGAAAGTCGGTATAAATGCTTTCATGTTGTTTGTCGCTGGACTGTTAAGGTTGATAAAAGAGTTCGCGTCATTGTGTTTAGAGAAAGAAAGCGTAATTTTATTACGTTCGTCCGTTTAACGCTAACATTTATTATATTGTTGACATTATATTTCCTTAAGAATCTACCAGAAGTGATTGGATGTAGTGTAGAGCCGTCATTAGGAGAAGACTGTTCCCTTTGTACATGCACTATATATGGAACACTATCTGAAGTTTCATACTGACTTCTGCCTATTGGTGTGAAACTTGGTGTTTTATCCTTAGATGAATCACCAGGTCTCTCGGTTAACAGGTTAATGCGCTAGTTTTCCCCGATAGATCCTATGTCCTAAGTGGCACGGTAGTTTAGATAGGTATGTTGTTTTAATATTTTTTTTAAATCACCCGGAATATTGCCTTTTAACCGCCATAACTTTTAATCTAAATAAATTATTACATGATAAAAAAAATACAAAAAAAATTGCTGAGCTTTCAAAGTGGGAAATCTGTGTAAATGTTATGAAGAGTGACAGCTTTTAAATTCACTACAAAAAAACTAAAAGCCATTTTGAATTTAGCTTTCTTTTGAAAAGTTCTTTAGTTAGTAAAGATAAGTAGTAAAGACAGAAATCATAATCATCAGGGGTCGAAGATAAACATAACAAAAAAGATCAAAAAAACTTTTGTTGGCTAGTTTAGTTTGACGTTCTTTGTATATTTTATACCAAACAGGCCTAAGTTGGCTACAGCCCCACTTATGCATTTGTTAAGACAACATAATGTTTGAATAAAAGGAATAATTATAATATATTCAGTCCGTGAAATAAATGACATTTAATAATAAATAATAATAAAATTGGCAATAATATAAATTATTTCCTATTTAGTTTAGTGTAGGTAAAATAAAGTATACACCACTATTAACATATACATATAAACACATATCAAAAAAGATTTACTTAAAAAACATTGAGCAAGTGGTTACGCAATCTAAATATGCAGTGAGAACTTTTTAATACTAACTAGTTTAGAAATTATTAAAAGTTGAAGTTTGCGGCAATCCTTCGCATAACGTTATACGTTGTTACTACGTTACTAATATGTACACAAACAAAAATACTATGCAATCAATGATGAAAGAATTAATCAATTATGCGCTTTAGTAGCCACAACATGTCTCTCCTACTCCTTACTACATTTTATGCACGTTGGATAGACCCCTATCATCCTAATCACTATCACTTCACTATCACTACATAGTATAAAACAAAGTCGCTGTCGCTGTCTGTCCGTCCCTACGTATGCTTAAATCTTCAAAACTACGCAACGGATTTTGAAGCGCTATTTTCAATAGATAGAGTGATTCAAGAGGAAGGTTTATATGTATGATACATGCATAATACTGTAGAGAAACACTGATGAATTTACAGGTTTCTAATGTGATGTCGTAAATAAACTTATTGTTTTGCGCTTACATTGCAAACGCTGACTGAACCCCACGAGATAAATCAAAATAATGTACTACGGTATTGTACACCTTAAAAAGGTCAACAAAAAGTCCGCGATGGTATGTCTAACCCACAATAACCATTTTTTATCCTTTACATTTTACGGGAAAAAAAGGCATATTTAGGAAGTTATTTTAAGCAATACAGCATTATTTAAATATAAAAAATATAAAGAATACTGAAGACTTATGGGGAATGTCAGTAAAAATTGTAGAGCCAATTATTAGTTTTATGGGTCCTATTTTGGCCTGCTTATTTAATCTTTGTATACATAGAGGTACCTTTCCTAATTTTATGAAATATAGTAGAATCACTCCAATTTTTAAGGCCGGAGAGAAAACAGACCCCTCAAATTATAGACCAGTATCTATACTACCAATTTTGAGTAAGATCTTTGAAAAAATCATGATCATACAAATTTTGGCGCACTTCAACGAGCATTCAATACTGCACGAAAATCAGTTCGGCTTCACGAAAACAAGATCAACTATGGATGCCGGTGTGAAGTTAATGACGTATGTCTTAAAGGCTTGGGAGAGCTCACATGATGCTACTGGTGTTTTTTGTGATCTCTCTAAAGCATTTGATTGTGTGGAACACCGTATACGATTCGAAAGCTTTTCCATTATGGTATTCGTGGAGCTGCGCTTGATGTCATCGAGTCATATTTATCTGACCGGATGCAAAAGTTTGGCATAAATGGTGTAACATCTTCAGGATCTATAATTAAAATGGGTGTTCCACAAAGGTCCATTTTAGGGCCTTTTTTGTTCTTAGTATACATTAACGACTTGCCACTTATGGCCAAGGATCTTTGTGATATTGTTTTATTTGCGGATGACACATCTCTGATTTTTAAAGTAGATAGGAAAGATAGCACACTAATTCAAGTAAACAACGCTCTATGTAGTATCTCTAAATGGTTCTCAACTAATAATTTACTTCTGAATTCAAAATAGACAAAATGTTTGAAGTTTTCATTGCTTACTGTTCCATATTTGGAATCCAACGTTACGCTTGATGGAGTTAAACTCGTAATGGACAAGGCAACAGTCTTCCTAGGCATTAAAATTGACACAAAATTACAATGGGGTCCTCATATAAATGCCCTGTCTGGGAGACTCAGTTCTGCTGTATATGCAGTACGTAAAATAAGAGAGCTAACAGATGCTTCTACGCCGCGGTTAGTGTATTTTGCATATTTACACAGCGTAATGTCATATAGGATATTGCTATGGGGTTCAGCGGCTGATATAGAGACCATCTTTATCCTTCAGAAACGTGCTATTCGAGCTATATACGAAATGGGTCCCCGTGAATCTTTGAGAGATTTATTTAAAGAAATCAGTATATTAACGTTGCCTTCTTTATATGTAAGTATTTGAAAATATAATGTATGTTCGTAAAAATTTACATAAATATAAGTTAAATAGTGTTCACCACACTTTTAATTCGAGAAATACAAATAGGATAGCTGTACCCAGTTTTAGACTTGCGAAGACTAATAAGTCATTCCTAGGAAATTGTGTGCGTTTTTACAATAAAATCCCAAAACACATAACTGAGCTCACAGGGAGCAAATTCAAGTTGACTGTAAAAACGTTTTAATAAAAAAAGCTTACTATAAAGTTCGACATTATATAGAAGATAAAGATGCTTGGAATACGAGTAGGTACTCCACTTCTGGCAAGCTGTCTCTCTGCCACCCATAAAATGTAATATTTGTAGTACCTAAGTAGAAACATTGTAAACATCTATATGAAAAGAATGGCCCCGAGTTTCTTGCCGCTTCTTCTCGGTGGGCTCTATATATTTTGGAACGCGGCGGTAGAGTCTTTAAAGTACATTATAATGAAAAGTTGACGTTCAGAAGTGCGTCTTTGATGCCTAAATTGAATAAATGATTTTGACTTTGACTTTGACTTTAATTCTTATCCAATTAAGTATCTTAAATACATTGTCCATTCAATATAGATCAATATGGCCCTTTACATTTCATTCTGTAATAGGTAGGTGTATTATTAAGTATCAGCATTGCACCCGTGCGAAGCCGGGCGGGTCACTAGTTATTTTTATTTTTGTGGGATATTTTTTAGACATCAGAGATGATGTATTGAGTACCAGCAGCAAGAGAATAAGATAATAATATAAAATAAAATATGTAACATTATATAAATATAATATAAAAGAAACAATAACATACCGTCTCTTATTTTCTAGCAGTTTAAAAATAGTTGTGTGCAAGTAGGGGGGCGTTACAATTGGAAACGCCATAGTCAGCTTTGATCATGTCAGCTGCTTTCTCAGCAATCATTATGATAGGTGCATTCGTATTCCCACTGGTAATGGTGGGCATAATGCTGCCGTCTACCACTCGCAACCCCTTAACGCCCCATAAACGCAGTCTTGGGTCGACCACACCGGTTCCTTTAGGCCCCATCGCACAAGTACCAGACACGTGAAACTGAGTGGTCACTGTATTCAAAACGTAACATCTCCAATATGCCTGACTACCAAATTCCAAATGCTTACATTGTTTTACATTCAAATCCACAACTGCTGATTCTATAGATCTAAAATACGTAGTGTTAAGGACTGTTAGAAAATGTTCAATATACGTAACTTGGTTATCTAAGTCTGAGAGATCTGTGAAGTACCCCAAATTAATAAGGGGTTTCTCCTCAGGGTTTCTACTCTTTAATTTGACATATCCTCTAGATTTAGGATGCAAGTGGCTAAGAGTTACCATTAAGAGTTCTCTTTTGTAGCCAGCTTTAGCTACAGTGTTGCAGATTTCATCTTCATATGTGAATAAATGTGAGCACATGATTGTCGGTAGTGAGGCTCCAGGAGAAAAAAGGAGGATATGAGTCAGATAATCAGGATATGTTTGGTTCTCAGATACAGTAACACGCCCAAGAAGATTTGGACCGGGAAAATGAAAACTATTTACAACCGAGCTGCTTATGGATGTTTTTGATAGTTCAAGCTCTGTCGCTATTTTATCTTTTTTACCATATAAAATCAAATTGACAATGAAATGATCCTGCATGTTACGACCGATATTAGGAGAATCTAGTACTACGGGAATGTTCAATGTCTCCATATCTTGCCTTGGTCCTATACCCGACAACATCAATAATTGTGGACTGTTAATAGCACCTGCTGATAATATTACCTCTTTAGATGCCATAACACTAACAACTTTTCCATTGGACAGTTTCACTTGAACGCCTATCGCTTGTTTGTTGTTATTGATCAACAATCTTGTGACTAAAGTTTTTGTCAGGATATGCAGATTGGGGCGGTTCTTAATAGGCCTTATGAAAGACACCGCTGTGCTTTGACGCAATCCATTATCGACGGTAAACTGATGAGGTGCATATCCAAGCTCTTGATAGCCATTTGCATCTAGTAGAATGTCATGACCGTTCTCTTTGAAAGCATCAAAGAACGGTTTCGTTTCCTTTTTATAGATTGGACGAGTGACACCCAGGTACCCGTCAGTGCCATGTAGGTTTCCAGAACTTCCTTGTAATAAAATTACATCGTTCAGACGTTCGCTTTTCTTGTAATAGTACGTGACATTGTTCCAGTCCCAACCTTCGTTGCCCTGGGCAGTCCAATCGTCAAAATCTGCTTTGCTTCCTCTAACATAAACCATATAGTTTGCGTTACTAGAGCCTCCCACTGCCTTTCCCCGGGTCTCATGAATTCGCTGATTTTTGTGTGCTTGAGCACTATACCCATCATTTTCTGTGGTATAGTTCCAATCTGCTGACGACGAGTCTACTAATGTGAAAAATCCAGGTGCCTGGAAATATAAATCAATTCTGCTTGGGTTATCTGTATAACGATATAGCTGTCTATATAAAAATCGGTATAGGCGTTAATTTAATGGGTGGTTGGCGCAGGTGGTGGCAACCCTGCCTTCTGAGCCGCTAGTCTCGGGTTCGATCCCAGGGCAGGTCGAACATGTATATGCATAAACATGTCTGTTTCACCTGTGTCCGGGTGTGTACCTATATATAAAATGTAGATTAGTATGTATATCAGTCATCAGTTTAATGGTACTCCATAGTACGGGATCAGCCTAATTTGGGACCTAAAGATCTTGTATGGATATTGTCTGTTCTGGCCAAAATCGAGCTTAGCGAACCACTTGTATAATTGTGTAGTTTCCTTGTCTTCGACCTATGTTTTGTCCCACTCCCACCTATTCTTTTTTCCCCCCACCCTAGTACCAATGAGTCTGCGCGTACGTCGAACTGAAAAAACTGTGCCTGCGACGTGAAATCTCATCCGCGGTCTCAACCTGTGATCCTGTGATATATATGTGCCTAAGGCTCAGTGCACGACATTGGATAATCATCCTATAACATTAGTGTTGTGCAAATCCCAATTGTCCAATATTATTATTATATTCTACCCTCTTTTTACTAAGTTCAAAAATAACGAAGAGACCGAAGATACCTTTTTTCTCTTCGTATATTTTTACTGGTCTACAATGGGATACAACGGTACATTATATGAAACAGGGGGTGGACTCAGACAATAAGTCTACTTCATAATCTACCATTGTTGCACTTAGCAGTCATTACTGTGTGCTTATGATCTTCGCCTCAACTTAAAACCAAAGGTACACCCAGCAATTAAAAATTCAAGTAATGAGTGATCATGGGCACTATACATAGATTTTTTAGATTAATTTCCCTTCTATGAACACTTACATCTGCAGTCACAGGAGGGTAGTCTCCAGCCTCGATGAGGAGAACGCTCCAGTGGTGCACCTCAGTGAGCCTGTTGGCGAGTACGCAGCCCGCCGATCCCGCGCCTACCACGATGAAGTCGAAACTTTGACCATCTACAAATAAATGTTAATCCAAATGTAAACCTATAAGTTCTTAAACAATCCCGATCACATATATTTGAAACATGCACATTATTGACGGGATAGTTATCATGTCATGTATATTTGGTTCATCTGTGATCATGGGGCTTGCAAAAGTGCCCAAATATCAGAAATGGTAGATATTTAAAAGAATCACGACGAATATGGTGTATCAGCAAAATAAACAATAAAAATAGATACGATAGGTCTGCAAGAGAAAACAACGAGAAAAATGGAAAAGTAGTGGTAGTGGATGACGATATAAGGAAATTCATAAATGTGGTTAAGAAGTCAGACGCAGTAGATAAATATTATCGTCGTAATCGTCAAATTATCAAATCAGTCACGTGGTATTACGGTCTTATTATTGTTCGCCATACGCAACCCTTATTCGGTGTGCAAATTACAGATGGAGCTAATTATGACACTTATTAATTACAAAATTTGGTGTTTAATGTATAATGTACATAGTCAAGTTACCTATATTTAGGACGTATCATTTAAATTATATCACCTCAGGATAAGTAATTAATAGTATATTATGATACAAGTGCGCTAAGTTGCTCAGTAAAAACGAGGCTGTGGGTTGCAGCCCAAGTCGTATGCGAGGGCGTAAAACAGCCGAGTGTTTAATGACCAAATCACGAATTTCATACGCACTTTTTCAACACACTTGCGAGGAATAAACAAACGTGCATTGAATAAATCGTTTAATTATTATAACAATTGGTAAATGTACAATTTTCAAAACGTTGGATTGTTTTTGATGGCAATTTCACAGTTTGTGTTATATTGGTACTTGCCACTTCTTTATTAGCTTCATTTACTTCTTGTTTAAATGTCGTCGACAAAGGTAAATCATACAAATTACTGGAAGGAGGTGGCACCAAATAACTCATGCTACGATACAAGGTTGTGGTTCGCGGCAAAACTTTTTTGCCTTTGGCTCCTTAAACTTTGGCTTGCGTTATTTTGTCACTGATTTTAACTTTTTTATGAATTGAGTCTTCTAATGTACGATTCAGCAACTGCGTCTGAACGCCATCCGCCTGTTGCTTTAAAGTTATAGTATGTAAGTAAATCAGCCAACATTGTAGCCGACGTTCTTTTGAAACTGTATCCAGTGTAAAAATCGGCTTCAGACAAACCAAAAAACGCTATTTCTTTTGGTATATTACCAAATTCGTTAATACCAATAGTTTGTGCAGTACATTTTCCTTTCATGAAGTTTCGAAAAAAGCGGTCATTCTTTGTTATTGTTAAACGGAGATCTTGGTATTTTTTCACTATTTCACGAAACGTTCTTTGGATTGTAAAATCTCGTGGTACGAGTATATTGGTTTTAGTCTGGACAGTTTTGATGAGAAGCATATCTCCGTGTGTTTCTACATCTTTTGTTGTAATATTATACAGCTCTTGTCGTTTACAAGCACCAGTAACACCGAATATTACCGCAACCTGCAAAGAAATCAATTAATTAGTTCTAAGAAGTTATGCTAAGGTTAATAAGTGATATATATTGTTGGTACGTTTCGATTAAAAATATTAAACGTACCTTTGTTGCTAGATACTGACTATCCGAAGCTTCACAACATTTTCAACGTCAGCTGGTGACAAAACTTTCGATTTCCCAACCAATATATCCATCCGAGCGTCTCTTCAATCATGCCATAAGGCAACCAGGACGAGATGGTGAATGCTAGCGCGGCTCAACCCCCAACTCACCCCACCTTGGCAGTGGAATGCTCACGGGGGAGTTTTAGTGGGTCTGAGCCCCACATACCCTCTTCCGTCAACCCTGTGGTGTAAGGGAAGTGCACAGCATTTCCCTCCTTAAAAAGTATACAACATCAAGAGTTAGGTAATAAAGTTAGGTATTTAGACATTCATAAATTGTTAGTGATGTAAATTTGTTTAAATACCGGTTTTGGAAAACCTGAAATACCGACTGCTTTATCATTTTTTACTCGTTGACACCATAGAATAAATTTATATAATTATACCTTGAAATGGTGTTATTTTTTGTTATATGATTTATAACATACAACTTATATTTTATTTTACTACAAGTACCTATTACGCGTAACTTATAAATTTAAGACTAGATAAGAAATCATCACATGTATTTGCTACATTTATTGGTTCTTAGATTGTCAGATTGTTAAATACAAGGGCACATGCAGTGTCTTCTGGTTTATTTTTGCCGGTTTCAGTATTTATAGTCATCCAAATTGTTTTTATTTTGTAGTTATTTTATTTCTAATAAACAAAGCTTTAACACGCATACAAACAGTCAACAATTTTGAATAAGTTTTGACATAGTTATCGAAAACTTTTATACGAAAAGATACTCGTAGGTATGTCTAGTCAATCCAACTCGTTCCTTAGGCCCGTAGACCATGCGAACGAAGTCGCGGGCGGGTCAGCTAGTATAGGTATACAATAAAGTCTTACCGAATACTGTTGCAGGTTTGGGATACAGCTGCGAAGTGGCCATGTATGGTGATAACATGCCAAGGATCGTCTGCATTGCGTGTATAATGGATGTGATGTGGTGAACTACTGACATACTTGTTGCTTTTCAATAATCTCCGTAAATACTGTAAAATATAAATTTGAGGTTTGTTAAATTACTAAAGCTGGCTAAACCTTATTCTTGCATTCTCACATTTTTAGGATCATGTGAAAGATGGCTTGAGTATGGTAAAAATTGAAGAGTTACATATCCTCCAACATACGTGTCATAAAAGTCGACAGGGTGGCAATAGGCTCACCTCGCGTTACATTTCGAGAAGAACTGTCAGTTCTTCTCAGTCTCTATAATCGCACGAATATATCCTTGCATCTACCGATGAAATGCAGTCCGAAGAGAATAGTATTCATAACAGGTGAACATGTTTCTGTCGTTTGGTATCGGGACTTTGGTCTCGTAGGAGCCGCCCGCTTACAACTTACGTGGGCCACTCAGAAAGTTTCGCGAAAGTAATAAGTATAATTATATATGTACCTATATATATTTTATTAAATCTTTTCCAGCTCCTCTATAGCCAGTCTCTATATAAAGTTTCATGCGTCTCAACCAGTTTTCGAAACACTTTTTCCAGTCCGCCGCAGAGACGACTGCTCGAACGCTGACAGCGCAACTTCCGGCGGCGAAAATTGTATCCCTTTGTGCATTTTTTTTTTATTTTCGGGAATAAAAACCAGTCACACTATGCTAGGTCAGAACTGTAAGGAAGGTGATGAAATATATAATAAATATTTCAATTCAATAATCATTTAAGATCCCGCATTTATTTGAAAAGTTTATTACTTTAAATACCTATAAGTATAAAAATAGCCCCGTGGTTGCGGATGATGATGATGATGATGATGAAAATTATCCTATATCCTTCCCTGAGCAAAGATCTATCTCCTTGTCGAATTTCATTCAGCCGTTTAGACGTGATAAGGTAACAAATGGACAGAGAGACAGACAGAATTATAAACTTTATAATATTACAATACTAGGCCCACTTTGGCTCACGACTTCGTCCGTATGAAGTGTTTTTTTTCTAGATATGAATTATTGTAACGATATAAAGCTTTTTGCATGGCTATTGCCCGCCACTACGTGATATTGTTTGATTATGTGATATTTAACAAAAGTTCATGTAGATACCGTCCTTTCACTAATTCGGAATCGAGTACTAATATAAACACGCAAGCTAAAGATCATAAGTGATCATAATTTACTACATAAACCTGGCCGTGGGAGAAATAGTTCTAGCCGCTAATCGACTCCAGAAAATGTTAGTTTGCTCCTTTGACGTATACTTACAGTCATCGCGAAATAAACCTTAATTTGGACCTGGAACCTTAAATCAAAACGGAGGGTCATTTTGGACCAATTGTACACGCGTAACGAAGATCGTTGCTTTTTTAGCCTTAGTTAATATACCTATTGGCTTCAATTATATAAAATGCCATCACAAACAAAACTTGTGAAAAAACCAAGGCTCGCTCAGTTACTGTTATTCTACCGGAAAAGGTTTGAGAGTTCGAGAAAAGTATGGTACGGTCGTGCCGCTTTTTTGCTCGACTTAGTGGGGACACTGCCGTGCTCCCAGATATCTAGATACAAATTTTCACAACTTTATGTTCCAAAAAAAAATTAGCGCCTTCAATACTAAACAATGTGAAATAACTTGATGAGTTGAGAGTTCAAAAGTAAGTCATAATATTACGCGCATGAACCCGACCGACTTCGAAGTTATTTCACACTTTTAGGTATTTAAGTCGGTTTCATTTTAGGTAAATGTTGTTTTCACCAGTTTTAGTGACCCTCGCTACGCACGGGATCGATTGTCTTTCACCGTATTTAAATGGGACTACCTCGGAACTGTACTTACCAAAAAAAAAAGAATTTTAAGAATCGATCCACAAATAGGGGAGAAATCGACCAACATACACAAATAAACAAATACACGCATACATTTATAACATTCTCCTTTTTTGAAGTCGGTTAAAAATAAAGAATAGTCATAAAAAGTTTCATCCTACATTTCACCCCGTATGTTATCCCTGTCAAAAATATTAAAGAACACCATTTTTTTTTATTAAATTAGTTTACCCGACCGCGGTTTCGCTTGCGTGGCTTCGCGGGATAGGTACGGCGACTTTGAAATAGAATTAACCTTTATTATTCAATAACTTTTTTATTTATGAACTGATATGATACAAACACTTAATTTTAAGTTCACTTAAAAGAAGCTACTAATATATTGTGGCTTCAGCTACAATATATTAGTGTAAGCCACATATAAATCGGATAAACCGTTTCTGAGATTAGCGTGCATAAACGAAACAAAAACAGACAAAAAAATTAACATTTTTTTTTAATCTATAGTCGTTTATAATAGTCTTAATATTTTTGTTCTCATATTTTCAATGTGTACATGTGACAGCGACCCGTTACATATTTATCATATGTGTAGATAGAATAATTGATAAGTGAGATACAAAGTATAATTGACAGACAATGTAAATGGTTTTGTTCTGTTATTCCCATACAAGTACCTACGTACCCTACGTACATCGGCTCTGCTGCTACTACCTAACAAACGTCAAGAACAAAGGCTAAAATAACTATAAGGAAACAAAACAAATAATTTACACGAGAAACATAATAAAAATAAACGTTTCGATATTACTACGAACGTTAATGTAATTTTGTTTATTATTATTATTATGTAAGTACATACTTACCTACAATTTATATCACGACTAATACGACTACACTGCACGAATAATTGAATAGGTAATGCAGCTGTAAACTCAAATGGCAAAAATTAGGCGTACCATGAAAACCTGCCCAGCGCGAGTTGGACTCGCGCATCGAGAGTTCCGTGGCTACAATAACAAAGCATCAACATTGTTGATCATTTTTTTTCCCCGCTGGGAAAAATGCATTACGCATCCCCCCCCCCCCCCGTTGGGGATGAGAGGGGTATGTGGGACTCCCCGGCAAATGCCAGTATTCCCACTAAACGACCCAGCGGCACTCCGGCTTCGTATGTGTGGAGGAGAACTGGGGAGTTGGCCGAGCCTTTACGTCCAGTCCCCCACCGACGACCGCCCGCTTTTACAGCGGGGCCTGCACGCCCCTCCCACCAGGAGGAGCCCGGGAATGACCAGGAGCATTGTTGATCTAACCCAACAAACATTTGTTGTTGATTTTAGGTAGTTTCAAAGCTGAGAGTGCTATTTCTGATTTATAATGGATTCAATTGTCGTCAAAGGTTATTAGATGAGTTATGAAATAAACTTAGGTCTATGGGTGGGATTAAAACTGTCAATAACGAAGCAAAACCGTCTTTGAAGTCAGAGTAGAGGCAGTGGAGCCTTGTACACTTACACCGTTAAAGGTTGTTGCGGCATGTAGCGTTGAAAGCTATTTAAGGGTGTTTACACATTCCCTCTAATCCTTATTGCTGTATATTTGCTACAGTGAAGTTGCTTATATATTTTATGGTTTTATATCAAATTACAGACCCATCTCGCTTTTGAGCCATGTTTATAAGCTGTTTTCGAAGGTCATAACGAACCGTCTCAGTCGCAGGTTTGATGAATTCCAGCCTCCGGAACAAGCCGGTTTCCGAAAAGGCTATAGTACCATAGACCACATCCACACGCTACGGCAAGTTATACAGAAGACCGAAGAGTATAACTTGCCTCTTTGTCTAGCGTTTGTGGACTATGAGAAAGCCTTTGATTCGATCGAGACGTGGGCAGTGCTTGAGTCTCTCCAGCGGTGCCGTATTGACTATCGGTATATTGAAGTGCTGAAGTGTTTGTACAAAACCGCCTACATGTCAGTCCGAGTACAGGAGCAGAGTTCGAAGGCAATTCCATTGCAAAGAGGCGTGAGACAGGGAGACGTTATATCTCCGAAACTGTTCACCGCTACATTGGAAGACGCCTTCAAGCTTCTGGAATGGCAAGGACTTGGCATCAATATTAACGGCGAATACATCACTCACCTTCGATTTGCCGACGATATTGTAGTCATGGCAGAATCCATGGAAGACCTCAGTACAATGCTCGAAGGCCTCCATCGAGTTTCCCAACGGGTAGGTCTTAAGATGAACATGGACAAGACGAAAATTATGTCTAATGCCCATGTTGTACCTACCCCAATATCAGTTGGGAACTCAGTTCTCGAAGTTGTTGACGAGTATATCTACCTGGGACAGACAGTCAAACTAGGCAGGTCCAACTTCGAGAAAGAGGTCAATCGTCGAATCCAACTCGGCTGGGCAGCGTTCCGGAAACTTCGCGAAGTCTTCTCGTCAAAATACCTCAGTGCCTCAAGACAAGAGTCTTCGACCAATGTGTGTTACCAGTGATGACTTATGGCACTGAAACGTGGTCTCTTATTATGGGCCTCATAGATAAGCTCAAAGTCGCACAACAAGCTATGGAGAGGACTATGCTCGGGGTTTCTCTACGTGATCGAATCAGAAATGAGGAGATCCGTAGAAGAACGAAAGTCACCGACATAGCTCAGAAGATTAGCCAGTTGAAGTGGCAGTGGGCAGGGCACATAGCACGCAGAACAGATGGCCGATGGGGCCGAAAGGTTCTGGAGTGGAGACCACGTACCGGCAAGCGCAGCGTAGGTCGTCCACCGACACGGTGGACAGACGACCTGAGAAAGGTCGCAGGACGACGTTGGATGCAGGCCGCTTCCAACCGGTCCTTTTGGAAAATCATGGGGGAGGCCTATGTTCAGCAGTGGACGTCCTACGGCTGAGATGATGATGATGATGATGATCAACTTCAGTACCGTTATTGGTTTTACAATGGAGTTTCGTTAGAGTGTAGTAACACCAAACTCCACAAGTGCTGTATTCTAAAGTTCAAAGTTTTTCAAAACTGTAAACTCAAATGGCAAACATTAGGCGTACCATAAAAACATGTCAAGCGCGAGTTGGACTCGCGCACTGAGATTTCCGTACAACAAGAAAGCATTGCTTTAACTAAAAGACAAAATAGGGCAAAGTTAACTTTTCCGTTCGATCTCTAAACACAGAGTCTTGCACCTGCAGATGGCCATAAAAGATCGGAACCAGGATGTGACGGAGGCTTTGAGCCGGGTAGAGAAAGAGGACATAAATAAAAAAAATTATATAAAAAAATACAAGTACGGCTTTTGTATTAGGAATGCGTGTATACCTTGAGCATTCACGCTCACTAAAAGGCTTCTTCTCGCGGCGGCGTCGTGTGGCGGGTCGTCCTCTTCCCTCAAATGTGGTTGAGGAGGGCGATGGCTGGCACACGTGTCAAGCTCGGGAACGGGCGCTGCTTGCGGGAGCTGGTCTGCTCTCAGTATGTACGATATTTACAAATTAGTTAAGTCTGTTTGTGTAAAAAAAATGCCCTTCCGGGCTCTTCTTAAATTGTATATTGAGGCTGAGAAATAAATAAAAAGTGTTGTGCCCTACAGGCCCTTATCGTATGTGTGCCCTTCAGGCTAAGTAAGTTTTCAAAGTGCCCTTCAGGTCTTCACAAATGTATTATGTAAGTAAGGTAAGTAAAAAAAATTCCTCCTGTATTCCTTTAGCATTATAAAAAAAAGATAAGTCTTTGACCAATGTGTGTTACCAGTGATGACATATGGCACTGAAACGTGGTCTCTTAATAATGGGCCTCATAAGCAAGTTCAATAAGTTTATTGAATAATTCGTTTATTTTCAATTGGTTAATTTATTCAATTTCAACAAACACTTGAAACATTTTCATAATGACGGACGGAAGGAAAGGTTTACATATTTTTTTGAGTTATACCCAAAATAGAGAATTTTTGTTTGATTAACAACGCGTTTATTTTCAAATTTACATAAAAAAATATAAGCAAAGTTGTTTAGTAACATATTATATACAATTTTGGTTGTTTTCTTCGAAACGATATTTTTGGATTTATACCTAAGAAGAGGTGGGGGTAAAATGTTATCATTGCATTGTCACATTTATTTTAAAATTTAAGCGAAACATGGTAATATATAAACAAGTTGAATAAAATATTTTTTTCTATAATTCAGGGTTTATTAATTTATCGGAAAGGCGGCGAGGGTAAAATCTTATCATTGTATTATTATTACACAAAAAAGAATCGAGACTGCCAATCACACTCCTCAACGAATTCAGAAGGAAAATTGCTACTTAAAGTATTTCCGGGTTAACTCCTAATTAATTTATGGGATAATTTGCAATTTTTTAGGTTATTTATGTAAATATTTATAGTTTCATCAAGTTAGATTTCCATTTTAAGCAGCCAGAGTCAAATCACAGCACATGGATTGTCCTGTCCAAGTCCGTTCTAGTCTACGAGTTCTAGTAATGCGGTGGATTATTACATGTACATATTAGATTATTACACGCACCTATCGATCCATTGTAGAGCTTTTTTCCCACTATCCCATTGGAAGTCTTACTGACGACTGACTACTCTGCTACTACCTTCTTAGTACAATCATTGAGAGATTTGACTTTGCAAAATTCTTCTGTCGCTGAAACTTTGTAGTATGATAAAATAATGTTCATAGATTATGATTAACATATTATCCAAAAAGTTTATTTAACTATAATAATGAAAAAACATTTTTTCTTTTTTTATAAAAAACCATAGTGGCGTGATAGGAATGTAATTTTTTGGGTAATTGTGAAAAGCATTTATAGAAATAAAAAGATCAAATTTGACGGAGGAATTATCCTGAACAAGTTATGATGCAAAATAAGTTTGTTTTAATTTTGTGCCTCTTCGACATCAAAATGTTCCTGGATTCCGTTGCATACCTATACATATTTATATAAACTAACATATACCAAAGGAATTTCGGACGGAGGAATTTTCCACCGGGGGCGGGAGCTAGAACCGATTTTCATGTTTAGGTGCACATACCTTCAAGGTAATTTTTTTTGATAATATTTTAATCGTAATCTATAAACATTACTTCATAATACTGCAAAAGTTTCAGCGACAGGGGCATTATTGTCAGGGTGTACATAAAAATAATTTCCTAGTGCATCGGATTATTACAATTACAAAAATTTTAACCGACTTCCATTCTATTCAGTTATTGGAGTGTAACTCAAAAACCACAGGACCGACTTTGATAAAATTGAAATGAGACTACACGGGAAGCACCAGCTTTCAAACAAAAAAATATTTTGAGAATCGTTTCGTCCAGTCGAAAGTTATGAGACGTAACAAACACAAAAAAAATACAGTCGAATTGAGTAGTCCTTTTTGGGAGTCGGTAGAAAACTGTAACTGTTAAGTGTGAGCCAAATCATGACATTTAATGTTTTTTTGAAAATTGTTTACGCGGTGTACATTCTTTGTTACCTATGTAGGGGCCCATAATATATTATTGGCAATTTTGTCTGTCGATGCGTGTACAACATGTCTGCTGTAGATAGACAGACTGGGCGTTGTACACATCGACAGATCACATGCGAAGCACCAGCTTCCAAATGAAAATAGTATCATCAGGATCTGTTTACTTAGAAAATGAGGCCATTACAAAACTTCCACTTCACGTTTCAACAAAAATATTTATTCAAAAACATTCAAATCCTGCTAAAAAAGTGTCGAACCAAAAAAAAACATCGAATACAATAACGATAATAAGTTAGATAACATAAACGAATACATTAATGATAATAAGTAAGGCTTATTAACTTTTATTTTATTTAACTAATACATACCTCCTTTTATGATTATATCATCTGCGCGCCGCGGTTTCACCCGCGTAGTGATGGGTGATGATGATGATGAAATCCCTTAATGTCCTATATCATTCCCCGAGATATTTATTTATTTATCAAATAAATAAATTTATTTATATGAAAAATAGTAAAATAAAAAATCATACAAATTTGGTTCAGCCGTTCTTGATTAATAAATGGTGTACCTAACTACTGTACTGTACTGTACTGTACTGTACTGTACTGTACTGTACTGTACTATTGATTTTTATTTGTTATTTTGTTTTTGTTGTTCTTTTTTATATAAAGAAATAAGTACCTAAGTATACAAAGAAAATTTGAATCGATCATGTTGTAAGTTTTGTCCAAAAACTTACTATATGCTTTTTTTTGTTTTAAGAGCTACTTTTAAAATGTAGTTTAAGACGCGGTCCAACCCCAATTTTAAAATAATTTAGGATGCATTACGTAAGGTTGAAAATCGCTTGTTAGATTGGACGATGTAATGCGAAAATGCGTTAATTTTGTACGTTTTCTTTATATTTTTCGATTTATACTAACACAATTGAAAAAACTGCTGGTTATTACTTTAGTACTATACGTTGGCTAAGTATTATCTAATAAAAAATAGTGTTATCGCTGAAAATTCTGACAGTTTGGACGTGAAAGTTTATTTTTGTGGACCTATTCAGGATTTTTTTCTGTTGAAAGAGAGTTATATTTATGAATTCTATTCGGTTATTACTCTTTTCCTATTCCTTTTCTAACCTTTATATTTTTTTCATAATATACTATCGATCTGTTTCGTTACACTAGGTGTTTAAAAATTCTGCTTTTTCTTTAATCAGGGTACGAGCGCGCCTTAATTGAGTTATTGTAGCTCTCTCACTACTAAGTTTTTGTATCTACGTGCTTTACTTAATAATATTGACATACCGTTATTTAGCGGCATTGTTTGTAGGACATGTTTTCTTGACAAATAAATATACCTTTGTGTTTAGTTTGTTAATTGTAGAAAAAACTAATGAGGCTATGAGTGAATACACATAACAAGCAATTTTGTACTTACCTCCTCGTTTCTTGCAAGTAAAGGTTGCGGTTGAAAATTTTGAATTTTGAAAATTTTGCGTAATCTTAGTGTCTGTAAATACACGGTAAAGTAAAAAAAAATGCTATTAGCTAAGCTGTGCGCCTGCCTGTTTGTTCCGGTTAACATCCAAAACGGCTGAAACGATTTTGACAGTACTTTCACTGACTGATCGGCGATACAATGAAGATTTGGAGGATTTTACCCTACAGACGCCGTACCCTTAGAGGGAACGCGACCGAAGCCGCAAACGGTCAGCTAGTCTGTAGTAATCTACCTATACTAATATTATAAAGAGGAAATGTTTATATTTATGTATGTTTGTAACGAATAAACACAAAAAACTGCTTGACAAATTTCAAAAATTATTTTGCCTTTATAATGCCACATTATCCCTGATTAACATATTGGATCACCATCATCATAGTGGTATCACCACGCGGATGAAACTGCGCAGCGCAGATACTGTAGCTAAATACAGTAAAGCATTCTGCATAAAAAACTTATTTTGCTATATATGCACTACAATTCATTCGTTTTATATAAAAGAAATTGGTTTATTCACAGAAGTAAGTACCTAAATCTTACCTTGTCTTTGGATTCATTAAGGTATATATATCTACATATATATATATATATATATATATAGTTACATTCTACACGTGTTCATCTACATATTCGTTTCCCATCGATCTCTCCGATAGCCCCTTTCCTGACCTTCCGCATCCATTCTGGTTCACATAGTTGAATAAAAACGTCTCTCCATCTGCTCTCTTCTTTGGTCTTCCTTTTTTCCGTTTTTGCTCCAGTAGAATCCATTCCGTTGTTCGTTTTGTCTACCTAGCATTTTCCAACTACTGTACAGATGTGTCCCGCCCGCTTCCATTTTAAAAGTCTTATCGTTTTCTCCTTTGTTCTCCTTCATATTACTTTGTAATTAATTCCTTCCGATAACTTCAGTCCTAAGATACTCCTCTCCATTTTTCGTTGACATATAGAAAGTTTTTCTACTTCTTTCCTTTCAGGAAGTATTGCTATTATTGTATTGCGCGCTTATCGGCCCTGAATGGAAATTGCCCCTTGTTGAGCAGTTAATACGAACTGCCCGAGCAGTGATCAATAGCAGCTTCAAGCTGTTGACTATGACTGCAAGAGCCGTCCGTGTATGTTGATCACTGGCTAACTGCTCGAGCCGTTTATAGCCCGTGTATATCGGCACGGTAATATTATCTATAAATATTACCTTCTGAATAAATAAACTGCTAAACTGCGGTATCCTGATAAAAAATTTCAATAATCAATAAATCAAATACAACACCTAGTTTTGGCTCTCTACAGAAGATCTCTAAATATTACGAGTATATCTTCGTACTTGATCTCATACAACGATATATTCTAAATAATTAAGGTTATTGTTATATAAAAATAACCATTAGGAAGTAGATAATTATACATCATACAAATAAGTACTTACGTGTTTTATAGTTTTTGCTCACTTGTTTAATTATATACTGCTTGTTATTATTTTTATTTATAGTCCTTATATTTTGTAGCTTTTGTATATCCGGGTAAGTATATGCAATTAGGGGTCATTGTATTGTATGGTACAAAGTCAAAGTCAAAGTCAAAATCATTTATTCAATTTAGGCATCAAAGACGCACTTATGAACGTCAACTTATCATTATAATGTACTTTAAAGACTCTACCGCCACGTTCCAAAATATATAGAGCCCACCGAGAAGAAGCGGCAAGAAACTCGGGGCCATTCTTTTTATATAGATGTTTACAATGTTTCTACTTAGGTACTACAAATATTACATTTTATGGGTGGCAGAGTGACAACTTGCCAGGATACGCTACACAATACGTGAGCATTGTATAATGTGCATCTACATCTTATTATAGTATACGAATGGTTACATCCACAGAAGGTGCGTTCGTATAGCTTATGAGGGCATTGGTGGCGTTGTTATTGATGGCTTTTTTGTTATAGCGTTCGTAAAGCTCAAAAACGTTATTTATGCAACTTTTGCCACTTTTACTCACACCCTATTCGAACGCTCAACTGAGCATAAGACCTTAAATCGTAAGATTATGCTGTCAAATGCACACTGGTGATTCTTGTGATGTGAATGAGGAGAACGTTTCATGCTGTTTGTGCTCAGGAAATCACTTTGGCATAAGTAAGTCATGTCCTGAATTTTCACGACAAAAACAAATTAAAATAAATAAGTATGTCTGAAAAATGTATCTCGTATGGTGAGGCATCTAAATTGCTACCACCTGTGTACAAGTCTTATGCTGATGTTGTTAATTCTACGCAAAATGTCCCTCAAACTCATTCGCACCATATTTCTCAGATTTCCTTTACCCATCGTTCATCTATTGACTCATCCAATAAATCATACAAAAAACTGTTTATACTAATCGGCGTCCGATACCTACACCTGGAAAAGGCTACGACAGAAATGCACATCAAAAAATAGTTAATGAATATAACATTCCGTCTCCACAAGACGGTTGCACTTTTAGCCAAACAAATATTAATTCTTCAATAATGTCTACATCGGACATTATTAAAATGCTTGTTGACATTTTAACCCGTTCAAATATTTCCATACCGTACAACGTCGCCTCCATAATTAACAAATTTAAAACTCCCATAGCCATTAATGATGGCGGTATCGTTCCAGACAGCAATACAATGGAACTGCAGAATTGTAGTTCCTAAAAAAAGTGATGTAATTTATTTAATAAATAAACATAACACTTCTTTACTGGCACCTTCGGAGACCTGGCTAAAGCCAGGCTCCGTTTTCAAAATCCATGGATTCTCTTGTTTGAGAGATGATAGATCTGATGGGTATGGCGGTGTTGCCTTACTTATCAGAAATACCATTTCCTTTATTCCTATATCTCTCCCTAAATACAACGAGTTTTCCGTGGTAGCAGCACAGATTGGCAATATTTGTGTTGTCTCTATATATATGCCATCCCCTTCTTCTTTGACAGTCACCTGTCTTAATAACCTTTTATCTCTTATCCCTAAGCCTGTCTTACTCTTAGGCGATTTTAATTCCCATCACATTTCCTGGGGTTGTTCTGTTTCTAACCAATGTGGAAATTTGCTTTTAGAACTACTTGACGATAATAACCTTTGAATATTAAATTCTGGCTCCCCTACCCGACGCACCTCTCCAACCGAGAATATCAGTTTTATTATTAGGAGAGCAGATTTGTCAATCTGCTCTCCTAATCTTGCTTCATCCATAACATGGCAAACATTATCTTCAACCTTCAGAAGTGACCATTTTCCGATTAAAATTTCTTTTCCGTGTAATAGTTCCCGTCGCTCACTTCCACAACCGCGCTTAAAATATAATATTAAGAATGATACATTATGGAACAAATTTAAATCAATTGTAGATCAAGAGAATCCGTTCTCAAGTCATAGCGTGACCAGAAGAAATAGGGGTTCATTTTTATATAGGTATATAAAAATAGTTAAAAGCGTACTGTTAAATTAACAGTTTAGTAAAAGACAAAACTACGCAAAATAAACAAACTGCTGCGCTTGTTTTTTTTCTTAGGCAGAAACAGGTTGCCAAACTCCTTTAATAAAAAAATAGAGTACAAAAAACATATATTTTCTAATTATTGTCAAAACCTTCATGAGATTTGACGTATTTTATTATGTTCGCTGCTAAAATAACACAAGGACAGGAGGGCAGGAATGGATTTTCATACAACTTTTTCCGCCGCACATTTAGAAGGTGAAAATGACGAAATTTGTAACCCGTTTATGAACGAGTGATGAGACACTTTCTGAGGAGGGTACTATAAAAATTTTGGATAGTGGTAGTGCCACGCTGTAACCTTATGGGTTACAGCCGAATGGGCCGGCATGACCGGGGAAGTACCTACCACACTCCCAAATTACACCAAGTAATAGGTATAGCTTGCTACTGAGTTTCACTCTATCTGCGGGAGGTGCCTGAGGCCTATTTCCTCCACTACTTCCTCGTCCCCCTTCCCCCCTTCAGCCTCACCCCTTCTATTTCTTCCTCAAAGTCGGCATCGCACCCTCGAGATCTCTGGTATTGCGGATGTCCGTGGGCGACGGTATCACTTAGGGTTATCAGCCGCCTGCTCGTTTGCCAACCTATCCCATAATAAAAAATGGTTGTCTGTAAAGTCGGTTCACGGACAATAATTTTACGTGATAACGTCATAAGACAAGCCGAATGTACCGATGTGTGTTGGGCCGATCGTGCCTCTCTATCGCTTGATCCGCGCTGTCGTGTGCACGCTCGGCTCAGGCGGAACGTGATAACGGAACGTGACAATGAGCTATAATTAATCGCGCATGCAAACGGTGTTAATCGAATTATAAGACGTTATCACGTCAAAAATATAAATACTAAACAAAGTAGGGTATATTAATTTATTAGATCAAGTCACAAGCCGGAAAAAACCAGTACCTCTTGGTGTGTAACACGACGGCCCGTGCCAGCTACAGTGCCAGCCACAGAAGTTTAACTGTAGCTTTCCGTGGCATTGCACTAGACTCGTCACTCCGAGACTTGACGTAGGTACATATACTTAGACTAGCTGACCCGCCAGCGGCTTCGCTCGCGTGGCCTCGCGGGATACGTTTATTACAGATTTATAATTATCTCACGGGAACTCTTTAATTTACCCGGATCAAAAGTATCCTTTATGTTGATCAGGGATATAAGCTACCACTATACGAAATTTCATTTAATTCGGTACAGTCGTTTCGGAGATTAGCCCGTACAAACAGACAGACAAACATATAGAGAAACAAACAATTTGAACTTATTTTTCACTCCTTACATCCCCTGACTCGGTTTTCAGCATATTTTTCATTGTAAAGAAATTTGACCTCTACAGTTATGTAGTAGTTTTTACATCCCTCGTTTTACTCCCTTAAGTCATCCCTGACAAAAATAGTGAAAGCATCATTATTAATTTTAAATTACCTATCCAGTTATCAATTTTCATCACTGTAGCTCCAAATATAAAGAACTTTCGAAAAAAAAACCCCGTTTCACCCCCTTAAGTCATCCCTATAAATATTGAAATCATCACTTTAAACTGTCCAAATGCTATTTTTCACCACTGTATGTTCGAAAACAAAAAACTTTCCATACAAACTTTCACCCCTCCATTTCACCCTCTTAAACCACCACTATCCAAAAAAATATCCAACATTTTTTTAAATTTTGAATGACCTATCCAAATACAAATTTTCACAACTATAAGTTCAAAAACAAAGGAGTTTCATACAAACGTTGTCACCCCTTTTGACCCCCTTAGGGGTAGAATTTCAAAAAAAACATTCTTAGTACACATCTACGCATCAAAGACAATACACCCTCCAAATTTCAAGTCTATACGATCAGTGGTTTAGGCTGTGCGTTGTCTGTCAGTCAGTCAGTCAGACATCTTCTTTAGGTAAGTACATACAGATAAATAATCTTAACTCCGATTTATTAACTTATATAAATTTATAGTTATGTTTAGCAATTTGCTTTAAACCACTTCCAGTTCTCACAGAACAATAGTACAATAAAATTGTTATGCTTACGTATTTAATTTAAATATAATTCATACACTGTAGCTACGAGTATTACACATAATCTGAAGTGTTTTGATCCTTGAATGGATTTGCAGAAGAGGGAATTAAATCCTTCCTATCCTATCCTACAAATTTTATAAACGCGAAAGTTTGTGAGTATGGGTGTGTGGATCTTTGTTACTCTTTCACGCACAAACAGCGGGAGCAATTTTGATGAAATTTGGTACGGACGTAGTTGAGGCGCTAGATTAACACATAGCATACCTTTCATCATCATTATCATAATCATTCATCACCAAGCGGTCAAAAAAGCGTTATATGCTTGGGCACAGCATAGACAAAATAATAATATCTCCGCTACGTCAAGATCGTAATGATGACAATTCTGTCAAAGTTTGTGTTAGTTTCTGATAGCTTAGTCAAAGGCCAAGTCAATTTGGCAGCACACTAGACGTGCTCGGTGACCGTCAAGGGTGATGAAATGTAGTGTTTTTTTTTCCAAGGTGATGAATTTTATATATGTATTTTCGTAAGTCCTGTATTTTATTATTAATGTTTACTTATTGATATATCAATGGCGTTTAACCATGTACATATTTTATGACATTTTGGTATAAAGACAGATATGCCCTTGGAGAAATAATAAGCTACTTGAAGTACTAACCCTGTGCAGACGTAGTCCCGGGCACCAACTAGTTGATAAAAAATGAAAAAGGTATATACAAAAACTACAGGTAATATTCCATAATTTTCAAATCAGTCTCGGTATTAAATTAATTATGTATATTAATGAAACATAAATCACGTTCATTATAATTGTAATAATAATAAAACGGGATAAACGTGAGAATTACCCGTTGTCGATATCACGATCGACAATTGTTTCGGCTTCGTCTGGAAGCCTTCTTCAGGATCCTGAGTGGGGTGCGCTCGACGTTGCGTCCCACCTTGCACTACTGCGGTGCGATTTTGTAATGATTCATCGACGAGCTCACCGATGTCAAATACTTTGAGATATCGCCCTTGTACATAAGGTTGTTTTTCCAATGTTTCATGTCATCTTGTCATTTGTTTCACGGATGTTGTCAAAGATGCAACTATGTTTGCTCTTAGAGAATCGCACGGCAGTGCACGGATATCACGTGAAAGTTATACCTACTGGGTGAATCTTAGCATTGATAATTACTATAAGTTATACTTAATTGTTTAGATACTTATTATTTTGAGAAAGTGTAAGGTTCCGTATAACTTTGGTGTTTGAGGTATTCTAATTATAAGCAAACTGTTTTTTATTTCTCTGAAATGAATTCCAAGTCGAAAGTGCTTGCATTTTTTTAAAATTAATATGATAAAATTTAAGATAAAGTTAATGTTTAGTAAAAAAACATAAACCGATTTCTAGCCTAAATATATATTATGTACAAACTTAAAGTAATTAGTATAAAATACTTTTCTTACTCCAAAGTCATCTGCGTGTTACATAATTCACGGCCATTTCACTCTATTTGATTTTTTTCAAGAAGTGCGGTTTTGATAAAATGAAATTAATATCGGGTCGATTACATTAATATGGGCTCCCAATAAAATTTTAGCCTAAGTATGAGCTACCAAACAAAAGAAGAATCATCATAATGTATTAATTTATATTTATAAGTATATATTGGCGGGCGGAGTAATCGCATTATAAATAGATACACCAAAATATGCCAAATCGAGAATCTCCTCCTTTTTTGAAGACTGTTAATAATTCTATTTTCACAAATTTTAATCCCTTTGTTTACAAGATGTAAACAAATGTGACAGTCACTAAGGACGATTTCTTGTAGAAGTAGGTATTTCATTATTTGAAGTAGGTAATTATTCTCTTCAGTAATAAATTTTCCTTTCACTGGAGTTAGAAACAAGCAATGTATGTAAAAAAATGTCTGTTGTCAAATTTTGATCTCATTGATTCAGGCCCACCACGGATGCTACAAATTAACGCAAAAGATATTTTTAATTACATGAAATATACAGCATTTCCACACAAACTTATAAGAACATTACTGTGCTTTTGTTTTTATATTATGGGTACTTAGACACCTACCAGCTGATAGATAATATCGTAATACGCTGTTTTATAACATTTATTTTCATAGATAAATATAAAACGCCATTTAAAAATGTGTTCAAAATCATTTACAAAATCCAGTGTACATTTGGGTAAATAAAAATATTGTCATATCCGAGATCGTACTTTGCGATTTTCTACCAAATATTTTTGAACTCCTTTAAAATAGAGGGGTATGTACTCCTCCCAGTTGATGTCTCTGGCGAGGCAGGGAAACAGACTGGCGTCGGATGGAGAGAGAGACTCGTACAGTTCCTGGGATCTCTCTGTCTTCATCGGCCAGGAGTGTGATGTGAAGAACTTCAACTCGTTTTGCATTCTCGCAGCTTGTGTAACGATATCTGTTAAACTGAAAAGAAAATTGTTAATCGACTGTCAACTCCGTCGAATGAATTGATCCCTTATGCCTTACAACCTGAACTTTATTTACCGCAGTGGCGGCTTTGTGGCGAGCCGTCTGTGAGTGGCGACACCGTGTACCCTGATTCTCCCTGGGGCTAAATGAGACTCCTGACTCCCGTATTGCCTTAATTGGCCGTCTGGGGGTGGAGCAGCAAGAGCAAGCAGCGAAAAGCTCCAAGGGTGGAAGTGTTAAAGGGCATAACGCAGGTAGTAGCGCTCAAGTGAAACCGCATACCACCTCTCGACACCCTTTAGCTATCCACGCCAACGTTGCCCCCTTTGTAACCATCGACGGTGGCCCTTATGGGGGCCCGTTTAGTAGATGGCAAGTCACCACCTGCCTAAATATTTTAGGATGAGACTGAAGTTGGCAGGTGCCGTATTCTCGTCCATAGCCATCTATCTTACATGTGTACGTTCATATCATTGTTTTGCCATTTGACCCATTTTTGTAATAAATCATCGATTGCACCGTCATCCCAAATTCTGTTTTTATACACTTTTGTATAGGACCAAATAACAATACCGTGAAAAAAGATCAAATAAAGAATAATTATTATATTTATTAAATTTTTTTCAGACTGAGCTGGAAACCTTGGATAGGAAGGTCCGTTAACAGCTCACGACACACCGCATGTTTCACCCACGTTCGTCTGTAACGTGAGACTGTACATCCTGCGGAAGTTGGGGGGGTCGTGGCTTTTTAAATGCCAAAAACCTTCACAACCGCGAGGTGTGCAGTCTCAGGGATGTTTCCGCAATACCTCACACCGCAAGCACTAATGACCGTAAAGACGTATGGAAAGGCAAGGAGATGCACGGTCGATTCTATCGATTTGGACCTACTTGTATCGGTGAACTGGCTATGCTTTGATGACCTCTTTGGGGAAACATAAGGTTTTGTCTGTGCAGTTGCTGATGAAGTTATCAAGACGAACAACTGCCGGAAATATATTATGAAGGACGGTACGGTCGATATTTGTCGGGCATGCCGCCGTCCTGGAGAATCACTCCGTTATATTATTTCCTGATGTTCTCATATTGCTAACGGAGAGTACTTGAACAGACATAACCAAGTAGCCAGAATCATCCATAAGCAACTTGCCCTTCAATACAATCTTATCGAGTCGGAAGTGTCGTACTAAAACCTGTGCCAGTTCTTGAAAACAGTCATGCTACGCTCTATCAGGATCGATCTATATCACGGATAAGACTATTGTAGCCAATAGGCCTGATATCGTGATAGTAGATGGATCTCGGCGCCGAGCAGTGCTCATTGACGTCACCATTCACATGATGAGAACCTCGTTAAAGCCGAGAAGGATAAACTCAGCAAGTACTTGACTTGGCCCGCGAGGTTACCGCTAGTCGTAATCCGTTCATCCAAAAAATAAGTAGTCGTAACCCGTTCCTGAAGCTGCTGGAACCTTCGTGTGGCCAGCAGGACAGTGTGTCTTCCCGAGGTAGTGGACCGTAATAGGTTTGGCGGTTTTCGACTATCGCGAGGTGCGACGTCGGGAAGCTTATGAACAGCTTCCTACGGAATCCGGGTTCCTTGCGGTGGTGTCGGCACGATTCACTCGGGAGGCCAAGCGAAGCGACGGTTAGGGCAAGCTTAACGGCGGCGGCACAAGCACTAAGTAAATACGGTGCGTCAGACACTGACAGAGGTCAGGCACAGACTGCCGCCTGCCGCAAGGGCAGTGCATCTCATCAAACCGCGAAACAAAGCATAGCCGTCGTTGTTCATACGATGATGAAAAGGATTAGATGTGTGAAAGAGAGATAGAAGATCGCCATAAAGTTGCGCTAAAAAATAGTTAACCATTAAATAAAATGAGAACCATTAATTATTACCAAGATTAGATTACATTCTTAAAATGCATACCTACATAAATGTATTTCTGAACAAAACTTTAAAATTGCTGTCACTTAGATTAATACATTTCCTAAATACAGCCCTGTAAATCCTGTAATGACACCTAGATACTGACAACAATGACACGCTGCTTATTATACAAATGAATCGGTGAGCTGTAAATCTGGCGAGTATCTCTTCATAGCTTAAAAATTGAATAAGTTTTCACCACGCATCCTAACAAAACGCCATCTATAGTTTCATTTTAGGATACTAAAATCCTATGAAATAAACTTTATTATGCAATTTACCAAAAACAGAATCGACCAAAAAAATTCTATAATATAATAAAATTATCGAGCCCCTTCACAAACTTTTACGAGAATCGGTAGAGAAATCCGACCTCTAGCACCCCTATCACGCGTTGGAGAGTAATAGTCTTTCCCCAGTTTTATCCACCTGTCAGTGGAAACAATTGTCTTCTCCACCTTACAGAGCACGGCAACCGGGGAAAGAGATAAAATGTTTCCTTTTGACGTATCTCGTAGACAGTATGTCCCGCTACTCCCGCTATAGAGCACGGACTCGTAGAGACGTGGATATAATTCTCTCCGTTTGACATAAGACAGAGAAAGGTTATCACCTTCTTTGAAGGTGGTGGATAAAAGTTTACGGAAATGGAAACAATGGAAAGAAAGTTACACCGAAGGTATATCCGAAATGTCACAACCCCTTCGATTACTTTTGTTACATTTGCTTTTTTCTTTCTTTTCCACGGGTATAAATGTAGGTTTTATGAAAAACCTGTATTATAAGTCACCAGGACCTCCCTCGGTAGGAACAAATTTCGTAATTAATACTTAACCACATCTCTACATTGTAATATTAACAAGGAGTTGGTGTAACTCAAGTATGTAAGTAAATAAGTGTGTGAAATCAAGATATTTAGTTAATTTTTTGAAACAAAGCAATGCTTTAGGTATGTACTAATATAAAGTCTATATGTCCCATAAGCTAAATAAATAAATAGACAGTAATACCACAGTCTATGTAAATAAGCTGTGGTAATAAGACGTCACTACTATCGGTAGATTTATATCATGGTCCCGACTTCGACAAGTTTTTTCACACTTTTTGGTGTTGAAGTCGGTTAAATTTTTTGGTACAATAAAATATTTCACCATTTTTAGTGACCCTTACGGGATCTATAGCCATTCACCGTCAATGTTTCTTAGTTAGTTAATTACATGTTCGGACTCGAGTTCGGAGATATGTTCCTCCAGATGAGAGGTGGCTGGATGGTGTGGCTTAAACGGAACTTTATATGCTACGATTGATTTAATTACAATATTACCTAGTAACTGGCATAAATATTGTAAAGTTTCATTACATCAAATATTTTTACTAAAAAAATCCAAAAAAATGTGAATCGGTCCACAAATGGGGGAGAAATCGGTGAATATACACTAATAACAATACATACAAGTACAATTTCAAAAATTTAACACCGACTTCCATTCTATGCAGTTATTGGAGTGTAACTCAAAAACTACTGGACGGAATTTGATGAAATTTAAATGAGAAGCACCAGCATTCAAACAAAAAAGAATTTTGAGAATCGGTTTACCCTATCGAAAGTTATGAGATAACAAACAAAAAAAAAACATACAGTCGAATTGAGTACCTCCTCCTTTTTTGGAATTCGGTAGAAAAATTTAACAACAAGTTTCGCTGGATGTAAACCTTCGACCCTATTCAATTTTTGTATCCAAATCATATTCATATAATATCAGTTCCTAAGAGCATCATTGACAACAACATATAAATTGACCTTGCTTATGTTGGTTTCTGATGTGAAAATGTGTTTTTACAATTTTACTGGCAGAGCAGTACTTACTTGGTTAGGTACCTATCCATCTAACCGTAGAATCGTTACTCCACGAGTAACTTCTGTTATTTTTTTTAAATATAACTTTTTAAACGCATACGAAGTTTTCTTCTTCACGAGTCCGAAACTACAGGTTAAATATAATATAGTATAATATATATATATAATATACACTATATTATATATACCATATTATTATATATATAAATTAGCATGATCATAGTAAAAACATTAATATGCCATTGGATTTAATAGGATAAGTAATAAGGTTTAGAATTATAATGTGTGTTTATGTTAAATTGTTGATCATTTTCGTCATTTTATTTTATTTATATTATTATTTTATACCATAGGTGGCTAACAAGCAGACGGGCCGCCTGATAGAAAGCAATAACCGTCGCCTATCATTTAACTGGCACATACGTTGCCGATCTTGAAAGACTCCGAGAAGCGCTCGTAGCGGAGCTCGACTTGGTGATATTAACCGATCAACAAGTTAACCAACACTTGCTGCCGTCAGGAGTTGGATGGGTGACCGCTAGTGGCATTATTCAACTGAGCGCTTCTGTGCTGCGGAGGGCACGTTAAACTGTTGGTCCTGGTTGTTTGTCTTAGGACAACAGTCATTAGGCTATGACGGCGAAAATCAGATACAAATCCAATATACTTAAGTATTTTTTTTATAATTCCGAAACATCCGGAAAGTGAGCACTTACTTTGGTCTGTTCGTCTCTACGAAGAGTAAACCAGTGTGTCGGGTTGGCATATCCACTGCGTAAGCTACGAGGAGTGTCATCAAGTTTATTGTCTTTATCAACCAGTACCGCTGTGTAAGGAGTATCAGGTTGGGATATGGCAAGTAGTCTGAAATTAAAAGAAAACTTAATCATACAATTTTAATTAATTAATCAAGAATTTTATTGCAACTTTTTTTTACTTGCAACATTTAATAAATTTGTCGCTATCCCTCAAAAGAAATGAATTTTCTCTGTAGTTTGTTCCTATAGTAGGAATAAAAATAGTAGGGCTAGATCGAGTGAATATAAGGAGGCGTTAATGTTGATTTTTCTAAGCAGCTCGGGGTGTCATCAATGATATTTGAAGTTATCTATACTTATAAACAAAAATGAACCCCTATTTCTCCTGGTCACGCTATTACTTGAGAACGGCTTTACCGATTTCATTCATCTTTGTTTAAGTGTTGTCTAATACTCCGTAGAAGGATCTTACATTATAATAATTAAGAAAAGATGGGAGGTTATGGCGAGGCCGAAGGCCGAGCTTACTACGCGAACGAAGTCGCGGGCAGTCGCTAGTATATTATTTATTTACTTAAAATAACTTGAGGAATGGCAAAAGTACAAACATAGGTAATAATCAAATTAAATCATTTATTTGTCAAGATAGATATTTTTTATAATAACATTTTGAGTTGTTATGAATAATTTTGTAGGAACAAAATATACCTACATGCTTTATTTCCAAATTAAATAATTCAAAATAATTATACTAATGTCACAATCTATTTATATAAGAATTAACCACTTTTTCCCGTGGTCGTCGCATCACGATAATTCTTTTTTGTTGTGTTAGTGGAAGGAAGTGAAACTTTTAACAGAGAGCAATATTAAATATAATTAAAAGATATATAGGAAATTCTCAGACGATAACAGGTTTTTCAATCAAATTTATTAAATTTCCTTAATTTAATAAATTTTATATGAATTCTTTCAATTCTATCAGCATATATATCGTAACGGGGGTTCCATACATGCGATGTATATTCAAGAATGCTTCGGACAAATGTGCAGTAGAGTACTTGCCCTAAAGGTTTTTGCCCTACTAAAACTGGCTGAACTCCTCATGACGAGTCAGTGATTTAGATGCCTTGGAAACTTGGAACATCAATGTTTTTGACGAAGAGTAACTTTGAATCATGAAATTACCTCTATATAAATATAATAAATCACTAATAACCTGACTTTTTTCTCATAATATACAATTAATGTAATAACACATGTTTGATGGTGAATAATGGTCACGTATGATGATGGCGTTACAGAACATTTTTAACCCTTCAGCTGTATCAGGATCGGACTGAGCTCTAGTTTATGACACAGTAACTGTCTACCCTGAATAGATCGCATTGCAGTGTGTCAATATCTTCAGATGACTTAATGATCCTGAAGATTTTCATATCATCAGCAAAACAGAGCAGGTGACTATTGAAGAAGCATTGAGAGATATCATTTACAAATATAAGAAACAGAAGAGGACCGAGCTGATATCCCTAGGGAACACCACTAGGAACGGAAATCCAATCAGACGTATAGTTGTTAATTACAATTGCCTGCGAGCCATTTTCTATATATGAAGAAAACCACCTAAGTAGGTTACCTCTTATACCAATGAGGTAAAACCTTGACAATAGTAGCCTATGGTCGATTATGTCGAAGCATTTGCTGTAATTGGTATAGATTATCCACCTGGTTGCTATTATTCATTGCTTCTGAAGTCATTGAAAATGACAAGGCTTGAGGTAGAACGGCCCTTATGGAAGCATTGAGAAAGATGGACTTGGTCATAGACTATTCTTTCAAACAGTTTAGCTATAATATAGTGCTTGGATATTGGTCTATAGTTGACGACTTAGGATTATATACATTTTAATGAATAGGCTATACGAATTTCTGAATGCAGGGAACAACACAGTCAGAGATAGATTTAGAAAATAGTTATTGGTATACAAATGGATTTAGCACAGCCATTAAAAAATATTGGACTTATACCATCCGGAGCCGCTGATTTGGATATGTCTAGATAATTTAAATATTTAATAATAGTAAATAATAATTTAAAATCGGTAGTGCTTGGTGAAAGGAATGTAGATTAAATTAATTATGGTCAAATTTATACCGCGGGGCGACCACTAGTAAAGGAAAATATGTAAACCTAAACCATACGAGTACCTAGCTACTAACTATATATACACACACATATATACTAACTTGTTTCGCATTATCTTGATAAAGTATGTAAGGCGTGGAATATATTTCATAGCATCGATTTATAATACCGGTATATAGATCGATGTGTCATGTTTTCATTGGATGATGTGGTGAAAGTCCGGAATTTTATCATCCGTAGTAGGTTGAGAGATCGTAACACATTCATTTGTTTTAACTATTGCTCACCTAAGAACATGGACTCGTAAGCAAGTGCAAAAAGCTAACGCGACACTTTTCCAATATAGCGGATGCTCTTGTATGCAATGTGCTTAGGTGGGCACTTATATGTTAAACTTCCCCATGAAATTATGGTTGAGGTGAACACATGTGTGTTTTTACTTCCCTTAATGTTGAGGTGGTCACTTGTTTGTAAGTTTCCATTTAAAAGTATGGTCGAGGTAGACTCCTCAGGGTTTTTAGTTCCCATACTGTGACATTGTTCTATCCGTAAAGTTCGGTCGTGCTACTTTGCTAGACGATATAATATTAACGTGGTAGCCATTAAAGGTGCCACACTTGTAGCTTAAGAGCCATTTCACAAAATCACTCTACTGAAGTTTAGGTAAATGCCAACGCATCGCTTACACAGGCGAAAGAAGTGACGACGGAATAGCGTGACTGTGAGTAACATATTTTGATACTTGCACTCATTTTAAAAACTGTGGCTTTGGAATGAGTAAACAATCAATTTCTTTACATTTCAATTTATAATCATTTAGACTTATGTTAAATATTTTTTCGTGTCTAACAAAGCAGAGTTAATATCATATTTTAACTGAGATCAGATTAATTGAAGAATGTACTTTCTTTTGATATAATATCAGTTTGGAATTACACTTTATTTAACGCAATAAATCGTGTTAAACTGCTGATATAATTCGTGGAAATTGGCGAAAGATCTTTATTTTTTTTTTCTATAATGATGATCAATTATCGATATTCTAGTACACTGTGTGTCAACAAGATTATATTCCTGATGAATAGATTTTTTTGTTTAGTTAATTTGATGAGTTTTTATACAAGAGATAGAACTCTGAAGTTTGCTATATTCCATTTAATTCGTAAAACGAGGTGCGGGAGATTGGTCACTACAAAATAATTAAAGTTATGCTTGTAAATGTGGTACATTAACTGAAAAGAGGACAGATTATTCTATTTATTTCAATTATTCAACTATTTGTGAATCTTTCCTATGATAGTAAATTAAGCGCTTAAAATCTACGATTACGCGCATTAAAATGTGAAATGCCTCTTAAATTGCGCAGTTGAAATATTTGTACGGCTTCCATTTTTCTTTAATTCTCCTTACGTGGAAATGTGTGATGCGGTTTGTGAGCACCGTGTCGTATAGTTGCCGTTTGTGTAACGAATCTTAAAAGTCCGGAACTCTTTTATTCGTGATACATTCACTCTTCTTTTTATAGTATGTTTTAATTCTTATTTTTAATAAAACTTTTTCTGCATTCACCTGAAACCATTGCTTACTATTGCATCTATTTACTTCAATGCTTTGCGAGACATGTTTTGGGTGCACACTTGTGCTTCCAACACAGCCTCTAATCCTCTTTATTTTTGAAGTGGCTTGCAATTACTCAAATTGCCTATGTTTCATCTCAGGTTTGAATAGGTTTCGGTTTCACAATTATTATGCTTGTACAGCAGTTTCTAAAACCATAGTTGTTGTATTTTATAGATGGCAACAACAATGACCACGGCAGTTGTGAGCGCACACCGCTGAGCGTCGCAGCAGGCGTCCCACCATGCATCATTACGGTCAATTCTGCGAGCACCGTTCACCATGGCAGCTGCAAGCGCCCAGCTGGGCATTGCTGCAGCCACAAGATGTCCCACTGAGCGCCGCTCTAGGAACTTTTGAAGAACCTGACGAGGACGTCAGGATCTCAAAAACGGCCGTCTTACCGATTCCAGTTTCCTACAGACCGGGAACTAGCAACAATGCCCTATAAATACGGGCGACGAAGTAGACTCTGCCTTCACCCATCGACGAGTTAGCATCTCCGAGGTCGTTACAGTGTGTGGTGACGTTATTCCTTGTCGTGATTTTGGCCAGTGCGGACGCTGTTTTATCAATTTGACAGTCAATCCATCATTGTTACTTAGTTACTAGTATTTATAAAATAAATCTGTAATAGGTACATATTATGTTACCGCTTTTTAAAAAAAAACCTCTCCACTTCTGATTTATAACACTAGTTTATCAAGTATTAAAATCTCTAATACTCGCTTTTTGTACCGTGATTATTCGGACCTCACCATAATACCAAAGATTATTCATACTTACAAAACTTATTTTTAATACTCTCTTGATTGTACAAGTTAAAGAGGTGTTTAATGGTTATAGGATTAGTTGATCCCGAGCAGGAGTTGTATACTTCAACCTCAGTTTGCCTGAAAAGAAAAAGTGAGCATTATACCAATGTGTGACAACTCGTAATATTTAATTAACCCTAACACAATAATGCTTGTGGACTATTGCCAGCATTGCAGCATAATTCTGACACATGCTTTGGCACCAACCAAGACAGCCTCTAGCACAATCGGCCTAACATCTCGCCTTTTACGATCCGACAGTGGAGGTTGTATTCTGAAACTCCGTCCACTGTCCACTCCCGGAGTGTAGAAATAAGAAAAGTTTAGTGTTACTGTTTCGCTCTGGCAGCCGCAACTAGCGTCAGATTGCACGCGTAATCCACTGGTATCAAATCTACGACGAGGTCATCGTAGGTGTACAACGCCCGGCTGAGACCCTTTGCGACGGTGGTGAGGAGGCCTGTTGCTCCGTACCAATTTTCCACCCATCCCTTTACAGGCTCGTCTTTTGATGGAGCCACTGGAACCGAGGAAAAATATTTAATTATTTAGTTAGTAAGTATATTACTAATATGTGTATGTGTTAGTAAGTATAATATAATATAATACTGAGTGAAGAGGGGAACTCGTTTGCCTGTAGATAAGGATCTTGCCTATCCCACGACAGTTCCAGTGTCAGCGCAGGTTTGCTCGCTTGGCCTCCGGGATGCGGTGCCGCAAAACATAATTATTTAGTTAAATATTACAAAAATATATCTATTCTTATAAAAAAGAAGAACTCTCGTCTGGGCTTAGGCCTACACCCGTAAAAGATATAGCTCAACCAGAAGCCAAAGTTCATGACCATATAACGCAGTTTGTTTGTGGACTAGGCTTTGAATTGTTTTGAAGAGAACCCCTAATTTGGCTGAAAAATCATCTCTAGCTACGAGGCGCATTTTTGGATAAAATCGATTCAAAGTAACTGGCATTGCGATAGTACCCAACAAGATAGATTACTATTCGGAAATGATTTAATTAGTTCCAATGTCTTCAAGCCTTAATACAATATACGAGTACAGTGCACACTACTACTTCGAGGCAAAACAACTGTCACTGGTGGTAACTACCAAGACAAGTTACTTATTCGCCCAATAATTAAAAATGTGCATTCAAACCGAAATTGTATTATTAAAATATACTTTCGGGCCTTTATTAATAAACGTTGCGTAAACTTATATTAGGCGTAACATGCTTCCTCCCCGAAGGGTTCCCGCATTGACGTGGCGGGGGGGCTCAGTAGCCGTGGCTTGGATCACCACGGTGAAGCGAAGCGGAACCCAGGGGCCGCGCCGGCGTTGGGGTGCGCTGGCAGGCTCAGTCAGGGCCGCTCCTATGGGCTTTGGCCGCCAAGTCCACATAGGAGTGGCGGGGTCCGGGCGCTTTGGCGCAGACTCGAGGAGGTGGGGCCCGGGCGCTTTGGCGCAAGCTCGAGGTGGGGGGCCCGGGCACTTTGGTGCAGGCTCGAGGAGGTGGGGTCCGGGCGCTCGGCGCAGACTCGAGGATGTGGGGTCGCGGGGGGGTTATCCCCCGTGGCTGACGTAGCAGGCGGTGGGGCTACGTATCCGACCCACCGCAGGGAGACCACGGGCGTCCAGACACGGGGAAGTCTGGCGCCCATTGTTGGCGGGTTTGGCCACCTACCTCCCCGTGGTAGGTGGTACCCATAAAGGATTTCCCCGGGACAAAAAAAAAAAAGCCGTAACATGCTTTGTCTTGCTTTCACGCGTGACATTTACTGCAAGCGAAAAATTGACAGATAGATGTTTTAACTACTCCGGGTGTAAGGCAAGTTTATTAATAAGGCCATCGCTGTATTAATTAAATCGCATCATAATTACTAACAGCATACCAATTATGTCAAAAACTATCGATAGCAAGCCGCTGGACCGCAATCGAACCTAAATAGTTAGTGGACTTCGAAAACTGTCAAAAACCACAATTTACTTGCAATTGAGTTGCGATAACGCAGTTCAATAGCTGAGAGTCTTGGGGCCCTGGCTTCCCTTCCCGTGCTACTTGAACGACAACCCGGCTATTCCACACAAACAAATATATTAGGATATTTAGATAAGTACAACGCCCTAGGGCGACTATTTGTAAATTAATACATACTCTCAAGTAATATTGACAACATAGCTTCCAATGTGTATCAGGCTTACTAATGTAAGTTTTGATTACTATTATACTCGTAATAAAAATCAATACAAATCGTACAATCGTATTATTAATTAGAATTTATCAAAATCTATTATTAATTGAATCCTGTCATATTATAAAAATTAATATAAAATAAATTATGAAACATAAATTAGACTAAAATAAAATACAAAATAATTTGTAATTAAAAATTAAATAAAATAATAATAACATTCTAATCTATAAGCCCCATGGTGGGGGGGGGGGGGGGGGGTATTAATAATTTATAAATAATTATAACAATTTCAAAATTCAAACATAATAAATTTTAAAATAATTTACGATGCTTTACATAAGTTTGAAAATCGCTTGTTAGATTGGACGATGTAATGCGAAAATGCGTTAATTTTGTACTTTTTATTTATATGTTTCAATATATACTAACACAATTGAAAAAACTGCTGGTTATTACTTTAGTACTATACGTTGGCTAAGTATTACTTAAAAAAATTATAGTGTTATCGCTGAAAATTCTGAGAGTTTGGACGTGAAAGTTTATTTTTGTGGAACTATTCAGGTTATTTTTCTGCTCAAAGAGAGTTATATTTATGAATTCTATTCGGTTAATACTCTTTTCCTATTCCTTTTCTAACCTGTGTTTTTTTTTTCATAATATACTATCGATCTGTTTCGTTACACTAGGTGTTTAAAAATTCTGCTTTTTCTTTATTCAGGATACGAGCGCGCCTTAAAGTATATTTTAATGTGGTCTCCAATTCTTAATCCAGATTAAAATGGTGAAAAAATGGTCTAAATTAGAGAGACCAGTCTCTCTTATTTAGACCAGACCTAGGCAAAAGTTTTTTAAGTTAAACTCCTCTAAGAACCAGATTTGATTATGTTTTTTGATCCTCATTCAAGGCCTTTATGAACTGAAATATCCATCTTCTGTGATGAAGAAGACCTGACTTCCATCGTCAGGATTTGAGGAAGCTATTAATCCTCATCTGAAGTTTTTGTGAGCTGAGAGATAGTGACTAAACAGTCATATATGGTTTATGTAGAAACTTCCATATAATTATAGTGGTGAAGAAAGCCTGTACTCCATCATGAGGATCTAAAGATACGTGTATTGTTTTCCTTGTCTCCTCCTCCATATATCTTGTGTGTGTACTATAAACGGCCCTTTATGTCTTATGTGTGTGACCTATAAACTACCCCTTAACTAAATAACTTCTTCACCTTTCCATAAACCAGTTCGCCAGTACTCTACTACAAACTATAACTTTCTCTGTGTGTGATTTTATATTTCTAATTTGTACTTAGGTAAATATAATTTCTTTTATTATTTATATAGAAGGTAACAAGGGTGTAACTTTATATTTAGTATCTTTTGTCTTATTTTCCCTTGGTTTTATTTATTAATTATAATTATATAATTAATAAATTAAAAATAATATAAAAATATGAATAATTCATATTATCTTGGTTAGTTTAGGTGATAAATTTAACTTTTCACCACCTTAGGCACTAACTTAATCTATTGTCGGTGAATCCCTACGCTAGGTAACTCGACAAGGTACATAATCATATTTTGGTTATTAATAATGTACCTATATCTTGCTTTACTTACCAATGGAAGGTCTGACTATAACGGCTGGGATATCGCCATGTGTTTCGGAGACCAGGTGCTCTGCTAAAGCCTTCGTGAAGGTATATGTATTCGGTCTCCCATACTTATCTTTAAAAATTAAAAATTAACGGTATTAAGAATAATAGGTAAGCGAGACACATCAATATTTGCAAGAACATATAATTAATAGATGTACTCGTACTATACTCGTAGTACAGCTACTGCCGAGTGCCGGGTTTTGGCTCGCGTGTAGCCCTAACTTACAGTATTTCAAGACCTAATGCATCTACTTTCATCAATATTTATTTATTTACTGGTGAAACGGTGACAAGCGGTCATTAATATGAACCAGATAGAGATAAAGAAATAGATAGATAGTAATGATATATATGTATTTCTTTTAATTGTATTGTTGATTTTTATGGTCATCAAATACTTAAATTCTTAGGGAAACTGTTGTAACTATATTATACATCCGTGACATCACAAACCGGCCCCAACGGAAGACCAGCGCTGGCTTAGAACTGGCAATGCTGAGTTGGGACCGATTTGTAACATTTGACATTATTATTTTTCTTGGTTACTTTTCTATACTTTGTTTTATATTTAGCAATGTTGTTGTAACAAATCAAATATATTGTATTTCATTTGATGTTCCTGGTTGGTCAGCAAGGCTGCGTAACCCGTTCCTGGATGTTCTGGAACCTTGCTGTGTCCGGCAGGCCAACACATCTTCTTCTGGTTGCAGTGGACTCTATTTGGTTACGCCCTGCTCTGGTTGAAGGGGTGGATGCAGCAGCCCTCGCTGACTGCGAGGAATAAAAGGCGTTGGCTGTATCTTTAGATATAGCCAACGCTTTCCATACGGATCAATACAGGATGTGCTTCGTTATCACGGAGAGCCCCTGTATCTGCGAAGGCTGTTGTCTGATTACCTGCTGGACCACGACGTTCTGGTGGAAGGACGCGACGGTTTGAGGCGCCATCACGTCTCTTGCGGGTTACAGAGAGGTACGTACTGGGACCGCTCTTGTGGAACATAGGCTTTGTAAATAAACTGCAAAGGGCAGTGGAAGTAACACAAGTCTTTGGGTTCCATTACATTGGCATTATGGACACCTAGTTGCCGTGACAGTAATATCAAGGGGGTTTCACTCCGCAGTTTAGGTGCGCCCGACTGGCGTACTTGCACGGTTTTTGGTTGTAGATTCACTTGGCTTGCACGATTACGAGTCAGCGGACAAACTACAGAGTGTGACTGCTCGTATCTCACGATAAATTTAAATTTAGCGTGTAAGCATGAACAGTCGTAAGAGTAAATGTTATATATCCCTAAACTTTACTTTTGTTCGAGAGTGACGCTTTTATATTAAGTAATAGATACTATTATTTATTCTGCGGTAATCGAAATTTGTATGCGTGTGTCACTTACCCAAAAAGTCAGCGGTCTCAGCATCGCCAGGGTCTTGTTCCACGAACTTGTAAACTTCGTTAAGAGGGAGAGGCGGTGGGTAGACCTTTTCTTCTAGCTCGGCCTGGTCAGTGTGGCAGAATGCAGTGGATATGTACACGAGTACCTAATTGATATTCATTTATTTGTATCAATATTAGATATGACCTGATAGAGGTCGCAGGACGATCGTGGATGCAGGCTGCTTCAAACCGGTGCAGTAGTGTAAATATATAGGAGGGCTATGTTCAGCAGCGGACCCTGACGGCTGAGATGATGATGATGATGATTCTGTAGAATTCTTTGTGAATGGGCTCGCCCGGGAAGTACTGTCACCATACTCTTTTCTACAGTGAAATAGTTCTGTTAGCAACACTGCGTTTTGGTTTGAAGGTATAGTTGCCGGCGAAATTACAGGCACATGAGACTTAACAGCTTAATGTCTCAGCGTTAAGTCCATCCTCCACACACGACTAAGATAATATATATTATAGCGTCGAATGTATATGTTACGTTAACTTAACCCACCGCACACGGCGCAGATACCATCAGCGATGTTATACGTACCATAATTATGGTACACGTACCATTATCCAGGTGCCCGTACCTTGTACCATGGAACTTTCATTATGGTACGCAAATGTACCATTATTTTTCATTTATCATCAATACATAGAGACAGAAAAAAATACGACAGTTTTAATACATTTTGCAGGATCTTTGTTTTTACATCATCCCCGCATTTACAAACAAAATAAAAGTTATTTTATTTTTGTAACACATTATTAGTATTAAATTCAACCCAAAATACTACATTTTTCTGTGTCAATGTTGGTAGTAGACAGTCAGGCACTTTAAAAAATAAAGTGCCACTTACTCACTTTTTCAAAGTTAGTTTGTATGGTCTGCCATTGTAGTTAATTGAATTACAAACAAGTGTGTTGGTAGCAATTTTCCATGTAAAATTGAAAATAAACATGATTGTGTAATGATAAAATTGTACCCCCACCTTTTTCGCGTATAAATCGAAAAATATCGATCCGAAGAAGAAAACTGTAGGAACCAAAATAATAGAAAACTTAATTGTAAACAACTTTGTATATAACAAATTTTCATGTAAAATTGAAAATAAACGAGTTGTCAATTAAACAATAATTTTGTTTATAAAAAAATCATGTAAAATTGTAAATAAACGAGTTGTTAATCTAACAAAAATTCGGCCCTTCTTTTGGGTATAAATCGGAAAATATCGATCTTAGGAAAAAATAAATGAGAATCAAAATTGTAGGCGATTTCATATTAAACAACTTTTGTGAAATCGTATTTCGTGTTTAATTGAAAGCACACGAGTTATTCAATAAACTAAAATTTACCCTTAAAAAAACGGATTGATCATCACGCAAAACAAATGTTAGACTGCCAGTGACCTTCCCCACAGAATTCCGAAGGAAAATTGATACCTATATTTTTTTCCGGGTCAAATCCTAATTCGAATGGGCTATCGCTGATACCACAGAATCGAGTTAAAAGTTGTGAAATAAAATCGTGGTATAACACACATAGTGGTTGTTGTCATAGACCAATGTAGACTCTCAGAAAACCGTACCATAGTTTTATCTAAAGTACCATAATTTTGACGAGCCGATGTCATAATTCCTGAGTTGGCATCTAACATCCCTGGATACCATAATATATCGCAAGCGTACATTCTATCGGAATCCGTCTCGGGAGTCGCACGTCTCGATCGTTCACACTGTAATATACGGAATGTTAATATTTTTGATTTTGTGATGAAGCGTACTTTGTTGCTAGACCTGTTGGACAGTTCCTCAGATGATGATTGTTACTGTGAATTTGATATAACCCTCATATTAGCTTAAAGTAAAAAACTAAGAATCTGGATAGAAGATCACATAAAACACAGGAAACACCGTGGTGAATTTATACTTTACAAAGATCTGTCAGAAGAAAAAAACAGCTTTTTCTTTCACTTTCATATGGTTATTTGCACGATACCTACCAGTTTTTTAATTGTTTGTCTATCTGCCTCTATAATCCGGGTAATTTCTGAAAAAGCTGGACCAATTTTGATGGGGTTTATACTGAAAGCATTAACTAAAGGGCCACGCGAACGAAGTCGCGGCTGCAGCTAGTCTAATAATATAATATAGCCTTATTTCATCAAGAATACTAACATCGATTTAGTAGTTACCAAGTTTGATTGATCTATACGTAGTACCTACAATCTAGAAAAACCTATGGAGGTTAGGTTTATTTTTTAAATTCTACTAAGATAAAATTGTCATACCGCTAATTCGGTTAGTAAGTAGAAAGTCTCACTTTTTCTATGATTCCCTTTGTTTGACCAAGTTGATTCGTGTAAGTCAGTTAATACGTCTACAGGGCTGAAACAAAATAGGTACCTACCTACCTAAGATAACGAATACAATTAAAGGTTAACTATATAGCTTTATTAGTTTTTGTTGTGAAAATGTAAATTTGTTTGGTAAATGAAGACCAGACGTCCGTTTACTGCAACGGTTTTGTCAACAACCTGTATTTGATCTTAAGTTCAGTGTCGCACACTATCTTAAGATGTCTTTATAATCTGCAGTAGTCTTAGCGTATCTTAACATGCCGTTCGAATATCGAACGCATCGAATAGCATCTCAAGCTTAAGATACTCAAAGGTAAAATATTATAGTATATTCACCGTGTGTGGTCGCTCATTGAATTATATGGTGAGCGATATGTCCGAATCTGCTCTAAGATAATGTATATTTTATAGTATCTTCATCGTGTGATGGGCTTTACGGGTGTAGTGCAGTTCGTCACCTAATGTTACTGTTCTATGCAGAGGTTACCACTTACCACCAAGTGTGCCACGTGCTTGTACAGTAAGTACTAGTATTTCCCGTGGTCCTATATAAGAGTGAAGAAAACATTGAGCGATCATAACACTTACCGGAGTATTCTTTAGCCGATGACAAAGATCAATCACGTTCCTGGTACCTTCGAGGTTGATCTCCAGAGCTACTTTCAGGGGCTGGTTGAATTTCACCGTCGCTGCGGAGTGGATCACTACTGATACCTATGTTACATTAAAATATATGCATGTACGAGTAATTAACTAGGGATCCGGTCATCGACGTTAAATTATATTACGGGCTCACAGCATAAACTACAACTGTCTAGTAAATAAACTAAGCACCTACCTACTTATTATTTCCTTCATCTCTTTTAGTCATATAACAAGTGATAGGATAAGAATTTGCTATGGTAATAAAAAGAAAAATATTACTTTATTTTAGTTAAAATATCGGTAGTGTTCCTAGGAAATCCTATGGTTCCTTGTAAGGTTGATCAAAAAAAAATACAGTTGGTCTTATTATAAATATATTGTATTTCTCAAACAAAGTGTTGTGGGGAGTAACCGGTATTATTAAATAGAACAATTAAATAACTAATAAGTAAATACTTATCTTAATCACTATTATTCATAGATGTAACACCTTCTACATAATTTTTAAGTGATATTCCAGAATTTGGGCAAAGAGTTGCAATTTCATCTTCTGTGTCAGTTGAAGAATCCAATTCAGAAACACTGCTATCAGAATTTATGCTATCTATGAATCTATATATCAGGAAGACCTCAGTACCTCAGTGCTCGAAGGCCTCCATTGAGTTTCCCAACGGGTAGGTCTTAAGATGAACATGGATAAGACGAAAATGATGTCTAATGCCCATGTTGTACCTACCCCAATATCAGTTGGAAACTCAGTTCTCGAAGTAGTCGACGAGTACCTCTACCTGGGACAGACAGTCAAACTAGGCAGGTCCAACTTCGAGAAAGAGGTCAATCGTCAAATTCAACTCAGCTGGGCAGCGTTCCGGAAACTACAAGACGTTTTCTCGTCAAAAATACCTCAGTGTCTCAAGACAAGAGTCTTCGACCAATGTGTGTTACCAGTGATGACTTATGGCACTGAAACGTGGTCTCTTACCTCTTATGGGCCTCATAGATAAGCTCAAAGTCGCACAACGACCTATGGAGAGGGCTATGCTCGGGGTTTCTCTACGTGATCGAATCAGAAATGAGGAGATCCGTAGAAGAACAAAAGTCACCGACATAGCCCAGAAGATTAGCCAGTTAAAGTGGCAGTGGGCAGGGCACATAGCACGCAGAACATATGGACGGGGCCGGAAGGTCCTGGAGTGGAGACCACGCACCGGCAAGCGCAGTGTAGGTCGTCCACCGACACGGTGGACAGATGCCCTGATAAAGGTCGCAGGACGACGTTGGATGCAGGCCGCTTCCTACCGGTCCTTTTGGAAAATTATGGGGAGGCATATGTTCAGCAGTGGACGTTCTACGGCTGAGATGAGATGATGATTGTTATGATTGTTTGTTTGTAATGGATACACGTAAAACTACTTAAAGCCGTTTTCAATATTCTATCTATCCATAGTTTTCCTTACTAGCGATAGAAATTTGACATAACGTCCATACAAATAGTGTCAAATATCTTTCTTTAGTAGGGTAAACCAGCGATAGATAGGTTATTGAAAATGGCCGTTAACCGATTCAAACCGAGTACAAAGCTACATTATACCTAAGTGACATACACTAAGTATATTCATCCTCATCCATCACCACGCGGGTGAAACCGCGGAGCGCAGCTAGTTAATAATATTTTTAAAAAATTTTCAAGATTTCATCGTAAAGCTAAGACTGTTTTACGATAAAATCTTGAAAATTTGATAGTGTTTTATGTAAAATATGAAGGCGTCGGCCGCCTATTGTGAGCATGTGCAACGGGCGAGCGGTTGACTCACCGCACACCCATCATCACAGTCATTTCTTCATACCGGGTGACACTTCATGTCGGGCTCTCAGTCGATATATTTATTTAGTATTTATGATTTATTTTAAAAACCCTGTTTATGTACTTTAAGTATAAGCACAGGTTAAAAAACAAAGTTTAAGCAAAAATATTAATTATCACTACGTTCGTTTTAAGTTAAGCATCTTATGTCATATCGACCTTGTATGGAGCCTTGTTCCATGCAAGGCCGTTGAAAGCGTTTAAAAAAATTATGCACTTTAAGTTAGGTACTTATAAAACAAAACGTTATTTACTAATTGGTTTCTTTAGTTTAGCTAATGAATAAAAGAAAATCTATTTGGTATAGTGGCCTTCCATTGTCCACCCGCCTATTACCTAGTAATATAGTTTTATGGATGTTTGACGCGTTGCTGAAAACCAACTTAAGACCATCTGTCCTACTCTATTTGCTAGTAAGAAGGTAGCGTTAGAGAGGTCATCTACCACTACTAGCTTGGCACCTACCTTTTCAATGACTTTCTCGAGGTCTTCAGTGTTCATTTCCAGATTTCGATTGCTCAAGTCTCCTTTTACTAAAACGATCTTTTTCAAACCCTGTGGTCTCTCATTTCGCAGCCTATCGAAAATCTGTGGACAAAATACAGTTTGTTATCCATTGGCTAGCGCTTGACCACTATCTGAATGGACAGCCAATACGGAGGACAGACTCGGCTTTATTGTGTCAGTGATAGTGCTGCGGAGGAGGGTGGTAGCAAAATTAGCCTATAATGGCAATTGGCTTTCAAGGTAACCTTAAATGCTTGATCATAAGTATCCTTTATGTTGACCATGGATATAAGCTACCACCATACAAAATTTCATTCAAATCGGTCCAGATAAACAGACAAAGTTTTGACTCGGTTTTTAGCATTTTTTTCATTGTACAAAAATTCATCCTCTACAGTTTTATTATAAGTAGTGATTATATGCGTTGTGTTAATGATGTCGGTCAATTGCTGCCGTCCCTATTATTCTGTGAGACATTAACAAAATTATTTCTTCATAATATTTAACAACAACATTTTATGTATTGCGTATGGCCTCTCGTAGTTTTAATCATTTGCCAATTAATATAATTGTCTGTGACATCATATTTATATTTAAATTTTGATTCAAATTAATTAAATAATTCTATAATTACATATTTTCCAGTGACTTTTATATTGTATTTATATTTTATTACTTTGACATTGAATATTTAATTGTTAATTGACATTTGGATCGAATTATAAATTAATGATAATTATACATATTCTCGTATGCTAAAACCTAACATTGTTTAGTTTAACGATGTCTCATTTTATTTTGAGGGTCTCAACAATGTCTTAACCTTAACTTTACCAACTAGTGTCTTCTTGCATCCCGAAGGCCGGCATATAGCTAAGCATTTGAACTTTAAATAACTTCATAACGTTTATAGCAATAAACAATTTTATTAGATTATATGATTGTTTATTTCGGCGGATCTAGCGTTATTTGATGGCTGATTGATTACCGAACATCACTACCGGTCTCAAACTTGTCCACCAAACGTAAAGAGTACCTACATTGTGGTGTATTGTAATTATCATATAATTAATCAATTATTATTTAATTATTAATTAAATTATTAGTATTTTATTACTTATATAATTAATTAATATATAGTGAATTGGTTATTATTTAATTTTTATATAAGTAATTAATTATTATTTATATATTACTAAAATATAAATACCGTTATAATTTCACATCCTCTTAGGAAGTGACTGTTTGTATTGATACAAACAGTACACGATAGTGACTTACTTTGATATCTACTTGTAAATGTGTAATTTGAAATAAATATGATATGTACATATTTACTTTATTTTTTATTTTTACCATTGGTGCGTGTTACCGTTCGTAAAGCTAAAAAATAAAAATCGTGCTTTCGGTTCAAGAAAAATTTACATATCCATATTTTGACATATTATATCGTTTCTAAGCAACTAAAAACAAATTCATAAAAAAAAGAAAATTACAAAGAGTATCAAAAAGTTTGGCACAGTCGTGCACAGTGCGCGACTATAAATAGTAGATCTGGGGGTGATTGGGAACTGAGGGGACGAGTGGGCACAGGGTGCGAATTTCAGGGGACCAGTGGGTCCGCACCCCAATTCATGCTGCAAGCATTGTGTATCAGAACACGTTACTGTGGACATGCAAGTGTTGAACTTGATGACAATTTACAAAAATAACATGAATAATTACAAAAATAACAATGTTATATTTTTTAATTTAAACTTACATAACTAACCTTGACTGTGCAGTTTTGTAGTGGGTAGGTGTCACGCAGTCGGCAATTATTATTCAATTCGAACAAAATGGGATAGAAATTAAATCTCTTCTCAGTTTTATTCGATACCCGTCGATACACTCCCTAGTAAACGTAAACACAGTGAAAGCCTTCCAGTTACTTACAGGCAACTCGGAGATAGTGCGAAGTCTCTGCTCTGCGCTAACATTCTTCTTGTCACGCATTAAAACGTACACCTTCTCTAATCTTGGACAACTATGCAGAAGCTTCTCCAGCAGCACCTGGAAAATAAAAATAAACGTTACTATAATTATATTGTCCTGCATATATTTTCCAACCATCATTGGCTAAGTAATTTGGGTTTTCTTAGTGGCAACTAAATATTAGTTGTACTTGTGTAAGTTTATAGTGTAAGTATTTGTCCATACAAATTTGAGTTAGGAAACTTATTATCTTGAGAAAAAATGTTTTAGTTTGCGACTGGTTTCCTATCCAACCTAGAGAAACTTGTCATCACAGGCAAGTTAGAAGGCAAAAGACCAAGGGGAAGAAGTCCAATGCGCTGGTCGGACCAAATTCGTACCGCACTTGACAGTAAAGTCCACAGTGCGATACACACTGCTGAAGATAAAGGTGGAAAGACTTCGTTCGACAGAAGGTGATCCGTGGAAGGGGTCACGACCCTCAGCAATGAGGAAAACGACGCTAGGAGGAGGAGGAGGTTTCCTATCAAGACTTATTTTATTTCCACCAACAAAACCTGTTGAATAGCTTCTAAGGAGAAAATAAATGTTACAATTAGGCAATGAGATATTTAGGTACTTGGGCAAACGTTGAAGCGTCCAATGACCAGAATGCTGGCTCATATTTTGCACTAAAGGCTAACCTAGCTGTCAAGCTTGGAAATACAGCCAGCGTTCTGTTCACTTTCCCAAATCAACAAATGGTTTACTCTATAGTACTATAGTAGATTGTTAAGCGAGGGTAGAAAGAATCAATTCCCGAGGTATGTAGACTATAGTATGTAGGCTATATAGTCCGAGTAGGAATTGATTCTTTTACCCGTGTTAAACACTCTACTTTTCATTTCGAATATGAGCAGAATAAAACTAGTTGTTTATCTAAACTATTTATTGCTATTTAATATTAATTGTCAAATTAGGACAATTCGTGAAATTAAAAGTTACATTTTTGTTTGGAATGTTTATGCGGTTTGATATATTATGACAAATTTGGCTGTTCTGGATATCTGTAAAAGTAGGAGACTCTGGTATTTTATCAGACGATGGATTGCATGGCGGATACTCCCTGGAAGTTGTCGGCTGAGGCGAATTGGGGCGTATTTTTATAGTTTCAGTTAATTTGGTTGAAATTTTAGTTTTATTTTGGACTGAATCCTCAATGCAGCCTTTGGTGATTGTGCTGGATTTCCAGCCTCCATGTCTTTTTAAGGTTGTCATGTTTGCTCCAGAATCGGCTAAAAGTGTTGCTGACGTTCGTTTATAACAATGTCCGGTGTACTACTCACAGTTTGGTAAATTCAAATATGTGGCTATCTGCTTCGACATACCTGATATTTAATTTTTACCGATCACTTGTTTATAGCATTTTCCCTTCTGTTAGTTGAGAAAAAAAAGGTCCGTTTTACATCACTGGGTCTAATTTTTTTATATTTCTTTACTATTTGTGTAACTCTTCTTGTACTACAAACGAGCGCTCAATATTTGTTTTTGCTTTAGTCAGTTTTACTAGTAATAATTGGCCTTGACTTTCAATGTCCTTAATTGTCAAATTTGTGAGTGCACTGCTTCTGCAAGCGCCGTTTATGCCGAGTATCAATACCACCTTTGAAAAACATGTAATTTTTTAGTTTTAATATTGTGTAATAAATAGATACGTTCATTTTAGAATAACTCCATAAATACTTAGGTAAACTTACTTCACTGCCAAATATATCTCGTCAGGAGCAACATTTAAAAAAAATTCCACTTCATGAGAGGTGAAAGCCTTAGATTTCTTACTCTTGAACCCCTGAGAGAGTCTTTTAAAAAATGATGTTAAATTATGGAATTATTTCAAATTTACATTGTGCTTTACATACTAACTGTACTCTTGAGCATTGAATATTGGCTCCATAGCGTAGAAGGCTGTGGTTTACTACACAGTCCATTAAAATATGTAAGAAATACACTTTCAGAAAACGATTTTATATTCTTCTCTGCTCGCCACTTCATAAAATCATTGTATGTGTTTATATATCTTTCTTTTTAGATTTCTGACAAAAGATTTTCAATAACACAATTTGCCTCGTCTATAATTAAATCTGGTGTCAACATTTCAGAATCGCTTCAACTCATTTTTAATATTCAAATCTTAGCATAGAAGAGCATTACCTATTTTTTTGAATTCCATCACAGATACATAACAGATTATTATCCCGCCAATTTATGTCGACTTTTTAAATGTTAAATATGGAACTCACCGCGTAATTGTTGCGGCTTATTCCACTCAAAGACGTTTGCGCTAAGTTCACACTGGCTGTTTAGAAAGTCACATGGCCGCAACAAATTTTTTTTAAGTTTTTTTTTTTACATAAAACTCTTCACAGCTGACAGCAGTTCTATTTTTAAAGTTCATTCCGGCCCTTAGGTGGTAAGTAAATTGTATGAGTTTTTCCCTTTTTATGGAGGGAAGCAGCATTTTCCACCCAATAATCAGATCAAAACAATACTACTTTCCGAGTATGAGAAATGAAAAAGAGTTTTTTCTTTTAGTATGGACAAGTACTAGCTATGAAATCCCCTAAAAAAATTGGGTATCGCATAAATAAAATATGTGGTTATCATATGGCTTCTTTAGTTAAGAGCTACTTACTCCATCATTTTCTTAAGATTATAGGTAATATAGACTATATGCAACGGCATCTGGTGAAGGATTATGGATTTGTACCTAAACGTAAATCGATTATATTATTGTACTTATCTATGCCCTGTATATATATATATTATTATACCTCACATCAATATATATCAATATATATATATATATATATATATATATATTGATGTGAGGTGCGTAAAGCAATATTATGTACCAAACTTTTTTAATCAGATAAAACATTAGTCACAGGATATGTCAATCAGGACCATTTATATTTTGTCACATTTTACTGAAAACATTCACAGTTACACTACGTTCGGTTTCGCAAACTACTTTCCAAAGCTCGTTCTTGAACCTTAAAGATTAGCCTCGTAGGGTGTTAGTTTCGTCAGCACCTATACTCCTTTTATCCTTCCTGTCCCTTCTAGTTGATCGAGGATTCGAACCACATTTATTTCAACAATGTAAGCGGTTTTAAATTTGTTTTTTTTTTATATTACCTTATAACTTTTTTCTAAGTGGACCTATTTTGATGATTCATTTTTTATTTAAAATCTGGTTCTACTCATGTGGTCCCATACAATAATTTATACTAATTATACAAGATATAATATACGAAACTAAATAATTATACAATAGGTATACTATAGAATACCATACACACTTACCTTACTAACAAAAAATACTGAGTATTTATTTAGTACGTAGGAACCTAGTCATATTTTACCACAGAATTGGTAGATCCATACTTCTGAGCCGCTAGCCCCGTATTCGATCCCTGGGCAGGTCAAACGTTTGTGTACATGACGTTAAACTGTGTCTGGGTGTGTATATGTATATAAGCATATATATTCTACACCCTAGTATTGTATAGGTACATACCTTTCCAAGATATCCTGATGCACCAGTGATTAAAACTGACTTCCCAGCAAAAAACTGTGGAACCGACACGTACGCCATCTGCGCTATCATTTATTATTGTGTATTGGAAAAGTTAGTAACACAACAATATTATAATACCTTACTATTGTCGTGTTAAATGTAAAAGACATATACATAATTAAACTGTATCTGACTCAAGTCTGTATTACATATTTTTTAGATATTTCTATGTATACTTTGCTTTCGATATAGAAGGCAAAAATATATGTTTTACAACGTGTGTATGTCTGTCTATCTCTTGTACGCTTGTCACTCTGAAATTACGAGATAGATTTTGATGAAACTTAACACAGTGATAACTATTATTCTAGTTTTTTTAAGTTTTCGTTTGTTTTTGTTTTCTAATAGTCAATGATGAGTCAGTAAACCTCTTTAGACCATAAAAATAGCCAGTACTGTTGTATATTACTGGAAAGTATGCGCAATACTGTAGATGATCGGTACGCGATCCGAATCACCTTAGCATACATATTTTATGGAGAAAATAATTAAGAGTAACACGCGTCTTGTTTTCTACCGACTTCCAAAAATAGGAGGAGGTACTTAATTCGACTGAATTTTTTTTTGTTTGTTACCTTATAACTTTCGACTGGGTGAACCGATTCTCAAAATCTTTTTTTTGTTTGAAAGCTGGTAGTTTCCGTGTGGTCCCATTTACATTTCATCAAATTCGGTCTAGTATTGATTCAGATACACTCCAATAACTGAATAGAATGGAAGTCGGTAATAAAATTTTCAAATTGTGCTTGTTTTTAAATACAACACAACAAATCATCACATCCTCGACGGAGTAGGTCGCGGTGTTTTAAATACCTACGTTTTGCTAGAGGGATATGTTTTTGGTCTCATGTAATAGGGGGCGAGCCTATTGCCATCTACGGTGCACTGTTCCAGACTCCAGACTGCTATATTGAAAAATTATTTGTCAGAAAATCCATTGGGGTGTAAACTGTCCGACCCGGGTATTTTATCTCAGGACCTTGAGATTCGAAAGCGGCGCTTCCACCACTCCACCAAGACCAAGCGAGCGAAGCCGCTGGCGGGTCCGATATATGAAAAATAAATTTATAAAGCGAATAGGTTAAACAAAGCTGTAATACCATAATACCAATATACAACCAATATACTTCAACAATAGAAAATTATAATATTAATTACATTATAATTGAATGTACCTAATTGTTTTTAAATTATAATTAAATTACTGTGCCTTGCATAACATCTATCATTGCATTTAGAGACGGGATATTGTATGAATTGTATTTATTTTGAGCTCTCGATATCACTACATCTTATAAAACAAAGCCCTCCGCTACGTCTGTCTGTCTGTTCGCGGTTAACTTAAAAATTGCACTGATTTTCATGCTGTTTTACCCATGGATAGAATAGTTCTCATGTTTTAGTACATAATTTGTCAAGTTGTTGTTCAATGGCTAAAATAAAATGATATGTGTCGGAAAAAATAAGCCATTCAAAGAAAACGCTGCTTAAACCACTTGGAGATATAACAAAATGATGTAGGTATGGTGGAATTGGTCTATAGATTCACAGTTCACGCGGAGTATCCAGTCTGAGCAAAGTCACGATAGGTGCGACGACGGCCAAAGCGAGGAGGAGTTAAGAGGTTTAATTGTGACTTCACAACAAAATATCCTGCAGGCGCACTCTCCACGTGCCACACCCCAGCCAACGTCCCCTTTAGCCTGGAAATGACGGAACGGCCAAACGCACAAATGAAGTAGCAGACTTCCAAAATCTGCTTGTTACGCACGGCACGAATAAAATAGTTCAAGTTACGTGCCGCGATCTTTAATGAATTTGAAACAAAACACGTTATAATTGTGAATATTAATTTATTTTACTTTTAACTAAATACCTAACTGCTTTTTTATATAGCTCGGAGTTTTTATTGTCTCGGTGTAGGTATGTAGGTACCTCGAGGATAGTCTGTCTTCGTCTTGGGCGGCTTGAACCCCTCGCTACACTTAGGACTCTACATAACTCCCTCGCTTTACTGGGGAATTAAGTTTGGAAAAGTTTTTAGGAATTAAGTTGGGGAATTATCCTCCTCGCTGCGCTCTAGGGATTAACTCCAGAGTCCCCGTTACATTCAGGGTTTAATATGCCGCCCGTGACGTAAGACACTGCTCTACTCCCTCGGTGCATAAACTTCTATTTCAAGAAGATTGAAGTTCTTACATATCAGGCTGATTTCCGGCATCTCTTCGGTATAATGTCGTCTCAGCTTGGCTCTTGGGTCTTTGGCCGAGCTGATAACAGGTTAAGCCGAGGTGTCCTTATATGAGGTTTGTCCATATAACCTCTCGACCCCCAATACGTCTGCTTTGGTCTACGCTACGCTGCCCCAGTAACCATGTCCCTTGCAAACACTTTGGTGCCTTTTTACTACTCCATCATCTCTATAACGGTTAGTATACGACACGGTACATCATGTCGCAAGGACTTCCATGTCTGTCTATTGAGCAGCCTTGTTGATCTTGTGCACTGAAGCGATGTTCTCAAGACAATCAAACCTATTGAACAGCTCTCGGGGTCTTGAATATGAGCACGAGTAGGTCGGAGCGTGGACTTTATCAGACGTGACCTCTCAACAATAATAATTTCACGAAGACATCAGTGAATATGTGTCTCTTGGTAGTCATAATGATCATTTCTAAATGAAATTTCAAAAACATTGAATAGCATCTCGCGTGGAATCATTGGGAACCCTGCCAGGCCATTTTCTGCGAGGTGGATTCTGAAAGAAAGAGTTCATCATAAACAGTCCTTCTTTATCCAATAAATATATGGTCAAAAACTGTTTTTACCGCTTCAAGGTTCTTTACCAAATCCGGGACCAACTATCTGAATCGTCGCGTATAACTCTTTGTGAAGCATTAGTATTGTCTAGGCTCAACTACGGGGACATTGTTTATGGGCCTCGGTTGCTAGGAAAGACTCAGCGCTTAATACAACGCGTGCAAAACGCTTGTTGTCGGTTTTGTTTTAATGTCCCTCCCAGAAGTCACATTACTCCTTTTTTAAACAGTGCCTCCATGCTCAATATGGATTCTCGTAGAGAGCTGCATTTAGCAGGACTTCTCTTTGATGTTATACAGTTTGAGAAACCAGAGTACTTGAACGCCAAAATTAACTTTGTAAATCGAAACTCTAAAAAATGACTAAGGTCTATAAGGTCAGCACTTCTATATCACAATCATAAAACAGCGGCGTTTACTGGCAGTTTCCGGTATCTGGCGACGAAGTGTTGGAATAACATACAAGACGTGAGTTCAAATCCGTCCATTATCTTGGAGTTACTAGTACATTAAGTTAATATATTTACATGAAAACATATAGGTAATGAAATTATTCCAACCATTAAAAGAAACTCACATGTGATACATTGAAAACGCCTTGCATTACATTTCGACCTATAAGAAATCTCAATGCAAAACACAATTTCAAATCTAAATTAAAAATGCATATTTTAGATAGACAAAAACAGGGCATTCCTAAATACTTCGCTTGCCAGTAATAGGTAAGATGCCGTCTATACTTTGATTTTTATTTTTTATTGGGGCTACTCGCACATAAACTTACCCCCATACTTTACAATTCACACAAGTAGGCTTTTCTGGCTCTCAGAATCTTAGGCAATAATTGTTATAATCACCACACACATGTATCTACTCTCGTTACTCATATTCATAACTAATCTAGTACCTAAATTCTAACAAATTTTGGGTACACTCATTGTTTATGATGGATTCGTTTCGTCTCATCATCATGAGGGTTATAGCTGAAAATCAGTGTTTGCTCCTTGAGCAATTTTATTCGCTGAGCTATGACCTATTTGTTTAGGCTCCAACACACACGTACTTTTTAATAAGCTGCTAATATTAAGGTAATTTTTGTACTTAACTGTCCTTAATTAACTAGTTATTATGTTTAAAATATTGTTTATAAACGAATGTACGTGTGTATTGAAGATGCAAATAAATGTTTTATCTATCTATCTATCTATCCAGAAAGTCAGGCATACTCGGTCTCTTAAAGGTTCGTGGCCCATAGTCAAATTGCCCCACTTTCAACTCATCATCACTTCACTTTCCTGACTTCGCATTGAATTCCCCACTAACAGCAAGGAATTGCGTATATGTATAGCTCCATCAATGTCCTCATACATATATTTGACCTCATTATCCGAGTGCTACTTTGTCGGTGCGTAGGTATCTATACCTCCATTAATGGCTTTCAGCGAATATCTTTTAGATATTCTGAGTATTAGCTATATGACCCTGTTGGAAACGTTATCGATTGTAAGCATGGATTTAGGAAGGGAGGGGATATGGTGCGATTAGCATGTCGCAGTTTTTCAATACCCATGTATCCTCACTGCACTTCACACCTACAAATGAAACAATAAACTCATAAAGTAATACACTGACCTCAACGCTCTCATCAGCTACTTTTTTTTTGAGGGGGGAAATGCTGTCCACTTCCCTTCCGCCGCGAGGGTGACGGAAGAGGGTATGTGGGGCTCAGACCCACTAACCCCCCCCCCCCCCCCTTGGCGGAGGACTGCTTACGGGGGGGCCGTAAGCAGTCCTCCGCCAAGGTGGGCGAGATGGAGTCGCGCTGGCATTCACAATCTCGCCCTAGCGGTAGGCCCGGATTAATCTTAACCGGGCTTCAGCGCCTGGGAAGGGATGTCCTTGCTCACCAAGTTCACCCCCTAGACGTGTAGGGCCGTGCAAGCCGAAGAGTCCCCCGACTCTTCGCCTGTGACCCAACTATGGAGGAGGGGGGAGACTTGCGAACCGTCTTCTCCGTTCCCCCGGTCGTCTGCGCCGGAGCGGATCGGAGCGTGGTAATCTCCATGCTCGGCAGCGAGAGATCTCCGCCTATTTCCACCGAAAGCGTGTGCCACTGCGGGCCCCATGCAGCACACACTTCCAGCGTGTGTTGCGCCGTATCCTCCGGCACCCCAGACTCGTGGCAGGCTGGTACTCATTAGCTACTTACACCAACTAATTGCAATGCACACTGACAAATCAGCCCTCAGACTACATAGAATCAACCAATAGACGTTAATAACTCCCGGCGACGATAGCAGCGACCGCATTACGCGACGGTGCGCGCTGAGAGTATCGTTATACGCAATACTACATAGCGGCATTTGTTTGTTGAGTTATAATCGATTACTACTACTCACTATCAGCAATGGATGTCGAAATGAATATGCTACACACTGGTGCGCCGATATTTACGATGTTAGCCAACAAGTTCTTATTCAAGAACTTCTTGCTGCGACACGTGCCACGCCTTCTCAACACATCCTCTCCCTTCCTAAGTCCGTAACTGTGACAGTGTTAGTAAGAGACTTTGTGGAAGAGAAACCCGACTTCTTTCCATCCATGGTTGTCCGGAATAGATCACTCTGAGGTAAGACCCATTGTGACACTTAATTTATAAGTAGGTAGGTAGGTAGGTACTTAGGTACGAGTACTATTCAGTTTTGCTTATTGTTTTTGTTGACAAAATTACCGTATAGTTACATATATTTTTCGTAGGTAGGTACTGGGGTGTTGCAATAATTAGTTTATAATAAATAACATAAGATCTATTATAGTGAAGGCAAAGTGAACAAAATCATGAAATGTTGTTTCGCGTTTTCCTCGTCAATAAATCAAAAGTTTTAGTCCGTTTTAGTAATGCATCCACCGCATTACTAGACAGGCCAGTGACTGAATGGCTGACTTTTATATTATGTGACTATACCACTGTGTACCTATATACCGCTGCTGTGACTATACTCTGACTGCACAGAATTCACCCTATTTACAGAGGTCTGACTGATTAAATAACAAGTACAATTTGAAAAATGTGATACCGACTTCCATTCTATTCAGTTATTGGAGTGTAGGTATCTCAAAAACTACTGGACTGATTTAATGAAATTTTAATGGGACCACACGGAAAGCACCAACTTTCAAACAAAAAAAGAATTTTGAGAATCGGTTCACCCAGTCGAAACATAAAAAAACAGTCGAATTGAGTACCTCCTCCTTTTCGCAAGTCGGTAGAAAATCTAACTTTTTGCAACTATAATAACTTGAAGAATGGCAAATGTACAGAAGTATGAGTCTAAATATAAAAGAGAAAAAAGCGCGGCTTCTAGATCTATGGCGAAAGACTGTAGTAGCATGACCAGATTCGATATATTTCTACTTTTTTTGTAGATTTAGGCACCTCAAAAACTTTAATTGGTAGTGGAAATAGTTCCAGTATTTTTTGGTAAATTAACGTATTAATGTTGGAAAATTTTATTTATTCAATATGTCTTTATAGGTCTAAATTATAGATTGTATTATATAATAAGTATATCTCGGACTATGTTATCACCTCCATGTAAACAAGACTGTGTCTCACAGTACCTATTGTATACTCAGTCCCTATTACTCTAGAAATTACACAATGTTTAAAGCACGTCAATTCTTAATTCATGAACCACAAGAAGTAAACAGGACCCCACAGATTCAGAGTATCCTACCAAAAATGGAACTGTCATGTCTGAATAATTTAATAATAGCTTTGGCCCTTAAAAGTTGTGGTTTAAGTAGGTACCACCACTTCAACAAAAATACATTTTGTTTCGTAGTAGGTAAATGTACTTAGGCACCTGTTTGAAACATGTATTAGTAATAAGTAATATAATTATGAAACTGAAAGGAAATTGTATACGGTTTATTTATTTAGACCAAGTAAAAAGAAATGAACCAATTTATCGAGCAGAATGGGAGCAATGTCTTCTGGTTTCTAAATGGTTTTCAAGGTAGAAAGAAGAAACTTTTAGTGCTCATCGCACTGTTAAGTATTTAGTAGAATAACCTCTTTGAAAATACTTACCTAATTTTAAAAAGGAACCGCACCTCAAAGGTAGGTGTTATAATTTTAACATGAAAGTATAATTTCCTTTCATATACTCATTAGAATACTCATAAAATATACTCATTATTTCCTGTGTAGGTAATTTTTACTGACTTCTAAAAAGAAGAGGTTCTCTATTTGACTTGTTTTATTATGATAGTTATTTCATAAGTCCTAACTCTGTCATTTAATAACTTTTCTTTGCTGGGTGGAGAAAATATATGTTTACTGGGCGGTTTGCTGCTAAATTAGGTCTACCACAATTTTATAAATGTCAGAAGAAGAATGATACGATACTCTCAATCATGGTTTGGGTTGGCTTTAGAATCGTGACCCCTGAATTTGGTGAAACAAAAACTGTGGGTGGGTTGAAGGGGTTTGTATAAAGCGTATTTACAACATTTTAACCGCCGGAGACACGCCAAAATAGTATAAATAGTTTTTTAAAGTTTCAATAAAACACCGTAATTTTGATAGTGACAGGTGACATAAATGACATTAATGCGTAAAACGAAACGTTTCTAGGTAACTTTTAGCCTTTTTTGACATGTACGTTGTATGTAAGTTCTTGAAACGGAACGCAAACATCGAATATAGCGTAATGTCACTGTCGGAATACTCGCGTCATTCCGTTACTTCCGAGTGTACGTGAATGTTTTCTCCTGTTTTTCTGCGCTTTCTTTTGATATCTCAACGACTTTGCTACGATTTCGGACTCCGATTTGGCTGCTTTACTGTACGACACCTGCTTGCTCACTGGACACTGCGATTGCCTTTGGAAGATTTGATAACTGGTACCAGCTCAACGTGCTCATTAGTCATCGCGATGGCGTCTCCTGTGCCTGGACCTTCACCAAGGGCGGACTTTGTAGATGACGGACCCGTTTCGGACTGGCATTTGTACACGGAGGAAGTTGTACAAATGTGGAGCCTACCCAAAGTTGTGCGCGAATTGGGAACCATTGACCAGTGTCTAAAATTCGCTGAAGAAAACAACATGGTGCAACGCCAAAAAATTTGCCGCACGCATCGCACCCCTATGCGTTTATCGAAAACAAACAAAAAATTGTTTTTCAATTTTAATTATCAGACCCATACTAGTAGGAATGTGTGCATAATAGTAATAATATTAGTACCTAATGAATTGGCAATGTCACTTGTCTGTGACATACCTATAGGTTAGTTATAGTTAGTTAGAATAGGTTGAAGTCAGTGACAGAACCGACTCATAGCACCCCGATTTCAAGCAGTCTTGTCGGATTGCAGAGCCGACGCGGGGGTGGTAGTAGATCGAAATGCAGTAGGTACTTAACCTCAAAATACTTAAACAAACATAACTCGAAAACTAATGGTCTCCGGCGGGTGGGGTTTGCGGGGGGGCACTACCCGAACCCCCCCCCCCTCCCCCCGAATTCAGGCGCCACGATTCTAAATGTTTACCCATGGTTTTTTAGATCATATACTATACGTCGTTAAAAACCACATTATAAATAATTATGGTACCTACTTGCATGATTTGTTTCTATTTTACACAAGGCATTTTTAAAAAAGAAAATGATATGGTAATAGTCTTATTTTAGTAAATATTATTTTATTGCGCAACATTAGGTAGATTTAAGGTCTAACTAGTAGATTTAACAAAAAAAAAACTGGCCTGGCACGCTGAAGGAAGAGTACCTGTCTCACCAATCTGTCTGTCAGACGTGAGACGTCCGTCAGTGTCTGTCTGTCAGTAAGTTGTCAGTCAGTTGTCACGAGCGTTGTATACATATTTGTTTTTTGGAAGAAATCCTTGAAAACTATGGCGTAAATTGGCGATTTGTTCATAAAATAAACAAGGAATTTCTTTTGTTTCTACTGAAGTGCCTTCCGCCGATATGTCTTCAAGTTCAGTGGAAGATATACCCGATCAATGTAAAGTGAGTTGTGTTTCCTTTCCTCAGGGCACTTTGTTTTGTTCGTGTTTCGTAGTAACTGCGTGACCTTTGTACGTACGTGGTCATTAGACAGTTGTTTATTTGTAAACAGGGTGCATAAGTCTTACATTTCATCAGTGCCTATTGCGCCATTGATAGAAGGTAACATTAAAACTGATAAAGTAAGGCCTGAGAGTACATATATGATATAATTTGATGCAATACACTCTCAGGTACATTTTCTTACTAATAAACATTGATATTTCCACGCCAAATTGGTAAAAACTCTTTTGTTAATACAACGATTTTTAATGTTTGGTCATAATAATAGTAAAAATTAACTTTCCATGATAAAGTGATTCATTTAGGCATGTTTTAAACTTGTATGAAAGTATCATAATATACTTATATGTAACTACTTGTACCGCAGAGTAAGTATCAATTTGATACTCTGAAACTTGTAATGTTGTGTGAGTAAAATTGAGTTATGAGAGAGAATGAGTAACTTATGGATTATTTTCTATTCATACACCAGGGATAATATGAGCATACTAGACTTTGTTATGATCATATTAGCCAATGTATTAGGTATTTATTCTTATAATTAGGTGTGTTGCATGAGTTGTAAAAGTAAATTATTATGTATGTTTTATTTCAGGACCTATTCACACAAGATGGAGTGCTTCTTAAGGTATGCTTTGGAAGGCCAGTCTCAGACCTCAACTCCATCGGAATGCTCTGCATTGTACAGAATACAGATAATACTAAATGTGTAGAATGGAGACCCAATGATTTGATTACTATAGACTCGGACACTCAGGACCAAGAGTGGGCTGTGGTCAATACTATCGGTGAGCAATTAAAATAATTATATTCTTAGTATGACTAGTGAATTTTTATAAAATAGATTTATTACCACCACTAACACCTACTTGCTGCTGCAGACCAATCTTTTGTTTGGCTCGATAAATTTGCTTAAGCAGTCCCCATAAACAGTTATGGTGGAACATAATTGGAGAGATAAATATTTTTTGTCAGCCATGGTTTCATGCATAACTGTATTGTTGTGGTGATAAATAGATCCTAATTAAGCTTATGTAAAAAATGCTATCTGGTTTAAACCACTGCAGGTATGAGAGAAACAGTAATGAGCAATTATTATTGTATATATAGCTGGGCAAATAAGTTAAATAAAGAAACAATTATTAATAGTAAAATAATTATTTGCTTGGCTTATTGAAATATGGCCCGTGTAGGCCAGGCATACTACATAGGGTAATCTGTCCAGTGAACCGGCCCCTACCAATGTCCGTCCATCTGACACTATTTTTAAATAAATTAAGAGCACTAATAGGAATTAGAGCCTAAAATCAATATAATTAAAATATATTTTGTACTACCTACAAGCTAGACGCAGAGACATCTGCAGTAAGTTATCAGCGGAGTTTTAGTTTGCATTTGAAAATGGAGGTCAGTGCACGCGTATTGAATTGACAAAATTCATAAAAAAATAATTGCGGAGAGGTGTTTTAAATGGTGAGTTAATGTTATTCTAATTGTTGCATCAATATTGTCTCATGTTTTGTACTACATATATAGGTCTATTTATACGATTTAGGTGTAAAATATACGAAATGATGTATCGTAATTAAAAAAAGACGGGGGCCGGCAGACTGGAACAATAAAAGGCAACTTCTAGTGTCCGGCCGGGGTAGGCCGGACACTAGCTTTGACGGTTAAAATGTATTTATTATATACTATTGTAATGAGCATACTGTGAAGTATAATTTTATTTGTAATATCTCTAATAATGTCTATTTAACTTCATGACCAGTCTACGGCCGCAAAATTAAGTTGTACGAATATTATAAGTAAAAGACTTTCTTTGGGAATACGATGGCCGGAGCACTGGTAGTACTGTCTAGTATACCGTCCCCAAAAAGGGCTAGGCGGCCGGATAACTGGCTATAGTCCCATTCTCCGGCCGTTATCTATAGATAAAATGAATCTGGAGAACTAGTGTGTCTTTATATTTAATAAGTATATTTTTGTATTGAAATTCTCGTGAGTTTGACACATATTCAACAAATGTTATTTTTAACCGGCAAACCACTCACGTTCACGCAAGCGGGCACGCAGACGCCACTGCGCACTCGCCCTGAAGAAGAGCATCGGACATGCTCGAAACCCGGGTCGACGTATTCGATCCCTAACGTGAGTGTTTTGCCGGTAATAATAATAGTTGAATAAGTATATTGATTAAATGTCATTAGGAGAGTTGAAGGATAAATGTTATAGGGAAACGAGTTTTTATTTATTCATCTGACGCTTCTGACTTCATCTCTAAACAGATTTTTATTGGATTTCCAAACTAAAAATTCAGAGTCCAGAACTTCCAAAACTCTTATTATCTATGAATCAGTCATTATTTAATTTTACTTTCATTTTGAAAGCAGAATTTGAGATTATTTATTCATTCATTCCGGTAGTCTTTGGCATCTTCCAGACTCTCCACGACTTATAATGATGCTGCTGGCGAAATTTTCAGCACATCATACTTGTGAAACTAAAAATTATGTCGAAGTATGACATATACCTAAATGTGATTCCTAGAATTAATAATTAATATAAGTACATTACCATGTTACTTTTATAAAACGATTTTATTAAAAAACACGAGGCACATATTTTTTTTCATTTTATAAACACATAATTCTACCTATATTTTTAATCTCAGGGAAAACCGTAGGGCAAAACTAGTGAAGAATCAGTAAGAAATCGTATTAGCATTAAAAATAACTCTTATTCATATATACCGAGAGCCCACTGGCCAGCCACTTGCCAGTTAGATACATTATTCCCTAGTGCCCGGCCTCTAGGTTTCTGAAGGGGGCCGGACACTAGGCATAAAATGGTCAGGCACTGGATTGGGGCGGCCGGACACTGGATAAAACATACTTTTCCGAAAATTTATTTTATGTATAGAAACTGGCAGTCTTGTGGATCAAGAATTAGTTTGACATTTATTTTCAAGTATATTTATGACTTAATAAAAATATATTACAATCATGATACCTCTACATGTCTTAGTTATGAGTGAAATAGGTTACCTGATGTCTTAAGAGGCCGGGCACTGGACATGTTACCCTAATACTATAAATTGGCAAGCAGTAGGGAAGTCACTGCTCATTCTTTTTGTATGTTTCTCCTCTTTCTGTGATTAGGCATGCAGCCCTGATACTGGGTCAGAAATTCTGGAAGTATTTAATCCTAGGTTGCTAATCAGTTGTAACATGTAAAAATTACAACCTTACATATGAATGCTGCTTAAATTTAAATAATGTCATTATGGACTACATAGTGCAGAACAGTATTGCACCATACTAAATAACATTATTTAATTTTAAGCAGCATTTATAAAGTACATAAGGCCATTTATTAATATTGATCTATTTTCTTAGTTAAGTAGGTAGTAGGTCCAAGTCCAACTTTACAATATTATTGAGTAGATACATTGGTAATTGGTAATTGCATATACAGACTAGAAGTATATAAGTTTGTATATTGATGTACCAATTTCTTTAAAAAATCGATTAATGATACCTACTTCGGCTACTTCCACTGCATAGTTTCCATAACCTTATTTCTAGGTATTAGATTATGAGTATCTAAATGTATATAACTACCCACCTACCTACCAGCTGTAAGCTGCACTAATCGCCACCCCTATGTTGACCTGACATGTGCTTTTTCATGCCCCGCTTGAAAGACCCAGGGTCAATCAATAATATCAAATCAAGGAAATACATATGCTGGCAAAGCATTCCACAATTTACTTACACAACAGAGGTAGGAACTGCAAAACTTTTTGGTTTGTGGAAAGAAGGTTTCAACAGTTTATTGATGCAATGCTAGGCCGGAACGAGTAGTTTGGGATCGGAATGGTGAGGAAGGAATAAGATTAAAAAGCTCTTCAGAACATTCGTTATGAAACAACTGGTAAAAACGCTAAGAGAAACTATACTTCTACGCATTTGTAGGTCTACCTACTGTTTGCAGAAGTCTAGTGATAATAAAATGATCATAATACAACTGAAGAAGCACTAATTAATAACTGTTATTACTAGTAGTTCTACGAACTATAGACCTCCTGAGCACAGTCTTATCAGCGGCAATTCCCCCCCATAAAAATAAAAAATTACCATTAACAAAACAAATATAAGTATGGAAAGTAGACCATGCATACCAAGTTTCGTCAAGATTGGTTGAAAAATGCGACCTGTACAAGAAGACCAACATACCTAACAAATATAAAGCCAGATAAAAGTCAATTTGGCCAGTTAAAGCAGAGACGCTTCACTCACTCAGTCAATGTTTGTCAAATTCGACAGGCCTGTTGGTCTAGTGGTTAGTGACACTGACTGCTATGCCGGAGGTTGTGGGTTCGATTCCCACCCAGGACAAATGTTTGTGTAATGAGCACGATCATTTGTTCTGTGTCGGTGTAATTTATCTATAATATGTATGTATTTAGAAATATATAAGTATGTTTATCAGTTGTCTAGTACCCATTACACAAGCTCTGCTTAGCTTGGGACTAGATGGCGTTGTGTGATAGTTGTGGAATATTTTATATTTATTTATATTTATTATAATGTAATAAGGACCTACAGAAGAAATTAGGAGAAATATCATAATATTTCAAGAGGACCAAATGCAACCAAATAGGAGTGACTCAGAACATACATTACAACTGGACAAAGGGATGTTAGTGCTGGACTTAGTGCCCCCACACTGAATAAGAATAAAATAAAAATACCTAAGTAATTTAAAGGAAATTATTGTGCAGATTTAGCACGTTTTCGTTTTGCCGGAAACACGTTTGCCGTATGTTTAAGGGCGATATTATTCCTATATTAGTTCTCGTTTTTTACTATTTTCACAAAGTGTTTATTGACTTTTCATGGAGCTCGAGATGCGCTTGAGTATGGTACTTGGTACTTGGTGGGCGGGCTCTTTTCCACAACTAGGCGGCCTATTTTCTGTGATGTTTACTTGAGTATGACTTAGAATCGTGCCTTGATGTAGTCACCAGTAATCCAACGCTTCTACTCGATTCGTTCGTCATTGCACCTATGTATATGTTTAATTAATTTGAAAAACAAATATGTAATATAATATTGATGTTTTATTGCGTTGATGTTGTTCCTTCCGGCCCTATCGGCCATCTGTTCTGCGTGCTATGTGGCCTGCCCACTGCCACTTCAACTGGCGCTTATCTTCTGGGCTATGTCTGTGAATTTAGTTTGTCTACGGATCTCCTCATTTCTGATTCGATCAGGTAGAGAAACCCCAAGCATAACCCTCTCCATAGCTCGTTGTGCGACTTTGAGCTTGCTTATGATGCCCATAGTAAGAGACCACGTTTTAGTGCCATATGTCGTCACTGGTAACACACATTGGTCAAAGACTCTAGTCTTGAGGCACTGAGGCATTTTTGACGAGAAGACTTCAAGAAGTTTCCGGAACGCCTCCTACACTATATATACATACCTGACCCTCATTTTAAGCAATTGGGTAAAAATACTCAAATATGAATTTCCGTCCGCAACTTGGTATACGCGTGTTATAAAGTTATCGCGGACCTTCTGGAACTATCGCTGAAGTGGGTTCAAAGTATGCCCATGTGATAATCGTAGGTAAATGCTTCTTTAGAGGGGGAAATCTAAAGGGCATTTTGACACTAATCCATGAGCTACATCCAATTTTCATTCATCTGGAAACTTCATTCCAAATTTCATAAAAAGCCGTGAACAAGTAACAAACAGTCACAAACTTTGGCATTTACGGCCTTACTTATAAACGCTGCTTAAATTTAAATAACGTCATTTAGTACGCGCAGAACAATTTTCCTATAGCGCACTACTCATCATGGTCGGCATCTTCATTGCTGAAGGTCATGTCTAGTCTGAATGGTTGACCGCTCGATGTACTATGCTGTTCCACGCAGGGGTCTGCATCTTTATTGCTGAAGGTCGTGTCTTGTCTGAATGGTTGACCGCTCGATGTACTATGCTGTTCCACGCAGGGGTCTGCATCTTTATTGCTGAAGGTCGTGTCTTGTCTGAATGGTTGACCGCTCGATGTACTATGCTGTTCCACGCAGGGGTCGCCACTTCATTGCTGAACGTCGTGTCTAGTCTGAATGGTTGACCGCTCGATGTACTATGCTGTTCCACGCAGTGGTTGGCATCTTCATTGCTGAACGTGGAGTCTAGTCTGAATGACAATGATGAAAAAGGGCTATACGAGCGATCTACAGTTTAGCTCCCAGAGTTTCCCTTGGACAGAAGTTTAAAGACATAAACATTCTAACTGTTGTCTCTCAGTTTATCTATGAAAATCTAATGTTACATACATTAGAGAGAAGAAACATTAGCAGTTTTGATAAAAGGAGTGATGCTCATTCCATCAACACGCGACATATAGATAAGCACAAGCTATCCGTACATGTAACGCGTCTCCACAAATATTTTTTTATTAAAGCGTTTATAGGTAAGGCATAACTTACCGAGTGAAACAAAGTGGTTATTAAGGATAACTTATGCCGCTGTTGTATTTTGTTCTCCAGGTCGCCGCCAGCGCACACTCAGCGGCAACCTAACATCAGATTACGCGACGGCTCGCGCTCGCATCATCAGAATACCCATCGACGAGCTGAAGACATTCCGCGTCACCCGGAACAACCAGCAAATGCAGTTCTCCACAAAACCCGGGGTCTGGCAAACAACATTTTACTTCCAACACGGCAATGCTGAAATTTTCGTAGCGCATCTGAAGAACCATGTCAAAACTGCAAAGACCAGACATGATAGGAACACGTACATGGTCGTAGAACCCAACTCGGAGTCAGCGGTTTTGAACAAATCATTTGCAGAGTTGGATATATTTCAGGACAACACTACAGATGTTGTTTGGAATCTTGTGTCCAATTTGAAAAAAAGCCCATATGAGACCACGATGACAGCATTTTCTAAAGTCACCGACATTGGTATGTTACATCAAAACTATTACTTTTTTTTATTTGATAGGCTAGTGTTTGACCATTATGTCACTTGATGATGATGTGGTCGAAGTTGGTAACGCACTAGACCTAGAATAGAGACTGGCTTTAAAGGACAGGTGATGGATCACACTATTAGGTGCTCAGCAGCAGATTTTCAAACTTCAGAGTGGTAATGATTGCTTAGGCATTCCAGTTTTTTTAATTTCAGAGTGGTAGTAACTATTCAGGCGGACACACGAAGTGTCCTACCACCATGTTGTGGGTTTCATCACGACGTTACAATTATTTTTATGGAATAGGTTGGCAACAAGAAGGCAGTTCACTTGATGGTAAGTGATACCGTCGCCGACGGACATCCGCAATACCAGAGATCTCGAGTATGCGTTGCCCGCTTTTGAGGATGGAACAGAAGAGGTGAAGGTGGAGGGAGGGAGTTGGGCCTCTGGAACGGAAAACTCAAGCCTGAAGCGGGAATTCAAACTTGAGGCCGTCTAACCGACGGTCGATGCTAATTGTTATCCATGAGCTATTATCGTATATTATATTGTCAGATCATTTACAAGTTTGCATGCATATATAAAACAATAATACTTAAAAAAATCATGCGGGGCAGTCTTTAGGGACTGCAAGAACTAGAAGTGAAATTATTGGAACTATTTTTATGACAACTATAGGTACTAGGTAGTCATGGAATCAACAATAGGTAGTCATGGAAACCATTATCGCGCCTAATGAAGTTTTCACTTCATTATTTATGACGGTTGCGTTCGGTGACGGTGACGATGACGCGAGTGCCTTGATTTTTCTTCACCCAAAAAGTGAGTTCCATGTTTTTTCACCAAAAAAGTGCTCAGCAAAACCGTGGGCAGACATAAGTAGAGAAGACATCACATCACATGTTATACTCGTATACATTTTTAAATTATTATTCGTGTGTTAATAAACTATATTTGAAGGGCAATTATCTATTTGATTAGTATTAATGATGAATGATTGTAATATCATACGCCTGGAACATTTTTGGGTGATATAGCCTGTGTTATTCGAAGTAATTGTTTAATACACGTATGTATGTTGAAGATTGCAATCAAATTAAATCGTATTAAATTATATTTTTACAATTTTAGAGAGAAAATATTTATATCCTCGGATGGGATTCGAACCTGCCCCTACCGATCATTCGGTCAGACGTCATGACCTCTAGGCCACCGGCAACATACTTTTTCTCTCTAAATTTAATTTTGTTAAGCAGAGGTTAGTGCTTCAAAAATCATATAGGATAAAAAATGTTCAATTTTTTTTTTATTCTAACAGCAACTCTTTCTTCGGTCGTTCCCTCATGACTGAGGATCGTGATCATCACGGCAGCACTTTGGATCTGACGAACTGTCTCCATCGGCTCAGGTCTGTGGCCATCTCCGCCGCGGTGTAAAAGCGGGACGTTGGTGTTTCTTTCAGTTGGTCAGACCACCTGGTCGGAGACCGGCCTCGTGAACGTTTCCCTTCCATGTTTACCACCACAAAGAGCTTTTCCAAGCTGCTGTCGCCACGTTTGGCAATGTGGCCCAAATAGCTCAGTATACGACAATGACATACGGTAGACAATCGGCACAGCAACTAACACATGTCAGATTTCAATTATGTATATGTTCTCGTTCTTGTCTGGCCCATCCCGTTACTTGATCTAAAAAAACGTATTTTCCAGTGTTCTACGGCGCAGAAGCACTAAACGGCAAACGTGACTATTCTGAAGAAGTGGTGGATTTGCTGTCGAGGAGTATGAACGATGTGGAAGACGCCACCACCACCACCAGCACCAGTACGAGGAACGAGGAGTACGAAGTCATCAGTGTGAAGCCGACCTTACCGCCCAGACCTTGCATACCCAGGTAAATACTACCCTGTGACTGTAACATGTATTTACCTTGACTTATTATATGCCTTCGTAAGGTCTGGCTAACCCACATTGTTGGAAATTTTAATTAAGCATCATCATCATCTTCTCAACCGTTAGATGTCAACTGCTGAACATAGGCTCCCACACAAATTTCCAAAAGGACCGGTAGGAAGCAGCCTGCATCCAACGTTGACCTGCAACATTACATACCATTTTTGAGAAAACAATTTTTCGGCATATGAAATTTACAACATAAGATGCATCCACTGCAAAAATTTCAAGCTTATAGCCTCAGGGGTTTTGGCTCTGCCATGATGAATCAGTCACTAATGGGGGATCCCAAATCCCAATAATCTGTTTATCCATAGTTTTCAAATATCTATCGTCTATAATATCTATAATATAATATCTATAGTCAAATATCTATCTCTAGTGAGGTAAACCGACGATAGACAGGTGATTAGGCCGGCGTTAGTCAGGCAAGTAATTAACCCGTGTGACATTATGCTGTATGTCTATTACTTATAGATAATGATAGTCTAGATCTAGATAATGTCCGTCATCTTTGATTTTGCGAACCGCGAATCCAACTAAGTAGCCCGGCTAAACAATTTGGATATGGGATCCTTTATTTTCATCATCATCATCTCAGCCATAGGACGTCCATTGCTGAACACATGCCTCCGCCAGAAATTTCCAAAAGGACCGGTTTGAAGCGGCCTGCATCCAACGTCGTCCTGCTACCTTTGTCAGGTCGTCAGTCCACCTTGTCAGTGGACGACCTACGCTGCGCTTGCCTGTCCGTGGTCTCCACTCCTTTATATTATAATGGTTCATCAACGCCTCTCGTCTGATGGAAAGCGAAGATGGAATCAAGAAGCGATGACCATTAGTGCAGTCGTAAGCTGCGTTAATCGCCACCCCTATGATGAGCCGAGATGCTATTTCTTGATTGATTTTAAAATAGTTTTCGATGCCTTACGTATGGTTGAAAATTGCTTATCAGATTGGACGATGCAATGCGAAGATGCATTAATTTTGTACGTTTTCTTTTTTTTTTCGATATATACTAACACAATATAAAAAACTGCCGGTTATTATTTTAATACTAAACGTTAGCTATGTATTACCTTACAAAACAAAAGTATATAGTGCTATCGTTGAAAATTTTGACATTTTGGATGTGAAACTTTGTTTTTGTGGGCCTGTTTAGGTTTTTTTCTGCGGAAAGCGAGTAATATTTATGAATTCTATTCGGTTAATATTCTTTGCCTGTTCCTTTTCTAACCTAAGTATTTTTCATACAATATGATCGATCTGTTTCGTTCCACTAGATGTTTAAAGATTGTGCTTTTACTATTATCAGGATACCAGCGCGCCTTAAAGTGATGTTCACTTTTATCCCCACTAGGACAAGCACTAGGATTCATAATGGACGCACATATTTGCACTTAACAAACATCCAAGACCCGCAAACTAACATGTATGCTTATTGCACAGTAATTGCCTCAATATTTTGATTATGTCAACGTTTACTCTTGTTTTACAGAGGTACGCCCCTATCAACGGAGAAGTGGGAAGGATTGCAAGACCCAGAAGGAAGAGTAACAGAAATAGAAGGAGTCAAACAGCTGATTTTTAGAGGGGTGAGATTTAACTCATATTTAAATTATACTCGTAAATTGCCTTCTAGCTATCAAAAGCAAAAAAAAACGAGTAAAGGGTTTTAACCCTTTCTATACCGTTATAGTTAAAACAAAAGATTTATGAATGAAACTGACGTATATATACGTCTCTGGGACGCAAAGGATTAACAGTTATTCAAAAAGCACAAACACATTATACGTTAATTATGCTTCGACAGATTCCAAATTAATTTAGTTCTGGGAGTACTCGGGGCGTGTCTAAACGGGTCGGAACCGTTTAATTTTCAAACTGTTCATTGTTTTGAGTAATTCCGTGGAAGTGAAAGATTTTATGGATTGGAATATGCTTTACTTTTCATTTTTACCATATTTGACACGAACAGGGTATCTTAAAGCCACAGATAACATTACAAAGGTGTGCACAGCATAGAGTGCGTTCTCAAATTAATATTTCTAACACAAACTAGACACACCGAAAACAATAATCGCAATTTTTGTATGAAATTCTCGTGAGTTTGACACATATTTAACTTTTAGTATCATATAGTCAACATTAAAGGCATTGCAAAATTTCAACTTTGTAGCCCATCCGGTGCGTTGATTTAGCTCCTAAACTTTAAAATTCTGCATTGATGAATCAGTCGTTTGGTCACCATAAGTATATTTTATAGATTGCGATTATTTTACTATTATTATTAACCGGCAAAACACTCACGTTAAGGATCGAATACGGCGACCCGGGTTTCGAACATGTCCGATGCTCATCTTCAGGGCGAGTGCGCAGAGTACCATCGATGCTGGAGGAGCTAAACCAACGCACCGGATGGGCTACAAAGTTGAAATTTTGCTATGACTTTTATGTTGAAAGTATCCACAAAGGAAGGCTTCTTGGTAATTTCACTCCTAAGGGAAAGGCCACCCCGAAGCCTCTGGCTAGTCATGATTAACCGAGCAAGCGAAGCGTCTCTGCTTTAACTGGCCAAATAGACTTTCAGCTGTCCGCATGTTTGTTAGGTTGTATGTCTTCCTGTACTGGTCGCATTTTTCAACCAATCTTTACGAAAGTCAGTATGCATGTTCTACTATAAAATAAATTTTTTTTTCGTCGGTAATTTTTGTATGGAGGGTACTTTCCTAAAAAGGGGGAAGCATGCTGCGACGCTATTCTCCGACCGATTTTGATAAAATTTTGGTACACACATTAGGTAAAATCTTTAAATAGGAATTTCGAATATAAGCATAATTGGTCAAGTGGTTCCCGAGATGTTGTGAAGTTTAATAACTGGACGATTTTGGTAATATTCAGCAAGAACAATTGGGACCAAAAATGTATTTTTTTTTTTAAATTAGTAAAGGTTTCGTCGAATTAAACAAGTGGCAATATTTTCTGAATTTCGATATCTGCAGATAGCTCAAATTGCAAAAAAATGTCTACTTTCGCAGAACCACTAGTAAATGTAACTTGTACACCGTTTTTTTCTAGGGCATAGCTCACTCAATCCGTCCGCAAGTATGGAAGTATCTTCTAGACTATCACCCGTGGCAGATGTCCCGCGCCGAACTGCGAACCGTGCAGAGGAAGAAAACTGAAGAATATTTCTCCATGAAACTTCAATGGCGGTCCATGACTGACGGTCAAGAGGCGAGATTCTCCGAGTACCGAGACAGGAAGAGTTTGGTCGAGAAAGATGTTAATAGGACAGACAGGTGAGTGTCACTTCCTGCAACATTATGCGTAAAATTTTTCAATTTTTTTTTTAGGATGGCTTTCCTCATTATTATGAGGAGTTAATAATAATAAGGAAAGCCCTGGATAGCTGGAATGGGGTCAGTAATCTCAGATATGCAGACGATACCACGATAGTTGCGTCAAGTGAAATGGAGATGGCAGCTCTGCTGAAGAAAGTTGAAGTAGAAAGTGCCGCACTAGGTCTTAAGATCAACCATTCGAAAACAAAAATAATGGTAAGATGGTCTGACACGATTAAGAACGTGGTGGGTGGTAGCATACACCGTGCGGTTCACACAGCCTATGACCGCACCCAATGGAGACTGATTGTACGTGGTCGCGATCCTCAGTAGTTAGGGGACGAAGAGAAGAGATGAGATAAAAGAAGGATAATGAAAATGAGCTGGAAATTAATTGAAATAATATGTGTATTTGCTTAATTATGTCGCTTTATAACCGGCCGAAATAAGAGGTTCTCAATCTTCACTTTTATTTTATTTATTTGTATAGATATACAAATAAATAAAATAGAAGTGCCTGTAATTTCTAAATAACAGTTTTTTTACTATTTGCAAGTGCAAATAAGAACCGTATACACTTTATGTAAAGTATATACGAAAGTGACATTGACGTAAGTGACAGTTCGGACGGAAGAAAAAATCTGACAGACACAGCGCGACCGTCGCAGCGCCAGTTACGTGCTGTGGCCCGCGCTCGCCGCTGTGCACAAGAGTGACTCCCAGAAGAAGAACTTCAAATAAGTTCGAAACTGGTCGGAGAATATTTCCGGTAAATATTACGCGAGTCCTAGCCGGTTTTTTAGCGTAATTATGAACATAACTCGCAATAGTTTTCTATCTCAAAAAGTATATACGGTTCTTATAACAAACAAAAATTGATATATTTGTCTGTCTATATATATATAGATAGCTGATGTTATAAAAGTAACTTATACTATATACTTCTATTTTAAAATAAATGAGGTTTCCACGCAAAAAAGTATAACCTGTCACATAGTATATATATATTTCTATAACTCCGCCACGAAAACTATTACAAGAAATGCTTTCACGCAACAAAAACGGTTAACGTTACGATTAATGGTAAGCAGTAGTGCGCAAGCATAACTGTGTTACTTTGAATCACTATCTGTCCAGTGAAAGTATAGGGCAAGAGATGTTAACATCTTAAGGATTTGCCACACTGGATGCGGTCTGCCCGCATTATGTATGAACAACATTGTTGGTCAAGCAATCGGTCAGCGGTCGACGCAAGGCAATTGGTTTGGACGTACGCGTCCTTCCGTTCCTTCCGCGTGCCCGCACGTTGAGATCGCATATCTATACAAAATATATAGAAGACGACAATGTTTTTCATATATAGTGCGCGCTGCGTTCGATTTGACCTGACCGCAGACCGCATCCAGTGTGGCAAATCCTTTATATCAGGGCGAAGAGCGCAGGGTTTTGAACTCTTGCACCCTTATTATAAAACCATTTTTTATTAAAATGCCAATTGTAGTTTGAAATTCTGAATAGCACTGAACAGTTACGGACAAACGTGATGCAAACACCAGACGAGCGACTTACTCGTCTCGTCACCGATTGTAATAAAAATCTACCCACATTTCATCCTTTATTTTATAGGACGCACACATTTTACGCGGGCGACAACAACCCGAACTTGGTGATCCTCCAAGATATCCTGATGACGTACGTGATGTACAACTTCGACCTGGGCTACGTGCAGGGCATGAGCGACATCCTGGCGCCTTTACTCTTGCTGCTTCAGAACGAAGTCGATACCTTCTGGTGTTTCGTCGGATTCATGGACAGGATAGTAAGTATACAAGATTTACTGTAATGTAAATTGCATTATCTTGTCTTGTGTATCGGGGACTATCGTTTTAGATTTTCAACCGAAAAAAGAGGTTTTCAATACAAGAATTATTTTTTATGTGTGTCACCTCATGACTTATTTTATAACCTATTTTGATGATATATCAGAAGAGTATAATCACCCACTCTGCACCTAGCTTTTGTTGACTACGAAAAGGCTTTTGATGCTATCGAAACCTGGTATGTTCTGGATTCGCTGCAAAAATGCCAAGGTGATACGTCAAAGTGTTAAGATGTCTTTATAAATCCGTTACGATGACCGTCCAAGTACAAGTCAGCGTCCTAAATCAATCCAGCTGCTTCTGGGTCTAAGACAGGTGCATACAATATCCCCGAAACTGTTTAATACACACTAGGTGCGTTCGTTTAGCTAATGAGGGCATTGGTGGCGTTGTCATTGATGGCTCTTTTGTTATAGCGTTCGTAAAGCTCAAAAAAGTTATTTTTGCAACTTTTGCCCACACCCTATTCGAACGCTCAACTGAGCATAATACCTAAAATCGCATGATTATGCTGTCAAATACATAGCTGTCCAAAAACGATCACAAACAACCATGCTCCGGACGTGGGTCAAAAATTACACTTTATGGTGGCAAAAATTCCTCTTCTTTAGCTTTACGAACGCTGAACAAAAAGAGACATGAACGACATTTTACCACCCACAGATTCCCAATTCAAGCGTTGTTAGCGTTTTTAGCGTTATTTTCGCTAAAAACGCTCACGAAGGACCTATTCGAACGCACTAACTGGAGGACATGTTTAAAACGCTGGACTGCAGAAGGACGGGAATCAATATCAACGGCGATTACAACTCACAAGTACAATTTGCAGATGACATAGTCCTTGGTGCGGCATTGCGTTGAATTTAGAAAAATCTTAGAAGTTATGGACTGTATTTGAAATTAGAGAATAATGGGGGCTAAGGAATAGAAAATATCGATAGATAATTACAGGAATGGTCGCAATTGGTATCACTTCCAGCAGTTCCAACATCCAAAATGAATATCATCAGCGTTCGTTTGCTATTTGACAGTCTGTAAACTGCCTACCATCACCAAAACGTAGATTTGCGCGGGCGCAGCGGATTTGTGATCGGTGCGTGTGGAAGCCAAAAATTTGCGTTTTCATTCGCGCGGAGACGATATGCGAGCGTCGCAACTGAGCGTTGTCCAAGCCGGAACTAACTGGCGTGTGTGCTCCACTTCACGGCACAATTGGAAAAAAGGCGAGAGCGGGTAGGGGTTGCATTAAGAAATACGGACACACTATTACGTCAATATACTAAATCGATTAAACAGCGAAAATTGTAATGTGGCGCAACCAGTCCTTTTTGCGGAGTCCTCGGGATGCAGGCATAAAACTTCGACATGGACCAAGCGGGCATGAAGCAGCAACTATTATTTTCTGTGACGAATAATATTGGTACTGATTCGCTTGTGCGTACACTAAACTAAAATTCTCTAAACTATTGGTAGTTCTTATTATGTTAACACTAAAATCCACATTCGTGTAACACTTAGAATTATTATTCTAAACATATGATTATTCTATTCTATATATTTATCGATTATGTGATTATGTGGGTAGTTTTACATCAGTTTAGACTGGTTTAGAGAGCACGAACTTACATGACGATTAAATTTGCACTAAACATACCCACAATTATGCAGTAACGGCAATTTTATCTGAGACCAACATTATTATATGGGACCAACATTATTATCGGGGACTTACATCTGTGCCGTTTAAGTTATCTCCATCAATCTCCTCATATTGCATCAAACTTGTGGAAGTGGAAACGTCTACGCCACGCGAGCAACAACTTATTGATTTTACTCCGCTTATTTTAATCGTAAATGCAGTATTTTAGCGTATTTTTCGCTGGATTTCTATAAATATTAGTGTTCTTACTGGTGAAGTGAATATAACAAGGAAATATCCGTAAATATAGTGTAAATAATAAAAATACTTTAACGAGTCAGTGCTATTCTACATGTACGCGTAAGCGCCGCGTTACTCCACGGCGCTTAGGCTCTTTTGTGCACGAGATCTGCCACATTCAATTGAATCAGCTGCTTACGGAGTGAGTCACACCGCTGTTCTTATCCGTAAACAAATACTCTGTATATGCAATGAGTGCTCAAAAATGTGCCGGATGTCACAATCCCTTAAAAGGATTATCATTACTGCAGTGTTGTCGTTGTCAGGATAAATACCATCATACATGTATGAATTTTAATAAAGAAGATTTCGCTGGTTTCACCAAGGACTTTAAGGAAAAATGGATTTGCCCTGCCTGCCGCTGCAAGGAACCGAAGCGAGGTGACAACACTAACACGCCGGTACGTTCTTCTCCCGCTTCGTCTGCATTTAAACATAACGATAGCTCTTCGGACCAACTACTGAACGATAACGTCACCCTACGTTCTAAGCCTCGCAGTTCAGATTGCGCGTGCTTATCTGCGGACGTTATTCGGGACATTATAAGGGAAGAATTGGACAGGAAATTCAATTCTGATTTAAGGGATATTCACACCAAACTAAATAAATTTGACGAGACACTCGCGTTATTCGCCGATGACCGAGAAATTCTAAATCGTGAATGTAATCTGCAAAAAGATCTTATATCTCGACAACAAAAAGAAATAGAAGAGCTACGTTCAAGTGGTAGTGATCTGCAGAAGCGATTACAGCTGGTGGAGCAGCAATCGCGTTCGAGCAACCTAGAAATACAGTGCTTACCTGAACATTCCAACGAGAACCTCTATAATTTAGTACAGCAACTCGGCAACACAATAAAGTGTCCTGTTGCCGATTCTGACTTGCATTATTGTAGCCGCATTGCTAAGATAAACGCTACTAGCCCACGCCCGCGTTCGATATTGGTGAAGTTTGGCAGCCGCCGCCTTCGCGATACCTTCCTGGCCGGAGTTATAAGGTTTAATAAAAATAACCCAGCTGAGAAGTTAAACTCCAGTCATCTGGGTTACGGTGGCAAGAAAAGTGCAGTATACGTCTCAGAGCACCTCACCGTGGAAGTTAAAGCTTTGCACGCTTCCACCCGCAGAAAAGCCAAGGAGCTAAATTACAAATTTGTGTGGGTGCGTGACGGCAAGGTGTTTTTAAGGAAGTCTGAAAACACTAACTATATTTTTGTAAAAGACTCAGACATTCTAAATAAGCTAGTCTAAATTATTTTCTTTATACATTTTTACTGTCTTACATTTTTATATAAGTACTCGTATCTTTCATCTTATTCATCATTAAAAAATAATTAGGCAAGTATTGATTTATATACAATATAATACTTTATAGTAAAATTTAGTTTTATATGCTTCAAATATACTATCAAAATGTTAGAGGTTTGAAGACTAAAACAACTGAATTATTTAATAATATTGTTTGTAGCAATTATGATGTAATTGTGTTGACTGAGACATGGTTAAACAGCAGTGTCTTCGATTCGGAACTTTTTGACGATCGTTATGTGGTTTATAGGAGGGATAGAGAATCTTGTAGCTCCTCCTTAAAAAAAGAAGGAGGCGGCGCAGTCATCGCAGTATTAAAATGTTTGAAATCTAGGCGATTAACCAATTTCGAGTCGAATTGTGAAGACTTATGGATTCAGGTCGAAAGTTTCAATACTAAAGGAGGTATTGAGCGGTTCCATTTCTGTGCAGTCTATCTTCCCTCACCTCTGAAACGTATAAATCTAGAAGAGTTTTTAAGCAACACTAGTCAAGTATTGGAATGCTATAATCTAAAAAACGTTATACTACTCGGAGATTTTAATTTGGGATCGATAGCTTGGAATTTTTCCGATGATGCTCAAACTTTGACTACTGTTGTGAATAACTGTGATTTTGAAAATCAATTATTGGACTTCGCCATGCTGCATAATTTAAAACAATATAATAACACGCGCAATTTTCAAGACAAAATTCTAGATCTTATTTTGAGCGATAAACAGATGCTTAATGTTCGGAGTTGCATTAGCCCACTTTCCAAGGTCGATAAATATCATCCTCCACTAGAGTTTTGTATAACTTCCTGCATCAAGAGCAAACTGGCTCCTAATAGTATTGAGAGTCGCTTCTGCTTTTATAAGGCTGATTACGCGAATATAGTTAAGGAACTTAATGACATATGTTGGGAAAGAGTATTTAAAAATTGTACAGCTGTAGACGAAATGCTTATTCTGTTTTATAGATACGTTAGGGATGCTATTAATAAACATGTACCCAGGGTTGTACCGAAATCAAAAAAATATCCTATCTGGTTTTCGCGAAACTTAATTAGACTCTTGCGTGAAAAGCTCAAGTACAGAAATAAATTACATAAATTTAACAATAATCCATTAGACTTATTAGCGTATGAGTTAGCTAAAAGTCGCTCAAAGCATCTCATAACTAAGTGTTACAATAATTATATAGCTCACCTCGAATCAAATTTGCGTTCAAATCCTAAACTCTTTTGGTCATTTATAAAAAATAAGAAAAAAAACTGTAGCCATTACCCGGCCCAGATGTCTCTAGACAATATTATTGCTAACAATGGTAAGGATATTTGTAATCTATTCGCTAGTAATTTTTCTGCAGTTACTAAGAATGATTATCCTTTGTCCAGATCCCACGATCAAGTTGGCACTCTAACAAACAGCTACATTACTTCCATCAAATTCAAGGATGACCATGTGTTAAAAGTTTTAAAAAGACTTGATCCCCATAAAGGTGCGGGATCTGATGGTGTCCCACCGCTCTTTGCGGTAAGATGTGCACCGGTACTGGCACGTCCTCTGACACTTATTTATAATAAATCCTTGGAAACTGGTGTTTTCCCTTCAGATTGGAAATTGGCGTTGGTCATCCCTCTGTACAAAAATGGAACCAAAGATAGAATCAAAAACTATAGACCTATCTCTATTCTTCCTGTTTTCGGAAAAATATTTGAGCAGCTTTTACATCCTATTTTATCGTGGCATTTCAAGCAAATAATAAGCCCTCACCAGCATGGCTTCATTAAATCACGGTCAACAGCTACAAACTTAGTCTCATTTATAAATACCATTTCTCATGAGCTAGATAAGCGCTCGTCTGTTGATGCTATTTATACAGATTTCAGCAAAGCTTTCGATAGTGTGAATCATCGATTGCTTCTGAAAAAGCTTTCTATGTATGGAATTGCTGAACCAACGTTGAGTTGGTGTAAATCATACTTAACAAATAGAAAATCTGTTGTAGTGGCTAGTGGTTTCTCATCTGATCCATTTGAAATTGTTTCTGGAGTTGTACAAGGATCTCATTTAGGACCGTTATTTTTCAATATGTTTATCAATGACATCGACCACTGCTTTCAAAACTCTAAATTTTATCTATTTGCGGATGATTTGAATTTTTTTAAAGCCATTAACAACCCTTATGACGCTGAACTATTACAGGCTGACCTTAACCGCCTCACTACATGGTGTGATTACAACGGAATGAACCTTAATGCATCCAAATGTTACTCCATACAGTTTACGAGAAAACAGAAGCGAGTCTGTAAAACATATAAAATTAATAACGAGGATTTGGCAGTAGTGAATAATATACAAGATCTAGGCGTCGTCCTAGATGAGGAGCTTAGATTTAACATACACATTAACAATATCTGTTCAAACGCGTTCAAGTGCCTTGGCTTTGTATTGCGGAACTGTAAGCATTTTAAGAATCCTAGAACAAAAATTTTACTTTATAACTCCTTAGTTCGTAGTAGTTTAGAATACTGCAGTGTTACCTGGAATCCTTTTTACAAAATTTATATTGAGCGACTTGAAAGAGTTCAGAAACGATTTCTGTGGCATCTTGCATATTTTTGTAATTTAGCCAAATATATCCCGAGGTACACAGAAAGGTTAAAGTACTTTCAAATGAGTTCCCTTTCGGATCGAAGACATATGCTGGACCTATCGTTTCTTTTTAAACTTGCAAATGGTTTATTAGACTGCCCTGATTTGCTCTCCTGTCTAGATTTCTCTGCACCTACGAGATCAATGAGAGCATCAAATTTTAACTTGCTCGTTGTTACTAGATCAAAATCAAATCTTGGCCAAAATGCACCACTCAATAGAATGATAAAACAGTACACAGACTTTTCGAAAAACCATTCCATCGATCTTTTTAATGGAAGCCTTTGCGGATTTAAATCGACAATAAAATCTCTCTGATTGTTTATTGTATAACATTATTATGTAAGGTATTTAAATTTAATAACTATCTATATTCGTACCACTTTTCACAATATTTTATAATATAATAGTAACGCTAAATCCCCTGTTTGCTCGCAAATTTGTTGCATGTTGTCTTCCCCTTTAATTGTAATGGCATTTAGTATTTATTTGTTAAGTTAGCATAGAACCTATTGTAAGAAACAGTGTACATTATGTTGGGGTTCAAATAAATAAAATAAAAATAAAATAAAATAAACTTCGACATGGACCAAGCGGGCATGAAGCACAACTATTATTTTCTGTGACGAATAATATTATCTGAGACCAACATTATTATAAAGGACTAACATTATTATCTGAGACTAAAATCTGTACCGTTTAAGTTGTCTAAATCAATCTCCTAACCGTTATTTCCTCTAACAGGCATCAAATTTCGACATGGACCAAGCGGGCATGAAGCAGCAACTGCTGAGCTTACAGCAACTGGTGACATTTGCGTTGCCGTCGTTGGCGCAACACTTGGCTGCTAAGGACTCGGGGAATATGTACTTCTGTTTCCGGTGGCTGCTTGTCTGGTTGAAACGGGAATTCTCACATAGAGACATTATGAGGTATGATTTTCGTAGATTTATAATAGAAACTGACCTAAAAAACTTCTTTATTTATGTGTGATGTACACACTGAGTGTAGACTATTACATTCCAATTTCGACACAAATCTTTCTAGCTTAGGGCTTATCTTTCTAGCTATCTTCAATGCTTAGGGTTACAGCGTCGAGAATTAACAAACACACGCTCAATAACAAGCGTACTCGTTTATATTTACACTAGCTGGTGCCCGCGACTACGTCTGCGCAGGATTAGTATTTCGAGTAGCTTATTATTTCTCCAAGGGCATATCTATTTTTATACCAAAATGTCAAAAAATATGTACATGGTCAAACGCAATTGCTATAATAGTATTATTTGGTAAATTTAAATACTTAGTATATCAATCAGTAAACAATAATAATGAAATAAAATTAATCTATGTCTAAGCCTAAACGAAGGCGGGCCCGGCCCGGGCGGGTCATCGTCCGCACGTTGTACCTATTTAAGCGGGTAGGTATGTCTCGCGTATTGACTGCTATCTATTCTGCTATGTCCGTGCTTCGGAGGGCACGTTAAGCTATCGGTCCCGGTTGTTTGTCTTAGGACAAACGTCGTTAGGCTATGTGAAGCCCTTCGGGCGGCCTGAGAACTTCGACGTGGGGTGGCCACTAACCTATCCACCAATCCGCAGTGGGCCCGCGTGGTTGATTATGGCCGAACTCCTCTCTCTGAGAGGAAGGCTCGAGTCCCAGCAGTGGGAAAAATGGGCTGATTATGATTCTGCGATGTAGCGGTGCGTCGGGTCGCGCGTTCAGTCGCACTGTGGCTCTTGGACGTGGAGCGGCGAACCCATGTTCATAATAATAAAAAATATATGTCATTTTTTCTTTTACTTTCATGACCAGTTATCGATTCCAAACCATCCCGATCAATATTGTAAACTAATTAACAAATGCCTTATATAACTAAATATTACAATGAAAAAACCTGTCATCACATTTCATCACCCTTGACTGTATTTATACTTACATTCACAGTAGGAATTTATTATAACGACATACGTCGTCCGACCTTTGCTTAGAACGGACGTATATCGCTTTTCATTGAAAAAATTTTGCTCTACTAAGTGCCATAATAGTAATTAAGACTAAGAAGGTGTATTTTCCTGTGACCCATTTTTGTTGTGCAAGTGCTGTTCTCTATCTCACGAGGTGCTCCTTGCCTCAACCATCACCTCCGCGCGCAAGAGACAATTGTGATAATTCGTCTCTTTCACTGCACAAAACCAGTAAAGAAGCCTGAGATCGTCGTACATCGGGAATATTCGCTGGCTGCAATTGTAAACTGTATATTGAAGACTTATTGACAGCTGACGCAAATATCGCACGACCAAGACACTCGCACCGTGCCTACCTACCTACATTAATATATTTACATCTATTTGCCTGCCTACCTACACTCAGCTGTAAGTCAGAATGCCTAACCCTAACTGTAATGTTTGCAAGAAACCAACGAAACAGTCAGAGAAAATTGTCTGTACTCGCACCACCTGTGCCCGACCTTATCACTACGTATGCGTAGGACTCACTGCTGACAATGCGGTAAAATATCCAGCTTGGATTTGTCAAGCCTGCATCACTAAACAGCCAAGAACAGGCGCTAAAAATAACACCCCTCTTAAGAGTGCCGCTGCTGTACATAACCCCATAGATAATAATCTGTGCCCAAATGTCACAATGAGAAATCCGAGCCGCCCCACTACGCCGGAGTCGCGGGATTCCATAGGAGACACCATGTCCGTGGACGCAATGCCCTCAGATGTACTGAAATCTCAAAGAACTGAGTTGCAAGTCATAGTTAGAGACGCTGTTAAGAGCGAACTTTGTTCAATAAAAACTCAAATAGCAACAATCGAATCCACGCTAACCTATATTAGCACTCAGTACGACGAACTTTTAAAAGTACTAGCGTCGAACGCCACTGAAATGAAATCCATAAAGGAAGAGAATACTCGACTGCGGAAGGATAACGACGCCAACACAACACGTTTACAACATTTAGAAGAAGAAATCGCACGTCAACAGCAGTGGAATCTGCTACAGAATATTGAAATAGTTGGTATTCCTGAGACCAACGTCAGTGACGAGGATACAGTTGGAGTGGTCACAAGCCTGGTTGAAAAGATGGGTGTTTCTATAGACAGCACTGAAGTGGAGTTTGCGCTTCGTGTGCAGGCTCGGCGGCCGAGCAGCTCGGCCAACGGGCGCACCATCATCGCTCGGCTCCGTCACCGCCGCACTAAGGACGCGATTATTGCTGCGTCACGTAAACACCGCGGAATTAAACCGTCCGACGTTGGGCTGGGAGGCGGCGGTATACAACTCGATCGCGGAAATTCGACTCGTATTTACGTTAATGAGCATCTGTCCAAGCAGAACCGGGCCTTACTCAGAGATAGTAAACAAAGAATTAAGGACGCTAATTTTAAGTTCATTTGGACAAAAAACTGTCGCATCTTCGTTCGCCGAAACGAAGCCTCGTCTCCCATTCCAATCATAACGTCGGCCGATTCAAAAAAGGTATGTTAGTTGAGTTTGGATTCGGTAAGCCAACATTGATTTTATTATGCTTTAGTCTTATCAATAAGATACGCGCTACACATACACGAACACGATTCATATACACACTCAATGGTTCATATAAAAATACTTCTTGCACACGCCAGTATCCCCAAAGACAAAAAACACATTATTATTATCATTACATCTCCTACAATCACAATTACATTACAAACATTATAATTTATGTATATATCTTAGTAAAGTTATAAAATATGTAACTATGCTATACGTGATTTTTGCTACTTTCTTCGATGGCGATTACTTATGTCATTTACATAGTAACCTAGTATGCATCATTCAGCGGTTATTTCGTAGTTTTTATTTTGATTATTTTATAAACTGTTGGCGAATCTATCTCATTATGGCAGGACACAATAATGTTTTAAAGCTTATGTATCAGAACGAAGAGGTTTGAGAACGAAAACTAATGTATTTTATAATAACTTACTTATTGCGGATACAGACATAGTGATAATTACTGAGACTTGGTTATGCGACAGCATTCTGGACACTGAGCTGTGCATACCTGACAGGTTTGACCTATTTCGTTGTGACCGCGGCGGCGACGGCGGCGGGCTAGGCGGCGGAGTGATGTTAGCCTGCGCCGCTCGACTCGGTGCGACCCGGTTGCATCACCTCGACGGCGACGATATCGAATGCATATGCGTAACAATACCAGCGCGTGCAATTAACTCGCGATCTCCTTTAAATATTATCTGTGTATACATTCCCCCAAACCGCGCGCTCGCATCACGAGTTATTAAGCTAGTAGAAGTTTTGTCAACATTATTGAGCTCTCGACCTGACGATTATTTTATCCTGACCGGAGATTTTAATCTACCATGTATCGATTGGAAATCGAAACATCCCTATATTCTGAAAAAGGGTTCAGTGGACACTCAGAATGCGGCTACCGAATTGATAAATCTATGCAGATTCTTTGGGTTGACTCAATTTAATTACATTCCCAACAATTATGGTAATATTTTAGACTTATTTTTCTCAAATACGCCTTTACTTATTAATAAATCCAGTTTTCCATTTGTTAAGGAGGATATCTGCCACCCAACGATAGATATATGCGTTACTGACATTATGATATCCTCTATTAAACCAACCAGTAGCAAAAGAAATTTATTTCGCAAAGCAGACTATGAGTGTTTGAATACATATTTTTCTGAGTACAACTGGACATTCTTAAGCACCTTGTGCATTCAGGAGGCTATTGATAAATTTTACTCAGTTTTGAATACAGCTATATCTCAATTCGTACTACAAAAATTAATTTCCCACACCTATAATTACCCTGTATGGTATAGTAAGCCCCTTGTTAAATTAATAAAAGAAAAAGCTAAATATCATGCACTATGGAAAAAATATAATAATGCAGTTGACTATGAGTCCTTCTCTAAATTACGTTTAAGACTTAAAAAACTTGAGAAAGAATGCTATCGATCATACATTGAATTTTCACAAAAACAAATCAAAACTTCACCCAAACTTTTATGGACTTATATAAAATCAAAAAGAAATAATAGATCTAACTATCCTCAAACAATGCAATATAATAACATGTTTTTATCTACTGAGCGTGACATTTGTAATGCTTTTAATGACTTTTTCTCTAGAAACTTTAGTCTTCCGTCCCAAAATTACACTGATTTCTCAGAGGACACAGCGCCGTGCTATGACGTCATCACGAACATACGCGTCTCAGCTGACGACATTTTAAAACTACTGAGAAGCCTCGAGTGTTCTAAAGGCCCTGGCTGCGATGAAATTCCACCGTTTTTCTTCATGAAATGTGCTGAATCACTAGCACTTCCCATAATGATACTTTTTAATAGATTTTTTTTGAAGGGTATTTTCCAAGAATTTGGAAAACTGCTAACATCGTTCCGATACATAAAAAAGGGACTAAAACAAATATTGAGCATTACAGACCAATATCTATTCTTAATGTTCTAAGTAAGGTAATGGAGAGAGTAGTCCATATGTATATATATCCATTTGTTATTCGTCACATCCCTTCTCAGCAGCACGGTTTTGTGCGTGGTCGCTCTACTAATACGAACCTTTCCGTTTTTGTCAATGATGTACTTCGCGGTATGAATGATGGATTTCAAATGGATGTCATATATACAGATTTCGAAAAAGCCTTTGATCGTGTGGACCATATTATCCTTCTCCGCAAGCTCCAGGAGCTAGGAATACGTGGAAATCTTCTCAGATGGACAGAATCCTATCTACGAAATCGTTCGCAGGCTGTTGTTGTAGCCGGACATCGTTCTGACATCGTAGACATACTTTCTGGTGTCCCACAAGGCTTTATCTTGGGACCCTTATTATATACGATATACCTGTATGACGTAGGCAATTGCTTTGAATTTGCTAAGTTTTTGATGTATGCCGACGATACAAAAATTTACGCTTCTGTTAAGACTGAAGCAGATGCACATAAGCTCCAGCACGACTTAAACCGACTTTGTAACTATTACCGCTCCAATCACATTAAAGTCAATGCATTGAAATGTTTTCAAATAAGTTTTACCCGTAAAAGATATATAATTAATTATCATTACAAGTTAGACAACGTGCCCGTAACGCGAACTGAGAGCGCAAGAGACCTTGGAATAATTTTCGACTCGAAAATGCTTATGGCAGAACATATCACCGCAACGGTTAAAAAAGCATATAAAAACTTAGGGTTCGTGCTGCGAGTGAGCAGACCTTTCTCTGACGCGGAATGCATAAAAGCCTTATATTTTTCTTACGTCCGTAGCGTTTTGGAATACTGTTGTAATGTGTGGAACCCCAATTACATGACCTATATACATGATATTGAGCGTATTCAATCCAAATTTGTTAAGGTGCTAAATTACCGTACACGAAATATAGCTTGCAGTTACGAACAATCATGCGACCATCACAAATGAATGACCTTGAAGGATCGTCGCACATTGTTACAAATTCTTTTTCTTCACGATGTTTGCAGTAACAGAATAAATAGCCCAGAATTGACATCTCTCTTCTTACAACTCAGAGCTCCCTATAAGCGTACTAGACATACAGCTTTGTTTCACGTTCCAACAAGCCGTACAAACTATGCTCAGAATTCCGTCATTTGCCGGACACTAAATAGTTTCAACAAAGATTTTTCAACAATCGTTATTTTTCATCACAGTAAATTAGGCGTTAATAACCAAATAGTTTCGATAATTAATAACATATCTTGTTGTTAATTATTCATTCAGTCATCTCATCTCACACACATACACAAACCCTCACTTACACATACACACGCACACCCACATGCAGTCACCCTATACTTTAGATATATTTATACATTTTCACACACACCTTCATCCTTTACCTAAATTCGAATTTACGCGCGTACCTTCTTTTTAACTAAGAAATTTTTAATAATTATATACATTATATTTAGTAGTTATTTTGATAGGCGATATTATTTTAATGTATAAAAAGAATGAACCTGTAATTGGCAGTAAGTGTTAATTAAACAATATTGTAAGTATGTTTTCCTAAGTGCTGTTGGTTCTACGACAATAAATAAAAAAAAATAACCGCCGTCATTTGGAGACGAAGCGGCTTTTTATAGTTTACTAGCTGCTCTCCGCGGTTTCACACGCGCGGTGATGGATGATGATGAATCTTATATACCCTATGTTACTCAGGGTGAATGTAACTTTCCAATGGTGAAAGAAAATTTGAAATGGGTCCAGTACTTTTTGAGCCAATTCGTTACAAACACATACAAATCTTTCCTTCTTATAATATTAGTATAGATATAGACAAGGCAATAACATAGTGCTAATTTTTTTCCCCCAGATTATGGGAGGTGCTATGGACAGGGTTGCCATGCGCCAATTTCCACCTTCTCATCTGTGTTGCCATCCTCGACGCAGAGAAAGATGTGCTGATCAGTAGGGACTATGGATTCACGGAAATATTAAAAGTAAGTAACCATTAAAATTAGGGTTTATTGTTCTGTATCACTGATGTCTCCAAATTCCACTGACGAGATGGGCGAGTCATGCGACTGATGGCACATACTACGCTTGCCCATGACAGTTTTTTGTGCCACCCAGATCTTAGAACTTTAGTTTGTGTCACTGCACTGCACTCGTCAGCTGGAGACAATGGGTTTTGAGTTTCTTTCGCTCAGTACTTATTTTGTACAAACTGCTCCTTGTACAAGAGGCCTACGACCTATAAAAAAATCTTCTAGGTATAAGTATAATAGTAACTTATGCATGCGAGCATAAGGGGCAATGGTTGTGGGAAATCAAACATTGGTATTGGTCAAAAATCTAAACTAATATATCATACACTAGCTGCGCCCCGCGGTTTCACCTGCTTGGTTTTGGATGATGATGATGAGAAGTATCTTATGTCCTTCCCTGGGATTGAAATGAAATGAAAATGAAAATGAAATGAAATGAAAATGAAATATTTATTGCCACACAAAATATCACAAAAAACAAAAAAAACAGTATGCAGACAATTGTAAGTAAGGTGATTATTGCTGGCAAAAGGGTTACACTCAGCATAAGTCGCGTGACATTTTCATGCTTCCGCGACGCTGTTTTTCAGTGTACCCTTACGCTCGGGCTGGCGTTCGCCGAGATAGGTGCAGCGAAAGAGGGAGACTACGTAGAGTTTCTAATTAAATACAAAACAACTACACATAGAAACTAAGCGTGCGATGTAACAAAACTATACTAACAAATAAATAAAATATATTACATCAATGCATATGATAGAGCCGTAAGTGCTGTGTTTATGTTGTGATGATGTATGTATGTGAGTGTGAGGGAAGGTGCAATTGCAATTGAATCTATCTTTCTTGCCAAATTTCATTAGAATCCGTTCAACCACTTAGGTGTAATGAAGTAACAATAAAGACACACACAGAGAGTGACGAATATAATTCTTATGGCCCTCTTTTGACTTTTCTGAAACTAGTTTATATTTGCCCCGTTTCCCCACACAGTAGGCATAATTTGCTATTGAACGAACATTTGTATATGGACATGAGAGTCGTTCGGTTCATTAAATTAAATTAAACAACTTACAATATATACTTACAATAGTATATTATGATACAGATGAGCAGAGCTCGCGAGTTTCATAGGACGTTTTTCAACACATTTGCGTGGAAAACTAAACATTATTGATTTTACAGCACAGCGTATTTGGTCGCTATAACATAAAAACTAAATATGAACATTATAGGAAATGCAATTTTTTTTCAAAAATATTTTTTTGTTTGATTTAATTCCTTCATAATAATGTCAACATAACAATGAAATTTCTATGGTGTCTGGAGCTGTTTTTTTTTATTACTAGCCTCCACAGTCTCCACGGTCCGTGCCATTGTTTAGTTTTTTTCCCAAATTTATCGATTATCTTCCCTAATATATCGACGTAGGATTTTTATGTTAAACTACTTAATTAAGGGCTATATCGTTTCTGAGTTTGCATCAGAGCAAACCGGTATCCGCAAGCAGCACCCGTTAACGAGTTGACGCATGTGGCAGCCATCGCCTTCCTCAACCGTATTTGAGGGAAGATGGCGACCAGCCACACGACGCCACTGCTTGCCACACCTTTCCGTGAGCGTGTCTGCTCTGTATCTGTATGCTCATACTACTCTTTGTCAAATACAGTTAACTTAAATAATGGCTAATATTAACTTATTCGCTTAGGTACCCGTATCGCACTGCATCAGGCCCTCAATTACTACTCCGTTTCGATCCCTGTGTCTGGAGGTTTGACACTTGATGGATTAAGGACATATTGATTTATTCATCAACATAAAAACAATCCGCAACATAAAACACCTTTATTGCTACTAAAAAAACTGTATTACTCGGGTTAAATTGAAAATGCTCTGATATATGTTATGTGCCTATAACTTGCAGTAAGGTACTAATTTATTTGAGATTTTTCTATTAATCCTTCCTATACTATGATAATTAAATCAAAAGACTTATGAATGAAACTGGCGTATATTTACGTCTCTGGGACGCAAAGGGTTTAGCACTAGTTTATTATTTTATTATGCACGCGTATTATGGTTCGGTTTGTGACCTTAAAAGCGATGTAATAAGCCTCAATTTACGAGCAAGTGTGTTGATGACATTTTTATAATATATGTAGGTATGGATATAATACTATTGACAAAAACGATATTAGAAGAAATATTTAGTGACACTTCCGCTATAATTTATATATTACGCTATAAACAATGCTTATGACCGAGTTGCGGTGTAACTGTCGGTCTAGCGCTCCAGTCAACATCTCCTGAGGATGCCTCGTGTAGAGGCGAAACACGTGTCGAATCGTTTTTGGTTGATTGGGTTGTTTTGTGTGTTGTTTATTCTGTATACTTCCTGTTTGCAGTTTGTGCGGGAGGGAGGGTGGTGCACACCGCAACCGCAACAAATAAACATTGTTTATATCGGAAGTGTCACTAAATATTTCTTCTAATATCTTTTTTGATAATGGATTTCCGCAAAGTAACGCCTGATTCAATAAATTAATAATATTAAATTATATATGCTAATACTGTTTAATAATATTCTGTTTATTGTTATTTTCAGCACGTAAACGACCTATCAATGTGCCTGGACGTAGACAAAACCTTGAGTACCGCAGAAGGCATATACCACCAAATAGTATCAGCACCGCACCTCACAGACCAAATCAGAGTTATTCTCGGTCTACCCACACTCAACATCTCCACTTCCACACATTCAGACAGCGACACAGAGGCGACCGCATCGAAAACGGTGCAGCAATCGAACGGTACGACACACGAGCCAAAAAGTTATCACAGCGAAGACGCAGACGAAGTTATGTATCAAATAGGATTAGATATGAATTTCTGAGGCACGGTGATTTGAATGTATGTATGTAGTTAGCATATAATAAATATACATACGTAGTTGTGAATAACACTAGTTGCTAATGCAGTAGTATGAAGCGTTATATTCATATTGTTTTTGTAATCAACTAATAGCACTACTAAAATGTTTAAATATTTATTATAATTAATATTTTTAGACGTAACTTATTGATTATGCACTCGCCTCTCAAGACAATCCGTTTCAAATTCGCGTGTAGATATTTTACAAATTGATGTCTCATCCATTTGACAGCGCTGAGCAATGCAGTATAAAATTTTAAAAAAACGGTCTGCTTTTGCATGCATGAAATAAACGCAGCAATAGATGAGACGGCAGGGCTTTATGTATTTTAGTTGCAATCAAAAGTTGATTGAAATCTCAAAGAATTGCCGCGTCCTTTGTCAGCAACATACTAACATTTCTGCTTACTGGAGTTAAAGTGCTTGCAGCGGAGCTCGACGATCTTAACCGATCGACAATGTTAAGCAACGCTTGTTGTGGTTAGGAGTTGGATGGGTGGCCGCTAGTGGAATAATTAAACAGAGTACTTCGGAGGGCACGTTGAGCCGTCGGTCGCGGTTGTTTGTCTTAGGAAACAGTTGTTAGGCTTTGTCGAAGGCCTTCGGGTGGCCTGAAAACTTAAACATGGGTTGGCACTAGCCTATCCACTAAGCCGCACTAGGCCCGCGTGTGGATTATGGACAAACTCCTCCTCTCTCTGTGAGAGGAAGGTTCGAGTCCCACCATGAGGAACATAGAGTTATCAGCATATTATGTTCCCCTTGGTGGCTTGTTTACTGGAGCTGTCAAAACTGACACGATGCATATTTTTTTTAGATTTCAATCAACATGTGATTGCTACTGATATAGATAATTGCCCTGCTGTTAAAAAATGTAAAATAACCTTGCGGAAAGTCTTGTTATATTTCGCCTATTATCACTTTATCAAAGCAATATATAAATATAGATATTAAAAAGTAATTAGACGACGGTCAGTGATTTATATCTAGACTAGTAGATACATCCTTTTGATGCTTGGTTTGCGGGTTTGCTGTTTAATATAGTTATGCACGCTACATTTGTGAATTATGCCTTCGTTCATCATGTCCTGATATTACTATGAGGCTAATAATGTCTAACAAGTAAGATTTGATATTTCGAAAAGTATAATTTAATATTACAAAATTATACTTTTCGCAGTTAGATTCATTTGATTTATATTAAAAAGAATTATTGCATTTAGAGGCTTAAAATATACTCTTGTTTAACTATAGTTTAAAGTTATCAGGGTATGGTGAAGTAACCTCTGTGTTTTATCTAATTACTCGAATAAGAAAGTATGAAGTACAAAGTTAAAATATGAATAATATTAGAAGTTTATTTTTCTAGATATATACTTGTATAACCCGAAAAGTATATTATATATCGTCGGTGATACTGCAAAAAGTGCTATGTCATCATGGGCTGATTTTACAAGAGAGAGTAAAAACTGTTTTACTTATTAAATATTAGCCAAGTGTATATAATTTATTTCCTGGAGTTTTATCGTTAGTAAGATCGTTATAATAATATGCAAATCAATTCTGACAATGGCTTTAATATGATAATAACTAGACATATAACATTTTACAACTAATAATCGAGACCTTTCTTTCTGACATAGAACTTATTGCAGTTAAATATAGGTACTGGATGTTATAAGCTTATAGCAAATTGACACGGAACAACAAAATAATTACCACCATAACTTGCTTCTAAAACTATAGGAACATGAAACAAAAACCCTGTAAACATTTTTTTTTATTTTCATAAGGTTCAAAGAGGGTACATTATTAAATCAAATTATTGTTTGCTATACTTAGGTTTTGATAACTTTCAATTCTTATTATTAAGTTTAACTTACTAACCTAAATAATATCTAGTTTCTAAACTTTACGAACATGTTGACATGTCTCTGTATCTGGGCAGCCATGTTCAAGCGAATCATAGAAAAAATGATGGTCTGATGGTATGAGGACTTTCATTTCTTGAAGGTGTCCGAATTTGGTAACATCTATAGCCAGTGGCTTCTGATACAGGGCAGGGCGTTCACTTAAATCTAATGGAGTAGTTGCCAATGGTCTTCTTGGTAAATATTCCCAAGCATGATCGAACACTGTTTTGTATTTTATTTTTCCTTCATTAGCATCATACTGCAGTGCAACAATATCTGTCACATAAGGGTCACCTTTCTTATTTCCCGGTCTTAAGCTTTTGTATTTACCTTGGTCAAAACTTTTAAAGTCTTTATAGGTTAAATAAAACACTTTATAAGGCTCGGGAACTTGCCTTGCTGATTTAATTATACCTACATAGTCAGCAGGAACAAAAATATCTCTCTTTCGGCCCTGCAACTTCTTTTCTATCACACTGTGTATAGAATCTACTTCCATCTGCGTATGAACGACTTCCAGGTATTTTTGTTCGATGACAACATTATTCGTTACCGCCAGATCAAGTAAAGCATTAGCCAAAGTTAAACATCTATTTTGATAACCGCAACCATCGCTCCATAGTATGATTTTTGTTGGGTTATATTTATCGATATCATTTTTAAGATGTCTTGTTAAACTAGACGCAAACACGTCACTCTCTAACCCACCGTTTCCTTCGTGCCAAATATAACATGCTGCTTCTTTACTTTTCATGTTATGAATGGTGTAATTGTGTACTTTTAATTTGGTCTTGTAGTATGTTGCGGAAGCTTGTATATTTGGACAAAGCAGCACAGCCTGAACATCCATGCTGTAAACTAATGTTTTATTATCACTGCCAACTTTATCATTTTCTTTTTCGTGTCTCGCTTGCTGTTTTTTGGTTTGATGAGCATCATACTCAATTTGGGACAAGTGACCTTGTTTGAAACTTATGCATTTGTTGCATTGATCTTTTCGTGGGCTGAAAATGTCATAGTTTAGTTTCCTAAAAGTCTTTAAAAAATAGCGTCTTGAGCAAAACATTTTGTTTTCCTCTCTGCAAGTTTTTTCAAATTCTTTGTAAATATGATTGTAGCTATCCCAAACTGGCTCCAAATACATCTTCCTAGAAGACGCCCTACAGTAATGAGATTCAACTTTGGCAAGTTTATCCAGGAAAGTAATAACAGACATTTCTTTATCACCTGGCAAAATTTCATCTACTTCAGGTGTGTTAGTGTTGGTTATCAACCAGTCTCGTAGCTGTCTTTTTCCGATAGCTAATGTTGACAGAAACATTTCTTTGCAGACACAAAATTTGTTTGACCTATTATCCATCTCTAAGTTTAAATAGTATTTCATTGAAATACTCTTCTTTGACTCGTCTTGTGCATTTTTTCTACGATATTTTGGTATATTTCTTAAAACAAGGCTGCGCACTAAAGCTTTTCGGGCTTCCCAAGACTGCATTTTCCAAAAGTCATTAAATATAGCTTCTCTTTGAGACTCTGTTATCTCATCACAAGTGAAACACTCTTTAGGTCCACCTTGTTTTTGCTCGCGAAGATGCCCTTTGCAACGTCTTCCTAAAGTTTTTGCTGGCTTGCACGCAGTCTGTACGTACTTCCCCGATTCATCTTTTTGGAACCCTATGTAAGCTTCTCCTTTTAACCTTGCTTGTGAATTTTTCTGTCTTTTCCATAGTGATTGATCACCTTGACCTCGATGGCGACGTTTCTTTGCTCGACCATCACCGTCCTGTACCACACTTAACAATCCCGTCGATGCATCTAATATTACCTCGCTAGACAAATCATCTCCATCTTCACAAAAGGTTATGTCACTTCCTTCTTCACTAGGGGCATAATCGGAATCAGATTTGGAAAAATCTAAGGAACAAACAGATGAATCTGTATGAGTAGGCGATCTCTGGATATCAACATTGCGGAGTTCCCCAGTTTTCTCGTCTAATACAGTTGAAGACTCGTTTTGCTTGAGTGACAATTGCACCATTCGTTTTCCTCTCAAGCAACGATCCATGGCTCTAGAAAATAAAGATACTTACCTAAAAACTTGGTGAGTAACGTAGCAATACATGCTATGTCAATATTAAAAAATAAGATGTATGTATCGCAATAAGTGATATGTCACTGTACAGTTTTCAAAAGAAGCATTAGTTTTGAAATATCTATAAAATTAACTTTAAATATGTTTAGCAGAATATAAATAACCAACCCATTTCTATACAAGAATGACAAAAATCAATACACTATGTGATACGAATATTCAATCGTTAAGGTTATGTTAAAAAGTTGGAAATAAGTTGAGATGTTTGTTAGAATTTTCATTATTTCTTGCTGTAGCAACAATGAAAGGTAAATTTAACGATAAATTTGACTTACCTGTAATCACATGAAAGCAGTTTTATTAAATTACTAAATAATTTTCTTTGGAACCGTTACGACTTCAAATGGACGACAAAATGACAAATGACATAGAACGTATTGAAGGTATCAGCCAATCTCACAAGTTGTGACAGTGACATATTGCAACACATTGAACGCAGGCTTGTGATTGGTTTATGACATAGAACGAATTGCAGAAGCGTTCGGATACACGCATTTAATCGTTTTCATAAAAAAAGTAAAAAATATATTTTTTTGACATGGAACGTATTGCAGTATCACCGACGATATGTACCGCATGAGTATATTATGTGTATGTAAGGTTTTATGTGTAAAATAATATACGAGGTCATTTGGTTGTTTAAAGGTATCAGTGATATAAGACACACAAAATATATAGAAATAATTTTTGAATAATCAAATATGCAACTACATAATTGCATTACGCCATCCCATGATCATGAATGGTGTAATACAATATGTACGAGGGCGGGTCAATAAGTCCGTGACTTTTGGAATAAAACACAGATTTTTTGATAAATAAATCATTTTATTTTTCAACGTAGTCTCCCTTGAGCTCTATACACTTTGTCCAACGCTTCTCCAATTTTTTTATCCCTTCCAAAAAATATGATTTGTCGAGGTCCTCAAAATAGGCCTTTGTTTGCGAGATGACTTCATCATTGGAGTCAAATCTTTTTCCACCAAGCCATTTCTTCAGGTTTGAGAACAAGAAGTAGTCACTCGGAGCCAAATCTGGAGAATAGGGCGGATGAGGGAGCAATTCATAGCCCAATTCATGGATTTTTGCCATGGCAATGAAATTCAGTAAACCACTTTTTTACCATTGAAATCGATTGTGCAGAGTCCCCATTGTATTTATGAAGCTTAGCCTTGGTCTCGGTAATTGTTTTTTTTTTTCGAAAAAAATAATGCTTAATAAGCACACGAAATTCACTTTTTTCCATTTCTTCCTCAAATTACTGGGTAGTCTGATAAAGATAGCTGTCAAACACAAACTAACTGACGCAGCAAGTTCAAATTTTGACAGGAATCAACTGACAGATGCCTGTTGACAGGAGTAGTGTTGCTTTTTCAGTAAAGAGGTCAGAAATTCAAAAAGTCACGGACTTATGGACCCGCCCTCGTAGTACAAGGCCTCGCATGGCAACTTCAAGTTTCCGACTTATATCAATCTAGATAAGTATATGGGCTATACATGTATTAAATAACTAGCTGGTAGAGTTTGTTGACCGCACTACTGGAGCGCGTTCAGAACCTCGGTGAGAGCGCACTCGGAGTGCAACTTTTCGCACTAACGCCGTTCCGAACCTCAGGGTAAAGCACTCGGTTGTTCTAACTCGAGCGTTCCGAACCTCGGAGCGTCGCAACTTTTTAACCATCAAAATCGATCGGTAAAAGGTTGCGACCCGCATCTGACATAACTTTGACCAATCAATACAACAAAGTTCTTCTTTTTGTTATAAAAACTAACGTGGTTATCAATCATTATTACTTAAAAATACGGGATTACTCACGTAATATTTATCGGATAGGTCCGACTATAGTTTCGACCACATTCGGTGGCCTTTTTCAAGGAGTGTTCGGGACGCCCGCGTCGATGACGTCTCGCTTAGCACTGCAGTGCTCGAAACTATAGTCGGACCTATCCGATAAATATTACGTGAGTAATCCCGTATTTTTAATTAATAAAGTCCTTCTTCTTCTTTCTTCTCAAAGAAAATTAGGTAAGGATCAAGTGATCTGTCAATGTCGAATTTGTCAGTCTGTTTGAGGTTAGAAAACAACCGTGGCCGTTCCGTACCTCAGAGCGAGTTAGAAAACAAATAAACAACCGCACTCTGAGGTTCTGAACGCCCCCCAGCTGATAACCCCGACAACTTCGCACCCATGCCACAGAATAAACAATAGTAAGAACAGAAGCGTCAATCTCGAACAAAATTCAAGTAATTAACCTACTCTTGCGGCCGTCCACTTGCACGCTAAATTGAACCTTAAACCATGAAATTAACTAATAGCTTTTCATAACATAAACCATGGCAAACGGCAATCTACGACCAAAAAACTGTCTGGGTGGTGCGCTCGGGCGCCGATGATAACGCATCACATGACAAGTGATTTTATCTCTTTGTACTAATAATTCATTATTACACGTTAAATCTCGAAAGATATATATATTCCAAATTGTATCAAATATAAAAAATTTATAAACTTGTTTTGTATTTTCTCTACCATTAAAATGTATTTTCTAAATTTGTACTACGTCATTGGACGAGTTTATGCAATAGCAGCTTTACTCGAAACAAATAGTTGGATTTTGAAAAGCGCGCTCCACTCTCTTTTCTACTATTATTAAAAACGATGTAAATGACCATTTGAGGTTCAAAATTGTTTTACACATAAAACTTTTCATCCTGTATCTATTGTAATAGCGTTACAACAAAATAATTTTTAGCTACTTTTGAATTAAACAATTTATGGAGGATCCCAATAATCTATCTATCCACGGTTTTCCTTACTACCGATAGAAATTTGACATAACGTTCATACAAAAAGTGTCAAATATAGTAAGGAAAACCGGCGACAGATAGATTATTGGGACCGGCCGTTAGAGATTTGACTTTTGTGGAAATCATGTAACAAATATCTTAAATCAATGATAGAATTTGCATTGAACTAATTATATTTTTTATTATGATTTACTGTTTACCTGAACAAATAAACATATATAGTGAAATAATTTCATAATATTAAAATAGTTATATATAATATCTAGTATACTTTATTTTTCCTTTTATGTAATGTTATTTTTTCCCTTTCAGGATACACTCGAATGTAATGGATTGCGAATATCTGTAGTTACGAAAACAGTATGGGCATTGCTCGCGTAATGTGAACTTGGGGAAATCTCGTAGCAACAAGGTATATGGTACTTCCGGCCTTCTTATATTGTAAAAAATCCAGCAAGTGTGAGTAGGACTTGCGCTTTGAGAGTTTCGTACAAACTTACCTAACTAAACGTTTGTTTTGTATGATAAATAAATACAATTTAATAATTTTGAGATGTTTGTTACTGTACTGTGAAACATTGCTTTTTGCCAAATTTAAAAGTTCTTAGTCAACACATCAAAGTTAAAGAAGCACCTTAAAGAGCTACCTGAGTGACTGGTATCAATATAATATGTGGCATTGAGAGCCATATGTTTTCATTGCATTGACATTGAACCTTGACTTTTTTAAACCACCAAGGGACCCAAGAACGTATTTGACATAAATGTTTACTCGGTACCCCTACTTGTCTCTGAGAAAATTGGGAAGAGATGGCCAGGTAAACAAACAACAAAGTGTTCTGTTTCTTCTAATCCAGGTACATAACCCTAAAAACACGAAAGGTTTGCATTTTTTCCTTTATATGTGGATTCGTACAATTGGCATTCTGCAAGTAATTTAAAATTTACATTTATTAAAATTATCATCAAGTAACATTTTTATTCAATTTGTCACAGTTACTTTAAGTCTGTCATTATGTCTAAGTCGCATTCATAATATAGCGGTGAATGCGTAAAAGTTTTTAGGAATATTGATTAGAATATAGCAAAAACAATCTTTAATGGATTTATACACTTTACCTATATTTGTGCACCATCACGAACACCTAACAGTTTATAATTCACCATTATAACATCAATATTCGACATGACAAAAAAATATCCAGAATACATCAGATTTACTCACTCGCAGAAATCCCTAGCATGGTTCAATAAACAAATACATTAGGAAACGTCTATTGTGATTGTTCTTACATCTCGCCGACCCCTCCAGATGCAAATCTTAGATTGAACTAAAATGTGATAAATTTTATATTTTTATATGTATAATAGAGAAAAAAAAAGGAATAGAGATGAGGCTGGGGTTAGTGAAGAAAATAGTACTTCCAATTAATTTTCATAGCACTGCTTACTACATAGACAAATTGCATTATATTTATTTAAAAATTCCATTTGTTAAAACAATTACTACTTTAGATACATTTGAAACAAATAGCATATTATTGAAAAGTCTTCTCCAAGTCTATTGTTTCTTAGCTCTTATTATTGATAATACTCCCGTTTGAAATAATGTTAATATGTTGCTGTTGCCATTTGATATAAATATCTTTGATAAAAAAAGCAGCTCCTCTACCCACCGATTTGTATAGAACTCAATGCAAGATAATTTTGATGAAAAAATCATATTACATATTGCACAATAGGCTAGCTCATCTTGGAATTAATTTGCTTCGTATGCAGCATGATCAGAACAATTAAATTCATAGATATGGTGGCCGAGGTTTAACATATATCAAGATGGTGCTATATTTTCAAATAAGAGAAAAAACATGGAGGTAATAAAAAATCAATGTCAATTTATTTGTTACATAGATTTTAGTCTTATTGTAAATTCTTTAAATAAATATCAAGATGTAAGAGAACAAGTGCCCAAATATGGCCGATTGTACTGATATTTCTACAAGTATACAGTTTGCAAGTATATAATCAACTATGTAAATTATCAACTGTGGGTTTTTGGAATTTTAAGTCTATTGCTATCTTTCTTCTTTGATTAAAACCACAGATCACAGAAACAAAGGAGAAATGAACAGGGGTTCATAGCAATATGCCCAAAAACAACACATTGCTTGCGGGCAGTTCGCAACTTTTGTATTATGTGCCTGAACGCAGGGCGCGATATTGCATGTAATCAGTTTACAATGCTTACTCTGTAGTTACGAATATTTCAATTATAAGTTTTAATACTGCAGTGGGTAATGAAATTATTGAAGCTAACAGTATATGTTGAATCGCGGAATATGGCCGCTGTTTGCGACGTCAGGTTTTGTACTCAGTGCACGGATTGGCATCTCCCTAGATCTCTATGATTAAAACCGAACTAGAGGAATAGACTAAATCTGTAATTAATGTTAAATGATCCAGAAACCCAACATTAGTCTAGATTCTGGAGTTAGGGTTCAAACCATGCCTGTAATAATATATCTTTTGTATAAAACACTATTATGTACAAGTATATACCACTGTAGGAGCGGATGATCTCCAGATATTATATTATTATAGTCACAAGCATGGCTGTTTCAAGATTGTTTAAGTTCTAAATTCTTCACACTTTTAAAACTTTAAATAGTATTTAGAGATTAAAGAGCCTTTTTCCATGAGACGGTTTTTGCCAGGTATTGATTTGCCGACAAACTATCTTAAGCAACAGGGCTCTTAAAGAACACATAGCCTACTGTCTGATATTAGATGTTTTGCCACTAGACAGTACAGCATGCACTACCCATGCTAAGTTTTCCTCAAGGCAACAGTTGGATGGCAAGTCTGTTACTTTTTATCCAACTGTGTTTTTGTTTTTAGGATGTATGTAGAACAATCCTATGAATCTAACAATGTATGTGTGTTACATTCTTAGGATTTTCCCACAGTCGAAATAGTTTGGAATTGCCATTAGAAAAGGTATGCATAAAAATCATACATTTTAGCTACCATATCTGCTGTGCCGTTTAATAGACACATGCCCCTATAAATTGTATGCTAATTGTTTAAACTTAATTACTATGTTGATGATTATACTTGCATCAGTGCTTCTAACACGAAAATTTGCGTAGTAGCGTAAGCATATCAATGACTTATACAATCAAACTATCATTTATCTGGTACATCTGTAGCACAGATAACTGAGTTTGTACTTTAAATGGCAAAAATATGATTACGTCACACTTACGCAAAATTTTGTGCTAGGCCCACAGTATTTATGGAAAACCTTCAGCTGTTAAATGTTAATTTCTTGTAGCTAAGTGTTCATATTTTTGTAATAATAAATATATTCTAATTATTTTGGCAATATAATTCTCTTTGTTTATTAAAGTTTCTTTTGATGGAAAATTTTGTTTCATTTATTTACATAAATTAATAAAACACTGTTTCATGTAAATAGAACATTTGCATTATCTAATTATTCTAAATACAATCTAAACTGTTTATTTTTCTAATAAATATGAGATCATTTTTATAAATTCATTGTTACTAACTATAATGTATATTAACAATAATGTATTATTTTGAATTATTCCTTATTAGATGCCCGACATAAACCAACAAAATGGAATCCAACACATTTGAATGATATGGAATTGGCATTAAAAGTTCTAGGATACGGGGTCAACCTAGACAACACGCCTAGTGTGCTTATTATTATTAGGCCATGAGCTGGTAACTTTAACCATATTACAAACTTTGCAAACTTTTTGTTGTATAATTCAGCTATTTCAATCATAAATTTGATCCCAATGGTTTTACCGTATACAGAACCATTGATAATCGGCATAGTTAATTCAAGAATAATGTGACTTCAAATGACAATTCAAGCCATATCTAGTCTGATAAGATTTATCGCACATATTGCAGTGGAAGTTCTTAACTCCAGTATGTGTTAGGGAATGTCTCTGTAATTCTGATTTTGAGAAAAATCTTTTGCCACAACTGTCACAAGCATATTTCTTCTCCTTCAAGTGGTTTTTACGTATGTGTGTGCTACGAGAACTCGATGATATGAATGTAGCATTGCACACTTCACATTTGTGGTTTCTCAATCTTTTGTGATTCCACTGTATGTGCGAGTGGAGACCTCCGGGTACTTTGAACTTTTTTGGACAATATTTACAACTATACAAGCGTTCACTACTGTGAGTAAGCATGTGTATCCGTATGTAGCCAGGAGGATACGATTTGCCACACTGGTCACATTGGCGTAATACTCGCTCTGGCTTCTTTCTCTCTTTATATAAACTTGGTGAACATGAATGAGTTTTTAATTCATCTTCAGTGTAAAAGCCATCCCAACATTGTTCACATAATAGAGGTCTCAGGTGCAATTTCCTGTGTAGAACTAATGAGCGGAAGTCTTCAAACTTTTCATCACAATACTCACAATCTCTTCCTACTGAGCATTTGACAGGGTGATGGTCTCTACAGTGGTCTCTCAGCAACAATGCAGATTCAAATTCAGATTTGCATTCGACACAAAACAATGTCTTTGTCTCTTCTTTTTGTTTGTACATTGGTTTGAAGTCTTGTTTTCGAATCTTTAGTTTTACTATTGGTTTATCGTCTTCAGACTCATAGTCACAATCATAGTCATTTTCAAAGTTGTCATGTGTCCCAATTTGGTTGACACTGTTATTTAGTGTGGTTAAACTTGATTCTATGAGCTGTTTAAACGAGTAGGTCATTGTCAGTTGGTGCACGCAAACAATGCAGATATTCTTGGGATATGAGAGGTCCTCTGATAACACCTAAAACAAATCGGGTAAATGCACTTTAAATTTATCAGGTTATTGATAAATTAGGGTGCAGTCAGCGGCTAATACGTACAGAAATTAACGAAAATGTTTCAGGGTTGACCATAATAAATACTAATGAGTATCACCAATTTATTTACCTTATAATCGTAGAAATTTTCTAAAATGTCTGTTAATCGAACTTCATTACCAGCGATAGTTAAAGTCGAATTTATATTACGCATGTCTTTAGCACTATCCAGACATGTTCGACAACTATCCTTGTATTTCATTATTACAGAATGATTACCAATATTATAAAATTCACGAAAACAGAAAAAAACATTTGCGGACCCCACAACCAGACGTTTATAGTGCCACCAACTTATCTGTTCAGGTGGGCAAAATTGGAACTACAGTGTACATACCAACTAACTTTGGCGTTTATAATATTAGTAGGATTCTTTGTAGAATTTGCAAATTAATGAGTGGCTTGAAAGACTGCCCTATGTTTTGTTTCTCTTTTTTCTTGGTGAATATCTTAGGTTGCAATACCAAAATTCTACACTAGCGACGCTGTCACCTGAACAGATAAGATGGTGGGACTGTACAGACTAAAAGATCATAGACTAATCAGACCATGGCAGGTAATTTTCTAATATAAAATCCGAACCTTCTTGTCTATGGTTCACATATCCCAAATGACAGAACTTCCTCTTCTTCTTCCCTGTTTCGACTCATTTCATCATTTCGTCTGGCGCCACACCAGATTTCTATCCTGTGGTGTGGCTTAGCCTAGCTAGTGTGTTAACCGCTTTCTTATTGTTTATTTTGTTCCAGTAAAGTTTTGATTGATTTATTCATAGAAACATTATTTACATAAAGTTAAAAATAGTGCCATGGAACGGACATTGGCAAAATTGCAATTAGCAAAAGCGCCATAATAAGCAACAAACTAACTTTACAAAATCTGAGATGTGGTTACAGTGCATCAATTGTGATAGGCTGTGAAGTCTAATCTTCGAAGAACTTTGCACACAGTTTGCATCACAAAACCATTTGAGAAGAGATTTCCATCCATGAAGTACAAATCTCGTTTTCGACCCGACGCTTATCTACATTGATCCTGCTAGCAAGTTAGTCAGTCAGTGATAGTCCTCAATCTGCTGCTATCAACCCCCAATAAAACAGGTATGTATAATGTGTACAAATTTGTTTTCACTACACTGTATATTGGACTTGGCAGTCATTATCTGTAACAAACTACGATTATTATGCTAGCTAATTATTGATTTTATAAAGTCTTTTATATTAAAGTATATATCTTCTTTATGAATGCTTCCAAAATGATCATAACAAATCTGAGTTAGTCTGCATACTTATGATGATTATTTTTTTCACCTTTAAATAAAGATATAATATCCAAGAGTCACAGATCATATTTCCTGCCACCAAACCATCTCTGTTTGTTTTTATCCTCTACTGTGAATAGCGACATCTTACAAGCCATTAAAAATGGAAGTGACTTTATTTTGAAGTATGTTTATATTTACTAAAATTGCAATACCCCTCTATAAACCTTTACATTAATAACACATTTATTAAAAAAACTTTGTGAAATTTGTAATGTAGACTATAAGTTTATTAAACCTGGAACTTCGAGACTGGTATGGTTTTTTTTTGTTTTTCTATTGGTCTAAGTCTAAGGTGGTATAACACTAGACCTAGAATAGAACTGGCTATCAAAGAAAGATGCCGGCATGCACTGTTAAGTGCTTAGTGACTGGTGGTAGATAGCCAGGTGGACACGAAATGTGCACTACATGCTGCTGAACTTTGTTACCGTGCTCTAGGGATTGAAACCCATAACATAATCGATGGCTGACCCTTGTTACCCATGTGCTATCATAGTTTCAAATGTATTGTAATATGTTTTCACGTAACTATCAGTTTTTGTACCACAGGACATCACTTGGTGGGCCTTATTTACTGCCTTGGTTTCCAAATAAAAATCTATAGATGCAATAATTTTGCAATTTGTGTGTCTCTGTGAGACAATGATAATTACACTTTGTTATAAATGTAGTTTGATCAGGGGCCTTACTAAAAGCTCTTAAAGCAGGACTTCTAGAAAACTGCCTAGTTTAATCGTACCAAGACATTATAGCAGGCCTGCCCAGGCCTACTGTTCAAGATCCGTAGATAAACTGTTCACCTGTTTTTTTGTATGGACTGACGTCATCATGATACTTTTAATCGGCTCAAATTATCAGCTTACAAACGTCTAGGCATCTGCAATGTTTGGTTATAGTAAATTGTTAGAAAGCCAGAGATAGTATTATTCGTTCATTTTTGTAGAAAACAATGATCAAACAGTTTACCTGAATGAGCGACATGGTATGGTTTAATTCAAAACTGTTTAAGCCAGGTTTAAGAGCTGCACAAAACTTGCATGGTTTTTACAAAGCTGATGGTAAGGCCCCAGACTGACACTATTAGTTTGAAGAATCATAGAGATCATAAATTTTAATATTTGTATCATATTTTCAGATGATTTGCGAAGAGAAGACCCCCTGTGAGCTCTATCTCTGCGAGCTATACAAAGAAGTTGTTGCTGATGGCTTTCTTACGTTAACTCTCAGCTGATTGATGAGCAGTTTCCAGATTGCAACATAACATTTTGCATCAGTTGCAATTAGTACCTTTTAACAAATATAAAAATAAACATAGTTATGTGATTTTCTTGCTATAACAATCCCTCCCTACCTAAATTTCCATAATCCATAATCCTTATTAAATGCCCACATATATATAAAAACTAAAACTATAGAAAGATACCTATATACGGGACCGATAGGTGGCAAATATATTTTAAGCTGAAGGTAAAAATTAAAAAGTCAAATTAAAAAAAAAAAGCTGTCATACATGATATGTGAGCTTGGCCAGAAAACTCGAAATACGGTCTACGGGAGTGCCCCGTCTGATGCGTTAGCATCTGTTACGGCCGTTTTCAATGACCTATCTATCGCCGGTTTACCTTACTAGAGATAGATAGTTGACACTATTTGTACAGACGTTATGCCAAATTTCTATCGGTAGTAAGGAAAACTGTGGATAGATAGATTATTGAAAACGACCGTAAGTCTGTGAATCAGAATGTAACTAATGATAATCTAATGTCAGGTGATGATCAGGCGTTGGAAACATAGACCCATATCTTCTTCTTCTTCTTCTTATGTGGCTTTGGAACGTGGGAAGACGTTACTCTGCCAGTGTCATGTGTTAAGGAATACATTCTCCTTATAATGGTTTATAGGTACCCATTTACTGAGTTACCATAGAGTAACCGAAGTTTGTGAATGTCACTCTGATATAAACAAAAGTCGATTGTATTTCTATATTTTGTTATGCTCTTTATTTTGTGTAAATATAAACTATACCTACTTCATAATGCTCCGATTATAACTTTAATATGGTAGCAGAGCAATAAAGTAACGAAGCATGTAATTAAAAAGTTTTTTCTTCTGGGAATGAATAATTAATTCAAAGCAAAAGTTTGTATCAAGCCTAAAGTCACCATGGATAAGGCGATCGCAGAGGCTTCTTCGTACAAATAATGCACGTAGATGGAAAGAACTATAAGCATTGGAGGTATAGGATTGAAACAGTATGTAGAACAATATCTGGTGCTGATGAATTATTAGAAGGTAAGATCACAAAGCCCGATAAACCTGCACCAACTGCTGATTCTGCTGTTAAAAAATAATACGAAAAAGATTTACAAAACTTTCGGTATGTCGATTGTGTTGTATTGACTCTTATGACGACAAACGTGACAGATGACATATTGGATCAAATCATGCGGTACAAAAGCGCTAAAGAGGTATGGGATGAGCTAGAAAGGCTCTACTGTGGAAGCAGCGAAGACAAAAGGTATGATCTCTGTCTTAAGTTCTTCGATTATAAAAAGGATCCTGATCATGACATAGGAAATCATATATCTTCATCAAAAAATATTTGGCATGACCTTAACTGCCAAATCAATACAAATCTGCCCGAAATATTACTTATTTGCAAAATACTTGGCACTTTACCAAAATATTACTTCGCTTTCAAGTCAAGTTGGCTCCTTATAACGAAAAAGGATCGTACAATAGAGAATTAAACTTCGCAGCTAAGTGCCTATGCACATAATATAAAACGCGGGCATTCATTTATGTACCGAATTTATACAAGGCCTCTTTGTTAGCTCACTTAAGCACTGATGACCTTACTGTAATTAGCTGGAAACGGGCTTACATGGACAACTCAGAAGCGTTATCATAGCATCGGCCTATATGGATATAGACGATAAAGCGCCACCTGCTCTGAACTTTATCCTCAAACACAACCTAAACGTCCTTAACCGAGGCGCAGAGCCCACTTTTGTGACGTCTAGGGCAAGGACAATAATCGACATCACATTAACTACGAGCACAATCACCGAGTTGATTGACGGCTGGCACGTAGCAACAAAATGAACATGTCATCATGTCATGCTACAAGCATTTCCCCCGTTCACCGTTGGCCAAACTGAGGATTCGGGATAGTTCGTTATGCGAATGTGGCTTAGACGAAGGAGACTATGATCATATTTTCTTTAGCCGTCCAAATTTGAAATATTCACTGAATGTTATTCTTCCACAAAAAATATCCCGTCCTATTTCATTCAAATCTCTTCTGTCCCTTACTTTTTCTTCTTTAATTAACTGTATATTATGTAATTACATTAGTAGAAATAAAATTAAATTATAATATATTCCTTAATATTTATTTTATAAATGTATGAATTTTTATTATTATTATTATTTATTATAAATGATATGATATTTATGTATTGTTTTTGATTTGAATTTTGTTCTTATTTATGTTGCGTTTATGTGTTTTAGAGTAATCACTGGAGTGGAACAGTTTGTTTGATTCTCTCTTCTAATCACCGACCATATTCTAAATGTTTATTTTAATTTCTCCTACAGTTTATGAAACTATCATGTAACAGATACTGGCAAAGTTGTGACACTCAAACAAGTCGCAGGGGCCATACACAAAGAATCTAATCTAATCACTCATAAACGATTTTCACAAAAAATATGTTATTTTCTAAAAATCCTGTTGCCGTTTCAAAATGAATAGGTAGTTATACATCCCCCTTGCCCTTCCGTGCTCGACTGGAGGGCTTGCTCAGCAGTAACTGCAGTATCATGTAGCAGTTACATGTAATGCTGACCAAGACTTCTCGTTGTTCTGCGGTAGGTTAAGTTAGCTGTTAAGATTTCTTTTGTTCATTTTATTATTCATTATTAAATCAGCCTCCGAATCGGCAACACTTAGTTTTTAATTTTAGTTTTTAAAAAAAGGTTTTCCTTAGCCCAAGTTTTGACTGGCGCAGCCGGTAGGATCGGTTTTATAAAGGCTGTGTCGTTCCTGCTATACTCCGGGTGTACAAATCCATCTGGAAAACGCGAGTGCGACGCGAAACGCCGAGAGCCGATCCTCGAACTATAAAAATAAATTTGTCAAACGGGTGAATCCACAGATGACCATGAGAGTAACGGCGGGTGCTTGGTGAGTCAAACTTTTCGCCATATCCTTCCCGAATCCTCCTCTAGTTATCCTAAATTTTGTTTTGTTATATTTGAGATAAGACTTCGCTCACTATAACGTATCTGGTTTTTTGTATGCAATTCTACGAACTACCTTAGCGATAAGCATACTGTAGAGTAAAGAGATTGAAATAAAAATAAGAACGATTTATAATTTAAGTTTCAAATTAAATATACTGTAGATTAAAATTTTGATAAAAGTATTTAAATTGAATAATTATTAAGTAGATAAATTCGCTTTTAAACGTTATTTATAATTGTTAGTTTCGAGACTACAATTTTCTTTTTACTGAGTTATAATTACTGATTTTTATTGTGTTTTACTGGATTTTACTGTGTTTTATTGAATTTACTGTGTTTTACTGATATTACTGTGTGTACTTGATTTTACTGTGTATTTTACTGTGTGTTTTATTGTGTAAGTGGTTATTTATACTTTTTATATTGTGTATTGGTCTCTAAAGTTTGCTCTATTCTATAAAAATGGAACCGGCCCAAGAAGTTACCGCGATTCCAAATGAAATGTTAAAGCTTGTGCCCACATTCAATGGCGATAAAAGGCAACTTAACTTGTTCATTAGGAAAAGCGAATACGTAATAGCTAGGTATAGGGGTAGCGAGGAACAAAATCTATACGTATATCAAGCGATCACAAGTTAACTCACGGATAAAGCGGCCGCGTTATTATCAGAACGCGAAGATATTATAACTTGGACCGCACTTAAGAAATTGCTGCAACAACACTTTGGCGACCCTCGTAGCGAACAGTGCATTAACCTTGAACTTGAATCGGTTAAGATAAAGCCCGGTGAGAGTTATTTAGAATTATGTAACCGCATACAAAGTATTCGATCATTATTAATTTCGAAGGTTAATATGTCAAACGACGCGGAATTAAAACGTGAAAAAACTACCATCTATAACAATACGTCCTTAAACGTATTTTTATACAACTTGCCCGAAAATATGGTACGCATAGTAAGATTAAAATACCCCGCGACTTTAGAAGATGCGCTAAGTATTGTTCTTGAGGAGGTTAACTTCCATGAGCAATATAATATGCGGAACGGCGTTTATGGTAGCGCGAATAATAGTGCAAATGCCCCGAAACCATTTTTGATACATAATCCTAACTTTGCTTTTAAGTTTAACGGACCATCACAACCGAGTGGTTTTAGAAAACCGACCTACTCGCCAAATAGCGTGCCGCCAAAATTCAATTTCGGTAGTCAGTCCGCACCATACCGAATGCCTCAAGGGCAATCACACAATTTCGGATACCGTCCGCAGTTGGGCTACCGCCCGCCTGCCCAGTTCGGTTCACAACCACTCCAGTTCGGTTACCGCCCACCTCAGTTCGGTTACCGACCGCAGTAAGGGTACCGTCCATTTTTTAATAATAACACTAATCAACCCCTACAAACAGGCTCTAGGCAGTACGTGGGTATGACACCCCAACAATTCGGATACAAACCACCCCAAGTTAACGCTCCGCATTTTCAAGCCTCAGATGCTACGATGAGGACTGCACCACCAAGGCCGCGCGACGGATTTAAAATCAATGAATTGACCGATAATGACGAAGCGCAATACTATGACTTTTACTGTGACCATGAACCTGACTATAATGCATATGGCTATATTGATGACGCCAACTGTGACGAGTACAGTGACGAAATGACGTATGAGACCACACAGAAAGACTTACCTCAGGACCAGCCGATCGAAAATTTTCCAACAACAGCTCCATAGAGGACAAGAAATGATAGAACTAAACTGTGACCCTACCCTAAAGTTGCCTCATATACATCCCGGAAATAGACGCGAAACTAATGATCGACACTGGCAGCATTCGATCATTCTTGAGTCCACGAAAGGCGTATGAATACTTTTATAACAATATTAGGTATGAACCATTTAAAGTCGTAAGTACTCACGCCTCCAGTGACCACAATGAAGCAATAGAAATTCCGCTTTTACCAACCTTTCAAAGCAATGAGTGTCACAAATTGTATCTCTATGACGTCGATCCACGTTATGACAGTCTTAACGGGAATGACTTATTGAAACAATTGAATGCGATTATAGACCTTAAAGACTTATAATTGAAGACTAAAACTGCGTGCATTCCAATTATTAATAATAACTAAGACTACGTAATTGACTTACACCCGCGATCTGAACAACGCGTGAAATTACCCACTGACCAACACGCAGGTGACGCAATCATAGACTACAAAGAGTTCGGTCCTGGTGTTCGAATGCCGAGTGCTGTAGTAAACTGTACCAACGGTTACGCTACAACTGTCGTTCAGAACACCTTAGACAAATCAGTACGACTGACTGTTAACAAACCTCTCAAAGTAACGCCTCACCAAGAAACCGAGTGCAATCTAAATTTTACAACGAATGAGATGACAGATAGGCAAATTGAGACAATACTTGTAGATAACCTAGACAAACTCAGGCTGGACCATACTAATGACGAAGAACGTGAACTCATATACAAGTTATGTATGGAATACAAAGACATTTTCTACTCTGACCAATTGCCTTTGACTTTTACCAACCAGGTAAAACATAGAATTCGTACAAAGAATGAGGACCCGATATATGTAAAACCCTATAAGTTAGCCCCGGCACAGACAGACGAAATTAACCGACAAGTGAAAAAGCTGTTAGATGACAATGTAGTTCAGGAATCGCATTCCCCGTGGAATGCTCCGGTGCACTTAGTACCTAAGAAAGCAGACGCGTCTGGTGAACAGAAATTTCGTATGGTGATAGACTATCGACGTCTAAATGACATAACCATCGATGACAAGTACCCTCTACCAAACATCAACGATTTGTTTGACAAATTAGGTAAAAGCGTGTACTTTAGTACGATCGATTTGGCAAGCGGTTACCATCAGCTTGAGATCCAGCAAGAGGATAGGGAGAAGACTGCCTTCAGCACACAAAACGGTCATTTTGAGTTTCTTCGAATGCCTTTTGGGCTCAAGACAGCGCCTGCTACTTTCCAACGTACTATGGATAGTGTACTAAAGGGACTACGAGGCCTACACTGCATGGTGTATCTTGATGACGTCATCGTTTTTTCGTCAAGCCTCCAGGAACACCTACATAAACTACGACTTGTGTTCGACAGGCTCCGACAGACAAATTTAAAAGTACAGCTAGATAAGTCTAAATTCTTACGAAAAGAAGTACTATATCTCGGTCATACCATTACCAAAGATGGCCTCAAACCTAACGACGACAAAATAAAAGCTGTAATGAATTTTCCTCTGCCGAAAACAGTAACGGAAATTAAAAGTTTCTTAGGACTTGTTGGGTATTACCGACGTTTTATACCTGATTTTGCCAAAATTACCCAGCCATTAACATCTTGTTTAAAAAAGCGAAACAAAATTATTATCGATGAAGGTTACATAAACGCGTTTAACAGATGCAAAGAACTTCTAACTCACGCACCATTGTTACAATATCCAGACTATAACAAACCCTATACTGACAACAGACGCTTCAAACGTAGCGATAGGCGCGGTGTTGTCCCAAGGACAAGTAGGTTCGGATAAACCTGTAGCATATGCCAGCCGCACCTTAAGCGATACTGAATCTCGGTATAGCACTATCGAACGCGAACTACTCGCACTAACACTAACTACAAACATTTCCGGCCTCACCTGTATGGTCGGAAATTCTACATATATACCGATCATAGGCCTCTAGCATGGCTTAATTCACTGAAAGACCCTAATAGCAAGCTTACACGTTGGAGGTTGCGTCTTCAAGATTTTGACTTTAAAATCATTTACAAAAAGGGTAAGCAGAACACAAACGCAGATGCTCTCAGTAGAATCAAGGTCAATGCCCTAGATTCAGATGAGGATGGAAATTCAATGGACGTGAACATAGATAGAAAGGAACGTAAAATACAGAAACAAATGGACGAGGTAGTTCAAAACATCATTGACATATCAGCTGGAAAGCCAAAGTGACATGACTTGTCTACAATATCTGTATCAGACTGTAGTGGAACAATGACAGCTAGCCCTATGAGTATATCGTCTTCGGAAGCTACTGAACCTATTTCTATACTCACACTCGAACAGCCGGTATACATATCACCTTCAGAACATAGTAGTAAATCACAAACAATCCATTCTGCAGCTGATTTAGAATCGATAGGCATACCCATTCTACACGAAGCGATTGATAATAAGCCGAACCAAATTCTAGTGTTCTCATTGTTCTGCGGTAGGTTAAGTTAGCTGTTAAGTTTTCTTTTGTTCATTTTATTATTCATTATTAAATCAGCCTCCGAATCGGCAACACTTAGTTTTTAATTTAAGTTTTTAAAAAAGGGTTTTCCTTAGCCCAAGTTTTGACTAGGTTTTTTATGTGATCATCAAGTTCTAAATAAAGCACTCCAAGTCCAAACACACTTCCATATTACACAAAGGTTAGCTGGAAGCAAATGCTAATCTATGTTCGCCTATGTACTTTAGTTTTGTGCACTTTAGTATTTTCTATCTTTACAAATAACGTTCTCGGCAAAAATATCATGTAATGCCGCGTATAGACCAAGCGAACGAGACCGAGCGAATGCTAACGAGTGGGATTTGCCGATCAGTACCGCACGCTCGCTTGCTTTCGCTGTTGTGTCCACACTAAAAGAATAGTATTGAAGTTCGTCGACAATCGGCGAACCACAGCGAATCCAATTATGTTATATATAAATGCAGGTAGATACGTCTTACTGCGCTCGGCTTGCGACAGCAACACAAGATAATTGTATTGAATCAACTTAGTTTCAGCCTGTCTGGCAACGAAACAGCACGTGTACTAAACTTAGGAAAAAATGCCTTCTTGTGTGTTCAGAACTACAGGGACGAGTGCAACAACAAGAATGATGTATCTTTTCATTTGTATGTATTGTTTTTCTATTTTATCTATCAAAAATGGAAAATCAAAAAGTTGTATTTTAATTTAAATTAAATCCTGCGACGTTGCCGCTTCGCCACGTACGCAAACGTGACAAGTAGCGAGCGACAGAGAGAACGAGGCTGTCATTGGCGGTCGAATGGTCGGCAACAGGCGAACGTTGTTAATAATATGTTGATCCCTTTCTGACAATTAGAATTAATATATCTTCGTGTTCTTTTAATCTTGTCAGTGTATTTAATGTCGTTGCGCGAGTTGTGTACTATAGCTATATGAAGCATAAACTTTGCCATGTTTAAATTTCATATTCAAGGAGTAAAACCTCTACAGTTAATCTCATTACTTGACTCTCGTTGTATTTTAGTGATCATGGGCGAAAGCGGTGGCGCTGGTGGATGTAGTCGTTATTAAAAAAAATGTATAACGGAACCCAACTATTGAACGACTTACAAAAAGAGCTGGATTACAATAAATAAATTGATTAATTTTACAAGGATTTTATGTAGTTGTTAAATGAAATTGTGTGTGTTGAGTGGAAGCGCTCACAGTGGAGCTTTACTTAGCGATTTTAACCGATGTTACAATCGACGATGAAGCGATCAACATGTTAAGCAACAATTGCTGTGGTCAAGACTTAGATGGGTGACCGCTAATGGCATTGTTTATCTGAGCGCTTCCGTGTTTCGGAGGGCACGTTAATCCATCGGTTCCGGTTGTTTGTCTTAGGATAACAGTCGTTAGGCTATGTATTAAAGGCTTTCGAGCGGCCGGAAAACTTCGACATGGGTTGGCCACTAGCCTATCCACGAAACCGCACTAAGCCCGCGTGGTGGCTTATGGCCAAATCTTCTTCAAGAGAAAGCTCGAGTCCTAGCAGTGGAAACATAATGGGCTGATAATGAAGAAATGAAATTAAAGCAATCGTTTTTGTTTATATTTTTTTTATGTTGTATTCAGCATGTTTAGGATTTCAAAGCCTCGGTTTCGGCTTATAGAACTCGATGTGCATTAGCAATCTCTCTTAGTCCATTCCATTATCGTAAATAGATACAATTTATTCAGTAAAATGGTGATATGTTTATATATAAGGCTGCAAAAGCCGTACTGAGCGGGATGATCACGATCATTGTGATCGATCGTTTACGAAAACCATTCTCTTTTAATTGAAGTTGTATGTAAAAAAATATTGAATGTACGTATTCATTATGCCACAAAATTATATATAAATAAAGGTGACACATACGAACTATGTATAATAAAGTGATCTTATAAGAGCCAGTAAATACTTGTATTTTGAGCATCTTGTTTTAGTTTTCTAGCTTGTTGTGCCAGATATTAAACTATAATTGTATACTTTCTCTTTTAATTTGCCTCTATTTTTATTGTAAAATATTCATTAAAAATATTGATGCCGCCCTTTGTATCAAAAAAGAAAAAAGATTTATTTTCATTCAATGGCTAAATTTTATTATCATTATCGCCATTTATTATCATAATTTTTTAGTCTTAATATCTTTGTATTTGTAATAAATGTAAGAAACAGAAAATATTAATTAAAGCATTCATTCTTATATTTTTATCATTTTGTTCTTCATTCTGTTCCTCTCTCTTTGCTCACTCATGCGTCGTCTGATAAAGGCGTTAAACTTCATCAGTTACATACTACTTGAACACTACATCAGATTTAATTTTTCATTATATTTATAATTAATTAATTAATCACCCTAATCTATTTAGATTAGGGTGATTAAAAAAATCTAAGTAGTAATTTTTAGTAGGGGGCAACACTAGTATCTTAAGTACTATGAGTTTGTTCTTTCGGGTGTACGCGTATGGCAAATCCAGTTGATACTTGATCCTAGGATATTTCTGATTTCTGACTAGTCTGTGTTGTATGGCGTGAGGTGAGAATGAAGTTGAAGTGATTCTAGTTTTTATTTTATTTGTCAAATCAAATGTCATTGGGCTTTGCACAATGTTTTTCCAACCACCCGAAACAGAATCAAAAATACCAGTGAATAGTGGTAAATCATCTGCTTCCCAAAAGTCTGCCCGACGTAAGCGCAAGAAAAGAGCACAAAAATACAATATAAAAAAGTTAGCATTGAAGAAAGAAAAGCAACGCTTCGCAAACACTATGTCTTCGTGGGCCGAAAGTTTCACCATAGCAGCTACATGGCAATTGAAGCATCAGGTGGCTCACTGGAAGTCCAAGGCAAGAGCATTAGAATATGAAAATAAAATTCTACGGGATATGCTTCGACAATATTATGTAAAAGGAAATGTTTCTGAAATATCTCAAAATAACAAAGTAACTCAAAGAACAGAGGCAATGAGTGTAACAAGTGATACGGATGAAGATGATGATACTGAAAACAACGAAGAAGAAGATGAAGGTGAAGATGTGCAAGATGAAGAAAAAATTGAGATTAGTGAGGAATTTATAGATTTTCTGAAAGGTAATGCTGAGTTTAGGAAAAAGAGACTAGAGCGTGAGAGATTGCGGCAGCTAGAAGAAGAAATGCCAATGAGAAAACTCGAAGGTTGTCCAGAAGCACACACTGACAATAAAGAAGAGTACCAGGAACTGTATGGTGACAAATGGCAGAGAATTGCTGCATTAGAGATGTCTATGCAGAGTCAATTTATGTCTGATTGTGATAGAGACAAACCTTCACTATGGCCTATTTTGCCGCTTCGGTTTTAAATGTTTAGGTCTCATATCTTTTTTCATGTGAATAGGTATTAATAGTTTTTTTTATTATATAAGTTATTGAATTTAACACTTTCAGTTGAAATGGATTTTCTCATTGGTCTATTTCTGTTAAGCATAACTACAAATACAAGATGTATTATAGTTGTACATTGTATCTAAGATGCAAGGCCATCTTAACCGTATTAGTCCCTTGGGTGCAAAATTCACCTCTCCCCCTCTTGATAACATACAATTATATTTTGGTTCACTTTATTAGCTATTGAATATTAACTCTACAATATTCAATACAGTACTTACTTTTCAAACATTGAATTAAATATTTCTTGTGTTACTTTAACTTGTTCTGTGTTGAAACATTCAGCTTTTTTGGTCTCTCTCCAATACCAGTCTCTCTTCCAGCCTCCAGTATTTTTTATAATTGTTTTGGCTGTGTAAAGGGCTCATCTGCATTTTTGTAATTAAAATGTACTTTTCAGTGATGAAGACAATCAGTTTTGGCGACTTCCGGTTTCAATTGAATTTTGAAATTTAGTGAATTCATTCAACGAGTGGCAGGCACACTCACTTGTAGTTTGCTTTTTACTCGATGCTGGTAGTGTAGCAAATAGCTCATTAATTCCATTTTGTATTCAGAAGATCTAAATCTGTTTGCACATTGCAATAGAGCAGTAAAGAAATTAAGGCTACATACACAAATTATAAGTAGTCAAGTATAAGGCGGCAGGTTGGTGCCCTAGGCCAGGACCCTGTGCCTGGGTGCCACCCACCCTTTGCTCCTCAGGAAAAAACAACCCTAGTAAGATATAAGGTACCATAACTGGTATTTAATTATTTTATTGGTTATCTGGTAATTTTTCATCTTGGATATGTAGTTACTTTTGAATATTTTTAGGAGTACCTACTTGTTCTGACTTATGGCATAAATATATTACTCATTATAGATTGTTTATTTGCTTATGTGAGTGTCTAATGTATATAATAGTCTGTGGTTGTACAAATGTAAGTATACACAAATCTGAGTACCTACTTAGATATGCAATTCGGAAAAAGTATTTTTATTGGTAAAAGTATAAGTGCAAATGCAGTTCAGAGTGGCTAAGTAAAACAGCCACTATATTTGTATTCAATAATCCATGCTAATATTACACAAGTACAATTTGGAAAATTTAATACCAACTTCCATTCTATTCAGTTATTGGAGTGTCTCAATAACTATTGGACCAAATTTGATGAAATATAAATGGGACCACACGGGAAGCACCAGCTTTAAAACTAAAAAAATAATTTTTAGAATCGGTTCACCCAGTCACATGTTAGTGTCACCAAAGTTATGAGGTAACATAAAAAAAAATACAGTTTTTTTTTTTTATTCTAATTTAATTTGGGGACTTTGACATGTACATTAACATGAATTTAAAAATTATTTAACATGAACCATTACATTCATATTACTATCAACAGATATCAATTGTCAATGGACAGCTTGTAGATACCCTGATGAGCAACCTAGCTGCACCAGATGTTGGCTCAGCTAGGATGCTCTGGAGTAGACCCACATCAAGCTGTACAAGATTC